>JASDDO010000026.1:83088394-85488394 GCA_030015575.1 Agapanthus africanus | reverse complement strand
GAAGAGCATCCCCACAATTAAAATCCCCTCAACGAGGAGGAATCTGACGAAGTCTGCTATATCGGCCGCATCCGTTTAAACCTTCGATATACGGTGCCATAAATCAACTTGGCATCTTCGGAGAGGTGGATGGATAGCACCAAATAGTATCTGCCCTTGAAATTCAGGCAAGACGAACCTACGCGGTCTCGTCTCTGTGTTCGGCGGAGAACAGATTCTGGCACGCCCGGTGGGACCTTTTCCTCTTTCCACTCTACACTTCGTGTGTCGTGTTTGCGAACGAATCGCGGTTTGATATGGTTTCCCTCGGGTTCGAGGTACTAAGATTTGGTTTTGCTCCCATGCAGAAAAGAGAACATCAATGGCCTCTAACTGCTCCAGCTGCAACTCCCGTTCCGCCTCATCTGGAGGAGTAACCTACGGGCCCCAAACGGCCTCCCTCTTCACAATGCCAGTGGAACATGTGACTCAGGCTACCACTAGATTGTTCTTCGGGACCATGCTCCTGCCAACGAGCTTCAGCACCCCTATACCATTGCAAGAAGCTCCCAAGAAGTCGGTCTTTGATCAGCTTGCAACTACTGCGGCCCCTCTCAATGGGTCGTCCAAGTCCACTGTCTCAGTTTTCAACAGACTGGGCCGAAGCTCAGATAGGCCCATGAAGAAGCCTACAATTCCTGAAGAGGTTATCCCGAAGCGGATAGCCATTCCTGTCCCTGAAGTCGTCAGAGTGGCTTCCCCTGTTAAGGAGTCAGTCTTTGCAAGACTGGCCGTTTCAGCTCCCGTTCCAGACAAAGTCATGAAGGCTGTTCCTCTATTCGAAAGTCAACCTTCGCAAGACTGATTATCCCTTCTCAACGGACATCAGTCTTCGACAGGCTATCGCCAATAACAATCTCTCCTAAAAGTAAGGGGTAAGAAGAAGCACATCCAACAGCGGAAGTGATCCCGGCCGCACGATATTCTTGACGTCGCCATTGGCGCCGAGTGAGGAAAGCTAGGGGCAGTCACCCTCTGGATTTACACCGCCAGCTCCAACGGTGGAAGCCTGTCTGGGGCATGTGGTGCGCTTGGCGCTTTGCGCCAGTCAAAAAGCACAGAGCGCTAGTTTATGAGCGCATTGCGCTTCTGCTGAGTAGCGCCCACATGAGGAGCACGTGGTGCGCTTGGCGCTTTGCGCCAGTCTGTGAGCGCATTGCGCCAGTCTGTGAGCGCATTGCGCTAATTTATGAGCGCAAAGCGCTATTAGTTCAGTGGCGCACACGTGAGGAGCACGTGGTGCGCTTGGCGCTGAGCGCTATTCCATGAGCGCAAAGCGCTAGTCCAAGAGCGCAGTGCGCTAACTGTTAAGTAGCGCACACGTGAGGAGGATGTGATGCGCTCGGCGCTGAGCGCCATTCCATGAGCACAAAGCGCTGGTCTAAGAGCGCAGAGCGCTAATTTATGAGCGCAAAGCGCTATCTGATCAATTTTATGATCTGAGAAATAAATTCTTGTCTATAAGAGACTTTGTCTTAAGGTTCTAAGAACAAAGTTCTTATTTTGTAGGAGATGTTTCAATCTCTTATTTTGGTGAAAGGCTTTGCCTTTATGGATCTGTGATCCTCAGAGAATTGAAGTATTCTCCCCCCTTTTTATAATGAGATACTATGATCTCTTTGTATAAAAGACTTTAGTCTTAAAGATCTATGATCTGTGAGAAGAATTGTGTTCTTCTTCTTATTTTATGATGAGATCTTTTGATCTCTTTGTCAAAGAATTTGGTCTTATAGATCTATGATTTTAGAAAAAGAAGTAAGTTCTTCTTTTTAATTATGAGATGATTTCATCTCTCTGTTCATCAGTTTTTACCTTGAAGAAAATCTTCTTTCTCTGAGAGTTTGGCTCTTCTTTCTGAGATCTCTCAAAGCTTATGGGGGGTTCCTCCTTTTTCTGTCTATGTTTCTGTATATGCGAGACTTGAAGTCTTGGGGCCTTTATATAGGGTAAGCTGATTTGTTCAATCAGTTAAGGAGATCTTTTCTCCAATTGATTTGGGGATTTCCCTACTGTTAGATCTTTGATCCAAGGGCTTCTGATTTACAGAAGGCAATCTTCTTGTTTTTAACAAGATTGGGAAATCTTTTCATACAGAATTTATTCTGTATTTTGGTGATTTTTTAATCACCATTGGATCATTGATCCAACGGTGCTCTGATTTACAGAGCACAATCTTGTTGTTTGGAAAGATTTTGAGGAATCTTTCCATAACAGAATTTAATTCTGATTAATTAATGATTTATCATTATTATTGGATATTAGATCTGACGGTGGGGAGCTTTTAGTTGCAGCGCTAGCGCACCCGTGCTTTGCACGTAGTGTGCTGCTTAGAGCGCAGCGCACCTAGCGCTAGCGCACACGTGCTTTGCACGTGGTGCGCTGCTTAGGGCGCGGCGCACTTGGCGCTGCATCTGAAGCGTTGCTTCATTTCAAAATTTGAATTTTAAACAGAGCTTTGCTCTGATTGGGGGAAACAAATGTCTCCCCACCGTTGCGCTCACGTGTTCCACACGTGAGTGCAGCGGTGGCAGCATCTATGCCCTTGGATCAACTCAGAAGTTGAAACGGCATCTCAATGCCTATAAATAGGACCCTTGGACCTTAGGATGATTTCTGTTCATCTTCTTCCTTCTGAGAATTTTTATTCTCTAACAGAGCATAGCTCTTTGGCTTAAGAACTTTCTTAATGACAGAACTCTGTCAAAATCTTAAGTAAAGATTAAATCTTTGAGTAGATCATTTAATAATCTAGGGTATCACCCATTAACAGAGCTTTGCTCTTCATAGACCTTAGATCTAAAAAATGTTATTAGGGTTTTACCCATTAATAAAGCTTTGCTTTTCATAGATCTTAGATCTAAAGAAAACCTTTTGAGGGTTTCTTGACCCATTAACAGAGCTTTGCTCTCTTGAATAACGGAGATTTGTTAATCTCTTATGAAGAACTCACAGAGTTTGTTCACGGATCTTGAAGATCTCAGAATTTTAATTCATATATAAAAATTGATTTCAATTTTTCTGATGGATTTTTCCATCCTTTTTTCAGAGCAAGGCTCTTGAGGAATTTTTATTCCTTCATCATTAGAGTTTGACAGATGTCAATCTGTCACAGAGCACTGCTCTCAAGGGGAGATTTACTCCTTAACCCGAGGGGTTCTCATTAAATGAGAATCAATTGAGGATTTCCTCGATTAAAGACAGTCTCATCAAATGATGAGACTGTTTTATTAATGATGCAATGTCATCTGGATTATGTGGGTCCCCTTTGGTCCCTTTCACTGCATTGCAGTGTGGTACAGATTTTAAAGTACCAAGTGTCAGAATTTAAATTATAGCACTGACAGTTGACTTTTGTTCTTTCTCGTGCAGGTCACATGTCTTTCGATAGTTCTTTACCGTTTGTTCGTTCAGAGGGAGGATTCCCTGGAGCGCCTGTGGACAGGGAAGTCTTAGCATTGATCAGAGATCATGACCCGGAACATAAGAATTTTCATCTATGGGGAACATGGTACAATCAAATCATTAAGGGTCGGCAGAGCTTTTCGTGCGCGGTACCCTTAGAGCCCATCATGACGATCCACTACGCCGACCCACTCCCGGTGAACTATACCGTGGAAGAAGTCAACTGGACTTCGGGAGGTCTTCTTCAGCCTGTTATGGCTTCGATACCCATTCAGCCTCCAATGGCTTTGGATACCCTGGGGCGACGTATTTGTCAAGGCGAGTCGCGCCCGTGGGGACAACCATACATGATTGGCCTAACTCCTCGTCATCCAGCTGGGTATCTGCAATGGGCTCGCTATATTCTGTCAGCGAAGAAGTCGCAGCTGCTGAGGCTTGGGTTGTATCCCGCAATTTATGCTTCTCTTTTTCAGTATTCTACGCTTCCTGCCTGGTGGGTTAAGGCCTTTCTGGAGCAGTGGAATATTCCGACTCACACCTTCCTTCTGCTGGATCGAGAAGTATCAATCTCTTTAGAGGAGTTTGCAGAAGTTTCTGGCTTACCGGTTATAGGAGAGCATTATGAGGAACTGCTTCCTACAGATGAATACGTTTTTAGTGCCAAGTCAGTGATGACAGGCCTTACCCCAAAAAACGCCATTCAACACCAATTTCCTAGTCTGATTAAAGTGCTGAATATTTATGAGGGCATTTTCCTCGAATCTGGGAGCCGTGGGGTTAATTTCACGGATTTCATCGCTCGTTTTCTCCACCCGGAAGTCCTTTCGAAGGAGGCCGCTAAATTCGCCAAACTTGACGACCCTTTCGGCTTAGGTTTGGGCAACCTGCCAACGGCGGAGGCAGATCAGAAGAGTTTCTTTCTCCCCAACACCCCGGTCGTCTCTTTTGCAGAGCTTGCAGTTCCTGGGATCGACGAGGAAGCGTTCTTTTCAGGGTTTCTCGGGTTATGGCTGAGCTGGTTTGCGCTTCCGATGCACCCCCGCCGTATGAGGCCGTCTGTCTTCTACCCAGCTCACCGAATGGTTATTCGGATGAAAGTGGCTGTCGGGGTCACTGGGTTAGCTCATTTGTATTACGGCCTCAGCCAAGCGGAGGATACTACTGAACCAGGAGTGCAGCATGTGAACTTCTCGATGCATTACTTCATGTCATGGCTCGAGCTATATGTACTTGGTGTTTTCGGTATCCATAAAAGGCCTTCCTTCTACGACAGGTGTGGCTTCCCCTGGATCATGCGGCTAGTTGACACATCCATTGTAAATCCGACACCGCGGGAAGCTAGGGGTTTGCTCATTCGTCCGCGCACGGTCGGAGATGGCATGACCTTTACCGATAAGGTTCTAACTATCGGCAAAGAGTCCGCAACAACGGTGCAGCCATTACGGGACATTTTTAAAGACGGGGCCTCTGTCTTGAAAGCTCGGGAAATTCTCCATCTATACTCCATCAGGCCGGGCTTTCTCGTGTTTAGGCAGAATGATGCGACGTTGTTCATGAGGTACAACCCGTATCGTTTTGCCCAGCAGTTAAGCTACAATCAAGGCGTCCCGCTTGAGGCCTTTCTGTCAGAACCACCTGCAACTGAAGAGGGTATTCGGAACGCAATGCACCATTTTATGCGATTGAACACCGGCTCCAGTTTCTTTATTAGTGAGCTGGGTTGCATCCTAAAAGCCCTGAATGTTTATGTGGCGTGGTACCAACATTAGATGGGCACCATTATCAGAGAAGAGAAGAGATTATTGCTCAATCGTAAAGGCACCGCCCCGGTGGGTAATCCAGACGTTCCTCTGAAGCGACGGACCATCGTTCATCCTCCCTTGAGGGAAGCTGCTGCGGCTGTGATACCGCATGATAGACCTGAGCTACCGATACCCCGTGCTCCTGTGAAAGAGGTGATTGTAGCGTCTCCCGAGTCTGGCGTAGGTTCAGATATTGGGACTCGTCGTCCCAAGGTGCCTACCAAGCGTAAGCTTGCGCTAGCGGCGACCGGTACTCGCTCGCAGAAGAAGAAGAAGAAGAAGTCAATTCTTTCTGCAGACATTGCACTCGGCCAGGAGCCTCATGCTCCTTATAGCGAGGGCCTGAGCGAATATGGGACCAACGAGGGTCTATTTATGCCGCCGGATGATACTGACCTCGAAGCTACTATTGCAGCTTCCGAGTGATCAGCAAGCCACAAAGCGGGCCTGGTCATCCTTGCACAGTCAAGTAAACCTCAGCCGTATCTTTTGTCATTGCATTATATTTTTATTATCATGTTTTGACTGACACTTTTCCTTCAACAGGCATCTCCACTGAAGAGGCTCTCGTGGCTTCCCTCAAGACTTTTGAGGAGGAGGAGAGGCTTCGCGCTTCGCTGGGCATTGGTATATTTCGGCTCATTGTGCCTTCATTCGCCTTTCTTATGGATAATCTGACCCTTTTTCATCTTATTACAGGGATCACCTCTACTCAGGTTATCCCAGGTGTGGTGCTGACTTCACAAGGTGGTGCGGAGACGCTTCCAGGGATAGCTATCGAAATCCCGGCATCCTCGACATTGCCAAAAGAGGCTTTACTTAAGCAACCGATGACCGACGCCATAACGGCTCCAGAGGTAACTCCCGGCCTAGACGATGACGTCTCCTTGACGGAGGTCCTAAGAAGATCGGCCCTCACAGCCCAGGCGGAAAGGAAGCGCAGGAGACGTGCGGCAAGAGAACGTAACGCCGCCTTGGCCGTAGGTGCAGGCTCGAGCGCTGCTTCCCCTGTCTCTGCTTCTTCAGAGGGTGCTCCGGGCACTGTCTACCGCTCACAGACAGGCGGCATGTGCGGCTCGGGAAGCAATTGAAAAGCCGACCCAAGGCAACGTAACACTGAGCCTTTTTGTCAAAGCTTTAATCTTTAGATTCTCATATATCTTATCCTGCAGGGCCAAGTCCTGGTGAGGAGGTGGCGGGTGAGATGACTGCAACTACTGAGCCCAAAGCGGCTATTCTTTCCCAGGAGTCCGGGACTGCTCCAATTACCGCTCTTTGCGCCTGCGGTTCCCTGCCATCTCCTGGCGTCGCGAGTGTCATGACAGCTCTCGTGGAATCTGGGGACGAAGCTACGGGCGGCGAAACCATCCCCGCAAATGAGATTGAAGAAGTCGTGATGCTTGGCGATGCTCCCGTCGCGGTTCTGGTAGATGACCTGTCTGGTAGGTCTCGGGTCGCTGCATTCTTTTCGTTTCGCAATCATTTCTGATGACATTCTTTTCCTTTCGAATGCAGGTGTGGCAAGCGCTGAGGTTGCGATACCTGAAGAAGCACCACCAGTTGCTGCTTTGACGGTCGTTGCCCCTCCGTCCTCTCTTATGCCTTCTCAAATGCTGGAATGTATGGGTTTGTGATAAATTTAAATCGGGAACAATATCTTTCGTGTACTGACCATGTATCATCGTGATCTCGCAGGAGTTCTTTTTGATCACTTGTATCAGGTGCTTGAAGGGTTCCGGCAGCGCCCCGGCCATCAAAACGCGGCCAATATGCGGAACAAAATTTTTCTAAACTGGCGCTACTGCTACCCGATTTACGGATCGACCTTAAACCCTAAACTAGAATGCTAACTAAGAGTTAGAATCGTTATACCGAGTTGATCCGTGTCCTTCGGTCTTCATTCCAAGCTCCTAGCGGCTCCTTGATGTGGTTTGGTCGCCGGTCTTCCTCCATCTCCAATGATCCACCCGAGGGAAACGGCGCATGCTCCAACCTCGACGAACGAGGTAACCGACGCTCCAAAGTCGCTAGCTATGGAGAGTCGAGGTGTATGGAAGTGTCACTACATTTTTCTCTCTACCCAAAGTGCTCATGGAGCAACCATAGAAGATGAAGAAGGAGGTGATGAAGACTTGGCATGAACAACAATGAAAATGGCTAAGTCTTTTTGTATCAAGTGAATGAGAGAGTGAGAGAGAGCTAGTGTGTAAAATATGTAATGAGCCAAAATCAAATTAACCCCCACTTCAAAAAGTGGCCGGCCCCTTCTCACTCTCCCATAAAAAAACATTTTCTTTTTCAATTAAACAATTGCACACCATACTTTGTTCCATGCCTCAAAGCCATGCATGTATCGAAATACATATACGCGTATTCGTACCAAAATATGAATAGCCGAGAGAAAAAACGAATAGTGAACAATAATACTAGAATACATATATATAAATACATATGTAAATTATTAAATCAAAACCTGATTTAATAATCTGGCTTAATCCTAAGCCGCTAGTATTATCAACCGTCCGATTAAAGTCTGCATAGCTAGTGCACATATTTAATCGGACACCTGTATGCACCAACATACAACATGTATACCATATCGCCTGAACCGTGAAAACCCTCTGTGTGGGACTCTAAAGACTCGTCAATACGCTGGCAGTGGGTTTAACCACAAGCACGTCAGCGGCACTAGCTGTACGTAACGGCTACCCAGGTATTGAGCGAAAGGGCGGCCGACGAGCAAACTCATCCTGAACCCCAACTGAGCCTGTCAGTGACAATATCCGTACAGTCCGCTCTGTTCGTCTAAGAGTATCGCATATCGAGTCTAGGGGGTGGATAAAGTCAGACCCCTAACAACGCGATATTTAGTGTCGGCATGATACCCATCACCTCCTGAGAAACTATCGATCCTGGATCGGTAATCCTTATCTACCATGTCCATGGATTTGTGGTGATGGCCACCCGTACACAACGCGACATCAACCCCCAATACCGGAAGAGACGAATCCCCGACGATCCGATCACTGCCTCCATGTGGCTCGGGACTGTACCCAACTAAAACCTGTTTGCACGACTCCTTTGAGCCGTGGTAGGGTAGTAATCAAAGTACAGTGGGAACTCACACGAGACAAATGACGATCTCAGGTCGACAGACTAACCTGTACACATGTCACCTGGGAACTGCTATCTGACAATAGGTATAATACCAACTAGCAGGTTCCCGGCGAGTCCATCCAGTGTACTCATAACCCAATGAGCACCTGCATACTATCTTAGGTGAACAAACTAACACCAATGGCTTGTGAGACCTGGCCACCGCCCCTCGTCGGGGTCTCGATCAGTATACACTAGTCTACACTAGAGTATCGATTCCCGGTCTCGATACTCCTACGACTAGGGACATTTAAGGATGTGCTTATAGACCCCAGCTCCCACATATATGATCGCCATCATAATGCTGGCAGTTAAGCAAGAATCCTATGGGCTCTATCAACATGATGATAAAGACAAACCAGATAGCATACTATCATCTTGAGTAAGACTGTTCTATCGGTATAGGTCATCACTCAATCATCATAATCACAAGTCCGCGACTATGATAATTGCCTTGAGGGCACTATAGCCAACAATCTCCCACTTGCACTTAAGGTCAATTATTGCGATGTCGCATACTCACAGCCCGTGTGATACCGAACACCCAACTTCTGTACTAATCAGTTTCGCAAAGCCTGTTTGCGAAAATGATTGCGTTCGAGAAATAGCCTCAGTGAGTGGATCCGCTCCAATGTTTCTTTCTGTATCTCTCTTAATCTCAACTTCGCGGAGAAAACTATCTTCCGAAATGAGCAATACTTGTCTTAGAATTTGTCTGGATATCTGATGGGACCCAGTTCACAAATGAACTCCAAATCCAGCAAACTACTTAGACTATATCGTCCATTGAATTTAATCAGTATCCTACGCCTTGCCTTTCCTCAGTATCCGCTTGGACCACCTGTCCAACATACCGTCCCTCAAAAGAGGGAAAAACTATAACTCTGACAGTCACTCTGTCATCCAGGTCACCTTGGAAGCCTGATATGATAACCGTCTCCAGAAGGAGGCTGCTGTTACCATATCCCAAGAACTTTCACTTATGTTCATAAACTGCTTCCCAATGTTTCTCCAGGATTGGATATGTTTATTGCAGCTAGTGCAAAAACAACATCTGGTGTGGTACTTGACATTTCATTATTAACTCAATTTCCTAAGCAAGTGATATGTTAATCATGTAGATCCCTCACCCCTTTAGTCTGTAAGACACCTTTAGAGAGGTTGACTCCATCACCTGCAGGTTCACCACCATGCTAGGAGTCGTCCATTTAATGTCAAAGTACCCAGATTAGGATACTTCCCAAATCTAGATCCAAAACCATAGATCTAGTAACCAGAAAACCTGATATTACATCAATATCCTATGTGGAGAAACAACTTTGTGACAACCATAGTACAACCGATCGTAGTATACTAATATCTCTTCCTATCAAGTGCATGTCATCCCAATACCTGGACATCACTCTCTACTACCTTCTTAGTAGATCCATCTCCTATTCTGATGAAGTCAAAGCCTATGACTGTCACATCAAAATTAGATAATCTATTTCCGCTATACCTGCTTTAGTCTATAAATAGACATAAGCTACTTTCCCACTATGCTTCCGCTGCTCCCACTGACTACAACAACCCTCTGGCAAAGTCATATACACGTGCACTTCTAAAGCTTGTTTAGAACGACGCTATACTCATCCTCCTGCCGGGTCTTATAGTCTAGAACAGCAGCAATGGCAAGTCTGGGTAAATAAGAACCTCCCTGTCACCGTCTCTGAGAAGACTGAAGTACCTCTCGGGTGCCTGAGGTTACCCACCAAAATCTGCGGAGTGGCTAATGGAACATCAAATCCAATTGAATCCTTAGGTTCTATTAAATTTCCAGTAATCGTTTGTGGTTCTGGAATAACTTCCAGTTCTACCATACTCCCACTTGTGTTTTTCTGAAAAAGTCCATTTTACTAAAACTGTGGCGAGTCAAGAACAATACAAATATCGATCTTCCTGATGGTAGAAAGTTAACCCTCGTCAAAGCCCGGGATAACCCACAAACAGCCATTACTGAAACGTGCCTTGAGTTTATCCGGATTCTGGTTTTAAGCATCAGCCGGACAACTCCCTATACCTTAACATCGTTAAGATATAAATTGATTCTATATATATCTAATATAGAAACAAAAGCACTAATCTAATTTGAACCAGATTCAAAATTATGCAGCTGTCTCCAGTGCATATCAACCAAATGGAAAGAGGACAATCAACATTACTCATCTAGGAGTGCATCCATATATGAGTAACCTGAAAGAGAAGCAAGTTCTCAAAACCATCACTATCAACGGAATACCAAACACAAGTATCTACATCTTCGAATACTTCGAAGAATCCCGATACTTCTAATAAATGGTTCTCTACTTTATTCTTATACCTATAACTTCTCAAAATCTGAACCTTGCATTTCAATGAAATACATGTCTAGACAGAGAAGTTATGAGTAAACAGAATACAGTGCGAGTACCAACCCCATTGTCCTTATGGACACTGGACAACACAATACTTTGTATAAGTCCCCTGAGTTCAATAACTCATACTCTGTGCGTCGCAGGTTGAAAGATTGTACTATGGTTAAGAAGAATTACACCGTTGTTGAATGCACCTTACCTAATCACCAGCTGATATAGATAAATGTCACAGACATAATATCAAAAAGTTATATCTTACTTTATAAAATAAATGTACAGATATATTAGTTTGAAATTGGTGCATAACAACGGATATTCAAAACCAAATATTTGCCATTCGGCAAAATCCAGATGATTTCCTCAAATATCACCAATTACAACGAATTCCGATATAAAGAGGATCTAATCACCCAATTCCCAATATCTTACTCCCACTCACCATCTGTAATAACATGCAGATATGAGAAACTGATCTGGTAAATACATACCCTGGAGTTAGATTCCAATTGGGAAAACAGTTTTCAATTAACATCGCACAGTGAAATTGAAACATGAAAAATGTTTCAAAAGGGTTAACTGGTATTCTTAGTAACACCTCTTCCATTATCCTGAATCATGACAGTAACCATATACATACCTGCCCTTACTGCAATCCCTTTATTATGTCTTTACTTATTACCTTCTGTACACCTCCTTTACGCTAATTGGTTTTCTTTATTCCCTACCCTTCGGCACCAGCCTAAGGTTTGGAAGAAGACTATCCAATAAGCGTAATAGGTGTACTCTCCTAATCCTAGGAGCCATCGCAACCTGAGAGAAGGTAAAGAGAAAAGACATCTGAATAATCCTATTCAATTTCTCCTGAACCAGAATCCATCCTCGAAAAAGTTCCTTCGAGTTCGTATGTAACTATACGATGGATTTATCCAATGGAAGTGGATATCCGTAGTGATACGGAGTGTTCTAGAGAAAAGCAAAGTGGATGTAGGAGTGGCAGGGGTATACACGGTCTTTGTCGTGAATGATGGTGATCGCAATTTTCTTTGCCATTATTCTAATCCCTTTATATGTCTTTACTTATTACCTTCTATACACCACAGTTTGTTGGTTTTCTTCCTTCCCTACCGTTCGGCACCTGCCTATGGTCTGGAGGAAGACTATCCAATAAGCTCAATAGGTGTACCCTCTCCTAATCCTAGGAGCCCTCACAATCTGAGAGAAGGTAAAGAGAAAAGACAACCGAGCAATCCTATTCTATCTCTCCAGAACCAGAATCCATCCTCGAAAAAGTTCCTTCGAGTTCGTATGTAACATACGATGGATTTATCCAATGGAAGTGGATGTTCGTAGTGATACGAGGTGTTCTGGAGAAATGTAAAGGTGATATAGAAGTGGCAATGATGTATGCGACACCTTGACATTCCAAAAGCCAAAGTGTTTTAATGAAGGTTCGGTTAACTTGGTTCATGAGTTTTAGTCAAGGGTCGGGTCATAGTCGCAGCCAGAGAGAGAAAGAAAAGAAACACTCAGCGTGCACTCTAACCTAGATCAGAATGGTTAATCATTTTATCTAATCTGGATGGTTCCCACTGTTTCCTCGAATTCTCCTCCAAACCCAAAAGGAGAATTAGTCGGAATCACCCGAGGAGTAATCCTACTCATCAGTGGGAATCAGGATCCAACTATCATCGCATGATAACTTGATGGAAGCCACTCAAGTCACCACACTCCAGAAGGTATGCGCAAGCCTGGCAAGTTTCCTGTATGGTTGAAACTCCCGATATGATTTTTACCCCAAGCGGCTTATGACCTTGACTAGGTCAACATATCATAAGCCACAAGTCAAGTTCAACCCGTCATTATCCTGGATTAATTAGACCCACCCATACGAGCCCTTGACTAGGTCAACATGACCGTACGACTGTCCTAACCAATCGCATATCCATGCAACAGAAAAGTACTACAGAGCTACCGAACACTACGCCTTGACTAGGTCAACATACGTAGCACGAATACTAAGCAATACTCGTCTGAAATGACGGAGGGCTACAGCTGGATTTTGGCGAAAAACCTTTAACGTAATGAACTTGATATCGTTGAAGGAATCCAAGTGGTTTTACAAATATATAGTGGCGAAAACTTTTGCTAAAGAGGTCACTCCCGGTGAAGGGATCTCGGCTCTTTCCCCATCGAATGGGGTGCAGGATATCTCAAACTGAATACCACGATGCAAAGCAAAAGAAAATGACTATAGTGAAGTTATTACGTTGACGCAAACTTTTACTCAAGGGGTCACTCCGGATGAAGGGATCTCGGCCCTTGCCTCGTCGAATGAGGTGCTGGATATTCATAACCGAATACCACTGTGCAAAGCAAAAGAGAACGTCTGTAATGTCAGTTTTTTTTAAAAACTTGGTTCCAACAACATCATATATATAGGTTTGTTTTATCCTTGCATTGATAAGAATCAATGCAGTCCCATCAATTAATCACACCAGAAAAGAACAAAAATAAAATGTACGTATATGCCATCCGCATTCGCCACTGGGTCCCGTCATCACCCGTTAGGTTACTTAACTAACGACATAGCAGGGACTGGGCTAGCGCGGGTGCAAAACATATACAATATCTACTAGTATATATAAATATATATAACAATCGTCTCAGGCATGATATAAAGCAACATCACAGAAGCAATACAGAATGGTGGATAATCTGGAGCCCCGAGTTTCACTTGAGCCGCAAGTGAGACTCGATATTCCCCGTCGTGTGGATAGCATGTGCAATGAAACCTAGACCCCTACGAGCGCGGCAAGTTACCCGCCAAAACCAGAAGTGAGGCAGCCCCCTTCAGCAACGTGAATGGACCACCCGGCACTTCACGGAATCCGGTAACTTGAGCACCCCTCCTGGGTCACCTATACCCCCTACGAGTGCGGCGAATAGCCCGCCAATTCTAGAGTAAGGTCCCCTCCGTCCCAACGCCATGAGATGCGGACCCGTTGCCCTCTAGAATCTGGCTATTCGTGCACCCCACCGCGGGGTAATCCTAGTACAGAAAAGAAAATAATATACAAGGGTGACATCGACCGCAACCCGGTCGTGCCCCAAAAGAATAATATACAAGCTGGCAGTGACGGCAGTCCACATGTCGGATGCTCGCCCCGCAATATCAAATATACAAATGAAATAAAACTGTACTAACATTGCACCATTGCTATCCACCACGACGATCCAACCAACATCACAGCACAACACAGAACATCAACGTGAATGTCACGTTCGCAAACCCGTCTAAAAGAACATATAGCAGTTAGACGGGTTTACCGATCAAATGACATTCACGGTCGCAGATATAAATGTATGTACTGTTAAACGCACACTTAAAATATCGATCGACTAAATTCCAATTTGGCCCCAAAAGCAAAAACAACACTTCACTGAAACCTGGGCCAAGACAGTATATATCAAAAATCACAATTCCAAGTAACTGAGCTACAGAGAAAATTTGGAAGCTCGTCGCCGCTAAATGGCCGCGGAACCGCCGCCAATAGGGGTAAGTGTGGCAGTTCCGCGGCGACTTGGAGGCTTCGGGAGCTCAAATTTTTTCTGTACCCTTTAAATTGCCTGCACGGATTTTTAAGCCTCTGGAAATAATTTTTTGAACACTTTTGAAAATCGACAGCAAACAAAAAAATGGAATCATGATTTCAGAAATTTCCGTCGATCGTTCTTTTAAGCACGTTTAAATAAGCTAGTAAGGGGTTTAAAGGGTGGCTCCGATACCATGAAGGGTTCCGGCAGCGCCCCGGCCATCAAAACGCGGCCAATATGCAGAACAAAAATTTTCTAAACTAGCGCTACCGCTACCCGATTTACGGATCGACCTTAAACCCTAAACTAGCATGCTAACTAAGAGTTAGAATCGTTATACCGAGTTGATCCATGTCCTTCGGTCTTCATTCCAAGCTCCTAGCGGCTCCTTGATGTGGTTTGGTCGCCGGTCTTCCTCCATCTCCGATGATCCACCCGAGGGAAACGGCGCATGCGCCAACCTCGACGAACGAGGTAACCGACGCTCCAAAGTCGCTAGCTATGGAGAGTCAAGGTGTATGGAAGTGTCACTACATTTTTCTCTCTACCCAAAGTGCTCATGGAGCAACCATAGAAGATGAAGAAGGAGGTGATGAAGACTTGGCATGAACAACAATGAAAATGGCTAAGTCTTTTTGTATCAAGTGAATGAGAGAGTGAGAGAGAGCTAGTGTGTAAAATATGTAATGAGCCAAAATCAAATTAACCCCCACTTCAAAAAGTGGCCGGCCCCTTCTCACTCTCCCATCAAAAAAATAAAACATTTTCTTTTTCAATTAAACAATTGCACACCATACTTTGTTCCATGCCTCAAAGCCATGCTTTGACTCACCTTTTCCACCTCATTTTTTAATTGAATTTCTAAAAGAAAATCAATAAAAAAGGTGGCATCTTCTAGAAGCTATTCCGTATAAAATACGGAATACTTCCCGGTACATGTATCGAAATACATATACGCGTATTCGTACCAAAATACGAATAGCCGAGAGAGAAAACGAATAGTGAACAATAATACTAGAATACATATATATAAATACATATGTAAATTATTAAATCAAAACCTGATTTAATAATCTGGCTTAATCCTAAGCCGCTAGTATTATCAACCGTCCGATTAAAATCTGCGCAGCTAGTGCACATATTTAATCGGACACCTGTATGCACCAACATACAACATATACACCATATCCCCTGAACCGTGAAAACCCTCTGTGTAGGACTCTAAAGACTCGTCAATACGCTGGCAGTGGGTTTAACCACAAGCACGTCAGCGGCACTAGCTGTACGTAACGGCTACCCAGGTATTGAGCGAAAGGGAGGCCGACGAGCAAACTCATCCTGAACCCCTACTGAGCCTGTCAGTGACAATATCCGTACAGTCCGCTCTGTTCGTCTAAGAGTATCGCATATCGAGTCTAGGGGGTGGATAAAGTCAGACCCCTAACAACGCGATATTTAGTGTCGGCATGATACCCATCACCTCCTGAGAAACTATCGATCCTGGATCGGTAATCCTCGTCTACCATGGCCATGGATTTGTGGTGATGGACACCCGTACACAACGCGACATCAACCCCCAATACCGGGAGAGACGAATCCCCGACGATCCGATCACTGCCTCCATGTGGCTCGGGACTGTACCCAACTAAAACCTATTTGCACGACTTCTTTGAGCCGTGGTAGGGTAGTAATCAAAGTACAGTAGGAACTCACACGAGACAAATGACGATCTCAGGTCGACAGACTAACCTGTACACATGTCACCTGGGAACTGCTATCTGACAATAGGTATAATACCAACTAGCAGGTTCCCGGCGAGTCCGTCCAGTCTACTCATAACCCAATGAGTACCTGCATACTATCTTAGGTGAACAAACTAACACCAATGGCTTGTGAGACCTGGCCACCGCCCCTCGTCGGGGTCTCGATCAGTATACACTAGTCTACACTGGAGTATTGATGCCCGGTCTCGATACTCCTATGACTAGGGACATTTAAGGATGTGCTTATAGACCCCAGCTCCCACATATATGATCTCCATCATAATGCTGGCAGTCAAGCAAGAATCCTATGGGCTCTATCAACATGATGATAAAGACAAATCAGATAGCATGCTATCATCTCGAGTAAGACTGTTCTATCGGTATAGGTCCTCACTCAATCATCATAATCACAAGTCTGCGACTATGATAATTGGCTTGAGGGCACTATAGCCAACAATGCTGAACCCGCACTTCTCTTTCCAGTCGGAGATTAGAACACCCGCTGGTGTCGGTGAGTATCTTTTCTAACCGACGTCCTTTCTTTTCTTTGACGGGCAGCCATGTTATTACTACTTCCTCTTTGCATCACTTGTAGCCTTGCAAATTGAAGGAGGGGACGAGGATATCACCGCGCCACCAGTACTTCCAGCTCTGCCACCTGTTGTAGCCGGTATAGTAGACTCTATTGTTGTGCCTTTTTTTAATTTCTTGAGCCGTCATCTGATTATGATTTGTTTTGCAGCGGTGACACCGACTCCAGCTCCGTTCGAGTCTCGAATTATAATCCCAGCAGGCCTTTTTTCCAGACGTCCATCTTCAAAAGGCGCTGTGACTAGTCTGCGCATGTTGAGTGATTATATCGAGAAGCTTGACGCGAAGGCTCCTACATTCGCTGCAGATTTTGCTGTCGAGGTTAATCCAATGCTGGCGACGCTTGTGAACTTCCATAACGAAGGCGTCGTTGAGTCTTGGGTTAACCACTGCAGGAAGATTGAGGCATGCCTGCATGAGCTTGAGCTTAGGCGTCCTGCTCCTGAAATTCAAGCTTTGAACTCCCAACGGGCTGCATGGGTTGAGCAGAGCGTGTCCTTCCTCTGCCATTTCGAACAAGAAGCGACCTTGAGGCGGAAGGAATGTGAGGAGGCTTCAGATGAATCTTCCCGGCTGCGTGCCCAAGTTAAAACGAATGTCGTGCAACTGAAAGCTGCTTTTAACACCTTGCAGCAATATATCTCGGACGGGCTTATATTGAGGCGGAAGCTCGACTCTATTGAGCGGGTTATGCAGAGTCGCGAAGCTGCCGAACGGGAGATCGATGAGAAGATTTCATCGTGCTTGCAGCAAAGGGCTCGAATTGAAGCGGAGCTGGCCGCGGCGGCTGATCACGAGAAGGCACTGAAAGGAGTGCGCAAGCAACTTGCTAACTTAATGAAAATGCTTCCTTCTCAGTAGCTGTTTTGTATAGATCGAACACTTGTAATCTTTGAATAACATGTATCTTTTTTTTTATTCTTTCATATGATTCAACTTGTATTTGATTGAATTCATGAATAAAAGATACACATTTTTTTGTTTGTTCTACCGTTGCTTTTTTCTCTTTTCTTTGTATAAGTCTACGGTAGCGTCCCGGCCGTCAATCTGAGGCCAAACGTGGAACAAAAACTTTTACAACTGGCGCTATCGCATACTATAACCCGGATCTTGCCATTAACGCTAAACTAACAAACTGTAAAGAGGTAGAAAGGCTATACCGATCGATCTTTGTCCTTCGGTTTTTAGCCATCATCCCACGCTCCTCGCGGCATCTCCGATCTCCTGTCTCCTCGTCGAGGTGGCACCACGTCAACGAATCTTTATACGGGCTCCCGCCTCTAAACCGAGGCAACTTGGACATGAAGTATGCTAACCGACATGTCCAAGATGAAGTAGAGAGAAGTATGAATACTTTGTCTTAATACACTCTTTGGTTCTCATCACATGAGAGGGTAAGAGTGGAGGTTGAAGAAGATGCTAAGGTTTGGAGAGTGTGAGCTCAAGAAATGAAGCAAGTGAGCAAAAGAAAAACCAAGCCCAAAACATGTGATCCTGTCCAAATATTTTGTGTGTGATATATATGAGGTCTTGTGTTGGAAAAACAAAGAAAATATCTTACCAAAATATCTCCAACTCAACCCTAAAAAATCACACCCAAAACAAAACTCATTAACTCTTCATGACTCACTACATGACTCATTAGCATGAGTCATTAGTGAATATGCTAGAACTAATGAGTCACCAAAAATGAGTAACACTTTCCAAATCCAATAATCATTTAAACCAAAATGATTAACCCAAAAAGAAATGCATCTTCTAAAGTAATCTCGTAACGGATTACGAGAATACCCCTCACCTGTATATACATACATGTATCCGTATTCCGACCGAATACGAATACAATGAGACTAAAATATTCCAACTCAATATAATACTTGGATCTGGCTTAAACCAAAGCCCACCAGTATTATCTGTCTGAATCATGACATGTGCACAAGTGCACATGCATGTTCGAACCCTGCCATAATACCATACGACCTCTACAACGTTTCGCCCGAACTTGGGAAACAATCTGTGGGGGGCTCTAAAGACTCGTCAATACTCTGGCAGTGGGCTTAACCACAAGCCGTCAGTAGTACTAGCTGTACGTAACGGCTGCCCATGTGTTGACCGAAAGGGAAGCCGGTGAGCGAACTCATCCTGAAACCCTACTGAGCCTGTCAATGACAGTATCCGTACAGTCCGGTCCGTCCGTCTATGAGCATCGCATATCGGGCCTAGAGGGTTGGTAACGTCAGACCCCCAAAAGCGGTATAAGTCGTGTCAGAGGGTAGCCCTGAACACCCTGAGAAACTACTGGAATACCTACCAGTAATTCTTACCTGCCTTGGACAAGGACTTGGTGTAATGGCTCTCCTAGACACAGCGCGATCTCACCCCCGATACCGGGAGAGACGAATCCCCTGCCGATCCGCTCACTGCCTCTGTGTGGCTCCGAACTATACCCAACTAAAACCTGTTTGCACGACTCCTTTGAGCCGTGGTAGGGTAGTAATCTAAGTGGGAACTCACACGAGACAAATGACGACCTCAGGTCGATGAACTAACCTGTACACATGTCACCAGGGAACTGTTATCTGACGCTAGGTATAATACCAACTAGCAGGTTCCCGGCGAGTCCTGTCCGGTGCACTCATAACCTAATGAGCACCTGTATACATCATAGGTGATCCAACTGACACCAATGGCTTATGAGACCGGCCATCGCCCCTCTTCGGGGTCTCGACTGTATACACTAGTCTACTCCGGAGTATCGATGCCATGTCTCGAAACTCCCACGACTAGGGACCACTTTTAAGGATGTGCTTATAGACTACCCAACTCTCACGTATATGATCTCCATCATACTGCTGGTAGTAAAGCAAGAATCCTAAGGGCTCTATCAACGTGTAATAGTGATCATGTCACCTAAAGCTGTACACGATGATAAAGGCAAACCAGATAGCATACTATCATCTCGAGTAAGACTGTCCTACCGGTATAGGTCCTCCCTCAATCATTGCAATCACGTGCCTGCGATCCAATAATTGACTTTGAGGGCACTATATCCAACAATCTCCCACTTGCACTTATGGCTAATTATTGCAATGTCGCATACTCACAGCCCGTGTGATACCGAACATCCAACTCCTCTACTAATCAGTGTCACAAAACCTGTTTGTAAAACTATTGTGTTCGAGAAATAGCCTCAATGAGTGGATCTGCCCTAATGTTTCTTTCTATGTCTCTCTTAATCTCAAGTTCGCGGAGAAAGCCATCTCCTGAATTGAGTAATACATGTCTTAGAATATGTCTGGATATCTGATGGAACCTAGTTCATAAATGAACTCCAAATCCTAACTTCTTAGACTGTATCGTCAACTGAACCTAATCAGTATCCTGCACCATGCCTCCCACAGTATCCTGTTGGACCACCTGTCTAAACTACTGCCCCTCGTCAGAGGGAAACCTGTAACTCTGACAATCACTCTGTCATCCATGTCACCTTGGAAGCCTGGAATTATAACCGTCTCCCGAAGGAGGCTGCCGTCATCAAATCCCTAGAACATCCACTTATGTTCTAAAACTGCTTCCTAACGTTTCTCCAGGATTGGATTAATATCAACATATTGCATCTTGTGCAAAAACAACATCTAGTGTGGTACTTGACATCAGATGATCAACTCAATTGTCTAAGCAAGTGATATGTTAATCATGCACTTCCCGCTCCCCTTTAGTCTGTAAGACACCTTTAGAGAGGGTGACTCCATCACCTGCAGGTAAACCACCATGCCAGGAGTCATCTATTCTAAATACTTTTAGAACACTGTCTAAGTACCCAGATTGGGAAACTACCTAAATCTAGATCTAAAACCATAGATCTAGTAACCAGAATATCAGATATTATATCCATATCCTTTATGGAGAAACAACTGTGTGACAACCACAGTATAACCGATCGTAGTATAGGAATTTTACTTCCTACTCTGTGTATGTCATCCAAATATCAGGACATCATACCCTACTACCTTCTTAACAGATCCATCCCCTATTCTGATGAAGTCAAAGCCATGACTGTCACATCAAAATTAGATGATCTATCTCCGCTATATCTGCTCTAGTCTATAAATAGACACAAGCTACTTGCCCACTATGCTTCCACTGCTCCCACTGACCACAACAACCCTCTGGCAGAATAATATATACGTGCACTTCTAAAAATAGTTTAGAACGACGCTATACTCATCTTCCTGCCGGGTCTCATAGCCTGGAACAACAGTAGTGTCAAGTCTGGGTAAACAAGAACCTCCCTGTTACAGTCCTTGAGGCTACCGAAGTACCTCTCAGGTGCCTGAGGTTATCCACCATGTCTGCGGAGTGGCTAATGGAATGTCAAACTTGAATGAATCTTTAGGTCCTATTAAATTTTCCGTAATCGTTTGCAGTTCTAGAATCCCATCCAGTTCTACCATACTCCCACTACTGTTTTCTGGAAAAAAATCCATTTTACTAAAACTGTGGCGAGTCAAGAACAATATCACTATTTATCTTCCAGATGGTAGAAAATCAACCATCATCATAGCCCGGGTTAACCCACAAACTGCCATTACAGAAACGTGCCTTGAGTTATCCAGAGTCTGGTTTTAAGCATAAGCCGGACAACTCCCCGTACCTTAACATCGTTAAGATATGAACCATTCTATATCCAATATAGAAACTTTGGCACTGATTTAATTGGAACCAGATTAAAATCATGCAGCTGTCTCCAGTGCATGTCAACAAAATGGAGAGAGGCCGATCAGCATTACTCAACTTAGGAATGCATCCAATTATGAGTAACCCGAAAAAGAAACAAGTTTCTCATAACCATTACTATCAACTGAATACCATACACAAGTATCTACATCTTCGATCACTTTGAAGAATCCCGATACTTGCAACACCTGGTTCTCTACTTTATTCTTTTACCTATAACTTCTCAAAACTTAGACCATGTATTTCTACGAAACACTTGTCTAAAAACTAGAGAAGTCACAAGTAAACAGAACATAGTACGAGGACCAACCTCTTTGTCCTAATGGACACTGGACAACATACAATACTCTGTATAAGTACGCTGAGTTCAATAACTCAAAACATGTGCATCGTAGTTTGAAAACTGTACTTATGGTTAAGAACTACTCCGTTGTTCAATACTCCTTACCCAATCATCAACTGATATAGGTAAATGTCACAGACATAATTTCAAAAGTTATATCTCACTTTATGAAAATAAAAGTACAGATATATCAATTTGAAATTGGTGCATAACAACGGATATTCAAAACCAAATACTTGCTGTCAGGCAAAAAAACCCAGGCGATTTCCTCAAATATCACAAATTACAACGAATTCCGATATAATGAGGATGATCACCTAATTCCCAATAACTTACTCCCACTCATCATCTATAAAACCATACAGATGTGAGAATCATACCTGGTAAATACATACCCTAGAGCAAGTGTCTAATTGGGAAAACAGTTTTCCTTTAACAATGCACAGTGAAACTGAAACATGAAAATGTTTCGAAGGGGTATCTGGGTATTCTTAGTAATGCCTCTTCCATAATCTAATTCATGACTGTAACCGTATATTTCTTTGCCATCTCTCCAAATCCCTTTATTTGTCTTTAGTCGTTACCTTCTGTACACCATCGTTAGGCTAAATGGTTTTCTTCCTTCCCTACCGTTCGGCACCAGCCTATGGTTTGGAAGAAGACTATCTAGTAAGCGTAATAGGTGTACTCTCCTAATCCTAGGAGTACTCGCAACCTGAGAGAAGGTGGTGATAAAAGACAACTGAATAAAACGTTATTCTATTTCTCCTGAACTGGAGAAAAAGCAAAGGTGAAGTAGGAGTCGCGATGAACTACGCGGTTTGGTCGTGAATGATAGCAGTCGCAATTTACTTTGCCCTCTTTCTAATCCCTTCATATGTCTTTACTTATTACCTTCTGTACACCCAACTTAGGCTAATTGGTTTTCTCCATTCCCTACCTTTGGCACCTGCCTATGGTTTGGAAGAATATTATCCAATAAGCTTAATAGGTGTACTCTCCTAAACCTGGGAGCCCTCACAACCTGAGAGAAGGTGATGATAAAAGACAACTGAATAAACCAATTCAATTTCTCCTGAACCTGGACCCATCCTCGAAGAAGTCCCTTCGAGTTCATATATAACTATACGATAGATTTATCCAATGGAAGTGGATGTTCGTAGTGATACGAGGTGTTCTGGAGAAATGCAAAGGGTAAAAGAAGGAGCGACAATGATGTATGCATCTCAGACAATCCAAAAGCCAGTATTTTAAGAAGGTTCGGTCAACTTGGTCACTGAGTCATAGTCTAGGGTCGGTCAATGGTCGTTGCCAAAGAGAGAGAGAAAAGAAACACCCTGCGTGCACTCTAACCTAGATCAGAATGGTTATCACTTTATCTAATCAGGAAACCTCCCACTGTACCGTCAAATTCTCCTCCAAACCTGAAAGAAGAATTAGTCGGGATCACCCGAAAAGTAAACCAACTCATCAGTGGGAATCGGGATCCAACTATCATCGCATGATAACGTGAAGGAATCCACTCACGTTATCACACTCCAGAAGGTATGCGCATGCCTAGCAAGTTTCAGTTTCTTTAGAAACTCCCGATATGGATTTTTGCCCCATGCTCTTATGACCTTGACGTTGGCCAAAATGTCATAAGTCACATGTTAAGTTCTACCTATCATTATCTTGTTAATTTGAACCCACCCGTACATACCCCTGACGTTGGCCAAATGGCAGAACGACTGTCCCAAACCAACTCATCTATCTATGCAACAGATGAATACCCAGCAGCTACCAAATACTATGCCTTGGTGTTGGTCAAAATACATAGCTTGAATACTACTGAATACCCAACTAAAATGACAGAGGGCTACGGCTGGTTTTTTGGCGAAAAACCTTTAACGTAACGAACTTGATATCGCTGAAGGAACATGATAGCTTTTTACAAAAATATAGTGGCGAAAACCTTTGCTAAAGAGGTCACTCCCGGTGAAGGGATCTCGGCTCTTTCCTCGTGGAATGAGGTGCAGGATATTCCAACTGAATACCGCGATGCAAAGCAACAAGTAATCGACTATAGTGAAGTTATTACCCTGATGCAAACTTCTGCCCAAGGGGTTACTCCCGGTGAAGGGATTTCGGCCCTTGCCTCGTCGAATGAGGTGCAGGATATTCCAACTGAATACCACTGTGCAAAACAAAAGAAAATGTCCTTGTAATAACACTTTTTGAAAACTATTCCAACAACGTCAAACAAGTTTGTTTTCCTTGCATTGATCAAAATCAACGCAGTCCCATCAATTAATCACACCAGAAAAGAACGAAAATAAAATGTACGTATATGCCATCTGCATTCGTCACTGGGTCCCGTCATCACCCGTTAGGTTACTTAACTAACGACAGAGCGGGGACTAGACTAGCGCGGGTGCAAAACATATACAATATCTACTAGTATATATACCAATATACAATAATCGCT
Source organism: Agapanthus africanus (assembly GCA_030015575.1). Classification (NCBI taxonomy): domain Eukaryota; kingdom Viridiplantae; phylum Streptophyta; class Magnoliopsida; order Asparagales; family Amaryllidaceae; genus Agapanthus; species Agapanthus africanus. The sequence goes on along the minus strand of JASDDO010000026.1, from coordinate 85,464,107 downwards.
CCAGACGTGATAAATGCAACATTACAGAAAAGTAATAAGCACCACAAAACAATACAGATAATCTGGGATCCCCGGGTTTCACAGAGCCGCAACTGAAACCCGACGTTCCCCTGATCATATGGATAGCCTATGCAATGAAAACCTAGACCCCTACGAGTGCGGCAAGTTACCCGCCAAAACCTGAAGCGAGGCAGCCCCTACAGCAAAGTGAATGAACCGCCCGGCACTTCACGGAATTCGGTAACTTGAGCACCCCTTCTTGGGTCAACCTGTACCCCCTATGAGTGCGGCGAATAGTCTGCCGATTCTAGAGTGAGGCCCCCTGCCTCTCAAAGCTATGAGATGCGGACCCGTTGCCCTCCAGAACCCGGCTATCCGTGCACTCCATCGCGGGGTAAACCTAGTATAGAAATGAAAATATGTACAACGGGTACATCGACCTCAACCCGGTCGTGCCCCAAAAGAATAATATACAAACAGGCAGTGACGGCAGTCCACATGTTGGACGCTCGTCCTGTAATATCAAATGTATAAATAAATCCAAACTGCACTACCATTGCATACAGCTATCCATCACGACAAATCCGCAACATCACAGCACAACACAGAACATCAACGTGAATGTCACGTTCGCAAATCCGTCTAAAATGACTATAGCAATTAGACGAATTATACCGCTCAAATGACATTCACGGTCGGAGATATAATGTAAGTACTGTAAACTAACATATTTAAAATTCCGATCGACAAAACTTCCCGAAGTACAAATCCAGTACTCAAACAAAATCTGGGCCCAAACAAAATATTCCAGAAACCACAATTCCACATAAAAGACACCCAGAAGAAAAATGGTGCACCGAAGCCCCAAAATGGCGGCGGAACCGCGGCCAATACAAGGCTTGTGCGGCGGTTCCGCGGCGTTCTTGAAGGTTCAGTCGACCAAATTTCTACAGTAGTCTTAAAAAAGCCTGCACGATTTTCTGACATACCCAAAATAATTTTTAGACCAGTTTAAAAATTCGACAGAAACTTTAACATTGAAAATGCGGTTTTGGAAATTTCGTTCGATCGATATTTTAAACATGTTAGAACAAGCTAGTAAAGGTTAATGGCGTGGCTCTGATACCATATAAGTCTATGGTAGCGCCCCGGCCGTCAATCTGAGGCTAAACGTGGAACAAAAACTTTTACAACTGGCGCTATCGCATACTATAACCCGGATCTTGTCATTAACGCTAAACTAACAAACTGTAAAGAGGTAGAAAGGCTATACCGATCGATCCGTGTCCTTCGGTCTTTAGCCATCATCCCACGCTCCTCGCGGCATCTCCGATCTCCTGTCTTCTCGTCGAGGTGGCACCACGTCAACGAATCTTTATACGGGCTCCCACCTCTAAACCGAGGCAACTCGGACATGAAGTATGCTAACCGACATGTCCAAGATGAAGTAGAGAGAAGTGTGAATACTTTGTCTCAATACACTCTTTGGTTCTCATCATATGAGAGGGTAAGAGTGGAGGTTGAAGAAGATGCTAAGGTTTGGAGAGTGTGAGCTCAAGAAATGAAGCAAGTGAGCAAAAGAAAAACCAAGCCCAAAACTTGTGATCCTGTCCAAATATTTTGTGTGTGATATATATGAGGTTTTGTGTTGGAAAAACAAAGAAAATATCTTACCAAAATATCTTCAACTCAACCCTAAAAAATCACACCCAAAACAAAACTCATTAACTCTTCATGATTCACTACATGACTCATTAGCATGAGTCATTAGTGAACATGCTAGAACTAATGAGTCACCAAAAATGAGTCACACTTTCCAAATCCAATAATCATTTAAACAAAAATGATTAACCCAAAAAGAAATGCATCTTCTAAAGTAATCTCGTAACGGATTACGAGAATACCCCTCACCTGTATATACATACTTGTATCTGTATTCCGACCGAATACGAATACGATGAGACTAAAATATTCCAACTCAATATAATACTTGGATCCGGCTTAAACCAAAGCCCACCAGTATTATCTGTCTGAATCATGACACGTGCACAAGTGCACGTGCATGTTCGAACCCTGCTATAATTCCATACGGCCTCTACAACGTTTCGCCCGAACTTGGGAAACAATCTGTGGGGGACTCTAAAGACTCGTCAATACTCTGGCAGTGGGCTTAACCATAAGCCGTCAGTGGTACTAGCTGTACGTAACGGCTGCCCATGTGTTGACCGAAAGGGAAGCCGATGAGCGAACTCATCCTGAAACCCTACTGAGCCTATCAATGACAATATCCGTACAGTCTGGTCCGTCCGTCTATGAGCATCGCATATCGGGCCTAGGGGGCTGGTAACGTCAGACCCCCAAAAGCGGTATAAGTCATGTCGGAGGGTAGCCCTGAACACCCTGAGAAACTACTGGAATACCCACTAGTAATTCTCACCTGCCTTGGCCAAGGATTTGGTGTAATGGCTCTCCTAGACACAACACGATCTCACCCCCAATACCGGGAGAGACGAATCCCCTGCCGATCCGCTCACTGCCTCTATGTGGCTTGGGACTATACCCAACTAAAATCTGTTTGCACGACTCCTTTGAGCCGTGGTAGGGTAGTAATCTAAGCACAGTGGGAACTCACACGAGACAAATGACGACCCCAGGTCGATGAACTAACATGTACACATGTCACCAGGGAACCGCTATCTGACGCTAGGTATAATACCAACTAGCTGGTTCCCGGCGAGTCCTGTCCGGTGCACTCATAACCCAATGAGTACCTGTATACATCTTAGGTGATCCAACTGACACTAATGGCTTGTGAGACCGGCCACCGCCCCTCGTCGGGGTCTCGACTGTATACACTAGTCTACTCCGAAGTATCGATGCCCTGTCTCGAAACTCCCACGACTAGGGACCACTTTTAAGGATGTGCTTATGGACTACCCAACTCTCACGTATATGATCGCCATCATACTGCTGGTAGTAAAGCAAGAATCCTAAGGGCTCTATCAACGTGTAATAGTGATCATGTCACCTAAAGCTGTACACGATGATAAAGGCAAACCAGATAGCATACTATCATCTCGAGTAAGATTGTCCTACCGGTATAGGTCCTCCCTCAATCATTGCAATCACGTGCCTGCGATCCAATAATTGAGTTTGAGGGCACTATATCCAACACTTTGTTGCCGGCATGTTACCTTAGTAAGCGTAGCCTGTAGATGATAGAGAGCATTCGGTCTTAAATTCTTTGAGAGGTAGTGATGGCTTTAGGAAGCAGGTTAAGATCTGCTGCCTAAGGCTTTTCAACTTTATGAGCCGTGAGGGTCTCATAAAGACTTTTCTCCCTACGAGTCGAAAGGATCTCGTAGGTGTTTTTTCTCCTTAGGAATCGTGAGGATTCCTAAGTGTGTTTTCTCTTGGGAGTCGTAAGGATCTCACAAGAGAGTTTTCCCTCTTACAAGTCGAGAGGACTCGTAAGTGGTTGTTTCCCTCCTTATCGAGATTCGATTTTGGAGAGTGTGGTCCGTGAATAGTATGCAAGAGTCCCTTTTGGACTGACTTGCAGGGCCCCAGTGCTTAGGAAGCGGTTTTTTTTTACTGCCTAAGGCTTTTCTCTACGAGTCGAGACGAATCGAGAAGTTCTCACAAGAATGTCCTAACATCACAGTTAACCTCTGCTCTTTACGACAGAGATCCGTTAGGGTCTGTGGTACTAGGTTTGCCCGTCGTACCGTCGCGTTGGCTGATGTATTCCTCGATAGGCAATCTTGCTGTTCGAGTAGCCTTGTGACTGTCGTGTCTCTGATCCCTTCGGGGGCTGGACAGGACGTCTTCAAGCAATCTTCCTAGGCAGTTTGACCGTCGGAAGAGCAAGCGTTAGGAATTTTGCCATGCCGCTTTTTACTTGAGGTTAGGCTCAGTTTGGGGAGCCCCGATGAGTCATAATCACTCCGTGCTCGTGTGGGATGATCTCCGATAGTCTTTCAGATTTTATATGAGTTGCCGTCAAGACCCTGAAGCTAGGAATTTGGCCTTTGCTTCATTTGCCGACATTGCATCTGCTGTATCGAGATGAATGTCGCGGTTGTGTCTAGGTTGTCGGTGAACCGTCGAGGTTTGGAACTAGGGATTTTGCCGTGGCTCCGTTGTTTGATTGTAGCGTATGAGTCCTGCTGGAGGAAGAACGCAGAGGTGACATCTCATCTACTGTATCGAGACGAACGTCGAGGTGGTGACCACTCCGCGCTGGTGTGGGATGATCTTCGATAGTCTTTTAGGTTTTATATGAGTTGTCGTCAAGACCCTTAAGCTAGAAATATTGCCTTTGCTTCGTTTGCTGGCATTGCTTCTGCTGTATCGAGACGAATGTCGCGGTGGTGATCACTACGCGCTGGTGTGGGATGATCTCCGATAGTCTTTCAGGTTTTATTTAAGTTGCCGTCAAAACCCTGAAGCTAGGAATTTGTCCTTTGCTTCGTTTGCTGGCATTGCGTCTGCTGTATCAAATGTCGTGGTTGTCTCTAGGTTGTTGGTGAACCGTCAAGGCTTGGAACTAAGGACTTTGTCGTGGCTCCGTTGTTTGATTGACCCTGGGGTGACATTGCGTCTGCTGTAACGAGACGAATGTTGAGGTGGAGCTGGGATTTTGCCATCACTCCGCTTTGCTGACGTTGCGTCTGCTGTAACGAGACAAATGTTGAGGTGGAGCTGGGATTTTGCCATCACTCCGCTTTGCTGACGTTGTGTCTGCTGTAACGAGACGAATGTCGAGGTGGTCTCTAGGTTGTCTGTGAACCGTCGAAATTTGGAACTAGGGACTTTGCCGTGGCTCCGTTGTTGGTGTCGCATCAACATCTTCTTGGAGGAAGAACGCTGGGGTGACATCGCATCTACTGTATCGAGACGGGCGTCGAGGTGGTGACCACTCCGCGCTGGTGTAGGATGATCTCCGATAGTCTTTCAGGTTTTATATGAGTTGCCGTCAAGACCCTGAAGCTAGGAATATTGCCTTTGCTTCGTTTGCTGGCATTGCGTCTGCTGTATCGAGACGAATGTCGCGGTGGTGATCACTCCGCGCTGGTGTGGGATGATCTCCGATAGTCTTTCAGGTTTTATATGAGTTGCCGTCAAGACCCTGAAGCTAGGAATATTGCCTTTGCTTCGTTTGCTGGCATTGCGTCTGCTGTATCGAGACGAATGCCACGGTTGTCTCTAGGTTGTTGGTGAACCGTCGAGGCTTGGAACTAGAGACTTTGCCGTGGCTCCATTGTTTTGACCCTGGGGTGACATTGCGTCTGCTGTAACTAGACGAATGCTGAGGTGGAGCTGGGATTTTGCCATCACTCCGCTTTGTTTCGACCGTGAGGTCTTTCGTTGACGTTGCATCTGCATCCTGCTGGACTGCGAAGGAACGCCGTTGTGGGTCTCCAGGCTGTAGATGTGGCCATCGAGACTTGGCTTTCTTTTTAATGGAGCCTGGTGGGCAGGTATGGTTCCCTTTTTGTTTGTACCCCTGGATTGTATACAGGGATCGATGTGATCTTACCTGTAGGGCAAAAAGTTTCATTTTATATATTTTTCTTTCCGCGATGCTCTATCATTTCAGCTTTTATATCGCGAAAGTCGCGATTGCCCAATCATTTCGGCTATTTTTTGCGGTGCCCAATCATTTCGGCTATTTGTTTTATTTACTCGCTACTTTTTATTACGAGTTGCCCAACCATTTCGGCTATTTTGTATGCATACATTTTTACTTGCTGATTTTGTTGCAAGTTGCCCCATCATTTCGGCTATTTTATATGCATTTGTGGATCGCTGGATTTTCGCTGCTAATTTGGGATTTGATACCGATTGAGGCATTAGTATCGCTACAACTGGGATATTGCCATAAGCGAATCATCATTTGCCTTTGTCGATGTCGAACAAAGGTGGCTTAGCGAACAGGGTTAGGATCTTGTCGACTAAGGCTTTTAACTTTTATGAAGGTATTTCTCCCTACAAGTCATGAGGATCTCGTAAGTGCGTTTTCTTCTTAGGGATCGTGAGGATTTCTAAGTGTATGGTCTCTTATAAGTCGTAAGGATCTTACAAGAGTGATTTCTCCTTATAAGTCGAGAGGACTTACAAGTGTCTTTTGCCATATGAGCATATCCCCAGTCTCTGGTGGGACTTTGTTAGGGAAATGTTTATTCGCGCCCGTGGATTGTATACAAGGGTCGGCATTGAGACGCTTGTAGGACAGCATTGGAGATTGTGATGGCTTAAGAAAAGGTTCAGATCCCTGTAGGTTAAGGTTTTTGAACCCTGTGAGCCGTGAGGGTCTCAAAGGGGAATTCTCCTTACGAGTCGTGAGGATCTCATAAGTGTAATTTCTCCTTAGGAATCGTGAGGATCCCTAAGTGTGTTTCTCCCTTGTGAGTCGTAAGGATCTCACGCAGGTGGTTTCTCCTTACAGGGTCGAGAGGATCTTGCAAGTGTCTTTTAACGAGATTGCGCCCTTTCGGGTTTTCACAAAACTCGCCGGTAGCCCTGCTGTTTTTACTCACGGAGCCCTTTCAGGTTTTCATCCATGACCATTTTTCTTATGGACATACCCTTTTTTTGTGTCAGCCTTGGGATGCTGCGGTTCGTAGTAGTTTATTGACGTCTCGGTCAATAACCAGTTTTAGGACATAGTGGTCCATCGTTAGTTTAAGGACGTTTCGGTCCGTAGCTAGATTTAGGACATAGTGGTCCATTATTAGTTTAAGGACGTTTCGGTCCGTTGTTAGTTTAGGGACGTTTCGGTCCGTTGTTAGTTTAAGAACATTTCGGTCCGTTGTTAGTTTAGGGACATTTCGGTCCGTCGTTGCCGTATTTGAGGCGAATTTCTAGTTTACGGACTTTTCGGTCCATGGGGCTTTCTCTATGAATGAGCATGATTCCTTCGGCATGTCCATCTTTTTCGGATCATGTGGTTGTGGCGGGTTTATCTTCCATTTTTCAGACAGCGCGAATTTGCCCAGTTGGTATTGGTCATCAACCCAGCTTTTGAAGACGAAGCAATCTTCGATTGGATGGCTTACTGCTTGGTGGTAAGAGTAGTAATTAGGATTGTTGACATCACCTGGCTGCAAACGGACGTTTTGGATCCGGCAGATTGATGAGTTTGTTGTGTACTGCCAGCTCGAACAGTCTTCTCGTTTTATCCCGGGGAAACGAGTAAGGACGTCCCAGTCTCTCCTTGAGGGATGGGCGTGGACGCACGTTGTTTTGGCGAACAACCGGCTTTAAGTTGCTCGGATGTTGTTGAGTATCGGCGATGAATGTTTCTTTCCCTTTCCCTTTTTCATTTCGAGATTCCAGCTTCAAAGGAGATGGTCTATGACCCATCTGATCCATTTGGGCTAGCTTGTTAATCAAGGCCTGGAAAGTAGTTGGCTTGAAGAACATCATGAATTGTGAAATGGTCGCCTGTGGATCAAGAGTACCCATGAACATGCACACTGCTGGCGCTTCTTCGATGCGCTGCTCACATTTCGACCACAGATTCTGACATCGTATTGCATATTGAACCCATGTCTCTCCTGGCTTCACCCTGGCGTTAATTAGTGCGGTAATCGGAGTATGCTCACTAGCGCTTGCGAATCTTTGTGTAAACAGCAGCTCCATTTCTGCAAATGTCTTGACAAAGTCGTTCGGGAGTTCGGAGTACCATTCGAACGCTGTCTCCGACAAGCTGTCGACGAACTGGCGAAGTAGTAATTTATCGTCACCTCCAGTGTTGCCACATAGAGCCCTGAACTGGGCGACATGCTGGTAGGGATTGCCTGTCCCTTTATATACATGGAATTTAGGGATCGTATATCCTGGCGGGTACCTTATTTGGTCATACCAGCCCGGATAGGGTCGTCCAGTCTTAACGATCTGCCCGGCCGTTTCGCTCGCATGATGAGCTCGTATTTCCTGAGCGATGTAATCATCTAGAGTGGCCTTGGAGATAGTCTCCTTCTTGGCTGCTGAAAAAGCCGGAGGAGGGTTCGATGTCTCCCCTCTGTCGTCTTCAATGATAATCGGAGGGTCTTCAGCTGGAGGTTCCGGCTGTAACATCATCCCGGTCATATCTTGGAACAAAAGAGCCATTCGTTTTATGTTGGCCGCCTGTTTCGCGGCCTCTTTTTCTTTCCTCTCGAGCATTCTTCGGAGAAATTCGGTATCAGTTTCTTGTTCCTGACGCTGCTCTGAGGTCTTTGGATTTTATTTCGGCCCAGTGAGTGCGGCCATTGCAGTCAGCATCTCCTGAAATTTTTGTTGCTATTGCTCCTGAGCCTTTATTATCGATCGGGTAAGCGGTCGATGAGCCGTAGAAGCACGGCTTTCCTCTTTTCCGGAAGCCATATAAATGGTGTGTGTTACCATGCCCCCAGACTTGGGGGGTTTAGATTCAGCGTCCTTGCGGTTCGCCGCGGTCACATGGGCTTTCTCCATCCTTCTCCTCTTGTGGGCGGTTGAAGTTGAGGGAGCCGTTGCAGCGGGCACCCAGACAGATGACATCTTCTGTGGTACCACGGGATGGCTCTTTTCTTGCCGAGCTTTAAACTTCTTTGGTCGGTGAGAGTAGTCCTGGTCAATCACAACTCCTGGACCTGTCGCCAGACTTTGTAAATTTTGGAGGACAGCTGCTGAGGGGGCTGCTCCGGCTTCTTTTCTGTAGCATTCTCCACAGGTGGAGGAGATCTTTTCAGCATGGCAGTTGGAGAGTTCTTGCGGACCCTCCTAAGCGGTTCGAAGCTGTTCCCAGTCGGAACAGCAGCATCAATTTCCACCGTTGGAGCCGGCGGAGTCAGTCCAGAAGGGGAGCTGCCCCCAGCCTTCCTTACTCGGCGCCAGTGACGACGGCGAGCATGTCGTGTGGATGGGATCGTCTCAGCTGTAGGGGTGACTTCGTCATGCCCCCTGTTTTGGCGAAGGGTTGTCGCCGGCGTCAGCCTCTTAAAGACCGATGTCCGTTGAGAAGCAATGTCCAATCTGTTAAAGATAGACCTCCGGGCAGGGGAAGCAGCTTTGAGGACTTCGCCTGGAGCGGGAGTCGGAATGGCCAGCCTTGTGAAGACTGACTTCTTGACAGAAGAAGCATCTCTGATGATTTCATCCGCTTGAACCGGGATGGCTATCCGCTTTGGGATGGCTGCTTCAGGTATCGCGGGCTTGTTGGCGTTCTGGCCCAGTCTGTTGAAAACTGAGACATTGGATTTGGGCGACCCGTTGAGAGGGGTCGCGGCAGTAGTAAGTCGATCAAAGACCGACTTCTTTGGGGCTTCTTGCGACAGCAGCAGGGCATTGAAGCTCATCGGTGGGATCATGGTCCCAAAGAACAGCCCAGTGTGGCCTGAGTTACTTGCTCCGATGGAATCTTGAACAGGGAGGCCGCTTGGGGCCCGTAGGTTACACCTCCAGATGAGGTGGAACGGGAGTTGCAGTTGCAGCTGGAGCAGTTAGAGGCCATTGATGTTCTTTTTTCTGCACGGGAACAAAACCAAATCTTAGTACCTCGAACCCAAGGGCAACCATATTAAACCGCGATTCGTTCGCGAACACGACACACGAAGTGTGGAGCGGAAAGAGGAAAAGGACCCACCGGGCGTGCCAGAATCTGTTCTCCGCCGAACACAGAGACGAGACCGCGTAGGTTCATCTTGCCTGAATTTCGAGGGAAGATGCTATTTGGTGCTATCCGTCCACCTCTCCGAAGATGCCAAGTTGATTTATGGCACCGTATATCGAAGGTTTAAACGGATGCGGCCGATGTAGCAGACTGCGTCAGATTCCCCCTCGTTGAGGGGTTTTTGATTGTGGGGACGCTCTTCCCTGAAGGCGCAAGCCCCTGCAGTTAATTACGCTACCACATAGCGGTAACCACTTTCTCCTTCTCCAGATGATCACTTCATGTCGTAGGTGATTGTTTTGTTTTTGGTTGCCCGTGGATTGTATACGGAGACTAATTTATGTTGTCGCCCGTAGGGCGTGGATTAGTCCAAATCCGTATCTTCTTAGATTTGGGTTTGGGGTTGGGTTTAAGGATACGTTAGTCTCATTTGAGACTAAGATCAACTTAAACGTTAGTTAAGGATACGTTAGTCTAATTTTAGACTAAGATCAACTTAACGGGATCGTTTAGATCCAACAAGAGAGCATTTGGGCTCTATTGTTTAGTTTAGGGACATTGCGGTCGATAATTAGTTTAGGGACATTACGGTCCAAGGTTAAGGACATCATAGTCCTTGGGCGTAAGGACCCCACAGTCCGAGGTTAAGGACATTATAGTCCATGGGTTTAAGGACACCACAGTCCAGTTTAAAGATGTCATAGTCTATGAAATGTATGGTTGTCGGGACCCGTCACCTCTCTAAAGACGTTGAAGGATTACAACGACAAATATCAGAGGAGTGAAGAGATGTACCCTTGAACCGATATTGGTTGGGAGATCTGTAGTCCAATTTGAGACTAAGATCAAAATATTTGTGAGCATATGGGCTCAGTTAATCTGAATTAAGGACTTATGGCCAATCTTGGGCTAAGTCCAATCAAGTTAAAATGTTTAACATTTAACAATGCTGAGCATTGATTTGAGTTCTGACAATATTTTTGTCTTTTATGGAATGCTTAGCATTCATCATAGCTCTGTAGCTTATTAAAGAACAATTTATGTTCTATCAGTGCACACGTGAGGGGAACGTGGTGCGCTTGGGGCTTTGCGCCAGTCAAAGAGCGCAGAGCGCTAGTTTATGAGCGCATTACGTTTCTGCTGAGTAGCGCCCACGTGAGGAGCACGTGGTGCGCTTGGCGCTTTGCGCCAGTCTGTGAGCGCATTGCGCTAATTTATGAGCGCAAAGCGCTATTAGTTCAACGGCGCACACGTGAGGAGCATGTGGTGCGCTTGGCGCTGAGCGCCATTCCATGAGCGCAAAGCGCTAGTCCAAGAGCGCAGAGCGCTAACTGTTAAGTGGCGCACACGTGAGGAGGACGTGATGCGCTCGGCGCTGAGCGCCATTCCATGAGCGCAGAGCGCTAATTTATGAGCGCAAAGCGCTATCTGATCAACTTTATGATCTGAGAAATAAATTCTTGTCTATAAGAGACTTTGTCTCAAGGTTCCAAGAACAAAGTTCTTATATTGTAGGAGATGTTTCAATCTCTTATTTTGGTGAAAGGCTTTGCCTTTATGGATCTGTGATCCTCAGAGAATTGAAATATTCTCCCCCCTTTTTATAATGAGATACTATGATCTCTTTGTATAAAAGACCTTAGTCTTAAAGATCTAAGATCTGTGAGAAGAATTGTGTTCTTCTTCTTATTTTATGATGAGATCTTTTGATCTCTTTGTGAAAGACTTTGGTCTTATAGATCTATGATCTTAGAAAAAGAAGTAAGTTCTTTTTAATTATGAGATGATTTCATCTCTCTGTTCATCATTTTTTATCTTGAAGAAAATCTTCTTTCTCTGAGAGCTTGGCTTTTCTTTCTGAGATCTCTCAAAGCTTATGGGGTGGTTCCTCTCTTTTTTCTGTTTATGTTTCTGTATATGCGAGACTTGAAGTCTTGGGGCCTTTATATAGGGCAAGCTGATTTGTTCAATCAGTTAAGGAGATCTTTTCTCCAATTGATTTAGGGATTTCCCCACTGTTGGGTCTTTGATCCAAGGGCTTCTGATTTACAGAAGGCAATCTTCTTGTTTTTAACAAGATTGGAAAATCTTTTCATACAGAATTTATTCTGTATTTTGGTGATTTTTAATCACTATTCGATCATTGATCCAACGGTGCTCTGATTTACAGAGCACAATCTTGTTGTTTGGAAAGATTTTGAGGAATCTTTCCTTAACAGAATTTAATTCTGATTAATTAATGATTTATCATTATTATTGGATCTTAGATCTGACGGTGGGGAGCTTTTAGTTGCAGCACTAGCGCACCCGTGCTTTGCACGTGGTGCGCTGCTTAGAGCGCAGCGCACCCAATGCTAGCGCACCCGTGCTTTCCACGTGGTGCGCTTCTTAGAGAGCAGCGCACCTAGCGCTAGCGCACCCGTGCTTTGCACGTGGTGCGTGTTCCCCTCCGAAAGACGGCGCAAGACGGACGTCTTGCCTGAAATTCGGGGCAGATACTAATTGGTGCTATCCGTCCACCTCTCCGAAGATACCAAGTTGATTTATGGCACCATGTATCGAAGGTTTAAACGGATGCGGCCGATGTAGCAGACTTCGTCAGATTCCCCCTCGCTCGAGGGGGTTTTGATTGTGGGGACGCTTTTCCCTGCAGGCGCAAGCCCCTGCAGTTAATTACACTACCGCATCGCGGTAACAACTTTCTCCTTCTCCAGATGGTCACTTCGTGTCGTGGGTGTTTGTTTTGTTTGTGGTTGCCCGTGGATTGTATACGGTGACTAATTTATATTGTCGTCCGTAGGACGTGGATTAGTCCAAATCCGTATCTTTCTTAGATTTGGGTTTGAGGATTGTGTTTAAGGATACGTTAGCCTTATTTGAGGCTAAGATCAACTTAAACGTTTGTTAAGGATACGTTAGTCTATTTTTAGACTAAGATCAACTTAACGGGATCATTTAGATCCAACAAAAGAGTAATTGGAGGCTCTACTGTTTAGTTTAGTGACGTTGCGGTCGATAGGTAGTTTAAGGACATTGCGGTCCAATGTTAGTTTTAAGACATTGCGGTCAAGGTTAAGGACATCATAGTCCGTGGATTTAAGGACTCCACAGTTGGGTGTTAGTTTTAAGACATCACGGTCAAGGTTAAGGACATCATAGTCCGTTGTTAGTTTTAAGACATTCCGGTCAAGGTTAAGGACATCATAGTCCATGAGTTTAAGGACCCCACATTCCGGCGTTAGTTTTAAGACATCACGGTCAAGGTTAAGAACATCATAGTCCGTTGTTAGTTTTAAGACATCCCGGTCAAGGTTAAGGACATCATAGTCCATGAGTTTAGGGACCCCACAGTCCGTGAAATGTATGGTTGTTGGGACCCGTCACCTCTTTGAAGACGTTGAGGAATTACAATGACAAATATCAAAGGAGTGAAGAGATGTACCCTTGAACCAAGGTAGATTAAGTGATCTGTAGTCCAATTTGGAACCAAGACCAGTTAATTATGTTATGAGCCCATTGGTTCAATTAAGTCTGAATTGAGGACTTATGGCCAACTTGGGCTAAGTCCAATCAAGTTTAGAATATTGGCCCTCTGTTGGTCCATTGAAGGGGAGGCTTTGCCTCTAGAAAGTTAGCCAATTGGGCTACAGCTAGTGTTAAACACTAAAGACCAACAGTGTTGAACACTGGAAATAGGATTAGTGTTAAACACTAAAAATTATAATTCTCAAATTAGTGTTAAACACTAACAGATAACAGTGTTAAACACTGGCAACGAAATTATCAGGTTAGTGTTAAACACTAAAAGATGGGGAGATCACGTGGGAGAACGTGATGGCATCCAAAAGGTGGGGCCAGATCCCCTTCAGTTTGTTCTGTAGATAAGTGTTTTAACACTTTTAATTCTGACAGCCATCACGTGTGGGCATGTGATGGGTGCTCATGCCCTGGTTTATTAGAATACTCATTAGGGGTCACGTGAGGGCGCCCTAGTGTTTCTTTTCTGTGTAAAGATCTGTTTGTCTTTTTAAGAATTAAATTCTTCATAAGGTTAAACCCTAGCAATAACTTTTGGAGGAATTAAATTCCTATTTTCTTTTGAAGAATTATATTTTTAGGTAAGGTTAAACCCTAATTTTCCTTCTATAGGAGTCAAACTCTCATGTATGTAAGGAATCAAGTTCTGACATAGGGTAAAACCCTAGTTTTATTTTAAAGGGATTAAATTCCTGTGAGCTTGAGAGAATTAAATTCTCAATTAGGGTTAAACCCTAGTTCTGTCCATTTTGAAGGAATTAAATTTCTATAATTTTGGAGAATTAAATTCTCATATAGGGTTAAACCCTAATTTTATCTTGGAGGAATTAAATTCCTATAACTTTATGAGAATTAAATTCTCAATTCCTCCTCTATATTTTAGATCTGCATGGCAGGATCTCGACCCAATGAGAATTAAATTCTCAATCTATGGGGAGATGTGCACTTTGCAGATCTTCACCAGAGAAAGAACTAAGTTCTTTTCTTTATAGAAGAGTTAAACTCTTTATTTCGATAATTAAATTCTCTTTTGAAGCCTTTTTCCCCTTTCTTTTCTTACCTAGGGTTTTTCTTTTTAGAGAATCAAATTCTTCCTTCTTTTCTCTCTGAATTTTCAAGATTCCAAGGCTCTATCTCTCTGTCTCCTTTTTTTTTAAACTCTCTCCTTTGGCTCCTATTTATAGGAGAAGGAAAAGAATCAATCTGTTTGGTAAATCTTTCATTGAAAGATTTGATTTATTTTCATCATTGATCCGGTCCTTTAGATTATTAGGTGAATTTTATTCACCGTTGGATTTTAAATCCAAAGATATTCTTTCTGTTATTTCGGTGAGATTTAAGGGAAATCTTTCCATGTCCAAGATTTTTCCATAAATTGGTGATATTTAATCACCCTCGGATTCTTAATCCAACGGTTTTACATAATTCTTCTCCATTTTGGAAAGATTTAAATGATCTTATTCAGAATTTAATTCTGTTGAACAGCAGGGCTTTTAAAGCCAGTCACGTGTTGCCACGTGACCATTGGTCACGTGTGAGCACGTGACCCCCGGAAGGGACTCCTCTTCTGCGTTCTGCTCTTTGCCGCTACTTTAACCATCACGTGCCAACACGTGACCACTGGTCACGTGTGAGCACGTGATGCTTCCTCTGAAGCTTTTTCCTGATTTTTTAAACAGGGAACAGTGCGCTGCTTAGAGCGCAGCGCACCTAGCGCTAGCACACACGTGCTTTGCACGTGATGCGCTGCCTAGGGCGCAGCGCACTTGGCGCTGCATCTGAAGCGTTGCTTCATATAAAAATTTGAATTTTAAACAGAGCTTTGCTCTTATTGGGGAAACAGTCTCCGTATACAATCCACGGGCAACCAAAAATAAAACAAACACACACGACACGAAGTGACCATCTGGAGAAGGAGAAAGTTGTTACCGCGATGCGGTAGTGTAATTAACTGCAGGGGCTTGTCATAGGCAATGGACATCTGGACAGACTTTTGCCAGTCATATAAGTCAGATTCAGTCAAATTATTATCTAGATGTAACCTATGTGTGGTCATAGGGTCGCTGCAATTTTAAGAGAGAGAAGAAGATACTATTAGCATGATGTTCTTGCAAGTTTAGAGTGGTTTAATTTATCTAAACAGGATGGCTCCCACTGTTTCTCGAATCCCTCCTCAAACCATAAAAGAAGAATTAGCCAGGACAATTCTCACCGTACAATACTTGCTTAACCGTTCAGCCAGGCCAGTGTCGATACTTCGAGGGAGGTTTTCCAACGCTTTCGCGAAGTTCCTTAATTAAATAACCTCTTTTCTCTGGGGGCGTAACCCCGCTGACACCTTTCTTGGCACCTACTTGGTTTATAGCATTGATCGTTAAGTGACGAATCCCCTGATAAGTAGCATGTACTCACAGTAGGATCGGGATCCAAAATATCATCGTAAGATAATGTTGAAGGAATCCTACCAACATTCATCAAACTCCAAAATGGTATGCATCTCTCTGCAAATTTCAGTTTCTTTTGAAACTCCCGATATGGATTTTTGCCCCATGCTCTTATGACCTTGACTTTAGTCAACAAATCATAAGTCACATGTCAAGTTCTACCCGTCATTGTCCAGGTTAATTTGAACCCACCCGTACATACCCTTGACTTTAGTCAACAAGGTAATACGACTGTCCCAAACCAACGCATCTATCTATGCTGCATATAAATATCCAACAGCTACCAAACACTGTGCCTTGACTTTAGTCAACAAACACAGCTTGAATACTATTGACTATCTATATGAAATGACGGAGGGCTACGAATGGTTTTGGCAAAACCGTGAACGTAGTGAACTTGATATAATCGAAGGAACTTGATACTTTTTAAAAGGAGTGGCTAAAGCTCCGCAATTAAAAATTCTGCTCTTTTAAAATAACCGAGTGGTTTCTTTTAAATTTGTTCCAACGATTAAACTTTGGTTTATTTTCTTTGCATTATAATAATGCGTCCCATCATTTAATCTTATCATTGCAGAAAACAACGAAAATACAACGTCCTCTTATGCCATCCGCATTCGCCACGGGGTCCCGTCATCACCCGTTAGGTTACTTAACTAACGACAGAGCGGGGGCTGGGCTAGCGCGGGTGTAAAACATAATTGACGTCTAAATAGCTACAATATATATAGATATTTTACATTCGTCTGACGCAATGATATTCATTCCAGAACACAGATAAACAATATTGGATTTGCAAGCAATCTGTATTTCTTTTGAGCCTGCAAGAAAAGACAGATTACACAGTTGTGATGAATAGCCGTTACCCCACCCTCGACTCCTACGGGTACGGCAAACTACCCACCCGGCAGTTTGTGTACCCCACCTTGGGTCAGTCCTAGGAGCAAAAACAGTAAAATGAAATAATACAACGGTGGCTACAACCGCAACCTGGATGTGCCCCGCAAAATAATATTACAACAAATTACATTTACAACAAATGAATTAAACAATAACCCATTGCTAAACCCCGGCTATACACCACAACAGTCCAATACAGTTTATATGCACAAACAGATATAACCATTTCAGAAATGTGCAACCCCCTGCCAACCGTCATACTAGCAGTTAGGGGAGGTTTACGAACACATTAAACAATCACAGATAAAATCCAATATGCAAATACTGTACAATTTCGATCGATTAAACATCTTTAATATTGCTCTAAAATCTGCTCTGTATACTGGAAACCTGAGCAAAATTAAAATATTCCAGAAAACCCCTAATTACACAGAGAAGCAACAGAAGAAAAATGGGTTCCTGACTCGCCAACTCGGCGGCGGAAGCGCGGCGACTCAGTAGGCTGAGGCCGCGGTTCCGCGGCGAGTTAGGCGATTCAGGGGCCTAGTTTTCTTGGGTGTTCTTCTGTGGTCTTTTCATGCTCTCTGAACACACCTGAAAAATTTTTGGACTTCATTTTAAGTTCGACAGAAACTGAACAGATTTAGGGTTTCCGGCTTCGTTTTTCCGTTCGAAATTCGTACAAATTTGCAATTAAGTTATTTATTGTTTAGCGAGGCTCTGATACCACTGTAAGTCAGGCAGTCACCCCATCCAATGGGGTCGCCGTGGCACCAACGGGTCCCTCAGCCGCTACTTTTTACGCATGCCCCCTCGCGGGGACTACAACCCACCGGAACACCTTCCGGTCTCGGGACACCCTGGGGGTAAGAGCCTATGCTTCGCCACACTGTCACACAGTGAGAACCCCCCATAGGCCGACATCCAATGCCTAGTAGCTCTGATACCACTGTAAGTCGATGTAGTACACCCCAGTACTTGTGGGGAGGCGGAATTTACAAAAACGATCATGTTTAAGGAACGAACATCGACTAACCGCTTAAATCCAAGCTAAACTATAAATAACCGTACACAAAGAGTTTCTTATCAATTGTGTTTAGGGATTATACCTAATGAAACCGGTCCTTCGTCTTTGTATCCTCCTTTGTTCTCCTCGACCTTCTCTAGGTAGTAGACGATCCACCCGAGAGCAAAACACCAAGCTACACCTCTAACTTGAGGTAACTAATCTACTTTAATTGCTAATCAAAGAAGAAAGGATGATATAGAGTGAAGGTAATGGATGTTTAAGTCTAACTAATCCTTTGATCTCAACACATGAGGATTAAGGATTAGTCTCTTGAAGATGAGAGCTTGAGGAGAGAGAATATCATAATGATAATGAGATGAGATAGTGAGTGTATCATAATATATTATGAAGCATTCTTAGTTTAGAATAATGAATAATAGAAATGAATAAGCATGCTTCATAAATGAAAAGAGGTGATTCATTAAGCATGTGTCATTATCATTTATGGTGCAATAATGATAATGATGAATCACTCTCATGACTCACAATCTTATCCAAAGTAACCTCCTTAGTCACATCTTCTAGAAGCTTCTCGTACAATTACGAGAACACCCCTCCAATCCGCAAAAATACGGAAAAACTTTAGACTGTAAAAATCCAATAACCGGATACCAGTAACTGGCTTAAACCAAAGCCGACTGGTAAAAACTGTCCGAATAGTCGTACGCGCGTATACGCACGTATGCGTCCGAACCCTTTGTCGCAAAACCATGCAACCTCTATATCGTTTCGCCTGGAATAGGAAACTCTCTGTGTGGGACTCTAGAGACTCGACTACTACGCTGGCAGTGGGTTTAACCACAGACCGCAAGCGGCACTAGCTGTACGTAACGGTCCCCAGGTAGTTGTCGATAAGAAGGCCGATGAGGAAACCCATCCGAACTCCTACTGAGTCTGATGTGACAATCTCCATACAGTCCGGTCCGTTCGTCCAAGACTATCGCATATCGGGCCTAGGGGGGCGGCAAGCGTCAGTCCCCTAATAGCGGTATAAGTCGTGTCGGAGGGAAGCCCATTACGTCCTGAGAAGCTGCTGGAACCTACCAGTATATCTCGCTTGCCCTGGCCAGGGTCTTTGCGTAATGGCTCTCTGACACAGCGCGATATCAACTCCCAATACCGGGAGAGACAAACCCTATCTAACTGTCACTGCCTCCAAGTGCTCGGGACTGCACCCAACTGCTACCTGTTTGCACGACTCCTTTGAGCCGTGGTAGGGTAGCAATCTAAGAACAGTGGGACACACTCGAGGCGAAGCAGCAGTGTCAAGTCTGCGGACTATGCTGTACTCATGTCACCTGGGAACTGAAAACTGACGATGGGTATAATACCAACCAATCAGTTCCTCGGCGAGTCCTGTCCGGTGTACCCGTAACCTTACGAGCACCTGTATACTATCTCCAGTACTGCGTACTGATGGCTGTGGGACAGACCATTTCCCCAACTGGGATGAGAAGCGTATACACTTAGTCTACTCCGGAATATCGATGCCCTATCTCGACAATCCAACGACCAGGGACCTGTATAGGATGTTGCTTACAGACTACCCAGCCCCCACTAGTGTGACTGCCATCACGACGCTGGTAGTCAAGCAAAGATCCTATGGGCTCTACTAATATGTATAAGTGATACGTCACAAGAAACATATGCACATATTAAAGTAGACATAAACCAAGTAGCATACTACCATTTTTAGCAAGACTGTATATATAACTGTGAATATCCCAAGCTTCCATTAAGTAATATACAATCTAGTATGATACAATAATGGCCTCTAGGGCATATACACTAACAGTTGTACCGTGGCTGAACGGTTCCTTGTATTCCATCCACCGTAGTCTTTAGTCTAACGAGACTCCTCTCGTATACACTGGCATCTTCTGTACCAAGCTACAAACAATAGCGTTAACACTAAATACAACATTATAACAATATAATACAGCTTTATGGATTCCCCGAACAACACCAGCACCAATGTCAACAACACACCTCCACCACTACCACTCACACATGTCGTCCCTGCTCCAATCAACGAGCATACGGTTCTGCTTGAGGCAATCCGCAGCCTCCTGGAAGGACAGCAGCAACAGACTGCTATTCTCTTGAACCATCCAGAAGCAGAAGTACCTGGGGTGAAGCAATTCAAGGCTTTGCACCCCCAAACAGTTTGCAGGAAAAGAGAGCCTTCTAGAAGCTGAAGAATGGGCTCAGAGTATCGAAGATGATCTGGCAGCGGCGCAAGTGCCAGAGATAGCTTGGGTCCGTGTTGCGAAACTGCAGCTCACAGACAATGCACGGGTTTGGTGGAAGGCGGAAGAAAGCCGTCTTGATCAACCCATCGAATGGAAGACTTTCCGCGACATGTTCGACGCAAAGTACTTCCTTGAGACTGCCAGATTCGACATGAAACAACAGTTCATCCACTTACAACAGGGTTCGATGTGGACCAAATCAGTGGATGAATACGATGCTGAGTTCATCATGCTCAGTCAGTAAGATATGTCTCAATAATTCAATTTTTCAATAAATCACATACTACACAGCTAACACAATACTTTAACAGATTTGCGGCACACCTGATACCGACGGATGAGATCAGAGCTCGTCGATTTCAACAAGGTTTGGATCCGGAGATCCAGGCTGCATTGGCCACAGGAGATTTTCCGACTCATGAATCGGCTCTGAAAGCTGCCCGCCGTTATGAAGCAGTGGTAAAGATGAGGGGAAGATCTCAAGCTGTTGGAGGTAAACGCCCTGCCACCCAGATGGCAGGAGGAGCCTCATCAAGGCCACCTTTTGTTCCAAGGAGACCGGGAGTACCAATAAACCGGCCCAGCTCAGCCTTTTGTACCTACTGCAAGAGAGATGGGCATATGATGAAAGACTGCCGGCAAGCTAACCGCCTTTGCTTAGTCTGCGGCTCAGCTACTCACGATATTAGGTCTTGTCCTCGTAGATAAAACTCATATGCTGCACCCAGGCCGGCAATCACTTACCCGCAATGCCCAGCCCTTCAAGCACCTGCTCCAAGACTCGCTCTCCCTGCTCCACCACGTAGAGGACAACCGACTGCACCTCCTCCTTGTCAGTTCCATCAAGCTCAACGAAATGTTCCGAGGAATGCTCCTTCGGCCAGGAGGAATGTACCACGGCGACAGGCTTTCACGATGACCGTGGAAGAAGCTGAGACCACTGGACAAGTCATCACTGGTAACCCTTTCTTTTCAAGCTTTTCTTTTAGTCTTAACATCTACCTACATATTTTCTCTATACCTAAAACATTCCATATACCTTAGATACAATCTTGTAGCCTCACTTCCTATACTAGCACTATTCGATACTGGAGCATCTCATTGCTTTATGTCGCAACGGTTCGTCCGAACTCATGCGATTCCAGTCACACCGCTTGTATCCAGTTGGAATGTCAGTTCAGGAAATGGCGTTCTAAAGGAAACAATGGGATACAACTTGTGTCTAGTAGTCGTCTGCAGTAGAGAATTATATGCTGACTTCAAGGTGCTGGACATACCGAACTTCGATGTGGTTCTAGGTATGAATTGGCTCGGAACATTTTATGCTACCATTAACTGTCGTCAAAGGAGGGTAGTATTCGAGATTCCAGACCATCTGGGCTTCTATTTCAAAAGTGGAGACCGTACACTAGAGCCAAGTACATACAAGGCAAAACCAAAGAAAGCAGTGATTGCGGCAATTCAAGCGGAGGAAGGATCAAGACCAGAAGTGGTTCGAGAGTTCGACGATGTATTTCCTGACGATATATCAGGTTTGCCTCCCGGTCGAGCTCTTGAATTCAGCATTGATTTAGTATCAGGAGCATAACCGGTGATCAAAGCACCTTATCGATTAAGTCCGGAAGGTTTAAAGGAGGTCCGAACTCAGTTGGACGAATTATTGGCGAAAGGATGGATTCGTCCCAGCACTTCAAGTTAGGGATCACCAGTACTGCTTGTGAAGAAGAAGGAAGGTTCATACAGAATGTGCATCGATTATAGAGCCTTGAACGAAGTAACAATAAAGAACAAGTATCCGCTACCGCGTATCGACGATTTATTCGATCAGCTAAGTGGATCTTTTGTTTTCTTCAAATTAGATTTTCATTCAGGTTATCATCAGGTAAAGGTCAAGGAATCCGATATCCACAAAACGGCTTTCAAACCTCGCTATGGTCATTACGAATTTCTTGTGATGCCATTTGGGGTGACCAACGCACCAGCAATATTCATGAACCTAATGAATTAAGTTTTCCGGGAGTACTTAGACAGGTTTGTTATTATCTTCATCGACGACATCCTAGTGTATTCTAAGAGTCGGAAAGAACATGCCGAGCACCTACGAATTATCCTGGAAACTCTACGACAATATCGACTCTACGCCAAGTACAGCAAGTGCGAGTTTTGGCTAAATCAAGTTGGTTTCCTCTGACATATTGTATCGGACGAAGGAATCTCGGTGGATCCAGCGAAAGTTTCAGCAGTAAGCGAATGGCCGACACCAAAGTCAGTGAAGGACATTTGAAGTTTCTTAGGTCTAACTGGATATTACCGAAGGTTCATTGAAGACTTTTCGAAGATAGCAACACCCCTAACCAAGCTCACACGTAAAGATGAAGAATTCGTGTGGTCAGAAGCATGCGAACAAGCTTTCGTAGAACTCAAGTCAAAGTTGACATCAACACCTATTTTCTTGATACCGGATCAAACTGGAGGTTTCGAAGTTTACTGCGATCCATCCGGTAAGGGATTAGCATATGTTCTACATCAGCACGGTAATGTTGTGGCTTATGATTCAAGACAGCTGAAGATTCTTGAGCGCAATTATCCGACGCATGATTTGGAATTAGCAGCCGTTATCTTTGCTCTTAAGATTTGGCGTCATTATCTTCTTGGTGAACGAGTGAACATATATACAGACCACAAGAGTCTGAAATATGTGTTTACTCAGAAGGAACTTAATATGCGGCAGAGACGATGGTTATAACTCATGGCGGATTTTGATAGCAACCTGCAATATCACACAGGGAAGGTGAATATGATATCTAATGCCCTTAGTCGCCAACCAATATCAATGAATCTCACCGCTCAGTGGAAACTTCAACAAGACTTGCATCAGATGGATATTGAAGTAGTCATGTCAGGTAACGCTTCAAGTTTGATGAATTTATAAGTTCAATCTACCATTATCAATCAGATCAAAGCAGCTCAAGTAAGTGATGCTAAGTTACAAAAGATAAGAGAACAAGTGGAGAATGGACTCAGAACGGACTTCATCATCCATGAAGACGGATCTTTGAGATACGGTAGCAGATTATGTGTACCAAAATGTTCTGTTCGAGAAGAGTTAATGAAAGAAGGTCACAGCTCTCCCTACTCAGTACCCCCTGGAGGTACAAAGATGTACAAAGATCTACGTCAAAATTACTGGTGGCATGGAATGAAGCGTGAAGTGGCCAGAAGCGTCGCTAAATTCTTGGTGTGTCAGCAAGTAAAGGCTGAACATCACAGGACTGCTGAATTACTTCGGCCGTTATGGCAACACATCACGATGGATTTTGTGACTGCACTTCCTCGCAGCACAAGGGGTAACGATGCGGTATGGGTCATTGTGGATCGACTCACAAAGTCGGCTCACTTCATCCCATTTCGAGTTGGCCAATCAACGGAGACATTAGCAAAGAAGTACATGGAGGTAAGAATCTACTTAAGATTTAAACTCTTCAAATATATACTACCTCTGATACTCATGAATTCATACAGGAAATTATGAGACTTCATAGAGTACCGGTCTACGTTGTCTCCGATCGTGACACCAGGTTCCGATCGCAATTTTGGCAGAGTCTAAAAGCGAGCTTGGGAACAAGTCTGAACTTCAGCACGGCTTATCATCCTCAAACAGATGGTCAATCTGAGCGAACTATTCAGATCTTAGAGGATATGCTTAGAGCGTGTATGCTAGACTTCAGAGGATCGTGGGAAGATCACCTATATCTTGTGGAGTTTTCATACAACAACAGCTACCAAGCAAGCATTGGAATAGCACCTTTTGCGGCGCTCTATGGAAGGAAGTGTCGATCGCCATTAAGTTAGGACGACATCGAAGATAGAGAACTCCTTGGACCTGAGATGATAATAGCAACCGTAGATGTGGTACGCACTATCAGGGAAAGAATGCGCATAGCCCAAGATCGACAGAAGCATTGGGCTGATGCAAAGCGCCGTCATTTGGAGTTCCAGCCAGGAGATCATGTATTTCTGAAGATATCTCCAAACCGCGGAGTGATTCGATTTGAAAGATGGGGTAAGCTAAGCCCAAGGTACATTGGACCATTCGACATATTCGAACGAGTCGGTGAAGTGGCTTATCGCTTGGCACTTCCACCTTCATTGGAAGGAGTGCACAATGTATTCCACATATCCCAACTCAGAAGGTATGTGAGTGACCCCAGCCATATTCTCGATCATTCCGAGCTCACTGTACAGCCCGACTTATCTTGTGAGCAACAACTTGTGGAGATTCTGGACAGGAAAGTGAAGTCACTTCGGAATAAGAAAGTCAACTTGGTTCGAGTGATGTGGAGAAAAGACACTCCAGAAGAATCGACATGGGAAAGGGAAGATGAGATGCGTGCAAGATACCCCCACTTACTTGTAAACTAGTACTTAAAATAAATTGTAAATTTTGAGGACGAAATTTTTGTAAGGAGGGTAGACTGTAACAACTCCAATTCTTGTGTACATAAAATTGATTTAAAGTTAATGTATACTTGGAGTGTTTATATTTCCTGTGAGTACTATAAATATTTAATTTGCTTTTGAACAGCAAGAAGGAGCTTGTAGTTCATTGGTAATACCTTGCACTGCTGAACCAAAGCACCAGAGTTCAAATCCCATCAGCCACATTATTTTTTAATTAGTTTTCTTTTAATCTTTTTAGAAACCCAAGAGTCTACACGTGCATAACTCGTAAAAACCAAGAGTCGCACATAAAACAAACGGGTTCACGAGTCAAGAAACAGCACCAAGGGACGCGTGGCATGGAGAATCGGCCTGACTCGATCCGGCGGCGCGGCTAACTCGGCCGGCGGCGCCGGGTCAACTCGGCCGAACTCAACATTTTCTTCAACTCGCAGAGACCTTTGGCCTACCACACTCCCCTTGCACTATTTAAAACCTCTAAAATTAAACAGAGAATTAAAACACCCCTTTTAATTTTTTAAAAATGCAAAATTAAATACAATTTTTATCACACCCTTCATCTACCCTAAACCCTAATTTTTCCTATAAATACCACACCTAAACTCACCCCTCCTCACTTCCAAATCTCTGTCCAAACTCTCAAGAAAATTTCATAGATTTTTTGTGTGCAAGTGGAGTTAGCAAAGAGCGAAACTCCGGCAAACATCCGACGACGATTCAAGAATATTCCGGCGACGAAACGATGCGCCGGCGCCTCCCACTTCTTCCTTTTCCTCTCCTCTACCCTAAAATTCAGTAAGTCCCTTCTCCCCCTTCTCTTTACTATTCTAAAAATTTAGAATTCTAAAACCCGATGGAAGTGGAGTTAATCCGACTTCCGATTCGGTTTTTCCTTAAAAATCATATTTTTCTTAAAAACAATAATACCAAACCATCACATCATGATCATTAAACATTAACGAAACACCTTGACAAGTTTCATATCAAAAGAATTCATATTTCAATTTTTATAGCACTTTTACAGAAAAATACCATATAGTTTAGTTTCGACATAAAACATCATTACCCTTTGCTATACCTTAGATAGTTCATGAGGTAATGACCTACCTCCTCACAACACTCATATGTAACATTGCACGATGATCTTTGGGAACATACTTTTGGAAAAATACGATTTTACACAAAACTATCTCAAACTTATAAAAACCTTTTTTTACAAGATATGTATTTTTAACAAATCTTTGCAATGTGCCGCTACAACCCATTTTGGGGAACCCGTTCGGGATGGTGCGAATTATCGCACATCATCGGACTTAGTAGTGCGAGATGCAGACCTCCGCAAGGAGCATACGGTCTCGAAAGATTTAAAAATACAAATATCTTAAGAAAATAACATTTCTAGAAAAATAAAAAATTAAATTATTTTGTAAATATATATGTATCATCAAAATAACTATTTTTGATATAGTATAAATATTCCAATTTTTCTAAATAAAAAAGAATCACTTTACATGAAAATACTATGCAATTCCATACAATTTCAATACTTTACAATTTAATACCATATATTATGAAAAATAGGTTTTATTCACTAGAAATTTCACAATGATAAAATATACATCAATGAAAACTTTTAAAAAGATAATAAAATATTTGAGGTGTATTTTGAAAATTATACAAAATTATTTTACATAAAACCCCTCAAGTTATACTAAATTACAATAAGAATCCTAGTAAATATAGATTTAAGCGGGACCAGTCTCTTGAGCCTCAGGGAGCCGGAGATATGGGTGCTTGCCTATTTAAGATAGACGACTTAACAAACGGTGTTATCAACACGGTAATCATTTTTGAAAAAGATACAAATCCTGTCGTCCATGTGCAACGGTTACCGATAGCACCAAAACCTAATTCAGGATTCAATTTCTTTTCTAATTGTCTGACTCAGACTGGGTCTCAATATAATCAATCTGACTTGAATGAGATTCAAGTATATATAACCATTCAATATGAATCCATGAATCCATATAATCAATATGTTCAATATATTCAATCTGTATTGACTGAACCGAACCATGGATATACATCCATCTACATGATTCTCCAGTTACATCCATTTACTGATATCATGGTTTCGGCAAGTCATCAATCTATACAATATATAATACAATACAATACAATTTTCAATACAATACAAACAATACAATCAGGACATCGCGGGGTTTAAGGGGTAGATTGGTATGGAAGGTGTTAAAAGTGGCACGGGACAGCAACCATTAAGACACCTAATCTGAATTCAATTGTCGTTATACTTTGGCTGAACGGTTCCTTATATTCCGTCCACCGTAGTCTCTGGTCTAACGAGACTCCTCTCGTATACACTGGCCTCTTCTGTACAAAGCTACAAACAACAGCGTTAACACTAAATACAACATTATAACAATATAATACAGCTTTAAAAGGTACACTCTCTTTCTCTGTCTATTCTACCTCTCCCTTATTTTTGGGACTTACCGAGCGATTATTCGCTGACGACATTCCCTTTCTTTCTTCTTCGGAATGCTGTCAAGTGTTTCGGACCTTCAGGAGATCGAGCCCACCAGCGAGGACTTGGATCAGCTAGCCTTCGACCCGGAGCTCTAGATACTTGTACATTTCATTTCAGTACTTTCCATTTCTGTTATGCCACTGTTTATGCATTGCTTTTTCTTCCATGTATTTACTTTCCAGATGTATTGTATAAAGAATGTGAATAAATAAAGTTGTTGTTCAATTATATCTATTGTCTATTTTGCATTTTTACTTATATTGCTTAGATACGCTTAACGTGTTTATTTCAGAGTAAATGCGTAGCGGCCAGTCGCGTCCTCTGCCCGTACACTGGGAAGCGGGACGTGACAAATTCGCCACGGATTCGTCTCGAACTCGGCCGCCTGCTCGACGAATCGCTTCGCCTCGCCTCGGGTTCTCTTTGCCTCGTTTTTGAATTCCCATCCAACGGTTACTAAAAGTCGGATCTAGGCGAAGCAAGGAGAATTTCGATTCGTCTCGCCTCGCCTCGTAACAACTATAAACGGGCAAAAAATTCAAACCCCTCCCAAAAACCTGTAAATACCCCCCCCCCCCCCAAACCTTTTTTTTCATTCAAAACTCTTTTCTCTTTCAAAAAAAAATTTATCATCTCTCGGAAAAAATTTAATCTTAATCTCTATTGCTATTGTGGCAATTTCCATCTCTCTAAAGAATAGAAACTCGGATCCGATCCTCAAACAGTCTGATTCTGAATTTTCGAAGCTCCGAGCCTCCGATCGGCCCATTCTTCTCTCTTTCTTATTTTCTTGTTTTAAATTTATTATTTTTAATTTTCTACTCTAACATTCTTTTTTTAACATTCAGTTAAAATATTGATATGGAGGGTTCATCTTATACGCATCAAACCCAAATTTCTCATCCCGAACAATAAGCGAAACTATCCACCCATACATCAAGAGAAACTAAAAAACGTGCGACAACTGGTTATGTTTGGCATCACTATAAAATTGAACTTAGGGACGGTGTTGGATACACTGTTTGCAAATATTGTGGTAATGTATATAAACACAAAGATAGTGTCGGTACCGGTAGTTTGAATAAACATGCAAAAAAACACTTAGAAGTCCCGGCCGGTTCCTCCACTATACAAACACAAATTGGTTTCGCCGGTCAAGGTCTTTTTCAATATAATCATGATTTAAATGTTTCAAAAATGGCAAAATATGTTAAGGCAGATGAACAAGTTCTCGGATTCGAAGAAAGCGCAGCTTTTAAGCAGTACGTTTAAACGGTGTTGCAGCCGACATGCAAAAGGGTTCCAAGGACTATGCTTAAAAGTCGTTATTTTAGAATCTACAACGACGGTAAATATTAATTAATTACTGCTTTTGCTTCTTTAGATACCCGTATTTCATTAACTCCTGATATTTGGACGGATAGAATGGAACTTCTATGGATATGTGTTATTCACATTAGATAGATTCTGACTGGTTTTTGCAAAAAAGAATTAGTGCTTTTAGAAAATTTCCATATCCGCACAGTGCTTTTCATATAACTTCTAAAATTAGATCTATTTTAGAAGAATATCATTGAGATCAATATTTAGGAAGGATACATAGGCAGCCCGAGTGGGTTCGATTTTTAATGTAAAAAAAATAACAAATTGTATTATGAAATTGTAATTTGATTAAGAATTTTTTTAATATAAAAACTTGTTTAAATTTCAAAATTTTAAGCTTAATTTTAATTTTTAATTTTTTTAAAAAATAGCAACCGAGCCAGGCGAAAAATTCGCCTGGCTCGGTGAATTTGCTTCGCATCGTCTTGCGAACAGACGAAGCGAGCGGGTTCTAGCTTCGTAACCGCCTCGCCTCGCCTCGCCTAGCCGGCGAAGAAAGAAAAATTCGCTTCGCCGGCTAGACGAAACAAACAAATTCCGAAACAAATTGTTTTGGGCCGCTTCATTAGCCTCGCCTCGTCTTTCATTTTTTTTATTTCTTTCCGCGATGCTCTATCATTTCAGCTTTTTATATCGCGAAAATCGCGATTGCCCAATCATTTCGGCTATGTTTCGCGGTGCCCAATCATTTCGGCTATTTTTCTTTTTACTCGCTGCTTTTTATTGCGAGTTGCCGAATCATTTCGGCTATTTTTGTATGCATATATATTTTTACTTGCTGACTTTGTTGCAAGTTGCCCTATCGTTTCGGCTATTTCATATGCATTTTTGGCTCGCTGATTTTTTATCGCGAGTGTGGAATTTGGAATCTGGTGTCAATCTCAGCATCAGCATCGCTGCGATTGGAATATTGCCAGGAGCGAATCATCATTTGCCGTGAAAGGGCTTGGAATTTGATACCGATTTAGGCATCAGCATCGCTACAACTGGGATATTGCCAGGAGCGAATTATCATTTGCCTCTGTCGATGTCGAACAAAGGTGGCTTAGCAAACAGGGTTAGGATCCCGTCGACTAAAGCTTTCTACTTCATGAGCCGTAAGGGTCTCATAAAGGTGTTTCTCCCTACGAGTCATGAGGATCTCGTAGGTGCTTTTTCTCCTTAGGAATCGTGAGGATTCCTAAGTGTGTGTTCTCTTATAAGTCGTAAGGATCTTACAAGAGTGTTTTCTCCTTGCAAGTCGAGAGGACCTACAAGTGTTTGTTCACCGTGTGAGCATATCCCTAATCGCTGGTGGGACTCTGTTAGGGAAATGTTTATTCGTGTCCGTGTATTGTATACAAGGGTCAATATTGAACCGCTTGTAGGGCAGCATTGGAGATTGTGATGGCTTAAGAATAGGTTCAGATCCCTATAGCTTAAGGCTTTTGAATCTTATGAGCCATGAGGGTCTCATAAGAGGGTTCTCCTTACGAGTCGTGAGGATCTCGTAAATATAATTTCTCCTTAGGAATCGTGGGGATCCCTAAGTGTGTCACTCCCTTGTGAGTTGTAAGGATCCCACGCAGGTATTTTCTCCTCACAGGGTCAAGAGGACTTTGCAAGTGTCTTTTAACGAGATTGTGCCCTTTCGGGTTTTCACAAAACTCGCCAATAGCCCTGCTGTTTTTACTCACGGCGCCCTTTCGGGTTTTCATCCGTGCCCATCTTGCTTGTGGACGTACCGTTTTTTTTTTATGAGTCTACGCCTTTTCGGGTTTTCACAAACATCGCCGGTAGTCTTGCTGTTTTTACTCACGGTGCCCTTTCGGGTTTTCATCCGTACCCATTTTGCTTATGGACATACCTTTTTTTTTTACACCACGTCAGCTTGGGGATGTCGCGGTCCGTAGTAGTTTATAGACGTCTCGATCAGTTGCAAGTTTTAGGACATTGCGGTCCATCGTTAGTTTAGGGACATTTCGGTCCGCTGTAGCTTTGAGGCGAAGTTTCGCCGGATGCTTTATGAACAAATAGGTTTCTCCTTGATAGACCTTGTCACATAATCCAAGGGTTTTGGCACTGCTCCTGCCCCCAACTCCTCTACGTTATCTCCTAACGCCGAGTGAGCTGCTTTGTTACCTAGCGATAAATGAGCGATCATGTGGCAACTTGCCACATAATCTTCGGATTCTTCTGACAAGTCGTCTTCCTCATCATTGTCGTTATCTTCATTCTCAAGGATGTGATTGGGTAACTCTTGAAGCGTGACTGGGGTTCGCGCCCTCTGGTTGTATTCTTTCAGCGTGTCAATATACTTTTGCAGATCCGTGCGCTTGTCGTTAGACTGCGCGGGCTTTTTGGTCTTCTTCTTTTTCTTCGAAGACTTTGACGGCTGGGCCTGAGCGTTTTGACCATTGCTATTAATTCCCGATGTTGGGCGTGGTTTCAGCATCCCGTCGATGATCTCCGGCTCTTGCGGGCTTTTCCACCTAATCGCCGGACATGTTTGAAGATCTTTCAGCATTCTTTTAGTTTTTGCCGAGAGAACAACTTCCCATGGAGCTTTCTTTATGAATGAGCACGATGCCCCCGGCATGTCCATCTTTTTTGGAGCATGTGGTTGTGGCGGATTTACCTTCCAGTTTTCGGACAGCGCGAACTTGCCCTGCTGATACTGGTCTTCAATCCAATTTTTAAAGACGTAGCAATTTTCGATCGGATGACCCAATACTCGGTGGTAGGGGCAGTAATTGGGATCGTTGACGTCGTTCGGTTGCGGTGGGTGTCTCGACTCCGGTAGAGTGATGAGCCCATTGCGCACTGCCAGTTCAAACATTTTCCTTGTTTTATCCCGGGGAAACGAGTAAGGACGTCTCAACTTCTCATCGAGAGATTGCCGCTTGTTGCTTTGGCGAACAACCAGTCTCGGGCCACTCGGTTGTTGTTGAGCGTTGGCGACGAAGGTTGCTTTCTCTTTGCTCTTTTCATTCCAAGGCTCCGTCTTTGAAGAGGAAGGCCTATGGCCCATCTGGTCCATTTGGGCCAGCTTGTCGATCAAGGCCTGGAAGGTGGTCGGCTTGAAGAACATCATGAATTGGGATATGGTCGCCTGCGGATCAAGGGTTCCCACAAACATGCCTACTGCAGGAGCTTCTTCTATGCGTTGTTCGCACTTCGACCATAGGTTTCGCCACCGTATCGCATACTGAACCCATGTTTCGCCAGGTTTCACCCTGGCATTGATCAGTACTGTGATTGGGGTACGTTCACTAGCGCTCGCAAAACGTTGGGTGAACAGTAATTCCATCTCTGTAAAAG
This sequence comes from Agapanthus africanus, assembly GCA_030015575.1. NCBI lineage: Eukaryota > Viridiplantae > Streptophyta > Magnoliopsida > Asparagales > Amaryllidaceae > Agapanthus > Agapanthus africanus. The sequence continues at coordinate 85,432,573 of JASDDO010000026.1, read as the reverse complement.
TTTTGACGGAGTCGTTGGGCAGCTCTAAATACCACTCAAACGCCGTCTCTGCCAAGCTGCCGACGAATTGGCGAAGCAGTAACTTATCATCCCCTCCGGTGTTGCCGCACAAGGCTCTGAATTGAGCGACATGCTGATGCGGATTTCCCGTCCCCTTATATTCGTGGAATTTGGGGATCGTGTATCCCGGAGGGTACTTTATTTGGTCATACCAACCCGGATAGGGTCGTCCAGTCTTAACAATCTGACAGGCCGTCTCGTTCGCCTGGTGAGCTCGTATCTGTTGAGCGATGTAATCATCAAGGGCGGCTTTTGAGATGGTCTCCTCCTTGGCTGCTGACAGAGCCGGCAGAGGGTTTGATGTCTCTCCTCTATCATCTTCAATTGTTACTGGAGAGTCTTCGGCTGGAGGGTCCGGCTGGATCATCATGACTACCATATCTTGGAATAGAAGATCCATTTGTTTTATATTGGCCGCTTGTTCTGCGGCCTCTTTGTCCTTCTTCTCAAGCATTCTCTGAAGGAATTCAGCATCAGTTTCCTGCTCACGGCGCTGCTCCGAGGATGTCTCCGGGCTTGCTTTCGGTCCCGTGAGTGCGGCCATAGCCGTTAGCATTTCTTGGAGCTTTTGTTGTTGTTGCTCCTGAACCTTGGTCACTGATCGTGTAAGCGGTCGATGACCCGTAGAAGCACGGCTTTCCTCTTTTCCGGATGCCATATAGACGGTATGCACCACCATGCCCCCAGACTTAGGGTGTTTGGGTTCAGTGGTCTTGCGATTCGTTGAAGACGCGGGAATCTTCTCCGGCCTTCTCTTTTTGTGGGCGGTCGAAGTTGAGGGGGCCGTTGCAGTAGGCACCCAATTAGCTGTCGCCTTCTATGGCTTGACAGGGTGATCCTTCTCTTGTCTAACCTTCATCTTTTTCTGTCGGTGAGAGTAATCTTGATCAATCACTGAGTTTTGGACTTGACGCCAGACTTTGTAAATTTTAGAGGACAACCGCTGAGGGGGCTGCTCCAGCTTCGCCTTTGGGGCATTCTCCATAGGTGGAGGGGATCTTTTCAGCACGGCAGTTGGCGAATTCCTGCGCACCCTGTTAAGTAGTTCAAAGTTGTTCCCAGTTAGAACAGCAACATCGATTTCCACCGTTGGAGCCGGCGGAGTCAGTCCAGAGGGAGAGTTTCCCCCAGCCTTCCTTACCCGGCGCCAATGGCGACGTCGAGCATGTCGAGCTGTTGGGATTATCTCAGCTGTAGGGGTGACTTCCTCATGCCCCCTGTGTTGGTCAGAAGTTGTCGTTGTCATCCTATTGAAGACTGATGTCCGCTGAGTGGGGATGGCCAACCTATCGAAAGCAGACTTCCGAGCAGGTGAAGCAGCCTTGACGATTTCGCCTAAAACGGGAGCTGAAACAGTCAGTCTTGTGAAGACCGACCCTTTGGCGGGAGAAGCCGCTTTGACGACTTCGAGAGCAGGAATGGCTATTCTTTTCGGGATGGCCGCTTCAGGTATTGCGGGCTTTTTCACGGGCCCACTTGAGATTTGGCCCAGTCTGTTGAAAACTGGGGCACTGTATTTGGGCGACCCGTTGAGAAGGGCCGCGGTAGTTGTAAGCCGATCAAAGACCGACTTCTTCGGAGCTTCTTGCGACGGTAATGGGGCGTTGAAGCTCATTGGTGGGATCATGGTCCCGAAGAATAGCCCAGTGGTGGCCTGAGTCACCTGTTCCACCGGCATAGCGAAGATGGAGGCCGCTTGGGGCCCGTAAGTCACTCCTCCGGACGGGACGGAGCGAGAGTGGCAGTTGCAGTTAGTGCAGTTTGAAGCCATTGATCTTCTGTTTTCTGCACGGAGCAAGACACTAAATCTTAGTACCTCGAATCCACAGGCAACCATAGCAAACCGCGATTCGTTCGCGAACACGACACACGAAGTGTGGAGTGGAAAGAGGAAAAGGTCCCACCGGGCGTGCCAGAATCAGTTCCCCGTCGAAAACCGGGAAGACATGCGTCTTCCCTGAATTTGGGGGCAGATGCTAATTGGTGCTATCCGTCCACCTCTCCGAAGATGCCAAGTTGATTTATGACACCATGTATTGAAGGTTTAAACGTATACGGCCGATGTAGCAGACTTCATCAGATTCCCCCTCATTGTGAGGGGTTTTTGATTGTGGGGACGCTCTTCCCTGCAGGCGCAAGCCCCTGCAGTTAATTACGCTACCGCATCGCGGTAACCACTTTCTCCTTCTCCAGATGGTCACTTCGTGTCGTGTATGTTTATTTTATTTTTGGTTGCCCATGGATTGTATACGGAGACTAATTTATGTTGTCGCCCGTAGGGCGACAACATATTTATTTTTGGTTGCCCATGGATTGTATACGGAGACTAATTTATGTTGTCGCCCGTAGGGCGTGGATTTGTCCAAATCCGTATTTTCTTAGATTTGGGTTTGGGGGTTGGGTTTAAGGATACGTTAGTCTCATTTGAGACTAAGATCAACTTAAACGTTTGTTAAGGATACGTTAGTCTAATTTTAGACTAAAATCAACTTAACAGTTTGTTAAGGACACGTTAGTCTAATTTTAAACTAAGGTCAACTTAACCATTTGTTAAGGATACGTTAGTCTAATTTTAGACTAAGATCTACTTAACGGGATCATTTAGATCCAACAAAAGAACATTTGGGCTCTATTGTTCTAGTTTAGGGACTTTGCGGTCAATTGCCAGTTTAAGGATATGGTGGTCCAATGTTAGTTTAAAGACATCGCGGTCGATTGTTAGTTTAAGGACATTACGGTCCAATGTTAGTTTAAAAACATCACGGGGTTTAAAGGGACCCCACAGTCCGAGGTTAAGGACATCATAGTCCATGAGTTTAAGGACCCCACAGTCCATAGAATGATTGGTTATCGGGACCCGTCACCTCTCTGAAGACGTTGAAGGATTACAACAACAAATATCAGAGGAGTTCAGAGATGTACCCTTGAACCAAAGTTGATTGGGAGATCTGTAGTCCAATTTGGAAGTAAGATCAATTAATTAGGTTATGAGCACATTGGCTCAGTTAAATCTGAATTGAGAACTTATGGCCAATTTGGGCTAAGTCCAATTAAGTTTAAAATGTTGGCCTTTTGTTGGCCTGTTGAGCATTTGTCTGGATACAGCCCCTCATTATTTAGCAATGCTAAACAAGAGTTTGAGGGCTCTGAGAACATTTTGTCTTTGGCTGAGCATTAAACATTATAGCTCTGGAATTTAAGGCTCATTTGAAGGGGACGTTTTTGCCTTTGGAAAACTTAGCCAATTTGGCTAAGATTGGCTTTAAAATAGTGTTAAACACTAGAGGACAACAGTGTTAAACACTGGAGACGAAGTACTCAAAATAGTGTTAAACACTAGAAAGGAAGGGGTCACGTGGGGGCACGTGAGGGCACCCAGAGGTGGGGCCAGATCTCCTTTACTTTGTTCTCAGAACTGCAAATAAGTGTTAAACACTTTTAGTTTTCATAGCCGTCACGTGTGGACACATGATGGGCACTCATGCACTGATTTGTTAAGGTGTTTATTAGGGGTCACGTGAGGACACGTGAGAGCGCCCAAAGCCAGCATTGCCTTTGCTTTTGTTTTCTTTATTTCGGAAGTCACGTGGGAGCATGTGAGGCATTGCCTCCATGCTTTTCCCTTCTCATTTTGGGAGATTTGTTTAGGGGTCACGTGGGGGCACGTGACCTAGTTTTATTCTTTCTTTTTTGATCACTGCAGATTGGGGTCACGTGGCATCACGTGACCAAAGTTCTTCATGGAGATCTTTCAAGTCTCTTTATTTCAAGAATTAAATTCTCTGTAGGGTTAAACCCTAATTTCGTTTTTTTAAAGGAATTAAATTCCTGTGCATGTGGAAGAAATGAATTCTTATGTAGGGTGAAACCCTAATTTCATTTAGGAGGAATTAAATTCCTGTGAACTTGGGAGAATTAAATTCTCATATAGGGTTAAACCCTGGTTCTATTTTGGAGGAATTAAATTTCTATGAATTTGGGAGAATTAAATTCTCATATAGGGTTAAACCCTAGTTCTGTTTTGGAGGAATTAAATTCCTATGAATTTAGGGGGAATTAAATTCCTTAAACTCAATTCTCCCTCTAAGTTTTGGATCTGCATTGCAGAATCTCTCCGATGAGAATTAAATTCTCAACTTGTGGGGAGATCTGCTTCTGCGGATTTTCAACCAAAGGAAGAACTAAGTTCTTTTCAGAAAAGTTAAACTCTTAAATTGAGAATTAAATTCTATTTGTTTTATGGAACTTAAATCTCTTTCCCCTTTCTCACCTAGGGTTTCTTTTCTTTGAAGAGATCAATTTTTTTCTCTCTCTTGAGAATTAAATTCTCCTCTCTTTTTTCCCTCTGTTGTTGTTATCTCCCCAAAAAAGTAGATCCCCCTCTCTTCTCTTCTTGGCTCCTATTTATAAGAGAAAGAAAAAAATCAATTTGTTTTGTGAATCTTTCATTGAAAGATTTTAATTGATTTTGTAACCAACATGATCTTTTAGATCACTCAGTGAATTTTATTCACCATTGGATTTTTAATCCAAAAGATCTTTTATCTGTTATTCCTGGCAAATTTCAGGGAAATCTTTCCTTGTATAAAATCTTTCCATAAATTGGTGATTTTTAATCACCATTGGATTTTTAATCCAACGTTGCTCCATTTTACAGAGCACCATCTTTTTTGTTTGGAAAGATTTAGAGAAATATTTTTCCAGTTAGGGTTTTTTGATTCCCTCTTAATTAGAATTGAATTCTATTAATTCATAGATTTTTAGGAATCCATCACGTGTTGGCACGTGACCTCCTGATTAAGCATTTAACCAGAATTTAATTCTGTTGTTTTAAAGAACTCAGGAATTATCACGTGTCAGCACGTGACTCTTGGTCACGTGTTGGCACGTGATGTCCCACTGGGGTTTTTCCTTGTTATTTTATTATACCTTTAATTCTTTTCAGTGGGTTTAAAGGCCCATCACGTGTTGGCACGTGACCCCACTGATTAATTATTTCCAATTATTTATTTTATTCAGTGCCTACAGGCTTTGCTTGTAAATGGTCACGTGTCTGCACGTGATGCCTCATAACTTTTGATCCCGGATGAATTATGAAGCTCATAATATATCAAATCGAAGGATTTTTTGAGACGCTTTCGATACTATCAGAATTTAGCTGTTTCTCATTCGGGAGTTTGTAAAAATGCAGCCCGGAAAATACCGGTTCATATTTTCTTCCTTAGATTACACGTGCATAGCATATTTGCTCATAACTTTTGATCCCGGATGAATTATGAAGCCCATAATATATCAAATCGAAGGCATTTTCGAGACGCTTTCGATACCATCAGAATTGAGCCGTTTCACATTCGAGAGTTTGTCAAAATACAGTCCGGAAAATACTGGTTCACATTTTCTTAAACGTATCGCTGCCATTTGATACCTTGGGCTCTTTTGCGCAGAAATTTTTTGACGGGAACATATACTTGGAGTATTTACATTTCCTGTGTGTACTATAAGTATTTATTTTACTTTTGAACAGTAAGAAGGAGCTTGTAGTTCATTGGAAATACCTTGCACTGCTGAATCAAAGCACCAGAGTTCAAATCCCATCAGCCATATTATTTTTTAATTAGTTTTATTTTAATCATTTTAGAAACCCAAGAGCCTACACGTGCATAACTCGTAAAAACCAAGAGTCACACATAAAACAAATGGGTCCACGAGTCAAGATACAGCACCAAGGGACACGTGGCATGGAGAATCAGCCTGACTCGGCTGACTCGGTCAAGCGGCGCGGCTGACTCGGCCGGCGGCGTCGGGTCAACTCGGCCGAACTCAACATTTTCTTCAACTCCCAGAGATCTTTGGCCTACCCCACTCCCCCTGCACTATTTAAAACCTCTAAAATTAAACGGAAAATTAAAACACCCCTTTTAATTTTTTAAAACTGCAAAATTAAATACAATTTTTATCACACCCTTTCATCTATCCTAAACCCTAATTTTTCCTATAAATACCACATCTAAACTCACCCCTCCTCACTTCCAAATCTCTGTCCAAACTCTCAAGAAAATTCCATAGATTTTTTTTGTGCAAGTGGAGTTAGCAAAGAGCGAAGCTCCGGCGAACTTCCGACGACGATTCGAGAATATTCCGGCAACGAAACGATGCACCGGCGCCTCCCACTTCTTCCTTTTCCTCTCCTCTACCCTAAAATTCAGTAAGTCCCTTCTTCCCCTTCTCTTTACTATTCTAAAAATTTAGAATTCTAAAACCCGACGGAAGTGGAGTTAATCTGACTTCCGATTCGGTTTTTCCTTAAAAATCATATTTTTCTTTAAAACAATAATACCAAACCATCACATCATGATCATTAAACATTAACGAAATATCTTGACAAGTTTCATATCAAAAGAATTCATATTTCAATTTTTATAGCACTTTTACAGAAAAATACCATATAGTTTAGTTTCGACATAAAACATCATTACCCTTTGCTATACCTTAGATAGTTCACGAGGTAATGACCTACCTCCTCACAACACTCATATGTAAAATAGCACGATAATCTTTGGGAACATACTTTTGGGAAAATACGATTTTACACAAAACTATCTCAAACTTAAAAAACCTTTTTCTACAAGATATGTATTTTTAACAAATCTTTGCAATGTGCCGCTACAACCCATTTTGGGGAACTCGTTCGGGATGGTACGGATTATCGCATATTCTCGGGCTTAATAGTGCGAGATGCAGACCTCCGTAAGGAGCATACGGTCTCGAAAGATTTAAAAATACAAATATCTTAAGAAAATGAGATTTCTAAAAAAATAAAAAATTAAATTATTTTGTAAATATATATGTATCATCAAAATATCTATTTTTTATATAGTATAAATATTCCAACTTTTCTAAATAAAAATTAATCACTTTATATGAAAATACCATGCAATTCCATACAAGTTCAATACTTTACAATTAAATACCATATATTATGAAAAATAGGTTTTATTCACTAGAAATGTCGCAATGATAAAATATACATCAATGAAAACTTTAAAGAAGATAATAAAATATTTGAGGTGTATTTTAAAAATTACACAAAATTATTTTACATAAAACCCCTCAAGTTATACTAAATTATAATAAGGATCCTAGTAAATATAGGTTTAAGCGAGACCAGTCTCTTGAGCCTCAAGAAGCCGGAGATATGGGTGCTTGCCTATTTAAGATAGACAACTTAACAAACGGTGTTATCAACACAGTAATCGTCTTTGAAAAAGACATAAATCTTGTCGTCCATGTGCAGCGGTTACCGATAGCACCAAAACCTAATTCAGGATTCAATTTCTTTTCTAATTGTCTGACTCAGACTGAGTCTCAATATAATCAATCTGACTTGAATGGGATTCAAGTATATATAACCATTCAATATGAATCCATGAACCCATATAATCAATCTGTTGAATATATTCAATCTGTATTGACTGAACCGAATCATGGATATACATCCATCTACATGATTCTCCAGTTACATCCATTTACTGATATCATGGTTTCGGCAAGTCATCTATCTATACAATCTATAATACAAGACAATACAATTTTCAATACAATACAATCAAGATATCGCGGGGTTTAAGGGGTTGATTGGTATGGAAGGTGTTAGAAGTGGCACGGACTGCAACCATTAAAACACCTAACCTGAATTCAATTGCCATTGTACCGTGGCTGAACGGTTCCTTGTATTCCGTCCACCGTAGTCTCTGGTCTAACGAGACTCCTCTCGTATACACTGCCTCTTCTGTACCAAGCTATAAATAACAGCGTTAAAACTAAATACAACATTATAACAATATAATACAACTTTAAAAGCTACTCTCTTTCTCTGTCTATTCTACCTCTCCCTTATTTTTGGGACTTACCGAGCGATTACTCGCTGACGACATTCTCTTTATTTCTTCTTTGGAATGCTGTCAGGTGTTTCGGACCTTCAGGAGATCGAGCCCACTAGCGAGGACTTGGATCAGCTAGCCTTCGACCCGGAGCTCTAGATACTTGTACATTTTATTTCAGTACTTTCCATTTCTGTTGTGCCACTGTTTAGGCATTACTTTTCCTTCTATGTATTTACTTTTCAGATGTATTGTAAAAAGAATGTGAATAAATAAAGTTGTTGTTCAATTATATCTATTGTCTATTATGCATTTTTACTTATATTGTTTAGATACGCTTAGCGTGTTTACTTCAGAGTAAATGCGTAGCGGCCAGTCGCGTCTCTGCCCGTACACTGGGAAGCGGGACGTGACAAATTCGCCACGGATTCGTCTCGAACTCGGCCGCCTGCTCGACGAATCGCTTCGCCTTGTTTTGGAATTCCCATCCAACGGCTACTAAAAGTCGAATCTAGGCGAAGCGAAGCGAATTTCGATTCGCCTCACCTCGCCTCTTAACAACTATAAACGGCCAAAAAATTCAAACCCCTCCCAAAAACCTGTAAATAACCCCCCCTCAAACCCATTTCTTCTCATTCAAAACTCTTTTCTCTTTCAAAAAATAAATTATCATCTCTCTGAAAAAATTTAATCTTAATCTCTATTACTATTGTGGCAATTTCCATCTTTCTAAAGAATAGAAACTCGAATCCGATCCTCAGACAGTCCAATTCTGAATTTTCGAAGCTCCGAGCCTCCGATCGGCCCATTCTTCTCTCTTTCTTATTTTCTTGTTTTAAATTTATTATTTTTAATTTTCTACTCTAACATTCTTTTTTTTTTTAACATTCAGTTAAAATATTGATATGGAGGGTTCATCCGATACGCATCAAACCCAAATTTCTCATCCCGGACAATAAGCGGAAGTATCCACCCATACATCAAGAGAAGCTAAAAAACGTGCAACCACTAGTGATGTTTGGCATCACTATAAAATTTAATTTAGGGACGGTGTTGGATATTGCAAATATTATGGTAATGTATATAAACACAAAGATAGTGTCAGTACCGGTAGTTTGAATAAACATGCAAAAAAACACTTAGAAGCCCCGGCCGGTTCCTCCACTATACAAACACAAATTGGTTTCGCCGGTCAAGGTCTTTTTCAATATAATCATGATTTAAATGTTTCAGAAATGGCAAAATATATTAAGGCGGATGAACAAGTTCTCGAATTAGGAGAAAGCGCGGCTTTTAAGCAGTGCGTTTAAACGGTGTTGCAGCCGGCATGCAAAAGGGTTCCAAGGACTATGCTTAAAAGTCGTTATTTTAGACTCTACAACGACGGTAAACATGTATTAATTACTGCTTTTGCTTCTTTAGATACCCGTATTTCATTAACTTCTGATATTTGGACAGATAGAATGGAACTTCTATGGATATGTGTTATTCACATTAGATAGATTCTAACTGGTTTTTGCAAAAAAGAATTATTGCTTTTAGACAATTTCCATATCCGCACAGTGCTTTTCATATAACTTCTATAATTAGATCTATTTTAGAAAAATATCATTGAGATCAATATTTATGAAGGATACATAGGCAGCCCGAGTGGGTTCGGTTTTTAATGTAAAAAAAATAACAAATTGTATTATGAAATTGTAATTTGATTAAGAATTTTTTAATATAAAAATTGTTTAAAGTTCAAAATTTTAAGCTTAATTTTAATTTTTAATTTTTTTAAAAAAATAGCAACCGAGCCAGGCTAAAAATTCGCCTGGCTCGGTGAATTTGCTTCGTATCGTCTTGCGAACCGACGAAGCGAGCGGGTTCTAGCTTCGTAACCGCCTCGCCTAGCCGGCGAAGAAAGAAAAATTCGCTTCGCCGGCTAGACGAAACAAACAAATTCCGAAACAAATTGTTTTGGGCCGCTTCATTAGCCCCGCATAATGCATAGTGCAGTTTATTGACCAGGGTTTCTTGCTCTACTTCTTTATTCAAAAATGTTAAGTGTGACAATATTAACATAAATGACCGGTGCAGTGTTCCTATCAGCTTATAAGATGTATTTCTATCCTCACCTTAACGATTTTGGATATTTGACGCAATAACAAATATCAAGTCTGCTTTAGCGCTATAAACCTTACCAGACATGTATTTTAAAAATTACCTGATTGAAAACAATATCAGTGTGAATAACATGCTATTATTAGTAGTCCACAAAGGACAAAGCCTATGAATGTGAGATGAATAAAATCACCAGTCACCGAGAGTTGGTAAAACATTAGGTCTTAGATTAATTAGAGGGATGGCAGAGACCCGGAATTTGTGTCATTAGTCAATTAGTTAGTTAATTAATTAATCAGGCACCTAAATCAATGAGAATCGCTTAATGTGCATGCTTAATTTCAAGGAGCCAGTTGTTATTGTAATGTGAGGTGAATGAATGATATTTTGATTCATGCAGCAAGGCATCACTCAAAAGATCCAATGGTTGTCACACACATAACATTTTAGTAGTAGGACTGAAAAGGACAATACATGTTGATATTTTTTTCCCTTCTTCTAATCAATATTTTAATTAAGCATTGAATTTCTCATGAGAGAGAAGAATCTAGCCGTCCTGGAAGTTTATAGAAAGGGAAATCAAATGCAATTCATATTGGTAATCTGCATCTAATGGTAGGGTCATTTCCAAATGCTCCTTAATGATATAAAAATGTAGAAGGAATGGAGGCATTAAAAACAAGATTTAAGCTAAATTGCAACATGAACTTAAGCATTTGGAAAGAAAATATGACCGTTTAAGCACCGTGCCAAATTGCAAAATTATTTTAGAACTTTAGCAAATTCCTGCGATCCGAAAACAAAATATATGGACAGAATTCATTCATAATTTCATTCGCTCTAACTAGCATATTCATACACACAAACATGCTGGAATTAGATTTCCTAAACGTACCAAATAAGTTGTCATCATTGAATAAGACTAAAGCCTAAACATTTATATCAAACGTGATAGTGTCTAATCTTTATAGATATGTTTGAATACAACACATTGAAAAAGAAAAGACATATACAAGAGATAAATGAAAAATCATGCATTTCCTGTACCAAGCAAGCAAGCAAGCCAGCCCAAAACAGGGAAATGTACATCCCGAACAACCAAATCCTAATAATAAAGATATGGTTGGCTTGAGATATAACACAAGGGAAAAATTCAAGACTGTAGAAGCAAGTGGTGGTCACATGCAATCATGCCCTTGTTATAAATGCAAAAAATTAAATATGCCCAACACATTACCTCCTCATTCTACAGAGAGTTTGGTTTTGGACTTAAAATATTCACAATATATAATCAATACTAGTACCATACTTCAAGTCAACAATATATCTGATATAAACTGAGAGTTCTGAACTTTAGTGTACATGGGATCATAACATGAGTTCTAGTGCAGCAATGAACAGATAGAAAACATAATGAGAAATGGAGACTAGTTAAGGCTCATTTGAATGGAAACCCTATACTATCTTATGAATGTGAGTTCAGGTGTAGATGAAAGTGGAGATGATCAATTGACCTCCAAAATCTGCTGAAGATTTAACTCAAACATATTTAATAGTTAAGTAGTATTTTAATTACTCAGTCCATTACATATGATACCCTTCAATTTGATCTCATCCAACAATTATCACCCTTAACATGATTATCAGCACATTAACATCTTAGGATCAACCTTGATATGACCTGGAATAGGCTATTAGGTAATTTGATCCTCCGCCGACTAACTCAAAGTGTTTCATCTGCAAACCAGCTGAGAATGATAAATGCTAAACCCGAATTTGATAAACATATATAACAAAGGAGATATGACACAATTTAGTCAAGTTTAGTCTAGGCTGGACATATATATAAGACCTATTTTTTCTGTTCAGATAGCCGTTTTCTCATGACCTATCGTTTTTTCTAATATTATAAAATCGTTCGACAGTCATTCTGAAACCATCAACATGAACCGAAGTAGAAAGGGCCACCAAATCTAAAGGAGATTTGAGACATCATTTCTTTGTGTAACTATGCTTCGGCTTTTTTGATCCTTTCCTTATCAAAAGCCTAATGAGAGTCACTTTCAACTGCTGCCATTAAAAGGTTTAAGAAGAAAGGCAGGATGAAATTCAAATTTGGGCCAGTTTTCCATAGTTTTATGTGCACAATCCGTATTCCTAGTAGGGCCCACTTGGTTTGCAACATGCAAAATTTTCTCAAGTTCCAAGAGGGGAGTGAATCAAAATTACACCTAATATGGCTCTGGACTAAACTTTGCTCATCTAATGAGTATACTGCTCCTTTCTGATTACACAGCAGGGTCATATCACTGGAGAAAAATGGGCCTAAAAGTTCAGCAGTCTACATACTGTGGATTTAAGCCTGGCAATTAACCAGAGTCTGACCCAAACCCAAAAACCCAAACCATATGCAATAATTTGTTAAATTTGGACTCTATCTTGATGAAAACCAAAGCAGGAGAGTTTAACAAGAGCCTCGTTCAGTTTCATCTAGATTTCATAACCAAATATAGGAAATATCTCTGATAACTGAGATGTGGTATCATCATAGAATGCATGAAAACATAATTCACTATCTACGAATACCTGGAAATATGCTTGAAGAGTGCCAATTGACAAGTAGACTACTTGGGCAGTTCATCAACTGAGAGTCCCAGAGCAATAAATCATTGCCACTGTCATGAAGCATGAAGCATGAAGCACATTACATGTCTTTGCGGTTTGACCCATGATGTAACAAACTAAAATATAAAGGACAATCCTTAATTTACCGACCCTTTGTGTTATGGTCGGTAATCCTAATACTCTCGATGTATTATCCACTAGTTTCTTACACATGGATGAAAAGATTTGATGCATATCTTTCGATTCAAAAGTTATACACAAGTTCTGGGAAACGATGAAAGTAGGAATTACTATCATTTACTGGTTTAGTAAAATATCTGTTATAGGTGCCTTCAATTAGACTACCTGTGTTGGCATTACTTATGATCAAGTCTTGTTGGTCTAATTGCCGAGTTCTATGGTCGAACCTATGAAGTTATTCGATCCCGAAGTGAGTTGAAGAATTATCGGCCGTGGACTGAGGACTCAGCCCCCATAGGAATTGATCGAGCTCAAAGCCGACAGCCCAGGGGTGCAAGGGTGAAGTCCCCTCGGATTGGAGCTTACTTAAGGCCCAAATATATAAAAACTATATTAATTGTTGCATGGCTTACAGTTCCCTATAGTTGTCGAGGAAATTAGGCAACCGCTTTTGGTGAGAATTTGGGTGTATTTAGGATCTGGGTATGGAAGTTCCTCCACCATCATTGTAGCATCACAACTTTTGAGATTACAATAGACCGCTTCTCCTTCATCCGAGCATGTAGGTCAATTTGGTCAAACCTCGTTAACTATGTGTGTTATATTCGTTCTGATTTGCTATGATTTGCTCGCTTCTCTTTATCGTTGTGTTCTACTTTGTAGTTTGTCGATTTGGTCGACCCTCGTTAACATGTGCATTTCTATGGCAACAAGGATCAAACGAGGAACCATACCATCAACAAGTTAAATTAGGGTGAATCTTCGTGTAACCTTAGAAGCAGTGACTCATACATAATCCTTGAAATGAAATCATGACTACAACAATAATGGTAAACTTTGCTGCAACGAAGTAAGATTCATAAAATAATAACCAACAGTCTTATAGGAACACACTCATATTTGATTCAGGAAACATGACACATTATCTCAAGAATTAATTAATAGTTCATCCCGTTCATATAGGGATCTCAACCTGACACCATCGAAGCAAATAAAATATTGTGATCAACTAATTAGAGACAGAAGTCATAGGCGTTTATTTTGAGATTATCAGAAATTATAGGCACAATGCTAGAAAACGAACAGAAAAAATATTTTAAAAGCTGATTTAAAAGAGATATAAAGACACTTGTCTGTTTCGGCAATGACGACATGCCGAAAACTCTGGACTTCAGATTTAGATTCATGCGTATTTTATACATTTCCCTACTGGAGAAGGCCAAAACTGCATACATACTCAAGATTCAACTGTTTGCCAAGGCAACAATGCACTGGAGTTGCTTGGCCTTCAAACAGCTCTGTGCATCAAGGGATGAGTGCAAAAAGTATTTCTAGACCTTTGTTTGATAGAGGATGAGAATGGGTGAAATAATCGTCTGTGTATATTATTTTCCTCCTCATGCTTGATTTAGATAGACTCCAGTTTTACATAACTGCAACATTAATGAAGAAAATAATGAGTCATAATGGATGAAATGAAAGTTATGCATGATCTTAACCAATGAAGCAAAATTGTGCACTGTCAGTAGTAAAACTTGCTAGTAAAACAGTGCATACCCTACAGTAGTTCTAGATAAAGCTATGATGAAGAGTCTAAACAATACCCTGTATGACCAACAGGTAGTCAAAAGATGTGCATATAATAATAGTCATATATGGGGCTGGTGGTGATGGTTTCCCTAGCAAATGTTCCTTGATAATTAGAGAGTCTGAGAAGTGGTTGACTAATTAAGCCAGACCACTAGTTGAAAGCACTAACAAATAATTTGATGGTATTCTAAGAAAATTACAAGTATAATACTAACAAAAAAATTATCAATAAGCCAACCTGCATATTGTGCCATTGTATCTTAGACAGCAGGAAGGACCGGCATAAATAATTTTCCTTCTCTCCCTTCCACTTCTTTTCTTTTGTGAATTCTCCCCTGAACAGGAAGTTTGAGATCTTCGATTATAATCGACGGTTCAATGTGACTATTGTAACTTTATACTCTCCTCTATATATCTTTCTTGCCAGCAGGTCTAAAAGTTGCCTAAGGGTATTGGTTCCTAAATCGTAATGTCACGAGCAAGCCCTGAGGAATAGATTTCAGATGACGGGAAAGGTAAATAATCTTAAATCAGAATAATCTGACTAAGCTTGAACAAATATGTATCTTAAAGTCGTAATGCTTTATACAAGGTTCACTATCTTGAAAATTCAGATAAATCGAAGCCCGCCTTCATTCAATTCCCCCTCTGCATAAATGAAATACTCAAGAATTAGTATAATTTGTAATCACGATTGATCAGGTGGTTTGTTCTAAAGCTACCAAAGTAAAAAGATAAGACACGACTAATCTTTTGGGGGAAATAACTTAAAATTGGATACATCATTAAAAACTAGAATCACTAGATGGTGAGCCGTATCACACAGTTCATCTTAATCTCACTCTCATAAAATAATAGATTAGAAGTATATTTTAAACTTCTAGTTGTGTAATAAAAATGCTGATCGAATTTGACATTTTTTTCAAACACATAATTATCCAAAATTACATTTTCTTTCATGTAGATCAAGATGAATGGGTGGGTCACGTATCTGTATACTTCACCTGGTAGAAACAAACTTTGAGTTTGTTCTACTCATATGTATAATTATATGATAAAATCATTTAAACAAACAGAAGAGAAGATACTAAACTATTCTCTCTTTATGCTGTCCTAAATAAGGCAATTAAAATGAAATAGATACAGAAAACAGCAAAATTAGAGTGAAAACGCACAAAGCAAACATCATTCAACATTTGAAATTGGTACAAAGCTATAATCCTACTGAATCTAACAAGGGCATGCGGTGGTTATTTCTCAATTTTGTAGAAAATACACACAGAATTTCTTTTCAAAAAGGAAAAGACTTCAAAAGAATGAAGATCTTATCTTTTCCGACTTGCTAGAATTCCGAAAGTAATAATTACACTAAAGTAATCTCACATTTTGAAACCAGATTATGTCAAGGTTTACGTGCCTCTTTGATTGGTTCTAACTTCTACCAATTCTGCATTGGATCACTTGCAGGACTCTTTTAAACACAAGAGCCACTTATATATTGCTTGCACAAGTAACTTTCAAGTAATATTAAATATTTTATCTCACCTTTGATGATTGTTGATTTTACCCAAGAAAAGGCCTTGACAGAGCCGAGCGGAAGAAAAATATCTATACAGCGAACCATAAGTCTGGAGTTTGCTGTAGGTGATGGCGGTAGGTTGGTTAAGAATATATTGAAGTAGCATCATTTTGGTGGTGTTAGGTTGGCCGGTGTGATCCTATGAGTTGCATGGTATTTAAAAAATTTATTCAGGAGATGTATCTGCAACAAATGTCTTAGAAAAATTGATCATAACATAAGTAGCAGCCTCTCTCATACAAAGCACCAAGTACCACAAAATTTATCCTCTTATTTTGTAAACAGTCCTTAACACACTCTGGCATAACAAATGTTGGGTGCAACGAATCAAATTAAGCATCAAGAAATTATTCCATGCAACAGAGTTGCATTTCCATTGTAGTAATCACACATTCCCCTGTAGCAAGCAGCAAATACCGCCTATTTGATAAGATCTAAGAGGCTTGGACATGGGCACGGACAAAAATAAAGATATGCACACAAGATGGGGCACAAGACATGGGAAATTTGTAAAAGTACGACACAGTGACATGGCTGATGGCTATGTTATTTATTTATATGATTAGTTATATATATATATATATATATATATATATATATATATATATATATATATATATATTAAACAAAGTATAATAAATTATGAGAAAGAAACATGTAGAAATAAGCTTTAAAAGCATAGTAAAATAAAATCAAGATATAGCCTTCATCCACAAACTGACAAATATATGCAACTACAAGTAAACCACACAAGAACTATAATCCATAAGAGTTGAACAAACGAAATATTAAATCTTCTTAATCTGAACCGACTTCCGTAGACCCGACTTCATCATTTGCATCAGTTTCAAAACCTTTATTTAATATTCTAGTATTACCAAAGGTATCGATCATGGCTACATCTATATTTCACATTCTTTTTTTTCAAACCCATGCCTTAAATGCAAGTGTCAGACATGACCAATTTGAGCCAACATGACACAAACGTGTCGGACACGGTGTTGGGGCATCATGTCAGAGTGTTAGTGTGTCCAATATGTCTCGGACACGGACACGCCAAGTAAATAGAGGCGGTGCTTCCTACAATATGATTAATGCAAGTATTAAGTGTTAAAGTTTTTTTTATTTATGTTCCAACTCATCAGCTTAAGTTTTGGGGCGAAGAGGTTATTTAACATGGTTCCAATATAATAAGTTTCAAAAGGATATGGTTTCACACATCAGTTGGGAATTCAGATTATGACTCTTGATTCACAGCTATTTTGTTTTTTAAGTAAACATGTGTATTCAGATTATGGTTTCAAAAGGATATGGTGTTCGAGTACTTTACATGTCACCAAAGGACATAATTGGGAAACACGGAAGTGTTAAAATTGCTTGATTGCATTGCTAGCTTGCAATTTTTTTAGTAAACATGTGTATTTAAGTAGTAGCGTGGTGGAGCCAGTAAATTTGGTCAGTGGGGGCACAAAACAGTTCCAGCATCCATTAGAAATTCCTACAAAATAACACATAAAAAAGTATAATACATATTTGAAACTAGATGATAAAGTTTTAAAATAATTCAATTATATCAAAATAATAATATTTTTTACAATAACATTTTTCGATACTTCAATAATTTTAGAGTCATGGTATCAAATATATCCTTTTCAATATGTGTTACTAAGCAATCATTCATCCAATCATTTTCCATTCGGTTATGTAGTGAAATATTAACAACAATATATTCCTCCAAGCAAAGAAAAATTACATATTATCCTAAATGCTGTAATTTTCTATAATTTGATGGGATTTGGGGGCAAAAAAGGAAGTAAATGGTGTTTACCATTGCATGTGCCCACATGCAGGCCTGGCTTTGTAAAGATAAAACATTTTAATGGCCAGGATTCATAGAGACTAAACAGTTAAGTGGGCCCGGTGTCTTTAGAGGCATATATGTGTTGGTGTAGGCACGTATATGTGCATGCGGAGCAGCGGAGTAGAAGCAGAGGGTGTTTGTTTTGTTTAAATCCAGTGGGGGCATGTACCCCCACAAGGGTATATGTGGATCCACCAACAATGATGACGCAAAGGCTGGAGTTATTTGAAGTGCTATGATGGATCCTTGGTCCATACCCGACTCCATTTTGATGGGAAAAGCTTCAATGACGATCAGTAGGTAGCCACAAAAAATGGTTGGGCATCCATCAAGCCTTTAACACAATAATATCTATGCACTATTTCTAATAATTTATAGGTTGCTCCCACATAAGTAGACAATCAAATATAAATTCACTATCTCTAGTATATTAGAAGCCATTTTCATAGCAGTAAGTTGAACCTCTTTGCTGGCCTATCATATGAAGATAACATGCTTAGAGAATTGGAAAACCTTGCTATGTAGATAAAAATCGCAAACGGAGCTGAAAAGGCAAACAGCTCATAAACCATAGCCCTAAGAAATCAATCATCCCTGAGTTATTATAAACTATGTATCCCAAGTCCAACCTTAAGAAGAGAATATTGACAACATGAGTAAACTTGGAGGAGTTTAATGAGGCTCTCATTTGTAAATGGTGGTGGATTATAGCTAATATTGAGGATAGATTATGGATGCCCTTTACCAAGTGTTATAGGAAACAGCACAGATTTAGATATGGAGGATGTCCGCGGTCTAAAGTTTCCTTTTTTTGGAAAGGAGTTGCATCGATGGGAGAGTTCTTTTTCTCTAATTTGAAGGCGATCATTGGTAATGGTACTCAATGAAGGTTTTGGAAAGTTACTTGGATTGGGGTAGGCATGTAAATGGGTTGGTCGGGTCTAGCATGTCCCATGCTCATACCCATTTATTTTTATGGATCCCGACACACCCATTTACCCGACATGTCTGTACAGAATGGACCCAGACCCAGACCCATTATTAATTGGGTTAGACCCATTTATCAACTTTAATTTTTATAAGTGCATTACCGTAACTCAAAAGTTTATATAATAAAATCAACTCGAATGATTAATGATCATATTTGTAAAATTAGTAGCAAATATGACTTAATAATTATAATCCACAAAATATATAAAACTAACTTGAAGAGAGATGCAGATGATAGACATGGAGAGAAAATTATAAGTTAAGAACTACATTACTTTCATACAAATAGATTAGGGTCTAGATTAATTATTAATATAAGATATATGAGTCGGTCTAAACGGGTACGAACCAAACACGTCCATACCCGACCCATTTATTGAGTAGTTAAATGGGTATGAGTCGAGTATAGGTATGGGTCTAGACTTTAGAGTATTTTTCGTCAACCTATTGAAATAAGAATGCACTCACTTGTCAGGCGGATACATATTCCCCCTGCCTAGGGTAGGTTGGGGTCTATTGGTCGTGGGCATCGAAATCTCTGACCGCCGCGGACAAAGCTGTCGTTAATTACCCCTCGCGATTATCGGGTCTTGTGGATCATGCGAACTCAATATGCAATTTGCGCATGTTATGTTTTGAGCGTGCCGGGGAGTGCTCGAAACAAATTAGGCGTGCATAGAGCGGACTGCACGGGGGCTGCGTGCGCGGTGCACCTGGTGCGTGCGCAACTAGCGCGCGCAAAGGGGCCTTCACCCAGGGTTTTAAAGGCCTTTATCCGGGTTTTAGAACTTGAGCTCCAAGGGAGTTTCCTTCTCCTCTTCTGGCATAGAAAAGCTCTCTTGAATTTTCAAAACTTTGATCTTGGATCTTGAATGGTGTAAAGGGACCCCTTTTCCAAACGTTGGATTTTGCCACAAATGAGGTTTTGGAGATGAGTTCACCTTCTTCATCCTCTTCCCTCTTTGAATTTTTGGAGGAAGAAAGGATATAAAAATCACTCTTTTTGGAGATTTGATGGGGGAATCACTCTCTTTTCAATGGATGTATGGCTAAAATATATTTAGTTTTGAGAAAAAAGAGATTGAGCTCTTGATTTAATTGAAAATATGAAGAGGAAGAACTTTAAGAGAAAGAGAGGAGGCATAAACCCTAAAAAATTTGAGGGGAATTGATTGTGTTTCTTTTCTTCATAATGGTTGCCTTATATAGGCTTACATTTTTCACATAGCCCTCTTTGGCTTTACAATATAGCATTCTTGCCTTTCTCATGCCCCATGTGCACATCGTTTTGCACGAGCCATGGGCTTTACAACAATTTGGCTTTTTGGCTTTTTGCCCATTTAATTTACAATTTCACAGAAATTGCATTTAACTCTATTTATTACATAATTCTTTCTCTTTCTTCTTCGATTGTCGGCCGGCTGGCTTTACTTGGGCTTGAGGCGGTTTGAGCCCCAGTTGCTTGGGGCCGGACCCGGATTAGTCGGACTGGGTCCGCTTGGGCATTGACTTTGACTTGTTGACTTTTTGGACAAAAGGGTTAAATTTTAACCCCAACAAAATGCCCCCGTCAATAAATGCACACCACATGCATGCGTCGTGTGCATGAAATTGATGGATCTTCCTGCATGGAGAGGATGACTTGATTCCCTTTTAGCGACGTGGAAGTCGGTGCTTGGTTCCCTTTTGGCGATGTGCTACCCTTTTTGCGACGTGGACGGTCGATGCTACCTTTTTTGCGATGTGGACGGTCAATACTTGATTTGATTCTGAGACGGAGCTTGATTCGGATGGGAAGGTCATCGGTTGACTTGTTTCCGAGACGGAGCTTGATTTTGACGGGGAGATCATTGGTTGACTTGTTTCCGACGCGGTCTTTGGTGACTTGTTTCCGGCGTGGAGATCAATACTGTCATTTTTGCGACGTGGACGGTCGATACTGTCTTTTTTGCGACGTGGATGATCGATGCTTGATTTGGTTTCCTTTTGACGACGTGGAGGTCGATACTGTCCTTTTTGCGATGTGGACGGTCGATAATTGATTTGACTTACCCCGCTTCTTGTGGTGTCAAAATTTGACTTGATTCGAGGTCATTGGTTGACTAGGTTGATTTAATTTGTTTTGGGAGAATTTGGAATTTTGGTTTTGGTTCGGCATCACCACGCTAACACTGAAACATAATGCCAGGAGCGGCTCATCATTTGCCATTGGAGAATTTTATTTGTTCCCAGTTTAACGACTTAGGGGTCATCTTTTCCTAGTTTAACGACTTAGAAGTCGTCATTGTTAGGAATTGAATTAGGACTTAAAGGTCCAGATTTTTGGAGTTGGAACTTTGAGGTGAGATTTGGACTTGATTTGGATTTGGATCGAAAGTTTGGAATTTTAGGGTTGAGGCTGACATCAGCATTGCTAACATTGGAGCATGGGTGCCAGGAGCAATTCATCATTTGCCGTGAGCGACTCATCATTCGCCGATGGAGAATTTGAAGGTTTGGATTTTCGTTGGCATCTGCATCACTACAATAGAATGGTACCAAGAGCAACCCATCATTCGCCGCTGAGGAATTTAGAGATTTGGATTTTGGTTGGCGTCTGCATCGCTACACTGGAATAGTACAAGGAGCGACTCATCATTCATTTTTTGAGAATTTTTTCCTAGTTTAGCGTCCATGTGGATTTTCATGAGCTCGCGGGTAGTCTCGTTGTTTTTACTCATCAAGTCTTTTCAGTTTTTCATTGGTGCCTCTTTTGCTTGTGGACCAACCCTTTATTTCTTTTTTTTCTTTTTTTAGTTCCCGGTTTAATGACTTAGGGTTAAAAATTGGGTTGCCACCGTCATCTGATTCTTTCGAAGCTGTTGGTTCTCTTTGTTTAGCCGTCTGTGCAGAGCATTTATCATCCTCTGAATCGAGCATGGATTAGACAGTGGCAACCATATCTTTATCATGGTGGTGAAGCGTAGGAAGACTTGTTCTTTTGGGTCCCACCATATAGACTGTGGAGTGTGTATCCGTCCATCGTCACATCATTGGCAGAGATATTTGCCGTGCTTTTGGACCATTGTTGTAGTCCGCTCCTTTCAGGAAAGGATAAGCGCTGAGAGCAGTCGGTCTGACTTGGGTTTTGGATATAGCTGGTACCCTCTGGTTAAGTTCTTTCTTTTGATTTTGCTCGACGGGTTTAGCTTTTGTCGCGGGGTAGCCATGTTCTTAGAACCCGACAAAATCCAATTTAACGGGAACCTTAGCCCTCTTATTGGCTCTACATCTAAGTCGTTTCTGTTTCAACTCTTCGTTTTTAAAGGCTTGGCATGTATCTGCTTCCTTGGCGGCCGTTTTGAGTCGATCGATAGACAGTCTAGAGAAACACTTGCATTTGTTGTCGTCATAGGCCATGCCTGGGCTGGCCTAGGCCGTTTCTTTGCTCTGTGAGTTGACGGCACCCCCAAATGGAGAGCTAGAAAGCCACTTGAACACCGATTTGTGCTTTGGTTCAGACACCCTTACGGTTATGATGTTCGGCCTTTTTCCTCTTGAGGCCGGTCTATTGATTTAGCTCATTAGAATCTCCACGGTGGGGATGCCAATGAGATTGAAGAGAATATGATGGGCCCGAATTGGATTGGATGTCCTGGCCCCCTGCTGCATGAGGCTTGACGGGAGAATCACTTAGGCGATAGCCTTTGATTGTGTATGTGATGGTGGTTCCGTTGGAAGCTGAGCTTGTTTTCCCTGAAATTTAACATACTTTAGTTTAAAATCATTTCGAACGTGACTTAAAAGCTTGAGAAATTTTAGTTTAATGTCATTTCGGACATGAACTTATGGAGCAGGTATTTTTTTATCTCTCAGTTTAACGAGTTGGGTCGAGCTTAGTTTAACGTCATTTCGGACGCCACTTGAAAATTTGAGAAATTTTAGTTTAATGTCATTTAGGACACAACTTTATGGAGCATGCATGTGACACGATTCTGTTGCTGGAGACATAGTCATTAAATTTGGGATTGCGGTTGAAAGTTATTAACCCTGCATGAAAGAGCATTATTTCAGTACAAATATCAATATATATGTTAAATGAGTTCGCATAATTGTTTAACCCGAAATATGGGAGGAAAGACTGGTCTCGCCGGCATGCTGGAATCTGTAGAGTGTTTTTCATCATCTTTCTGAAATAGAAATGCGCTCGCTTATCAAGCGGATACAGATTCCCCCTGCCTAAGATAGGCCGGGGTATTGATCGCGGGGATCCACATCTTCGACAGCCGCGGACAAAACCGTCGTTAATTACCACTCGCTTTTGGAACGAGAGAACCTCTGATTATCGGGTCTTGCGGATAATGCGAACTCAATGTGCAATTTGCGCGTGTTGTGTTTTGAGTATGTCGGGAAGTGCTCGAAACGAATTGGGCACGCATAGCGCTGGCTGCGCGCGATCGGTGCATGTGGGGCGCTGCGCGCGGTGCGCCTGGTGTGCGTGCGGTGAGTGCGGTGCGCACCAGGCGCGTGCGGTGCTTGCAAAGGGGCCTTCGCCTAGGTTTTTGAGGGCCTTTGCTCGTGTTTTGGAGCTTAAGCTCCAAAGAGGTTTCCTTCTCCTCTTTTGGCCTAGAGAGCCTCTCTTGAATCTTCAAAACTTTGATCTTGAATTTTGAATTGTGTAAAGGGGCCCTTTTTCCCTTTTCCAAGCATAGGATCTTACCACAGATGAGGTTTTGGAGATGAGTTCTCCTTCTTCTTCCCTTTTTGGATCTTGAGGTAGAAGGGATGTAAAAATCACTCTTTTCGGGGATTTGATTAGGGCTTCATTCTCTTTTCAATGGGTTTATTGTTAAAATCTATTTAGTTTTGAGAAAAGCGAGCTTGAGCTCTTGATTTAATTGAAAATAGGAGGAGGAAGAACTTTAAGCGAAAGAAAAGGGAGGCATGAACCCTAGAAAATTTGAAGAGAATTGATTATGTTTCATTTCTTCATAATGTTTGCCTTACATGGGCTTGTATTTTTCACATAGCCCTCTTGGGCCTTACAAAATTGCATTCTTCCCTTACCCATACCCCATGTGCACATCTTTTTGCACATGACCCATGAGCTTTACAACAATTTGGCTTTTTGCCAATTTAATTTACAATTTCACATAGAAATCACATTTAACTCTATTTATTACATAATTCTCTCTTTCTTTTTCGATGGACGGCCGGCTTTGCTTGGGCTTGAGGCGGTTTGCGCATGGGCCCGGTTGTTTGGGATCGGACCCGGGTTGGTCGGACATGAGTCCACTTGGGTGTTGACTTTGACTTGTTGACTTTTTGGACAATGAGGTATACATTTTGACCCCAACATAGACAAGCTTATACCAAGCTCAGATTTTATCGGCGGATCAAGGTCGGGTCCGGGTCTAGACCCGACCCGTTGACAGGCCTAGATTGGGGAGACAACTCTACAACTAGACTTTCCATTAGACTATCACATAGCTGAGGGACTCAATGCATCACATAAGAATTATAGGATGGAGCTCGGTGGACACCGAGAGTGATTAGAGAGGGTCTTGATACTAATCAGTATCAGGAGATGATGCACAAGATCAGTGTCTCGCATATGGCTCTTGGGCCAACTAAAGATAAGAGGCATGGGTGGGGCGGGGGGAGGAGGGAGGACTCAAATCTTGTTTTGTAGTCAGTCACACCATCTTTTGTGATTAGGACCGCCTCGACTTTTCTCAATAATTACATTGCGGCCAGCTTGCAAAAACTGGATGTCAACTGAAATACTTTAATAAATGTCATTATAGCTTTAATAGAACATCAAAGTAACAGATATCAAGGTAGTGGAGAACACACTCGGTTGAATCAAATGCATCAAGATTAGCGGACAAAAATCCTTTTACTAACGAGTGGCCAGCTATATAAAATCTTTTCTTCATCACATCTGTTAAGTAGCAACCTCTTGGCGTTTTATTTTTTGTGACTCATTCTATGTCCATTTCAGTCAACCCTGGTCCTATTTTCGATGTACATGCACAAGCCATCTCAAGTGATTCTTCTTATCCTCAATTCACAAACCTCTAATTTCTCCAAGTACACTATTGTGGCATATTGCACCGATCTATCCCCTTATTCTCATTTAACTAGATCCAACTCACATAAAATTCTCTCCTTTCTCATCCAAATTATGATTGAATCTTGTAAAGAGCTATCTGGGAAAAAATATGGAAAATTGTACCTTTGGCCCCATGGTGACCTTGATGGCATCTGCGAGCTCCTGAACTCCCTGCAGCATGGCAGCAGGAGCTACGGCCCCAAAATCGATGCTATTTGCTGCATAGCTCCTCGACAAGAGAATCCCACTGCCCCATACCTACTCCCATTTCCAAGTATCTATCAATCATCAAAACAAACTCAAGTAAAGTGTAAAGGCGAGCTTGTTACCTGTTTCTTCGATGCATTGGCCCTAATCAATCAAAGAAAATGAAGGAGATCAGAATCATGAGGCAGAATGAAAAGAATAATTGACAAGATTGTTGCTTTCCAAGTGCATACCTGCACATCGAAGGAGCAATTGAAGAAGTTGCGCGATGCATGGTGGAATTTTTGTGTGAATGAATGTGTGTGTGTGTGTGAGAGAGAGAGAGGATTTTAATGGAGGGGGAGCTAGGGGTTTAGGGTTTAAAATATATACCAGGGGGGAAGAAGAAGGTTCCAGATTGTGAGAGTTTGGGTTAACTGAATCGAAACTGGATCCAGTCCGATAAAAAGTTAAGAGAAAGAGAATAGAAATAGATTCAAGTATAAGGATCTTTACAAAGAAATAATCAAACCTTTATTGTTTTCCGTAATCACTAAGATCCTCAAACAAGCAAAACTCTCTGATACCACAAACATTAATTTATGTCTGTTCTTCTTTCAACAAGTACACATAAAATAACTTACAATAAGTGGCTTCGACTCATAAAACCGCACCTTCAATTGCTTAAATCATACATTGACCTCAGCTTCTATTGTTGTTGATGGAGTACTGGGCAATATTACCTTGCCATCTCGTTGTTTCTTCTTCTTCTCTTTATCATGTTTCAACTTGTTACATAGGCTGTCAGCTTTCGAAACAATTTTGGAAACTGTAAACCCCGCTTCCTCAAATATCCGAGCTCTTTCAGAAACCAATGAGCTTCGCGATACAACATCGACCCAATCGTTGGTCCAAACACCAAGAACGGCCTCGCCCTTCAATCCAACAGCGACCCAACCTAGCCCAGCAACAGCGATATCTACAGAGTTTGTGTCCCAACTGTTCCCTGTCAAGCAAAATTCCCTTCTCATCCATTTTCCGAGTTCCGCAACACGCTCCTTGCCAATAGGCGGCTGCAATTTTATTAAAAATTTAAAATAAGATCCATTAAACTCATTGAGGAATTCAAATTTTAGAGTGATGTGGAAAAAGGGTAAAGTTCATTAAAACACATTTACTATCACTGTTTTCCAATAAACTACCTTATAGTTTTTGGGCTAGATTTGCCAAAAAATACCTTGAAACTTTGTGTGTTATTCAGATAAATACCATAGACCCTTTCTATTACAAATGAGTTACTTGAACCTAGTAAATTGCAAATAAGTACCTTGAACACATTGATGTCTTGTGCTAATTTTTATGAAAGCTGTTCACTGTTGCAAATATCTTCGTTGTTTCACCACAAAACGCGCAAACATATTAAATCGAAAAGTTTAAGGGTTTTTTCTTTCTAAGTTTAGGGTATTGGTTTGTTATAAAAATAGTTCAGGGCGCGGGCGGGCGGGCGGAAAACATTGAAAGATTAAGGGATTATTGTGGAAAGTAGCTTAGTTTCTTTATTACAGTAAGCGGAACACGCAAGGTATTTTAGTGGGGGGGACACCTTTAAAACCAAGGTTTCAGGGTCTTGGCTTAATTTAAAAAGAAAAAACTTTATGGTGGTCTCATGAAAACTAGGCATGGTTAAGGGTCTTTAAGTGAAATTCACACCCATCCGCCTCCCCCGCTTTCCCCATCTCCCAGCAAAAAGAAATCATGAAAAAGCGAGAAAGATGACCTGCAGCTGTCTGCCAAAGTGATCTTCTATCATTTTGGATGCGTTCTCAGTTCTTCCCATGTGAAGTGGAAGGAGAGGCGATGCCCATATTGTAAGGTAGATTGACTGGACTGATGATTCCTCAACATCGAGCCTCATTAGTCCACCAATGTGAACTGAATGGCCAACCTGTCAAAAACATTGTGCAAGATGAACATTCTAACAGCAACAGCCAATAAAAACGCTTCGTCAGGGGAATTTTTTTATCCATTTAAGGTGGACTACTGAACCAAGTACCATACTTGCATATAAAACATTGCAGCATCTACTATATTATATAGTATTCCATTGAAATCTACTCTAAACTTTCGTCAATTACCTGAAAGCATGTCAAAATCTTGGTAATTATCTTTGTTATTTTTTATGTTTTAAAGTGATTTTTTAACAGTTACCGATGCTGGTAATCGGATATTTATGATCCAATCTCACCAGAACAAATGCTAGAAAAGGAACAAAAAACTAGTACGAGAATCGAGAATCACGATTCATCAGTGATGGTAGCAATATGAACACCATGGGGGGTGACCTTTTCCCTTCCAAATAAATGACAGTAAGTTACGGGTCATGATATATGTATATGGGTTTTTCTACAATTGTTTTCTTCCAACTCAGAAATCTTTCACTTGATTTTTTCTTCAAAGAACAGGCAGAGCCCGCTTTCCACTTAATAATAAAATCCACTGTACTCGGCAGCTCTTGTGGCGCCATCTCCCAAAGAGATGTGTTCATGAATCACGGTGGCTATCCTGTGATATGATTAAGTTGACCACCACAAAGAAGGCTCCAAAATGATACTAAACATACCAAACTTTTCTCAAATCTTCGACACATGGTCAGCATTTGAGGTGCAGATTGAATGTTATACAGTTGTACATAATTCAAATGCATTAGATCCAATAATAAAGTTAGAACACCACAAAACATAATATTCATAATGTTATCTCAAGAGTCATATTTAGCAAGAAGAAAAACTATACTCCATACTAATTTAATGCTTAATTGTGTTCTGCTCTCAACAAAGCCAAAACACAAGCCACTTATCACTATTGGCATTTTCACAATTCCATTAATTGCTTTTATAGAAAATTCTCTCTTGTACCTAATGTGTCTTGTTTTACTCCCAAGGCATGGTTTCATCTTGGTGAATGGTGTTTCCTGATACTACATACATAACAGGCTCACATTTCATTATTTCAGTGTAACAAACAAATCAAACTAGAACAGTGACCTATTCAAGAAAGCGATAATATAAAGCCCATAAAACCAGCACCCTCCAATTTCTCTGTGTCCTAAATGTCAAGGTATGAAACATGTTATCATATGATTTTTGACAAAGCATTGCAGCCTAGCATTTCTATGGAATATGATTAGTCGAGCAAAGCAGTAGAGAACCAACCTTAATCCGATAAGTCCTGGGCCTCAACTCCTTCCCCACATGCACCAACCTCTGTTCCTCCCTCAACAACCTCGTCGTGATCTGATACGGATGCAAGATCCCCGGCGTATCAAACAGCTTCGCCTGCCCACTCAAAACCCCCTCCACCTTCACAATCCCCAGAGTCGTACCTGGCACCGGCGCTTCCGTCAGCTGCCCCTTCCTCCCCTCAACACACCGCCCCATCGCATTAATAAGTGTCGATTTGCCTGCATTCTGTGCCCCAACGGCCCACACATTCCCTCTAGTCCCCACCAACTCCCTAATATGCTCAACCAAATTCTTGACCCCCCAATCCTTCACTGAGCTCACTAGATGGACTCCGGTGAGCTTCATCGAAGCATGCTCGTGTATCCGTCTCCTCACCCACTCCTCTAGCCTCTCCGGTGAGACCGAGCTCGGCAAGACATCGCATTTCGTGACTACCAGCAAAACCCGAGGCACATTCCCCGGTTTACCCTCCTTCCATGCAGTAGAGTGCATGTCGATGGACGCCGACAACAATTTAGACAGCTTCCTAGGGAAGGAGCCCTCAAAGTCGGAGGGGTCTACGACAAGGATGACGACGGAGCGGGGTCCAGAGGGGGAGAGGATCTTGGGGGCGACCATCTGGCTGAAATCGAAGTCGGGGAGGAGGCGCTCGGCGGAGGGGTTCTTGACGTGGCCATAGTGGCGGAGGGAGTGGCATCGAGCACAGACGGTAACAAGAGGTTTCCTCGCATCTTTGATTTCTTGTAAATTGTTTTCTTGGTGGAGGTCGAGGCGGTTAGATTTGAGGGAGAGGGGGAAGAGGGAGAGGGGGATGGGGTTGGAGTGGTCGAGTGGGGCCCGGTAGCCGGGGGACTTAAGGGAGGGGGTGGAGAAGAAGCCAGGGAGGGAGGGGGAAGAGGACTGCATGTGGACCCCACAACCAGGGCAGAGGGAGGAAGGGGGGCTGTCAATACTGTCATCAGGGTGGCAACCGCCACGCATGAGAGTAGGTGTTTCAGGGGATTGAGAAGAGGTGAAGGCATCTACAGCCTTATTTATACCGTTGCGCTGATCCATAACATTAACTCCAGCAGCCACAGACTTGCAACCTTCAGGTAGTATCGCTTGAGTCAATACAGTTGCATAAGCTGTACCTGTTTCAAAGAATAGCTTAATTAGTTCCTAGCTAATTGCAGTATCCCCCAACATAGTGTATGACATAAGAAAATTTGTGTTCAACGTTTTAGCTTGTATATCAAATCCATTTTACAAGGAGTGTACACATGAAGCCTGTTAGGATGCTAATTAAGATCACAAATTTACAATCCTATTAGAGGAGTGCTTTAAGAGCACTATCCATCATACATGGGCTTGATTCCGATTGAGAATATAGCATTTACCCACGCAAATGTCAATGGTTATACACCCAAAATTATGACCTTGTTCTCATAATAAAAGTTCTTTTATCGTCAAGTACATGCTGAAACCATAAAAGATGGTGCCTGTCATATAAGGTTTTTTCCCTCCTTCCCCATGACAAGCTGAAATCTAAGAAAGAATTTCTCGGTCATTTCTCAGACATGCAATATCTCTTCTACAATACGGTATAAATGCTCCAAGACATAAGAAACCGCCACTGAAGGATGTCTTCTTTCCACTAAACAGATTGAGGCAATTTGTTTATATAGAAATTATCTGGGCTCCTAGCATCTCCCAAAAACTGAACCACTTCATAATAGTATCCAAGACGTTCTTGAGAAACGTGATCAAATGTAAATATGAAATCCGAGTAAAGTAATTACATGGTTCTTCAATACTAAGCTACAAGCATATTAGAACACATAAAAATCTTATAACCAGATTTACTTTGATGGTGCTAAAATCAGCTCACGGGCATGGATTCATAGTGTCCAAGCCAACACAACTCATCAGGAAAAGCAAACCAGCGATAGCCAAAATAAGCTTAAGCTAACCAGGGCTAAAAGGGTTCGAGTTAAGAAAATAGAGTTTATTCAAGTTTATGTTGGGGTGGTTATTTTTTATAATTTTATTTACTTTTTGGATCAACTTGGGGTAGGATTAGATCCTCGTTAGTTTAAAAACATAGCCTTTTGTCCAGTACAACTTGAATAACTTACATCTTTGTGAATAAAGCAATGGAAGCATGATAAAGAAGAAAGAGGGGACAAAGCAACAACTGACAAGAACTGATGAGAAGGGGAGGAAAAAACATGTCCTTGGTATAATCTGATTATGAAATGCAACCAATAGGCATCCCAACCAATATATAACTTACCATCTCCCATAGTAGTATTGGTTGCAAAAGCAACTTGCTTTACAAGATTAGCACCATCATTTTTTGCTCTCCTTGAACTCAATACTCTTCGCAACTGTGATACCATCTTTTGTGATTTTAGTCTCTCTTCGGCTTTTCTCATTAATAACATTGCGGACTTGATAACAAAGTGCCCATTTAATACCAAAAGAACAATTTACGGAAATGGAAATCAACTGACATACTCTACTCAATTTCGGTGCAACAAGAAGATCAAAGCAAAACATATATCTAGGTGGTGGAGAATGCAATCGGTTGAATCAGATGCATCAAGATTACCGAACAAAAATTATCTTCGTAAAGAGGGGCCAGCCACGTAAAATCTTTACTTCAATTAGCTCTTTAAAGCAGCATTTGTTAAATACCAATCTCCCCACGTCTTAATTTTCTGTGACTCGGTCTATATTCATTTCAGTCAACCCTTGGTCCTATTTTCTATGTACATGCACAAACCATCCCAAGCGATTCATTTTCATCTAATCCTCAAAACTCGGAAACCTATCATGGCATTTCGCATTTTCACTAAACTAAACTTCTCGGACTGGTTTATCACCATCGCCAAACACTCTGATAGGATCCATGAATTCATATAAATTTCTCTCATTTTTTCACCCAAATTACGTTTGAATCTTATAAAGAGCTATGTAAAATCAATGGAAGATTGTACCGTTCCGGTCCCAAAATCGACGTCTTTTGCTGCATAGCTCCTCGACAAGAGAATCCCATTATCCAAACCTAATCTCATTTTTCAGACATTCATTCAATTTTCAAATAAAAAGAACACACACAAGTAAGAGAGTAAAGAAAAGCCTTTTACCTGATTTCTTGATGTATTGGACCTAATCAATAGAGAAAACGGAAGAGAAAAAGATCAGAATCATGAGGTAGAATGAAAAGGATCGACAAGATTGTGCCATTTGAGTGCAGACCTGAGTATCGAAATAGCGATTGCAAAAGCTGCGCGATTCATGGCTGAATTTTTGTGTGAATGAACGAAAGAAAGAGAATTAGGGTTTTAGTTGCGCTGGGGTTTAAGGGTTACAAACTTACAACGGAATTCGAGCGAAGAAGAAGGTTTGAGAGTTCCGGTGCACTGAATCCAAACAGGATCCGACCCGACAAAAAAGCTAGCCGGTTTGGTTTCAGTGTATTAGATCCATGGATGTATGGATATTCGACCCATTAAAAAACCATTTATTTTAGAAAAATCCGCTTTCTACAATTTAATATATCGAATTTATATATCAGAATAGCCAATATAGTCATATTCAATGGATCAGGTCCATTTACTTTTATTTATTTATAATTTTATGGCGGGTTTGGTAAGAACGGGAAAATAGAAATACTTTGGTTTGGCGATTAATAAATAGGAGACCTTATTATTAATTGTTGATCAAAGTAAATTTTTATTAACTGTTTTGGATACTTCTTTTCCCCATAAAGATATTAAATAGAAAAAAACTATTTTTAGTGCTACTGGTAAAATAAATGGTTTTTTTACCGGGTCGAATATCCATACACCCATGGATCTAATACACTGAAACCAAACCCGCTAGCTTTTTTGTCGGGTCGGATCCTGTTTGGATTCAGTGCACCCGAACTCTCAAACCTTCTTCTTCGTTCGAATTCATTATAAGTTTGTAGCTCTTAAACCCTAACGCCACTAAAACCCTAATTCTCTCTTTCGTTCATTCACATAAAAATTCCGCCATGAATCGTGCAGTTTCTACAATCGCTACTTCGATACTCAGGTCTGCACTCAATAGGCACAATCTTGTCGATCCTTTTCATTCTACTTCATGATTCTGATCTTCTTCTCCTTCGTTTTCTCTATTGATTAGGTCCAATGGATCAAGAAATCAAGTAAAAAGTTCTTCTTTACTCTCTTACTTGAGTGTGTTTGTTCTCTTTATTTGAGGATTGAATAGATGCCTGGAAATGAGAGTAGGTTTGGGACAATGGGATTCTCTTGTCGAGGAGCTACGCAGCAAAATACGTTGATTTTAGGACCGAAAATGTACAATCTTCTATTGATTTTACATAGCTCTTTACAAGATTCAAACGTAATTTGGATTAAAAAAGGAGAGAATTTTATATGAATTCATGGATCTTATCAGTGTGTTAGGCGATTGTGATAAACTAGTCCGAGAAGTTTAGTGCAATGAAAATACTATATGCCACGATAAGTTTCCGAGTTTTGTGAATTGAGGATTAGATGAAAATGAATCGCTTGGGATGGTTTGTGCATATACATCGAAAATAGGACCAAGGGTTGACTGAAATGAACATAGACTAAGTCATAGAAAATTAAGACGTAGGGAGATTGGAATTTAATAGATGTCGCTTTAAAAAGCTAATTGAAGTAAAGATTTTATGTGGCTGGCCCATCTTTACGAAGATAATTCTTGTCCGGTAATCTTGATGCATCTGATTCAGCCGACTGCATTCTCCACCACCTTGATATATGTTGCTTTGATCTTCTTGTTGCACCGAAACTATAACGAAATTGAGTAGAGTATGTCAGTTGACTTCTATTTCCGTAAACTGTTCTTTTGGTATTAAATGGGCATTTTGTTAACAGGTCTGCAATATTATTAATGAGAAAAGCCGAGAAGATCCTAAAGTCACAAAAGATGGTATCACAGTTGTGAAGAGTATTGAGTTCAAGAAGAGAGCGAAAAATGATGGTGCTAATCTTGTACAGCAAGTTGCTTCTGCAACCAATACTACTGCGGGAGATGGTAAGCTATATATTGGTCGAGATGCCTATTGGTTGCATTTCATAATCAGATTATACCAGTGACATGTTTTTTCTCCCCCTTTTCATCGGTTCTTGCTAGTTGTTGCTTCTCCCCGTTTCTTCTTTATTATGCTTCTATCGCTTTGTTCATAAAGATGCAAGTTATTTAGGTTGTACTAGACAAAAGGCTGTGTTTTTAAACCAAAGTTCGAGGTATCGGCCAATACGTGTTCGCATCGGCCGTATCGGATCGGTCCTTACCGATCCGATATTGGTATGTATTTCTTGTATCGGCCGATACGTACCGATATGATGAAGTTTTGGCCGCTACGTCGTCCAATACGGTGGCCGATACGAGAATCCTGAAATTTCGAACCCAACAAAAAGGAAAATTGGGGAAGTAGATGCCAAGTAGATGCTTTTAAGCTAATGCAAAAAAGACAACCTTTTAACTCTATGGCATTAATTGGTACGATAATTCTCAATTTTCTAAAGGAAATAGGGAAAATTTTGTTTAAGCGTGATTGAGCAGTAAAATATTGATGATTGAAAGTTTGAAAATCCTTTTTTCGGTTCTTATAAAGAGATCACAAGATATATTGTTGCAGAACAAAATTGAACCTTACTCATTGAATTTTTCGATGTGCAAGAAAGATTTCGAGAAGACGAGGAAGATCGAAGCGATCCTTGACAGGATTCGAGCTTCAAATTACGGATCATAAGGCAAATCACTAAGATCTTGTGTATCATCAATGAACCATCCTCCAGCAAAAATTTCTCCCTCTCGTTCTCTTTGCGAGCGGCGGCGGAAGAGAAAAAGATGTTTTTTGTTTGGGTGAGGAGCTGAGCTTTTATGCCTGAGTTAATAATAAACAAATAATGGGTATTAAGCTTTCTTTTATGGGCCTAATTGGTTTAAATCATGGGATTAAGTTGTTTGTATTATATAAGTTTATATATTAAGTTGTTTGTGTTATATAAGTTTATATAAATATTAATATGTTACAAAAGTTTAATTCAAGGGGTTTGATTTTACTCGGTTTGTTTTAATAAGTCTTTTTAACATGAATTATTTGATCGGGTATGATTAATTGACTAAATTAGTATTTTGAATTTACAATAAATATTACGTATGAAGTTTTTTTCAAGTAAACCAAGTGTTGATTAATGCCATAAATGACTATAAATAATTAGTATGCTCTTAGTATGATGTGATGAAATTTTCATATTGCAAAAAATAAATAAATATGAACTTGGAATTAACAAATTACAATAATTTCTATTCCATATAAAAATATTGGAATCATCGTTGATCGATGCCAAAAGGAAAATGAGTTAGATATTGATTGGAGCCACGGAATTATCATGAATTTTATTATGTTGCAAAAAAATACAATGAACTTGGTTATGTAAATAAAATAATAAATAACATAAACTTTGCTTGTGTATATAAATTGTGTGCGTGTGTGTCTATACACACACACAAACATAAATTAACAAAATACAGTATTTTCAATTTCAGGTAAAAGATATTAGAATTATGGCTGATCATTCCCAAAAGGAAAAGAAGTTAGAAAATGATTGGAGTCATGGAAAAATGATTGATAATAATCATAGACGCATAAAATGTAATTATTATGATAAACCGATGTCTGGTGGCGTCACTCGTTTGAAATCTTATTTGGCGGGTATCACTGGTGATGTTGCACTATGTAAATCAGCCCCGAAAAAAATTAAAGAAATGAGAAGACATCTTCAAAGCAGAAGAGTAAGCAAGTCTCGATGTTTGAAAAAAAAAGAGTTCAGGAGGAATTAATGCAGAAAGTTAGTTTCAGATACGGATACGGATGACGATAACGACGAGAATGAAGAACATACCGAAATTAGAAAAGAGATGAAGGCCGGTAGAGAATCCTATATGGAAGAAAAGATGGGTGGATCTCGCAGGCAACGTGGAGAAGGATATTGTACTGGATTGTTCAGTCGTTCTAAATTTGTAAATGTCTCAAGTCCAATTATGATAACCAAAATATTCGAAAAATAGCTCTCTATGTTTAAAAAGGATGGTAAAACTCGATCGACAATTAAAATGGCAATGAAAGGCATTAAAGATGCCAAAAAACATATGGGTAAAACAATCTCAAAGTTTTTTTTCTACAACCATATCCCATATAATGTTGCTAGTAGCCCCTACTGTGAAACTATAGTGGATACTATCGCGGATGTGGGTCGTGGAGTGAAGTCACCAACTGCATGGGAGATATCCAACACATATCTAACTATAGAACACGAAGAAACGAAAACTTATGATGAATCGCATCATAAATAGTGGAATGAGTTTGGTTGCACTCTTATGTGTGACGGTTGGACCACCCAAAATCACATAAAAATTATAAATTTTCTTGTATATTCTACTGAAGGAACAATTTTTCTTAAATCTGCTAATGCAACAAACCACGACTATTTATTTAATTTGATGAATGACGTGGTTGGCGAAATCCAAGAGCATAGAGTAGTGCAAGTAGTCACTAACAATGCTGCAAATTATAAAGCGGCTGGTCGATTATTGATGGAAGAAAGAAAAGGTCTGAATTGGACTCCATATGCAGCACATTGCATAAATCTTATGTTCAAAGATATGGAAAAGAGCATGGAATGAAAACAATCATTGAGCAGTGTAAGACAATAACAAATTTTATATATAATCATGGTTGGGCTCTTAAAATAATAAGAGCAGAAACTATAAATTTGAAACATAAAAAAATCAAACTAAATAGAGAAAAGCTTTAAAATTTACAATAAGGAGTTGGAGAGCCTTGCAGATTACAGGATGAAGAAATAGACCACAAGGCAGACGTGTAAATAGAAAAAGAAGAATACAGTAAGAGGAAAGAAAGATAATAAAAAATAAAAGCAAGAAAATACGAAATCATTGATTGGTTATAGGTAAACGAGCAACAAAGGAAGTAATTAGGGTTGCAATTTGGTACTATAATGGGAGTCAATTCTATGCATATTGTAGACAGCAAAAAAGCAATTGCAGGAGCAGCATACAATCAAAATCTAATTACACATATTTGTGGCGCGGATATGTTATAGAATATACCATGATGTCCTATCATGTGGTTTGATTGTAGACTTGTAGTTAGATTATTTTCTTCAAACATGAGCATTAAGCCAATATTTGACAAAATATACGTTTGGGCATATTAATATTAATATTTTATCTCTATATTCAAAATTAAAGCGTTCGCAGAATACAAAACTATTTGTTCAGTTGAGAATAATTGCTTTTAATTATAAGTCCATATCTTGTACCTACATCAGTTATCAATAACACATACTACTATAATAACAACTAATTATGTCTGTTTTTGAAATACTCTCTCAGTAATAAACAACTTAGGTATAATTTGTGGGCATATCTTCTTTTGCTAATTAAATAGAAGAATTACGTCTCAATACCCCTCCCTTCCCCTCCCCTCGGGGGAGGCAATCTCAAAGTTATACTGATAACATAGGGCATTACCAAACTATTGCTATGATAGATTGAAAATCTGAAATATAACCAAACCATCTAAATTTATAAACTACATGTCCATCACAGGTTGGTAGAAAATATCTTGATGTTTTCATTGTTGCAAAAGATAAAATAAATATAAAACAAAAAAAACTACATTTACATCTACAACGCCCAAAAATGAATGAAATTGTCAATTAAAAATTTATCAAAAAGTTGACAATAGAAATTTAAACACCCACTTATCTTTGATTAGAGTTGAACGATTAGGAGGCGAATGGTAAATCTGAAATACTTGGTCTGAGATTTTTAGAAATGTGATTGAAAGTTTGTATAGATATCATGCAACAAGGAGGGCACAACATGCATTTCTAGTTTATGTGATGTGCATGCATCAGATACACATGCACCGCCATAAGGGAAGTGGAGGACAAGCTATGGAAGAAAAGACAACTTGATGAAGAAAAGAGAAAGAAATAGCTATAAAGCAAATAAATTACCAGATTGTCGAACTCACTATTGCTTGGTTTCTCGACCAAAATCCAAATTAAGAAGTAACAAATTGGATGGTGGTAAGTAAATCGGTTGATGGTTTCAACTTATCAGCCCAATAGTCCAGTTTAGACGCTAATAGGGTCAAGTCAAGTGTGGATGGAATTGAATCTACCAATTAAATCCCTGATAGCAATAACGATGGCAGTAATCAACAAACACAATGGGTATGACACGCCCAAATAAGGACAACATGGTAAAATCGTAAAGCAATTGCAAGACGATAAGTGTTTCTTCTAATTTTTCTATTTTCTCTTTTTAGTAAAAGTCTTTTACCTCATGTGCATCAACATAATACATAGATCGCATGTTTATACCATAAAAAACAAGGTAGCATGTATATGTTGCATATACCCATTTTTAGAATCAAGATTTTCGGTTAGGTTAGGCTATAGTAAGTACTATGATTAGAAGTTGGATAATATTTGGTTTTGAGATTTCAGATTGCCAAGATGGCATTGGCGTTTAAGTGAAAAAGAAAGAGCTGGGATCAAATTTGAGAAGGGTGGAACTTTATGAACATACTTTGGAGGTCGATGAAGATTTGCCATTATTTAGGTAAATTAGTCGAGGATAATAGCAATTTTCAATACTAATGAAAAGGTCGATGGGAAAATTGTCGAAGATCAAGATTAGATGGGTGGCCACATATTGAGGTCAACGGAGGTACAAGCAAAGGTGGAGCTCAAGTGTTAGAGGTTAAAAGGTTTAAATATAAGGATACCATCAATTTCTCTTGCAATTTGCCGATTTAAATAGCACAAGGCATCTAAGTAAGTTTTGGATGAGCTAATTTTGCCTCTTATTTTTATTTACAAGTGAATTGGATTGAATGACGGCTATTAAAAGACATGTGTGGTCACACGAATAAGAGACCACTTTTTTATTAAAATGAACTAGGAAACTGACCTAGTTAGGATTTTATTGAGCATGAAAGTTATAATGGGAATAAGAGACCACTTACAAGTCGCTACAGAGAAACTCTCAAAACGCCCAAAAAAGGTTAGATCTTATTGATGCTACCACTTATCATGCACATAATGTTAATCCTTTTCAAGATAACTCCAACAATTCTACATGTATATATGATGATCTTTTAGTAAATTATATTAAAATTTTATTGATTAATCTTGATGTTTCCTTTTTTACCAATATTAAATCTCCATCTCTAACCGTGTTTTAAAAGACGGACGCCTAAACTCGGAGAACAGCCGCACCACATTTAGTCGGGATTATAATTACACTTGTATTCTCATGGGTATACTCTCTTTATTTGCTAATTGGAGTTTAATATATAATAAATTAGAGTAGTTTTAGAACCAATAAACGTCGAGGGCCAGCATAAGGGCCTACCATCGCCGATTTCGAGAGCCGCCGCCGATTTCGAGGACCATGAAGGATAGCTACCGTCGTCGATTTCGAAGTTCTCCATATCGAACTTGAACCAAGATCTCCATTTTGATCTCCACTTCAAATTTCAATCTTGTCTTCTTCTTAGATCTTCAACTTCGAACTCACCTTCGGCTTTAAGCTTCAACCCAGTGAAACAAATATTGGTTATACGACCGATATATTGGCCGGTATATGCACCGATAAGTTTTATATCGATAAAAGGTTTATCGTTTTAACCTAATATCGGCCGATATTACAAATATCAGCCGATATATCAGTATATCGCATCGGTTTAAATATCGCCGATATTGTGCTTATATGAAAAAAAGTCAAGGTTTATATTTTTTGGGGTTACCCAAAACCCATTTAGAATCCAAAGACAAACTAAAATATTAAACCGGTCTCATATTCACATCTTGAGATTTTCTCCTAAATTTTATATTTATCAAATTTATTTAAATAAATATGTATAATATTTAGTTATAAAGTAAACCAATATGTCCAATATGTATGGTGAAATTTCCGATATTGACATCCGATATGCCCAATACCGATACTGATATACCCGATACCGGAACCCGATATGAACGTCTGATACGTAACTCGTATCGGCGATATATCGTCTGATACAGAAAATGCCTATCTGATACTTAACCCTTGCTTCAACCATGTTAACACCGCCTTCTTGTTTCGATTGCTCCTACGAGTTTCGAGCCTTGACGACAATGTTTTTCTGCTTTTTCTTTTTTTGCTTTTTTGGACTTAAAATTTGAAAGATTTAGCTTAGACATTTAATTAATTATATAGTTCAATATTTTAGATCTTTGAAAAATTGACAAAATTTACTTCATTTTCAGCTTGCATTTAATTGTTAATATCTTTGAGAATGCTTATTTAGACCGCTTCTACAAGTAAAAAGGAAAGTAGTTAACAATCAAATTAGAATTAATATTTAACAAATACGCTCAAGAAAATAATAAAATTAAACTCAAAATACACGTGTCAATGCAGCCTGGTCGGACGCCTAGACTTTTTAGCCGCACCGTTTTTTTTGCCGCTTTTTAATCACTGATCTCTAAACATTTTTAGGGTTCAATTAGACAATTACCACAATTTGATTTCATATCAGAGTTCTTAGCTTATAAGATGACCGTAAGTCAAGTAGATTTAAGGATAAATGCAATGAATTGCTTTCTTTTACTACTTGTAATGTAAAGTAATCGAACTACTTTCCCAGGCATAATGCCCCCTCCTACATGTGATTTCTAAAAAACAAAAGTAGCTTAGCCATGCCTGCCATCCCAGTCCTACTCTAAAAATAAAGAAAACAATTTGCCCTATTTCTCATAACAATTTTAGTAGAAAATATTAACACCGGTCTGATTAATTAATGTTTGCTTGTTGCTAAACCTTGCCTTCCAATAAGTATTCTCCGTGATTTGAAACCTACATGTCTTGCTCATATATACATTTTATAAACTTTTTCTAAACGAGTTTCAATAAAAGCTTTATGTATCTCTTTTGAAAGAGAAAATTAACATTGCACAAATTCATAGTAGAAAAGTATACGTATTAAATTTCGATCAGATTTGTTAAGAATACTTATGAAACTCTTTTTAAGCTTTATGATATTCGTATTATATTCTAAAAGTCTAGTACATGTATCACAAACTAAAAAACTAACAATACACATAAACAATTCATAGATTAATGAAAATAAGAATGCATATATGTTATTTATTCACATTCTTAAATTTTTATAAAAATGGTTTTAATAAATTAATATAGCTATTGCATTATACATATAAAATGTAGATTAGTATTCTTGAAATTCTACTAAACTGATAAAAGTATATAAAAAGAAAGAATTTAAAATTTGACTTCTTAGATTATTGACATTTGTATTTTTAGTTTAAATTTGCTTTAAAAGATCTGTATCATATATAAACTTAAAAATTAGTGTCTTCCAATGAATTAAATGTAAATAAACCCATTAAGAGTTCGTACAAACTATAGTTCCTAAATAAAGACAGCACAAACATAAAGAGATTCTGGATCTTTTGGTTTCTAAAGGTCCATCATCTTCCAAACAACAATACTAAAGATTGTTGCACCGGATCCCCACCAAACTATACATACTTTCTAATTTTTTTTATAATTTCAAGATGTGAGGCCATTTAATTTTAATGAATTGAAACTGAAAATTAAACTTATAAATTACCCAACAAAATTGAACTTTTATGGGTATGCTTTATAAACTAAACTTTTATAAGTATATTTTTTTTAAACCAACATATTCCAAGCCACTCCTTATTATCTACTTATACAATAAAAACAAAACATTTTACATGTTCTTTATACACAATTAAAAACAAATAATTTTCTAGCCCTCTTATTCGTATATGGATTGAATTACTTCCATTGATTATTATAAATAGTATTTTCACGACCAACTGGTGTTTTACATGCTTCTACACATAATGAAAACAAATAACTTTCTAACACTCTTGTATATGAAATTGAATAACTTACATTGATTTTTATAAAACTATATTTTAAATATGCATTGGTGTTTTAACATGTTTCTACATAATTAATGACAAACAATTTTCTAGCATTTGTACCGGTATATAAATTTATCTACTTTGATTTTTCTAAAATTATATTTTCACATCCTTGATTCTCTTTAAACTTGCATAAATATAATTTAATTATTTGTGCATTGCATATACTTAAAACTCGTGCATTATAATATTAATGTTAATATAGACCTAGAACTTTGAATATATAAGAGGGTTTAAACATCTTCTTCAATTGACATAGATAATCCTTAATATTCATTACCTTCCCTTTGTATGATATGTGCCTCAATCCTTGATACATACGCTCTTAAGTCTACTTGTCTTTTTGGCCTATTGTAAACTAGTAAAAAAGTATAACTACGTTTAAATATAGTAAATAAATAATTTTTTATATTGCCCTTGAAGTAATGTGATTTTCAGAGGTTTAGGATAAGTTTTGGTAATTTACATCTAAAGTGCATCTATGAGTATATTTTTAAAAAATCTTAATTTCACCAAGACAGGTAATTTGAAACACAAATGGTAGTCAAAATGATAAATTATTGAAACCGATATGATATTGAGTGTTGTTTTATGCCTAACTAATGATGATGTTTTATCAACATAAGGTACAAGTTATATACTGCGTAATTGCCATATTCTCATGCTTATCACACTATTTGTGACCCTTATCATCAAAAATCATATCCATCTATATATACTACAAATAAAAAGTGAAAGCCGGGAGGAATTTTTTTCCACTTTTACCCTTCTTTAATCTTCCTGTATCTATACTCTATACCACCTTTCAACACATGAAAGAATCCAAACGGTCAAATTTTACATCGTTCGTAAATTGGGTTCATTAGTTTCCACTTCAACCAGTTAAATTTCAATGTATTAGTCTTTTATTTAGATAAGGAAGTAAGGTCATTAGTTTCAATTGCATCGATTAAATTTCAATTCTAAGATGGTTTACTTTAAAATTAAAGTTGTTATGAGCTATTTTTCAACCTCATTGAAATTATATAACTACATAGTAATGTGTGCAAGCGGATTGCTTCCTATAATTATTTGGGTTCTACAAGTATTATGAACGATATGAGTATGGCTTACTAAAATTAGATAACATTTCCCAATGTTTAAGTCCTCCTATTGTCAGAGAATAGCTACACAACTACCTACTATTTTGTATTTCTGACATAATACATTTCTGCTTCGACGTTATGGGAGATATCATTCAGTTCGGTTCTCTCACTGCACTCGTTTGAGCCCTGCATCACCATTTCAAATAAATGGCATGTATACTTCATAAATGGTATGTTGATTAATGAATTTACGATTTTGAATAAACGGTGACATCATAATGCTTTTTCTTTTAATGGTGTACACCATTTTTGACATCAACCTTTCATTATAATATGAAATTGAAATATATTATAACATTATGGAATTAGTTTAAAATACCTAAATTTATGGTATGAATTACAAAAGCCATAGTATTGTCCTAAAAAGCAAAAACACTTAAAGATCATGGTATAAACGTGCAAAAACCTGGCATCTATCTAAACAAATACTTACAGAACATGGTATTTAAGTGAAAGTTATATGAGTAAGTGCAGCTCTTAGTTGATTAATATAATTATTTGGCTACAATGATGTTGTGACTTTTGTATAAATGTAGGTTGTGGATGAATTAATTGATGGATTAAATATATGTGAAAGAAATTGCTAAGATTTGATGATAAGTGTGTTCTATTGAGAGTTGTACATTATTAGAAGATGTACTTAACGAGTTTAAAGTGTTTATCTTTAAATTTTAGACTGAGTTTTAAGAAAAATTGTAAATATACTCCCATAGATGGATCTCTTATATTTGAATACTCCGGAATATCATATTAACTAGCATAACAGTCTAAATGTATTTATTAATATTATTTTTATTTATAATAATATCTGACCATATAAAACTATATATATGAAATATTATTATATAATAAATTTAATTGCAAATCTTCAAATAATGTATTAGATCCTGCCCGTTGCAAGGGTTTACCTTTAGTTACTACATAAAACCATAAAGATAGTAAGCCTAAATAACGAAAAGGCATGGATATCATGTCTCTTTCATCTCTCAAAACCAGAGGGAAGAATTCCTATGTTTTTAAATTTACTTTAAATTTATTTACTACTTTTTATGACCTTAGGGGTAGTAACATTTTTCTAAATATAAAAATTTAAGCATGCCTACTATCTAATTATTCGTAAGTCTTAATAAGACAAATTTTGTTCAGAATACTTTTACTTTTAAGACAGATGATTTAATGTCTCTACCATCCATTAAAAACATAGATAAGAATTCAAATATATCTCGATGTTGTTTGACCCATGTGTACTATTTTGATGGCCTTACAACTAGCCAACTTTTTCAAGATAGAAAGATTTGAGCATACTTGCTGCCTCATTATTCCTAAGTTTTAGACAAATTTTTTTCAAAATAACTTTTTCTTAGTTTCAATACATGAATGTATCAGACATGCTAAGAATCGATTCTTAAAAATTTTCAAACGAAAGCTAAATTGATTCCT
This sequence comes from Agapanthus africanus, assembly GCA_030015575.1. NCBI lineage: Eukaryota > Viridiplantae > Streptophyta > Magnoliopsida > Asparagales > Amaryllidaceae > Agapanthus > Agapanthus africanus. The sequence goes on along the minus strand of JASDDO010000026.1, from coordinate 85,388,513 downwards.
ATGAGCTTTCACCCCAAAAAAATGCAAAATTACTGCTCTGCATTGTTAAAACAAAACTCAAAGATCGACTTAGGAGAGGATGAAACGTGTATTCTTTAGAGATTTGGATTTACTTTTATGGTATAACACAATGGATATAACCAAATGGAATAACACTTTCTTGACCAAGGAGATCATGACTTGAATATTTGATGGTAATTCTTGCTTCTTCAGTTTCCGTTTTCTCTATCCCCATCCAAACCACCCCACCTGTTCCTAGTTATAGACTATCATCTTTCTTCAATTCTCCATCAGAAGAGTACACCCGCACCCTAACTTTACATTAACTTTCCAAAAATTGAGTTGCAAGTTTCCAAAAATTGAGTTGCAAGTATAGGGATAGCATATTTGCACCTGTTGGTGCATTACAGGCTTTAATTCTACATTATTGAAAGTAAGACTTGGGAACTTGAAGGATACATTTCAAGATGAAAAATTATAGCCCTCAACTTCTCGTACCTTAGGCTTATATTTTATGTTTAAATGAATTACATAGCATCTAAGGCGCTCAACCACCAGATAAATATGAGATATAAAGTTCACAAAAGCACACCTGAAGGCCGATCAAGCGATCCTTCTCCTGCATCGACAACCAAGATGGCTCCTTCAACCATCCCAACAACTCGTTCCACCTAAAGCACCAGTAACTCTCGTTGTCATCCATCCATGCAAGTAACAAATCCAAACTTTTTAAAAAAAAACAAATATGCAAAATACAAATGACATACTTTGCCGCCAAAATCAGCATGGCCAGGAGTATCCACCATGTTAAGCTCGCTATCCCTCCATGTAATCGAAGTGACCTGATGGAATCAGCATGGCCACAAACTTCACGATCTAATAAACGCAAATCATATTTTGGAATTTTCAAAATAATCATATCAATACCTTGGAAGCGATGATGATGCCGCGCTCGCCCTCGAGGCTGATGGAATCGAGGGCACGCTCGTGGGGGATATTGGCGCCGCACTGGCGGAGGAGGCGATCCGTGAGGGTGGTCTTGCCGTGGTCGACGTGGGCGATCACCGCCACGTTGCGGAGCCTGGTGGGGTCCAGCAAGCTCCTCTCGGCAGCGGAGACGGCGGCGGCGGCGGCGGCGGAGGAGGAGGACTGTACCGCGGCGGAGGAGAAGCGGCGGAGGAGCGGCCGACGTGGGGAGTGAAGAGAGGGAAGGGAGAAGGCGGTGCGGTGAGCAGACCGCAGACCGCGGAGGAGCAGACCAGCCATTAAGCTGGTGAAGTGAGGGAGCGAGAGGAGTGGGCGTCTGATTTTTGTTGTTTAGGGTTTACACCATTGGGATCTAGTTTTGACCCAAAACCATATCCGGGTCGGGTACGTTTGAGAGCAAGCCCGATCCAACCGGCCAGAATTGCCATCCATATCTCTATTTCTCAAAGCACTCATAAAGTCACCGCAAATAGTTAAATAGAGCTGTAGTCAACCACTGACTTATATCTGAGATTGGACCGGAGCCCACACTTAACTCGAATGAGTGAGGTTTGGTGTGGAAGGATTGTCAAAAGCAAAGGAAAAAAAACAAAAGACTTTTGTTCTAGTGTCTCCTTTGTACTTCTCTATGGCTCATCTTTCCTGATCTCTCTCTGCCCATCATGATCAGAAATCTCTTGCTCTTTGATGGAGGTCGGGATCTCCTTCAGATGTTGTCCTCCGTCGATCCTGTGATGGCGGCCTGGGACAGTCGTGACTTGGTCTGGGAGTTGCTGAGATTTGAGCGTGTGGATCTCAATGGGTTGGTGTTGTGCCGAGCTACCGGCAAAGGAAGTCCCGGGATGGTTATACCACCAAGGACCCTCCGACGATCAAATTAGTGTCGGGGAATATTGGCAGAGTAGCGGCGCATTGGAATCAATTCGCGTTACCTGGAGAGTGGTTTTTATAGTGGTCGCATGGAGCGAGCAAGTGCGAGATCCTCGCCGTCAGTTACGATCTTACGTTACACCCGCGTTAATAGCGGGATCCGCTCATTAATGGGGGAACGAGCCTGCGTGGGACGCAGAGCATGGGGCGGTCAATATCTCGCTTTGGCGAGATGAGCGGAGCCGTTGCGGAGGCGCTGGGGCTCCCCATTCTCGGTTGATCAGGAGAGCCGAGGAGGCTCGGTATGTCGGGAGCTCGGAGATGAGCTGGAGGCCGAGGAGGCTCGACAGGTCTGGAGGCTCGGAGACGAGCTGGAGAACCAAGGAAGCTCGGTACGTCGGGAGGCTCGAAGATGGGCTGGAGGCTGTTCGTTAGGCGAGTATGGAAGTACTCAGGGAGGTCTCCTGGAAAGTCGAGTGTGTCCTCGGAGATGAGGTCCCGAGGTACGTCCCCAAAGCATCATATTTACTCCTGCTCCGTAGCCTTTGGGACACGTCATCTGCTACGTGTCGTGATCTGGGGAAATACCACTTCTGAGCATCATCATTAGCCCCCACTCTCTTTCCGACCTATTCATAGGTCGGATCGAGAGTGGACTACTCGGTTTTTCTTTTGCTCAGTTTGGCGTCGAGAATCATGATGTCGATTGCCCGGGAACGACATGCTTTTGGCGGTTGCGTTGTTTCGATCCTCGAGTCCTCGTGGCGTCTCACCGTGCGCCTTAATTTTCGCGCGTATCCCTGATGATGTCAGTGGATCACCGAGAGGGCGGCGCTATAATGGAGACGTCGCTTCGTCTGTTCGGACCGGCTATCGACCGAACTCGAGCTTTTTTTTACTTGGGCCATGTTAGGAGTTTGCTTTCTTCGATTACATGCGCCAGGCAGAGGCTTGCCAGCTGGTTTAATGTGAGGCTCAGGGATCCACTTTTGAGACCGAGCATAAAGATATCCAGCGGCCTCGTGACGAGGGCTTTTGATCCATCTCTTTGTAGGGTAGGAAGCTGCCCGTAGTGGATGAACCAAGCAGGAGGTTGCCCGGTCGTCTCATGATGAGGGCTTTCGATCCGCAGCGTTGCGGGGTAGGAAGCTACCTGCTGCAGACGGGCCAGCAGGGAATTGCTCGGCCGCCTCGTGATGAGGGCTTTTGATCCTTAGCGTCGTGGGGTAGGAAGCTACCCGCTAGGGATGAACCGAGAAGGAGGCTGCCCGGTCGTCTCGTGATGAGGGCTTTTGATCCTTAGCATCGTGGGGATAGGAAGCTACCCGCTAGGGATGAATCGAGCAGAAGGTTGCCCGGTCATCTCGTGATGAGGGCTTTTGATCCGCAGCGTTGTGGGGTAGGAAGCTACCTACTGCAGATGGGCCAGTAGGAAATTACCCGGCCGCCTCGTGATGAGGGCTTTCGATCTTTAGCATCGTGGGGTGGAAGCTATCCGCCAGGATGAACCGAGCAGGAGGCTGCCCGGTCGCCTCATGATGAGGGCTTTCGATCCACAGCATTGTGGGGTAGGAAGCTACCCGCTGCAGATGGGCCAGCAAGAAATTGCTCGACCGCCTCGTGATGAGGGCTTTTGATCCTTAGCGTCATAGGGTAGGAAGCTACCCGCTAGGGATGAACCGAGCAGGAGGCTGCCCGGTCGCCTCGTGATGAGGGCTTTTGATCCGCAGCATTGTGGGACAGGAAACTACCCGCTGCAGATGGACCAGCAGGAAATTGCTCGGCCGCCTCGTGGTGAGGGCTTTTGATCCTTAGCGTCGGGGTAGGAAGCTACCCGCCAGGATGAACCGAGCAGGAGGCTGCCCGGTCGCCTCGTGATGAGGGCTTTTGATCCGCAGCGTTGTAGGGTAGGAAGCTACCCGCTACAGATGGGCCAGCAGGAAATTGCTCGGCCGCCTCATGATGAGGCTTTCGATCCACAGCCTTGTTGGGCAGGAAGCTACCTGCTGCAGATGGGCCAGCAGGAAATTGCTCGGCCGCCTCATGATGAGGGCTTTCTATCCTTAGCGTAGTTGGGTAGGAAGCTACTGTTCCCCGCTGAAACACGGAAACGAGACCGCGTAAATTCGTCTTGCCTGAATTTCAGGGGCAAATGCTAGTTGGTGCTATCCGTCCACCTCTCCGAAGATACCAAGTTGATTTATGACACCATGTATCGAAGATTTAAACGGATGCGGCTGATGTAGCAGACTTCGTCAGATCCCCCCTCGTTTGAGGGGGGTTTGATTGTGGGGACGCTCTTCCCTGCAGGCGCAAGCCCCTGCAGTTAATTACGCTACCGCATCGCGGTAACCACTTTCTCTTTCTCCAGATGGTCACTTCGTGTCGTATGTGTTTGTTTTGTTTGTGGTTGCCCGTGGATTGTATACGGAGACTAATTTATGATGTCGCCCATAGGGCGTGGATTAGTCCAAATCCGTATTTTCTTAGATTTGGGTTTCGAGGTTGGGTTTAAGGATACGTTAGTCTTATTTGAAACTAAGATCAACTTAAACATTTGTTAAGGATGCGTTAGTCTAATTTCAGACTAAGATCAACTTAACGGGACCAGTTAGATCCAACAAAAGAGCATTGGGCCCTATTGTTTAGTTTAGGTACATTGCGGTCGATTACCAGTTTAAGGACATGGTGGTCCGAGGTTAAGGACATCATAGTCCATGGGCTTAAGGAACCCACAGTCCAAGGTTAAGGACATCATAGTCCATGGGCTTAAGGACTCCACAGTCCAAGGTTAAGGACATCATAGTCCATGGATTTAAGGACCCCACAGTCCAGTTTAAAGACGTCATAGTCTATGAAATGTATGGTTGTCGGGACCCGTCACCTCTGTGAAGACGTTGAAGGATTACAACGACAAATATCAGAGGAGTAAAGAGATGTACCCTTAAACCAATTTTGATTGAGAGACCTGTAGTCCAATCGGGACTAAGATCTTAGGTTTATGAGCATATGGGCTCAGTTAATCTGAATGAGGGGTTTATGGCTAACTTGGGCTCGGCCCACTCAGTTTAAATGTTAAATATTTGACAATGTTGGGCATTGATTTAAGTTTTGACAATATTTTTTGTCTTCTATTAAATGCCGAGCATTCATTATAGCTCTGGAGCTCACTAAAGAACAATTTATATTCGATCAGCGCAGCACATGGTGCGCCTGGCGCTTTGCGCCAGTCAAAGAGCGCAGTGCGCTTCTGCCGGGTAGCGCACACGTGAGGGACATGTGTTGCACTTGGCGCTAAGCGCTAGATGATGGGCGCATTGCGCCAGTTTTTTAGCACAGAGCGCTATCTTATGAGCGCAAGCGCTATTTGTCCAGTGGCGCACACGTGGAGAGCATGTGGTGCGCTTAGCGCTAAGCGCCAGTCTTATGAGCGCAGTGCGCTTTATCTGGAGCGCTAAGGCTCTGCAGCGCTTTACGCTAGTCTTGAGCGCTGAGGCGCCTCTGCTAAGTAGCGCACACGTGAAGAGCACGTGGTGCGCTTAGCGTTGTGTGCCAGTCTTGAGCGCAGAGCGCAAGTTGTGAGCGCAAGGCGCTGATTGATCAATTTTATGATCCAAGAAATAAATTTATGTTCTTTTATAAGAGACTTTGTTTTAAAATTCTAAGAACAAAAAGTTCTTATTTTGCAGGAGATATTTTCAATCTCTTATATTGATGAAAGGCTTTGCCTTTATGGATCTATGATCCTTAAGAGAATTGAATTATTCTCCCCCCTCCTTTTCATAATGAGATGTTCATGATCTCTTTGTATAAAAGACCTTTGTCTTGTAGATATATGATCTGTGAGAAGAATTATGTTCTTGTTTTATTTTATGATGAGATTCTTTGATCTCTTTGTGAAAGACCTCGGTCTTGTAGATCTATGATCTTTAAAGAAGTGAATTCTTCTTTTTAATTATGAGATGATTTCATCTCTCTGCTCATTTTTTACCTTGAAGAAACTTTTCTTTTTCTGGAAGCTTGGCTCTTCTTTCTGAAATCTCTCAAAGCTTATGGGGGAATTTCTCTCTTTGTTTTTGTATATCTGGGACTTGAAGTCTTGGGGCCTTTATATAGGGCAAGCTGATTTGTTTAATCAGTTAAGGAGATTTTTTCTCCAATCGATCTGGGGATTTCCCCACCGTTGGATCTTTGATTCAAGGGCTTCTGATTCACAGAAGGCAATTTTCTTGTTTTTAACAAGATTGGGAAATCTTTCCATACAAAATTTATTCTGTATTTTGGTGATTTTTAATCACAATTGGATCATTGATCTAACGGTGCTCTGATTTACAGAGCACAATCTTGTTGTTTGGAAAGATTTTGAGGAATCTTTCCTTAACAGAATTTAATCCTGATTAATTAATGATTTATCATTATTATTGGATCTTTGATCTGACGGTGGGGAGCTTTTAGTTCCAGCGCTAACGCACCCGTGCTTTGCACGCGATGCGCTGCTTAGGGCGCAGCGCACTTAGCGCTAGCGCACCCGTGCTTTGCACGCGGTGCGCTGCTTAGGGCGCAGCGCACTTGGCGCTGCTAAGAAGTATTTGCTTTATTTTAAAATTTGAATTTTAAACAGAGCTTTGCTCTGATTGGGGGAAACAGCTACCTGCTAGGGATTGGCCAGCAGGAAATTGCTAGGCGGCCTCGTGATGAGGGCTTTGATCCACAGCGTTGTTGGGCAGGAATCTACCCACTGTGGATGAACCGAGCAGGAAGCTACCCGGTAGCCTCGTAATGAGGTCTTTTGATCCACAGCGTTTGTCGGGCAGGAATCTACCCGCTGCGGATGAGCAGGAAGACATTTGTCGGCCCTGCACGGAGTTTTAGCATGGAAATAAAGAGAAGCAATTCAGATCGCAGGGAAGCAAGAATCATTATTATTAAACAAAATACAAATTATGTGATTTAGTTTAGATTCTCCTGTATTGGGTGACCGGAATCGACAGGTGTCCTTATTGCTTGGACTTGGGTCAGTCAGTGATGACCATGATCTGTCCGATCGTCAGCTCTACGTCTTTAATTTGACCGGCTTGCCCTCTATCTGCTTAACGTTAATCTCTCATGTACTTTGCCAAGTGACCAGGTCGGATCAGCTACTCGATATAATCACGCAGCTGTTTACAATCCTCGGTCAGATGTCCTTGCGCCCGATGATAGGTGCAATACGGGCCTCGGGGCCGTTTGCCCATCCATCGGGCAGCTGGCGGGAGCCTGAAGAATTCTTTGCCCTTAGCTTCCTCCAGCAGCTCGGTCTGGGAAATGCTTAGAGGGGTGTACTCCTGGAACCTCTGGAGTAAGGTTTCGGACGATCGTCTTTCCTTTCCTCTTCCATGTCCCTCTTCTTAGAGTTCACCTCGGACTCGAGTTGGATCTCCCGCTCGGTCCACGTTTTCACTTCGGTCATGGTCTTAGGGTGCCAATGCAAAAGGGCGGAGCCACTCTTTGTGCCTAAGACCCGACCTCAGCGCGGTGATGACCGTTTCGTCGCGGTGGTCAGGTACCTCCAGGAGGGTGTTGTAGAAGCGGGTGACATACCATTTGAAGGATTCCCTTTCTCGGCTCTTGACGGTGAATAAGTAGTCGATCGTCTTCTTCTGCCGTCGGTTGCCGAAAAAATGGCCGAGGAATTGGGTAGCCAGCTTGTCGAAGGTGGAGATGGAGCATAGCGCAAGCCCCCGGAACCAGTCCCGGCCAGCCCGGATTAGCGTAGTGGGGAAAGCTCGACATTGAGCCGCGTCCAAGTTATCTTGGAAGCTCATGCCCGCTGTAAATGCGTCTAAGTGGTCCTTCGAGTCGGATTTTCCGTCGAAGAGGGCCACTTTGGGCGGCTTGTTCCTGGATGAGACGTGCTCGGCCGGCAGCTCTTCTATGAAAGGCTTCATGAGCGAATCGGCGGAATATCGGGCTCCTTCGCCGGACATGTGGCCGTTTCATCGTATGCCTTCTATTTTCTTCTCGAGGGCTGCGAGTCGGTGGTGGTACCCCGAGGATTCTGCACAGTCGGAGTGGTGGCTATCCCCACTCTTGGTCTTCGTGGCAGTGCGGTTTCGATTTCATTCTATCAGATTTCTTAAATCCTCGAACGAGGTCTTTCTTGAGTAGCCCCGACGTTTGCCGTTTGCACGGCCTCGGCGGGAGTGGGAGCGTCGGTCATGCCTGGAGGCAGGCGAGCTGACAGACACCTTCTCAGGGGGAAAGAACGCGCGGCGGGCATCAGAGCGGCGGCCCAGTCTTTCCTGGGAGCGGGGCATGGAGCTGTCCGGTGCCCAGCGGGTCATGAAATCAATCGCCGCATGCGGGTCACGGTGGCCGGAGTCGGCACGCCGGCGCTCGGTGACGCTACGATGAGCATGAGCGGGATTGGGGGCCCGAGCTTGCCCATTTGCCCTTCTGCGGACGTCGTTATCCTGGGGAGGGGCAACTGCGGTCTAGTGGGTAGAGCCCACCGCTTGAACGCGAACGAGGGCATCCACCAACGATGTGAGCCTGTCTATCCGAGCGGATAAGGCATTGATGACATTAGGAGGGGGAGACGAACGCTCCCATCTCCGTTGTGGCGGCCCATATTCGGATCGTTGTAGTCGTTGCTCGCCATTGGGTCGAGGGCGGAAGATCAACTTTTATGGTGGAACAAAAAATATCTTTCGTTCCCACAGACGGCGCCAACTGATGGAGGTCGGGATCTCTTTCAGATGTTGTCCTCTGTCGATCCTGTAATGGCAGCCTTAAACGGTCGTGACTTGGTCTGGGAGTTGTTGAGATTTGAGCGTGTGGATCTCAATGGGTTGGTGTTTGCCGAGCTACCTGCAAAGGAAGTCCCGGGGTGGTTGTACCACCGAGGACCCTCCGACGATCAAATTAGTGCCGGGGAATATTGGCAGAGTAGCGGCGCATTGGAATCAATTCGCATTACATGGAGAGTGGTTTTTATAGTGGTCGTGTGGAGCAAGCAGGTGCGAGATCCTCGCCTTCAGTTATGCCCTTACGTTACTGTTAGTGATATATGCCCTAGAGGCCATTATTGTTGTTAGTTATATATATGCCCTAGAGGCTATTGTTGTACATATGATGCATATTATAGTGGATGCTTGGATATATATAGAGAGGACTTTCTTGCTCGATATGATAGTATGCTATCTGGTTTTACTTTGTCTTAACATGTTGACTTGGATTGGTTTACTGTTTTGCTCTCACATGTTGATAAAGCCTTTAGGATATGTACTTGACTACTAGGACTATGATGAGATCATACTAGTAGGGCCAGGGTAGTCAACGAGTACATCCTATAACTGTTCCTAGTCGAGGATGTATTGAGACAGGGCATCGATACACCGGTGTAGACTAGCGTATACGCTTTTCGACCTATATGACGGGCGATGGATGATCCCATATCCATTAGTGTTTGACATCAGAGAAGGTGTACGGGTGCTCAATGGAGACTGGGTACACTGAACGGACTCGCTGAAAACTCCTAGACGGTATTATACCTATCGTCAGATAGCGATTCTCTGGTGACACTGGAACAGGTTAGTCTGTAGACCCGAGATCGTCATAGAGTCTTGTGTGATCCCCACTGTGCTTTGATTTCCACCTTACCACGTTCACGAGAGCGTGCAAAACGGTGGCTTTTGGGTACAGTCCTGAATCACATGGAGGCAATGAGCGATAGGAGAAGTTTCGTCTCTCCTGGTATTGGGAGTTGATGTTGCGCTGTGTTCGATTGGCTATAACTGGAAGTCCCTGGTCAGGGATGATATGGAGATCTACTGGTAAGTGTTATCAGTAGTTTCTCGACCCGTTATGAGCCTCACATCGACACGACTTATCGGTTACTGGGGTCTGACGATTACCACCCCTAGACTGGATATGCGACATATCAGACGAAGAGATCGGACTGTACGGTAGTGTTACTGATTGGATACACAGGAGAATGTACATGCTTGCTTGTTGATCTTCTGATCGCTCAATACCCGGGTGGCAGTTACGTTTAGCTGACCGCTTGCAGCCTGTGGGTGTTTGATATGATCATCACCCAGTGCCGGCGTATCGACGATTCTTTAGAGTCCTACACAGAGGTTTCCTGGCTCAGGCAAAACGGAGTAGGAGCACATATGTGATATGTGCGGGACCGAGAATAATACGATATGAGATACCTGTTTTCCCCAATCAGAGAAAGGCTCTGTTTGAATTTCAAAAATTCAAATTTTGAAGCAACGCTTTAAATCCCGTGCGCTGCGCGCAACGCGCCACGTGTCAGAAGTTGATGCGTCAGCACAACGCCCAAGGCAGTGCATCCAATCAGAGCAAGGCTCTTTAAAAATAAAAGTAAAGGAAGCAACGCTTCAGTTGCGCAAGCGCTGCGCTACGCGACACGTGTCTACGCGGTTGCGCAGGCATAGCTGCGTGACACGTGTCTGCACAGTTGCGCAAGCACAGCCGCGCAAGCGCTGCGCTGCACGACGCGTGTCTGCGTAGCGCTTGCGCCGCTGCACGACGCGTGTCTGCGCAGTTGCGCAAGCACAGCTGCGCAAGCACAGTCGCGCAAGCATTGCGCTGCGCGACACGTGTCTGCACAGTTGCGCAAGCACAGCTGCGCAAGCGCTGCGCTGCGCGACACGTGTCAAGCGCTGGGGCGTTTACGCCAAACAGAATTAAAATTCTAATAAGATCTTTCTGTTCTTATTAAAATAAGAAGATTTTCTTCTGTAAAACAGAAGCCCTTGGATCAAAGATCCAACGGTGGGGAAAATTCCCCAAATCACTCAGAGAAAGATCTCTTTAACAAATTTAACTAATTTATGGGCACAATAAAAAGGACCCTAGATCTCAATTCAAAAGAATCAACATTTTGTGAGAAATTAAACAGAGAGAACTTTGAAGAATTGGAGAGAAGTCCTCAAGAACAAAAAAGGTAAAAAGCCTTTAGAAAAAGAGAAAATTCTCTTATGAACAGATCATTGATCTAAAAACAAGATCAATGATCTTTAATAAAAAAACAAAATAAAAACAGTGCTTTGCACTTTTTATGAACCTCTGGTTCCTGAAATAAGAAAAACTTGTTTTTGTTTGATCTAAATTAGACCAAGAAATCAAATAGTGCTTTACACTTCTTTTATGAACCATTGGTTCTTGAATCCAAAAGATTCTCAAATTAATAGTGCTTTGCACTTGAAAAACTGCGCTGTTGCGCTCTTGGGCTGGCGCAAGCCACCAGAGAGCGCCACGTGTCAGCATCTGAACCATTTGCGCTATGCGCTTTTGAAATAGAGCTTTGCTCTCTGAAATTGGCAGAACTCACCAGAGCGCGCCACGTGTCAGCAGCGCAAGCGTAGCGCACTAGCGCACCGCGCTTGCATGACACGTGTCATCACCATAAGCGCTTGCGCTCTTTGATTGGTGCAAAGCGCCTGAAAAATGCAATGCATTTCTTTTGTTAAAGGGCCAGGCCCAAGTCAAAAAGACCTAGCAGGCCAAAATAAATTGCAAAGCAATAAAAAGGGCAGAGCCCAAGTAAAATTGATGCTCTGCATCATTTATAAATGGGCAGAGCCCAGAACAAATTGATGCTCTGCATCCTTTATGGGCAGAGCCCAAATAAAAATAAAAAGAATGCAATGCAAAAACAAATAAAAATGATGAGTATTTTCCAACTGGACTTAGCCCAATCATGGCTGTAAGTCATCAAATTAAATTGATTGAGCAAGATTGCTCTCCTAAATCAATTTACTTCCGGTTCGAGGGTACATCTCCGAACTCCTCTGACACCTGTCGTTGTAATCCTTCAACGACGTCAGAGAGGTGACGGGTCCTGACGACCACATACGAATATGGACTACGGGGTCCTTAAACTCGTGGACCGAAACGTTCTTAAACTAATATTAGACCGAAATGTCCTTAAACTAATGATGGACCGAAACGTCCTTAAACTAATGGTGGACCACCACGTCCCTAAACTGGAACATGGACCACTTCGTCCCTAAACTGGAACAATAGAGCCTCCAAATGCTCTTTTGCCGGATCTAAACGGTCCCGTTTAAGTTGATCTTAGCCCCAAATACGGCTAACGTATCCTTAAACATTTAAATGGACTATAAAACTCCAAATCGATTTTGGTTCAAGGGTACATCTCTGAACTCCTATGACACCTATCGTTGTAATCCTTCAACGACGTCAGAGAGGTGATGAGTCCTGACGACCATATATTAAACGGATCACCACGTTAAGTTGATCTTAGTCTCAAACAGGACTAAAGTATCCTTAACGAACGTTTAAGTTGATCTCAGCCTCAATACGACTAACGTATCCTTAAACTAAAAACACCAAACCCAAATCTAAGTAAATACGGATTTGGACTAATCCACGTCCTACGGGCGACGACATTACTCAGTCTCCGTATACAATCCACGGGCAACCACAAACAAAACAAACACACACGACACGAAGTGAAATTCTGGAGAAGGAGAAAGTGGCTATCGCGATGCAGTAGCGTAATTAACTGCAGGGGCTTGCGCCTGCAGAGAAGAGCGTCTCCACAATCAAAAACCCCTCAAGCGAGGGGGAATCTGACAAAATCTGCTACATCGGCCGCATCCGTCTAAACCTCCGATACATGGTGCCATAAATCAATTTGGCATCTTCGGAGAGGTGGACGGATAAAACCATATAGCATCTGCCTCGAACCTCAGGCCTAGACGTCCTCGTGTCGCGGCCGCCGTTCGGAGGGGAACAGATTCTGGCGCGCCCGGTGGGACCTTTTCCTCTTTCCACTCCACACTTCGTGTGTCGTCTTCGCGAACTAATCGCGGTTTGTTAACGGTTGCCTTTCGATTTTCAAGTTACTAAGATTTGGTCTTTTGTCTGGTGCAGAACTCAAGCATCAATGGCCTCTAACTGCACCAACTGCTCGAAGTGCCACTGCAACGGACGCTCCACCTCACCCGGAGGTGTAGCATATGGGCCCCAAGCGGCCTCCTTCCTCGCTCTGCCGGTAGAACAGGTGACCCAGGCCACCACCGGCCTGTTTTTCGGGACCATGATCCTACCTACAAGCTTCTCTATGCCAATACCTGCACCGGAAGGGAACAAGAAGTCGGTCTTCGACCGGCTCACTGCTACGACGGCCCCTGTCAACGGGCCGCCCACTACCAAACCAACAGCCTCTGTTTTCGCCAGGCTGGATCAGAACTCTAAATTGGCTGTCCTAAGGAAGGCAATAACTGCTGCTCCAGAAGTCGTCAAGGCGGCTTCCCCTGTTAAAGAGTCAGTCTTTTCAAGACTGATGATTCCTGCTCCTGCCCCTGCTCGAGGATCTGTCTTCGACAGGTTGAATATCACCCCTCAAAGGACAACCTCAGTCTATAAGAGGTTAACACCAGCGTCGCCTCATTCAGACAGGGGGCAAAAAGAAGCTGTCTCAATCTCCGAGCCAGTCCCAATGGCTCGTCATGCTCGACGTTGTTTCGCCCAATCAGAGCAAAGCTCTGTTGAAATTCAAAATACAAAATTTTGAAGCAACGCTTCAAATCTCGGGCGCAATGCGCCACATGTCAAGCGTTGATATGTCAGCGCAGCGCCCAAGAAGGCGTGCCCAATCAGAGCAAAGCTCTATTTTAATGAAGCAACGCTTCAGCTGCGCAAGCACTGCGCTGCGCGACACGTGTCAGCGCAGATGCGCTGGCGCAGCTGCGCTGCGCTCTGCGCTGCGCGACACGTGTCAGCGCAGTTGCGCTGCGCGACACGTGTCAGCGCAGATGCGCTGCGCTCTGCGCTGCACGATACGTGTCAGCGCAGTTGCGCTGCGCTCTGCGCTGCGCGACACGTGTCAGCGCAGAAGCGCTAGCGCCATTGCGCTGCGCTGTGCGCTGCACGACACGTGTCACGCGCTGGGGTATCTGCGCCAAACAGAATTAAATTTCTAAGAAATCTTTTCTGTTCTTGTTAAAACAAGAAGATTTTCTTCTGCAAAGCAGAAGCCCTTGGATCAAAGATCCAACGGTGGGGAAAATTCCCCAAATCACTCAGAGAAGGATCTCTTTAACAAATTTAACTAATTTATGGGCACTATAAAAAGGACCCTAGGCCTCAATTCAAAGGCATAAACATTTTCTTGAAAAAAGTCAAGAGCTTCAAACAGAGAGAACTCTGAGAAAATTCCAAGGAAAAGGTAAAGAACCTTCATAAAATAGAAGAAATTTCTTCTAATAGATCATTGATCTAAAAACAAGATCAATGATCTTTACATAAAAAAAAACAGTGCTTTGCACTTCTTATGAACCTCTGGTTCTTTAAAACAAGAAAACAATAAAATAAAATAAAAAATAGTGCTTTGCACTTTTATGAACCTCTGGTTCTTGAAACAAAAAAGAAGAAAAATTTATTATTTTTCTTTGATCTAAATTTAGATCAAGAAATTAAACAGTGCTTTGCACTTCTGTTCTTGAATCTAAAAGATTCTTAGTGCTCTGCACTTACAAACTGCGCCGTTGCGCTCTTAAGAGAGCGCCACGTGTCAGCTATAGAACCACTTGCGCTACGCGCTCTTGAAATAGAGCTTTGCTCTCTGGAATTAGCGCAACTCACTAGAGCACGCCACGTGTCAGCAGCGCAACAGCGCAGTGCACTAGCGCAGCGCACTGCGCTATTGAGCTTGCGCTCACCAGAGCGTGACACGTGTCATCACCATACGAGTTTGCGCTCAATACTTAGCGCAAAGCGCCTGACAAGCCACGTGGGGCACTGTTAGAGTATTTAATGCTCTGCATTATTAAAGAAAAGGGACAGAGCCCAATTAAAAGACCTAACAGGCCTAATAAAAAATGCTATGCATTTTAAAAGGGGGGCAAAGCCCAAACAAAAAAATAGATGCTCTGCATCATTTATAAAAGGGCAAAGCCCAATCAAAACAAGAGTAATGCAGTGTATTACTAAAAAAGGGGCAAAGCCCTAACTCAGGTCTAATAGGCCAAAGACAAATAAAAATGTTGAACATCCAACTGGACTTAGCCCAGTCATGACCATAAGTCCTCAAGTTAAATTGACTGAGCACGGCTGCTCCCTAAATCAATTTATATCCGGTTCGAGGGTACATCTCCGAGCTCCTCTGACACTTGTCGTTGTAATCCTTCAACGACGTCAGAGAGGTGACGGGTCCCGACGACCACATACGTCAATATGGACTGCGGGGTCCTTAAACTCGTGGACCGAAACGTCCTTAAACTAATATCGGACCGAAACGTCCTTAAACTAATATCGGACCGAAACGTCCCTAAACTACCTATGGACCACTATGTCCCTAAACTGGAACAATAGAGCCTCCAAATGCTCTTTTGCCGGATCTAAACGATCCCGTTTAAGTTGATCTTAGCCCCCAAACACGGCTAACGTATCCTTAAACATTCAAACGGACTATAAAACTCCAAATCAACCTGGGTTCCAGGGTACATCTCTGAACTCCTCTGACATCTGCCGTTGTAATCTTTCAACGACGTTAGAGAGGTGACGAGTCCCGATGGCCAGATATTAAATCGATCATCACGTCAAGTTGATCTTAGTCCAAAACAGGACTAACGTATCCTTGACGAACGTTTAAGTTGATCTTAGCCGCAACGCGACTAATGCATCCTTAAACTAAAAACACCAAACTCAAATCTAAGTAAATACGGATTTGGACTAATCCACGTCCTACGGGCGACGGCATTACTCAGTCTCCGTATACAATCCACGGGCAACCACAAATAAAACAAACACACACAACACGAAGTGAAATTCTGGAGAAGGAGAAAGTTGTTACCGCGATGCGGTAGCGTAATTAACTGCAGGGGCTTGCGCCTGCAGGGAAGAGTGTCCCCACAATCAAAAACCCCTCACCCTGAGGGGGAATCTGACGAAGTCTGCTACATCGGCCGCATCCGTCTAAACCTCCGATACACGGTGCCATAAATCAACTTGGCATCTTCGGAGAGGTAGACGGATAAAACCACATAGCATCTGCCCCGAATCTCAGGCATAGACGCGAAGTCTTGGCCGCCATTCGGAGGGGAACAGATTCTGGCACGCCCGGTGGTACCTTTTCCTCTTTCCACTCCACACTTCGTGTGTCGTCCTCGCGAACCAATCGCGGTTTGTTAAATGATTGCCTTCGGATTTCAAGTTACTAAGATTTGGTCTTTTGCCTGGCGCAGAACTCAAGAAAATCAATGGCCTTTAACTGCACCAACTGCTCGAAATGCCACTGCAACGGACGCTCCACCTCACCGGGAGGTGTAGCATATGGGCCCCAAGCGGCTTCCTTCCTCGCTCTGCCGGTAGACCAGGTGACCCAGGCCACCACTGGCCTGTTCTTCGGGACCATGATCCCACCTACAAGCTGCTCTATGCCAATACTTGCACCGGAGGTGAACAAGAAGTCGGTCTTCGACCGGCTCACTGCCACGACGGCCCCTGTCAACGGGTCGCCCGCTACCAAACCGACAGCCTCTGTTTTCACCAGGCTAAATCAGAACGCTAAATTGGCTGTCCCAAAGAGGACAACGGCCGCTGTTCCGGAAGTCGTTAAGGCGGCTTCTCCCGCCAAAGAGTCAGTCTTTTCAAGACTGATAATTCCTGCTCCTGCCCCTGCACGAAGATCTGTCTTTGACAGATTGGATATTACCCCGCAAGGAACAACCTCAGTCTTTAAGAGGTTAACACCGGCGGCACCTCATTCAGACAGGGGGCAAAAAGAAGTTATCTCTATCTCTGAGCCAATCCCAACGGCTCGTCATGCTCGACGTCGCCATTGGCAACGAGTGAGGAAGGCAGGGGGCAACTCCCCCTCAGGGATAACTCCACCGGCTCCAGCGGTGGAAGTCAACGCTGCTGTTCCAACTGGGAACAGCTTTGAACTGCTGAGGAGGGTACGGAAGAACTCTCCAATCGCTACATTGAAGCGATCTCCACCTGCGGAGATAGTTCCAGAAACGAAATGAGAACGGCCCCCTCAACGGCTGTCTTCAAGAATTTATAAAGTTTGGCGAAGGGTTCAAGACTCTGTGATTGACCCAGGTCACTCTCGTCGCCAGAAAAAGGCGAAGGTGGAAAAAGACAAGGATTGTCCCATTAAACAGCAGGGGACAACAGCTGCTAGGGTGCCCCCTTCAATGGTTCCTTCAACCTCAACGGCCCACAAAAGAAGGAGGCCAGAGAAAACCCCCGCGTCAGCGGCGAAAGTTAAAAATGGTGAATCTAAACGCCCCAAGTCAGGGGGCATAACAGTTCATACGGTTTACATGGCATCAGGAAAAGAAGACAGCCGTGCATCCATGGGTCATAGACCGCTTACACGGTCAGTGACCAAGGCTCAGGAGCAGCAACAGAAGCTCCAGGAGATGATGAACGCTATGGCCGCACTTACAGGGCCTAAAGAAACCCCGGAAACATCCTCAGAGGAACGTCAAGAACAAGAAACGGACGCCGAATTCCTTCGGCGCGTACTAGAGAAGAAAGATAAAGAAGCTGCGGAGCAGGCAGCCAACATAAAGAAAATGGCCCTCCTGTTCCAGGATATGGTGGGTGTGATGATTCAACAGGATCCACCTGCTGAAGATCCCCCGATCATTCTTGAAGACGATAGGGGAGAGACGTCGAATCCTCCACCAGCTCTGTCCACAGCTAAGGAGGATACCATCTCAAAAGCTGATTTGGATGAATACATCGCCCAGCAAATACGGGTTCATCACGCGACTGAAGCGGTCGGTCAGGTCGTAAAAACGGGGCGACCATATCCAAGTTGGTACGATCAAATCAAGTACCCGCCAGGTTATACAATCCCTAAGTTCCATGTCTACAAGGGGACGGGCAATCCTCATCAGCATGTTGCCCAGTTCAGGGCACTCTGCGGCAATACCGATGGTGATGGCAAGCTTTTACTGCGCCAGTTTGTTGGAAGTTTATCAGATACGGCATCCGAGTGGTATTCTGAACTCCCAAACGACTATATTAAAACCTTCGCGGAGATGGAACTGCTGTTTACTCAACGTTTTGCAAGTGCCAGTGAACGTACCCCAATGACGGCACTGATTAACGCTAGGGTAAAACCCGGCGAGACATGGGTTCAGTACGCTATACGATGGCGGAATTTATGGTCAAAGTGTGAGCAGCGCATTGAAGAAGCTCCCGCAGTTGGTATGTTTGTGGGAACCCTCGATCCACAAGCAACCATCTCACAATTCATGATGTTCTTCAAGCCGACTACCTTCCAAGCATTGATCGACAAACTAGCACAGATGGATCAGATGGGCCATAAACCTCCTCTTCCAAGGTCGGACTCCCGAAATGACAAAGGGAAGGGAAAAGCGATCGTCGTCGCTAATGCTCAACAACAACCGAGCGACCCGAAGCCAGTGGCTCGTCAAAATAATATGCGCCCGTACGTACCCCTTGAGGATAGAATGGGACGTCCCTATTCCTTTCCCCGCGATAAAACGAGGAGGTTATTCGAGCTGGCGTTGCGCAACAGACTCATAAATCTGCCGGATCCAAAACGTCCGTTGCAACCAAGTGACGTCAACGAGCCCAACTACTGTCCTTATCATCGAGTACTAGGCCATCCGATTGAAGATTGCTACGTTTTCAAGAATTGGCTTGAAAACCAGTACCGGCAGGGCAAGTTCGCGTTATCTGACAAATGGAAAGTGAATCCCCCGCAGCCCCATACCTCTAAAGGGACGAATACGCCGGGGGCAACATGTTCCGTCATTGAAGAAGCTCCTTGGGAGGTTGTATTATCAGCCAAGACAAAGAGGATGCTAAACGATCTTCAGACATGTCCAGCGATCAAGTGGAAGAACCCGCTGGAACCGCAGGTCATTGAAGGGATGTTGAAGCCACATCCAACTCCGAAGACCGATGGTGGTGGCTCAAACACTCGCAATCGGTCGTCAAAATCTTCGAAGAAGAAGAAAAAGAAGTCAAAGAAGCCAAAGAAGCCCGTGAAGCCTGGCGACAAGCGCACGGACTTACAAAAGCAAATTGACGCGCTGGATGAATACAACCAAAAAGCGTGGACTCCCATTACGCTCCAAGAGTTCCTCAATCACGTCTTTCAAGAAGAAGATGAGGGAGAAAGTTCATCGGATGAATCCGAGGAATATGTAGCAAGCTGTCATATGATCTCCCATTCGATCACGAACGATGAGAAGACTTCTGGCACTAAAACGCTGGGGGCAGATACCGAATCAAAAATTCTGGAGCTATCAGTCGAAATGATTGACGCGTTCCTTAACGAAGCTCGACTGAAAAGTAAAGCTGATCGAGAACGCGAGACGGCTATATTTGAAAGGGCCAAGCCCCGGCGACTTGATGAAAGAGCTGAGATAATCCCGCTGGAGCTAAACACCTCCGCTACCGACAAAAGCCAATTCAAGATAAAGAAAAGGTTTGCTAAGGCCATATCAATGGGCATGAAGCTACCATCCTCTGGAGGAAACATCACCGATGAAGTGGAAACGCACCCCTCCTATTGCTTATATCATCGGAAGGTTTCGCACCCTACTCAAGAGTGCAAAGCTTTCGATAGATGGTGGCAAGGGTATGTGGCTCATCGACAACACTTTAAACGGGAAAAGCGTAAAACTCGTCGGGAGCAAAGAAAAACGACCGAAGGGCTTGAAAGAACTACCGGCGATTGTCGCATGGTTAACACTGGCAGGTCACAAGTGCCTACATTCGGGAGCGATTCTGATGAGGAGCTAGAACTCGCCCCTCTTTTCAAAGAGTCAAATTCGGGAAAAGAAGAAGAGCCAAAGGTTTGCGAAAATATCCAGCTACGCAATCGGACGCTACCTGAAAAGAATCTCGGACCCTTAAACAAGAAAGATAAAGGGAAAGAAAATGTCTCTGAGGATATTACTCTAGATGACCAAGTTGCAGAAGAGCTAACCGCCAAGAATCCGCCGAAGAGAAATAAGGTGGATTACAATGTCTTGGCGCATCTGAGAAAGCTGCCCTCACAACTCAGCATTCTTGATGCCCTGTTACTATCAAAAGAGGCGAGAGATTCGTTGATTAAGGCACTACAAGATCCGGACCAGTTCCAAGCCTTCCTGGCCGAAGAAAAGATGAAGAATGAGTTGGAAGAGGTGCACACGGCCGACGTTGCTTTTGGCGATGAAGACCTGCTCCTCGGGACGTGCGAACACAATCGTCCCCTTTATGTCTCAGGATACTTCCATGACATAAAGATAAGTAAAATCTTGGTCGATAACGGATCGTCCGTTAATTTACTCAATGTGCGGGTGTTAAAGGAAGTTTGCATGAGTGTACAACACCTCGCCCGAGACAAGATCACCATCTCCGGGTTCGACTCCCAGTCGTCAAAAACTCTTGGATCTGTGATATTGACGTTACGCTTCAGGTTGCTCGTCACAGATATTAAATTCCATGTCATAGATGCCAAGACATGCTACAATGCTCTGCTCGGTCGACCATGGTTACACGAGTACAATATCATCCCTTCTACACAGCATCAGTGTATGAAATATTGCAAGGATGGTCTCGAGTACACTGTGGCAGGAGAATTGAATCCATTTTCCGTGAATGAAGTTCGTAAGTATGAAGATGCCAAATACTTCTTGCCGAGTTTCGAAGATACGGAAAGGTGTCACAAGCCTGAGAACAAAACTAATGCCACCATCCCTGTCTTCGGCAGCGATACCGAGGAAGAAGAGGATATAACTTATTCGGGTCCGCCCCAATACACCAAGCCGGGACTATCCGTTCCTACATTGATCTTCGGTAGTGATTCGGAGGATGAAGTTCATGCTGTATTCCCTGCTCGGCTTTCAATACGAGCTTCTGCTGATGAAGAGCGAAGTCTGCAGATAGCCATGGTGCCGCTTGGACACCATAAAGAACTGGATGCACTTAATACCTACAATGTAGAAGAGCTACAAACATTCTACGTCCCTCCCAGGCGAGAAAGCGAGAAAGCAATTTTGTTCTACCGCTCTGAAGAAACCAAGGTAGAAAAGGAAATTTGGCATGGTGTGGATTCTACGCTCGACAGACTTCAGCTTATCCGCCTCCCCAGATACTATACGGAAGGTTTGAAAAAGCTGCTGAAACACCAGGGGATATCCTTCAAGCAGACCGTTCGAAAAGCCAAGTTCTATGACAAAGTCTGGAACGTGCCTGGGACTCAGCGTAAACTGCCTAATGGGAGAATGGAAACAATTGGGCTTGGATACGTCCGGTCAAAGAAACGTGAGCTACTAAACAGCTGCTATGTCGTGTATGACTTCGATGAAGAAGCGGATGCTCAATGGGAGGACGCTAATCCTGAGCCAGTAAAAGTTCCAGATGCAAAAGAGCCCAGTTCGTCGTTCGAAGAACAAATGGACAAGCTTATAGGGGAAGCGGGTCAAAAAGTCCGGGACGACCATAACCGTGAAATGGTCATCTACGAGAAAGCCATAACGCAATGCCTTCTCCAACAAGCCGTGAAAGATGAAAAGGCTGCTCCCTGTCAACCTGTTATAAAGAAGGCTCGGCGCAAAAGCAGAAATAAGTCGAAAGGCCAAAAAGGCGCTCAACAACAAAGCAGGGCTAAGAAGCCACGCAAACGGGAGTCGAGCATTATTGAGCTATCCCTTATGAAGAAAATGGGGCGAGCATACTTGTTTCCTCGGGACAAGACGAAGAAGATACTTGACCTTGCTCTAAAACATCAGATGCTTACACTGCCGGAGTCTAAACACCCCGAACAAGCAGGCGAAGTCTCACACCCAGACTATTGCTCTTATCACCGAGTGGTAGGACCCCCTCTCGAGGACTGTTTCACCTTCAAGAATTGGGTCGAAGATCAGTATCAGCTTGGCAAGTTCGCTCTGTCCGACAACTGGAGGGTAGCATCGCCACAAAAGCACAAGCCCAAGGCCACGAAAGAAGAACCAGTTCCATATTGGGATTGGAAATGAATTCGCACCTGTCATATGATTACAATGTTAAAAGAAGAGCCCGAGAACATAGATGAGCTCCCTTGGTGCTTCGAAAACAGCAGCGACGAGATAATCTCAGAATTCCCACCAGCGCCAAAAGAACTGGAAGATGGAATTCATACCACTGCAGTTAACCTCAAGAAGATTGAGTTGGGGACGGTAAACGATCCACGACTGACATTCATCAGCGAGTTACTATCTGAAGAAAGGGTAGCTGCGTTAAAGGATGTGCTTCTGCAGCATAGAGATTGCTTTGCGTGGAACTATTCCGAAATGCCGGGACTAGATCCAGAAATTGCTGTGCATAAATTGGCAATATCCCCAAGCATCAAGCCAGTCAAACAGGCGCCGAGAAGAATGCGACTCGAGCTTGAAATGAGTATCAATGCTGAAGTCAAAAAGCTGATCGACTCTGGCTTCATCCAGGAAGTCCAATACCCTGAATGGATCGCCAACATCGTCCCGGTGATGAAGAAAAATGGGACAGTGCGCATATGCGTGGACTTCCGGGATCTCAATAAAGCCTGCCCGAAAGACGATTTCCCAGTGCCAGTCACCGAACTGATGATAGACAACACGTCCACTCATGAGGTTTTCTCCTTTATGGACGGCTCGTCAGGGTATAACCAGATAAAGATGCATCCAGAAGACCAGAAGCACACAGCCTTCAGGACCCCTTTAGGAATATTCTGTTACAATGTGATGCCCTTCGGTTTAAAGAACGCCGGTGCCACCTACCAAAGGGCCATGACGAAGATCTTCGATGACCTTATACACGAAATCGTCGAATGCTATATCGATGATCTCGTGGTTAAAAGCAAATCGTACGAGAAACATCTCGAGCATCTGAAGACCGTATTTCAACGCCTTCGACAATACAACTTGAAAATGAACCCGCTCAAGTGTGCATTTGGAGTTTCCTCAGGCAAATTCCTGGGATTCATTGTTCGACACCGAGGTATTGAAATAGATCCGTCAAAGATTAAAGCGATCATGGAAATGCCTCCGCCGAAAACTCTCAAACAGCTGCGGTCTCTCCAAGGGAAGCTCGCGTACATACGGCGATTTATAGCCAACCTTTCAGGAAAGTGCCGTCCTTACAGTCACCTGATGAAGAAGGGAACCCCATTCATCTGGGATCAAAAATGCCAAAGAGCGCTAGACGAGATCAAGAAATACCTGCAGAACCCGCCGGTGTTGGCTGCTCCGGTTAAGGGAAAGCCTCTCATTCTTTATACAACCGCCCTCGAAGGTTCTTTAGGCGCATTATGGGCACAAGAGAACGATCAAGGAAAAGAAAGAGCACTCTACTACTTAAGTCGAGTTCTGCTGGGGGCAGAAAGTAACTACTCCCCCATTGAAAAACACTGCCTGGCGTTGATCTTTGCGGTAACAAAGCTCAGGCACTATGCCTTGGCGTATGAAGTCCGTCTCATTTCAAAGGTGGACCCCCTTAAATACTTGATGTCAAAAGCCATATTGACGGGACGACTCGCTAAATGGGCCCTGCTCTTGATGGAGTTCTCGATAACGTATCAACCTCTCAAGGCAGTGAAAGGCCAGGTCATTGCCGATTTCCTCGCTGAGCACCCGATACCGACCGATTCTCCTCTGAATTGCGATCTTCCAGACGAACATGCGTTTGATGCGATCGACGGTGGTGATACCCAATGGGAACTTTATTTCGATGGAGCATCTTCCATGAAAAAGCGCAAACAAAATACCCCTATAATCAAATCGGGGGTAGGACTCATCTTTATAACTCCACAAGGAGGGATAATGCGCTACGCGTTCTCCCTAACAGAACCGAGGACAAATAACGAAGCCGAATATGAAGCTCTGATAGCAGGTCTTGAGATCGCCATTGACATGGGAATTGAAAACCTCCTCATATATGGGGATTCTCAACTTGTCGTTAGTCAAGTAAACGGCGACTACCAAACGTGCAAGCCAGAATTGGTGAAATACGGTGAAAAGGTGCAACAACTATTAACCCAACTTCCCTCTTATACTTTGGAGAACATACCGCGCGCGGAAAACAGCAAAGCGGACGCATTGGCCAAACTTGCTAAAGAACTGGCTGACGAGAATCTCGACGACGATAGAATCGTGGTACAAAGCCGTCGAGTTCTTGCCCCAGCAAAAACATCGCCAGAATCATCCGAAGAAAAGGAAATGACTGAGCGAATGGCTTTGCAAATAAAAGAGCCGGAAAAGGCCGAGGATTGGAGGGAAGTCTTCATAGATTACTTCAAGTCCCACCGAATGCCTGAAGAAGCGTCCATAAGACATCAGCTCATGAAACGAGCTCTGTATTTCGCCTTCGTCAACGATACTCTGTACAAGAGGTCATTTGATTCTCTGTGGCTGAGATGCTTAGGACCTGACGAAGCGAAAAGGATCGTCCAGGAAGTTCACGACGGACTCTGCGGTTCTCATCAAGCAGGCCCTAAGATGAAGTTGAAGATAAAACGGATGGGCTACTACTGGCCTACGATGATTCAGGACTGCATCGAATATGCGAAGCAATGCCACTCATGCCAAATTCATGGGGACTTCATCCACCAGCACCCAAATCCACTACATCCAACGGTGGCTAGCTGGCCATTCGAAATGTGGGGGACTGACATAGTTGGCCCTATCAAACCAGCATCGTCTAGGGGACATCGTTTCATCTTGGCGACGACTGACTACTTCTCTAAATGGGCAGAAGCAATACCGTTAAGAGAGGTGAAGACGGAAAATATCCTCCACTTCTTCAAGACGCATGTCATATATCGATTTGGAACTCCGCGACGGATCATCTCTGATAACGGGCCAGCTTACAGAAGCCACAAGATCAGTCGCTTCGCGCAACAGCATAATATAGACTGGAGATATTCCTCGGTTTATAACCCGCGAGCCAATGGACTGGCTGAAGCCTTCAACAAGACATTGACAAAAATCATAAAGAAAATGGTGTCCCGTAATAAGAAAGATTGGCACGAAAGACTGCAAGAAGCTCTTTGGGCATATCGAACTACATTCAAGACGGCCACGAACACAACGCCGTACGCGTTGGTGTTCGGTATAGAAGCAGTACTCCCCCTCGAGATAGAGTTACCCTCTCTACGAGTGGCAGTTCACCACGAGCTAACGGACGAAGAAAATGCTCACCTTCGGCTCGAGGAGCTTGACGCCCTTGACGAAACCCGGCTCATAGCACAGCAAAATCTGGAAGCTTATAAAGCAAAGATGACACGCTAATATGAAAGATTGACCCGACCAAGGACATTCCGCCAAGGCGAACTCGTGCTAGTGGTCAAAAGGCCTATGATCCCCAATCGCGCCAAGCGGGGAAAATTCGAACCAAACTATAAAGGCCCGTACATCATAGATAAAGTTTACCAGGGTGGGGCCTATCTACTCATGGACATGCATGGTGAAAGGCCTTTCAGGCCAATAAATGGTCGCTTCCTAAAGAAATATTATGCTTAATGAGCCACGGCCTAGGCCAATGATAGATGACGACGACTATGTCCGCTCGCTATCTTCCTAAGCTCAAGCTTTATAAAAAGTAGCCGGCCTTCTCCATGACGGACCGAAACGTTCTTAAACTAACGACGGACCGAAATGTCCTTAAACTAATAACAGACCGAAACGTCTTTAAACTACTACCGCAGCATCTTTAGGCTGACAAGATATAAAAAATATATATAAAAATAAAATAAATAAATAAATGAAAACGGTATGTCCATAAGCAAAAAAGGGCACGGATGAAAACCCGAAAGGGCTCCGTGAGTAAAAACAGCAGGGCTACCGGCGAGTGTTCGTGAAAACCCGAAAGGGCGCGACCTCGTAAAAAAAAAAGAGAGAAAAAGAAAATAAAAAGAATAAAAAAAACGGTATGTCCATAAGCAAAATGGGCACGGATGAAAACCCGAAAGGGCTCCGTGAGTAAAAACAGCAGGGCTACCGGCGAGTGTTCGTGAAAACCCGAAAGGGCGCGACCTCGTAAAAAAAAGAGAGAAAAAGAAAATAAAAAGAATAAAAAAACGGTATGTCCATAAGCAAAATGGGCACGGATGAAAACCCGAAAGGGCTCCGTGAGTAAAAACAGCAGGACTACCGGCGAGTGTTCGTGAAAACCCGAAAGGGCACAACCTCGTTAAAAGACACTTATAAGGTCCCCTCGACCTTGTAAGGAGAAACCACCCGCGTGAGATCCTTACGACTCACAAAGGGAGCAGCACACTTAGGGATCCCCACGATTCTAAGGAGAAAATACACTTGCGAGATCCTCACGACTCGTAAGGAGAACTCTCTTATGGGACCCTCACGGCTCATAAGATTTGAAAGTCTTAAGTTACAGAAAGCTAAACCTGTGCTTAAGCAACCCCCACAACTTTCGTTATTGCCCTACAAGTGGCTCAATACTGACCCTTGTATACAATCCACGGGCGCGAATAAACATTTCCCTAACCAAGTCTCATCTATGACTGGGGATATGTTCGCATGACCCTTGTAGGTCCTCTCGACTTACAAGAAGAAAACCCTACTGTAGGATCCTTATGACTTACAGAGGAAACGAACACTTAGGAATCCTCATGATTCTTAAGGAGAAAATGCACCTACAAGATCCTCACGACTTGTAGGGAGAAATAACTTCGCAAGACCCTTACGGCTTATGAAGTCAAAAGCTTTAGTCGACAGGACCCTAACCCTGGTCGCTAAGCCACCTTTGTTCGACATTGACAGATGCAGAGGATGATTCGCTCCTGGTAATATCCCAGTTGTAGCAGTGCTGATGCCAAAATCGGTGTCCAATTTCAGGTTTACGGCGGAAAGCCGATAAGCCGCACATGCATACGAAATAGCCGAAATGATGGGGCAACTTGCAATAAAAAAGCAGCAAGTAAAAATGTATGCATGTAAAATAGCCGAAATGATTAGGCAACTCGAAATAAAAAGCAGCAAGTAAAAATAAAATAAATAGCCGAAATGATTGGGCACCGCGAAAAATAGCCGAAATGATTAGGCAATCGCGACCTTCGCGATATAAAAGCTGAAATGATAGAGCATCGCGGAAATAAAATAAAAAAAAAGAAGAAGAAATGATAAAACTTTGGCCCTACAGTTAAGATCACATCGATCCCTGTATACAATCCAAGGGCGTAAACAAAGAAGGAACCATACTTTCCCAGCAGGCTCCGCCAGAAGACGAAGCTAAATCTCGACGGTTCAGTCCAACTCCGAAGAAAACCAGTATCTTCATCAAATTCCTCGACTCACGGATACAAACACTTCTTGACGAGAGTCTCCTGATCCGCGTCGACTCGCAGATCTACCAGTGCCTCCGTGGGAATCCTCGACTCGTTTCAAACCCCAAGGAAACAAATAATCCTTGGCGCTTGGGAAACAAATAATCCCTAGCAAACTCCTCGACTCACGGATACAAACACTCTTTGACGAGGGCTTCCTGATCCGCGTCGACTCGAAGAGCCACCAGTGCCTCCGTGGGAATCCTCGACTCGTTTCAAACCCCAAGGAAACAAATAATCCTTGGCGCTTGGGAAACAAATAATCCCTAGCAAACTCCTCGACTCACGGATACAAACACTCCTTGACGAGAGCCTCCTGATCCGCGTCGACTCGCAGAGCCACCAGTGCCTCCGTGGGAATCCTCGACTCGTTTCAAACCCCAAGGAAACAAATAATCCTTGGCGCTTGGGAAACAAATAATCCCTAGCAAACTCCTCGACTCACGGATACAAACACTCCTTGACGAGAGCCTCCTGATCCGCGTCGACTCGCAGAGCCACCAGTGCCTCCGTGGGAATCCTCGACTCGTTTCAAACCCCAAGGAAACAAATAATCCTTGGCACTTGGGAAACAAATAATCCCTAGCAAACTCCTCGACTCACGGATACAAACACTCCTTGACGAGAGCCTCCTGATTCGCGTCGGCTCGCAGAGAAACCATTGTCTCCGCGGGAAACTCCCGATTCATCTCAACTTGCAAATGAAGCCTCAGGCAGCAGGGACTAAAAAACTTGCTTCCTGAACAATGGGACCCTGCAAGTCAATCCAAAATGGTCTCTTGCATACTATTCACGGGTCTCACTCTCCAAAATCGAATTTCGACGAGGAGGGAAACAACCGCTTGTGGGTCCTCTCGACTCGTAAGAGGGAAAAATTCTCTTATAGGATCCTTACGACTTATAAGAGAAAACCACACTTAGGAATCCTCACGATTCCTAAGGAGAAAACCCACCTACGAGATCCTCTCGATCCGTAGGGAGAAAAGTCTCTATGAGACCCTCACGGCTTATGGAGTTGAAAAGTCTTAGGCAGCAGATCTGAACCTGCGGCCTAAGCCATCGCTGATTCTTAGAAAAATCAAGATGCGTGCCCTACTATCCGTCAACCATGTTCGCTAAGGTGATATGCTGATAATAAAAGAAGGAAAAGACCAAAAAATGACACATTACAAAAAAGGTGTATCTTTTATTCATAAACTTGATTGGATACAGGATACATTATGTCAAAGAATAAAAAATATATATATACATTCTTTTATCTATAAGTACAAACGATACAAAAATGGATAGCTACTGAGGAGGAAGTGTCTTTAGTAAGTTCACAAGCTGCTCTCGCACTTCCTTCAGTGCTTCCTCTCGAGTGACAGCCGCGGCCACCTCCGCCTCCACCTGGGCCCGCTGCTGCAAGAAGGATGAAAGTTGCTCCTCCGCCGCCTTCTGGGCTGCTTCCTGGCTGGGTGCAGCTCGCTCGACAACGTCAAGTTTTTGCCTCAATGATAACCCTTTGGAGAGACATTGCAGAAGGCCCTCAAAGATAACCTTCAGCCGTGCGGCGTTGGCCTCCACCCGAGCATGCAGTTGAGCAGACTTGCTCGAAGTCTCACCACGCTCCTTACGCCTTGAAATGACTTCTTGTTCGAGATGGCGGAAGTAAGGAGCGCTCTGCTCAATCCACGCTGTCCTTTGATTACTGGCAGCCACGGTCTCGGGAGCGGGACGCAGCGACTCCAACTGATATAGGCGACCCTCGATCTCCTTACAATGGTTAACCCAGGATGCAATGATGCCCTCATCATGAAAGTTCCCGAGTATTGCTAGCATCGGGTTAACCACCATAGAGAAGTCTGCAGCAGATGTAGGAGTTTCAACGTTGAGTTCTTCGACGTAGTCACTCAACATGCGCAGACTATTCGCGGCGCCTTTTGAAGACAGACTCCTCAGATAAGGACCCGCCGGCATTGTAATGCGAGGTTCGAAGGACGCCGAAGCCAGAACGACAGCTGAAAGAAACAGGATGCGATCATATAGCAGTACAGAAAATAAAGAGAGGAAAGTTACCAATATGATGGTCATTGTACCAGTTGAGACAGGTGGTAAGGTCGGAAGGGCTGGTGGCGCAACTGATCTTCTATCCCCTCCTTCAATCTGTAGCACTGCAGTTGAGATGAGAAAAAGAGGTTAGAGGTAATTCAATCAATAAGAAAAAAGAGAGGAAGGATGTCAACGGAAATCATACTCACCAACGCCACCAGAGGAAGAAGCAAGCTCAGATGGGAAGGAAAAGTGTGGGAGCAACATCTGATATACATGATCAAAAAGCACTCCTGAAAACACAACAGTGTGACTTTAGTACATGAATTATTTGTCTGGAAAACAAGATTAATAAATCGTAAACACATACCTTCCAACATCTTCGAGGGTATGAGAGAGGGTTGAGAGGTGACCACCGCCAAGGCAGTCGTTGAAGGCGCTCCCTCGAGCAGTGGGGCATCGCACTGGCTGCACCTGCATTATGAAAAGGTGAACTTGTCAGAAAAGATTATAAAGTAAAGAAAAGCAGCCACTTGGGGTTTACCTGAGGAGCTCCCGTCTGAAACGGAGGCGACTCCCTCCTCTATCGACATGAGACCACCACCCGTGGCCTCGTCACCCGACTCGATGGGGACCGTCGTCGTGCTCGCAAGACCTGGAGACGGCGGAGGGCCATGGACGGGAAGGGCTATGATTGGAGTATTGCCAGATTCCAGAGAAGGAGCGGTTGGCTCGTCCTCGGGAATCATGGCCACCTCACCCACTACTCTCTCAGGTTCAGTAGTTGCGGTTGTATCGTCCACCGTCGCCGGGGGATCGCCGGCCTCGAGCGCCTCATCCGCCACCACCCTGGACTCAGTTATAATGATCATATCATCTGCCACCACTTCAGGTTCGGCATCAATGACCTTCTAGGCGGTAGGCCCCTTGACCTCCACTTCAGGCTCCAAAGCCACAACGACATTGCCCACCGTCGGCTCGAGTTCGGCAGGTACCGCCTCCTCTGTTTCTTTGGGATCAACGGTTTCCGCCTCCCCCTCGATCGGACTTGGCCCTGCAAGATAAGAGATATAAGGACCAACGACATTAAAATCCTTATAACAAAAACTCTGAGAGAAACATTACCTGAAGTGGATTTACCATTTGCGCTCCGAACTGCGCGCGCCACCTCTCTGTGGGCAGTGGATAGGGCGACAGGAGCCTCTTCGGATGGATTATCAGTGCGAGGGACAGTGCCGGGACCCGCTCCCATAGCCAAGGCAGCCCTGCGTGCCTTCGCCTCAAGCCTCAGCCTCTTCCTTTCCTCCCGGGCTGTCGCGATAGACCTTATTGACGCCTCCTTCAAGGCGTCGTCATCCTCGTTCAGGGATGCCTCCAGAGCCTTTAAGGCATCTCTCATCGGCTCTTCAATACGAACCTCCTGCGGTGGCCCAGAGGAAGCAGGAATATCGGCGGCTGGCGGAACATTTGTGTCGCTTGGTGGGAACGGAATTGAGGTTTTTGCAATAAAAAGAGAGAGGTTAGATCGACCATAATACGAGGGAGATGGAGACTTGATGAATTAAAACTTACTAAGGCCCATAGACGCTCTAAGACGTTCCTCCTCTTGGAAAGTCTTTAAAGAAGCGGCAATGGCTTCTTCATCAACGATGCCTGTTGAAAGAAAGGAGAGAAAAGCGTTAATCAAGGGCGATAAGGAAGATATGTTGTAATAAGGAAAATGTGACTAGTAGTTACCTGACTGCGCAAGCTTAGCTAACCACGCGTCACGCCTCGCCAACCATGCCGAAGCTTTGAGAGCAGCCTCCAAGTCTGTATCGTCCGGCGGTGGCATCACTAATCCTGCGTTAGTCCCATATTTGAGCAGACCTTCAGCATAGGGAGCATGGGGTTCCTGGCCGAACACGACGTCCGCAGCGAAGAGCGACTTCTTTTTCTTTTTCCCTCAGACCTTAGGCTCGCGGGGGATCGACTTCCGCTTAGCAGCCACTTTGGGACGACGGGTCCCGATGTCCGCACCCACGCCAGACTCCGGCGAGGGTACAACCACTGTCTCCA
Organism: Agapanthus africanus; assembly: GCA_030015575.1. Classification (NCBI taxonomy): domain Eukaryota; kingdom Viridiplantae; phylum Streptophyta; class Magnoliopsida; order Asparagales; family Amaryllidaceae; genus Agapanthus; species Agapanthus africanus. Next base: position 85,357,249 of record JASDDO010000026.1, on the reverse strand, counting down.
CTGGAGCACAGGGTGCGGGAGGTGCATCTGCGATATCAGGGAGCGGCGGCTCACGTGGAGGACTTTGCGCACGTGATGGTCTGCCCCCGGCATCTTTTAGAGGAGGAGCCACCAGGATCCTTGGCGCTAAGGGAGCGTTACGGTTGGTGCCGGGGGGTACTTCTTTACGGTCGATCAACACTCGCCTCTCTTCCTTTATAACAGCCCCCGCCGCATGATTGTACCACTCTTTATATACATTAAGGAGTCGTGGAGCACAGGCCGGTGTGCTGATGAAAAAACGAGAACCCGTGTTCAGGCGCATGAAGTGATGTAACGCGTTCTCCATCCTTTCTTCATTGACAGTAGGTTCCAGTAAGAAAGCTTCCAAGGGTACCCCTTGATCGTAACCCAGTTGTTGGGCAAAACGATGCGGGTTATATCTCATAAAGACTGCTGCACCACCCTACCTGAAGACTAGGAAACCCGGTCTAATAGAATACAAATGGAGGATCTCTCGGGCCGTTAACACTGAAGCTCCATCCTTGAAGGAGTCCTGTAATGCTCGCACCGCAGTGGTGGACGCTTTTCCAATGGTTAATACCTTATCAATAAAGGACATCCCGACTCCAACGGTGTGAGGGCGAAGCAGTAAACCCCTGGCATCCCGTGGTGAAGGGGTCACGATTGATGAGCCAATCAACTGTAAAATGTGAGGAAAACCGCACTTGTCAAAGAATGAAGGCCTTTTATGCATGCCGAAGACACCCGCCGTGTGTAGCTCGAGCCACGATGCAAAGTAGTGCATCGGGAAGACCAGTGCAGTACCCCGGGCTCGTTGGCATCCGCTGCTCGGCTGAGGCCATGATATAGGTGCGCCAGGCCAGCGATCCCCACAGCCACCTTTACCCCGATGACCATTCGGTGGGCTGGGTAAAAGACAGAAGGCCGCATGCGATGAGAGTGCATTGGGATCGCGAACCAACTCAGCCACAGTCCAAGAAATCCTAAGAAAAAGGCCTCCTCATCCATTCCGGGGGCCGCAATTTCTGCAAAGGACGTAGTTGGGGAGTTAGGAAGAAAGAAGTCCTTTTGGTCTATATCTCTGGCTGGCAGGTTATCCAAGCCTAAACCGAAAGGGTCCTCAAGGGTGGCAAACTTGGTAGCTTCTGCCGAGAGGACGTTTGGATGAAGAAACTGAGCAATGAAATCCTCAAAATTAACTCCGCGACTCCCGCGTTCGATAAAGAGAGATTCATAGATGTTCAACACCTTAATCAAGCTCGGGAATTGATGTTGAACGGCATTCTCCGGCGTGACCCCCCTGACCACTGGCCTAGCACCAAAGACGTACACATCTGTCGGGAGCAGCCCCTCGTAATGTTCTCCCATGACCGGTAGGCCGGATACCTCCGCGAATTCCTCCAAAGAGATGGACACTTCCGGATCCATGGCAAGGAAAGTGTGGGTGGGAATATTCCATTGCTCCAAGAAAGCCTTGAACCACCAAGTAGGGAGCGTGGGATAATGGAAGAGAGAGACGTAGACCACGGGATACAGTCCTAGTCTAATCAACTGCGACTTCTTCGTCGACAGGATGTACCGGGACCACGGCAGATAGCCAATCGGGTGACGGGGAATCAAACCAAGGTTATATGATTGCCCCCAGGGCCGTGCTTCTCCCTGACAAATACGGCGTCCTAGGATATCCAAGACCATGGGACGCTGAATCGGAACCGCATCCATAGCGGGATGAAGAAAGCTGTTCGCGGTCCAGTCTATCATCTCCACGACATACTGCACTGAAGGTGGGGTAGCGTAGTGAATTGCCGTGATGGGTTCTGACGGCACCGCGCAGGTGAAGCTCCGTCGGCTCATGATGATCTGATTGTACCACGACCCCCAAAGATGGAGACTCTTGTATTCCGGGTCGTACTCCTTGATCATAGCCAGGACTTCACGGTCCAGGGGCGCCTCGGGAAACCCCTCCTCTGAGCGGACGAACGGGAATGAAGTGTCTAAAGACATGATCGCTGCAAAAGAACAATTTAGCCGTTAGTGTTGTAATTCCAACGTTTGGCGTATAAAAAAAAGAGGAAAATGCATTTATTAAATTAAATTAAAATTAATTAATTACACCACACAACGGTGCAGTGAGTATGAGACCAAGGAGGGACCCACAAAATCTGGATGACAATACGTCGGTTAATAAGACAAACTCATCATTGGATGAGATCATCAGTTGGTCCCCAGGAAAACATTCCCATTAATAAATAATCTCTAAAGACAAGGAGGAAATCTCCTCTTTCAGAGCAAAGCTCTGTCACAGAGTGACACTTGTCAAACTCTGGTCTTAGAGGAATAAGATTCTTTAAAAAAGAGCTTAGCTCTGTGGTGATAATGAGAAAACTTATTTAAAACTCCTAAAGAGATTAAAACATTTTTGAAGACCCTTAGAAGTTTTTCATTTTTGGACCAAAAAGATCTATTCTTGGATCCATGAGCAAAGCTCTCTGCTCATGCGTTAGAACCCATGAGCAAGATCTTTTCAGATCTATGGATTTATGAGAGCAAAGCTCTATTGAGGAAACCCCAATGGGGATCTCTTTAGATCAAAGGATCTGTGAGAGCAAAGCTCTTTGGTTAAGATTAATTTAGATTAATTTGATTTAAATTAAGTTTTACCTAAAGTTTCTAACTGTGGGAAGGAGCAAAGCTCTGAAGTTCTTAAGAAAGAGCAAAGCTCTGTTGAAATCAAAAAATCTTAAAACGGTAAGATTTTTCTACGGACCAAAGGTCCTATTTATAAGGCACTTGCGCCCCTTGAGCTCACCCATTGATCCAACGATCAGGAGTTTGCCACCGCTGCACTCACGTGTGCGCCACGTGAGCGCAACGGTGGGGGGGCATTTGTTTCGCCCAATCAGAGCAAAGCTCTGTTGAAATTCAAAATTCAAAATTTTGAAGCAACGCTTCAAATCTCGGGCGCAATGCGCCACATGTCAAGCGCTGATACGTCAGCGCAGCGCCTAAGAAGGCGCGCCCAATCAGAGCAAAGCTCTATTTTAATAAAGCAACGCTTCAGCTGCGCAAGCACTGCGCTGCGCGACACGTGTCAGCGTAGATGCGCTAGCGCAGTCGCGCTGCGCTCTGCGCTGCGCGACACGTGTCAGCGCAGTTGCGCTGCACTCTGCGCTACGCGACACGTGTCAGCGCAGATGCGCTAGCGCCATTGCGCTGCGCTGTGCGCTGCGCGACACGTGTCACGCGCTGGGGCATCTGCGCCAAACAGAATTAAATTTTTAAGAAATCTTTTCTGTTCTTGTTAAAACAAGAAGATTTTCTTCTGCAAAGCAGAAGCCCTTGGATCAAAGATCCAACGGTGGGGAAAATTCCCCAAATCACTCAGAGAATGATCTCTTTAACAAATTTAACTAATTTATGAGCACTATAAAAAGGACCCTAGGCCTCAATTCAAAGGCATAAACATTTTCTTGAAAAAAGTCAAGAGCTTCAAACAGAGAGAGCTCTGAGAAAATTCCAAGAAAAAGGTAAAGAACCTTCATAAAATAGAAGAATTTTCTTCTAATAGATCATTGATCTAAAAACAAGATCAATGATCTTTACATAAAAAAAACAGTGCTTTGAACTTCTTATGAACCTCTGGTTCTTTAAAACAAGAAAACAATAAAATAAAAAAAAATATAGTGCTTTGCACTTTTATGAACCTCTGGTTCTTGAAACAAAAAAAAAGAAAAAATTATTATTTTTCTTTGATCTAAATTTAGATCAAGAAATTAAACAGTGCTTTGCACTTCTGTTCTTGAATCTAAAAGATTCTTAGTGCTCTGCACTTACAAACTGCGCCATTGCGCTCTTAAGAGAGCGCCACGTGTCAGCTATAGAACGCTCTTGAAATAGAGTTTTGCTCTCTGGAATTGGCGAAACTCACCAGAGCGCGCCACGTGTCAGCAGCGCAACAGCGCAGTGCACTAGCACAGCGCACTGCGCTATTGCGCTTGCGCTCACCAGAGCGTGACACGTGTCATCACCATACGAGTTTGCGCTCAATACTTAGCGCAAAGCGCCTGACAAGCCACGTGGGGCACTGTTAGAGTATTTAATGCTCTGCATTATTAAAGAAAAGGGACAGAGCCCAATTAAAAGACCTAACAGGCCTAATAAAAAATGCTATGCATTTTAAAAGGGGGGCAAAGTCCAAACAAAAAAATAGATGCTCTGCATCATTTATAAAAGGGCAAAGCCCAATCAAAACAAGAGTAATGCAGTGTATTACTAAAAAAGGGGCAAAGCCCTAACTCAGGTCTAATAGGCCAAAGACAAATAAAAATGTTGAACATCCAACTGGACTTAGCCCAGTCATGGCCATAAGTCCTCAAGTTAAATTGACTGAGCACGGCTGCTCCCTAAATCAATTTATATCTGGTTCGAGGGTACATCTCCGAGTTCCTCTGACACTTGTCGTTGTAATCCTTCAACGACGTCAGAGAGGTGACGGGTCCCGACGATCACATACGTCAATATGGACTGCGGGGTCCTTAAACTCGTGGACCGAAACGTCCTTAAACTAATATCGGACCGAAACGTCCCTAAACTACCTATGGACCACTATGTCCCTAAACTGGAACAATAGAGCCTCCAAATGCTCTTTTGCCGGATCTAAACGATCCCGTTTAAGTTGATCTTAGGCCCCAAACACGGCTAACGTATCCTTAAACATTCAAACGGACTATAAAACTCCAAATCAACCTGGGTTCCAGGGTACATCTCTGAACTCCTCTGATATCTGCCGTTGTAATCTTTCAACGACGTTAGAGAGGTGACAAGTTCTGTTGGCCAGATATTAAATCGATCATCACGTCAAGTTGATCTTAGTCCAAAACAGGACTAACGTATCCTTGACGAACGTTTAAATTGATCTTAGCCGCAACGCGACTAATGCATCCTTAAACTAAAAACACCAAACCCAAATCTAAGTAAATACGGATTTGGACTAATCCTTGTCCTACGGGCGACGGCATTACTCAGTCTCCGTATACAATCCACGGGCAACCACAAATAAAACAAACACACACAACACGAAGTGAAATTCTGGAGAAGGAGAAAGTTGTTACCGCGATGCGGTAGCGTAATTAACTGCAGGGGCTTGCGCCTGCAGGGAAGAGTGTCCCCATAATCAAAAACCCCTCACCCTGAGGGGGAATCTGACAAAGTCTGCTACATCGGCCGCATCCGTCTAAACCTCCGATACACGGTGCCATAAATCAACTTGGCATCTTCGGAGAGGTAGACGGATAAAACCACATAGCATCTGCCCCGAATCTCAGGCATAGACGCGAAGTCTTGGCCGCCATTCGGAGGGGAACAGACGTCGCCATTGGCGACGAGTGAGGAAGGCAGGGGGCAACTCCCCCTCTGGGCTAACTCCACCGGCTCCAGTGGTGGAAGTCAACGCTGCTGTTCCAACTAGGAACAGCTTTGAACTGCTGAGGAGGGTACGTAAGAACTCTCCAACTGCTGCATTGAAAAGATCTCCTCCGCCCGCGGAGAGAGTTCCGGAAACAAAGCAAGAACATCCCCCTCAATGGCTGTCCTAAAAAATATACAAGGTTTGGCGAAGGGTTCAAGACTCCATGATCGACCCAGATCACTCTCGTCAACAAAAGAAGACGAAGGTGCAAAAAGAAAAGGACCGTCCTATTAAACAGCAGAGGACAACAATCGCTAGGGTGCCCACTGCAACGGCCCCTTCAACTTCAACGGCCCACAAAAGAAGAAGGCCGAAGAAAACCCCCGCGCCGGCGACAAATATCAGAGGTGGTGAACCCAAACGCCCTAAGTCAGGGGGATTGTAGTTCATACCGTCTATGTGGCGTCTGGTAAGGAGGACAGTCGCATATCTACGGGTCATCGACCGCTTACGCGATCAGTGACCAAAGCGCAGGAGCAGCATGATGATGAACGCTATGGCCGCACTTACTGGGCCAAAAGAAAGCCCTGAAACGTCCTCGGATGAACGCCAGAAGCAAGAAACTGACGCCGAATTCCTTCGACGAATATTGGAGAAGAAGGATAAAGAGGCTGCTGAACAAGCAGCCAACATAAAGCGTATGGGCCTCCTGTTCCAAGACATGGTGGGGATGATGATCCAACAAGATCCTCCGGCCGAAGATCCCCCGATCGTCCTTGAAGACGATAGGGGAGAGACGTCAAATCCTCCGCCAGCTCTGTCAGCAGCTAAAGAAGAGACAATCTCCAAAGTTGACTTGGACGAGTACATAGCTCAACAGATCCGGGTTCATCATGCGACTGAAGCAGTCGTCCAGGTCGTAAAAACAGGGCGGCCGTATCCAAGTTGGTACGATCAAATCAAGTACCCGCCCGGTTACACAATTCCCAAGTTCCATGTCTACAAGGGGACGGGCAATCCTCACCAGCATGTTGCCCAGTTCAGGGCACTCTGCGGCAACACCGGCGGTGATGACAAGCTGTTGCTTCGCCAGTTTGTTGGAAGTTTATCAGATACGGCGTTCGAGTGGTACTCTGAACTCCCGAACGACTCTATCAAGACCTTCGCAGAGATGGATCTGCTGTTTACCCAGCGTTTTGCAAGCGCCAGTGAATGCACCCCGATGACGGCACTGATTAACGCCAGGGTAAAGCCACCCGAGACATGGGTTCAATATGCTATACGGTGGCGGAACTTATGGTCGAAGTGCGAGCAGCGCATTGAAGAAGCTCCCGCAGTGGGTATGTTTGTGGGAACCCTTGATCCGCAAGCAATCATCTCGCAATTTATGATGTTTTTCAAGCCGACTACCTTCCAGGCCTTGATTGACAAGCTAGCGCAAATGGATCAGATGGGTCATAAACCCCCTCTTCCAAAGTAGGACTCCCGAAATGACAAAGGGAAGGGAAAAGCGATCGTGGTCGCTAATGCTCAACAACAACCGAGCAACTTGAAGCCAGTCGTTCGTAAAAATAATATGCGCCCGTACGTAGCCCTTGAGGAGAGGCTAGGACATTCTTACTCTTTTCCCCGAGATAAAACGAGGAGGTTATTCGAGCTGGCGTTGCGCAATCGACTCATAAATCTACCGGATCCAAAACGTCCGTCGCAACCAAGTGACGTCAACGAGCCCAACTACTGTCCTTATCATCGAGTACTGGGTCATCCGATCGAGGATTGCCACGTCTTCAAAAATTGGCGTGAAGACCAGTACCGACAGGGCAAGTTTGCATTGTCCGACAAATGGAAGGTGAATCCACCGCAGCCCCACACCTCTAAGGGAATGAATAGGCCAGGGGCAACATGCTCTGTCGTTGAAGAAGCTCCTTGGGAGGTTGTATTATCAGCCAAGACAAAGAGGATGCTAAATGATCTTCAAACATGCCCAGCGATCAAGTGGAAGAACCCGTTGGAGCCGCAGATCATTGAAGGGATGTTGAAGCCTCGTCCAACTCAAAAGATCGATGGATGTGGCCCAAGCACTCACAACCAGCCGTCGAAATCTTCAAAGAAGAAGAAAAAAAAGTCAAGGAAGCCTGTGAAGCCTGGCGACAAGCGCACGGACTTGCAAAAACAAATTAACGAGCTGGAGGAATACAACCAGAAGGCACGGACTCCTATTACATTCCAAGAGTTCCTCAACCACGTCTTTCAAGAAGAAGATGAGGGAGATAGTTCGTCGGATGAATCCGAGGAATATGTGGCGAGCTGTTATATGATTTCCCATTCGCTCACGAACGATGAGGAGACTCCTTGTACTGAAAAGCTGGGGGCAGATCCTGAACCAAAAATTTCGGAGCCATCGGATAAAGTAATTGACACATTCCTTATTGAAGCTCTCTTAAAAAGCAAAGCTGATCGGGAGCGCGAGGCGGTTATATTCGAAAGAGCCAAACGCCAGCGCCTTGACGAAAGAATTGAGATACTCCCGCTGGAGCAAAGTACACCCACTGCGGATAAAAGCCAATTCAAGATGAGGAAAAGGTTTGCTAAGGCCATATCAATGGGTATGAAGCTACCATCCTCCGAAGGAAAAATTACTGGTAAAATAGAAATGCACCCCTCCTATTGCTTATATCATCAGAAGGTGTCGCACCCCACTTAAGAGTGCAAAGCTTTCGATAGATGGTGGCAAGGATATGTTGCTCATCGATAACATTTTAAGCGGGAGAAATGTAAAACTCGTCGGGAACGAAAAAATATGACCGAAGGGTTTAACAGAACTACCGGTGATTGTCGCATGGTTAACACCGGCGGGTCACAAGTGCCTACATTCGGGAGCGATTCTGATGAGGAGCTGGAACTTGCCCCTCTCTTTAAAGGGTCCACTTCGGGAAAAGAAAAAGAGCTGAAGGTTTACGAAAATATTCGGCTGCGGAATCGGACGCTGCCTGAAAAGAATCTCGGACCCTCAAACAGAAAAGATAATGGGAAAGAAAAGGTCTCTGAAGATATCGTCTTAGATGACCAAGTTCTGGGGGAGCTAAGCGCCAAGGACCCTCCGAAAAGAAATAAGGTGGATTACAATGTCTTAGCGCATCTGAGGAAGCTACCCTCACAGCTCAGCATTCTTGACGCCCTTTTGTTGTCAAAGGAGGCGAGAGATTCGTTAATCAAGGCACTACAGGATCCGGAGCAATTCCAAGCTTTCCTGGCCGAGGAAAAGATGAAAGATGAATTGGAGGAAGAGCACACGGCCGATGTCGCTTTTGGTGATGAAGACCTTCTCCTTGGGACGTGCGAACACAATCGCCCCATTTATGTCTCAGGATACTGTCACGATATAAAAATAGGCAAAATCCTGATCGACAATGGATCCTCCGTTAACTTTCTCAATGTGCGGGTGTTAAAAGAAATCCGCATGAGCGTCCAACACCTTGCTCGGGACAAGATCACTATCTCCGGGTTCAACTCCCAGTCATCAAGAACTCTTGGGTCTGTGATACTGACGCTACGCTTCGGGCTATTCGTCACGGACATTAAGTTCCACATCATAGACGCCAAGACATGCTACAACGCTCTGCTTGGCCGACCGTGGTTACACGAGTACAACATCATCCCTTCTACACAACATCAGTGTATGAAGTATTCTAAGGATGGTCTCGAGTATACCGTGGCGGGAGAACTGAACCCGTTCTCTGTGAATGAGGTCCGCAAATATGAAGATGCCAAATACTTCTTACCAGATTTTGAAGACACGGAGAGGTGTCACAAGCCGGAGAACAAAGCTAATGCCACCATCCCTGTCTTCGGCAGTGATACTGAAGAAGAGGAGGAGATAGTTTATTCGAGTCCACCCCAACACAACAAGCCAGGACCATCCGCTCCTACGTTGATCTTTGGTAATGACTCGGAAGATGAGGTCCATGCTATATTCTCTGCTCGGCCTTCAATACGAATGTCCGCTAACGAGGAACAAAGTCTACAAGTCGCCATGGTGCCGCTTAAACACCGTAAAGAACTGGATGCACTTGATATTTACAATGTAGAAGAGCTGCAAACGTTCTATATCCCTCCCAGGCGAGAAAGCGAAAAAGCAATTCTATTCTACCGCTCTGAAGAAACCAGAGTGGAGAAAGAAATCTGGCATGGCGCGGATCCTACGCTTGACGGGCTTCAGCCCATCCGTCTCCCCAGATATTATACAGAAGGCCTGAAGAGGTTGCTGAAACGCCAAGGGATATCCTTCAAGCAGACCGTTCGAAAAGCCAAGTTCTATGACAAAGTCTGGAACGTTCCCGGGACTCAACGCAAACTGCCTAATGGGAGAATGGAAACAAGAGGGCTTGGATACATCCGGTCAAAGAAACGGGAGCTACTACACGGTTGCTACGTTGTGTATGACTTTGATGAAGAAGCGGATGCTCAATGGGAAGATACTAATCCTGAACCAAAGAAAGTTCCAGATGCAAAAGTGCCCAGTTCGTCGTTCGAAGAACAAATGGACAAACTTATAAGGGAAGCTGGTCAAAAAGTACGAGACGACCATAACCGCGAAATGGCCATCTAGAAGAAAGCCAAAACACAACGCCTCCTCCAACGGGCCGTGAAAGATGAAGATGCCGCTCCTTGTCAACCTGTTATAAAGAAGGCTCGACGCAGAGGCAGAAACAAGTCGAAACGCGAAAAAGGCGCTCAACAGCAACGAAGCGGGGCTAAGAGGCCACTCAAGCAAAAATCGAGTGGTTCCGATCTATCCCTTATGAGAAAAATGGGTCGAGCATACTCGTTTCCTCGGGACAAGACGAAGAAGATACTTGACCTCGCTCTAAAACATCAGATGCTTACATTGCCGGAGTCTAAACACCCCGAACAAGCAGGCGAAGTCTCACACCCAGACTATTGCTTTTATCACGGAGTGGTAGGGCATGCTCTCGAAGATTGCTTCACCTTCAAGAATTGGGTCGAAGATCAGTACCAGCTTGGCAAGTTCGCTCTGTCCGACAACTGGAGGGTAGAGCCACCACAGAAGCACGAACCCAAAGCCACGGAAGAAGAACCAGTTCCGCATTGGGATTGGAAGCGAATTCGTACTTGTCACATGATAACAATATCAAAAGAAGAGCCCGAGTACATGGATGACCTTCCTTGGTGCTTTGAAAATAGCAACGACGAGGTAATCTCAGAATTCCCACCAGCGCCAAAAGAGCTGGAAGATGGAATCCATACCACTGCAGATAACTTTAAGAAAATTGAGTTGGGGACGGCAAATGACCCGCGACCGACATTCATTAGTGAGTTGCTGTCTGAAAAGAAGGCGGCTTCGTTAAAAGACCTGCTTATGCAGCATAAAGATTGTTTCGCATGGAACTACTCCGAAATGCCGGGACTAGATCCAGAAATTGCTGTGCACAAATTGGCAATATCCCCAGACGTCAAGCCAGTCAAACAGGCACCGAGAAGAATGCGGCTCGAGCTTGAGATGAGCATCAACGCCGAGGTCAAAAAGCTGATCGACTCTGGCTTTATTCAGGAGGTTCAATATCCGGAATGGATCGCCAACATCGTCCCGGTGATGAAGAAAAATGGGACAGTGCGCATATGCGTGGACTTCCGGGATCTCAATAAAGCCTGCCCGAAGGACGATTTCCCAGTGCCAGTCACCGAACCGATGATAGACAATACGTCCACTCATGAGGTTTTCTCCTTTATGGGCGGCTCGTCAGGGTATAATCAGATAAAGATGCATCCCGAAGACCAGAAGCACACCGCTTTTAGGACTCCTTTGGGTATATTCTGCTACAAGGTAATGCCCTTCGGTTTAAAGAATGCCGGTGCCACCTATCAAAGAGCCATGACGAAGATCTTCGATGATATTATATACGAAATCGTCGAATGCTATATCGACAATCTCGTGGTTAAAAGCAAATCATACGAGGAACATCTCGAGCATCTGAAAACTGTATTTCAACGCCTTCGGCAATACAACTTGAAGATGAACTCTCTCAAGTGCGCATTCGGAGTTTCCTCGGGCAAATTCCTGGGATTCATCGTCCGACACCGGGGTATCGAGATAGATCCGTCAAAGATCAAGGCGATCATAGAAATGCCTCCGCCAAGGACTCTCAAACAGCTGCGGTCTCTCCAAGGGAAGCTCGCGTATATACGGCGATTTATAGCCAACCTTTCAGGCAAGTGTCGTCCTTACAGCCACCTGATGAAGAAGGGAACCCCGTTTGTCTGGGATCATAAATGCCAAGGCGCGCTGGATGAAATTAAACAGTACCTGCAGAACCCGCCAGTGTTGGCTGCTCCGGTTAAGGGAAAACCTCTCATTCTTTATACAACCACCCTCGAAAGTTCTTTAGGCGCATTATGGGCACAAGAGAACGATCAAGGGAAAGAAAGAGCACTCTACTACTTAAGTCGAGTTCTACTGGAGGCAGAAAGCAACTACTCCCCCATTGAAAAACACTGCCTGGCGTTAATCTTCGCGATGACAAAGCTCAGGCACTATGCATTAGCGCATGAGGTCCGTCTCATTTCAAAGGTGGACCCCCTTAAATATTTGATGTCGAAGGCCATATTGATGGGACGACTCGCTAAATGGGCCCTGCTCTTGATGGAGTTCTCGATAACGTATCAACCTCTCAAGGCAGTGAAAAGCCAGACCATCGCTGACTTCCTCGCTGAGCATCCGATACCCGCCGTTTCCCCTCTGAATTGCGGCCTTCCAGACGAACATGCGTTTGATGCGATCGACGGTGGTGATACCTGATGTGAGCTTTATTTCGATGGAGCATCTTCCATGAAGAAACGCAAACAAAGTGCCCCTATAATCAAATCGGGGGTAGGACTCATCTTTATAACTCCACAAGGAGGGATAATGCGCTTTGCTTTCTCCCTGACGGAGCCGAAGACAAACAATGAAGCCGAATACGAAGCTTTGATAGCAGGCCTCGAGATCGCCATCGACATAGGAATTGAAAACTTCTTCATATATGGAGATTCCCAACTGGTCGTTAGTCAAGTAAACGGCGACTACCAAACATGCAAACCAGAATTGGTGAAGTACGGCGAAAAAGTGCAACAATTGTTGACCCAAATTCCTTCCTACACTTTGGAGAACATACCGCGCGTGGAAAACAGCAAAGCGGACGTGTTGGCCAAGCTCGCTAAAGAATTGGCTGACGAGAACCTCGATGACGTCAGAATTGTGGTACAAAGCCGTCGGGTGCTCGCCCCAGCGGAAATATCTCCGGAATCACCCGAAGAGAAGGGAGCGACTGAGCAGACGACCCTGCAAATAAAAGATCGGGAAAATACCGAGGATTGGAGAGAAGTCTTTATAGACTACTTCAAATACTACCAAACGCCCGAAGATGCGTCCTCAAGACATCAGCTTATGAAACGAGCTCTGTCTTTCGCCTTCGTCAATGATACTCTGTACAAGAGGTCGTTCGATTCTTTGAGGTTGAGATTCCTGGGACCTGACGAAGCGAAAAGAGTCGTCCAGAAAGTTCATGACGGACTCTGCGGTTCTCACCAAGCGGGCCCAAAGATGAAGTTGAAGATCAAACGGATGGGCTACTACTGGTCCACGATGATTCAGGACTGCCTCGAATATATGAAGTAATGCCACCCATGCCAAATTCATGGGGACTTCATCCATCAGCATCCAAATCCGCTACACTCGACAGTGGCTAGCTGGCCATTCGAAATGTGGGGAATTGATATAGTCGGCCCTATCGAACCAGCATCGTCCAGGGGACATCGTTTCATCCTGGCGACGACTAACTACTTCTCCAAATGGGCAGAGGCAGTACCGCTGAGGGAAGTTAAGACGGAGAATATCCTCCATTTCTTCAAGACGCACGTCCTATATCGGTTTGGAACTCCACAACGGATCATCTCCGATAACGGGCCAGCTTACAGAAGCCACAAGATCAGTCGTTTCGCGCAACAGCACAATATAGACTGGAGATATTCCTCGGTTTATAATCCGCGAGCTAACGGTCTAGCTGAGGCCTTCAATAAGACCTTAACAAAGATTATGAAGAAGACAGTGTCCCGAAATAAGAAGGACTGGCATTAAAGACTGCAGAAGCACTTTGGGCATATCGAACTACGTTCAAGACGGCCACGAACACAACGCCGTACGCGTTGGTATTTGGGACGGAAGCAGTACTCCCCCTCGAGATAGAGTTGCCCTCTCTGTGAGTGGCAGTCCATTACGAGTTGACGAACGAAGAAAATGCCAACCTTCGGCTTGAGGAGCTTGATGCCCTTGAAGAGACACGGCTCATAGCGCAACAAAATCTGGAAGCTTATAAAACAAAGATGACGCGCTCATACGAAAGATTGACCCGACCGAGGACATTCCGCCAAGGCGAACTCGTGCTAGTGATCAAAAGTCCTATGATCCTCAATCGCGCCAAGCGGGGAAAATTCGAGCCAAACTATGAAGGCCCGTACATCATAGATAAAGTTTACCAGGGTGGGGCCTATCTACTCATTGACATGCACGGTGAAAGGCCTTTCAGGCCAATAAACGGTCGCTTCCTAAAGAAATACTACGCATAATAAGCCGCAGCCTAGGTCAATGATAGATGACGACGACTATGTCCGCTCGCTATTTTCCTAAGCTCAAGCTTTACAAGCAGTAGCCAGCCTTCCTAATAACGGACCGAAACGTCCTTAAACTACTACCGCAGCATCCTTAGGCCGACGAGATGAATAAAAAAAAAGAGAAAAAAGAGAAAAAGAAAATAATAAAAAAAATGATGATAAAAACGGTATGTCCATAAGCAAAAAGGGCACGAATGAAAACCCGAAAGGGCTCCGTGAGTAAAAGCAGCAGGGCTACTGGCGAGTGTTCGTGAAAACTCGAAAGGGCGCGACCTCGTAAAAAAAAAGTAAATAAAAATAAAATGAATAAAAAAAACGATATGTCCATAAGCAAAATGGGCACGGATGAAAACCCGAAAGGGCTCCGTGAGTAAAAACAGCAGGACTACCGGCGAGTGTTTGTGAAAACCGGAAAGGGCGCAACCTCATTAAAAGACACTTACAGGGTCCCCTCGACCTTGTAAGGAGAAACCACCCGCGTGAGATCCTTACGACTCACAAGGGAGCAGCACACTTAGGGATCCCCACGATTCCTAAGGAGAAAATACACTTGCGAGATCCTCACGACTCGTAAGGAGAACTCTCTTATGGGACCCTCACAGCTCATAAGATTTGAAAGTCTTAAGCTACAGAGACCTAAACCTGTGCTTAAGCAACCCCCACAACTTCCAATATTGCCCTACAAGTGGTTCAATACCGACTCTTGTATACAATCCATGGGCGCGAATAAACATTTCCCTAATCAAGTTTCATCCGTGATTGGGGATATGTGCGCATGATGAATAACCCTTATAAGTCCTCTTGAATTGCAAGGAGAAAACCCTCATATAGGATCCTTACGACTTACAGAGGAACAAACACTTAGGAATCCTCACGATTCCTAAGGAGAAAATACACCTACAAGATCCTCACGATTTGTAGGGAGAAATACCTTTATGAAACCCTTACGGCTTACGAAGTCGAAAGCCTTAGTCGACATGACCTTAACCCTGATCGCTAAGCCACCTTTGTTTGACATCGACAGAGGCAGATGATGATTCGCTCCTGGCAATATCCCAGTTGTAGCGGTGCTGATGCTGAAATCGGTGTCTAATTTCAGGTTTACGGCGGAAAGCCAGTAGGCCGCACATGCATGCGAAATAGCCGAAATGATGGGGCAACTTGCAATAAAAAACAGCAAGTAAAATGTATGCATGCAAAATAGCCGAAATGATTGGGCAACTCGCAATAAAAAGCAGCGAGTGAAAACAAAATAAACAGCCGAAATGATTGGGCACCGCGAGAAATAGCCTAAATGATTGGGCAATCGCGACCTTCGCGAAATAAAAGCTGAAACGATAGAGTATCGCGGAAATAAAACAAAAAAAATGAAAAAAAAATGATGATAAAACTTTGGCCCTACAGTCGAGATCACATCGATCCCTGTATACAATCCAAGAGCGCAAACGAAGAGGGAACCATACTTTCCCAACAGGCTCCGCCAGAAAACGAAGCCAAATCTCGACGATTCATCCCAACTCCGAAGAAACCAGTGTCTCCGTGGGAAATTCTCGATTCGTTTCAACACCAGGGAAACAAATAATCCTTGGCAAATACCTCAACTCAGGGAAACAAACAATCCTTGATGAGAGACTCCTGATCCGCGTCGACTCGTAGAGCAACCAGTGCCTTCGTGGGAAATTCTCGATTCGTTTCAACACCAGGGAAACAAATAATCCTTGGCAAATACCTCAACTCAGGGAAACAAACAATCCTTGATGAGAGCCTCCTGACCCGCGTCGACTCGCAGAGCAACCAGTGCCTCCGTGGGAAATTCTCGACTCGTTTCAACACCAGGGAAACAAATAATCCTTGGCACCAAGGAAACAAATAATCCTTGGCAAATACCTCAACACAGGGAAACAAACAATCCTTGACGAGAGCCTCCTGATTCGCATCGACTCGCAGAGCAACTAGTGCCTCCGTGGGAAATTCTCGACTCGTTTCAACACCAGGGAAACAAATAATCCTTGGCAAATACCTCAACTCAGGGAAACAAACAATTCTTGACGAGAGCCTCCTGATTCGCATCGACTCGCAGAGAAACCAATGTCTCCGTAAGAAATTCTCGATTCGTTTCAACACCAGGGAAACAAATAATCCTTGGCAAATACCTTAACTCAGGGAAACAAACAATCCTTGATGAGAGCCTCCTGATCCGCGTCGACTCGCAGAGCAACCAGTGCCTCCGTGGGAAATTCTCGATTCGTTTCAACACCAAGGAAACAAATAATCCTTGGCAAATACCTCAACTCAGGGAGACAAACAATCCTTGATGAGAGCCTCCTGATCCGCGTCGACTCGCAGAGCAACCAGTGCCTCCGTGGGAAATTCTCGACTCGTTTCAACACCAGGGAAACAAATAATCCTTGGCACCAGGGAAACAAATAATCCTTGGCAAATACCTCAACTCAAGGAAACAAACAATCCTTGACGAGAGCCTCCTGATTCACATCGACTCGAAGAGAAACCGGTGTCTCCGTGGAAAATTCTCGATTCGTTTCAACACCAGGGAAACAAATAATCCTTGGCAAATACCTCAACTCAGGGAAACAAACATCCTTAATGAGAGCCTCTGTAACGTTTCAGAAATCGTTTTGCGAATTTTCCCGTTTTAGGGTAAAATTGTCGGTTTTTCCCGTTTTAACCCGATTTCGATAAAACGACCGTATAAGCTTACCGACACCTATTTTAGCCAAAATAAAGCTTGTGCGCGAACTTTGGGAGTATTTGGGAGGTTTTGGTTCAGATAGATTTTTTCCCGAAAAAAATATTATTTTAAGCGGTGTTTTGTGCACGTAAATCGGGAAAATTTTTATTTTGTGAATAAATTATTTTTGTCACTAAAATTATTTTAGAAGGTTCTTTTTAAATATCTAGATTTTATTTGGTGACAAATGGGTTGGATTTTAAAAAGAAAAGAAAAGAGTGAAAGGTGGAAAAATAACATTTTTATACTATTTACACTCTTTCCTAGCAATTTCCTCACTAATAATTCACAAAATTACCCTCCCACTCACCTTGGCCGACCTCAACACCCCCATTTCTGTCCTTAACAATTCCAAACTCAATTCTTCTCATTTTTCTTCAAAATAATCATGAATTATCCAAATAAATTCATAGAAATTCAAATAAATTCCAAAACCTTCATTCTCCTTCACTAATCCTTCATGGATCTTCATCAAAGCTTGGATTGGAGGATAAAATGATGGATCAAACTTCTTTTTGGTGTTCTTGAGGAGGTATAAATTCTTACCTTAATTTATAATTATTTCTTTAATTTTTAACTAGCTAATTTAGATAGCTATTTAAGTGCTTAATTTAGCTTTTAATTCATGATAAATTCATTATATTTGGTTTAATAAATTCATTTTAGGGTTAAATTTGATTAAGTGATTAGTGTTTAATTCAAGTGTTAAATTGTGTTTTGGAAAAGATTAATCTAGTAGAAAGTGTAAAAATTTGTTAATAAGCATTTTGTTTCATTAAGCAAAATTGCTTACTAGATTTTTCCTAAAACTTAATTAAGCAAGTTTAAAAATGTAGGATTGGTTTTGATAGCTTAGTTAAGCTATTTTAAGGTATTTGTAATTATTAGATTTGTGTTATCTTGAATCTAGTACGATATATTGCGATAGGTTGCTTACTAGATTTCGGGGTTTTTCCGACGTAGGGTTCGTTTGGTAGTTGCGAGGTTATATCCAGTGTATTCCTCGTAATTTTTGTGTTGTGTTGCGCGATCGGGACGATCGGGGTCCAGACTTGGTGTTTTGTAGTTTAGATACCCTAATTAGGGTTTTGGCCGGTATCGTGCGCGATAGATGCGCTAAGTGCGCAGTGTAATTTTCGGGGCATTATTCTTGCGTTTCGATATCTTTTCGTCGATGTAGAATATATGCTTATGTGATGTGTTTGTGAAATTTTAGGTTCGCAAACGTGGACTTCGGACGCTACGACAAGGGGAAAACAGGTGGTAGGCTTCATCTAGCTTGGAGCGTTGGTGAGTAGATTTAACATCTACAGGGGAATCGCCCGCATGGCGTTATGCGTCTGGGCTAGAAATATTTACATTGTCGCATATTCTATGTCATGTTTAGAATTGCGCATTTACCCTATTAGTTAGATTGTAGTGTGCTTGGACTAGTATCCTTAAGACACTGCACATATTATTGACGATTCATGTTGCACGAGCACTGATTATATGCTACACACACCGTCAATAATTGCCATGTCACACACAAACCACTTATAGATGTTATATTGCTTGGTTAGGGACATTATGACATTGATTCATACTGCTTATCATATATGGCATTTAGCATACCCGTATTCCTATAGAGTATTGTACCATTAGTGATAGGTACATACACACCTAAGGACATAGCTACAGGTGTACTTGCATTTTATACTTTACTTATACCTGATAGGTATATCACATCATCATATAGGTAGGTACCTATATTTCTGCTATACTATTCATGTGTTCATTTATATCTGGTGAATGCTATGCTTTTCTTTTATACGCTTTCATTACAGTTTTTATGTTGCGTATACTTTATTCATGGATTATCGCATTGTTATATGGATTTTTCATGATGTTTTCTGGATTTGGGGACCGTGGTAGTTCATGAAATTATGCATACATTGAAAAACCCGGTTTCCTTGATATGATATTATAGCATCCACCATGAGATTTATCGGTTCTGATATATGCCCGATTCGAGGAGTGAGGAGGCACCGTCTGCAGGTACATGGTGGGGCCCGGAGGTACCCCGAAGCAAGAATGTTGTCGGAGTGAGCCGACGTCGCATTGAGGCGATGAGGCCTAGGGGAACCATACTTTCCGGTGACAGGACCATTGACTCATCGGCTATCGAGTGGATACCGACGGGAGTCATGTGCGTATGGATACGTCGAGAGGCGAGGGTCAGAGCTAGACACTCGAGCTCTCGGGATAGCGTATGATACGTACTTATCAGGGGGCCAGTCATGGGGACAGCACCTGATGGATCAGTATTTCTGTGTCGATGCTTGACACATTGGTTTCATGGTATTTCTAATTACTCCTTTGTATATATAACAGGGGATTGAGCCGCTGTTATAAATACCCTTACACCAATATTAGTGGAATGGGACGCTAATATATGTGTATTGCCCTCATCATATTTATTTATGACATTATATTAGGATGTTAGAACTGTGCTGGAGATTTATTTAGGGATTTGAGAGATTCACTGGGATTGGATGATGATATCGTACACACTAGAGATGTGAGATCCACTTAGTGTTGTACATTGATATAGATGAGATATACGGATATGGTACATACGAGCGATGTGAGATCCACTTGCTGTTGTACATTTGATATAGGTGAGATATACCTGATATTGTACAGATGAGATATGTGGGATCCACTAGCTGTTGTACATTTGACATATGTGAGATATACCAGATATTGTACATACGAGAGATGTGAGATCTACTTGTGTTGTGCATTTGATATATGTGAGATATACCTGATGTTGTACATACTAGATGTGTGAGATCCACTTGCTGTTGTACATTTGATATATGTGAGATATACTGAGATTGTACATACGAGATATGTGAGATCTACTTGATGTTGTACATTCGATACATATGCGAGATATACTAGATATTGTACAGTTGAGGAGATGTGACACTTAGATGATATGAGAGTCATTTGGGGACTGATTGAGGGATTGGGATTTTGATTTGTCTTGCTGGATTGTGATCCTACCACGATGTCAGGATTCCGTGGAAATGACATATTTCACTCCATACCTCATCTTTATATACTTGTGCATTGTTCCATGTATTAGGAGTACCTATGAGTGTACCTTTCATGAGTGTTGCACATTTATTTTCTCATATCCCCAGTGCATGATTATTGCATACTGTTGTCATATCATTATTGCTTACATATTGGTGGTACTTGTTAGTGTACTTTCCATTATTTCGTACTCATGACATGTTATTACTGCAATTGTCATATATTAGATTCATGCTGTACGTACATTCTTGCGATTACCTGCATATGTTATTTACTATTCACGAGTTGGCAACTCACCCCCGTTGTGCCACAGGTTTTGCTGGAGTTTCCCCAGAGTAGTCAAGGCAAGCTATTTAGCTTTTCAGCTACATATTCATCTATCATCTTTTGCTACGGATACCGCATCAGCTCACAGTGTGCAGTTTGCTTAGGTGGGTTTTGTGGTTATTCGTTGTATTATATATTCATTGTATCCCTGTACTCTCCATCTACTATTTTCATATTGACTTAGAGACTTGGTGAGGACGATGTTGTTTATTATGTTGGATTTGTTGTCTTTTATACAGTTTCCTTTCTATCGTCTTCTATTTCTTCGCTACGGCGTCGTATATTTGTTGTGGTGGTTGTTTTCCGCCGTTGGGCATGGATTTGCTCCCGTTGGGGATGCTTTACTTTATATATATGTTGTACTCATTTTTGGGGCTAGCTTTTACAAAGGAGGTGCTGCCAAAATTTTAAAGAAAAAGTGGACTCTTTTAAAGAATTTGGGTTGTGATTTCAAATGTTTCTAAAACTTTATATTATATTTTCCGTATTTTTATGGTTTAGATTTCTGGGTTTTGGCTTTCTTTTACTGCGTTACGTCTGGAGGCGTTGCGTAGTATTAGGGCCATCACGTACCAATTTCGGGTCGTGACAGCCTCCTGATTCGCGTCGGCTCGCAGAGAAACCAGTGTCTCCGCGGGAAAATTCCCGATTCGTCTCAACTTGCAAGATGAAGCCTCAGGCAGCAGGGACTAAAAAACTTGCTTCCTGAACAATGGGACCCTGCAAGTCGACCTAAAACGGTCTCTTGCATACTATTCACGGGTCTCACTCTCCAAAGTCGAGTTTCGACAAGGAGGGAAGCAACCGCTTATGAGTCCTCTCGACTCGTACGAGGGAAAAATTCTCTTATAGGATCCTTACGACTTACAAGAGAAAACACACTTAGGAATCCTCACGATTCCTAAGGAGAAAACCCACCTACGAGATCCTCTCGATCCGTAGGGAGAAAAGTCTCTATGAGACCATCACGGCTCATAGAGTTGAAAAGTCTTAGGCGGCAGATCCGAACCTACGGCCTAAGCCATCGCTATCTTTTGGAAAAACTAAGTTATCTTCCAATTATGTTTATCAAGATAGCATGCTGATAATAAGAGAAGGGAGAAAGAAAAAGAGCATACAAGAGATCGCAAAGGAGAAAATGTATATCTTTATTCATGAGTTCAATCAAATACAAGGCGAATCATATGAAGAACAAAGAATGTGTATATACTATGCAAAAAATTACAAGTGTGTAAGTAATACAAAATGTTCAAGGAGAAAGAAGCCTCTTGAATAGCTCTATCAATTGCTCACGCACTTCCTTCCACGCCTTCTCCTGATCAGCCGCCACTGCCAGTTCGGCCTCCACTCGAGCCCGTTGCTGCATTAAGGATGCGAGCTGCTCCCCAATAACCTGCTGAGCTGCTTCGCGGCTTCGGGCATCACGCTCGGGGGCATCAAGCTTCCGCTTCAGCGCTAGCCCATTAGTAGTACGCGCTAGAAGGCCCTCAAAGACGGCCTTCACTTCGGCAGCGTTCGCCTCAACTTCGGCACGTAGACGAGCAGTTGCGCTTGAAGACTCCTAACGTTCCTTCAACCTTAAAGCTGCTTCTTGCTCCAAATGGCGGAAATAAGAAGTGCTTTGCTCGAGTCAGGCTGTCCGTTGAGTACTCACGGCCAAAATCTCAGGGGAAGGACGCGTCGACTCCAGTCGATGCAGACATGCCTCGATTTCCCTGCAGTGCTTAACCCAAGATTCGACGACGCCTTCGTTATGAAAGTTTTCGAGCTCCGCCAACATTGGGTTAACCTCCACAGCAAAATCTGCGGCAGGTGGGAGAGCATCTGCGTTAAGCTCTTCGATATACCCGCTCAGCATGCCCAAACTCATCACGACACCCTTTGAAGATGGACGTTTCAGGAAGGGGCCTGCCGGCGAAAGGATGCGAGACTCAAGAGGGACTGGAGCCGGAACGATAGCTGCAAAACAAAACATAGTTAAACGATGGTTCAAGAAATGTAGAAGAGTCATTAATAAGGGAATTTATTATACCGGCTGCAACGGACAGCAAAGCCGGAGGAGCCGGTGGCGTGGCCGGTCTTGCGTCCCCTCCTTCGATTTGTAGCACTACAATAAGGGAGAGGAAAAGTCAGAAATAATCCCATTGCTAAAAAAAAGAGAGAGACATCAAAACGAAAATATACTCACCAGCACCACTGGAGGGGGAAGCGAGCTCAGGTGGGAAGGAGAAGTGCGGAAGCAACACTTGATGGATGTGATCAAAAAGCACTCCTGAAAAGACACAGTGGTACGACGTTAGTACATAAGTTACGCGGCTAAAAGATAAACTAATGAGTCGCAAATTCATACCTTCCAACATCTGCGATGGCACAGGGGAAGGCTGGGAGGTGACCACCGCCAAGGCAGTAGTTGACGGTGCTCCTTCGAGCAATGGAGCATCGGCGCTGGCCGCACCTGCATTGAAAACAAAGACAAACTTGTTAGAAAAGATCGCAAGATATAAAAAAGGAATGACAGTAACTCGAAATTTACCCGATGAGCCGCCAGCCGAAACAGAAGCGTTTCCCTCCTCCAGTGACACGAGTCTTCCTCCCGTAGCCTCGTCACCGGACTCGACGGGGGCCGTCGTTGTGCTTGCGCGGCCAGGAGACGGCGGAAGATCGTAGGCAGGGAGGGCAATGATCGGAGCATTGCCGGACTCTTGAGAGAAAGCGGCTGACTCTTCCCCAAGAGTCGTTCCCATCTCACCCACTACTTCTTCGGGCTCCACGGTCTCCGTCGGTTCATTCGCCGTCACCACGAGGTCGCCGGCCTCAAGCGCCTCGTCCGCCACTACCCTGGGCTCAGTTATAACGATTATTTCAACTGCCTCCCCTTCAGGCTCGGCATCAATGACCTTCTCGGCTGCGGATCCCTCGGCCCCTAACTCAGGCTCCATAACCCCATCGACGTTGCCCACCGTCGGCTCAAGTTCGGTCGGTGCCTTCCCTCCTGTGTCCTTGGGTTTGACAGTCTCTGCCTCCCCCTCGGTCGGACTTGGCCCTGCAAGATGAGATGCATGAGAACCGGCGAGTTTACAATTTTTACAAACAAAATTCTGAAAGAAGTATTACCTGAGGTGGACTTCTCGTTAGCCTCCCTATTGGCGCGAATCGCTTATCTATGAGCTGTAGACAGGGCGACCAGGGACTCTTCTGACGGGGTATCGGCACGAGGAACGGTGCTTGGGCCCGCTCCTATGGCCAAAGCAGCCCGACGCGCCTTCGCCTCGCGCCTCAGCCGCTTCCTCTCTTCCCGGGCCGTTGAGACGGACCTCACCAGAGCATCTTTCATTGAAGCGTCCTCGTCCGTGTACAGGGATGCCTCCAAATTCTTCAAGGCATCCCTCGTCGACTTGTCAAGTCGAGGCTCTTGCAGCAGCCCCGACGAGACCGGAACTTCAGTAACAGGCTCAGGGAGGATCCCCGCATCAACTGGTATAGCCCCTGCAAGGAAACAAAGGAAGAAGGTTAGGTTGACCATCAGAAGAGATAACAATTTTTTTTAAAAAAAGGGGTGGGACGTACCAGTGCTCGCCAGAGCGCGCTTTTCCTCCTCCTCTTGGAAGGTCTTTAAAGAGGCAGCAATAGCTTCTTCAGTAGTGACACCTGTTGGAAAAGGGGGAAAGTATTAGTCAAAAATAATGATAAAAAATATATATGAGAAAAAATGACGAAGAAAGCAGCTAATGGTTACCTGACTCAGCGAGTTTACTTAACATCGCTTCGAGCCTTGCTGATCGCTCAGAAGCTGCAATAGCGGCCGCCAAATTGGTGTCTGCGGGGTCTACCAAGAAGCCCTTGTTGCTGCCATATTCACTTATTCCTTCGGTGCGAGGGGCCTCAGGCTCTAAACCGAGGATCGCGTCAAGGGAAAGGATCGACTTCTTCTTCTTTTGCCCGCCAGCTCTAGATGCGCCTGGGATTGATTTGCGCTTGGCAGGCACCTTAGGGCGGTGGGTCCCGATATCAGCTCCTGCGCCAGACTTCGGCGATACTACACTGACCGTCTTTGTGGGAGCACGAGGCGCCGGTGGCATATCCACCATAGCGGGCAGCGGCAATCCACGCGGGGGGCTCAGCACGCGTGGTCGGTCAACTCCGGCATCTTTCAGCGGAGCAATGACCGGGGTCCTTGGCTTCAAGGGAGCCTTGCGATCACCGCCAGGAGGCGCACCCCTACGGTCAACCAGCAGGCGCTTCTCCATCAGGATAACTGGGCCCATTGCATGCGCATACCAAGCCACGTACGTGCTGAGTACCTTGGGGACACAGCTTGGTTCGCTGATGAAGAAATAAAAACCCGTGTTAAGCCGCATGAAATGGTGCGTTGCATTCTTTATCCCCTCTCGGTTGACCACGGGCTTTTCCAAGAAGGCTTCCATCGGGAACCCCTGGAGATAGCTCGATTGCTGAGCAAACCGGTGAGGGTTATACCTCATGAAGAGTGCCGTCTTATTCTACCTAAACACCAAATAGCCCGGCCGAATGGAGTAGAGGTGGAGGATTTCCTGAGCCTTCAATATGGAAGCCCCGTCCTTAAAATCATCGCGCAGCGGCACTACCGACTTGGTGGTCTCTGAGCCTATTGTTATGACCTTATCCACAAAGGAAACCTTCGCTCTGACCAGACGTGGACGGAGGAGCAAGCCCCTCGATTCCCGTGGAGATGCAACCACAATTGAAGCGCCAACCAACTGCATAACTCTCGGGAGTCTGCATTTCTCAAAGAACGGAGGAATCTTATGGGCGCCGAACACCCCTTGCAGGAGGTGAAGTAGTGCATCGGGAAGTTAGCGGGCTGTACCCCAGGTTCACTAGCGTCCGCTGCTACGCTAAGTCCATTATAAAGGTAAGCCAGCCCGGCGATTCCTACCGATAACTGCAAGCCAGTCACCATCCGGTGCGCTGGGTAGAAAACAGATGACCGCATGTGGCACGGGTGCATGGGAAGCGCAAAGCTGCACAGACACAAGCCCAGAAGCCCTACAAAAAAGGTTTCCTCATCCATACCCGGGATGGCGATTTCCGAGAAAGGAACGACGGCGGCACCGGGGAGATAAAAGTCCCTTTGGTCATTCTCTGATATGGGTCGGCGGTCCAAGCCGAAGCCAAAAGTGTCATCAAGTTGGGCAAACTTCTCGCTCTGCTCCGATAAGAACTCTGGTCGGATAAAGCGGGCAATAAAATCGGCGAAACTGACGCCCCGGACACCCGATTCCAGATAGAGCCCTTCATAAATCTCCAGCACCTTCACCAAGCCCGGGAACTAGTGCTGAATGGCGTTCTCCGGAGTCAAGTCAAACAGCAGCGGTTTAGTGGCAAAGACGTATTCATCAGGAGGAAGTAGCTCCTCGTAGTGCTCCCCCCTCATTGGTAGACCCGAGACTTCAACAAACTCCTCCAAGGAGATAGAGACCTCCCTGTCCGTCATCGGGAAGGTGTGGGTGGGGATATTCCATTGTTCAATAAAGGCCTTGATCCACCACGTTGGAGGAGAGGGATACTCGAAAAGCGAGACGTAGATGGCCGGATATAAACCAATCTTCGTTAGATGAGTCCTTTTCGCCGATAAGATGTACCGGGCCCACTGCAAATATCCGGCGAGCGGTCGCGGGACCAATCCAATATTATAAGCCTGTCCCCAAGGGCGTGCTTCACCCTGACAGATTCGCCTCCCTAGAATGTCTATTGCCGGCGGCGACTGCACGGGAATGGCATCGATTGCAGGCTGGAGGAGGTCATCAGAATTCCAATTTTTGACCTCCACGGCATACTTAACCGGGGGTTCGTCCGCATAGGGGATCGTAACTATAGGCTCAGACGGCATGGCAGAACTGAAACTGCGGCGACCCTGGATGATTTCATTGTACCACCTACCCCACAAGTGAAGGTTTTTGTACTTGGGGACGTGATCTTTAATGAGAGCGAGCACCACTCGGTCCACCGGTGCCTGAAGAAACCCTCCCTCCGAGCGAACAAACGGAAAAGACAAATTACCAGACATGTTTCCTGCGGAGGGACAAAAAATTTAATTAGCCGTCAGTGTTGTAATTCCAACGCTTGGCATTTTAAAATTTTACACTACACTGGAATGCAGTGGGTAGGGGACAAAAGGGGGACCCACAAAATCTGGATGACAGTGCATCATTTAATAAGACAACCCCATCATTAGATGAGACTGTCAATTAATGAAAAGATCCCCAAGAGAATATCCTCATTGATGGGAAGTCCCTAGAGACAAGGAGAAAATCTCCTCTTTTGGAGCAAAGCTCTGTCACAGAGTGACATTTGTCAAACTCTGGTCTCAAAGGGATAAAATTTCTTTAAAAAAGAGCCTAGCTCTATAATAATGATGGAAAAATCCATCAGAAAGGAAACTTTAACTCCTAAAAGATTAAAAATTTGGGATCTTAAAGATCCATGAAAACTTTTAGGAGTTCTCCATTTTCAGTAAAGATCTACATTTGATCCATGAGCAAAGCTCTGTTCATGGGTTAAAACCCATGAACGAAATCTCTGTAGATCTGTAAGTTCTTGAGAGCAAGGCTCTATTAATTAAATTTAATTTAATTTAAGATTTTTACCTAAAATGATTCTAAGTTCTGAACTTTAAAGTTCTTGGGAAGAAACAAGAGAAAGGCTTTGAAAGTTCTCAAGCAAGAGCAAGGCTCTGAAAATCAAAATTCTTGAAAATTGTAAAGAATTTTCTAAGGACCAAGGGTCCTATTTATAGACGCCTGCGCCTCTTCAACTTACCCCTTTTGATCCGACGGCCAGGATCTTGCCACCGCTGCACTCACGTGCGCACCACGTGAGCGCAACGGTGGGGGAGCATTTGTTTTCCCCAATCAGAGCAAGGCTCTATTTGAATTTCAAAAATTCAAATTTTGAAGCAACGCTTCAAATCCCGTGCGCTGCGCGCAACGCGCCACGTGTCAGAAGTTGATGCGTCAGCACAATGCCCAAGGCAGTGCGTCCAATCAGAGCAAGGCTCTTTAAAAATAAAAGTAAAGAAAGCAACGCTTCAGTTGCACAAGCGCTGCGCGACACGTGTCTGCGCGGTTGCGCAGGCATAGCTGTGCGAGCGCTGCGCTGCACGACACGTGTCTGCGCAGCTGCGCAAGCACAGCTGCGCAAGCACAGTCGCGCAAGCATTGCGCTGCACGACGCGTGTCTGCGCAGTTGCGCAAGCACAGTCGCGCAAGCACAGTGGCGCAAGCATTGCGCTGCGCGACACGTGTCTGCACAGTTGCGCAAGCGCTGCGCTGCGCGACACGTGTAAAGCGCTGGGGCGTTTACGCCAAACAGAATTAAAATTCTAATAAGATCTTTCTGTTCTTGTTAAAACAAGAAGATTTTCTTCTGTAAAACAGAATCCCTTGGATCAAAGATCCAACGGTGGGGAAAATTCCCCAAATCACTCAGAGAAAGATCTCTTTAACAAATTTAACTAATTTATGGGCACTATAAAAATGACCCTAGACCTCAATTCAAAAGAATCAACATTTTGTGAGAAATTAAACAGAGAGAACTCTGAAGAATTGGAGAGAAATCCTCAAGAACAAAAAAGGTAAAAAGCCTTTAGAAAAATAGAAAATTCTCTTATGAACAGATCGTTGATCTAAAAACAAGATCAATGATCTTTAATAAAAAACAAAATAAAAACAGTGCTTTGCACTTTTTATGAACTTCTGGTTCCTGAAATAAGAAAAACTTATTTTTCTTTGATCTAAATTAGATCAAGAAATCAAATAGTGCTTTGCACTTCTTTTATGAACCATTGGTTCTTGAATCTAAAAGATTCTCAAATTAATAGTGCTTTGCACTTGAAAAACTGCGCTGTTGCGCTCTTGGGCTGGCGCAAGCTACCAGATAGCGCCACGTGTCAGCATCTGAACTATTTGCGCTATGCGCTTTTGAAATAGAGCTTTGCTCTCTGAAATTGGCGCAACTCACCAGAGCGCGCCACGTGTCAGCAGCGCAAGCGTAACGCACTAGCGCAGCGCACTGCGCTTGCATGACACGTGTCATCACTACAAGCGCTTGCGCTCTTTGATTAGCGCAAAGCGCCTGAAAAATGCAATGCATTTCTTTTGTTAAAGGGCCAGGCCCAAGTCAAAAAGACTTAGCAGGCCAAAATAAATTGCAAAGCAATAAAAAGGGCAGAGCCCAAGTAAAATTGATGCTCTGCATCATTTATAAATGGGCAGAGCCCAAAACAAATTGATGCTCTGCATCCTTTATGGGCAGAGCCCAAATAAAAATAAAAATAAATGCAATGCAAAAACAAATAAAAATGATGAGTATTTTCCAACTGGACTTAGCCCAATCATAGCTGTAAGTCATCAAATTAAATTGACTGAGCAAGATTGCTCTCCTAAATCAATTTACCTCCGGTTCGTGGGTACATCTCCGAACTCCTCTGACACCTGTTGTTGTAATCCTTCAACGACATCAGAGAGGTGACGGGTCCCGACGACCACATACGAATGTGGACTGCGGGGTCCTTAAACTCGTGGACCGAAACGTCCTTAAACTAATATTGGACCGAAATGTCCTTAAACTAATGATGGATCGAAACTTCCTTAAACTAATGGTGGACCACCACGTCCCTAAACTGGAACATGGACCACTACGTCCCTAAACTGGAACAATAGAGCCTCCAAATGCTCTTTTGCCGGATCTAAACGGTCCCGTTTAAGTTGATCTTAGCCCCAAATACGGCTAACGTATCCTTAAACATTTAAATGGACTATAAAACTCCAAATCGACTTTGGTTCAAGGGTACATCTCTGAACTCCTCTGACACCTATCGTTGTAATCCTTCAACGACGTCAGAGAGGTGATGAGTCCTGACGGCCATATATTAAACGGATCACCACGTTAAGTTGATCTTAGTCTCAAACAGGACTAACGTATCCTTAACGAACGTTTAAGTTGATCTTAGCCTCAATACGGCTAACGTATCCTTAAACTAAAAACACCAAACCCAAATCTAAGTAAATACGGATTTGGACTAATCCACGTTCTTCGGGCGACGGCATTACTCAGTCTCCGTATACAATCCACGGGCAACCACAAACAAAACAAACACACACGACACGAAGTGAAATTCTGGAGAAGGAGAAGGTGGCTATCGCGATGCGGTAGCGTAATTAACTGCAGGGGCTTGCGCCTGCAGGGAAGAGCGTCCCCACAATCAAAAACCCCTCAAGCGAGGGGGAATCTGACGAAGTCTGCTACATCGGCCGCATCCGTCTAAACCTCCGATACATGGTGCCATAAATCAATTTGGCATCTTCGGAGAGGTGGACGGATAAAACTATATAGCATCTGCCCCGAACCTCAGGCCTAGACGTCCTCGCGTCGCGGCCGCCGTTCGGAGGGGAACAATACCGTATTCGATTCTCGCGATATGTGATATTAGCCGGGTATATGTGATATAGCCGGGTCATCGGATCAAGTGTTGATTCGATGAAAGGTTACTTGTTATATTAGTCGGTTATATGTAATATAGCCGGATTATCGGATCAAGTGTTGATTCGATAATTTAATATATAATTATATATATGTGATATATTACGTTACATTTACTAATATAAGCTCCCTTTATTGATTCTTTTTCTCACTTGGATAATACATTGATGTATATTAATTGTATTATTTTTATTTTGTTACATTATATATTATATATGTGATATATATAATATTGTAGCATGTTAGGGTTACAAATGCAACAAAGGTTTTGAAATTTAACCATGTTAGGGTTTGGATTAGGGTTAAGGTTATGGATTAGGTTTTGGATGAGCTTTGAGGAAGCTTCATGAAGCTTTGACTTTGTCCACTTTTCTTGATATTTTTTGCTAGATATTTGTTAACCCAACCCAAACCTTAACCCATGGTAAAGTCTCTACAATGATTAAGCATGTCATGCTTAACCCTAGGTTGCAATTGTAACCACAACAATAATTCATTATTCATCACAAAAGGATTTTCTTCTTCCTCTTTGAAAAAGCTTTGCTAGCTTTTTGGTTTGTGGTGATTTAAAGTGAGATTAAGAAAACAAAAGAGAGCTAAATTCTTACTTCATCATCCTCATCTATTCTAACCACTTAGATTAGGGTGTTCACTTCACTAATAACTTCATTAGAGAAGTGTGAGCTTAGGTTTGAGATTCTTCAAGGTAGATCATCTTAGAAAGGGAAGACTTCAAGCAAAATACCTCATTCACCTCATGGAGCCTCTCTAGAGTCCGTGTTCTTGATGATCGCAGCGAAATGACCTCAACACGGAGCTTATGAAGCGAAGGAACAGACTACAAAGGTTGTAATCCTAAACTCTTAGAAGTAAAGTTGTTTACTTTGTGCGTTTTGGTTTGATTCTCTAGTTAACATTCTAGGTTTAGGGTTATCTATAATGGCAGAATTTAAAATTGGCATGGGAAATGCTATCCGAAATCTTGCTGCCGTTGTAGGTATCCCAACAGTGGTATCAGAGAGTAGCTAGAGAATTAGACGGATAAGTCTAGGATTACGAAACCGAAACAACTCCGAAACACCCGTATCGAAACCCTAGATTCTGTCGAAATTTTTCAGGTGTCAAAAAATTATTTTAACAGTTGCAGAATGATGTATGATATACATTAAGAACACAGCACAAAACTTACCCCCCTACTCGGAGGATGGCCGGCGACGAGGCTAGGGATTCCGGCGACGCCGGTTTTTCCATGGGGAAAGGGTTTGGGTTTTTTGGTGTGGTCCAGGTTCTGGGGTTTGGTACTTGTGGTGTTGTTTATTTTTGCTGAAATTACATGTGATGTTAATTTAATGCATTAAAAATTCGGAGTGTTTCGTATTCGAAATTCTAGTTTCGGTTTCGGTTATTTTAGACGGTATTAAAAAGTTCGATCGGATATCAAATACCGACTTTTTCCCTTGCTGAAATTTTTTCAAGAGTTGGACCTTTTTCATAGTTAAAGAATATTCAAATAGCGTGCAAGTGATGCGGTGAACTCTCTAGAAGAACAAAACCTTAACTCGATTTTGTGACCGTCAAAACCGCCTCTAAATCCTAGGGTTTGTGGTAGTTTAGCGGTGCCACAAGTGAGGTATTGGTTGACCCTTCTACGGCTGGTTCATTGCTACTGTGGCATGTGATGGATACTTCTAAACTACGCTCAAGTGTTGAGCATTTTAGGAAATTTTGGGTGTTTGTTGATTCGATCGGAATGTTTAATATCATCTAGCTTTTTCTGTAATGTGATACAATATGCAGAATTCATATTGTTAGGCATCAAATCCGTAATATGTGATATTTCGAGTTTACGATATCTAAGATGATTATGGATTCCAAATGTTGTAGTTTTTCACTTTCTTTTCTGCGACCGTAAGTGTAATATGTGGTATATCGCCGTTGTCATTGCTATATGTCAACGACAATTATGATAGGCATATTTACTTACGTTGATGACATGTGATGTTATGTGTTGCTGTGATATATTATATTGGATCGTCGTGTTCTGAATAGCCGGGTTTTTTATGTGAGATGAGGGTTTTTATTTTCATTCATGTAAAATTCAATGTATGTAATATTCTTTTATTGGGGAACTTCCGGGTTGATGATGATGTTACCATTGCATATTATTTACTTTTCCGCATTAGGATAGACCCAAGGAGGAGAGCACAAGTAGCCGGGTTCTAGGGTCCAGTGGGAGGCCATCCCGAGGAGTCAAGACCGGATCTCCTAACCCTAGAATTGGTAGGGTTGCTTGCCGCTCTCGTAGGGGTCTAGGGATGTGGGTTTGGCTATTCATCGCGACCGTGGAATCCGTGTTTTATACAGGCTCAAAATAAAACACGGACAACCTAGTATATCCAATATTTCATATGTTTCTTCTGCTGCTAATATACTGTGATGTGATCATATTATATGCGTGAGACGAATAATTTATTATTGTATATATGATATAATAAACGTTGCTTATGTTTTACACCCGCGCTAGTCCCGCCTCGGTATGCCGTTAGTTAAGTAACCTAACGGTGCATAACGGGACACTGTGGCGAATGCAGATGGCATAAGCGTACGTTGTATTTTCGTTTCTTCTGTGATGCTTAGAAAGCTTAAATGATGGGATTCATTAATGAGATTAATAAGAGAAAAAGAAACCTAAAAGATGTTGTAGAATCAAATTTATAAAAAAGGGTAGCTCTAGTTTTTGCTTTGCATAGCGGTATTCCTTGTAGAATATCCAGCACCTTATTCGATAAGAAAAGAGCCGAGATCCCTTCACCGGGAGTGACCTCTTTAGCGGAACTAGTAAAAGTCTTAAAAACACTCCTTTTTCAAAATCACTTGCTTCTACAACGATATCAAGTTCATTACGCTCATGGTTTTCTGAAAAACCTGCGTAGCCCTCCGTCATTTCAGATAAGTATTATTTAGTATTCGTGCTACGGTAGTTTGGCTTTCGTCAAGGCGTAGTGTGCGGTAGCTATTTACTGCTTATCTGCTGCATATGATGCGATTAGATTAGGGTATTCGTACGGCGTTGTTTGGTTTTCGTCAAGGGTCGTGCGGGTGGGTTTAATTCAATCAAGAAATGTACGGGTTGAACTTAACTAGCGGACTATGAGTTGTTTGTCATTCGTTAAGGTCATAGCACGTTAGGGGTAAAAGCATTATCGGGAATTTCAAGTGTTGAAATTTGCAATGAGATTGCATACCTTCTATGAGATAGTTGGTTCCTGATACCCACTGCGAGTAAGAGTTACTCCTGGGAGAGTTTTACACATGACAAATAGCCGATCAAGTAGGTGTCTAGAAAGGTGTTAACGGGGTTATACTTCTGGGAAAACGAGGTTTATTTTAATTAGGTCCATGCGAAAGCACGGGGAACCTCCCTCAAAGTACCAACACTGACCTGGCTGAAAAATTGGCGAACTTGTAAGGTGTAATTAATCCCGGCTAGTCTTACCTTTTAGGGTTTAAGGAAGATTTGATAAAAACCAGTGGGAGCCATCCTGATTAGATAAGATAATAACCAATCTAATCATGCAAGAGCATACGCTAAAGTGTTTTCTTCTCTCTCTCTCTCCAGGTAGCGACCATGTCAGGCCTTAATCAAGATAATAATATGGATGTACTGACCGAACCCGCTTGTTATACTGAGCAGGGGAACGTTGGTCTCGCTCCTACTTATAATTGTTATAAGTCTGAGCAGAAAATAGGAGAATATCCAGATTCTCACGGCATCCAAACGAAGAACAAGCATGTTGATGCATCTTCTTCGGGTGTGTTAGTTATCGAGAACTGTTTCTTAGTTCACTCTACGTCCTGAGTATTAGATACCGGATCGGGATCCCATTTATGTAATATGTTACAAGGGCTACGAAAAGGTAGAGAACTGGGAGAGGGTGATTATTCCGTAAGAGTATGGAATGGTGCAAATGTTGCAGCCAAAGCTGTTGGCGATATAAGCTGTTGGCGAATATCACCTTGTGTTACCAAATGGTAATGCATTGATTCTGAACGAATGCTATTACATTCCGACCCTAATATGCAATCTTATATCAGTTTCTTTATTGAGTAAAGAAGGATATAATTTTGTAGTACAGGATAATGTTATGAACATCTTCCTGAATCAAAAGTTGATTGGATTAGGCTCATTAAATAATGGCATATACGTTCTGAATCAAACTACAGTCCTTAATGTACAAAACACACACAAGAGGAAGAGTTCAGAAATGAATGAATCCTTCTTGTGGCATTGTAGATTTGGTTACATCAATGCGACACGACTGGCTAAATTACATAAGGATGGATATTTGAATCCGTTCGGATTTTCATCTTATGACACTTGCCAGTCATGTCTCAAAGGAAAAATGACCAAAACTCCGTTTAGTAGACACGGAGAAAGAGTTACAGAACTCATGGGACTGATACATAGTGATGCATGTGGTCCCATGTCTACACATACCAGGGATGGTTCTTCGTACTTCATTACATTCACTGACGATATCTCAAGATACAGACATGTGTTCCTGTTGAAACACAAGTCTGAAGCTTTTGAGAAATTCAGAGAATATAAGAACGAATTCGAGAACCAAACGGGTAAAAGTATTAAGATCCTTCGATCTGATCGAGGAGGGGAATACTTGAGCAATGAATATCTAGACCATCTAAAAGAGAATGTGATTCTCTCTTAGCTTACTCCTTCCTATACACCACAGCACAATGGTGTATCGGAGCGGAGAAATCGCACCCTATTAGATATGGTGCGCTCTATGATGAGCACTGCTGAGTTGCCTATTTCCTTTTGGGGGTATGCGCTTGAGACAACCATACATCTATTGAATATAGTTCCTACCAAATCAGTGCCTACCACTACATATGAGATATGGAAGGGGAAGAGACCATTTCTTAATTATGTTAAGATATGGGGTTGTCCGGCCTATGTCAAAAGGCACAATCCGGACAAACTCGAGGCAAGGTCTGTCCTGTGAAAGTTTGTAGGATATCCCAAAAACTCGCAAGGGTATATCTTCTACCACTCCGAGGAACAAAAAGTGTTTGTTTCTCGTCATGCCACCTTCTTAGAAAAGGGTTTTCTTATGAAACAAATCAGTGGCAATGAGGTAGAACTGGAAGAAGTTCCAGCTACACAAACTACAACAGAAGATTTGGTGGAACCATAGGATTCAGTAGTTCCCGACGAACCTCAGCCACTCCGCCTATCTAATAGGGTTCCTAACCCACCTGAGAGATACTACGACTTTCTCATATATGGTGGGAGCGAGGATAACATCATGGAAGATGATGACCCGATTAGCTTCGAGCAGGCCATCACGAGTGATGACTCTGTGAAGTGGCTGGATGCAATGCGATCTGAGATGGAATTCATGTACACCAACAAAGTATGGACTTCGGAAGTTGCTCCTGAAGGGGTAAAACCCATTGAAAGCAAATGGATTTTTAACAAGAAACTTGGTGTAGATGGAAAAGTTGAGACTTTCAAAACTAGACTTGTTGCAAAGGGTTTTCATCAACGACCAGGTGTGGATTATGACGAAACCTTTTCTCCAGTGGCTATGCTTAAGTCCATCCGGATCTTACTTGCCATTGCTGCATACCATGACTACAAAATCTGGCAAATTGATGTTAAGACCGCCTTTCTAAATGGTGATTTAGAGGAATGCGTGTACATGACTCAGCCAGAGGGCTTCGTAATAGTGGGAGCAGCGGAAAGGTGTGCAAGCTGCTTAAATCCATCTATGGGTTAAAGCAGGAATCGCGGAGTTGGAACATCTGCTTTGATGTGGTAGTCAAAGAGTTTGACTTCATCAAGAACGTAGATGAACCTTGTATCTACAAGAAGGTTGCAGAGAGTAAGGTTGTCTTCCTCGTATTGTACATGGATGACATACTCTTGATAGGAAATGATGTTCCTATGCTGTACTCGGTCAAGTTCTTCTTATCACATAGATTCTCAATGAAAGATCTAGGTGATGCCTCCTGCATTTTGGGGATTAAGATCTATAGAGATAGATCTAAACGGATACTGGGATTGTCCCAATTCAGGTACATTGACACCATACTAAAGAGGTTTATTATAGAAGAAGCATGGGTATTTACCCACGATCTCTGGACCCACTCTCTCCAAAGAGATGTCTCCTAAGACTGATTTGGAGAGAGCTCGCATGCAAGGGATACCCTATGCTCCGGCAGTAGGCTCTGTCATGTACGCGATGCTATGTACCAGACCCGATATAGCATACTCACTAAGTGTAGTGAGTAGGTATCAAGCAGATCCAGGAGAGAGTTACTGGACAGCTGTGAAGAACATTATCAAGTACTTGAGAAGGACTAAAGAGATGTTCTTGGTATATGGTAACGGAGAACTCCAGGTGGAGTCCTTTACCGATTCAAGCTTCCAAAGTGATAAGGACAATTCTAAGTCGCACTCGGGATTTGTCTTTACCCTAAATGGAGGGGCGGTTTGTTGGAAGAGTTCCAAGCAAGAAACCATAGCAGACTCGATGATGGAGGCTGAATATATCGCTGTCAACGATGCTGCCAAAGAGGCTGTCTGGATGAAGAAGTTCATCACTGAACTTGGTGTGGTTCAGTCCATTGAGCATCCAATACCTTTGTATTGTGATAACAATGGAGTTGTGGCTTTGGCCAAGGAACCCAGGTCCCATCAGAAGTCCAGACATATTCTGAGGCGGTATCTCCTGATCCGGGAGATAATTGATCGCTGCGAGATCAAGGTCAGGAGAGTTGACACGAAGGACAACACTGCAGATCCACTCACGAAGGCCATACTCCAGATACAATTTGAGAGACTCTTTGGGATGTTGGGTATGAGATTGTTAGTTATATATATGCCCTAGAGGCCATTGTTGTACATATGATGTATATTATAGTGGATGCTTGGATATATATAGAGAGGACTTTCTTGCTCGATATGATAGTATGCTATCTGGTTTTACTTTGTCTTAACATGTTGACTTGTATTGGCTTACTGTCTTGCTCTCACATGTTGATAAAGCCCTTAGGATATGTACTTGACTACTAGGACTATGATGAGATCATACTGGTGGGGCCAGGATAGTCAACGAGTACATCCTATAACTGTTCCTAGTCGAGGGTGTATCGAGACAGGGCATCGATACACCAGTGTAGACTAGCATATACGCTTCTCGACCCATATGATGGGCGATGGATGATCCCATATCTATTGGTGTTTGACATCAGAGAAGGTGTACAGGTGCTCAGTGGAGACTGGGTACACCGAACGGACTCGCCGAGAACTCCTAAATGGTATTATACCTATCGTCAGATAGCAGTTCTCTGGTGACACTGGTACAGGTTAGTCTGTAGACCCGAGATCGTCATAGAGTCTTGTGTGATTCCCACTGTGCTTTGATTTCCACTTTACCACGTTCACGAGAGCGTGCAAAACGGTGGCTTTTGGGTACAGTCTCGAATCGCATAGAGGCAATGAGCGATAGGAGGGGTTTCGTCTCTCCCGGTATTGGGAGTTGATGTTGCGCTGTGTTCGATTGGCTATAACTGGAAGTCCCTGGTCAGGGCTGATATGGAGATCTACTGGTAAGTGTTATCAGTAGTTTCTCGACCTGTTATGAGCCTCACATCGACACGACTTATCGGTTACAAGGTCTGACGTTTACCACCCCTAAACTGGATATGCGACATATCAGACGAACAGACCGGACTGTACGGTAGTGTTACTGATTAGATACACAGGAGAATATACAGGCTTGCTTGTTGATCTTCTGATCGCTTAATACCCGGGCGGCTGTTACGTTTAGCTGACCGCTTGCAGCTTGTGGGTGTTTGATATGATCATCACCTACTGCCGGCGTATCGACGATTCTTTAAAGTCCTACACAGAGGTTTTCTGGCTCAGGCAAAACGGAGTAGGAGCACATATGTGATATGTGCGGGACCGAGAATAATATGATATGAGATACCATATTCGATTATCATGATATGTGATATTGGTCGCGTATATGTGATATAGCCGGGTCATCGGATCAAGTGTTGATTCGATGAAATGTTACTTGTTATATTAGTCTGTTATATGTAATATAGCCGGATTATCGGATCAAGTGTTGATTCGATATTCTAATGTATAATTATATATATGTGATATATTACGTTACATTAACTAATATAAGCTCTCTTTATTGATTCTTTTTCTCACTTGGATAATACATTGATGTATATGTGATATATGTTAATTGTATTATTTTTATTTTGTTACATTATATATTATATATGTGATATATATAATATTGTAACATGTTAGGGTTATAAATGCAACAAAGGTTTTGAAATTTAACCATGTTAGGGTTTGGATTAGGGTTAAGGTTATGGATTAGGTTTTGGATGAGCTTTGAGGAAGCTTCATGAAGCTTTGACTTTGTCCACTTTCCTTGATATTTTTTGCTAGATATTTGTTAACCCAACCCAAACCTTAACCCATGGTAAAGTCTCTACAAGGGTTAAGCATGTCATGCTTAACCCTAGGTTGCAATTGTAACCACAACAATAATTCATTATTCATCACAAAAGGATTTTCTTCTTCTTCCTCCTCTTTGAAAAAGCTTTGCTAACTTTTTGGTTTGTGGTGATTTAAAGTGAGATTAAGAAAACAAAAGAGAGCTAAATTCCTACTTCATCATTCTTATCTATTCTAACCACTTAGATTAGGGTATTCACTTCACTAATAACTTCATTAGAGAAGTGTGAGATTGGGTTTGAGATTTTTCAAGGTAGATCATCTTAGAAAGGGAAGACTTCAAGCAAGATGCCTCATTCACCTCATGGAGCCTCTCTAGAGTCCGTGTTCTTGATGATCACAGCGAAAGGACCTCAACACGAACCTTATGAAGTGAAGGAACAGACTACAAAGGTTGTAATCCTAAACTCTTAGAAGTAAAGTTGTTTACTTTGTGTGTTTTGGTTTGATTCTCTAGTTAACATCCTAGGTTTAGGGTTATCTATAATGGTAAAATTTAAAATTGGCATGGGAAATGCCACCCGAAACCTTGCTGCCGTTGTAGATATCCCAACAATTGTATCATACTGGATTATATATTACTTAATGGGAGCTTGGGATATACACGGATATAGTAACAGTCTTGCTCAAAATGGTAGTATGCTACCTGGTTTGTTTCTACCTCAATATGTGCATGTGTTTTCTTAGCATATTGCTTATATATATTAGTGGAGCTCTTAAGATCTTTGGTTGATTACCAGCGTTGTGATGACAGTCATACTAGTGGGGGCTGGGTAGTCTATAAGCACATCCTATATAGGTCCCTAGTCGTAGGATTATAGAGACAGGGCGTCGATACTCCACAGTAGATTATTGTATACGCTTCTCATCCCAGCAGGGGAGATGGTCTGTCCCACAGCCATCAGTACGTCGTACTGGAGATAGTATGCAGGTGCTCATTAGGTTATGAGTACACTGGACATGACTCGTCGGGAACTGTTGGTGGGTATTATACTTATCGTTGGGTAGCAGTTTCCAGGTGACATGAGTACAGCTTAGTCCATCGACTTGATACTGCTGCTTCGCCTTAAGTGTGTTCCCACTGTACTTTGATTACTACCCTACCACGGCTCAAAGGAGTCGTGCAAACAGGTAGTAGTTGGGTGCAGTGCCGAAGTACTTGGAGGCAGTGGCGGTTAGATAGAATTTGTCTCTCCCGGTATTGGGGGTTGATATTGCGCTGTGTTCGGAAGGCCATTACACAAAGTCCTTGGCCAAGGCAAGCGAGATTTACTGGTAGGTATTCAAGTAGTTTCTCAGGGTGTATTGGGCTACTCTCCGACATGACTTATTGCGCTATTAGGGGTCTGACGATTACCGCCCCTAGGCTCGATATGCGATACTCTTAGACGAACAGACCAGACTGTACAGAGATTGTCACATTCATGCTCAGTAGGAGTTCAGATGGGTTTTTCTCATCGGCCTTCTTATCGATATCTACCTGGGGACCGTTACGTGCAGCTAGTGCCGCTTACGGCCTGTGGTTAAACCCACTGCCAGCGTAGTGTCGAGTCTTTAGAGTTCCACATAGAGAGTTTTCCTGCACCAGGCAAAAGGTGTAGAGGCCGTACAGTTTTATGGCAGGGGTGCGCGTATGATATTCGGGCGGATAATACTAGTGGGTTTTGGTTTAAGCCGGATCCTAGTATTATATTGATGGATCAGTTTCATCTCTTTGTATTCGTGTTTCTCGGAATACGAATGCGGGTATGTATATATGGATGAGAGGAGCACAGAAGGAGACACCTTATTAGGGTTTTGACCATTTACTTGATTAAAACAATTATGAGGTGTGTTTACTGCCGAAAGACGCGACCGGGACGTTAGGACGTCTGGCCTGAATTTTAGGGGCAGATGCTATTTGGGTTTATCTATCCACCTCTCCGAAAATGCCAAGCTAATTTATGGCACCATGTATCGGAGGTTTAGACGGATACGACCATTGTAGCGGACTTCGTCAGATTCCCCTTCGTTGTGAGGGTTTTTTGATTGTGGGGATGCTCTTCCCTGTAGGCGCAAGCCCTTGCAGTTAATTACGTTACTGCGTAGCGGTAGCAACTTTCTCCTGCTCCAGAAGGTCACTTCGTGTCGTGTGTGTT
The DNA here is from genome assembly GCA_030015575.1 of Agapanthus africanus. NCBI lineage: Eukaryota > Viridiplantae > Streptophyta > Magnoliopsida > Asparagales > Amaryllidaceae > Agapanthus > Agapanthus africanus. The sequence goes on along the minus strand of JASDDO010000026.1, from coordinate 85,316,786 downwards.
TGTTTTATTTTTGGTTGTCCGTGGATTTTATACGGAGACTAATTTGTGTTGTCGCCCGTAGGGCGTACATTAGTCCAAATCCGTATTTTCTTAGATTTGGGTTTGGTCTGATTTAAGGATCGTTAATCTCGTTTGAGATTAAGATCAATTTAAATGTTTGTTAAGGATACGTTAATCGGATATTGGACTAAGATTTACTTAACCGTTGTTCGGGATCATTTTTGATCCAATGAAAGAGCATTTGGGCTCTATCATTTTAGTTTAAGGACGTTATGGTCCACAGCTAGTTTAAGGACGTTACGGTCCGTGGCTAGTTTAAGGACGTTACGGTCCATTGGGGTATGGTCATGGGTTTAGGAATTCATCCAAGAGCTGTTGGTTGTCGGGACCCTCCACCTATATCGTTGAAGAATTACTACAACATGTATCAGAGGTGTGGAGAGATGTACCTTTGAACCGAACTCCAGATTGAAGGGCGAGATCATGGTGGAATGAACACCATTTTAGATACTATCTGTTAGGACATTATTTGGAACTAAGACCGGTTTGGGGAGACCTGAGCATAGGCAGACTCAGTTGAACAAGGGTTTTGGCCTCGGGAGACTTGGCTATGTTAAGGCTAAGGTCGACTTCTCATAGTGTTAAACACTAACATTTGCTTGGCGCTCACATGCTCCCACGTGATGCTCTAAAGCGGTGTTAAACACTGAAACTCTGGGGCGACCACGTGTGACACGTGAGACGCTTGAGAATTGGCGCTGTATACTTGGGTCCAAATCCTCATCTGTATGTAAGTGTTAAACACTTAAATCATGTGGCCATCACGTGTGGGCACGTGAGGTGCTCCAGAGTTGGGCACTGCCTCCTTTGGATTTATCTTCCTATTCTGTTCTAGGTGCTAAGCATTATTGGGGGTCACGTAGGATCACGTGAGGCGCCTCAAAATGAGAACTTTCTTAATTTATTCCCTCTCCCTTTTTACAAGTGTTGAGCATTATTAGGGGTCACGTGGGATCACGTGACTCGAACTCAGTCATTCCTTTTTGGTCCTTAAAGGTGCGCTCGTGGGAACACGTGATCTGTCGTTATAGCGTTGAACGCTAATATGCATGGGGCTCTTGATCTTAGTCTTGAGAATTTCAAGTCCTTTGTTTTATAAGAATTAAATTCTTATGTAGGGTTAAACCCTAGTTTTATCAGAGGAATTAAATTCCTATGTCTTTGGAAGAATTAAATTCTTCAAATCTAGTTCTTTCCTTTGAGTTTTGGGACTGCATAACAGAATCTCCCCGATGAGAATTGAATTCTCAACTTATGGGGAGATCTGCTTCTGCAGACCTTAACCAGAGAAAGAACTAAATTCTTTTTTGGAAGAGTTAAACTCTTGTAAAAGGAGATAAAATGATCTCTAGGTCTTTTCCCTCACCTAGGGTTTCTTTTTCTTCAAGGAGAACTCCATTTTTTTTTTGTTTTCTCAAATCTTATTGGGGGTTTCCTCTTCTTCTCTCTTCAGTCTCGAATTCTTTATATAGTAGATGCAAGTTTGTTGATTTTGTTAAGGAAATCTCTCATTGAGAGATTTTTTATTGATTCGGAGATTTTATCCACCGTTGGATCTTTGATCCAGGGACTCCTGTTTTACAGAAGACATTTTTCTTGTTTTTAACAAGATTGGGAAAATATTTTCCCATACAGAGCTTATTCTGTATCTTGATAATTTTTAATTACCATTGGATCTTTAATCTGGCGGTGCTCTTTTTTACAGAGCACAATCTTTCTTGTTTAGAAAGATTGGGAAAATATTTTCCTCATACAGAGCTTATTCTGTATCTTGGTGATTTTTAATCACCATTGGATTTTTAATCCAACAGTGCTCTTTTTTATAGAGCACAACCTTTCTTGTTTAGAAAAATTGGGGGAAATATTTTTCAAATAGGGTTCTGATCTCTTTTATTTAGAATTTAATTCTATCGGCTCAAAAGGTATTAGGAACCCTCACGTGTAGCACGCGACCCATAACACTAGGCCGGTTTGCTTATATGCAGCAGTCCCAGAGAAAAATATCACGTGTTGGCACGTGATGCGCCTTATTTATTTTAGGAATACACCTATATACTTTGTATATAGATACTCATGTGTCTGCACGTGAGGATCAACTTCAGCCTTATTTGTTAAGCGTACTGCCTATAATTTTTGCTTCAAGGCGCATCACGTGCGGGCACGTGATGCTCCATTTGGGGAATTTTTCCATCGCTTTTTGATTCATTATTTATTTATTTTTTATAAGGGAACAAATGCCCCCACAGTGTTGTTCTCACGTGGCTTGCATGTGAGTACAACGTTGTCACCTTTACAGCCGTTGGATTGCCTGGGGGAACGGGGAGGTGAACCGCCCTTGTCATGTCTTATAAATGCAAGGGTTTGGCCTTTGGGAAGCCACTGTTCTTTCATCTTCTTCCTTCCTTGTCTTCTTTGAGAATTTAAATCTCCTCCTCAGAGCTTAGTTCTCTGTCCATTGCAAATCCAGAGTTGAACTCTGTCAGAAAAAGAAACCTTTTTTAGGTAAAGGTCTTGAACATCAGAAAAACCCTTTTCTTAAAGAAAACTTCTGAATTTTAAATCCACCATGGGAGCTTTGCTCTCCTCTAAAACCCATCTCTCAGAGATCCGAAGACATGATCTTTGAGTAATAACCCTCAATGCCATGGGCATTTCTCCTCTGACCTTTAAGGATTCATGGCATTTTATTTTTCATTTCCTCTTCATGGGGGTTTCTGGAATTTAATTCCATTGCATAAAAGGAATTTAATTCCTCACCAAAGAGCTCTGCTCTGAAGATCAAAAGGGCCTTTCAGGAATTTCATTCCCTGGTGGTCTTGAGAACATTTTCGTAGTTTTTTTTTTACTTGCACAAATTCGAATTTGTTGGGTATTTTAATAGAACTTACTTTCTCTAGGAGGATGTCAAGAGTTGTTTAAACTCCCGTGTCCGTTTAATGAGAATCTTTTTAGATTCTCATAATGATTGTCCTGTCTTATCATTGGTAAGCCGCCATATTGATTTTGTGGGGTCCATTAGTTTTGTAATCAGTGGTCTCATGGAACAAACTTTCTGTCGTTTCCCTTTATTATTATATATATACGTGTATATATACATATACATACATATATACATATACATATACATACATACATATATATACACATATATACATATACATACATATATATACACATATATACATATACATATATATATATACATATACATATATATATATATATATATATATATATATATATATATATAGATATATATATATATATATAGGTTTCATTAATGGCCTTTCTTTCCTCTTTTTCAGGAACAATGGCTTCTCTTCCTTACTTTCCTTTTACTTGCTCAGACGCCGCTTTTCCGCAATCGCCGTCGGATGAGAAGGCCATGGCGATGATCCGGGCCCACGACAGGGATTGCAGTAGTTTGCTCTTATGGGGAGTTTGGTAAGTGCACATTATCCGGGGCCGCCGCAGCTTTACTTGTGAGATGCCAACAGAGCCTCTGCGCCCAATATCGCTGATGGAGCGTCCGCCGACCGCTTATGCGTTGGAGGTGGCTAATTGAACTCCTACAGGATGTCTTGAGCCATCAACAACCGGGATACCCAACTAGCCCTTGCCGGCTATAGATATCTTGGGGCGCCGCATCTGTCAAGGTGAAGCCCAACCCTAGGGACAAGTCTATAAGATAAGGCTTACCCCTCGTCATCCACTCGGCTATCTTCCTTGGGCTCGATATGTCCTCTCCACCCACCATGCACGGTTGCAGAAGGTTGGGTTATATCAAGCGGTGTACGCGTCTCTCTTTCATTACCCAACTCTTCACGTCTGGTGAGTTAAAGCTTTCCTGAACCAATGAAATCTTCCCACCAACACCTTCTTGCTAGGGGATTGTGAGGTCTCGATTTCACTGGAAGAGTTCCGCGAGATTTCCGGATTGCCGATCAGGGGAGAACATTATGAAGAGTTGCTACCTCCCAATGAGTATGTATCCACGACCGTGCCTTCTATGCTTGACGGCTTGACGACCGAGAACGCCGTCCGTCACAAGTACCCCAGTCTAATCAAGACTCTGGTAATTTCAAGAAGCTGTTCACGGAGTCAGAAGGACAGGGCGTCACCTTTAAGAGCTTCATCTCCTGTTTTATCCATGAAGATGTCTTATCAAAAGAGGCTCCAAAATTTGCAAACATTAACGACCCTTTTGGGTTTGGGCTGAATAAGACGCCGGCTAAAGAGGAGGACTTGCCGAAGTTTTACATTCCGGCCTCGTTGGCCGTGTCTTTCGATGCAATTGCGGCCCCTGGCATGGACGAAGAGACCTTCTTCATTGGCTTCATCAGTCTTTGGCTCAGGTGGTTTGCCATGCTGACGCATCGACGTTTCATGAGAGCTTCTGTCTTTTACCCTTCCCATCGCGTAGCCGAAGGGGCACGGTTGGCCGTTGGCATCGCGGGATTGGCACATCTTTATCATGGGTTAAGTGTTGCGGCCAACACTTCGACCCCAGGTACAGACGTCATGAATTCCTCCCTCCACTACTTCACGTCGTGGATAGAGTTGCATGTATTGCGAGCGTTCGCTGCGCATCGGAGGCCAGATTTCTATGATTCCTACACCTTCCTATGGGTTATGAGGTTGGTGGATGCTTCTGCTCCCGATCCGACTCAACTAGGAGCCCTCCATGTGCTGCTTAATCCGTACTCCAACGAGGGCGGGATGGTTTTTAGCGACCGAGTCCTCTCTGCTCCTGCGGGGCCTATCCAATAGCTGTTTGATTTGTCGAAAGGTGGATCATCGTCTTTAAAACTTAAGGAGATCATGCACTTGTACTCGATTAGGCCGGGCTACCTGGTGTTCCGGTAGAATAACGCGGCCCTTTTTATGCGGTACAATTCGCATCACTTCGCCCAGCAGTTGGGTTATAACCAGGGTGTCCCATTAAAGGCGTTCTTGGTTGAACCTACTCCATCTTTAGAAGTCACGCGTGATGTCACCCATCACTTTATGCGGCTGAACACTGGCTCCCATTTCGTGATCCCCGAGGCCGACTATATTCCAAGGTGTGTGGGGTCCTTCACGGGTTGGTATCGTCATCGAGTCGGTCCTGTCATCGTAGAGGAGAGGCGGGTACTCTTTGAGTGTCGATCGTCGGTTCCAGCCTAAGCCACTGGTATTCCGTTGCGGCTGCGGACAGTGGTTCGCCCTCCATTGAGTGATAGCGGTGTGGTTCTCATTCCGAAAATCGCAGAAACAGAATCGACTCCTCGCACTGTTGGGATGCCAGTGCACACTAGAGCTCGAGCAAAGGCCTCCGATGAAGCGCCAGTGACAGTACCATCAGTGGCGGTGTCATCTGCGGTGGTATCGCCAAAAGAGGGTACCGGAAGCGAGGTTGGCCAACGTCGCACCAAAGCGCCGAGGGGAAGGAAGTGACCCTCTTCCAGTGTTAGCTCTAGCTCGAAAAGGTGGAAGAAAACAGTTGCTGGCTTGCTTGACCTCTTGCTGGAATCTGAGCCTATTATTCAAGATGGACCCATCTCCATGCAAGAGCCGGATGACGGTCTTATTTACCCTGGCTCATTAGCTGAGGAAGCCGCGTAATTAGCTGAAGCTTTAAGGCGCTCGCAGGATGAGACCGAAAATATACACATCCCGAAAAAGCCCTACCCCATGGATATCTTCTACGAAGATCCCCCTTCGCTACGGAGAGTACATATGGGTCCTCTGCGAAGGGAAGATGAAAGATCCTTCAAGCAACCTATCTCGGCTGCTTCTGAAGATGAGCTGGCACTGAAGACCGATGGGAATGAATCTGCATTTCAAGCTTGGCGAGCACATTTCCTCAGGAAAGAACGGCGGCTTGAAAAAGCCATACTAGAAGCTTCTTGGCATATCGGTATGCGTGTTTTCCGTATTTTTCTTTTTGGCAAGTAATTTGTATCGCTTTTTATATCTTCTTATCTTTGCGAAAATTTTGTACGGACTTCAGCAACGAAAGAGAATTTGAGCCCAGGTCGTGCCATGACCGTAGATTCTATAGATGTCTCCCATGACGCATCGGCAGGTGCAGAGGGGATCACTACGGCCACCGCTCCTGTTGCAGAGCCTCCGGTGGTGGCTCTTGTTCCTTCGGCGTCCATTCCTCGAGCAGAGGTGACCCCATTGGCCACGGACCCTATGGATGTCTCTAGTGATGCACCGAAAGGTGTAGAAGAGATTGCCGAAGCTGTTAGTTCTGTCTTGGAGCTCCCGGTGATGACCTCCATCTCTTCGGCGTCTATACTTTCCACAGAGGCGACCTCGCCGGTCATAGATCCGATGGATCTTTCTGGTGGCGTCTTGAAGATTATAGGAAGGACCACTAAGGCCATTGTTCCCTCTTTGGAGCCTGAAGTGGCGGTTGTTGCTCCGCAACTGGACGCTGCTACACCAGCAAATATCCCCGGTGATGTGCCTGAGGGCGTAGAGGAGGCTGCCGAAGCTGCTATACCTCCAGTTCAAGGAGAGCGGAGCGTCGAAAGTAAGCTCTTACATTTTATTTTTAATGACCCCTCATTATCTGAACTCTTCTTTCTTTCAAAATCGTGGGAATTGGCGGCTTCTATAGTAGACCTATCTCAAAGGAAGTCCTTCCAGCGCTTACTTGACATGGCTGCCCTACGGGCGATATCCCCGCAAAGCATCGTCCTTTCTTCGGGACAAGGTCGGTGTTCTTTGACCCCTTTGCTTTATAATAATTTTTTTACGATGATGCTAACATGCTCTCTGCAGTTCTGGAAGCTGATGATGAAGTGGAGATCCTTGATGGGCTGGGGATCTTTCAAACCCCCTTGCATGGCTGTGGGTAAGTAAACTTTACCCTTGGTATTGTTTTGTTTATTCTATGTTTGCGAGTCTCGCTGATCAGTCATAAACTTTGCCAGCTTTGCCAGCTCCGGCTCCGTTAGAGTCCCGAATCTTTATGCCACCGGGCCCATATGCCCTACGTGCGTCTGAAAGGATGGCGAGACAAAGTATTCACTCCTTGTCGGCCCTCATTGAAGATCTTCGTGTTGGTAGTTCTGTTACGGTCGAAGAATTTGCTGCCGAAGCCAATACTTCTTTGCCCTTCCTTGCTACTTATCATGATGAAACATTGGTGCCTATTTGGGTTGAGTATTGTCGTCGAGTGGAGGCTTGCTTACATAATCTCGAGTGTATATGCCTTCTTTCCGAGCTCCTGACTGCAAAGGTGAGCCTGCGGGGGTGGATTGAGCGGTGCGCCACTAATCTACAGTCTTGTGAGAAGTGGCTCAACCGGAAATTTTCGGAGAGGGAGCTAGCTTCAAATGCTTTGGGGGAACTCCAAGCTCAACTCACTACTATAACCACTCATGCGTACGAAATTTGGCGGGTGCTTCAAGAAACTATCACAGAGGTGGTAGCTCTTGATAAATCTGTTAACTTTACCTGCGAGATGGTTGAAGCTCATAAAGTTGCTGAAAAGGAGCTTGAGGGTCGGTTCGCTTCGTATCAGACTCAACAATCTCAGTGGAAACCCGTCTTGTAGTAATAACAAAGCTTGAAGCTGAGGCCCAGCGGAAGCACGATGAACTGACGAGCTTATTGCACCATCCACCGGCTTGAAGATTTTTTTTTATATTCTCCTTTTTTGTATTTACTCCTGAATGAGAGTATCTTTTGATTCTTTTATGAAATGTACCTTGTATTCATTTGGATTCATGAATAAAAGACATTTTATTTCATACTGGCGTGTCTCTTTTAGAAAATGCATCTTGTAGATAGTTTATCTTGATCTCTTTGCAGGGCAGCGATAGCTTAGGAGACAGGTTCAGATCTGCCGCGTAAGACTTTTCAACTTTACGAGCCGTGAGGGTCTCATAAAGACTTTTCTCCCTACGAGTCAAGAGGATCTCGTAGGTGTATTTTCTCCTTAGGAGTCGTGAGGACTCCTAAATGTATGTTTTCTCTTGAGAGTCGTAAGGATTTTACAAGAGAATTTTTTCCCTTTACAAGTCGAGAGGACTCGTAAGTGGTTGTTTCCCTCCTCGTCGATATTTGACTTTGGAGAGTGTGGCCCATGAATAGTATGAAATAGTCCATCTTGGACCGACTTCCAGGGCCCCAGTGCTTAGGAAACAGCTCCTTATCCCTATTGCCTAAGGCTTTTCCCTACGAGTCGTGACAAATCGAGAAGTTCTTGCAAGGACACTAATTTCCTCATGAGCCGAGACGAATCGAGAAGTTCTCGCAAGGGTTTCCTAACGTCACAGTTAACTCCTGCTAATAGAAGTCCGTTAGGGTCTGTGGTACTAGGGTTTTTTACCCGTCGCACCGTCGCGTTGGCCGATATATTCCCCGATATGCAATCTTGTTGTTCGGGTAGCCCTACGACTATCGCGTCTCTGATCCTTTCGGGGGCTGGACAAGACGTCTTCAAGTAATCTTCCAGATAATATTATCGTCGAAAGAGCAAGCGTTAGGGATATTCCATGTCGCTTTTTACTTGAGGTTAGGCTCAGTTTGGGAGGCCCAATGAGTCATGACCACTTCGCGCCGGAGTGGAATGGTCTTCGATAGTCTTTCAGGTCTCATTTGAGTTGCCGTCAAGACCTTGAAGCTAGGGATCTTCCTTTGCTTCATTGGTTGACATTGTGTGTACAATATTGCGAGGAATGTCGAGGGTGTCTCTGGGTCATCTGTGAACCGTCGAGATTTGAAACTAGGAGACTTTGCCATGGCTCTGTTTGTTGATGTTGCACCTGTATCCCGCTGCAGGGAAGAAGAACGCTGTTCTTGATCTCTAGGTTATGGATGCCCCCGTCAAGACTTGGAACTAGGGACTTTGCCATGATTCCGAGATAGTTTCTAGGTTGTCTGTGAACCGTCGAGATTTGGAACTAGGGGACTTCACCATGGTTCCGAGGTAGTCTCTAGGTTGTCTGTGAAATGGCGAGATTTGGAATTAGGGGACTTTGCCATAGCTCCGTTTTGCTGACGTCATATCTGCTTCTGGTGAAGGGTTACCCTAGTGCCCCGACCAACTTCCATGGCCAAATGCGGAACAAAAATTTTAAGACGATCAAAACTTTGGCCCTAGAATAAAACTTAACCCGGATCTTTCCATAAAACTAACTAGCTAAAAAGGAGTTCTATCTACTAAGAAAGAAGTTATACCAAGATGCTCGAGTCCTTCGGTCTTCTCTCCTCGTCATGTGCTCCAAGTGGTCTCCTTGAACTTGCTAGATCTCCAACTCCGGCTCCAACGGTCCTCCGGGATCGAGCTTGTTCTCCGGCCTTCCTTTGTCGTAGATGATCCACCCGAGGAGTATGATCCATGGCTCTAGCTCCTAACTATGTAACTAAATGAGCAACTAGAGAACTTGGTTTGCTAAACCAAGTAGTCTAGGATGTAGTGAAGGGTGTCTTAGTGTTTAGCTATCTCTTTCTTGCCTCTTCACTTGATTCTCAACACATGAGAAGGTAGTGAAGAGGAAGAAGATGAAGGTGGAGGAAGCTAGAGAGGAGGGAGGAGCTTGGAGAGAAAAATGGAGCTCAAGAAAACAATGAGCAAGCATGAGAGAGAAAATAACACACAAAGGTTTTGTATGCAATTTTCTTTCATTAAACAATAGCAACCATGCTTCAATAGTAAACCTAAAATGAATTATAAATTCATTTGTAAACTATTGAAGCATGGTCAACTCCATACCTCCCCCACCTCTCACTTTCCACCTCATTTCCATTTATCAAATAAATGGAAAATCCAAAATGAGGTGGCCACCTTCTAGAAGGAAATCTGTAGTAAATACGGATTTCAATCTACTGTACAAATATACCGGCAATCAGATAAAAATTCGAACGCCCAAAAGAGATAGAATAACACGAAGAACGTAATACTAGAATATATATATCGAAATACATATATGTAAATTATTAAATCAATACCTGATTTAATAATCCGGCTCAAACCCGAGCCGGCTAGTATTACAAACTGTCCGATCGAAAATCCGAGTACCAAGTACATCAATCGATCGAACCCTGCACGTATCCAATACGGCTATTACATCATTTCGCCTGAATCAGGGAAACCCTCTGTGTGGGAGTATAAAGACTCGACAGTACTCTGGCAGTGGGTTTAACCACAAGCCCGTCAGTGGCACTAGCTGTACGTAACGGCTACCCAGGTACCCGTCGAAAAGAAGGCCGATGAGCAAACTCATCCGGATCTCCTACTGAGCCTATCCGTGACAATATCCGTACAGTCCGGTCTCTTCGTCAAAGAGTATCGCATACCGGGTCTAGGGGATGGTGAATGTCAGACTCTAACAACCTGATAAGTCGTGCCGATGTGGCTCAGGACCAATCCGGGAAACTACTGATCAACCTATCAGTAAATCCCAAGTGCCTTAGCCAAGGTCTTATGGTCCTGACCAATCGAATCACAGTGCGATATCGACTCCCTATACCGGGAGAGACGAATCCCCGACAATCGCTCACTGCCTCCATGTGGCTTGGGACTGAACCCAACCAAAACCTGTTTGCACGACTCAGTAGAGCCGTGGTAGGGTAGTGATCAAAGTTCAGTGGGAACTCACACGAGACAAATGCCGATCTCGGGTCCAAAGACTAACCTGTACACATGTCACCTGAGAACTTCCATCTGACGATAGGTATAGTACCATATGGAAGTTCTCGGCGAGTCCGTCCAGTGTACTCACACCCAGTGAGCACCTGAATACGATCTTAGGTGCATCAGACCAATGGCTGTGGGACCAACCATCCCCCGATAGGGGTAGAAACGTACACACCAGTCTACTCTGGAGTATCAGTGCCCAGTCTCGATACTCACGCGACTGGGGACCATTTAAGGATGTGCTTATGGACTACCCTGCTTCCACAAGTATGATCGCCATCACAACGCAGGTAGTCAAGCAAGATCCTAGGGGCTTTATCAACATGTAACCGCAATATGTAATAACGAGTATGACATATGCCATGTCAAGATAAAGACAAACCACAATAGTATACTACCGTATCGAGTCTTTATCAATATGTTCAAACCAGATATAACAAAAATATAAATAAATACACATATCCCGATAAAGACAAGTCAAATAATATACTATAAAACTGAGCAAGATTGTTCTGTACATACGTATCCCTAGTATCCATATGTATACAATACTGGCCTAAGGGCATATACATCCAACAATCTCCCACTTGCACTAAAGGCCAGTGATTGGCGTGCCGAATACCCAACGTCTGCGCTAAGGCCAGCTGCTAGCGTACCGCATACCCAACATCCCAAAAAGTCGCTCGAACTGTGCTTGAGGGAGGGCCTTTGTAAATGGATCCGTCGTGTTGTCTTTCGTATCCACTCTCTGGACCTCGATCTCCTGGCGATCTACGATCTCCCTGATCAGGTGATACCGCCTTAAGATGTGCCTGGATTTCTGAAGGGACCGTGGTTCCTTCGCTAAAACTATAGCCCCATTGTTATCACAATACACCGGTATTGGATCAACAATGGACGGAACTACCTGAAGTTCAGCTATGAACTTCTTCATCCAGACCGCCTCTTTTGCGGCATCGCTTGCAGCAATGTATTCAGCCTCCATCGTCGAGTCTGCGACGGTATCCTGTTTGGAACTCTTCCAACATACCGCCCCTCCGTTGAGGGTAAACACAAAACCCGAGACAGACTTGCTGTCATCTTTTTCACTCTGGAAGCTTGAGTCGGTAAAGGACTCGACCATAAAGTCTCCATTACCGTAAATCAGGAACATCTCCTTAGTCCTTCTCAGGTACTTGAGAATGTTCTTTACTGCTGTCCAGTGGTCCTCACCTGGGTCCGACTGATACCGGCTCACCACGCTTAGCGCGTAAGCTACATCTGGTCTTGTACATAGCATCGCATACATTATAGATCCTGCCGCCGAAGCGTAGGGTATAGTGCTCATGCGAACCCTCTCCTCGTCAGTCTTGGGAGACATCTCCTTGGAGAGGGTGATTCCGTGCAATGCGGGTATGTTACCGCGCTTAGAATCTTCCATACTAAATCTCTTCAGTACGGTCTCTATGTACCTGGACTGTGAAAGTCCTAGTAGTCTCTTAGATCTATCTCTGTAGATCTTGATCCCCAGAATGTACGAGGCATCACCTAGGTCTTTCATAGAGAACCTTTGTGATAAGAATAGCTTGACCGATTGTAGCATAGGAATGTCATTTCCTATCAAAAGAATGTCGTCCACGTACAAGACTAGGAATACGACAGTTCGTCCTACAATCTACTTATAAATACATGGCTCATCTTCGTTCTTGATGAAGTCAAAGTCCTTGACTGTCTCATCAAAACAGATGTTCCAGCTTCGCGATGCTTGCTTCAATCCATAAATGGATTTGAGCAGCTTGCACACCTTCCCGCTGCTCCCACTGTCTACAAAACCTTCTGGCGGATCCATGTAAACGCACTCTTCTAAATTTCCGTTTAGAAAAACCGTTTTTACGTCCATCTGCCAGATCTCATAGTCATGGAAGGCAGCAATGGCAAGCAGGATCCTAATGGATTTGAGCATAGCCACTGGAGAAAAGGTTTCGTCATAGTCCACTCCTGGTCTTTGACGAAAACCTTTTGCAACGAGTCTAGCCTTATAGGTTTCCACCTGCCCATCTACACCAAGTTTCTTCTTGTAGATCCATTTGCATCCAACGGGTTTTACCCCAGGTGGAGCAACTTCCAGGGTCCACACTTTATTGGTGTACATGAACTCCATTTCAGATTGCATAGTATCCAGCCACTTATCAAAGTCCCTACTGATAATGGCATGTCTGAAACTAGTAGGATCATCTTCTACCAAGATGCAATCCTCTCGATCCCCATCTATGAGAAAACAATAGTATCTCTTGGGCGGATGAGAAATCCTACTAGATCTACGGAGTGGCTGAGGTTCATCCGGGGTTATTGAATCATGAGGTTCCACCAAGTCTTCAGTTACAGTTTGTCCCTCTGGAATTTCTTCCAGTTCTACCGTGCTCCCACTAATTTCTTTTGAAAGAAACTCTGTTTCCAAGAAAACAGCATGTTGAGCAACAAACACCTTCTGTTCCTCGGTGTGGTAGAACAGATATCCATAACTGTTCTTTGGATATCCGACAAACTTACATAAAACCGACCGTGCCTCTAGTTTATCTGGTTTATGCTTCTTAACATAAGCCGGACAACCCCATATCTTAAATTTTTTATGATATGGCTTCTTACCATTCCACATCTCAAATGGTGTTTTAGGCACGGACTTGGATGGAACGTGATTCAGCAGATGTGCCGCCGTTTGAAGGGCATATCCCCAGAATGAAAGAGGCAACTCAGCATTACTCATCATGGAGCGAACCATGTCCAATAGGGTACGATTCTTCCTCTCTGACACACCGTTGTGCTGTGGTGTATACGGAGGAGTAAGCTGAGAGATAATTCCATTTTCTTTTAGGTATTCTAGGAATTCCGTGCTTAAGTACTCCCCTCCTCTATCAGATCTGAGGATCTTAATACTTTTTCCAGTCTGGTTCTCTACTTCGCTTCTGAATTCTTTGAATTTCTCAAAAGCTTCAGATTTGTGTTTCATAAGATACAGATATCCAAACCTAGAGAGATCTTCAGTGAATGTGATGAAGTATGAGAACCCACCCCTTGCATGTATAGACATTGGACCACACACATCACTGTGTATGAGTCCCAAGAGCTCTACTGCTCTTTCTCCATGCCCGGTGAACGGAGATTTGGTCATCTTTCCTTTGAGACAAGACAGACAAGTTTCATAAGATGAAAATTCGAACGTATTCAAGAATCCATCTTTATGTAATTTACTTAGTCTTTTCTCTCCGATATGACCAAGTCTACAATGCCACAAGTAGAATTCGTTCGTATCTGAACTCTTCCTCTTGCGTGTGTTTTGTATATTGAGAACTGTATTTTGATTTAGAACATAGATACCATTACACAGTGTACCTTCTGTAACCAATACCTTATCAAGGTAAATGTTCATGATATTTCTATCAAGAACAAAGTTATATCCATCTTTATCAAGTAAAGAAATTGATATGATGTTGCAAAGCATGGAAGGCATATAGTAGCAATTGTTCGAAATCATAGTCTTGCTATTTGGCAATACTAGGTGATATTCACCGACGGCAGCAGCATTAACTTATGCTCCATTCCCCACTCCGAGAGACATATCACCAGGTCCAACTATCCTACTTTTTCTCAGTCCCTATAATAAATTACAGATATGAGATCTTGATCCGGTATCGAGTACCCAGGAGGTAAGACTGACCGAAAAACAGTTCTCAATAACAAGAACACCTGAAGAAGACGCAACAGTATGGTTCTTCTTCGATGGGTTTATCAAGGAATTCAAACTTTCCTCTTTCCCTTGCTCATACTTATGACAGTTGTCGTAAGTTAGAGCCGAACCGACGTTCCCCAGCCCCGAATAAGAATTCGGATCGATCAAGCGATACATTTTATTATCTTGATTAGGGCGTGAAATGGTTGCTACCTGGAGAGAGAGAGGGAAAACACTCAGCGTGCGCTCTTGCAAGATTAGATTGGTTTATTAATTTATCTAATCAGGATAGCTCCCACTGTTTCCTCAAATTCTTCTTCAAATCCTAAAAGAAGAACTAGTCAGGATTAATCGCACGTTACAATACTTGCTTAACCTTTCAGCCAGGCCGGTGTTGGTATTTCGAGGGAGGTTTTCCAACGCTTTCGCGAAGTTCCTTAATTACATAACCTTTTTTCCCTGGAGGCGTAGCCCTGCTAACATCTTTCTAGACACCTACTTGGTTTATAGCATTGATTGTTAAGTGTGATAATCACCCGAGAGTAATCCTACTCATCAGTGGGATCGGGATCCAACTATCATTGTGTGATGCACTAGATGGAATCCACTCTAATCACCACACTCCAGAAGGTATGCTAAATCTGCAAGCTTCCTGTATATTTGAAACTCCCGATGTGGTTTCTGCCCCTAACAACCTATGATCTTGACAAGGTCAACAAATCATAAATTTCTAGTCAAGTTCAACCTGTCATTATCTTGATTACCCTAGACCCACCCGCATAAGCCCTTGACAAGGTCAACAAGGCTATGTGACTATCCTAGTTAATCGCATCATGTGCTACAAACAAACACCACCCAGCTACCGTTCACTACGCCTTGACAAGGTCAACAAACGCAGCACGAATACTGAATAATGTCCGTAGGAAATGACAGAGGACTACGGCTGGGTTTTTGGCGAAAAACCCGTTAACGTAATGAACTTGATATCGTTGAAGGAACCTGAGTAGTTTTGTAAATATATAGTGGCGAAAACTTTTGCTAAACAGGTCACTCCCTGTGAAGGGATCTTGGCTCTTTCCTCGTCGAATGAGGTGCAGGATATTCCAAACTGAATACCACGATGCAAAGTAAAAATAGTCGACTATATTAAAGTTATTATCCTTACGCAAACTTTTACTCAAGGGGTCACTCCCGGTGAAGGGATCTCGGCCCTTGCCTCATCGAATGAGGTGCAGGATATTCCAAACTGAATACCACTATGCAAAGCAAAAGAGAACGTATGTAATGTCAATTTTTAAAACTTGGTTCCAACAACATCTTTTAGGTTTATTATCTTGCATTAATTAAAATTAATGCGGTCCCATCAATTTGTAACCTATCACACCAGAAAAGAACGAAAATAAAATGTACGTATATGCCATCCGCATTCGCCACGGGGCCCCGTCATCACCCGTTAGGTTACTTAACTAACGACAGAGCGGGGGCTGGACTAGCGCGGGTGCAAAACATATACAACATCTACTAGTATATATATATATATATATATATATATATATATATATATATATATATATATATATATATATATATGACATTCGTCCCAGGCATGATAATAAACAACATCAAAGATAACATTACAGAATGGTGGATAATCTTGGAGCCCCGGGTTTCATTTGAGCCGCAAATAAAACCCGACGTTCCCGGTCGTATGGATAGCCTGTGCAATGACCCCCTACGAGTGCGGCGAATAGCCCGCCAGTTCTAGAATGAAGCCCCCTCCATCTCAGCGCCATGAGAATGAAGCCTCCTCCGTCTCGATGCCATGAGATGCGGGCTTGTTGCCTTCTAGAACCCGGCTATCCGTGCACTCCACCGCGGGGTAATCCTAGTACAGAATATTAAAAAAAAATATATACAACCGGCGACATCGACCTCAGCCCGGTCGTGCCCCAAAATAATAGACAAACGGCAAAGACGGCAGTCCACATGTCAGACGCTCGCCCCGCAATAACAAATGTACAAATGAATTATAAACTGTATTTCTAACATTACACCACATGCTATCTACCAAGACAATCCAACCACAAACACAGCACAAGCACATAACATCAACGCGAATGTCACGTTCGCAAAACCTGTATAAAAC
The DNA here is from genome assembly GCA_030015575.1 of Agapanthus africanus. Taxonomy (NCBI): domain Eukaryota; kingdom Viridiplantae; phylum Streptophyta; class Magnoliopsida; order Asparagales; family Amaryllidaceae; genus Agapanthus; species Agapanthus africanus. Next base: position 85,300,235 of record JASDDO010000026.1, on the reverse strand, counting down.
AACATATAGCAATCAGACGAGTTTTACTGATCGAGTGACATTCCCGGTCGCAGATAAAAGTGAATGTACTGAAAATAAAATACGTATTTTAAAATTACGATCGACTAAACTTTCCAAGTGGGCCCCAAGTATTAAACCAACACTGTAACAAATCTGGGCCAAAAAAAAAATTCCAGAAACCACGATTTCAAAAAATTGAGGCCCAGAAGAAAATTTGACCACGTGGGCCCCAAAACGGCCGCGGATCCACCGCCAATAGGGGGTTTGAGTGGCGGATCCGCGGCGGTTTAGAGAGATCACGTGACAATTTTTCTTCTGTGATCTTAAAAAAAGCCTGCATGATTTTCTGAGAGCAAAATATTGATTTTTCGAGCACTTTTAAAATCGACAGAAAACCCATGATTTGAAATGCAGTTTTTGAAAATTTTCGGTCGATCGTTATTCTAAACACGTTTGAACTAGCTAGTGTAAGTTTTATGGGTGGCTCTGATATCATGAAGGGTTACCCTAGTGCCCCGGCCAACTTCCGTGGCCAAAGGCGGAACAAAAATTTTAAGACGATCAAAACTTTGGCACTAGAATAAAACTTAACCCGGATCTTTCCATAAAACTAACTAGCTAAAAAGGAGTTCTATCTACTAAGAAAGAAGTTATAACAAGATGCTCGAGTCCTTCGGTCTTCTCTCCTCGTCATGTGCTCCAAGTGGTCTCCTTGAACTTGCTAGATCTCCAACTCCAGCTCCAACGGTCCTCCAGGATCGAGTTTATTCTCCAGCCTTCCTTTGTCGTAGATGATCCACCCGAGGAGTATGATCCATGGCTCTAGCTCCTAACTATGTAACTAAAGGAGCAACTAGAGAACTTGGTTTGCTAAACCAAGTAGTCTAGGATGTAGTGAAGGGTGTCTTTAGTGTTTATCTATCTCTTTCTTGCCTCTTCACTTGATTCTCAACACATGAGAAGGTAGTGAAGAGGAAGAAGATGAAGGTGGAGGAAGCTAGAGAGGAGGGAGGAGCTTGGAGAGAAAAATGGAGCTCAAGAAAATAATGAGCAAGCATGAGAGAGAAAATAACACACAAAGGTTTTGTATGCAATTTTCTTTCATTAAACAATAGCAACCATGCTTCAATAGTAAACCCAAAATGAATTATAAATTCATTTGTAAACTACTGAAGCATGGTCAACTCCATACCTCCCTCACCTCTCACTTTCCACCTCATTTCCATTTATAAAATAAATGGAAAATCCAAAATGAGGTGGCCACATTCTAGAAGGAAATCTGTAGTAAATACAGATTTCAGTCTACTGTACAAATATACCGGCAATCAGATAAAAATTCGAACGCCCAAAAGAGATAGAATAACACGAAGAACGTAATACTAGAATATATATATCGAAATACATATATGTAAATTATTGAATCAATACCTGATTTAATAATCCGGCTCAAACCCGAGCCGGCTAGTATTACAAACTGTCCGATCGAAAATCCGAGTACCAAGTACATCAATAGATCGAACCCTACACGTATCCAATACGGCTATTACATCATTTCGCCTGAATCAAGGAAACCCTCTGTGTGGGACTCTAAAGACTCGACAGTACTCTGGCAGTGGGTTTAACCACAAGCCCGTCAGCGGCACTAGCTGAACGTAACGGCTATCCGGGTACCTGTCGAAAAGAAGACCGATGAGCAAACTCATCCGGATCTCCTACTGAGCCTATCCGTGACAATATCCGTACAGTCCGGTCTTTTCGTCAAAGAGTATCGCATACCGGGTCTAGGGGATGGTGAACGTCAGACCCTAACAACCTGATAAGTCGTGCCGATGTGGCTCAGGACCAATCCGGGAAACTACTGATCAACCTATCAGTAAATCCCAAGTGCCTTGGCCAAGGTCTTATGGTCCTGACCAATCGAATCACAGTGCGATATCGACTCCCTATACCGGGAGAGACGAATCCCCGACAATCGCTCACTGCCTCCATGTGGCTCGGGATTGAACCCAACCAAAACCTGTTTGCACGACTCATAGAGCCGTGGTAGGGTAGTGATCAAAGTTCAGTGGGAACTCACACGAGACAAATGCCGATCTCGGGTCCAAAGACTAACCTGTACACATGTCACCTGAAAACTTCCATCTGACGATAGGTATAGTACCATATGGAAGTTCTCGGCGAGTCCGTCCAGTGTACTCACACCCAGTGAGCACCTGAATACGATCTTAGGTGCATCAGACCAATGGCTGTGGGACCAACCATCCCCCGACAGGGGTAGAAACGTACACACCAGTCTACTCTGGAGTATCAGTGCCCAGTCTCGATACTCACGCGACTGGGGACCATTTAAGGATGTGCTTATGGACTACCCTGCTCCCACAAGTATGATCGCCATCACAACGCAGGTAGTCAAGCAAGATCCTAGGGGCTTTATCAACATGTAACCGCAATATGTAATAACGAGTATGACATATGCCATGTCAAGATAAAGACAAACCACAATAGTATACTACCATATCGAGTCTTTATCAATATGTGCAAACCAGATATAACAAGAATACAAATAAATACACATATCCCGATAAAGATAAGTTAAATAATATACTATAAAACTGAGCAAGATTGTTCTGTACATACGTATCCCTAGTATCCATATGTATACATATACAATACTGGCCTCTAGGGCATAAACATCCAACATCTGGTTGGAACGAGAAGGAACGGCGTTGTTGATTTCTAGGCTGTAGATGTAGCCATCGAGATCTGGCTTCCCTTTGACGAAGCCCGGTGGGGTAATATGGTTCCATTTCCGTTTATGCCCATGGATTGTATACAGGGGTCAATGTGATCTTACCTGTAGGGAAAAAGTTTTATTTTATTTTATTTCCGCGATGCTCTATCATTTCAGCTTTTTATATCGCGAAATTCGCGATTACCCAATCATTTCGGCTATTTTTTCGCGGTGCCCAATCATTTCGGCTATATCTTTTTTCTTTACTCTCTGCTTTTTATTGCGAGCTGCCCAATCATTTTGGCTATTTTTATATGCATATATTTTACTCGCTGATTTTTGTTGCGAGTTGCCCTATCATTTCCGCTACTTTATATGCATTTTTGGCTCGCTGATTTTCCTTGCGAGTACGGAACTTGAGGTCCGATACCAATCTTAGCATCAACATCGCTGCGACTGGAATATTGCCAGGAGCGAATCATCATTTGCCGTGAAAGGACTTAGAATTTGATACTGATTTAGGTATCAGCATCGTTACAACTGGGATATTGCCGGGAGCGAATCATCATTTGCCTTTGTCGATTCGAACGAAGGTGGCTTAGAAAACAGGGTTAGGATCCTATCGACTAAGGCTTTTGACTTCGTGAGCTGTAAGGGTCTCATAAAGGTGTTTCTCCCTACGAGTCGTGAGGATGTCGTAGGTGCGTTTTCTCCTTAGTAATCGTGAGATTTCTTAAGTGCATGTTCTCTTATAAGTCGTAAGGATCTCATAAGAGTATTTTCTCCTTATAAGTCGAGAGGACTTATAGTGTCGTTCATCATATGGGGAAATTTCGCTCCATTGGTGGAACTTGGTGGGGGAAACGTTCATTTGTGCCCGTGAATTATATACAAGGGTCAATATTGAACCGTTTGTAGGGCAACTTGAGGAATGTGATGGCTTAAGAACAGGTTCAGATACCTGTAGCTTAAGGCCTTTTTTTTGAATCCTACGAGCCATGAGGGTCTCATAGGGGGAATTCTCCTTACGAGTCATGAGGATCTCGTAAGTGCAATTTCTTCTTAGGAATAATGGGGATCCCTAAGTGTGTTGACTCCCACGCAGGTATTTTCTCCTCAAAAGGTCGAGAAGACCTTGCAGGTGTCTTTTTTTAACGAGATTGCGCCCTTTCGGGTTTTCACAAACTCGCCAGTAGTCCTGCTGTTTTTACTCACGGCGCCCTTTCGGGTTTTCATCCGTGCCCATTTCGCTTGTGGACGTACCTTTTTTTTCTACACGATGAAACTCTCGAGAATAGTTTCGCCGCATGTGACCCATCCGTTTGCTGGTGGGATTTGAGTTGCAGTCCTCACCGCTGGGACTTATGGACTTGCATTCCACTATCGCCGTGTTAAAGACGACGTTGTTAGTTTAAAGACATCTCGGTCCAATCTTAGTTAAGGACATCTCGTTCCATTGTTAGTTTAAGGACATCTCGGTCCACAGCTAGTTTAAGAACATCTCAGTCTTTAGCTAGTTTAAGGACATCTCGGTCCGTAGCTAGTTTTAAGGACATCTCCGTCCGATGTTAGTTTAAGGACATCTCGGTCCATTGTTAGTTTAGGGACATCTCGGTCCGTATCTAGTTTAAAGACGTTGCGGTCCGTTGTTAGTTTTAAGGACGTTATGGTCCATAGCTAGTTTAAGGACGTTACGGTCTGTAGCTCTCCATGTTTGAGACGGAGTATTGTTGGGTACTACTCTTAGAGTTTTGACTCAAGAAGATAGCGAGAGGACATAGGTGTCGTCATCTATCATTGACCTAGGCCGTGACTCTTCAGGCGTAGTATTTTTCAGGAATCGGCCGTTTATTGGCCGGAAGGGTCTTTTTCCATGCATATCCATAAGCAAATAGGCCCCCACCTTGGTAGACCTTGTCTATGATGTACGGGCCTTCATAGTTCGGCTCGAATTTCCTCCGTTTGGCACGGTTGGGGATCATAGGTCTTTTTACGACTAGCACGAGTTCGCTTTGGCGGAATGTTCTCGGCTTAGTCAATCTTTCGTATAAGCGCGTCATCCTCGCTTTGTAAGCTTCTAGGTTTTGCTGCGCCATGAGATGAGTTTCATCGAGGGCATCAAGCTCCTCATGTCGAAGATGGGCATTCTCTTCGTCCATTAGTTTGTACCGAACCGCCACTCGTAGAGAGGGTAGCTTTATCTCCAAGGGAAGTACCGCTTCCGTGCCGAATACTAACGCAAATGGCATTGTGTTCATGGCCGTCTTGAACATAGTCCGATAGGCCCAGAGAGCTTCATGCAATCTCTCGTGCCAGTCCTTTTTATTTCTGGACACCATTTTCTTTATGATCTTTGTCAAGGTCTTGTTGAAAGGCTCAGCTAGACCGTTAGCTCGGGAATTATAAACTGAAGAATGTCTCCAATCTATTTTATGCTGTTGTGCGAAGCGGCTGATCTTATGGCTTCTGTAGGCTGGCTCGTTATCCGAGATAATCCGTCGCGGAGTGCCGAACTGGTAGATGACACGTGTCTTGAAGAAATGGAGGATGTTCTCCGTCTTCACTTCTCTTAACGTTTTTGCTTCTGCCCATTTAGAGAAGTAATCAGTTGTTGCTAGTATGAATCGATGTTCCTTGGATGATGCTGGTTCGATGGGCCCAATTATATCGGTTCCCCACATTTCGAATGGCCAGCTAGCCGTCGTTGGGTGTAGCTGATTTGGATGCTGGTGGATGAAGTCCTCATGAATTTGGCACGAGTGACACTGCTACGCATATTCGAGGCGGTCCTGAACCATTGTGGGCCAATAGTAGTCCATTCTTTTGATCTTCAGCTTCATCTTTGGCCCAGCTTGATAAGAACTACAGAGTCCATCATGAGTTTCTTGAACGACCCTTTTTGTTTCTTCTGGTCTCAGGCATCTCATCCATAGACAATCGAACGATCTTTTATAAAGAGTACCATTGACGAAGGTGAAAGACAGGGCTCGCTTCATGAGCTGATGTCTTGACGACGCGTCTTCGGGCGTTCGATGGGATTTGAAGTAGTCTATGAAGACTTCTCTCTAATATTTCTCCTTTTCTTCATCCTCCAATTGGAAGGCCTCTTATTCGGTTGCTTCCTCTTCTTTAGACGTCTTCGGAGATATTTCTGCTGGTGCGAGAATCCGGCGACTTTGCACAATGATCTTTACGTCATCGAGGTTTTCGTCGGCCGGTTCTTTAGCGAGCTTGGCTAATGCATCCGTCTTGCTATTTTCCACACGCGGTATGCTTTCCAGGGTGTAGGAGGGGATTTTCATTAGCAATTGCTGCACTCTTTCACCATACCTGATCAGTTCTGGCTTGCACGTTTGGTAGTTGCCATTTACTTGGCTAACGACCAGCTGGGAGTCTCCGTATATGAGGAGGTTTTCGATTCCCATGTTGACAGCAATCTCGCGACCTGCTATCAAAGCCTCATACTCGGCTTCGTTGTTTGTTCTTGGCTCCGTTAAGGAAAGGGCAAAACGCATAATCCCTCCTTATGGAGTCACGAAGATAAGGCCCACCCCGGCTTTAATCATGGGGGTATTTTGCTTTCGTTTTTTCAAGGAGGACGCTCCATCGAACTAGAGTTCCCATTGGGTATCATTCCCTTCTTTCACCCTGTCAATTACGTCAAACGCGTGTTCGTCCGGCAACTCGCAGTTCAAGGGAGAGTCGGCAGGTATCAGATGCTCAGCGAGAAAAGTGGCGATGGCCTAGCCTTTTATTGCCTTAAGGGGTCGATATACTATCGAGAACTCCATCAAGAGGAGGGACCATTTGGCAAGCTTGTTAGCATGGCTCTTGACATCAAATACTTGAGAGGATCCACCTTTGATATGAGATGGACCCCATTTGCCAAGGCGTAATATCGGAGCTTTGTTACTGCGAAGATCAACGCCAGGCAATGCTTTTCGATGGGGCAGTAGTTATTTTCTGCCCCCGGGAAAACTCGACTCAAATAATAGAGAGCTCTCTCCTTCCCCTGGTCGTTCTCCTGTGCCCATAACGCGCCTAAAGAACCTTCAAGGGATGTTGTGTACAGGATGAGAGGCTTTCCCTTGATCGGCGCGGTCAGTACCGGCGGGTTTTGCAGATATTGCTTGATTTCATCCAGTGCGTTTTGGCATTTATGATTCTAAATGAACGGGGTCCCTTTCTTCATTAGATGACTGTAGGGGCGGCATTTGCCGGAGAGGTTAGCTATGAACCGCCGGATATACGCGAGCTTTCCTTGGAGAGATCACAATTGCTTGAGAGTTCTTGGCGAAGGCATTTCCATAATCGCCTTGATCTTCGACAGGTCTATTTTGATGCCCCGGTGTCGTATGATGAATTCCAGGAATTTGCCCGAGAAAACTCCAAATGCGCATTTCAGAGGGTTCATCTTCAGATTGTACTTCCGAAGCGCTGGAACACTATCTTTAGATGCTCCTAGTTCTCCTCATACGATTTGCTTTTCACTATGAGGTCGTCAATATAACATTCGACAATTTCGTGTATGAGGTCATCAAAGATCATTGTCATGGCCCTCTGGTAGGTGGCGCCAGCGTTCTTCAGACCGAAGGGCATCACTTTGTAGCAGAATATGCCTAGCGGGGTCCGGAAAACAATGAGCTTTTGGTCTTCAGTATGCATTTTTATCTGATTATACCCCGAAGATCCATCCATGAAGGAGAAGACTTCATAGGTGGATGTGTTATTGATTATCAGCTTGGTAACAGGCACTGGGAAGTCATCCTTCGGACAAGCTTTGTTGAGATCCCGAAAATCTACGTAGATGCGTACTGTCCTATTTTTCTTCATTACCGGAATGATATTGGCGATCCAGTCAGGGTATTGAACTTCTTGGATGAAGCCGGAGTCGATTAGCTTCTTGACTTCGGCATTGATACTCATATCAAGCTCGAGCCGCATCCTTCTTGGCGCTTGTTTGACCGGCTTGACGTCCGACGATATCGCCAGTTTATGCACAACTATCTCTGGATCTAATCCCGACATCTCAGAATAGTTCCATGCAAAACAGTCTTTATATTGCATAAGCACGTCCTTTAACGTGGCCACCTGTTTCTCAGACAGCAACTCACTGGCGAACGTTGGCCTTGACTTGTTTTCCGTCCCCAAGTCGATTTTTCTCAGGTTGTCTGCTGTGGTGTTTATTCTATCTTCCAGCTCTTTTGGCGCCGGTGGACATTCTGAAATCAGCTCGTTCTCATCTTCATTTGTGAAGCATTGGGAGAGGTCGTTCGTATTCTCGTGCTCTCCTTCCTTTGAGAATGTTATCATATGGCAGGTACGAGCTCATTTCCAAGCTTGATGCTGATTTAGACTTTTCCTCACAGTGTAGGTTGTTCTCGGCTCATGATTTCATGGCGGGGCTACCCTCTAACTGTCGAATAGAGCAAACTTGCCTTACTGATACTGATCTTCAACCCAGTCTTTGAAGGTGAAGCAGTCTTTAAGAGGATGTCCCACTACTCGGTGGTAGGAGCAATAATCCGGGTGATGATCCTCGTCTATTTGTTCGGGGCGCTGAGACTCCGGGAGCACCATCATTTGATGTTTTATGACAAGGTCGAAGATTTTTCTTGTCTTGTCTTGAGGGAAAGAGTACTCCCGACCCATATTTTTCATAAAAGATGGATTCTAGTTGACTTTTCCTCGATTACGTGACTTCTTGGATCCGCCTCGCTATTTTCGAACATCATTCCCAGTCTTTACCTTATTGTTGCTTCTACGTTGGGCTTTCTTTTTGCCATAAGAGTGCACAGCGGGTTGAGGGTGAAGGGGATCGTCATCCTCCGTAGCCTGCTAAATGATACGCCGCGTCCTGACTTTTTTATAAATGGTCATTTCGCGGTTGTGGTCATCCCGAACCCTTTGACCTGCTTCTCTTATTAGCCTGCCAATTTGCTTTTCGAATGACAGACTTGATATTCGTACGGCGGGATTTCGCTCTGCTTCAACATCGCTGTCCGGAAATGCATTCGCTTCTCCACCGGAGTTATTTATGACATGGCAGCTATGGAACCGCTCCCGTTTATTGGACCGAATGTATCCAAAGCCAGTCGTCTCCATTCTCCCGTTGGGCATCTTTCGCCGAGTCCCGGGGACGTTCCAAATCTTGTTATAGAACTGGGCCTGTCAGGCAGTCTATTTGAAGGATACACCTTGGCATCTCAATAGCCTTTTCAATCCCTTTGCGTAATATCTGGGCAGACGGGTTGGTTGAAGCCTGTCGAGCGCAAGTTCAGCACCGTGTCATACTTCTTTCTCTACTTTAGTCTCCGTGGATTGGTAGAAAAGGATCGCCTTCTCACTTCTTTGGAGAGGAGGGACGTAGAAGGTCTTCAGCTCTTGCACGCTGTACGTACCAAGTGCATCAAGTTCTTTGTAATGCCGCCGCGGGACCAGAGTAATCTGTAAACTCTGGTTAGCTCCAGCAAAGGTCTGTATTGACGGGCGGACGGAGAATACTGCGTTGGCCTCGTCCTCAGAGTCACTGCCAAAGACCAGAATAGGAGTAGATGGTCCTGGCCTATTGTCTTGGGGTTTCCCGAGTAGACCATCTCTTCATCTTCTTCGGTATCGCTCCCGAATATCGGGATAGTGGCGATGACTTTTTGTTCAATCTCCGGTTTACGACATCTTTCCATGTCTTCGAATTCTGGTAAGAAGTACTTGGCGTCTTCATATTTGCGTACTTCATTCACGGAGAATGGGTTCAGTTCCCCTGTAAATGTGTACTCGAGGCCGTCCTTGAAGTACTTCATACATTGATGTTGTGTAGAAGGGATGATGTTGTATTCATGTAACCAAAGCCTGTCGACCAAGACGTTGTAGCAAGTCTTGGCGTCAATAACATGGAACTTGATGTCAGTGACGAGCAGCCCGAAGCGTAATGTCAGTATTACAGACCCGAGCTTTTGTGATGATTGGGAGTCAAAACTGGAGATGGTAATTTTTTCCCGAGCCAGGTGTTGTACGTTCATGCAAATCTTCTTCAACACCCTTACGTTGAGAAGGTTGACGGAGGACCCGTTGTCGACCAGGATCTTCCCAATCTTGATATCATGACAATACCCGGTTACATACATCGGACGGTTGTGCTCGCACGTTCCCAGAAGGAGGTCTTCATCGCTGAAGGTGATGTCAGCCGTGTGGACTTCTTCTAGCTCGTCCTTCATCTTTTCTTCCGCCAGGAAGGCTTGAAACTGGTCGGGCTCTTGTAATGCCTTGATCAAGGATCCTCGTGCTTCTTTAGACAGGAGAAGGGCATCTAAAATACTCAATTGTGAAGGTATCTTCCTCAGATGTGCCAGGACATTATAATCCACCTTGTTCTTCTTGGGCGGGTTCTTGGCTGTGAGCTCTTCAACGACTCTATCATCGAGGGCAATCTCCTCAGGGACTTTTTCCTTCCCTTTGTCCCTTTTCCCCGAACCTTTTTTGAAGGTCTGAGATTATTTTCAGGCAATGTACGGTTACGCAGCTGAATGTTCTCACAGTTCTTCATTTCCTCTTCTCTTTCAGAGGTAGATTCTTTGAAGAGAGGGCCGAGGGCTATTTCTTCGCCAGAATCGCTCCCGAAGGTAAGAACTTGAGATTTAGCTCTTGTCGGGATGGCCTCAACCATATGATAGTTACCGGCTGTTCCTTCATGCTCGTCTGTCGCGCTTCTCTGTTCCCGACGAGCTTTGCGCTTCATTCGCTTAAATTGTTGTCGATAGGCAACTTATCCCTGCCACCACTTCTTGAAGGCATTATACTTTTCGGTAGGGTGCGCGACCTTCCGATGGTATAAGTAGTAGTTCGGATGTACATCCGGTTCGTCGGGGCACCGGAAGTATTTTCTTTGAAAGGTGGCAGCTTCATTCCCATTGACAGAGCTTTATCGAACTACTTCCTTATCTTGATTCTGCTCTTGCTGGTGGCAATGGCACTTTGATCTGGTTGAGGTACTTTATGGTTTCTCATCACCGGAGCTTTTCCGGCCTGACACCGACGCTTGGACTTTTCGTAAATGGCCGCTTCACGTTCTCGATCAGCTTTGCTCTTTTGAAAAGCTTCATTCAGCAGCTTGTCAATGAGGTCATCCGACGATTCTATGGGTTTTGGTTCTGGATCTGCCCCCAGTTTCTCTACGTCAGGAGCATCTTTGCCGTTTATCGACGAGTGAGAGATCATGTGGCAGCTCGCCACATACTCCTCGGGTTCTTCCGAAGAATCGTCTCCTTCATCAATGTTACTATTTCCGTCCTCAAGAACATGCTTGAAGAACTCTTCCAGTGTGACTGGGGTTCGTGCCTCTTGGTTGTATTCCTTCAGTGCATCGATGTATTTCTGCAGACCCGTATGATTGTCGTCGAGATGCACGGGCTTCTTGGCCTTTTTCTTTTTCTTTAAAGATTTCTGAGGCTTGGCCTGGAGGTTTTGCCCATCGTAACCAACTTTCAGCGTTCGGCGCGGCTTCAGCATTCCGTCAATGATCTTAGGCTCTAGCGGGCTCTTCCACCTAATCGCCGGACATGCTTGAAGAGCCTTCATCATTCTTTTAGTTTTAGCTAAAAGGACCACTTCCCACGGAGCTTCTTCTATAAATGAGCATGATGCCCCCGGCGTGTTCATCTTCTTAGGAGCTTGCTGCTGCGGCGGGTTCACCTTCCAGTTTTCGGACAGCGCGAACTTGCCCTGTTGGTACTGGTCTTCGACCCAGTTTTTAAAGACATAGCAATCTTCGATTGAGTGACCACTTTTCGGTGGTATGGGCAGTAATTGGGATTGTTGACGTCACCCGATTGCAGTGGGCGTCTCGGATCTGGTAGAGTGATGAACCTGTTGTGCACCGCCAGTTCGAATAGTCTCCTTGTTTTATCCTGGGAAAATGAGCAAGGACGTCTCAACTTCTCTTCGAGGGCTCGCGGTCTGTGGTTTTGGCGAATAGCCGGTTTCGGGTCACTCGGTTGTTGTTAAGCATTGGCGACGAAGGCTGCTTTCCCTTTGCCCTTTTCATTCTGAAGATCTGTTTTTGAAGAGGACGGCCTATGGCCCATCTGGTCCATTTGGGCCAGTTTGTCGATCAAGGCCTAGAAGGTGGTCGTCTTGAAGAACATCATAAATTGGGATATAGTTGCCTGAGGATCAAGAGTCCCTACGAACATGCCCACAGCAGGAGCTTCTTCTATGCGCTGTTCACACTTCGACCATAGGTTCCGCCACCGAATTGCGTACTGAACCCAGGTTTCTCCCGGCTTTACTCTGGCGTTGATTAATGCCGTGATTGGGGTGCGCTCGCTTGCGCTTGCGAACCGCTGTGTAAACAATAGCTCCATTTCTGCAAATGTCTTAATGGAATCATTTGGAAGCTCTGAATACCATTCAAATGCTGTCTCCGCCAAGCTGCCGACAAATTGGCAAAGCAATAGTTTGTCATCGCCCTCGGTATTACCGCTTAGAGCTCTGAATTGAGCAACGTGTTGGTGCAGATTGCCCATCCCTTTATACACATGGAATTTGGGGATCGTATATCCTGGCGGGTATTTAATTTGGTCATACCATCCTGGATAAGGTCGCCCAGTTCTGACGACTTGTCCTGCCACTTCTTTCGCTTGATGAGTTTGTATCTGCTGAGCTATGTAGTCATCCAGGGTAGCTTTGGAGATCGTCTGCTCCCTGGCTGCTGATAAAGCTGGAGGAGGGTTTGATGTTTCTCCTCTGTCGTCTTCAATGATTATTGGAGGGTCTTCGGCCGAAGGATCCGGTTGGATCATCATCCCCACCATGTCTAGGAACAAAATCGCCATTTGTTTAATATTAGCCGCTTGTTCCGCCGCCTCTTTGTCTTTCTTTTCAAGAATCCTCCATAGGAATTCGGTGTCGGTCTCCAGCTCCTGCCGTTGTTCCAACGATGCTTCCGGGCTTTCTTTCTGCCCAGTAAGTGCGGCCATCCTTGTCAACATCTTCTAGAGTTTTTGTTGTTGCTCCTGAGCTTTCGTCACAGACCGTGTGAGTGGTCGATGACTCACGGAAGCACGACTATCCTCTTTTCCGGATGCCATGTAGACGGTATGCACAACAATGCCCCCAGACTTAGGGCGTTTGGGTCCACTGCCTTTGATATTTGTCGCTAGTGGTGGGAGGTTCTCGGCCTTCTCTTTTTGTGGGAGGTCGAGGTTGAGGGGGCCGCTGCGGCAGGCACCCATGCAGATGATACCTTTTATGGTACGGCGGTTGGATGGCCTTCCTCTTGCCGAGCCTACGTCTTCTTCAGCCAGCGAGAGTAATCTTGGTCAATTATAGAGTCTTGGACTTTCCGCCAAACTCTGTAGATCTTGGAGGACAACCGTTGAGGTGGCTGTTCCGGCTTCACCTGTGTTGTGTTTTCGACAGGCGAAGGAGACTTCTTCAGTTTAGTGGTTAAAAAGTTCTTGCGCACCCTCTTGAGCAGCTCAAAACTGTTCCCAATTGGAACAGCAGCGTCAATTTCCACAATTGGAGCTGGTGGGGTAAGTCCAGAGGTGGAACTGCCCCCAGCTTCCCTTACTCGGCGCCAGTGGCGACGTCGAGCGTGTCTTATGGATGGGATCACCTTAGTTGTAGCAGCGACCTTGTCATCCCCCTTGCTTTGATGAGAGGTTGCTTTTGGTGCCAACCTATTTAAGACCGACGTCCGTTGATAGGGAACATCTAACCTGTCGAAGACTGACTTTCGAATAAGGGAAGCACTTGTAACGACCTCACCCATAGCAGGAGTTGGAATGGCCAGTCTTGCGAAGACCGATCCCTTAGCAGGAGAAGCCCCTTTGATGACTTCGTTTACCGGAGCTGGAATGGCTATCCGCCTCGGGATAACCCCTTCAGGTATTATGGGCTTCTTTGTGGGCCTACTGAAGCCTTGGCCCAGTCTGTTAAAGACTGAGGCGTTGGAATTGGACGACCCGTTGAGAGGGGCCGTGGCAGTTGCAAGCCGATCGAAGACCAACTTCTTTGGAGCCTCATGTGATGTCACTAAAGCATTGAAGCTCATTGGTGGGAGCATGGTATCGAAGAACAGTCCAGTGGTGGCTTGAGTCACCTATTCCACTGGAATTGCGAAGATGGATGCCACTTTGGGCCCATAAGTCACTCCTCCAGCAGGGATGGAGTGGGAGTTGGTGTTGCAATTGGTGCAGTTGGAAGCCATCGATGTCATCTTCTCTTCTGCATGGAGCAAGACACCAAATCTTAGTACCTCAAATCCAAGGGAAACCATATTAAACCGCGATCCGTTCGCGAACACGACACACGAAGTGTGGAGTGGAAAGAGGAAAAGGTCCCACCGGGCGTGCCAGAATCTGTTTACCTCCGAAAGACGCGACCGGGACGTTAAGACGTCTGGCCTGAATTTTAGGGGCAGATGCTATTTGGGCTTATCCGTCCACCTCTCTGAAGTTGCCAAGCTGATTTATGGCACCGTGTATCGGAGGTTTAGACGAATGCGATCGTTGTAGCGGACGTCGTCAGATTCCCCCTCGTTGTGAAGGGTTTTTGATTATGGTGACGCTTTTCCCTGCAGGCGCAAGCCTCTGCAGTTAATTACGTTACCGCGTAGCGGTAGCAACTTTCTCCTGCTCCAGAAGGTCACTTCGTGTCGTGTGTGTTTGTTTTATTTTTGGTTGCCCGTGGATTGTATACGGAGACTAATTTGTGTTGTCGCCCGTAGGGCGTAGATTAGTCCAAATCCGTATTTTCTTAGATTTGGGTTTGGTCTGATTTAAGGATTGTTAATCTTGTTTGAGATGAAGATCAACTTAAATGTTTGTTAAGAATACATTAATCCAATATTGGACTAAGGTCTACTTAACGGGGGTTCGGGATCATTTTTTATCCAATGAAAGAGCATTTGGGCTCTATCATTTTAGTTTAAGGACGTTACGGTCCACAGCAAGTTTAAGGACAATACGGTCCGTGGCTAGTTTATGGACATTACGGTCCATTGGGGTATGATCATGGGTTTGGGAGTGCATCTAAGAGCTGTTGGTTGTCGGGACCCTCCACCTCTCTGATTTCGTTGAAGAATTACAACGATATGTATCAAAGGTGTGGAGAGATGTACCTTTGAATCGAACTCCAGATTGAAGGGCGAGATTGTTTCCCCCAATCAGAGCAAAACTCAGTTTTGAATTTCAAAATTCAAAAATTGAAGCAACGCTTCAGATCCCGTGCGCTGCGCGCTGCGTGCCATGTGTCAAGCGCAGACGCGCCAGCGTCAGGTGCGCTGCGCCCTAGGCAGCGCACCCCCAATCAGAGAAAAGCTCCGCTTCAAAATTCAAAATTTAAATTGAAGCAGCACTTCAGATTTTGCGCGCTGCGCGCCACGTGTCAAACACGGGTGCGCTAGCGCAGTTGCACTGCACTCAGCGCTGCGTGCCACATGTCAAACAAGGGTTCGCTAGCGCAGTTGCGCTGCGCTGTACGCCACGTGTCAAACACGGTGCGCTAGCTCAAGGTGCGCCAGCGCTGGAATTAAAAATTCTCCACCGTCAGATCAAAAGATCTAATAATAATAAATTATTAATTAATCAGAACTAAAATTCTGTTATGGAAAGATCTTTCCAATCATATTAAAACAAGAAGATTATCTTCTGTAAAACAGAAGCCTTAGGATCAAAGATCCAACGGTGGGAAATATTCCCAAATCAATCAGAGAAAGATCTCTTAAAACTGATTTAACAAATCAACTGGCCCTATATAAAGGCCCCTAGACTTCAAGTCTCAGAGACAGAAAGGAGAGAGAGAAAACCCTCTACAAAAGAAGAGAAAGCTCTTAGAAAAAAGAAGATTTTTCTTCATCTTCAAGGTAAAAAGAACTATGTTCTTGAATAATAGAGATGAAACCATCCCGTAAAAAGAAGAACCATTTTCTAAAAAGATCAGAGATCTAAGAAAAAGACCAAGGTCTTTAATAAAAAAGAAAAGATCAAAGATCTATTCATAAAATAATAAAAAGAAGTAAAATACTTCACTCACAGATCTTTTGATCTATAAAGGCAGAGCCTTTTATAAAAATAACTTTTGTTCTTAGATCTTGAGGCAAAGCCTCCTTTGAAGAACATAAATCTGTTCTTTAATCTTAAAATTGATCATAAGCGCTTTGCGTTATTAAAAACTGCCTTGCACTCATGTATTGCGCTTTTGCGCTTCTTGGACCGGCGCTCAGCGCCAAAACATGCCACGTGTCAACCATAGACACTACTTGCGCTTTGCGCTTCTGAAACAGAGCTCTGCGCTCGTGGGTTGGCGCTGAGCGCCAAGCGCCCCACGTGTCGCTCACTGGCGCGCCAACAGACTAGCGCAATGCACTCATAAACTAAAAGTGCAACGCGCTAACAAACTAGCGCTTAGCGCTAAGCGCGACGCGTGTCCTCTTCGTGTGCGTTACCCGACAGAAGCGCAATGTGCTCTTTGACTGGCGCAAAGCGCCTGGCGCACCACGTAACGCACTGTCAGAACATACTTTGTTCTGATGAATGCTATGCATTTAGTATAAGACAAAAAATGTCAGAGCTCAATACTTAGCATTATTAAAAGGGCAGAGCCCAAATAAAGGCCTAATGGCCAGAACAAAAATAAAATGTTAAACATTTTTAACTGGACTTAGCCCAATTCTGGCCATAAGTCCTCAACTTGTATTGAACTGAGCACATCTTCTCTGTCAACCAATTCACATCGGTTCGAGGGTACATCTCTTTACTCCTTTGATATCTGTCGTTGTAATCCTTCAATGTGGTCAGAGAGGTGACGGGTCCCAACAACCACACATAACAATAGACTGTGGAGTCCTTAAACCCATGGACTATGATGTCCTTAACCTCTACCGTGATGTCTTAAAACTAACAACGGACTGTGGGGTCCCTAAACCCATGGACTATGATGTCCTTAACCTCGACCGTGATGTCTTAAAACTAACAACGGATTGTGGGGTCCCTAAACCCATGGACTATAATGTCCTTAACCTCGACCGTGATGTCTTTAAACTAACAACGGACCGTGGAGTCCTTAACTCCACGGACTATGATGTCCTTAACCTTGACCGCGATGTCTTAAAACTAACATTGGACCGAGATGTCCTTAAACTAACAATGGACCATAATGTCCTTAAACTAATTATCGACCGCAATGTCACTAAACTAAACAACAGAGCCCAATTGCTCTCTTGTCGGATCTAAACGATCCTGTTAAGTTGATCTTAGTCTAAAATAAGACTAACGTATCATTAACAAACGTTTAAGTCGATCTTAGTCTCAATTAAGGCTAACGTATCTTTAAACCCAAACCCCCAAACCCAAATCTAAGAAAGATACGGATTTGGACTAGTCCACGCCCTATGGGCGACAACATACTTAGTCTCCGTATACAATCCACGGGCAACCAAACACAAAACAAACACCCACGATACGAAGTGACCATCTGGATAAGGAGAAAGTTGTTACCGCGATGTGGTAGCGTGATTAACTACAGGGGCTTGCGTCTGCAGGGAAGAGTGTCCCCACAATCCAAAACCCCTCAAATAAGGGGGAATCTGACGAAGTCTTCTACATCGGCCGCATCCGTTTAAACCTTCGATACACGGTGCCATAAATCAACTTGGCATCTTCGGAGAGGTGGACGGATAGCACCAATTAGCATCTGCCCCGAATTTCAGGCAAGACGTACATCGCGTCTCCGCCGCGTCTTTCGGAGGGAACAGATTCTGGCACGCCCGGTGGGACCTTTTCCTCTTTCCACTCCACACTTCGTGTGTCGTGTTCGCGAACGAATCGCGGTTTGCTAATGGCTGCCCTTGGTTCGAGATACTGAGATTTGGCGTTTTGCTTGGTCAAGAAAGCAAAGATCAATGGCGTTCACCTGCTCGAAGTGTTCCACATGCAACTGCAACCCACGTTCTGCCTCAACTGGGGGCATAGATTACGGGTCCCAGGCGGCTTCCCTATTCATGATGCCGGTGGAAAAGGTCACCCAAGCCACCACAAGAATGTTTTTCGGGACCATGCTCCCGCCAACGAGCTTCAGCGCTCCTATGCCAGCACCGGAAGCTCCCAAGAAGTCGGTCTTCGATCGGCTTGCTACTACCACGGCCCTGCTCAACGGGTCGTCCAGCTCCAACTCCTCGGTCTTCGCCAGACTGAGCCTGAACTCCGATGGGCCTGCCAAGAAGCCCATGACACCTGAAATTCCATCCCAAAGAAGATATCCATCTCTGCTCCTGAAGTCGTCAAGGCGGCTTCTCCTGCCAAAGAGTCGATCTTTACAAGACTGACTATTCCGGCTCCCGTTCCTGCTCGAAGGTCTGTCTTTGACAGATTGGATACCGCTACTCAAAAGATGTCAGTCTTCAAGAGGCTGGAACCAGCGGCGCTTCATCTGGACAGGGGTCAAGACAAAGCCATCCCCATCGCTGAACCAGCCCCAACAGCTCGACACGCTCGACGTCGCCACTGGCGCCGAGTAAGGAAAGCCGGGGGCAACTCCCCCTCTGGGCTAACTCCACCGGTGGAAATTAATGCTGCTGTTCCAACCGGGAACAGCTTTGAGCTGCTGAACAAGGTGCACAGGAATTCGCCTACCGCCGTATTAAAAAGATCCCCGCCGCCGGTGGAGACTGTCACAGAAATGAAGCCGGAACAGTCCCCTCAACGACTATCTTCTAAAGTTTACAAAATCTGGCGACAAGTCCGAGAGTCGGTGGTTGATTAAGACTATCCCCACCGGCAGAAGAAGTTGAAGGTCCGACAGGAAGAAAACCGTCCTGTTAAGCCACAAAAGACGGTGACTACTTGGGTGCCTACTGCAGCGGCCCCCTCAACTTCGACCGCTGATAAGAGGAGAAGGCCGAAGAAAATCCCCATGCCTTCGACAAATGTCAAAGGCACTGAGCCTAAACGCCCTAAGTCTGAGGGCATGGTGGTATATACCGTCTATATGGCATCCAGAAAAGAGAATAGCCGTATCTCCACAGGTCATCGACCGCTTACGCGATCCGTGACAAAAGCTCAAGAGCAGCAACAGAAGCTTCAGGAGATGATGACTGCGATGGTCACACTCACCGGGCCAAAAGAAAGCCCAGAGGCATCCTCGGAACAACGCCATGAGCAAGAAACTAATGCCGAATTCCTTCGGAGAATACTTGAGAAGAAAGACAAAGAGGCTGCGGAACAAGCAGCCAATATAAAATGAATGACCCTTCTATTCCAAGATATGGTGGGCATGATGATCCAGCCGGATCCCCCAGCCGAAGATCCTCCAGTGATAATTGAAGATGATAGAGGAGAAACATCAAACCCTCTGCCGGCTCTATCAGCAGCCAAGGAAGAGACCATCTCTAAATCTGCCCTAGATGATTACATCGCTCAGCAGATACGAGTTCGCCAGGCGAATGAAGCGCATGGGCAAATTGTTAAAACTGGGCGACCGTATCCAGGCTGGTATGATCAAATAAAATACCCGCCGGGATACACGATCCCCAAATTCCATGTGTACAAGGGGACAGGCAATCCTCACCAGCACGTCGCCCAGTTCAGGGCTCTTTGCGACAACACCGGTGGCGATGATAAGCTCTTGCTTCGCCAATTCGTCGGCAGTTTATCGGAGACGGTGTTCGAGTGGTACTCCGAACTTCCAAATGACTCTGTCAAAACTTTCGCGGAAATGGAGTTGTTGTTCACCCAGCGATTCGCAAGTGCTAGTGAACGCACCCCAATAACGGCATTGATCAATGCCAGGGTGAAGCCGGGCGAGACATGGGTTCAGTACGCAATCCGATGGCCGAACTGTGGTCTAAGTGTGAACAGCGCATCGAAGAAGCACCAGCGGTGGGCATGTTCGTGGGCACCCTAGACCCTTATGCAACTATTTCACAGTTCATGATGTTCTTCAAACCGACTACGTTCCAGGCTTTAATCGACAAGCTAGCCCAGATGGATCAAATAGGTCATAGACCGTCTCCTCCGAAGCTGGAGCCGCGGAACGAAAAAGGTAAGGGGAAGGCGAACTTCGCTGCAAATACCCAACAGCAGCCCAGTGCTCCAAGACTAACGGATCAATTGGAGGAGAGACGGCGCTATTATAATGAGAAAATGAAGCACCCTTACTCATTCCCGCGGGATAAAACGAAGAGGCTGTTCGAACCAGCGATGCGCAACAGGCTTATCAATTTGCCGAATCCAAGGCGACCATCGCAACCCGGCTAAGTGAATAATCCCAATTATTGCCCTTACCACCAAACGGTAAGCCATCCAATCGAAGATTGCTTCGTCTTTAAGAGATGGATCGAGGATCAGTACCTACAAGGCAAGTTTGCGCTGTTTGAGAAGTGGAAAGTAAACCCACCACAACCGCACACTCCTAAGAAGACGGACACACCGGGGGCAACGTGCTATTTTGTTGAGGAAGCTCCATGGGAGGTGGCTCTTTCGGCCAAAACCAAATGGATGCTGAATGAGCTCCAGACATGCCCGACAATCAGGTGGAAGAATCCGCTGGAACCCCAGATCATAGAAGGGATGCTGAAGCCGCGCCCAACTCCAAAGATTGGTGGTGATAGCCAAAGTGCTCACACCCAGCCGTCGAAATCTTCGAAAAAGAAGAAGAAATCCAAAAAGCCCGTGAAGCCTGGTGACAAGCGCATGGACCTGCAAAAACAGATCGACGCGCTGGAAGAGTATAACCAGAAGGCACGGACCCCAATCACACTCCAAGAGTTCCTCAGCCACATCCTTGAAGACGGAGATGATGGAGAAGACTCGTCGGATGAATATGAAGATTACGTGGCAAGTTGTCATGTGATCTTTCACTCGTCGACAGACGAGGAAGAAGCACCTTGCACCGAAAGACTGGGGGCAGGGCCTGAACCCGAACTTCTGTGGACGACAGACGAAATGATCGACGCATTTCTAAATGAAATTCATCTGAAAAGTAAAGATGATCGGGAGCGTGAGATGACCATATTTGAAAAAGCCAAACGCTGGCGACTGGACGAAAGAGTCGAGACACTTCCGCCGAATCAAGGGACATCCGTCGCAAATAAAAACAAGTTCAAGACGAGGAAAAGGTTTGCTAAAGCCATATCAATGGGGATGAAGCTACCTCCCTCCGAAGGAAACATTCCCGGTAAAGCAGAGACACATCCTAGCTACTGCTTATATCATCGAAAAATTTCGCACCCCACAGAAGAATGCGACATTTTTAAAAGATGGTGGCAGGGATATGTTGCTCACCGGCAGCATTTTAAGCGGATGAAACGCAAAACTCGTCGGGAGCGAAGAAACACGACCGAGGAGCTTGGAAGAACTGCCGGCAACTGTCGCATGGTTAATGCTGGAGGATCGCAAGTCCTCACGTTTGGGAGCGACTCCGATGAAGAGATGACTCTTGGCCCTCTATTCAAGGAATCCACCTCGGGAAAGGAGGGAGAATCGAAAACCTGTGAAAATATCCAGCTGCGCAATCATACGCTGCCCGAAAAGAATCTCGGACCCGTGAACAGAAAAGATAAGGGAAAAAAGAAGGTCTCTGAAGATATCGCCATAGATGACCAAGTCATGAAAGAGCTGACCGCCAAGGACCCGCCAAGGAAAAGTAAGGTGGACTACAACATTCTGGCGCACTTAAAGAAGTTACCCTCGCAGCTCAGCATTCTCGACGCTCTTTTACTATCAAAAGAAGCAAGGGAGTCATTGATCAAGGCGCTACAAGAGCCAGAGCAATTCCAAGCTTTTCTCGCCGAAGAACAGATGAAGGACGAACTGGAAGAAGTACACACAGCCGATATTACCTTCGGCGATGAAGATCTCTTCCTTGGGACGTGCGAGCACAACCGTCCCCTATATGTCTCCGGATATTGTCACGATATCAAGATAGGCAAAATCCTGGTCCACAATGGGTCTTCCATCAATCTCCTCAACGTGTGAGTGTTGAAGGAAATCTTCATGAGCGTTCAGCACCTCGCTCGTGATAAAATCACCATCTCCGGCTTCGATTCCCAGTCATCACGGACCCTCGGGTCGGTGATACTGACGCCGCGCTTCGGACTACTCGTCATAAATATTAAATTTCAAGTCATCGATGCCAAGACATGCTACAATTCTTTGCTTGGTCGGCCCTGGTTACACGAGTACAATATCATCCCTTCTACACAGCATCAGTGTGTGAAATATTTCAAGGATGGTCTCGAGTATACCGTAACAGGAGAGCTGAACCCATTCTCCATAAACGAAGTCCGAAAGTACGAAGATACAAAATACTTCTTACCAGACTTTGAAGATACAGAGAGATATCATAAACCGGAGAACAAAACTATCACCACCATTCCGGTCTTCGGGAGTGATATCGAGGAAGAGGAAGAGATAGTTTATTCAGGGCTACCCTAGTACAACAAGCCGGGACCGCCCACTCCTATGCTTATCTTCGGCAGCGACTCAGAAGATGTGGTCAATGCCATATTCTCTGCTCGGCCTTCAAGTCAAACATTCGCTGATGAAGAGCAAAGTTTGCAAATTGCCATGGTTCCGCCCAAACATCATAAAGAACTAGACGCGCTTGATAACTACAGTGTGGAAGAGCTGCAGAAGTTCTATGTCCCTCCCAGGCGAGAAGGTGAAAAGGCGATCCTATTCTACCGATCCGGGGAAACTAAAGTGGAAAAGGAAATCTGGCACGGCGCGGATTCCACACTCGACAGGCTCTAGCCTATCCGTTTGCCCAGATATTACACAGACGGACTAAGGAGACTCTTGAAACGCCAAGGTGTACCCTTTAAGCAAACTGCTCGACAAGCACGGTTCTATAACAGGATCTGGAACGTCCCTGGAACTCAGCGGAAATTGCCCAACGGGAAAATGGAAACGACCGGGCTTGGGTATGTTCAATCCAAGAAACGGGAGCTACTCCGCGACTGCTACGTCATACATGACTTTGATGAAGAGGGAGATGCTTTTTAGGAAAATGCTAACTCTGAACCAGAAAGAGCTCCCGACATAAAAATGCCCAGTCCGTCGTTTGAAGAACAGATGGACAAGCTTATAAGGGAAGCGAGTCAAAAGATTCGAGACGACCACAATCGCGAAATGGCCATCTACGAGAAAGCCAGGACGCAACGCCTTCTTCAACATGCTACGAAAGATGAAAATGCTCCTCCCTGTCAACCCGTCATACAAAAAGCTCGACGCAGAGGCAAAAATAAATCAAAGAGCGGGAAAAGTGTTCGAGAGCGACAAAGTGGGACCAAGAAGCCACGTGATCAGGAATCGAGTAATCCAGATTCGTCTTTTATAAAGAAGATGAGTCGAGCATACTCTTTTCCTCAGAACAAAACACATAAGATACTCGATCTCGCCATAAAACATCAACTGATTACACTCCCGGAGTCCAAGCACCCTGAACAAGCAGGCGAAGTCTCTTACCTGGACTATTGCTCCTATCACAGGGCAGTAAGACATCCTATTGAAGACTGCTTCACCTTCAAGAACTGGGTCGAAGATCAATATCAGGAAGGCAGGTTCGCTCTATCCACCAGCTGGAGGGTAACCCCGCCGCAAAAGCATGAACCCAAATCCATGAGGGTAGAACCAGATCCACATAGGTCTTGGAAGCGAGCCCGTACCTGTCACATGATAATATCATCGAAAGAAGGAATGCCCGAGAATATGGATGACCTCCCCTGGTGCTTCGAAAACAATGATGACGAAGTGATCTCGGAGTCTGTGGTTCTTACCAAGCCGGTCCAAAGATGAAGCTGAAGATCAAACGGATGGGTTATTATTGGCCCACGATGATCCAAGACTGCCTCGAATACGCGAAGCAGTGCCACTCATGCCAGATTCACGGGGACTTCATCCATCAGCATCCGAATCCGCTACATCCGACAGTGGCTAGCTGGCCGTTCGAAATATGGGGGACTGACATAATCGGCCCCATCGAACCAGCATCGTCCAGAGAACATCGGTTCATTTTGGCGACAACTGATTACTTCTCCAAATGGGCAGAAGCTGTACCGCTGAGGGAAGTGAAGACGGAGAATATCCTCTATTTCTTCAAGACACATGTTATTTATCGGTTTGGCACTCCGCGACGGATTATCTCAGATAACGGACCAGCTTACAGAAGCCACAAGATCAGCCGCTTCGCACAACAGCATAACATAGACTGGAGATACTCCTCAGTATATAATCCTCGAGCTAACAGTCTGGCTGAGGCTTTTAACAAGACATTGACGAAGATTGTAAAGAAGACGGTGTCTCGAAATAAAAAGAACTGGCACGAGAGACTGCACGAAGCTCTCTGGGCGTACCGAACGACGTTCAAAATAGCCACGAACACAACGCCGTACGCATTGGTATTCGGTACAGAAGCGGTACTCCCCCTTGAGATAGAGCTTCCCTCCCTACGAGTGGCAGTTCACT
This sequence comes from Agapanthus africanus, assembly GCA_030015575.1. Taxonomy (NCBI): domain Eukaryota; kingdom Viridiplantae; phylum Streptophyta; class Magnoliopsida; order Asparagales; family Amaryllidaceae; genus Agapanthus; species Agapanthus africanus. Next base: position 85,276,040 of record JASDDO010000026.1, on the reverse strand, counting down.
TCGAGCTAACGGACGAAGAAAACGCTCACCTTCGGCTTGAGGAGCTCGATGCCCTTGATGAAACCCGGCTCATGGCGCAACAAAATCTGGAGGCTTATAAAGCAAAGATGACACACTCATACGAGAGATTGACTAGGCCGAGAACATTCCGCCAAGGAGAACTCGTGCTAGTGGTTAAAAGACCTATGATCCCTAATTGCGCTAAGCGGGGGAAATTCGAGCCGAACTATGAAGGCCCATATATCATAGACAAGATCTACTAGTGTGGAGCCTCTCTACTCATGGACATGCATGGTGAAAGGGCCTTCAGGCCGATAAACGGTCGCTTCCTGAAGAAATACTACGCCTAACGAGTCACGGCCTAGGTCAATGATAGATGACGACGACTATGTCCGCTCGCTATCTTCCTAAGCCCAAACTCTATAAGTATTAACCGGCTTTCTTTACAACGGATCGAAACGTCCTTATAACTAACAGCGGACCAGAACGTCCTTAAACTAACAACGAACCACTATGTCCTAAAACTAGCTGTTGACCGAGATGTCGATAAGCTACGGTGGATTGCAGCGTCCCAAAGCTGATATATATAAAAAAAATAATAAAAAAAGAGAAAAAAAGAAAACGGTATGTCCATAAGCAAAATGGGCACGGATGAATACCCGAAAGGGCTCCGTGGGTAAAAACAGCAGGGCTACCGGCGAGTTTTGTGAAAACCCGAAAGGGCGCAATCTCGTTAAAAGACACTTGCAAGGTCCTCTCGACTTTGTAAGGAGAAACCACCTGCGTGAGATCCTTACGACTCACAAGGGAGCAACACACTTAGGGATCCCCACGATCCCTAAGGAGAAATTACACTTGCGAGATCCTCACGACTCGTAAGGAGAACTCTCTTATGGGACCCTCACGGCTCATAAGATTCAAAAGTCTTAAGCTACAGGGATCTGAACCTGTTCTTAAGCAGCCCCTACAACCTCCAATAATGCCCTACAAGCGGCTCAATGCTGACCCTTGTATCCAATCCACGGGCGCGAATAAACATTTCCCTAACGAAGTCCCATCCGTGACTAGGGATATGTCTATATGGTGAACAACCCTTGTAAGTCCTCTCGATTTATAAGGAGAAAACCCTCTGGTAAGATCCTTATGACTTACAGGAGAACATACACTTAGGAGTCCTCACGACTCCTAAGGAGAAAACGCACCTACGAGATCCTCACGACTTGTAGGGAGAAATACCTTCATGAGACCCTTACGGCTCATGAAGTCAAAAGCCTTAGTCAACAGGATCCTAACCCTGTTTACTAAGCCACCTTTGTTCGACATCGACAGAGGCAAATGATGATTCGCTCCTGGCAATATCCCAGCAGTAGCGGTGCTGATGCCAAAATCGGTGTCTAATTCCGAGCTTGCAACGAAAAGCCAGCAAGCCACACATGCATACGAAATAGCCGAAATGATGGGGCAACTTGCAGACAAAATCAACAAGTAAAAATATATGCATGCAAAATAGCCGAAATGATTGGGCAACTCGCAATAAAAAGCAGCGAGTAAAAATAAAAAAATAGCCGAAATGATTGGGCACCGCGAAAAATAGCTCAAATGATTGGGCAATCGCGACCTTCGCGATATAAAAGCTGAAATGATAGAACATCGCGGAAAGAAATAAAAAAAATGAATGAAATTTATGCCCTACAGGTGAAATCATGTCAATCCCTGTATACAATCCAGGGGCGCAAACAAAGAGGGAATCACACCCTTCCTCCCCAAGCTTCATCAAAAGGAGAGGCCAAATCTCAATGGTTCATAGACAGCCTAGAGATCATCTCAACATTCGTCTTATTACAATGGACACAACATCAAGCAAAGCGGAACAGCGGCAACTCCCAGTTCCATGACTCGGCGGTGTACAGATGACCGAGAGTCAAACTCCGACTCCGTGAATTGCGGATAAAGTCAACCCTTCCTGGTCACGTGGAATGCGGATAATGTCAACTCTGACCCCGTGTAAAGCATCCAGAGCAGAGCCTGGTCCTTACCGAACACGGCAGTGAACCCGTGGGAAGCATCCAGAGCAAAATTCCTGGCTACGTGGAACGCGGATTATGTCACTCCTGGCCCCGGGGGAAACATCCAGAGCGGATCTTGGTCCTTGCAGAGCACGGCAATGACCCCGTGTGAAGCATCCAGAGCGGAGCCTGGTCCTCGCTGAACACGGCAGTGAACCCGTGGGAAGCATCCAGAGCAAAATTCCTGGCTACGTGGAACGCGGATTATGTCACTCCTGACCCCGTGGGAAACGTCCAGAGCGGATCCTGGTCCTCGCAGAGCACGGCAATGACCCCGTGTGAAGCATCCAGAGCGGAGCCTGGTCCTCGCCAAACACGGCAGTGAACCCGTGGGAAGCATCCAGAGCAAAAATTCCTGGGTGCGTGGAACGCGGATTATGTCACTCCTGACCCCGTGGGAAACGTTCAGAGTGGATCCTGGTCCTCACAGAGCACGACAATGACCCTGTGTGAAGTATCCAGAGCAGAGCCTGGTCCTCGCCGAACACGGCAGTGAACCCGTAAGAAGCATCGAGAGCAAAATTCCTGGCTACGTGGAACGCGGATTATGTCACTCCTGACCCCGTGGAAAACGTCCAGAGCGGATCCTGGTCCTCGCAGAGCGCGGCAATGACCCCGTGTGAAGCATCCAAAGCGGAGCCTGGTCCTCGCCGAACACGGCAGTGAACCCGTAGGAAGCATCCAGAGCAAAATTCCTGGCTACGTGGAACGCAGATTATGTCACTCCTGACCCCGTGGGAAACGTCCTGAGCGGATCCTGGTCCTCGCAGAGCACGGCAAGACCACGTGTGAAGCATCCAGAGCGGAGCCTGGTCCTCGCCGAACAAGGCAGTGAACCCGTGGGAAGCATCCAGAGCAAAATTCCTGGCTATGTAGAACGCGGATTATGTCACTCCTGACCCCGTGGAAAACGTCCAGAGCGGATCCTGGTCCTCGCAGAGCACGACAATGACCCCGTGTGAAGCATCCAGAGCGGAGCCTGGTCCTCGCCGAACACGGCAGTGAACCCGTGGGAAGCATCCAGAGCAAAATTCCTGGCTACGTGGAACGCAGATTATGTCACTCCTGACCCCATGGGAAACGTCCAGAGCGGATCCTGGTCCTCGCAGAGCACGGCAATGACCCCGTGTGAAGCATCCAGAGTGGAGCCTGATCCTCCCCGAACACGGCAGTGAACCCGTGGGAAGCATCCAGAGCAAAAATTCCTGGCTACGTGGAACGCGGATTATGTCACTCCTGACCCCGTGGAAAACGTCCAGAGCGGATCCTGGTCCTCGTAGAGCACGGCAATAACCCCGTGTGAAGCATCCAGAGCGGAGCCTGGTTCTCGCCGAACACGGCAGTGAACCCGTGGGAAGCATCCAGAGCAAAATTCCTGGCTACGTGGAACGTGGATTATGTCACTCCTGACCCCGTGGAAAACGTCCAGAGCGGATCCTGGTCCTCACAGAGCCGGCAATGACCCCGTATGAAGCATCCAGAGTGGAGCCCGGTCCTCGCCGAACACGGCAGTGAACCCGTGGGAAGCATCTAGAGCAAAAATTGGACTGTGAGGTCCTTAAACTCACGGACAATGATGTCCTTAACCTCGACCGTGATGTCTTAAAACTAACATTGGACCGTGAGGTCCTTAAACTCATGGACTATGATGTCCTTAACCTCGACCGTAATGTCTTTAAACTAACATCGGACTGTGGGGTCCTTAAACCCATGGACTATGATGTCCTTAACCTCGACCGTGATGTCTTAAAACTAACATTAGACTGTGAGGTCCTTAAAACTCATGGACTATGATGTCCTTAACCTCGACCGTGATGTCTTAAAACTAAACAACGGACTGTGGAGTCCTTAAATCCACAGACTATGATGTCCTTAACCTCGACCGTGAGGTCTTTAAACTACGGTATCCTGGAAAACGTCCAGAGCGGAGTCTGGTCCTCGCAGAACACGGCAGTGAACCCGTGGGAAGCATCCAGAGCAACCCCTGACTCCGTGAAATGCGGATAAAGACAACTTCATCCATCACTTGCGGGTCCTCATGACTCGTAAGGGAGTAAATTCTCTTGTGAGATCCTTACGACTTTCAAGAGAAAACACACTTAGGAATCCTCACGATTCTTAAGGAGAAATTACACCTACGGGATCCTCTCGACCGGTAGGGAGAAAATTCTTTATGAGACCCTCACGGCTCATAAAGTTGAAAAGTCTTAGGCGACAGATCCTAACCCTGTTTTCTAAGCCATCACTACCTTACAAAGAGCACAAGATTGACAGCTATATACTATCTACAGACCGCACTTGCTAAAATCATATGGCAAACAACACAGCAAGAAAGAAGAAAGCAGAGAGATGACACAAGACATTACAAAGAACGTGTATCTTTTATTCATGAATTCGATTGGGTACAAAATACATAATATGAAAGAATAAAAGAACAAATACATTTTATTCAAAATTACAAATGGTACAAAAAAATTTATTGAGAGGAAAGCGCTTTCAATAATCCAATCAGCCGCTCGCGCACTTCCCTCAGCCCCTCTTCCTGATCAGCTGCCGCGGCCAACTTCGCTTCGACCTGGGCTCGCTGCTGCAAGTAAGACGAAAGTTGTTCCTCGACGGCCCGCTGAGCTACTTCACGATCTTGTGCATCCCGCTCGACGACATCGAGCTTCTGCCTCAATGTTAACCCATCAGAAATACATCGCAGAAGGCCTTCGAAGATAACTTTCAACTGGCCAGCATTCGCATCAACCTCAACATGCAGTCGAGCAGACTCGCTTGAAGTTTCTTTACATTCCCTCTACTTTAAAGCCACTTCTTGTTCAAGATGGCGGAAGTAAGAAGTGCTCTGCTCGATCCACGCAGCCCGTTGAGTGCTCATAGCCAGAATCTCAGGTGCAGGACGCTTAAGCTCAAGCTCATGCAAGCAAGCCTCGATTTCCCTGCAGCGATTAACCCAAGACTCAACGACGCCCTCACCATGAAAGTTCATGAGCGTCGCCAGCATAGGGTTAACCTCTGCGGCAAAATCCGCAGCAGATGTGGGAGTCTCCGCGTCAAACTCCTCGATATATTCGCTCAGCATGCGTAAACTGGTCACAACACTTTTGGATGATGGACGCCTGGAAAAAGGCCCTGCCGGCATTATAATGCGAGACTCAAACGGGGCTGGAGTCGATGTGATTGCTGCAAAATAGATCATAATCAGATGTCGGCTCAGGAAATAAAGAAAATACGTGAAAAGTAGAGTCTACTATACCGGCTGCAACAGGGGGCAGAGCTGGGAGTACTGGTGGCGCAACGACGGCCTCGTCCCCTCCTTCAATTCGTAAGGCTACAAGCAATATAAAGAAGAGTTAGCAGTAATGCGACTGCCCGTTAAAGAAAAGGACGTCGTTTAGAGAAAATACCCACCGACACCGGCAGGTGGACTAATCTCTGACAAGAAGGAGAAGTGTGGGTGCAGCACCTGATACAGGTGGTCAAAAAGGACTCCTGCATGGATGCAATAGTGCAACGTCAGTACGTAGGTTATACAACGTAAAAAATAAGACTGATGAGTCACGAATCCGCACCTTCCAACATCTGAGATGGTATGAGAGAGGGTAGAGGAGATGCCACCGTCAAGACGGTAGCTAATGGCGCTGCCTCGGGTAGTGCGACATCAGCACTAGCCGTACCTGCATTAGAAACAAGATAAACCCTGTCAGGAAAGATTACAGAATAAAAAGAAGGGCGGTGACCTAAAATTTACCTGATGAGTCACCAGCCGGAGCCGTGACGAGGGCGCCACATGATACAATGGCGGCTTCTCCCTCCTCCATCGGGGTGGTCTCACCTCCCGTCGCCTCATCCCCTGACTCCACGAGAGCCGTCGTCACGCTCGCGACGCCAGGAGACGGCAAAGAGCCGTAGGCGGGAAGAGCGATGATCGGAGCGGTGCCCAACTCTTGAGAAAGAGCAGCCATCTCGGGCCCAGCAATTGTACCCGTTTCGCTCGCCACCACCTCGGGCTCAGTGATTGCAACCGTCTCATCTACCGCTGCCTTAGGCTTGGCCGTGGTAGCTGTCTCACCCGCCGCCACCTCGGGCTCGGCAGTGGTAGCTATCTCGGGCGTAGCAATCGTAACTTTCTCATCGGCTGCTACTTTGGCCCAGCAATTACGGCCACATCGCCTACCCCCGCCCCGGGTTCGGGAATAGCAGCTACCTCCTCCATCGCTCCCTCAGGCTCAGCGGTCACCACCACCTCTTCGGTAAGGCTCGGCCCTACAAGACAAGATATATGAGAACTGATAGTTTAAAACTTTGACAACGGAGCCTCAAGGCACATTACCTGGGGTTGATTTACCGTTTGCTTCCCGAGCCGCACGTGCCGCCCGTCTATAAGCTGTAGACAAGGCAACCGGAGACTCCTCTGAAGGAGTAGCAGCAGGGGTAACGGCGCTTGAACCTGCTCTCGCAGCTAAAGCAGCACTACGCTCCCTTGCTGAGCGTCTCCGGCGCTTCCTTTCCTCCTGAGCCGTCAAAACAGACCTTTTAGAAGCCTCCTTCAACAGGACGTTATCGTCCACATCCAGGGTTACCTCTGGAGCCGCCAAGGCTTCCGTCATCGTTTTTTTAAGTAAGGCCTCTTTCGGCAATGCCGAAGAGCCGGGACTTCGGTAGCTGGCCCGGGGAGAATTTCCGCATCAGCTTACGGGATCGGCATTGTGGTCTCTGCGACAAGACAAAGAAAAGGTCAGATTACTCATAAGAAATGGGAGCAGGAACATGGTGAACCGAAACGTACCAAGGCCTAAGGATGCTCGAAGGCGTTCCTCTTCCTTAAAAGTTTTGAGAGAAGCAGCGAGAGCTTCTTCGGTAGAAATGCCTGTTAAAGAAGAAAAAACGTCAGTCATTACACAATAATAGAAATATGATGCAATGGCGAAAAATACAACTAAAGATTACCTGATCGCGCAAGGATAGCCAACCCCTCTTCACGTCTTGCCAATCGCTCGGAAGCTGCAATGGCAGCCGCCAGATCAGTATCATCTGGCGGCATGAATAAGCCCTCATTTGTCCCATACTCGCTCAAGCTCTCACTATAAGGAGCATGAGGCTTCTGACCAAATACGACATCGGCAGAGAAGAGCGACTTCTTTTTCTTCTTCTGTGAGCGAGCTCCGGTCGCAGCCAGCACCAGCTTGCGCTTAGTGGCCACCTTGGGACGGCGAGTCCCAATATCCGAGCCCACGCCAGATTCGGGCGAGGGTACATTCACCGTCTCTGCACGACCATGAGGCGCCGATGGCGCATCCACCGTCTCCACAGGATCATGGGGAAATCCACGCGTGGGGCTTAGCACACGTGGAGGCTCAACTGCAGTAACCCCTCTTAGCGGAGGAGGGACAGCGATTCGTCGCTTCAAAGGGACGTTACGATCACTGGCAGGGGGCGCACTCTTGCGATCGAGCAGCAGTCGCCTCTCTTCTCTGATGACAGCGCCCATCGCATGTTGATACCAGGCCCCGTGTACGTTAAGGGCCCTCGGAACGCAACTCGGCTCGCTAATAAAGAGGTGGGAGCCCGTATTTAAGCATATAAAGTGATGCAGTGCACTCCGTATTCCCTCTCTGGTAGCAGCAGGTTCTTCTAAGAACGCCTCCAGTGGAACCCCCTGGTTATAACTCAGCTGCTGGGCAAAATGATGGGGATTATATCTCATAAAAAGCACCACATCATTTTGCCTGAATACGAGAAAGCCCAGCCTAATGGAGTATAGGTGTAGAATCTCCCGGGCTTTCAACACGGAGGCTCCGTCCTTAAGGTGTCGCATAATGCCAGCACCGTCTTGGAAGTTTCCTGGCCGATTGTCAGGACTTTATCCGTGAAAGACATACCAGCCCCGACCGTGCGCGGACGAAGAAGCAAGCCCCTAGCTTCCCGCTGAGATGGATTCACGATAGACGCGTTAACTAATCGCATAATTCGTGGGAGCTTGCATTTCTCGTAAAACGAGGGTCTTTTATGAATACCAAATACCCCGAGCACGTGCATTTCCATCCACGAAGTAAAGTAATGCATCGGGAAGTTGGCGGCATGCACCCCCGGTTCAGTTGTATCCGCCGCCACGCTAAGACCATGGTACAGGTGGGCCAGCCCGGCAATCCCGATAGCCACTTGTATTCCGGCCACCATTCGATGTGCTGGGTAGAAGACGGACGGCCTCATATAGCGAGGGTGCATGGGGAGCGCGAACCAACACAACCATAGCCCGAGAAACCCGAGAAAGAAAGTCTCCTCGTCAATGCCCGGAGCGGCGATTTCTGACAGAAGGATGATCACGACATCGGGAAGATAAAAACCCTTCTGATCGTCTTCCAGTACTGGTCGACAGTCCAAGCCAAAGCCGAAGGGATTGTCGAGCTTGGCAAATTTTTCACCTCGTTGCGATAGAATCTCCGGGCGAAGAAACCGGGCAATGAAGTCTGCGAAACTGACCCCCCGGCCTCCGGATTCTAAGGAGAGACTCTCATACATATTCAGCACCTTTATCAGACTAGGAAACTGGTGCTGAATGGCGTTCTCCGGTGTTAGGCCCATCACCACCGGCTTGGTGGCAAAAACATATTCATCCGGAGGAAGCAGCTCCTTATAGTGCTCCCCCCCACCGGCAGACCGAAAATCTCAGCAAATTCTTCTAAGGAGATGGAGACTTCTCTGTCCAGTAGAAGAAAGGTATGGGTTGGGATGTTCCATTGCTCCAAGAACGCCTTAATCCACCATGTCGGAGGAGCAGAATATTGGAACAGCGAAGCATAAACCGCAGGATATAGGCCGAGCTTCAGCAGGTGCGTTTTCTTCGCCGACAAAATGTACCTGGCCCACTGCAAATACCCGGCCGAATGTCGGGGAGTCAACCCGATGTTGTAAGGTTGTCCCCAAGGGCGTGACTCGCCCTGGCATATGCGCCGCCCCAAAGTATCCAAAGCCGCCGGCAGATGCATGGGTATAGCGGCAATCGAAGGTTGAAGAAGACCCTCCGAAGTCCAATTGACAACCTCCACGGCATAGTTCACCGGGGGTGCATCTGCATACGAAATCGATGAGATCGGATCCGACGACGTCGCACAAAAGAAGCTTCGACGACCTCTGATTATCTGGTCGTACCACCTACCCCACAAGTGAAGGTTTTTGTATTCTGGGTCATAGTCTCTGAAAAGCGCGAGAACCTCCCGGTCCACAGGTGCCTCAGGGAATCCTCCCTCTGAACGGAAAAATGGGAAAGAAAGATCGGAAGACATGTCGCCTGCGAGAAAGAACAGAATTCAATTATCAATATTATAATTTAATTTTAAAATTTTGACACTCGGTGCTTTAAAATTTGTACCACACTGCAATGCAATGGAAAGGGGACCAAAGGTGGACCCACAAAATCCATATGGCAATGCATCAATTAATAAACAGCCTCATCATTGGATGAGACTGTCAATTAATGAGGAAATCCTCAAGAAATATTCTCATTGAATGAGAAATCCCTCGGGAAAAGGAGAAAATCTCCTTTTGAGAGCAAAGCTCTGTAACAGAGTGACACTTGTCACACTCTGGTCATTAAGGAATAAAATTCCTTAAAGAGCCTAGCTCTGTAATGATGATGGAAAATCCATCAAAGATTAATTAAAATTAAAATTAATTCTTGAGAATTAAAAATTCTAGGATCTTCAAGATCCATGAAAAAACTTTTAAGAGTTCTTCATCAAAAGATCAAAAGATCTACATATTATCAAAAGAGCAGAGCTCTGATGCATGGGATAAGAAACCCCAAGAAAAGATCTGTTTAGATCTATGGATTCTTGAGAGCAAAGCTCTGTTTATGAAACCCTAAAGGGGTTTTCTTTAGATCAAGGATCTATGAAGAGCAAGGCTCTGTTAATGGGTAAAAACCCTAATTTATTAAAATTAATTTAATTTTACCTAAGTTTGGTAGAGTTCAAACTCTTGAAAGTTCTTGAACAGAAGAGCAAGGTTTTGAATAAAAATTCTTAAGAAGAAGATGATAATCATCTGAGGACCAAAGGTCCTATTTATAGGCACTGAACCGCTTCTTCAACTTCTGAGTTGATCCAAGGGCTCAGATGTTGCCACCGCTGCACTTACGTGTGCGCCACGTGAGCGCAACGGTAGAGGGGCATTTGTTTCCCCCAATCAGAGCAAAACTCTGTTTTAAATTTCAAAATTCAAAACTTGAAGCAACGCTTCAGATCCCGTGCGCTGCGCGCTGCGTGCCACGTGTTAAGCGCAGACACGCTAGCGCTAGGTGCGCTGCGCCCTAGGCAGCGCACCCCCAATCAGAGCAAAGCCCTGCTTCAAAATTCAAAATTTAAATTGAAGCAACGCTTCAGATTCTGCATGCTGCGCGCCACGTGTCAAACACGGGTGTGCTAGCGCAGTTGCGCTGCGCTCTGTGCTGCGTGCCACGTGTCAAACACGGGTGCACTAGCGCAGTTGCGCTGTGCTCTGCATTGCACGCCACGTGTCGAACGTAGGTGTGCTAGCTTAAGGTGCGCCAGCGCTGGAATTAAAAATTCCCCCACCGTCAGATCAAAAGATCTACTAATAATAAATTATTAATTAATCAGAACTAAAATTCTGTTATGGAAAGATCTTTCCAATCTTATTAAAACAAGAATATTATCTTCTGTAAAACAGAAACCTTATGATCAAAGATCCAACGGTGGGAAATATTCCCAAATCAATCAGAGAAAGATCTCTTAAAACTGATTTAACAAATCAATTGGCCCTATATAAAGGCCCCTAGACTTCAAGTCTCAGAGACAGAAAGGAGAGAGAAAAAACCCTCTGCAAAAGAAGAGAAAGCTCTTAGAAAAAAGAAGATTTTTCTTCATCTTCAAGGTAAAAAGAACTATGTTATAGAATAATAGAGATGAAACCATCCCGTAAAAAGAAGTACTATCTTCTAAAAAGATCAGAGATCTAAGAAAAAGACCAAGGTCTTTAATAAAAAAGAAAAGATCAAAGATCTAATCATAAAATAATAAAAAGAAGTAAAATACTTCACTCACGGATCTTTTGATCTATAAAGGAAGAGCCTTTTATAAAAACAAGAACTTTTGTTCTTGGATCTTGAGGCAAAGCCTCCTTTGAAGAACATAAATCTGTTCTTTAATCTTAAAATTGATCATAAGCGCTTTGCGCTATTAAAAAGTGCCATGCACTCATGTATTGCGCTTTTGCGCTTCTTAGGCCGGCGCTCAACGCCAAAACATGCCACGTGTCAACCATAGACACTACTTGCGCTTTGCGCTTCTGAAACAGAGCTCTGCGCTCGTGGGCTGGCGCTCAGTGCCAAGCGCCCCACGTGTCGCTCATTGGCGTGCCAACAGACTAGCGCAATGCGCTCATAAACTAAAAGCGCAATGCGCTAACAAGCTAGCGCTTAGCGCTAAGCGCGACACGTGTCCTCTTCGTGTGTGTTACCCGACAGAAGCGCAATGCGCTCTTTGACTGGCGCAAAGCGCCTGGCGTACCACGTGGCGCACTGTCAGAACACACTTTGTTCTGATGAATGCTATGCATTCAGTATAAGATAAAAAATGTCAGAGCCCAATGCTTAGCATTATTAAAAGGGCAGAGCCCAAATAAAGGCCTAATGGCCAGAACAAAAATAAAATGTTAAACATTTTTAACTGGACTTAGCCCAATTCTGGCCATAAGTCCTCAACTTGTATTGAATTGAGCACATCTGCTCTGTCAACCAATTCACATCGGTTCGAGGGTACATCTCTTTACTCCTCTGATATCTGTCGTTGTAATCCTTCAACGTCGTCAGAGAGGTGACGGGTCCTAACAACCACACATAACAATGGACTGTGGAGTCCTTAAACCCATGGACTATGATGTCCTTAATCTCGACCGTAATGTCTTAAAACTAACAACGGACTGTGGGGTCCCTAAACCCATGGACTATGATGTCCTTAACCTCGATCGTGATGTCTTAAAACTAACAACGGATTGTGGGGTCACTAAACCCATGGACTATGATGTCCTTAACCTCAACCGTGCTGTCTTTAAACTAACAACGGACTGTGGAGTCCTTAAATCCACGGACTATGATGTCCTTAACCTTGAACGCGATGTCTTAAAACTAACATTGGACCGAGATGTCCTTAAACTAACAATGAACCATAATATCCTTAAACTAATTATCGACCGCAATGTCACTAAACTAAACAACAGAGCCCAATTGCTCTTCTGTCGGATCTAAACGATCCTGTTAAGTTGATCTTAGTCTAAAATAAGACTAACGTATCCTTAACAAACGTTTAAGTCGATCTTAGTCTCAAATAAGGCTAACGTATCCTTAAACCCAAACCCCCAAACCCAAATCTAAGAAAGGTACGGATTTGGACTAGTCCACGCCCTGCGGGCGACAACATAACTTAGTCTCCGTATACAATCCACGGGCAACTAAACACAAAACAAACACCCACGACACGAAGTGACCATCTGGAGAAGGAGAAAGTTGCTACCGCGATGCGGTAGCGTGATTAACTGCAGGGGCCTACGCCTGCAGGGAAGAGCGTCCCCACAATAAAAAAAACCCTCAAATGAGGGGGAATCTAACGAAGTCTGCTACATCGGCCGAATCCGTTTAAACCTTCGATACACGGTGCCATAAATCAACTTGGCATCTTCGGAGAGGTGGACGGATAGCACCAATTAGCATCTGCCCCGAATTTCAGACAAGACGTACTTTGCGTCTTCGCCGCATCTTTTGGAGGGGAACAGAGATCATGGTGGAATGAACACCATTTTAGATATCATCTGTTAGGACATCATTTGGAACCAAGATCAGTTTGGGGAGACCTGAGAATAGGCAGACTCAGTTGAACAAGGGTTTTGGCCTTGGGAGACTTGGCTATGTTTAGGCTAAGGTCGACTTCTCATAGTGTTAAACAGTAACATTTGCTTGGCGCTCACGTGCTCCCACGTGATGCTCTAAAGCAATGTTAAACACTGAAACTCTGGGGTGATCACGTGTAACACGTGAGACGCTTGAGAATTGGCGCTGTATACTTGAGTCCAAATCCTCATCTGTATGTCAGTGTTAAACACTTAAATCTTGTGGCCATCACATGTGGGCACATGAAGTGCTCCAGAGTTGGGCACTGCCTCCTTTGGATTTATCTTCCTATTCTGTTCTAGGTGCTATGCATTATTGGGGGTCACGTGAGGCGCCCCAAAATGAGAACTTTCTTAATTTATTCTCCCTCCCTTTTTATAAGTGCTTAGCACTATTAGGGGTCACGTGGGATTGCGTGACTCGAACTCAGACATTCCTTTTTGGTCCTTAAAGGTGCTCTCGTAGGGACACGTGATCTGTCATTATAGCGTTGAACGCTGATATGCATGGGGCTCTTGATCTTAGTCTTGAGAATTTCAAATCCTTTGTTTTATAAGAATTAAATTCTTATGCAAGGTTAAACCCTAGTTTTATCAGAGGAATTAAATTCCTATATCTTTGGAAGAATTAAATTCTTCAAACCTAATTTTTTCCTCTGAGTTTTGGGACTGCATACCAGAATCTCCCCGATGAGAATTAAATTCTCAACTTATGGGGAGATCTGCTTCTGCAGACCTTAACCAGAGAAAGAACTAAGTTCTTTTTTGGAAGAGTTAAACTCTTGTAAAAGGAGATAAAATGATCTCTAGGTCTTTTCCCTCACCTAGGGTTTCTTTTTCTTCAAAGAGAACTCCTTTTCTTTCTTTCTTTTCTCAAATCTTATGGGGGGGTCTCCTCTTCTTCTCTCTTCAGTCTCAAGTCCTTTATATAGTAGATGCAAGTTTGTTGATTTTGTTAAGGAAATCTCTCATTGAGAGATTTTTTATTGATTCGGGGATTTTATCCACTGTTGGATCTTTGATTCAGGGACTCCTGTTTTACAGAAGACATTTTTCTTGTTTTTAATAAGATTGGAAAAATATTTTCCCATACAAAGCTTATTCTGAATCTTGATGATTTTTAATCGCCATTGGATCTTTAATCCGGTGGTGCTCTTATTTACAGAGCACAATCTTTCTTGTTTAGAAAGATTAGGAAAATATTTTCCATACAGAGATTATTCTATATCTTAGTGATTTTTAATCACAATTGGATTTTTAATCCAACGGTGCTCTTTTTTATAGAGCAAAACTTTTCATGTTTAGAAAGATTGAGGGAAATATTTTCCAAATAGGGTTCTGATCTCTCTTATTTAGAATTTAATTCTATCGGCTCAGAAGGTATTAGGAACCCTCACGTGTAGCACGTGACCCATAGCACTAGGTCGGTTTGCTTATATGCAGCAGTCCCAGAGAAAAGCATCACGTGTTGGCATGTGATGCGCCTTCTTGCCTGTTATTTATTTTAGGAAGGCACCTATATATTTTGTATATAGATACTCACGTGTCTGCACGTGAGGCTCAACTTTAGCCATATTTGTTAAGCGTACTGCCTATAATTTTTGCTCCACGGCGCATCACGTGCGGGCACGTGATACTCCATTTGGGGAATTTTTCCATCGCTTTTTGTTTCATTATTTATTTATTTTTTATAAGGGAACAAAGTGGAGGAAAGTATTTGTTATTTTTGTAAATGATAATTGAGGCATGGCTACTAGTTTTGACTACTTTACTTTATTTGACCTTTTGACTTGGCTTGACCACTTGACCTGGTTTAACTATTTGACTTAGATATTTTTGTGAGATCTTTTGTGACCTAGATATTTTGATAAGATATTTTTCATGCCATGCTTGTGGTCATGTCAAGGTAGCCATCTCATTTTTCTTTTATCATTATCATTTATCAAAATCATTTCTATTTTCTCAAGTGAGCTCTCATGTTAGCTCTCTTCTTCTTTCTCACGTCAAAACCCTAAAAGATCTCATGTGTTGAGAATCCTAGGGTTTCAAGAGACAAATAAATTCATCTTCATACTCTACATAACCTAGGCCATCAAGTTTAGCAAGCTTGTTGCCCTAGTTACCTCGGTTTTGAGGTGGAGCTCGGACTATAAACTCTCGGGTGGATTGTCTTTGACTCGAGGAGGCCGTCGAAGAAGCTACGATCCGGATCGATCCTTGGAGCCTATGACAACAAGGAGGACAGCGATGAAGACCCGAAGGACATGTATCGTGAGGTATAACTTCGTATCCGAGTAGTTAAACCTCAAGTAGTTTGCTAGCTAGGGTTTATAGACGATCCTTGGTTCTAGTCGGTGCTGCGAAGCTCGTAAAAATCTTTTTTTGCAAATTCCGCCTCCCCGCGAACACGTGGGGTGCACGACATCGACTTGCAATGGTATCAGAGCCTCTCAAAAACTTTAGATGGCTTGTAGCGATGTTAGAATTCTGCCGTTTTTGTCGCGGAAAAACTGTCGACAAAAACAGTTTTCAAAAGTGAGGTTTTGAGTTGTTTGCATACCCCGCGGACTCACGGTTTGAACTGAGAAGTCGTGGGGTGAAGCGTGCACACCTCGGTGACACCCGGGGGGGACCAACAGCCGGGACCACCCCCCAAGACCACCACTTGGTGGCCTTGGGGGCTGGTGACCTGAGAGCACCAGGAATTGGTGCTCTCTGGTCTGCTTCCCTTTGGGGGCCATCTTGTGGTGGACCCTAGAGGTGGGTACCCCCTCGAGGCCCCTCATTTGACAATATTTCATGTGTCTTCACCTCCGCAAAGATTCGGGCGGGTTTCGAGTTCGTTTCGACTCCCGGATTGGCTCAAAACTATCAATTTTGGAACTTTACTTACTAGATTTTCAAGTCTTGGAAAATTGTTTATGTTTGCTAATTGCGTGCGGAATTCTAATGTCGTAGTTACTTTACAAGATTTGTGTTGTATATATGTGTTTGGAAATGTCGAATAATTTCTATACATCGATTAGTCGGGGTTGCATATATCTGTGATGTTGTTGAGATGGTTTGTGTATATGAACTTGTTGGATCGTCGTGGATGAATAGCCGGGGATATGAGATGAGAGTTTTCATTCTTTCATTCGATATAAAATTTGTAAAGTGATGTAATATTATTTTTGTGGGGCACATCCAGGTTGAGGTTGTAGGTACCGTTGTATTATTTCTTTTACTGTTTTTTGCTTCTAGGATAGACTTAAGGTGGGGTGCACAAACTACCGGATATTTTGAAGTGCCGAGTGGCCTTCTCACTTTGTTAAGGGAGGTTGCTTCACTTCGGGTATTTGGCGGGTAGTTTGCCGCACCCGTAGGGGTCTAGGATGGGGTTTGGCTATTCATCACGACCGTGGAATCTGTCTTTCGTTACAGGCTCAAACGAAATGCGGAATTCCTAGTATATCCAATGTGTTCATCTGTGATCTGGAATACCTATCATTGCGTCTGACGAATGGATATTATTATATATCTATTATATAATAGACGTTGTTTATGTTTTGCATCCGCGCTAGTCCAGCCTTCGCTCTGTCATTAGTTAAGTAACCTAACGGGTGATGACGGGGCCCCGTGGCGAATGCAGATGGCATAAGCGTACGTTGTATTTTCGTTGTTTTCTGCAATGGTATGTTAATTGATGGGACTGCATTACATTAATGCAAAGCAAACATACCAAAGCTGAATCGTTGGAACAAATTTTAAAAACCACTCGGTTATTTTAAAACAGGATACTTTTAAATGGGGAGCTTAAACCACTCCTTTTAAAAGCTATCAGGTTCCTTTGATTATATCAAGTTCACTACGTTCACGGTTTTGCCAAAACCATTCATAGCCCTCCGTCATTTCTTATGAATAGTCAGTAGTATTCAAGCTATGTATTTTGACCTTCGCCAAGGCATAGTGTTTGGTGGCTGCTGGATATTCATCTGTAGCATAGATAGATGCGTTGGTTTGGGACAGTCGTACTACTATTTTGTCCTTCTTCAAGGGTATGTGCGGGTGGGTTCAAATTAACCTGGACAATGACGGGTAAAACTCGACATGTGACTTATGATATGTTGGCCTTCGTCAAGGTCATAAGAGCATGGGGCAAAAATCCACATCGGGAGTTTCTAAGGAAACTGAAACTTGCTATTGCTACATAACATTTGGAGTGTAATAATATTGGTAGGATTCCTTCATGATTATCACACAATGATATTTGAATCCCGATCCTACTGTGAGTATCCTCTACTCCTCAGGAGATTCTTCACTTAACGATCAATACTATAAACCAAGTAGGTGTCTAGAACAGTGTTAGCGGGGCTACGCCTCCAGGGAAAAGAGATTATTTAATTAAGGAACTTCACGAAAGCATCGTAAAACCTCCCTCGAAGTACCGACACTAACCTGGCCGAACGGTTAAGCAAGAATTGTACGATGAGATCAATCCTGACTAATTCTTCTTTTTGGTTTGAGAAAGGATTCGAGAAACAGTGGGAGCCATCTTGTTTAGATAAATTAAAAACCAATCTAAACTTGCAAAAGTATCATGCCGAGTTTATTCTTCTCTCTCTCCTAAATGCAGCAACAAGATAACCAGATTAGGTTACAGATAGATAATAAATTGACTGAGTTATACTATAATGACTGGCAAAGGTTTGTCCAGATGTCCATTACCTATGACAAGCTGGACCGCCTCATTACTACTCATACCCCCCACCATCCCAGGTCCAGTTTCCACCGTCGCGGATGTTGATATCCGTAAGACAAGGGAAATGACAGTGCAAATGCTAAGTGCCTCGTGTTGGCCTCAGTTGATGGTATATACCAGAAGCAGCACGAGAAGATGGACTTAGTTTCCATCTTCCTCCATAACAATGTTTTATATGGAGAGCAATCTCGTATCGCATGATATGAGTCCTCAAAAGAATTGCTTCAAGCGAGGTTGGCTGTCAGATTATCTGTAGAGGACCACGTCCCTACAATAATTAGCTATATTAAAAAGCTCACGGACTTAGAGACCACGTTGGAGAACGAGTCATATGCTGACTTGATTCTACATTCCCTACCTCCTACTTACGCTCAGGGGAAGAAAGCTATACTTCCAGTTAAGGGCACCCTGAAGGAAACCAGGGAGACACCCGCTCTGCTTATTGGGAAATCTTCCTCTTCTGTATCTAAGGCGGATGCCAAAGGTGAGAAGAAGAAGATCGGTAAGGTAGAAGAAAAGGGAAGGGCAAAATTTTCAGGGTTATCAGTAAGGAAGGAGTGATGTTCCTATTGTTACGGGAAAGAGAATTGGCAGAAGGGATGCAGGGCTTAGAAAGCCAGAATCCAGAATCTGAAGCATGTTGCTTCAACTTCGGGTGTGTTTGTGATTGAAAACGGTTTGTCAATTAACTCTACTTCCTGGGTATAAGATACCGGATCAAGATCTCATATCTGTAATTCATTACAGGCTTTGAGAAACTGTAGAGTTATCAGGGCAGGTGATATGACTCTCAGGTTTACTAACGGAATGAGCATGGATGCTGTATCTATAGGGTATATCACCTAGAATTGATAAGTGGGCAGATATTGATTCTACGTATTTGTTTGTGTGTACCAAGTCTAGTTTGTAAGCAATATGGTTCACATCCACCTAAATCAAAGTTTGATTGGGTCAGGTACACTAGAGGACAGTATATACGTGTTTAATCAAGCTCAGGTTTTCAACGCCCAGAACACACTTAAAAGAAAGTCTCCAGAATTAAATAAAACTTTCTTATGGTATTGTAGACAGGGTCACATCAATGAAACATGGTTGTCGAAGTTACATAGAGAGGGATATTTGGATCTGTTTGAATATCAGTTCTATGCAACTTGTCAATCTTATCTCATAGGAGAGATGACAAAGACTTCGTTCACTGGGCACGGAGTAAGAGCAAGCGAACTCTTGGGACTCATACACAGCGACGTGTGTAGTCCAATATCTACAGATGCCCGAAGTGGTTATTCCTATTTTATTATTTTTACGGATAATTTCTCTAGGTTAGGACATGTCTTCTTGATAAAGCATAAATCCGAGACCCTTTGAAAAATTCCGAGAATATAAGAATGATGTGGAAAAACAAACAGGCAAAAGTATCAAGACACTGAAATCTGATCGATGTGATGAATACTTAATTGCCGAGTTCTTGGATTACTCAAAAGAGATTGGAATTCTCTCTCAGCTTACTCTTCAATACACACCATAACACAACGGTGTATAGGAAAGGCGGAAAAGAACCCTATTGGATATGGTTCGTTCCATGATGAGTAATGCCGTGTTACCACGATCCTTCTAAAGTTATGCACTAGAATCAGCTACATATCTTTTCAATAAGGTTCCTACCATGACTGTGCCTACCACACCATATCAGATGTGGAGTGGGAAGACTATCTTCAGTATCTGAAAATATAGAGATGTCCAGCTTTTGTTGAAAAGCAGTATGCAGACCAGCTCGAGGCACACTCAGTACTGTATAGGTTAGTGGGATACCCAAAGAACTCCAGGGGTATCTTTCCTATTACGCAGAGGAACAAAAGGTTTTTGTTCCTCATCATGCCCACTTTTTAGAAAATCAATTTTTTGTAAAAGGAAATAATGGGAGCACAATAGAACTGGAAGAAATTCTAGAACCACAAACTATTACTGAAAGTATGGAAGAAACAGAGGTTTCAAAAGAACCGGACATCCTTACGCCAATCCGCAGGGCTAGTAGGCAGTCTCATCTGCCCGAGAGATACTACGGTTTTCTCATAAACGGGGATCGAGAGGATTGCATCATTGACAATGATGAGCCAACTAGCTTCCAGTAAGACATTCAGAGAGGCGGCTCGGTAAAATGGCTGGATGCAATACGGACCGAAATGGAGTCCATCTTCACCAACAAAGTATGCACTTTGAACATTGCTCCAGAATGGGTGAAACCCGTAGGCTGCAAATGGATCTTCAGAAAGAAGATTGGTGTAGATGGATAGGTTGAAACCTTTAAGGCTAGACTTGTTGTAAAAGGTTTTCGTCAGAGACCTGGTCTGGACCATGATGAAACCTTTTCTCTGGTGTCTATGCTCAAATCCATTTGGATTCTTCTTCTCAATGCTACTTTCCAAGATTTTGAGATCCGGCAGATGGACGTAGAGACAGCTTTTCTAAATGGTAATTTGGAAAAGTGTGTCTATATGGATCGGCCAGAGGGTTTCAATTAGAGTGGGAGTAGCGGGACAATGTGCAAGTTGCTTAAGTCCATTTATGGACTAAAGCAGGCATCGCGGAGTTGGAACATCTGTTTTTATTGAGACAGTCAAAGAATTCGACTTTATCAAAAATCCAGATGAACCATACATTTATAGTAAGATTGTAGCAAGAACTGTGGAATTCCTCGTTGAGTACGTGGATGACATTCTCTTCTTAGGAAATGACATTCCTATGCTACAATCAGTCAAAGGATTCTTGTCACAGAGGTTCTCCATGAAAAACCTACGTGATATCGACTACATTCTGGAGATCCAGATCTATCGTGATAGATCAAAGAGGATGGTGGGACTTTTAAAGTCAAGGTACAACAACACCATACTAAAAATATTTAGTATGGATGATTTTAAGCGCGGTAGTCTACCGGCTTGTTATGGAATCACCCTCTCCAAAGAGATGCCTTCCAAGACTGATTTGGAAAGGGCTCGCATGTCGATTATACCTTACGCTTCTGCGGTAGGTTCTATAATGTATGCGATGTTGTGTACCGGACCAGATATAGCTTACGCACTGAGCGTGGTAAGCCGGTATCAGTCAAACCCAGGGGAGAAGCACTGGGAAGCAGTAAAGAACATTCTCATGTACCTGAGAAGGACAAAGGAGATGTTTTTGGTGTATGGCGGAAAAGGACCTCCAGATCGAGGCCTTTGCTAACTCCAGCTTCCAGAGTGATAAGAATGACTCCAAGTCCATGTCTAATTATGGCTTTACCCTCAATAGAGGGGCGGTCTGTAGGAAGAGCTCCAAGCAGGACACCGTTACAAACTCGACGTTGGAAACGGAGTAGTTCGCTGCATGAGACGCCGCAAAAGAGGCAGTCTGGATATGGAAGTTCTTAATTGAATTTCAGGTGGTTTCTTACATTTGTTGGTCCAATACTTTAGTATTGTGATAACATACAGCGCTATAGCTTTAGGGAAGGAACCCGGGTCCCATCAGAGATCCAGACATATCTTGAGGCGGTAACACCTGATCAGGGAGATCATTGATCCCCAGGAAATCGAGGTGAGGAGAGTAGATACGGAGAACAACACTGCAGATCCACTCACAGAGGCCATCCCTCAGGCAGTGTTCGAGAGGATATTCGAGACCTTCGGTCTACAATATGCCAGTATATGGCTTTAGTGCAAGTGGGAGATTGTTAGTGATATATGCCCTAGAGGCCATTATTGTATCATACTAGATTGTATATTACTTAATGGGATCTTGGAATATACACGGATATAGTAACAGTCTTGCTCAAAATGGTAGTATGCTATCTGGTTTGTTTCTACCTCAATATGTGCATGTGTTTTCTTAACATATTGCTTATACATATTGGTAGAGCCTTTAGGATCTTTGCTTGATTACCAGCGTTGTGATGGCAGTCACACTAGTGGGGGCTGGGTAGTCTATAAGCACATCCTATACAGGTCCCTAGTCATAGGATTATCGAGACAGGGCGTCGATACTCCACAGTAGACTAGTGTATACGCTGCTCATCCCAGTAGGAGAGATGGTCTGTCCCACAACCATCAGTACGTCGTACTGAAGATAGTATGCAGGTGCTCATTAGGTTATGAGTACACTGGACAGGACTTGTCGGGAACTGTTGGTGGGTATTATACCTATCATCGGATAGCAGTTCCCAGGTGACATAAGTACAACTTAGTCCATTGGTTGATGTTTTTTATGAAGTTGTAACCGCAATCAATAACGGTGTCGCGTATAGCTAGACCGAGATGAGTACGGGTCGTTCTCAGGGAATCGTTGAATCTTTTAATCTTACTTTAGACGTGTTGAAAAAGGAAGGAGGAAGAATAATGAATAGTGAAGAATGGTTCCCACTCTTAGTAGTCATCCATGACTATTAAATCATCCATGACTATTGTTTTGGTAAAAACTAGACATGAACGGAGATCCATGTCAAGGTAGGGGTTAAGAGTGGGAACCCTTTTCCCTCCAGAAAGCCTAATCTACATGCATCACTGTCGATCTAGTTTTAAATCTATTAAAGGATAAGAGGAAGGAGGAGTAATAGATTTAGTAGTCATGGATGATTAATTAAAAATTACTCCTCTTATCCTTTAATAGATTTAAAACTAGATCGACAGTGATGCATGTAGATTAGGCTTTCTGGAGGGAAAAGGGTTCCCACTCTTAACCCCTACCTTGACATGGATCTCCGTTCATGTCTAGTTTTTACCAAAACAATCGTTAATCTAATCTTTAATCGTGGTCGTGGCTCCCAATGAATTGGCAGCGCGCCCGATTAGGATGTTAATGATTCTTTTGATAAAGTTTATAAACTTTGTAGGACGTAAAAAGAGTTTAAAGATCTTCATCAACCATTAACCTATCCCTAATCCTACGAACCCTAACAAGCAGAGAATTACTCGCGCATGTTGGGAAAAGAAAAGATAGAAATCATGAAGAAAATAAAATTCAATAGAATAAAACTACCTTTATTAATCAACAAGATCAAGTACACTTTGTTCCTTTAGAAAATGATTACAAAACCCTAGTTTGCTTCTCGATCTCTTCTTAAGGAGGTAGATGAACTGTTGATGATCAACCAGGATTCTTGAGCCGTCGTGGACTTCGTGATCGCGTCGGTTTGATAATTTTTCCAAGAGGCTCTCGGTTCTTATAGTCACATACCCAGAATCTCTAGTTTCCTAATAGGGTAACTAGTTGTTAGGATCCTACTATAAAAATCCAAAATCCCAACTCCTCAATATTGCGGCGGAACCGCGGCTATTGGGTGGGTTTGGCCGTGAATCCGCGGTGGGGTAAAGGGATCTTGGGTTCATTTCTCTGGTGGCCTCTTCTGGTGACACATGTAGATTATTTTGTTATCTGGAATCTGAAAATCTTCTCTCAGTCTCTGCCAGAATATCTTTTTTCGATTTACTTGAATATTTCAACAGATTTGATCTCGCCAACTCAAATTTTCTTGATTTCAGTCCTGATATAATTTCTGCACAATAACTCAATAAATAATGTTAGTAGAATTTGTTTTTATTGAGATATTATCTTAACCATTTGACATGATATTATATTTTTAGAAAATTGGTTAAAGATATTTGATAAGGTAAGCATATTTAAATGGACTAAATATTATATAGATATTATATGCTTATATTTTCCTTCATAATTTTAATTATAATATATAAACATATGAAAATAGTATTTTTACAGATAAACCCTCATATGTGTCATATTTATAATAAACACATTTTATTATATAGAAATAGTAAGGAAAATGTCATATCAAATGCATAATATTTTTGACTGAACAAATACCCCCAAATTTAATTTTGATCGTCCCGAGCAAACTAGTTATTCAAGAGAAGGAGAAAAAGAAAAAGAAGAACCTAAGCAGCACACTTTCGTAGGCAACACGATTGCACTGAGCACGTGCAACAAGCCGTTAAACCTCTAGGTGTCCCTAGTAGGAGGAATTTTGTCTCCTGAGGGTTTTCAACGGATTACACCCACAAAATCCTATAATAATAAAAAATGATGAAAGTTACATATAAAGATAAGAACTATTAAAGAAAGAACTTGAAAATAAGAGTTTCCAACTATACCGGTTTTTCGGTTGTCATGAGCCCTTTCTTAATGGTCATGAAAAAATGTTAGAAATCACATCATCCCTCAATAAAATATCGCCTTTAGTCTTTCTCCTATTTTTCTTCCAAACATTGATCATATACCCCTATGTGTGTGTAAAAGACATCTCTACACTTAGAGAATTCAATTCAAGCCATCATACTCTTGTCCATCTTCCAAAGTACTTTATAGTCGGTGGATATTTTAGATAAAATTGCTCACACATTTTTCATACGACCGTTAATACTTTTTGAGATACTAACCGACCGATTACAAAATGTGCTTGTGCATTTAGGTGTAATTCCTCATTTTGCAACACCTAAGACTTATCAGTGGCTCCCAAACCAGTTGGTCTAAGGCACTAGGTGATAAAGCACCCTTGCTATATTTTTTTATACCGCCTTAAGTAATTACAAAACCAGTGTTCATTTTTTTTCTTCACCACTTATATTTTATTTTATTTTTCTTCATACTAAGCCTTTTAGACAAAAGCATTTCAAGATATCCTCTACTATCCCAAGTTTCAAGATGTGTGTAAGTGTGTATAGTAGGGTATCAACATTCAGATGTTTGTCTTCAAGACTAGGGACTATTTTTCAGACTTATTTTTATCCTCAGATTAGTAATTTCCTTCATCTTACCAACCCTTGGGACAACGGCTCATGACTACCTATTACTAGTTTCGTTTAAAAAAACATCTATTTTTCTTATTTTTCTTAAACTATTCCTATCTTTCAAATGTAATTTTTCATTTTCTAACTTCCATTATCAAATTTTTTTTGTGCTTATATAAAGTATAATGCAAAATAATGCGTAAATAAGCACAAACCTCCCCCAAACCTGTTTGCAGCAGTGTCCTCACTGTTGTCATCTTTTAAATCTCAAAATCTATAGACTTGGGAGGAAAAATTATCAAAGGGGACAATAAATAATGAAAGTGAAATTCTCCCCCAAATTTATTTTTAGCTCGTAATTTTGTAAAAACTTATTTTCAAGAGCCAAAATATTTTTCTCCCCCCAAACTTGAGTAAAATAGTATTAAGCATTTAAAATTATTGGGGGGGTTAAAGTTATTAGTCAAAGTAAAGTATTACAAAGACCAAAAGTCAACACCAACCATTCAAAAATTTTATCAATGTAACGCACCGGTTGGTAGGAGACCATGTTACCTATTGACGTGAAGAAGTGGGGAGGAGATAAGAGGTGTAACGGAAAAGGTTTACGTCTTGGTTTGTAGAGACGAAACAGGAATGGTAGGTTACTAACATTCTTGTTTTTGATAAGAAGAAGATGCGGCGGTTCAACTTATTTAGGTTGGGGTTGATTCATCACAATGCCCATATCTTCTAAGAATGCGAGTTCATCAGTGAAAATTTCCTCGAAGTTTTCATCGATATCCCGAATAATAATCTCATCGGAAAGAATGGGATGATACCCTGACTCTATAAAAGGTTCACATGTTGACCCGGACAACAACGTAATAGCGGAGTCGAGATCAGTATCGTAAAGCTGTTCAAATTCGCTGCTGTCGGCATTTATCGCTTCGACAGAAAATACTCGAGCATAGGGTTCGGAGGGTTCACTTCTCAACTTGTAAATGTTAAGCTCAATTGACTTCTTCCCGAAGGATAGGGTCATAGAGCCGTTTCGACAATTGAGGCAGTAGTTGGGTGCAGTCCCGAAGTACTTGGAGGCAGTGGCGGTTAGATAGGATTCGTCTCTCCCGGTATTAGGGGTTGATATCGTGCTGTGTTTGGAAGGCCATTACACAAAGTCCTTGGCCAAGGCAAGCGAGATTTACTGGTAGGTATTCTAGTAGTTTCTCAGGGTGTATTGGGCTACTCTATGACACGACTTATTGCGCTATTAAGGGTCTGACGATTACCGCTCCCTAGGCCCGATATGCGATACTCTTAGACGAACAGATCGGACCGTACATTGATTGTCACATTCAGGCTCAGTAGGAGTTCGGATGGGTTTTCCTCATCGGCCTTCTTATCGACATCTACCTGAGGACCGTTACGTGCAGCTAGTACCGCTTGCGGCCTGTGATTAAACCCACTGCCAGCGTAGTGTCGAGTCTTTAGAGTTCCACATAGAGAGTTTCCCTGCACTGGGCAAAAGGTGTAGAGGCCGTACGGTTTTACGGCAGGGCTTCGATCACTTACGTGCACTTGTGCGCGTATGATGTTCGGGCGGATAATACTAGTGGGCTTTGGTTTAAGCCGGATCCTAGTATTATATTGATGGATCAATTTCGTCTCTTTGTATTCGTGTTTCTCGGAATACGAATGCAGGTATGTATATACGGATGAGAGGAGCACAGAAGGAGACACCTCATTAGGGTTTTGACCATTTACTTGATTAAAACAATTATGAGGTGGAGGAAAGTATTTGTTATTTTTGTAAATGATAATTGAGGCATGGCTACTAGTTTTGACTACTTGACTTTGTTTGACCTTTTGACTTGGGTTGACCACTTAACTTGGTTTGACTATCTGACTTAGATATTTTTGTGAGATATTTTGTGACCTAGATATTTTGATGAGATATTTTTCATGCCATGCTTGTGGTCATGTCAAGGTAACCATCTCATTTTTCATTTATCATTATCGTTTATCAAAATCATTTCTTTTTCCTCAAATGAGCTCTCATGTTAGCTCTCTTCTTCTTCCTCACATCAAAACCCTAAAAGCTCTCATGTGTTGAGAATCCTAGGGTTTCAAGAGATAAATAAATCTATCTTCATACTCTACATCACCTAGGCCATCAAGTTTAGCAAGCTTGTTGCCCTAGTTACCTCGGTTTTGAGGTGGAGCTCGGACTATAGACTCTCAGGTGGATCGTCTTTGACTCGAGGAGGCCGTCGAAGAAGCTACGATCCGGATCGATCCTTGGAGCCTACGATGACGAGGAGGACAGCGATGAATACCCGAAGAACATGTATCGTGAGGTATAACTTCATATCCGAATAGTTAAACCTCAAGTAGTTTACTAGCTAGGGTTTATGGACGATCCTTGGTTCCAGTCGGTGTTGCGAAGCTCGTAAAAATCATTTTTTGCAAATTCTGCCTCCCCGCGAACACGTGGGGTGCGCGACATCGACTTACAGTTACGCTTGCGTTAATGGAGGTTTCGCTCATTAATGGGGAAATGAGCCTGCGTGGGACGCAGAGCGTGGGGCGACGGATATCTCACTTTGGCGAGATGCGCGGAGCCGTTGCGGAGGCGCTGGGGCTCCGCGTTCTCGGTTGATCGGGAGAGCCGAGGAGGCTCGGTATGTCAGGGGCTTGGAGACGAGCCGGGAGGCCGAGGAAGCTCAGCACATCGGGTGGCTCGGAGACGAGCTGGAGGCCGAGGAGGCTCGGCTCTTCAGGAGGCTCGGAGACGAGCTGGAGAGCCGAAGACACTCGGCACGTTGGGAGCTCGGAGACGAGCTGGAGGCCGAGAAGGCTCGACACGTCTGGAGGCTCGAAGACGAGCTGGAGAGCCGAGGAAGCTCGGTATGTCGGGAGGTTCGGAGACGAGCTAGAGGCTGTTCGTTAGGCGAGTATGGAAGTACTCGGGGAGGTCTCCTGGAAGGTCGGGTGTTCCCTCGGAGACGACGACCCGAGGTACGTCCCCACATCATCATATTTTCTCCTGCTCCATAGCCTTCGGGACACGTCATCTGCTACGTGTCGTGATCAGGGGAAACACCACTTCTGAGCATCATCACTCTCTCTTATGAGCATACCTTTGATGGACCTACTCTTTCTCTCTCTCTCACACACATTTGGCAAAAACCTGGTTAATCCTTTCTCGACTTCGACCTACCCATAGAATGCTTTTTATTGGATTTTTTTTTCTTCTTGCTAGTTGCTCCTTCTTTCGTGTTGCTTGAGGATTGATAGAGTATTCTTTTCTTGAAGGTAAAGCAACTTTTATTTTTAATTAATGAATTTTTTTCTTTATGAAAATGCCTCATACAAACTCTATTTTCCCTTGCTTTTGGCATTGGCTCGTAAAAACTTACATCAATGTTAGATTTCAGGATATGTAATTTACACACGATAAGAAAAATGATCAATGTTTAAGGAATAGTAATAAGTGATTTGATATTTAAATCAAAAGCGACGATGTTGACTTCATAGGAAGCTTGATGTTTCATCATTTGTTTTCTCAAATAAAAAAGAACGAAACTTTCTTTGAATGTAATAGACAAAATAAATTGTATTTATCTAAATATTATGAATCGGTGAAATATCATGGTATTTTAATGTAACCCAGCTTTTATTTAATATTATTATAATTTTAAAAAAACAACGCTCGATCGGAACATGGATAGAGTTAGAGGTAAACTAATATGGATATGGATATGGATAATTAACAACAATATGTTAGATTATTTACTTTAAACAAAAAAGAATGAAAGAAACTAGTTGTCTTCAAAATTCCGACAGTTTATAATAAAAGGGGCTTATTTACTGAAAACTCTCAACACGTTTGGATCATTTTAACAAAACTTTCATTACCTTTGAAACTGATAAGAAACTATCAAACTTAACGGTGCCACGTCAGCACCACCTCGGCGCCACGTCAGCCAAGTTGCCACATCAGCAAAAAAATGTAAAAATCCCCAAATTACTTATCTTTTAACACTAAACCTAATTTCTAAATAAATAAAAAAACATAAAAACCAACATCATTGCTGGCGCCAGCCTCCCCCAACCCTTACCCTTGGCACCCACATCAACTTCTTCATCAGCATCACCACCATCAGCATATTCATCTTCTTATTTTTCATCATTTTCTTATAGTTCATCTTCTTCTTCTTCTTCTTCTTCTTCTTCCTATTGTCGGCGTCGGTGCCGGCATCACCCTCTGCGCTCCCCTCTCGATCCCCACCCTTTTCCCCCACATCAACATCTTCATCATCATCACTATCATGCCCCGCTTCCTAAAAAACGGTAATGGCACGTGACGAGACCCACAGCATATTTATTTCGAGAATTTCATTTCTCGCAATAAATACGCTAAGCATTTATAAACAATATAAATAACATACAAGAATTAACAAGAGAAATTTAAAATTCAACATTAAATTTATTTACATTCATCATTTTCATATAGTTTTGCATACAAGATAACTTTAAAACAAAGGTGCAATGAAAATGCTTAAACAAATGGCATACATGCTGGGTTTCTGAAGCTAGCGTAACGGAAGCGAGAAACGGAGGTGGAATGCAAAATTAAAATTTTCATGCAAGCACTGAAAATCAATCCAACCACTAGACTGGCAACTAAACAAGATATCTAGTTACAAGTTTGCGAACATTACAACCTTTGTAGCGTGTTTGCTTAATCGTGTAAGACCCATCCAAGCTTCGTAGGCCGTCGGAATGCGCTTGAGAGTCGATCGCGCTTACCGAAAATGATCCACTAGAGAGAAACTGATCCAACCTCCGGCTTCACACCAAGAATCACAAGTGAAGCAACTAATGCTCCAACCTTGCAAGAAATGGAGTGTGAGTAATATAAGAATTATCACTATTCTTTTTCTCTCATTTTGCAAACTTAAAGGAGCTCCAAACCTCATGAAGAAGAAGGATGAGGTTAAGAGGAGAGAGTGTAACATAACAAAATCAATGAGAGAGCGAGGGATGCTATCCAACCCTTAAAACTATGTCATAACCATTTTCAATATAAAAATGAACCCATCCCTCTTAACCATACTCTCATGCCATCTTACCCTCCACCTAATTTTATTTTCTTTTAATAAAAAAACCCCCTAAATGAGGTGTTCTCCTTCTAAATGCATTCCATATAAATACGGAATACAACCCCGATATATGTATCGAAAACATATACATGTATCCGTATAAAAATACGAATATCCAAAGAGAGATAAAATGAATAGTGAACATAATATATATATATATATATACACATATTATTAAATCAATATTTGATTTAATAACCCGGCTTAAAGTTAAGCCGGTTAGTATTACAAACGTCCGATTAAAGTTCGTGTATCAAGTACACGTATTTAATCGGACTCCTGTACGTATCAACGTACGTTCTTTGCATCGTATCGTCTGAACCGGGAAAACTCTCTGTGTGAGGCTCGACAATACGCTGGTAGTAAGTTACTGGATAATCCATAACCACAAGTATGTCAGCAACACTAGCTGTACGTAACGGCTATCCAGATATATGTCGAAAGGGAGGTCGACAATCAAGTCCGTCCATACCCTACTGAGTCTGTAACAATATTAATACAGTCCGGTCTCTTCGTTTGAGAGTGTCGCATACCGGGTCTAGGGGTTGGATAACTTCAGACCCCTAATAACCCGATAAGTCGTGTCGGTGTCAAGCTCATAATCAACCTAGAAACTACCGATCTTCTATCAGTAAATATCATACGCCATGGACAGAGACTTATGGTGATGGCTAACCGAACACGGCGTAACATCGACTCTCTATACCGGGAGAGACGAATCCCTTCCGATCGCTCACTGTCTCCATGTGGCTCGGACTGTATCCAACTAAAACATGTTTATACGACTCCTTTGAGCCATGGTAGGGTAGTAATCTAAGTACGATAGGAAATCACCCAAGACAAATAACGATCTCAAGTCTAAAGACTACCCTATACTCATGTCACCAGAGAACTGCTATCTGACGATAGGTATAATACCAACTAGGAGTTCTAGCCGAGTCCATCTGGTGTACTCACCTCCAGTGAGCACCAGTATACAATCTTAGGTGCCACACCAATGGCTGTAAGACCGGCCACTGTCCCTCATCGGGGTCTACAAACGTATACACTAGTCTATTCTAGAATATCGATGCCCGGTCTTGATACTCCCACGACTAGGGACATTTAAGGATGTGCTTATGGACGGACCAGCTCTCACAATATGATCGGCATCATAATGCTGGTAGTCAAGCAAGGATCCTATGGGCTTTTTCATTATATATTAGCGACACGTGATAAAACGTATACACATAAATGATAAAGATAAAGTAGATAGCATACTATCATTTCGAGTAAGACTGTCCTACATGTATAGGTCTTTCTTCAATTATCATAATCGCCTACCTGTAATTATAATAATTGTCTTGAGGGCACTATATCCAACAATCTCCCACTTGCACTAATGGCCAATTATTGCGGTATCACATACCCACAGATCGCGTGTTATCGAGTACCCAACTTTTTTCCTAATCTGTTTCGCAAACCGTGTTTGAGAAACAACCGTGTTCGAGAAATAGCCTCAGCGAGTAGATCCGCTACAATATTTCTAACTTCATCTATCTATATCTCAACTTCACGGAGATCAACTATCTCCCAAAATGAGCGATACCTTTCTTAGAATTTGTCTGGATATATGATGGGACCAAGTTCATAAATGAACAACTTTATCCAACAAACTTCTTGGGTTGTATCTTCCACTGATTATAATCAGCATCATGCGCCATGTTTACCTCAGTATTCTGCTTGAAACCCTTTCCAACACACTTCTCCTCAGAAAAGGGTAAACTTATAAATTTGACAGTCACTCTATCATCTAGGTCACCTTGGAAGCCAGAACCGGTAAGCGCCTCATGTAGGAGGCCGTCATTACCATACACCAAGAACATCCGCACATGTTCTTCACTGCTTCCTCTTGTTTTTCTAGGATTGGATTAATATCCGCTTACTCTAACAAGTGCATAAGTTTTATTTGGTCTGGTACATGATATCGCATGATTGACTCAATTGCCAAAGGAAGTGGAATGTCATTCATACAAGTCCCTCTCCTTATCAGTCTAGAGGACATCTCTTTAGAGAGGGTGACTTCATCACCTACCACGTCAGGAGTCATCCATTTTAAACCCCTTTAGAATGGTGTCCAAGCACCCGGATTGGGACACTATCCAAATCTAGATCTATCAACATAGATTTAGTCACCAGAAATCTTGATATATTATCCAGATCCTATATAGAGAAACATCTGTGACAACCATACTTTGACTGATTGTAGTATATGAACATCTCTTCCTATCAGAAGTACATCATCCATGTATCATATGACAGTACTCCCTAAACCCTTCTTACCAGGTTATCTATTATTTTGATGAAGTCAAACACTATGACAGTTATATCAAAACAGATGATCCGTCCCCGCTATACCTTCTTTAGTCTATAAATAGACATAAGTAACTTGCACACCTTCCGCTGCTCCCACTGATTACGATAATCCTCTAGTAAAGTCATATACAAGTGTACTTCTAAATTCCCATTTACAAAAATGTTATAGTCATCCACCTGCCAGATCTCACAGTCATGAATAGCAGCCGTAGCAAGTTATATCCGTATGGACTTCAGCACAGAGACTGAAGTAAAAATTTCATCACAATCCACCGCGGGTATTTGACGAAAACCTTTTACTACAAGTCTAGATTTATTAGGTTACTACCTTTCCACCTGCATTGATCTCGAAAGATTTACTTGCTCCTAATGGGCTTTACCCCTTCAGGAGTATCCAGTAAAGTCCAAAGTCCATAATTTGTTGGAGTGGGTGGAGTCCAACTTGGATATAATGCATCTGGTCATCTAGAAGTCACCACTTCTTATGACCTGTAAATAACTAGTAGGGTCATCATCACCATGATGCAGACCTCCATGCTACCATCTATGAGGAAAATAAAGTATCTCTCGGGTGGCTGAGCTTACCTACTAAAATCTGCGGAGTGGCTAAGATTTGTCAAGTCCAATTGAATTCCCAAGTTCTACTAAATTTTTAGTAATCGTTTGTGGTTCTGGAATCACTTCCAGTTCTACCATACTCCCACTAATATATTTTGCTAAGAAGTCCTTTATAAAAAAAGGTGGTGAGTCATGAACAAATCAACTTTTAATCTTGAAAATGGTAGAAGTTAAACTCTCGCGAAAGCTTGGGATAACTCACAAACTGCCATTACTGAAACGTGTCTTGAGTAAGTCCGGATTATACTTTTAAACAAAAACTAGATAACTCTATAGCTTAACAACCTTAAAATATGCTACCATTCTATGTCCATATAGAATCAAAGGCACTAATTTAGATGGAATCAGATTCAAATGTTATGCAGCGGTGTCCAGTGCATATCCCTTCATGGAAAAAATGCCATACAACATTACTTCATCAGGGAGCGCACCTGCGGATGAGTAATCTGAAAGAGAATCAAAATTCTCAAATATACATCTACGGAATACATAGCATAAATATCCACATCTCCGATCACTTCGAAAAATCTTGATACTTTCAACGTTTGGTGTTTTACTTTATTCTAATACCCCATGAACTTCTCAAAATCTGTGAACCTTGCATTTCAATGAATGGATGTCTAAAACCAAAGAACTCATAGATAAAACAGAATAAAGTAAGAGTACCAACCTCTTGTCCTAAAGGACACCGGTCAACATATATTATCATGTATAAGTCCTAAGAGCTCAATAACTCAAATTCCGTGTGTTGCAAGTTGAGAACTGTATTTTGGTTAAGAACGTTTATACCGTTATTCAATACACCTTAGCTTATCTTTAATTGATAAAGCTAAGTGTTTTTCAAAAATTATATCTCACTTTATAAAATAAAGAGACAGATATATCAATTTTAAAAATTAGTGCATAACAACGGTTATTCAAAACCAAATATTTGTTGTTAGGCAAAGCCAGGTAATTTTCCCAATAACACCAATTGCTACGAATTCCGTTATTGAGGAACAAATCACCCTTTCCCAATACTCTACTTCTTCTCAGTATCTGTAGCGCTCTACAGATGTGAGATTCTAATCCGGTATACATATACCCAGGAGTTAGAATTAATTGGGAAATAGTTTTCAATTGCAACAACACAGAAAAACTGAAACATAAAAATTGTTTTAAGGGGTGGTCGGGTATTCCTAGTAATGTCTCTTCCATTTTCCAAATTCATAACACTAGTTACAATTTCCTTTGCCCTCATTTCAACCTCTTTATATATCTCTACTTCTTATCTTCTGTACACCATACTTAGGCTAGTTGATTTTCTTCCTTCCCTATCTTTCAGCATTAGCCTAAGCTTTGGAAGAAGACTATCCAATAAGCATAACTGGTGTACACTCATAATTTTAACTCGAGAGAAGCTAAAGTGAAGAGACAACAGAATTATACAATTCAATTTCTTCAGAACATGTGACTATCTTCGGACTGAAATAAATTTCTTCGAGTTCGTATGTTACTATATGAGATGCCTTTCCAAGGATGCGGTCCATGACTAGTATAAGTGTGACCTTTGTCTTTGGAGTTCATCATGTAAACTGTGTGAACTACTATGCCCCCAGGCTTAGGGCATCTGGAGCTTTGACCCTCGGAGTTTGCCTTGGACACTTAGGCTTTATCAGGCCTCTCTCTTTTATGAGAAGCTGCTTTAGGAGGAACCATTGTATCAGGAACCGTCTTGGGATGAGTCCCCTTATATTTGAAAGGAGATTTGTTAGAATTTGGCTGACTATTAGGGGAAGAGATACGGTTGACAACTGAGTCCATCACTTACTTCCACACCATATATATAGATGAGGAAAGTTCTTTTAGGGAGCGAACTGGTTCCTGCTCTCGTTTGATTTTTACGGGCTGCGGAGATTTTTTCAATACTGCGGTGGGAAAATTTTGTCTGACCCTTTGCAGTAGTTCGAAGATGTTCCTGGTTGGAACAGCGACATTCATCATTAGAGTTGAAGTAGGTGGAGTCAACGCTGACGGAGAACTGCCCTAGCTCGTTTTGTATGACGCTGATATCGACGTCGACCGTTTCTTACGGCCGGAATTTGATTAGCCTCAGGATTTTGTTGAGCCTGCCCCCTGTTTCCTTCGGGAGCTTGAATATTCTGTCCCCTGCGTTGACCTTAGTCTTTGGCAGGTGCCAGTTGTTTGAGGACTGATTCCGTCGGCAAAGTTGAAGTTGGAAGATTCGTTCCGTGGAAGACAGATTTCTTTTGGGCTTCCACCTTCGGTGTTGAGTTACCGAGGGTAAGAAATGGGAGCATAGACCCAAAGATAAGCCCATCGATTTCTTGAAGAGCTGAATTGCAGAGATTTAAGACTGCAAGTGGCCCATATTTGACTCCAACAGATGTGACAGAGCTTAAGTTGCTGTGAGTGAAAGCAAACACCATTCTGGAAAGAGACGAAACGCCGCTTCAGTATCTCATCACCCAAGGGCAACTACAAACATGTATACCGCGATTATTTGATCGCGGAAAAAACACGACATACGAAGTGTGGAGTGGAAAGAGGAAGAGGTCCCACCGGGCGTGCCAAAATCTGTTTATAGTCAAAAGATCGGACCGAGATGTTGGGAAGTCTGGCCTGAATTTAGGGGCAGATGCTATTTGGACATATCCATTCACCTCTCCGAAAATACCAAGTTGATTTATGGCACCATATATCGGAGGTTTGGACAGATGCGACCGTTGTGGCAGACTTTATCAGATTCCACCTCATTTGTGAGGGGTTTTTAATTGTGGGGATGCTCTTCCTTGCAGGTGCAAGCCCCTGCAGTTAATTATGTTATCTCATTGCGATAACCACTTTCTCCTTCTCCAAAGTTCGCTTCGTGTCGTTTGTTAATTTATTTTTATTTCATTTTCCCGTGAATTGTATACGGAGACTAGTTTATGTCGTCGCCCGTAGGGCGCGGATTAGTCCAAATCCGTATATTTTAGATTTGGGTTTGGGTAAAGAATTTGCTCGACGTGGTCCATGTTGGTAGCTTAGTTTGCCAATGGGAATGAAATAAGGACGCAGATCTCATATAAATGAAGTCCACCAGTTCATGGGATATTTGGGTTTTCTAAGGATCATTAGTCATATTTGAGACTAAGATCAACTTAGAAACAAATGAGCATATGGACTTAATTATTTTAGTTTAAGGGCATCACGGTCTAACATTTCCTGTTTGGGACGAATGTTAGTTTAAGGACATTTCGGTCCAACATTCCCGTTTTGGGGATGAATGTTGGTTTAAGGACATTTCGGTATGCCCGTTTTGGGATCGAATATTAGTTTAAGGGCAATTCGGTCCAATATTCCCATTTTGGGGACGAATATTAGTTTAAGGACATTTCGGTCCAACATTCCCAATTTGGGGACGAATGTTAGTTTAAGAACATTTCGGTCCAATATTCCCATTTTGGGGACGAATCTTAGTTTAAGGACATTTCGGTTCATTATTCATCTTGCGCGCACGTGTATTTGTTACATGGAGAAGTGAACGACGGTGACACGGAATGCACCCAATTTGGGGTGCGATCCGATTTGAGGTGTGTACGTCAAATTGGAAGTGCATCAATCTGGGATATATCATTCCCTGTCTTGATGAAATTTAATATCAAGTTGGGGAGAGAAAAGAGTTGTTTGTTGTCGGGACCCGCCTTCTCTCTGAAGATGTTGATGAATTACAACAACATATATCAGAGGTGTGGAGAGATGTACCCTTGAATAAAATCTCTTATTTGAGTGAAAAGATCATGGTGAATCATCTAAGAATCGTTAGTCTTATTTAAGACTAAGAATAACTTAGAAAATATGGGATGAAAATCGTCAGTCATGTATGGGACTAAGATCAGTTTGGATATCATGAACATAAGCTTGCCAATTTGGACTAAGATTGGATTTCTGTAACACCCGGCAGTGCTAAGAACTCAGTTGCATATAGCGCTCACGTATTGATTAGTCTATAATATTGCACATTTGAATGATTATTTCCCCCACTATTGTTAAACTCTAAAAGGTGTTTATTGTAATTATAGAACATATGAGGGTTTATGTGTAAAAAGTTTATTATCATATGTTTTTACATTAACATAATGAAGGAAAATACATGCATATAATATTTATATAAAATATTAGTAATTAAAATATGCATATCATATCAAATATTTCTAATCAATATTTTTAAGATATTGTATCATACAAATGGTTAGGATAATATCTCAAAATAATAACAAATACTACTAACACTATGACTTGAGATATTGTGCAGATATTAGCTCAGATCTGGAGATCAAGAGATCCGAGATGTCGGAATCAAATCTGCCGAAATATTGAAGCAAATCACAAGATCTAGCAACGGCAGAGACTCAATGCATTATTTTCAGAATCCAGATATCAAATAGATTTCCAAATGTCAAAAGAAGAGAGTAGAAAAAATCCCAGATGATGATCCCACCAAAGCGCCGCGGTTGGTCGGCCAAATGCAAGATTTACAGTGGATTCGCGGCATCTTTGGAGCCGTTGGATGAGATATTTTGGGGATTGGATCGTATCAGCATACAATCACAGATGGTATATAGGGTTTCTAGTTTCTATGACTGTAAATAGAACCGAGAGCTTCACATTCAAAATCATCAATCCGAAGTGATCAAGAGATCCAAAGCGATCCACGCATCCAGGTGATCATCAGCTAGTCATACCCTCCAACAAGAGAGAGAGCAAGAGCAAAACTAGAGTTCTTTGTAATCTACTTTGTATGGAGAGTTGTATGCAATAGTTGATTAATAAAGGTAGTCTTTTTATTAATTTTTTGCAAATTAATTTCCGCACTTGCTTTCTGCATTTTAATTCTTAATCATATTTTCTTCTTCATCCTTTCTTCTATCTCAAACCATGTGCGAGTAATTCTTAGCTTGCTAACGTTCGTAGGCTATGGTAGATCAATGGATGATAATATATTTTAACTTCTTTTATACATTTTAAAGTTTATAAACTTTAGTAAAATAAATATTAACATCCTTATCGGGCGCGCTACCAATTTATTGATAGTCTTGACCACGATATGAGATTAGATTAACACTTGTTTTGTTAGGGGCTAGAGATGAATAGAGATCAATGCAAGGACAAGGGTCAGGAGTGGGGAACCCCTAGTTTCTTCCAAAAGAACCCTAATCTACATTCATCACTATCGATCTAGTTTTAAACTATTAAAAGATAAAAGGAGTCGTCTTTAATTAATCATCCATTACTACTAAATTCTATGAATCCTATAAGCCTTCTTTTTATATAAATCTTATATCCGTAGTATATCCGTAACTACAACCAATCACCCTTCTTCTATCAACTCGTCTAAAGCAAGAAAAAGGTTTACGTTTCCCCGTGGACGACCCGTATTCATCGTGGCTAGCTACTAGCGACACCGTCCTGATTGCGGTTACTTTATGAACTACACTTTTCAAAAGATCAATCAAATGGTGTCGTTGTCGGGGAAACGTCTGTAATTTTTTTTCTTGCTATTCGGGTTGAATTCTTATAAAATCCATACCATAAAAAATTTCAAAACCGCATCTTGTGTATTTAACGATTATTGTGCGAGTTTTGCAAGGGAATCTGGAGTAATTAGAGCGAACCAACAAAGAGTTAGAGACTTTCAAAATAGTCCAGAGGACCATAGGGGAGCACTGTGGAAAAATTGTCAAAAGAACCCTCTACCCCGCGGCAGAACCGCGGCAGAAACAAGCAATTGGCTGCGGAACGGCGGCGGAGTGGGGGAGTTGGGCACACAAAATCCTCTGGTAATTTTCTAGTATCTTTCTCTCTCCTCTAAAATCCAATAATCTGATCTTTGCCTGCAGGATTCTTTGCAAAAAGCGTCGCTCAAAAATCTTTTAGCGTGTTTTGATATTGGTTTATTTGTGCATAGCTTAATTGGACATTAAAGGGCAATAACCCAAATCCAGATTAGGTGGATATTTTATCACCCTTCCTAGGCCCCCTAAATCACAAAACAAGCATACTTTTACCCTACATTAATTAAAAAATATCTAGACCAAGCCTCTAAGGACTGTCGCGCTCAATTAGGACAGAGGAGGGTCGTGGATAATCTATCGCTTATCCGCATCTCTTTTGTGGTGTTTAGGCAAGTGTGACTAAGAAAAGTGGTTACTTAATTAGGCCCGTTGTTTCGGTGATTCGTATAGCGGATACCTCCCACTTATCTGGCACTTACCTGACCACAAGAGGGATAAAGAGATGGTAGAGGATTGATCCTACGACTTATCTTTTGGAAGTCTAGGAGTGGTCTAATGCTTGACCTAGGTGACCTTAGTTCTAGGCTTTTGCATTTTTGTGATTTGTTGAGTCAAGCCTAACGTCCGACACTTTTTTTTCTCAAAACAAACCTTTTTAAAATCATTCTCACACACGATGCCACGTGCGCTAAACTAGTTTACCCAACTTCCCAACGAACCATTCTGAAAATGCTTTGAGCGGTTTAAGGATCTTCTTCTATAATGCCTCATCACAGAATTGATAGAGGGCAACTTTGCCGAATTATATATGAGGGTGTTAATCCTGCCACGAAACAAATGCTTGAAACCATTTGTCAATGTCATTTCATGTCTAAAGACGATGGCGAAGCTTGGCAATTCCTGAAAGATCTCGCCGAACAAACCTTATAGTGGGAAAGCGTTAGACCAACTTCGTCTTCATCTAGGGCAGGTATCTATCAACTTAATGTTTCCATCGCAGTGAAAGCCGAAATGGCCACGATGCAAAAAAAACTTGAAGCTATCGAAAACAAAGTCTCGTCAACTTCCCTAAACCAAGTTACGCTGCCCAAAACCGTGTGTTGTTGCTATTTCGATCCATCACATTTAGCGGAAGACTGTCTTTTAAATCCTCCGTTTCAAGGTCAAGAACAAACTAATACTTCTTTTCAGCAACGATCTAGAAATGATTTCTATTCCTCTACATATAATCAGAGATGGAGGAATCACCCTAATTTCGCTTGGAACCAAAATTAAACTCAAAATCAAAACCAGTTCCCAAGCAATTATCAAAGGCCTCCCCCAATAGCAGCCACCACAACAAATTCATACCCCCCAACAAGACAGAGAGAGAGCAAGAGAAAAACTAAGGTTCTTTGTAATCTACTTTGTACGAAGAGTTGTATGCAATAGTTGACTAATAAAGATAG
This sequence comes from Agapanthus africanus, assembly GCA_030015575.1. Taxonomy (NCBI): domain Eukaryota; kingdom Viridiplantae; phylum Streptophyta; class Magnoliopsida; order Asparagales; family Amaryllidaceae; genus Agapanthus; species Agapanthus africanus. Next base: position 85,236,207 of record JASDDO010000026.1, on the reverse strand, counting down.
TCTTTTTATTATCCTTTTCGCATTTACTTTCTGCATTTTAATTCTGCATCTTAATTCTGCATATTAATCATGTTGTCTTCTTCATCCTTTCTTCTATCTTAAATTATGTGCGAGTAATTCTTAACTTGCTAGGGTTCGTAGGTTAGGGTAGATCAATGAATGATAATATATTTTAACTTCTTTTATACATTTTTAAATTTATAAACTTTAGCAAAATAAATGTTAACATCCTTATCGGGCGCGCTACCAATTTATTGATAGTCTCGACTACAATTTGAGATTATATTAACACTTGTTTTGTTAGGGGCTAGAAATGAATAGAGATCAATGCAAGGACAAGGGTTAGGAGTGCGAAACCCTAATTTCTTCCAAAAGAACCCTAATCTACATTCATCACCATCGATCTAGTTTTAAACTATTAAAAGATAAAAGGAGTCTTCTTTAATTAATCATCAATTACTACTAAGTCATATGAACTCTACAAGCCACTTCTTAATAAATCTTACATTCGTAACTACAACCAATCAACCCATCTTTCAATCAACTCGTCTAAAACAAGAAAAATGTTCACGTTTCCCTGCGGACAACCCGTACTCATCGCGGCTAGCTACTAGCGACACCGTCCTGATTGCAGTTACCTTACGAAAACACTTTTTAAACGATCAATCAAATGGTGTCATTGCCGGGGATGGAATCAACCATCAGAACCCTATGCTTATGTATGTTCTGTCGAAAAGATAGCTTCCGACAGTTGCGAATTTGAGGAGCTTCATGATTATGATCTCGACGCTACTAGTGCGTTATTGTTTGATCCTACTGTTTATTATACACGTGAAGACCCTTCGGTCGATAAGTCCACACCTAAGTCTGCACCCTTTGACTTGTCGAATGATTTAGTCGAGCTATCCGAGTTTCACAACTCTCTTTCCGATGAGATTATCATTCGGAATCTTGATGAAAGTTTTGATGATATTTTTGCTGAAAAACTCGCATTCCTAAAACATGGGAGTTGTGATGAATCAACCCCCACCTAAAGAAGTTGAACCGCCACCCCTCCTTCTTATCATGAACGAGAATGCGAGTAGTGTACTATCACCGTTTCGTTTCTACCAACTGAGACAAACCCGATCGATTCCATCTACTATCTCCACACTTCTTCACATCTATAATCTTCCACCAACCACTGTGTTACATTGATAAAATATTCGAATGGTTGGTGTTGACTTTTGGTCTTTGTAAAGCTTTGCATAGACCAATAATTTAACCTTCTATGATTTTAAATGCTTAAAACTGTTTCACTCAAGTTTGGGGGGGGGATAAAAATATATTTTGGCTCTTGATAGAAAAGAAATTTTTGTACGATTGTGAGAAAAAAATAAGTTTGGGGAGGATTTCACTGTCATTAATTCTTGTCCTCTTTACTAACTTTTCCTTCCAAGTCTACAGGTTTTGAGATTAAAAGATGACATCAGAAAGGACACTGCTGCAACTAGGTTTGGGGGAGGTTTGTGCTTATTCACGCATCATTTTGCATTATACTAAATAATAACACAAAAAAATTTGATAATGAAAGTTAGAAAGTGAAAAATACATATGATAGGAAGGAAAAGTTTAAGAAAAGCAAGAAAAATAGATGTTTTATAACGAAACTAGTAATAAGTAGTCATGAGATGTTGTCCCAAGGGTTAGTAAGATGAATGGAGTCACTAATCTGAGGATAGAAATAAGTCTGAAAATAGTCCATATTCATGAGTCCAAACATCTGAACGTTGATACCCTACTATACGCACCTGCACACATCTTGAAATTTGGGATAGTAGAGGATACCTTGAAATGCTCTTTTCTAAAACCCTTAGTATAAAGGTTGAAAAGAGAGGGTATATAAATCAACAAAGTATAAAAATAATGGTGAAGAAAAATGAACACTGATTTTGTAATTATTTAAAGCAGCATAAAAAAATATAGCGTAGGTGCCTTATCACCTAGTGCCTTAGACCAACTGGTTTGGGAGTCACTGCTAAGCCTTAAGTGTTGCAAGACTAGGATATTACTAATTACGCCTAAAATAGTGAGCACATTTGGTAATCGGTCGGTTAGTACCTCAAGAAATATTAACGGTCGCATGAAAAATGTGTGAGCAATTCCATCTAAAATATTCATCGACTAAAAAGTACTAAGGAAGATGGACAAGAGTATGATAGCTTGAATTGAATTCTCTAAGTGTAGGGATGTCTTTTACACACACGTAGGAGTATATGATCGATGTTTGGAAGAAAAGTAGGGAGGAAGACTAAAGGCGATATTTTATTGAAGGATTATATGATTGCTGGGCTCATGGCTATGAAAAAGCTAGTGTAGTTTGAAACTCTTATTTTCAAGTTCTTTCTTTTATATATTCCTTATTTTTGTATGTAACTTTCATCAACTTTCTTTTATTATGGGATTTTGTGGGTGTAATCCGCTGAAAACCCTCAGGAGACAACACTCCTCCTACTAGGGACACCTAGAGGTTTAAAGGCTTGTTGCACGTGCTCAGTGCAATCGTGTAGCCAACGAAAATGTGCTAGGTTTTTCTTTTTTCTTTTTCTTCTTTTTCTCTTTTATAACTAGTTTGCTCGGAACGATCAAAGTTAAGTTCGGAGTTATTTGATTAGTCTAAAATATTGTACATTTGAATGATTATTTTCCCTACTATTGTTAAGCTCTAAAAGGTGTTTATTGTAATTGTAGAACATATGAGGGTTTATGTGTAAAAAGTTTATTATCATATGTTTCTACATTATAATTAACATAATGAGGGAAAATATATAATATTTATATAAAATATTAGTAATTAAAATATGCATATCATATCAAATATTTCTAATCAATATTCTTAAGATATTGTATCATACAAATGGGTAGGATAATATCTCAAAATAATAACAAATACTACTAACACTATGACTTGAGATATTGTACAGATATTAGCTCAGATCTGGAGATCAAGAGATCCGAGATGTCAGAATCAAATCTGCCGAAATATTGAAGCAAATCACAAGATCTAGAAACGGCAGAGACTCAGTGCATTATTTTCAGAATCCAGACATCAAAGAGATCTCCAAATGTCAAAAGAAGAGAGTAGAAAAAATCCCAGATGATGATCCCACCAAAGCGCCGCGGTAGGGCGGCCAAATGCAAGATTTGCGGTGGATCCACGGCATCTTTGGAGCCGTTGGATGAGATATTTTGGGGATTGGATCGGATCAGCATACAATCACAGATGGTATTTAGGGTTTCTAGTTTTTGTGACTATAAATAGGACCGAGAGCTTCATATTCAAAATCATCAATCCGAAGTGATCAAGAGATCCAAAGCAATCCACGCATCCATGGTGATCATCAGCTAGTCATACCACCAATAAGAGAGAAAGCAAGAGCAAAACTAAGGTTCTTTGTAATCTACTTTGTACGGAGAGTTGTATGTAATAGTTGATTAATAAGTTAGTCTTTTTATTAGTCTTTTTGCAAATTAATTTCCGCACTAACTTTCTACATTTTAATTCTGCATCTTAATTATGTTTTCTTCTTCATCATTTCTTCTATCTCAAACCATGTGCGGGTAATTCTTAACTTGCTAGCGTTCGTAAGATAGGGTAGATCAATGGATGATAATATATTTTAACTTCTTTTATACATTTTAAAGTTTATAAACTTTAGCAAAATAAATGTTAACATCCTTATCGGGCGCGCTACCAATTTATTGATAGTCTTGACCACGATTTGAGATTAGATTAACACTTGTTTTGTTAGGGACTAGAGATGAATAGAGATCAATGCAAGGACAAGGTCAGGAGTGGAGAACCCCTAGTTTCTTCCAAAAGAACCCTAATCTACATTCATCACTATCGATCTAGTTTTAAACTATTAAAAGATAAAAGGAGTCATCTTTAATTAATCATCCATTACTATTAAGTCCTATGAACCCTACAAGCCTTCTCTTTATATAAATCTTATATCCGTAGTATATCCATAATTACAACCAATCACCCTTCTTCTATCGACCCGTCTAAAGAAAGAAAAAGTTTCACGTTTTCCTGTGGACGACCCGTACTTATCACGGCTAGCTACTAGCGACACCGTCCTGATTGCGGTTACTTTACGAAAACACTTTTTATCAGATCAATCACGTGTGTTTCATATGAAGCGCTGAAATAGTGCTAAGCACTAGTTTTTTGTGGCGCTCACGTGTGTTTCACGTGAGGCGCTGAGCGTATGGCGCTCACGTGTGTTTCACGTGAGGCGCTGAGCGTATGGCGCTCACGTGTGTTTCACGTGAGACGTTACACTAGTGCTAAGCACAAAACTTTTCTGTTTTCTCGTGCTCACGTGTGTTTCACGTGAACCGATGAGCGTCTGGCGCTCACGTGTGTTTCACATAAGGCGCTAAGTTATTAGCTTCTTTTGAGCATTCACGTGTGTTTCACGTGAGGCACTAAGTTTTTTGGAGATTTAATCTCTGCTGGTTTTTCTTTTTAGAACTTAAATCTCTGTTAATGGTATTTTGACCATTAACGTTGGTAGCTTAGTTTGCCAACGGGAATGAACTTAGGACGTAAATCTCATATAAATGAGGTCCATCAGTTCATGAGATATTTGGGTTTTCTAAGGATCGTTAGTCATATTTGAGACTAAGATGCTTAGAAACAAATGAGCATATGGGCTCAATTATTTTAGTTTAAGGACATCACGGTCCAACATTCTCTATTTGGGACGAATGTTGGTTTAAGGACATTTCGGTCCAATATTCCCGTTTTGAGGACGAATATTGGTTTAAGGACATTTCAGTCTAACATTTCCGTTTTGGGGACGAATGTTAGTTTAAGGACATTTCGGTCCAACATTCCCATTTTGGGGACGAATATTAGTTTAAGAACATTTCGGTCCAATATTCATCTTGCGCACACGTGTATTTGTTAGGTGGCGGAGTGAACGATGGTGACATGGAATGCACCCAATTTGGGGTGCGATCCAATTTGAGGTGTGCACGTAAATTTGGAAGTGCATCAATGTGGGATGTATCATCCTCTGTCTTGATGAAATTTTATATCAAGTTGAGACGAGAAAAGAGTTATTGGTTGTCGGGACCCGCCACCTCTCTGAAGACGTTGAGGAATTACAACGACATATATCGGAGGTGTGAAGAGATGTACCCTTGAACCAAATCACGTATTTGAGTGAAAAGATCATGGTGAATTATTTAAGAATCGTTAGTCTTATTTGAGACTAAGATTAACTTAGAAAATATGGGATGAAGATCGTCATTCATGTATGGGACTAAGATCGGTTTGGGATATCAGTTTGGATATCAAGAACATAAGCTTGGCCAATTTGGGCTAAGATTGGATTTCTGTAACACCGGCCAGTGTTAAGCACTCAGTTGATATAGCGCTCACGTGTGTTTCACGTGAGGCGCTGAAATAGTGCTAAGCACTAGTCTTTTGTGGCGCTCACGTGTGTTTCACGTGAGGCGCTGAGCGTCTGGCGCTCACGTGTGTTTCATGTGAGGCGCTGCACTAGTGCTGAGCACTAAATTTTCTGTTTTCTGGCGCTCACGTGTGTTTCACATGAAGTGCTGAGCGTATGGTGCTCACGTGTGTTTCACGTGAGGCGCTAAGTTATTAGCTTCTTTTGAGCGCTCACGTGTGTTTCACGTGAGGCGCTAAGTTTTTTGGAGATTTAATCCCAGCTGATGTTTTTTTTAGAGAATTTAAATCTCTGTTAATGGTATTTTGACCATTAACGATCACCAAGCTCACAATTTTGAGGATCTTGGATCGGGTTCTTTAAGAACTAAGTTCTTGATTTGAAAGAACTGAGTTCCTAGAGTATTATAGACTCCATCTTCTCCATGTTCTCTTGTTCATATTTTCAGAGAGGTTAAATCTCTGTTAATGGTATTTTGACCATTAACGATCACCATGATCACTATTTTGAGGATCTTGGATCGGGTTCTTAAAAAACTAAGTTCTTGATTTGAAGAAACTAAGTTCCTAGAGTGTTATGAACTCCATCTTTTTTCTTTTCAACTTTGTTTTTCCCTGAATTTTTTATTATCAAGAACAAGATCTTCCCGATGACAACAAAATTCTCAACTTGTGGGAGGCTTATCTTGTGAATCTCAGATCCAGAGAAAGAACTAAGGTCTTTTTATCGGGATCTGGTTCTTGCTCATGGAACAAAGTGCCACACGGAATAAAGTGCCACGCCAATTGTCATGCCAAAGGGGCGGGGCCACCTCTTGAATCCGTGGGGGCCACCTCTTGAGTCCGTGGGACCCACTGTAGAACAATGTGGAATTTTCGGAACACATTCCGAATGAGGACCGAACTGCATTATAAATGTAATGATACCACCCTCAATTACAGAGGCGCCTTTTAAGAGAATCGGCACTACATGAGCTTCAGAACTCCGTAGTTAAGCGTGCTCGGGCCATGGAAGTCTTAGGATGGGTGACTTCCTGGGAAGTGGCCCCTGGTCGGGTCCGGTTCGCTATGAAGGACAAAACCGTGCAGTTTCAGCCAGAGCGGACAATACCATCTGTACTAGAGCGTGGGGCGTTACATTTATGGTGGCCCATGCAGGTCTCTCAGTAGTAGGTCTGTGGTTCGAGAACGAACCATTGTTTAAAGATGAGGAGAATGTCGGGATCCGGTTTTTGCTCACGGAACAAAGTGTCATGCCAATTGTCATACCAAAAGGGCGGGGGCACCTCTTGAATCCGTGGGGGCCACCTCTTGAGTCAGTAGGGCCTACTGTAGAACAAAGTGGGATCTTCAGAACACATTCCGAAAGAGGACCGAACTGCATTATAAATGTAATGATATCACACTCAATTACAGAGGCGCATTTTAAGTGAATCGGCATTACAGGAGCTTCAGAACTCCGTAGTTAAGCGTGCTCGGGCCAGGGAAGTCTTGGGATGGGTTATCTCCTGGGAAGTGGCCCCCGGTCGGATCCGATTCACTCTAAAAGACAAAACCGTGCAGTTTCGGCCAGAGCAGACAATACGATCTGTACTGGGGCATGGGGCATTACACTTTTAAAAGGGTTAAACCTTTAGATGTGATAGGTAAAGTAGATATTTTGATCTCTTATTTTTTTTATCTAGGGTTTTGAAGTGGAAGATGTTCTTCGAAGAGAATTAAATTCTCTATTGCCGAAACTTTTGGAGAGCCTTCTATATTTTTACAGAAACTTATGGGTCGGTCTTCTCTTTTTTTATATCGAGTCATCTCCTCCTCTTTTCATCTCTTTGCTCATATTTATAGGAGAAGGAAAAGAATCAATTTGTTGTGAAAATCTCTCATTGAGATCATGATTGATTTCATAATCAATCGGTGAATTTTATTCACCGTTGGAGTTTTAATCCAAATGCTCTCTGTTTAACAGAGAAGATTTCTTATTTGTTTTAATAAAATTAGGAAAATATTTTTCTAAGATAGAATTTTATTCTATCATATGAATATCTTGTTAATTTAATAAGATTAGGAAGATATTTTCCTAACATGGAATTTAATTCTGTTATATGAATATCTTGTTAGTTTAATAAGATTAGGAAGATATTTTCGTAATATAGAATTTTATTCTATCACAAGATTAAGAAGATATTTTCCTAATATAGAAGAAGATCATTCTTATTTATTTATCAAAATTAGGAAAATATTTTCCTAAGATAGAATTTTATTCTATCAGATAATCGATGGGTGAATTTATAATCACCGTTGAATTTTTTATCCAAGAATCCTCTGTTTAACAGATAAAATCTTTCTAGTTTGAGAAAGATCAGAAAAATATTTCCCACAAAGAATTGAATTCTATCAGATGGTTTAATTAGTGATATTTTATCACCATTGGTTTAATTGGTGATATTCTATCATATGAATATCTTGTTAATTTAACAAGATTAGGAAGATATTTTCCTAACATAGAATTTAATTCTGTTATATGAATATCTTGTTAGTTTAAGAAGATTAGGAAGATATTTTCCAAATACAGAATTTTATTCTATCACAAGATTAAAAAGATATTTTCCTAATATAGAATTTATTCTATCTAATAGAGAAGATCATTCTTATTTGTTTATCAAAATTAGGAAAATATTTTCCTAAGATAGAATTTTATTTTATCATATGATCGATCGGTGATTTTATAATCACCGTTGGATTTTTGATCCAAGAGTCCTCTGTTTAACAAATAAAATCTTTCTAGTTTGAGAAAGATCAGGAAAATATTTCCCACATAGAATTTAATTCTATCAGATGGTTTAATTGGTGATATTTTATCACCATTGGATTTTAAATCCAAGATTCTATTTTAGAGGAAGATTTTTCCATATTAGAAAGATTAAGGAAAATATTTCCCAAATAGAAGTTAATTCTATCACATAGAATTTAATTCTATCAGATAGTTTAATTGGTGATATTTTATCACCATTGGATTTTAAATCCAAGATTCTCTGTTAGAGAAAGATCTTTCCATATTAGAAAGATCAGAGAAAATATTTCCTAAATAGAATTTAATTCTATCACATAGAATTTAATTCTATCAGATGGGAGCATTTTAAATTGGGACGCTCACATGCTTTGCATGTGAGCGATGCCAAAGAATGCGGAAAGAGAACTCATGTGTTTAACACGTGACCCTTAGTGTGGGATTTAGCCTATTTATTTTCAGCGCTCATATGCTTTACACATGAGCGTTTACGTGTTTAACATATGAGGCATGTTTGGCCTTTGGTTATTTATGTTCAGCGCTCATATTCTTTGCATATGAGCACTCACGTGTTTAACACGTGAGGCATGTTTGGCCTTTTTGTTATTTCATGTGTTTAACACGTGATGCCAAACTGTGGAAATTCTTTTCCTCTTTCTTCTCTCATCTTTTTATAAGGGAACAAATAGCTCTTAGCAAAAAAAAATTGGCGGGAACAGACATCTGGAAAATAGATGTTAAAACCGTTTTTCTAAATGAAAGTTTAGAAGAATGTGTTTATATAGATCAGCCGGAGGGTTTCATAGACAGCGGGAGCAGCGGGAAGGTGTGCAAGTTGATTAAATCCATTTATAGATTAAAACATGTATCGCGGAGTTAGAACATCTGCTTTGATAAAACGGTCAAGGAATTTGACATTATAAAAAATGTAGATGAATCTTGTATTTATAAGAAAATTGTAGGGAGAACCGTGGTATTCCTCATTTTATACGTAGATGATATTCTCCTGATAGGAAATAATATTCCTATGCTACAATGAGCCAAGCTCTTCTTGTCACAGAAGTTCTCTGTAAAAGACCTGGGTGATGCCTCGTACATTCTCGGGATTAAAATATATCATAACAGATTTAAAGGAATGTTAGGACTTTCACAGTCAAGATACATAGATACCATATGAAAGAGGTTTAGTATGGAAAATTCCAAGCACGGTAATTTGCCCGCTTGTCACAGAATCACCCTCTCCAAAGAGATATCTCGCAAGATCGATGAGGAGACAGCTCACATGAGCATTGTACCCTATACTTCTGCAATAGGGTCTATAATGTATGCGATATTATGTACTAGATATAATTTACGCACTTAGTGTCGTAAGCAGGTATTAGTCCAACCCGGGTAAGAAACATTGAATAGCAGTAAAGAACATTCTTAAGTACCTGAGAAGAATTAAGGAGTTGTTCTTAGTGTACGGTAATGGAAACATCCAGATCGAGACTTTTACCGACTCTGAATTCCAAAGTGACAAGGATCACTCTAAATCCGTCTCGGGTTATGTGTTTACCTTCAACGGAGGGGCGGTCTGTTGGAAGAGATTTAAATAGGACACTGTAGCAGACTCGACGATGGAGCCTGAGTACATCGCTACTAACGATACCGCAAAAGAGGCAGTTTGGATCATAGTCACATAATTCGCGAATTATTCGGCGAATTCGCGAATAATTCGCGAATTATGTGACTGCCGATTAAATCTGCGAATTATTCGCCATCACCGAACGCGCCGAATTATTGCCGAATTATTCGTGAATAATTCCCAAATTATTCGCGAATAATTCCCGAATTATTCGCGAATTATTCAAAAAAAAGCGAATTATTCAAAAAACAGCAAATAATTCACGAAATCAAAATCTAGCGTCTCATATATTAATTTTATATTAATTTTTTGCTCGAAATCCTTCTCGAACATTTCCCGAACACTTATCGAATCTTTCCCGAGTACCTGCCGATTTTTTCCGAAAAGTTCTCCGAATCCGAATTTTCGACCTCGCCGAATTATTGCCGAATCACGAATTTGTGACTATGGTTTGGATGAGGAAGTTCGTTTCTGAAGTTTAGGTGGTTCCATCAATTGCTAATCCAATACCTTTGTATTGTGATAAAAATGGAGTCATGGTTTTGGCAAAGGAACCACGGTCCCATGAGAATTCCAGACATATCTTTAGGTAGTATCACCTGATCAGGGAGATCATAGATCGCCGGGAGATCGAGAAGCGAAAAGTATATACAAATGATAACACGGCAGATCTATTCACCAAGGACAGCCCTCAAGTACAGTTCGACAGATTATTCAAGATGTTGGGTATGCGATAAGCCAACAACTGGCCTTAGTGCAGACGTTAGGTACTCGATACGCCAATAACATGTCTTAGTGCAAGTGGGAGATTGTTGGATATGTATGCCCTAGAGGCCTTTATTGTATAAAATGCTAGGGGTATGTATGTACAGGACAATGTTGCTCAATATGATAGTATGCTATTTGGTTTGACTTTATCTTAACATGTGTATATATTTTACTTGTTATTTCATATCGCTAATACATGTTGATAAAGCTCGTAAGATTCTTACTTAACTACCAGCGTTGTGATGGCAATCATACTTGTGGGAGCTGGGTAGTCGATAAGCACATCCTTAAACGTCCCTAATCACAGGAGTATCGAGACTGGGCATCGATATTCCAGAGTAGACTAGTGTATACGTTTCTAGACCCTAACGAGGGGTTGTGGTTTGTCTCACAGCCATTGGTGTGTTTCACCTAAGATTGTATACAAGTGTTCACCAGGGTTGAGTACATTGGATGGACTTGCCGAGAACTGGCTAAATAGTATTATACCTATCGTCAGATAGTAGTTCTCTGGTGATAAGAGTACAGATAGTCTGTCGACGTGAGATCATTATTTGTCTCGTGTGAGTTCTCACTATGCTTTGATTACTACCCTACCATGGCTCTATTGAGTCGTGCAAACAGGTTTTATTTGGGTACAGTCCCGAGCCACATGGAGGCAATGAGCGATTGTTGGGGATTCGTCTCTCTCGGTATAGAGAGTTGATATCGCGCTGTGTTCGGTTGGCCAACGCCATAAGTCTCTGGCCAGGGCGGTTAAGAATTACTAATAGTTAGATCAGTAGATTCTCGGATGGTCTTGAGCCACATTGGCACGACTTGTCGGGTTATTAAAGATCTGACGTTTTCCCCCTAAACCCAGCATGCGATACTCTCAGACGACCAGACCGGACTGTAAGGAAATTGTCATAGACAGGCTTGGTAGGGGTTCGGATGAGTTTGATCATCGGCCTTCTTTTAAATAGGTATCTGGGTAGCCGTTACGTACAGCTAGTGCCATTGACATGCTTGTGGCTAAACCCACCGGCAGCGTACTGTTAAGTCTTTAGAGCCCCACACAGAGGATTTCCCTGGTTCAAGCGAAACGATGTAGAAGCCGTATGGTTTTACGTGCAGGATTCTGATCAAATATGTGTACTAGCTATATGGATTTATGTTCGAATGGATAATACTAGCGGGTTTAGGATTAAGCCGCATTATTGAATCAAGTATTGATTTAATAATGATCTAGTATTATATTATTGGATTATTCTATCTCTTTGTATTCATATTTTTTGTAGTACGAATACGGGTATGTATATACGGTTTATGTATTATTGTATTTATACAAGAATGCTTCTAGAAGAGGACACCTCATTATATGTTTTTCTATTTATTAGAAATAGAAAATGAGGTGGAGGGTGAAGTGACTTTGAGCATGGTGAGAGGCATGGCTATATTAATTTTTTTCATTTGTGAAAACTATTCAAATATAGCTTCTTATTTTATTTAGAAAATTATTATGATAGATATTATTTTCCTAGCCATTTTTTCTCTCATTCTAACCTTAGCCTTCTCTCTCCTCTCTTGAGCTCCCTCTTCTTCTTCAACCCTAACCCCTCTCATGTGTTGAGAACCATAGGGTTTAGAAGATAGAAAAATCTAATTAACACTCTCTACATCTTCTAAATTACCTACATTAGCAAACTAGGTCATTTAGTCACTTCATACTTGAAGTTGAAGCTAGAACCACAAACTCTTAGATGACCAACAACCAAACTCGATCCCGACGGGCTAGGAGCTAAGGAAGAGGATTAAGAAGACCCGAAAGACTCGATCTCATGGTATAATCACTATCCGAGTAGATTAGAACTTATGATGTTTTTGCTAGTTAGGGCTTATGGTAGTTCATGGGTTGATAGTTGATGTTGCATGCCTAAAACTCGTTTTTTGTAAATTCCGACTCTCTACAAACCCCGTAGAGTATGCAACATCAACTTACAATAGCCTCAGTGAGTGAATCCACTACAATATTCCAACACCTCTCTCTATACTTCAACTTCACGGAGATCAACAATCTCCCGAACTAAGCAATACCCAGTCTCAGGAATTTGTCTGAATACATGATGAGACCAAGTTCATAAATGTACAATTTTATCCAACAAACTTCTTAGGTTGTATTCTCTGTTGAGTCATAACCAGTATCTTGCACCATGTTTACCTCAGTATCCATATTGGAACCCTATCCAATATATTGCTTCTCATAAGAGGGTAAACTCAAAACTCTGACAGTATCTCTGTCATCCAGGTCACCTTGGAAGTCTGAACTGATAACCGCCTCCTGGAGGAGGCTGTCGTTACCATATACCAAGAACATCCTCTTATGTTCTTAACTGCTTCTCTTTTGTTTCTCCAGAATTGAATTAATATCTGCTTACTACGGCAAGTGCAGAAGCAACATCTAGTTTGGTACAAGACATTGCATGATTGACTAAATTACCTAAGTAAATGATGTATCATTCATGCGACTCCTTCTCCTCATCAGTCTGAAAGATATCTCTTTAGAGAGGGTGACTCCATTACCTGCGGGTAGACTACCATGCTAGGAGTCATCCATTCTAAACTACTTTAGAATGGTGTCCAAGTACCCTAATTGAGACACTTCCCAAATCTAGATCTATCGATATAGATCTAGTCACCAGAATCTCTGATATCTGAGCAAGTGCAAAAGCAACTTCTGGTTTAGTACATGACATGACATGATTGACCCATTTACCTGAGCAAGTGATATGTTATTCATGCAAGTCCCTCTTCTCATCAGTCTAAAAGACATCTCTTTAGATAGGGTGACTCCATCACCTGCAGATAGAGTACCATGCCAGAAGTCATCCATTCTAAACTATTTTAGAATGATGTCTAAGTACCCGGATTGGGACACTTCCCAAATCTAGATCTAAAACTATTGATCTAGTCACCAGAATTCTTGATATCTTATCGAGATCCTATGTGGAGAAAACACCAGTGACAACCGAAGTTTGACCGATTGCAGTATAGGAACATTACTTCCTATCATGAGTATGTCATCCAAATCCCATGACATAACTCCCAACATCTTTCTTACTAGATTCGTCTGTTATTTTGATGAAGTCGATCATTTTGACTGTCACATCAAAACAGATGGTGCGACTCCGCTATCCATGTTTTAGTCTACGCATAGACATAAGAAACTTGCATACCTTCTGCTGCTTCCACTGACTATGATAACCCTCTGGCAGAGTCATATACACGTACACTTCCAAATTACCATTTAGAAAGATATTATAGTTATTCTATTGCTACATATCATAGTCTTGAATAGAAATAGTGGCAAGTCATATCCGTATGGACTTTCGCGTAGACACTGAAGTAAAAGTCTCAACACAATCCACACTAGGTATTTGATGAAAATCTTTACAATAAGTCTTGCCTTATTAGGTTAATACCTTTTTACCTGCACAAATTTCGAAAGATCCACTTGCTCCTAATGGGTTTTACCCCTTCAGGAGCACCCAACAAATTTAATAACTTGAGGAAGTACATATAATCCAACTTGGATATGATACATCTGGTCACTTGAAAGTTACCATTTTTCATGACCTGCTGATAACTAGTAGGGTCATCATCACCATGATGTTGACTTCCCTGTCACCATCTACTGTCACGCCCCACTTCCCAGAGTACGCTAAGATAGGCACGTGACAGAGCCAACCATGCTACCCGTGGATATGAAATATCCCTCCACAGTCACATTACGGCTGTAGAGATATCAAGAACAGTATAACAACTATCTAATACATGTCCATGAGCCAGAATAACGAGTCAAGAATAAAATAATGCGGAAGCAAAAGATCCAATACAATAATAAACTGGAATGTACGTCCCATAATGCGGGCTCACATCAGGAATGAAAATGCATCAATAAAACTAAATACTAACAGGTCCTCACTGCTCGGCCTGCTGACTGAAATACTCCTGCTCGGCCTGCGGCAAAGGTAGAGGATCTGGGCCATGCAAAACCCAGACGTCGGTGCGTCATAATATCAACAATAATATAATCAGGGGTAGCAAGACATGCATGCACGAGTATGAACAGTAATAAAGGTATAATAGTAACATAAATAAGGACAGTGAATGGTAAGGTACAGGTGATGTGCAGTGAGTAAACTAACTGGTCTATTGGGTTAACTACTCTCAAGTCTTTTGAAATCAATTTGATGAATTATCGATGCAACTCAATAGTATCCCGTGCGTGCCCGGGACCACGGTCAAGACTCACGGGCTAAATCCGATACGTGCTGCTAGGCAGTAAAAGGTAGTATGTAAAGACGAATGATGTCAGCAGCATCATTCCGAGGCTGGCCCAGCCCGTAAGACTGATCAATAAAGGCATCGAATTGTCGAGTTACAAGTCAGGCTTCATCATTGATTTCCCCATACCCCCCAAGTTATGTGTTCAAGTCAGGTATTGATAAATCTGGAGCTAATGCCAATACAGGATCAAGCAGGTACGGGTTTGTCTGAATAGACAACAGGATATGTCCGTAGGGACAACATGTCAAGATTGTCGGCATTAGTAACAAGATTAGGTAACATGTCAAACTGTGGTACATCAGGTCATGTCAGGTGGTGTACAAGGATCAAATCATGTCAAGTAGTGCACATGTATCAAGTCATGTCAGTAGTAGGGTATCAGGTCATGTCAGGTAATGTACAAGTGTCGAGTGGGTGCTCATAATAAAACTGTAATAAGTATGGGTACACAAACTCAAGTATGGAGTACTAATATAACAATAAAATGGAATAATGTGAGGTGGTATGCCAATAGATATAAATTCAAGATATGGATGCAAAATTATCGATTAGGGTTACACTTATAGTTCCAATACTAATTAAGATGCAATTTATTAAACATAGAGTGTTAACATCACAATGTTATGTATTAATGTGATCTATGGATGCAATTATATATATTCTAAATAGGATGGATGCAAACGGGTATCCGAAAAGTTATAAAACTATAAAATGGTAATGTGGGATGTACAACTAAGAAATATGTGATATAAATATTGACATGGATGAAGTATAATGTAATCTAGTATGGAACAAGATCAGTTTTCATGATCTAGATATGAAATGATATAAACGGATGCAAACGGAACATCGTAAAGTTATAAAGCTAAACATGGGGTACTATATTTAAACTACAGGTATGATAGTTATTTAAATAGGTATAAAAATGAGTTATATAGCATGTAGCAAGATTAACTTACCTCGACGGATCAAGAAACGGATGTGTACGGTACGTCCGACGTCGGCAAAATGTCGCGACGCGCGCACGGTACACGAAAAGGGTCCAAATAACGCACGAGGGTGATCACACAGTCAAGGCACATTCGCTGGGTCGTCTAGATCGTCGACGTCACGCCCGGCTCCGGTGAACTATGCAAACAGAAAACATATTTTTAAAGAAAGAAAGAAAGGAAAGAAAAGAAAGAAAGAAGAAAAGAAGGGGAGGAAGAAGGAAGGGCAGAGGCTCACTGGTGTTTGGTGCTCTGGGGTTTCAGGGGACAGAGGAGACGAGGTAGTGGTGTAGGGTTCACCGGCGGTGAGGGGCGATCGAGATGGAGGCTAGGGTTTCGGTGTTTAGGGTTTGGGTTTTGGTTTGCTGGGTTTCTGGTTAGTTCGTGGGTGCAAGGTTCTGTGAAGGGGAGAAGACAGAGGAGAGAGAAGAGAAGAAGAAGGAGATGGTGACGGGATGAGGTGGTCTGCGGCGAAGGAAAGGTGGTGGTGATGGGTTCTGTGGGTGCTGTGGGTGTGCAGGGTCTCGGGAGAAAGAGGAAGGAGAAGAAAGAAGGAGGAAGGAGATGATGGAGATGAGGGGGAGGTCGAGGGAAGAGAGGTGATGGAGCTAGGGTTAGGGTTTGAGGAGAAGTGAGGAGGCTCGGGTTTTAGACGAAGGAGGAAGACGAGGAAGAGAAAATATAAAGGAGGGAGGTGACGGGATCTGAGGGAGGTGACGAGATCCTTACAGTATCGCGAGATGAGAGAGAAAGCATCGCGAGAGGAGAGAGATAGAGAGAGCGCGAGAGGGGAGAGAGAGAAGAGGAGAAAGAAAGTTGTCGCTTAGCGAGGGAGAGAGAAAGAGAGAAGAGAGAGAAATATTACGAGGGGAGAGAGAGAATGGGATCTGCGGGTGAGAGAGAGAGAGAGAGAAAGAAAGAGAGAGGGAGTGGGAGCCACGAGACAGAGAAAGAGAGCTGGGGTTGAGCTGGGTTTTAGTTAGGATTAAGATTTTTAGTTGTCTTGATTTTAAATTTTATAAAAGATTTGTTTGTTAAAAGATTTATCAGTTAACGAGATTTTAAATGTAGAAATTTAAAATAAATACTAAATAAATTTGAATTTAGGCGGGATACAAAATATTTCAAAACGCGCCCGGATTTGGTCTAAAAATTCCGATTTAAAATATGAAAAATATATGCTACTTTCAAAATTTAAAATGAATGCTCAGGTAACGAAAATGCATACCCCCAAGAACGGATGCACGTACGTGCGCGTAGCCATCCAAACACGTCCGTTTCGCTGAACGGGACGAGAACAAGATGCGCGGATGCTACCACGGGGTTAGAGGGTATCATGTAGACCATGTTAAGTAATTTTAAGTTATTTTACGTGACCTAAAAATATTATATGATAAAAGATGCAATGCCAGATAAAATGCCAGTATGCACTAAACATGAAAATGCACAGTCTACGTAACAAGTCAGCGTAATTCATAAATATGAATCAAACAGTTTCAAGCAAGCGGGTCGGGTCGAAAGCAATGTCAAATGTAAAATACCATTCGCACCCAAAACACGATAAATCAAGATAATACCACAGATAAGTAAATACGGGAACTGGAATTGGTATAAATGACTAGGTTGTTACATTATACCCAACTACAAAAAGAATTTCGTTCTCGAAATTCCAAGAACAAGAAAGGATAAACAATCAAGAAACTATAAGAATAGATGTGGAAACTTCTGTCGGATTTCATCTTCTCGTTCCCAAGTTGATTCTCCATTCGAGCGATTTCCCCAGGAAATAAGTACAAGAGGGATAACCTTGTTCTTAAGAACATTTTCTCTTCGATCCACAATCGACATCGATCGCTCCTCAAAAGTCAAATCTTCTTGTACAGTCAGCTCCGAATGATCCAGCACGTGTGTTTCATCTCGAACATACTTACGGAGTTGAGATACATGAAACATGTCATGAACATTCGCCAAAGATTGTGGTAACGCCAATCGATAAGTCACTTCTCCAACACGCTCCAAAATCTCGAAAGGTCCAACGAATCGAGGACTAAGTTTTCCTCGACTCCCAAAGTGAATCACTCCTCTAGTCGGTAATATCTTTAAGAATACCAAATCACCAACAGCGAACTCTAGAGGTCTTCTCGATGTATCGGCCCAACTCTTCTGCCGATCCTGCGCTGCCTTCATATATTTCCGGATAGTATGAACTTTCTCCACTGTCTACACGATCAAATTCGGACCCAACAATCTTCGTTCTCCGACATCATCCCAACAAACGGGTGAGCCACACTTGCGACCATACAACGCTTCAAATGGAGCCATATGAATAGTCGCCTAAAAACTGTTATTGTAAGAAAACTCCACCAAGTGTAGATGATCCTCCCATGAACCCTTGAAGTCTAACATGCAAGCTCTCAACATGTCTTCAAGAGTTTGGATCGTTCTCTCCGACTGGCCATCTGTCTGAGGATGATAAGCTGTGCTAAACTTCAATCGAGTCCCCAAACTTTCCTGTAAGCTCCTCCAGAAGTGTGATAAGAAACGGGTGTCACGGTCGGACACGATTCTCATCGGTACTCCATGAAATCATACAATCTTCTCCATATACCGTTCTGCCAAACCTTCTGTTGATTGACCAACTCGAAATGGGATGAAATGAGCTGTCTTGGTTAATCGATCAGCAATCACCCAAACTGCATTGTTGCCCTTTGGACTCCGCGGTAAAGCCGTCACGAAATCCATGGTTATATGTTCCCACTTCCATTGAGGAATCGGAAGTGGTTGCAATAAACCAGCAACCCTTTGATGTTCAGCCTTAACTTGCTTACACACCAAGCACTTTGCTACAAAGCGGGTGTTCCCCTCCGAATGGCGGCAACGACGCGGAAGACGTCTTGCCTGAGATTCGGGGCAGATGCTATATGGTTTTACCCGTCCACCTCTCCGAAGATGCCAAGTTGATTTATGGCACCATGTATCGGAGGTTTAGACGGATGCGGCCAATGTAGCAGACTTCGTCAGATTCCCCCTCGTTTGAGGGGTTTTTGATTGTGGGGACGCTCTTCCCTGCAGGCGCAAGCCCCTGCAGTTAATTACGCTACCGCATCGCGGTAGCCACTTTCTCATTCTCCAGAATTTCACTTCGTGTCGTGTGTGTTTGTTTTGTTTGTGGATGCCCGTGGATTGTATACGGAGACTAATTTATGTCGTCGCCCGTAGGACGTGGATTATTCCAAATCCGTATTTTCTTAGATTAGGTTTTGGGGTTTTTGTTTAAGGATACATTAGCCGTATTTGAGACTAAGATCAACTTAAACATTTGTTAAGAATACGTTAGTCCAGTTTGAGACTAAGATCAACTTAACAGGATCGTTTAGATCCGACAAAAGAGTGTTTGGGCTCTATTGTTCCAGTTTAGGGACATAGTGGTCCATTGCATGTATGGCCGTCGGGACCCATCACCTCTCTGACGTCGTTGAAGGATTACAACGACAGGTGTCAGAGGAGTTCAGAGATGTACCTTTGAACCAAAGTTGATTGGGGGTCTTATAGTCCAATTTGGGACTAAAGTCTGTTTGAATGTTTAAGGATACGTTAGCCAGATTTGAGGCTAAGATCAACTTAAACGGGATCGTTTAGATCCGGCAAAAGAGCGTTTGGGGGCTCTATTGTTCCAGTTTAGGGACGTAGTGGTCCATAGGTAGTTTAAGGACATTGCGGTCCATTGTCAGTTTAGGGACATGGTGGTCCATATTTAGTTTAAGGACGCTTAAGTCCGTGGGTTTAAGGACCCCACAGTCCGTGTTTTAGTTTAAAGACGCTTAAGTCCATGAGTTTAAGAACCCCACAGTCCGTGTTGATGTGTGGTTGTCGGGACATGTCACCTCTCTGACTTCGTTGAAGGATTACAACGATAGGAGTCAAAGGAGTTCGGAGATGTACCCTCGAACCGGATGTAAATTGATTTAAGAGAGCAGCTGTGCTTAGTCAATTTAATTTGAGGACTTACGGCCATGATTGGGCTAAGTCCAGTTGAAAATATTCAACGTTATTATCTTTGGCCTATTAGGCCTGTGCTAGGGCTTTGCCCTTTTTTTAATAATGCACTGCATTTATTCTGGCCTGCTAGGCCTTTTTGATTTGGGTTCTGTCCCTTTATAAATGATGCAGAGCATCTGTTTGGACTATGCCCTTCTTTAAAATAATGCATTGCATTTAATTTGGCATGTTAGGCCTTTTTTAATTGGGCTTGGCCCTTCTGTAAATAATGCAGCGCATTAATTGTCTGACAGTGGTCATGTGGCCTGTCAGGCGCTTTGCGCTAATTAATGAGCGCGAGCGCATGTGGAGGTGACACGTGTCACGCTCTGGTGAGCGCAGTTAGCGCAGTGCGCTGCGCTGCTGCGCTGCGGACACGTGGCGCGCTCCGGTGAGTTGCACCAATTTCAGAGAGCAATGCTCTATTTTAAAAGCGCATAGCGCAAGTTGTTCTGGAGCTGACACGTGGCGCCCTCTGGTGGCTTGCGCCAACCCAAGAGCGCAACAATACAGATTTACAAGTGCAAGGCACTGTTTTAATATCTTGATCCAATTTTGGATTCAAGAAAAGAATCATTTTAAGATTCTAGAACCAGTGGTTCATCAAAAGGCAATGCCTTTGTGTAGATCAAATGATTTAATAAAGAAGTATATTACTTCTTATTTTATTCTTATTATTTGATTTTTTATTTTTATTTTAAGATCTTGATCTTGTTCTTAGATCATTGATCTTTTCAAAAGAAATTCTTCTTTTCAAAGGTTTACCTTCTTTTCTTTCTGATTTCTTCTCAAACTTTCTTTTTAGGAGTTCTCTGAATTCTTTCTCTGTTTCTCTGTCAATGTTCTCTCTTCTTCTCTTTTTTTATTTTAGAAAGAAGGATTATTGGTCGTTGGGACCCACCACCTCTCCGACGACACTGAGAGATTACAGTGTCATATATCGAAGGTGTGGAGGAATGTACCCTTTGAACCATGTCTCACTCATTAGGAGGGAAGAACAGGCTGGAGCTTAAGCTTCTCGCTGCTGAAAAAGGCTTCTTTGCGTTCGCGCACGTGCGTCGCACGTGTTGGGCGCACGTGCGTCGCACGTGTTGGGCGCTCAAATTTGTACGTAGCGCACATGGATCTTGCGCATATGCGCATTATGGGGGGAGCAAGCTCCTATGGAGAACGAGTCTCCTTTTAATTGAATATTCTCATGTGGTGCGCACGTGCGTTGCACGTGGTGCGTGCGTGGCGGGCACACGTGCTTTGCACGTGGCGCACATGCGCATTATGAGGAGAAGCAGGGCTTCTATATATGGAGAACAGGCTCCTTTTAATATTATTAAATGTTCTCATGTGGTGCGCACGTGCGTTGCACGTGGTGCGCGCGTGGCGAGCACACGTGCGTTGCACGTAGTGCACATGCGCATTATGAGGAGAAGCAGGGCTTCTATATATGAAGAACTGGCTCCTTTTAATATTATTAAATATTCTCATGTGGTGCGCGCGTGGCGAGCACACGTGCGTTGCACGTAGCGCACATGCGCATTATGAGGAGAAGCAGGGCTTCTATATATGGAGAACAGGCTCCTTTTAATATTATTAAATGTTCTCATGTGGTGCACACGTGCGTTACACGTGGTGCCGCATGGCGGGCACACGTGCGTTGCACGTAGCGCACATGGCGCTTGCGCATATGCGCATTATGGGGAGGAGCATGCTCCTATCTTGGAGAACTAAGCTCCTTTGGAGAACTAAGCTCCTTTGAGTATTGAATCCTTTGAGGATTTAATTCTACCCTTTCTAAGAGGTATCCCCTCTTATTTATATGGGAGAGGTAGATAAGTCATCTCTCATTTTCCCGATGTGGGACTAAAAAATGCATTCCCCATGTAGTAGAGCATTACTTTAGATTACACGTTCATAACACATTTGCTCTTAACTTTTGATCTCGGATGAATTATGATGCTCATAATATATCAAATCGAAGGTATTTTCGAGATGCTTTCAATATCATCATAATTTAGCCATTTCTCGTTCCGGAGTTTGTCAAAATACAGCTCGGAAAATACTGGTTCGCATCTTCTTCCTTAGATCACATGTGGATAGACATTTGCTCATAACTTTTGATCCCGGATGAATTATGTGGCCCATAATATATCAAATCGAAGGACTTTTCAAGATGCTTTTAATATTATCAGAATTTAGCCGTTTCTCATTCCGGAGTTTGTCAAAATACAGCTCGGAAAATACTGGTTCGCATCGTTTTTCTCAGATCACATGTGCATAACACATTTGCTCATAACTTTTGATCCCGGATGAATTATGAGGCCCATAATATATCAAATCGAAGGTTTTTTCGAGATACTTTCAATACCATCATAATTTAATAGTTTCTCATTGGGGAGTTTATCAAAATACAGGCCGGAAGATACTGGTTCGCATTTTCTTAAGCGGATCGCTGCCATTTGATACCTTGGACTCTTTTGCGCAGAAATTTTTGGCAGGAACAGTGGGCAATCTCCCGTTTCATGCCTTCCTACCAGAAATGTTGTCGTAGATCTCGGTACATCTTCACGCCTCCTGAATGTACGGAATATGCGGAATTGTACGCCTCCTTCATAACTTCTTCGCGAATATCTCCGTTTGGCACACACAAACGGCTACCATATCGCAACGAACCATCTTCATGAATCAAAAAGTCTGTTCGAAGTCCAGCTTCAACCTGTTCTTGAAACTTCTGCAATCTTGGGTCCTGTAATTACGCTGCTTTAATATTCTCGATCAACGATGATTGTACTTGCAGCTGCATCAACTGTCCCAAAGAATGCGGTAGCACAACCTCCAAATCGAATCTCCGAAAGTCTTCAATAAGTTCCTTCTGTGCAGTCAACATCTGAATTGCTGGCAACTGACTAAGCGCATCCGGCACAACATTAACTTTCCCCGGATGGTACTTAAGATCGAGATCGTAGTCAGCCATCAGCTCCAACCATCTACGCTGCCTCATATTAAGCTCCTTCTGTGTGAACACATACTTTAAGCTTTTGTGATCGGTGAATACTTCAACCCTTTTGCCCAATAAGTAGTGTTTCCAAATCTTCAAAGCGAAAATCACAGCTGCTAGCTTCAAATCATGAGTTGGGTAATTCTTCTCATGGGTCTTCAACTGTCTCGATGCGTAAGCTATAATCTTCCCATGCTGCATCAAAACACATCCCAATCCTTTCCCAGATGCGTCGCTGTGAATCACCAATCCTCCGGAACTGTCTGGCACGGTTAAAATAGGAGCGGTTATCAGTCTCTGCTTCAACGCCTCAAAAGCCGACGCACATTTATCCGTCCACACAAATGGTACTTCTTTGCGCTTAAGCTTGGTCAAAGGCTCAGCCAAACGAGCAAAATTCTCCACGAACCTTCTGTAATACCCGGCAAGTCTAAGAAAGCTTCTGATCTTTGCAACGTTCTTTGGAATCGGCCAATCTCGAACTGCTGCAATCTTTTCGGGATCAACGGCGATTCCATATCCGGACACGACATGCCCCAAAACTTCACTTCTTCAAGCCAAAACTCGCACTTGCTCATCTTTGCATACAATCTTTCTTGCCTCAATGTCTGCAGTGCGATCTTCAAGTGTTCTGCATGCTCTTCAATATTCTTCGAGTAGACCAGAATATCATCAATGAACACCACTATAAACTGGTTCAAGAATGGTGAAAAGATTCGGTTCATCAAGTCCATAAATATCGCCGGTGCATTCGTTACTCCAAAGGGCATCACTAAATACTAGTAATGTCCATACCGAGTTCTGAATGCCGTCTTGCAAATATCTTCTGATTTAACTCGGACCTGATGATAACCGGATCGCAAATCCAGCTTCGAGAATACCCTTGCGCCACTAAGCTGCTCGAACAATTCGCCAATGCGAGGGATCGGGTACTTATTCTTAATAGTCACCCGATTTAATTCTCGATAATCGAT
Organism: Agapanthus africanus; assembly: GCA_030015575.1. Taxonomy (NCBI): domain Eukaryota; kingdom Viridiplantae; phylum Streptophyta; class Magnoliopsida; order Asparagales; family Amaryllidaceae; genus Agapanthus; species Agapanthus africanus. The sequence goes on along the minus strand of JASDDO010000026.1, from coordinate 85,212,238 downwards.
GTACATCCTCCTTGTGCCATCTTTCTTCTTGACTAGAAGAACTGGAGCTCCCCAAGGTGAATTGCTGCAGCGAATCCAACCCTTCTCAAGTAATTCGGTAACCTGCTTCTTGACTTCTTCCAACTCCACTGGTGCCATTGGATAGTACGCCTTAGAGATTGGCGCTGCACCAGGAATAAGATCGACCGCGAACTCTACATCTCGTTTTGGCGGTAAACCCGAGATGTCTTCGAGCACGTCCATGAAATCTCGAACTACCGCTGGCGCTTCTTCCTTATCGACTTCCATAGACGAAAGAACATTATTTGTCGGCCTAGCTCTAAACTCGACTGGCCCGACAGAACTGCTTCCTCCAGTAAAGATAAACTCTGGATGTCCGGGAATCTGGAAAATTACTTTCTTTGTCCTACAATCAATGTGAGCGTGGAAAGTGCCGAGAAAATCCATTCCCAAGACAACTTCATAACAGCCGGTATCAATCACCAAGAAATCTGCAAACAGCTCCCGTCCGCAAACAACAACTGAACAATTATTACATTCTCTACTAGCTATGATCTTCCCATTCCCAGTGTGTATGTCCCAACAATTAGATAAGGTAGTGCACGGAATCGAGTGTGTAGTAATAAACTTGGACGACATAAAACAATGGGATGCACCAGAATCGAATAACGCTAATGCGGGAAAACCATGAACAAGTAGGATACCTGAAACAACTTCTCCTGAAGCCTTAGCTTCCTCAGCCGTCAGGGTAAATGCTCGAGCTTGATTGGGTCCCTGAGTCAACTGCTTCTGTCCTTGAAACTGCTTCTGCGGTGGCCTCTAAACATCATATTTCGTGCGAAGCTTTGACGGACAAGCGTTGATGGTATGATCCGCCGATCCACAAACCAAACAGAGTCCCGGCATCCTTCGACATTCCCTTTGCACGTGTCCAGGTAAATGGCAGAAGTCACAAATCACGCTCCTTCTATGATCAACAACGACAGGCTTCTTCATAGGTGTTACGCCACGTCGGTTCACCGGAATACCTCTGCGCACATGCGCTCGGTTTGGTGCAAATGTCGGCTTCTGCACTGTAACTGCTTGCTGCTGCGTATTCCTAGTTTTCATAGATAGGCTCTGCTGCTCTCGGGCCGCTGTAAGTACTTGTGAGAAAGTGGTCAAACCCAGTGATATAATTTACCTCTGGATGTCCACATCCAAACTGCGCATAAACCTTCGTGCCCTATCAGCTTCTTTGGCCACCAAAGGTCCAACGAAACGACTGAGCCGTGTCCACTCAACCGCATGTGCATCCACGGATCCGCCGTTCTGCTTCAAACTAATAAACTTTTCTTCCATTTCCTCCCGTGCAGTCTGCGGGAAGAACTTCTCCAAGAAACTCTTCGAAAAATCCGCCCAACTGATCAGCTTGGGCAAGCGGGTCTCTTCCACAAGCCACCATTCACGGGCATAGTCCACCAATTGGATGCGTACCACATCCACTCTCTTGTCCTCTGGAATCTGTGCCGCAATGAGCAAATTCTCCATATCAACCAGCCACTGCTCTGCTGGCAATGGCTCTTCCAAACCAGTAAAGACGGACGGACCAAGTCTCTTGAAATCCACCACGGTACCCACAAGATCAACTGGTCTAGCCACAACATTGTTTACGGACTGCTGGACGGTCCGCAAACTTTCCTAAAAAACTTCGGCTTGCTGCTGGTTCAGCTCGGTCTGCCGCTTCTGGTTCTCCAGCATCCCACGAATTACTCCAAGCAAAGCGGCTTCATCAACACGCCTCTGGTACGTTTTCAGATTTCTGCCTGCCATGTTCCTGAAACCAAAACACCGAAAGGATTAGTATGATAACAGATTCAAAATATAGATCAAGGATATGAATCAAGACTAGAACTCCAAGTTACTTAAATAGAGTACCGCATTGTAACCATGCCGCGGTACATAGCTACAATCACATAACTCCACCCATGTCGCCTAAGTTCTAGAGATAAACAATAGGAAACCAAGTTTCGAGTCGAGATGCAAAGAGGTTTGCATATCGTCAAGGTAGAATCAGGAGGAAGTTAAGATTCAAAAAAATGGCAAGATGGAAAAGTGGCAGGACATGTTCCTAATCTCGAGTATTCTAATTCGTGTATTGGGTCTAATACCCAACTACAAAAGAATCAAACCCGATTAACCAAGATCATATAGCTCTGATACCAAACAAACCCTGTCACGCCCCGCTTCCCAGAGTACGCTAAGATAGGCACATGACAGAGCCAACCATGCTACCTGTGGATATGAAATATCCCTCCACAGTCACATTACGGCTGTAGAGATATCAAGAACTATATAACAACTATCTAATACATGTCCATGAGCCAGAATAACGAGTCAAGAATAAAATAATGCGGAAGCAAAAGATCCAATACAATAATAAACTGGAATGTACGTCCCATAATGCGGGCTCACATCAGGAATGAAAATGCATCAATAAAACTAAATACTAACAGGTCCTCACTGCTCGGCCTGCTGACTGAAATACTCCTGCTCGGCCTACGGCAAAGTTAGAGGATCTGGACAATGCAAAACCTAGACGTCAGTGCGTCATAATATCAACAATAATATAATCAGGAGGTTGCAAGACATGCATGCACGAGTATGAACAGTAATAAAGGTATAATGGTAACATAAATAAGGACAGTGAATGGTAAGGCACAGGTGATGTGCAGTGAGTAAACTAACTGGTCTACTGGGTTAACTGCTCTCAAGTCTTTTGAAATCAATTTGATGAATTATCGATGTAACTCAATTGTATCCCGTGCGTACCCGGGACCACGGTCAAGACTCTCGGGCTGAATCCGAGACGTGCCGCTAGGCAGTAAAAGGTAGTATGTAAAGACGAATATGTCAGCAGCATCATTCCGGGGCTGACCTAGCCCGTAAGACTGATTGGTAAAGGCATCGAACTGTCGAGTTACAAGTCAGGCTTCATCATTGATTTCCCCATACCCCCAAGTTATGTGTTCAAGTCAGGTATTGATAAATCTGGAGCTAATGCCAACACAGGATCAAGCAGGTACAGGTTTGTCTGAATATACAACATGATATGTCCGTAGGGACAACATGTCAAGATTGTCGGCATTAGTAAGAAGATTAGGTAACATGTCAAACTGTGGTACATCAGATCATGTCAGGTGGTGTACAAGGATCAAATCATGTCAAGTAGTGCACATGTATCAAGTCATGTCAGTAGTAGGGTATCATGTCATGTCAGGTAGTGTACAAGTGTCGAGTGGGTGCTCATAATAAAACTGTAATAAGTATGGGTACACAAACTCAAGTATGGAGTACTAATATAACAATAAAATGGAATAATGTGAGGTGGTATGCCAATAGATATAAATTCAAGATATAGATGCAAAATTATCGATTAGGGTTACACTTATAGTTCCAATACTAATTAGGATGCAATTTATTAAACATAGAGTGTTAACATCACAATGTTATGTATTAATGTGATCTATGGATGCAATTATATATATTCTAAATGGGATGGATGCAAACGGGTATCCGAAAAGTTATAAAACTATAAAATGGTAATGTGGGATTACAACTAAGCAATATGTGATATAAATATTGACATGGATGCAGTATAATGTAATCTAGTATGGAACAAGATCAGTTTTCATGATCTAGATCTGAAATAATATAAACGGATGCAAACGGAACATCGTAAAATTATAGAGCTAAACATGGGTTACTAGATTTAAACTACAGGTATGATAGTTATTTAAATAGGTATAAAAATGAGTTATATAGCATGTAGCAAGATTAACTTACCTCGGCGGATCAAGAAACGGATGTGTACGGTACGTCCGACGTCGGCAAAATGTCGCGACGCGCGCACGGTACACGGAATGGATCCAAATAACGCACGAGGGTGATCACGCAGTCAAAGCACGTTCGCTGGGTCGTCTGGATCGTCGGCGTCACGCCCGGCTCCGGCGAACTATGCAAACAGAAAACAGATTTTTAAAGAAAGAAAGAAAGAAATAAAAGAAAAGAAAGAAAGAAGAAAAGAAGGGGAGGAAGAAGGAAGGGCAGAGGCTCACTGGTGTTTGGTGCTTTGGGGTTTCAGGGGACAGAGGAGACGAGGTAGTGGTGTAGGGTTCACCGGCGCTGAGAGGCGATCGAGATAGAGGCTGGGGTTTCGGTGTTTAGGGTTTGGGTTTTGGTTTGCTGGGTTTCTGGTTGGTTCGTGGGTGCAAGGTTCTGTGAAGGGGAGAAGACAGAGGAGAGAGAAGAGAAGAAGAAGGAGATGGTGACGGGATGAGGTGGTACGCGGCGAAGGAAAGGTGGTGGTGATGGGTTCTGTGGGTGTGCAGGGTCTCGGGAGAAGGAAGAAGGAGAAGAAAGAAGGAGGAAGGAGATGATGGAGATGAGGGGGAGGTCGAGAGAAGATAGGTGATGGAGCTAGGGTTAGGGTTTGAGGAGAAGTGAGGAGGCTCGGGTTTTAGACGAAGGAGGAAGACGAGGAAGAGAAAATATAAAGGAGGGAGGTGACGGGATCTGAGGGAGGTGACGCGATCCTCACAGTATCGCGAGATGAGAGAGAAAGCATCGCGAGAGGAGAGAGATAGAAAGAGCACGAGAGAGGAGAGAGAGAAGAGGAGAAAGAAAGTTGTCGCTTAGCGAGGGAGAGAGAAAGAGAGAAGAGAGAGAAAGATTACGAGGGGAGAGAGAGAATGGGATCTGCGGATGTGAGAGAGAGAGAAAGAGAAAGAGAGAGGGAGTGGGGGCCACGAGACAGAGAAAGAGAGCTGGGGTTGAGCTGGGTTTTAGTTAGGATTAAGATTTTTAGTTGTCTTAATTTTAAATTTTATAAAAGATTTGTTTATTAAAAGATTTATCAGTTAACGAGATTTTAAAGGTAGAAATTTAAAATAAATACTAAATAAATTTGAATTTAGGCGGTATACAAAATATTTCAAAACGCGCCCGGATTGGGTCTAAAAATTCCGATTTAAAATATGAAAAATATATGCGACTTTCAAAATTTAAAATGAATGCTCAGGTAACGAAAATGCATACCCCCAAGAACGGATGCACGTACGTGCGCGTACAAACACGTCCGTTTCACTGAACGGGACGAGAACAAGATGCGCAGATGCTACCACGAGGTTAAGGGTATCATGTAGACCATGTTAAGTAATTTTAAGTTATTTTACGTGACCTAAAAATGTTATATGATAAAAGATGCAATGCCAGATAAAATGCCAGTATGCACTAAACATGAAAATGCACAGTCTACGTAACAAGTCAGGGTAATTCATAAATATGAATCAAACAGTTTCAAGTAAGCAGGTCGGGTCGAAAGCAATGTAAAATGTAAAATACCATTCGCACCCAAAACACGATAAATCAAGATAATACCACAGCTAAGTAAATACGGGAACTGGAATTGGTATAAATGAACTAGGTTATTACATCTACGAGGAAACCAAAGTATCTCTCGGGTGGCTGAAGTCACCTACTAAATTTGCGGAGTAGCTAAGGTTTGTTGAGTCCAATTGAATCTCCTGGTTTTACTGAATTTTCAGTAATCGTTTGTGATTCTGGAATCACTTCCAGTTCTACCATACTCCCACTAGTTTATTTTGCAAAAAGATTCATTTTATAAGAAAATGGCGAGTCAAGAACAATGTAACTATTGATCTTGAAAATAATAGAAGCAAAACCCTTGTGAATACTTGGGATAATCCACAAACTGCTATTACCAAAGCGTGCCTTGAGTTTATCCGGAATCTTCTTTTAAACAGAAACCGGATAACTCCATATATTAACAACCTCAAGATATGCAACCAATCTATGTCCATATAAAATTAAAGGCACTAATTTAGATGGAACCAGATTCAAATTTCATGCAGCTGTTTCCAGTGCATATCACATAAATGGAAAAAGGCCAATACAGTATTACTCATCAAGGAACACACCCACGGATGAATAACCTGAAAGAGAATCAAGTTCTCAATATTATTATGATGGAATACCTAGCAAAAGTATCTGCATCTTCGATCACTTCGAAGAATTCTAATACTTCCAACGTATGGTTCTCTAATTTATTCTTATACCTATAAACTTCTCAAAATTTTTGGACCTTGCATTACAACGAATGCGTGTCTAAAACCAGACAACTCATAGGTAAACTGAATGAAATAAGATTACCAACCCCTTTTTCTAAAGGATACCGAACAACATACATTACCATGTATAAGTCCTAAGAGTATACTAACTCAAATTCCGTGTGTTGTAAGTTGAAAATTGTATTTTGGTTAAGAAAGTCTACACCATTATTCAATGCGCCTTAGCTTATCCTCAACCGATAAAGGTAAATTTTTAAAATATAATTTTCAAAAAGTTACATCCCACTTTATAAAATAAAGATATGGATATATCATTTTAAAAATTGGTGCAAAATAACGGTTATTCAAAACCAAATATTTGTCGTTAGGCAAAATCAGGCGATTTAATCCAATATCACCAATTGCTACGAATTCCGATATTGAGGATCAAATGGCACATTCTACTCCTTCTGAGCATCTGTAACGTCATACAGATGTGAGATCCAAATATGGTACATACATATCCTAGAGTCAGAATTAATTGGAAAAACAGTTTTCAATTACAATTACACAGAAAAACTGAAACATGAAAATGTTTCTAGGGAGTGACCGGGTATTCCTAGTAATGCTGCTTCCACTGTCCATATTCATGACAGTAGTCTCAATTTCCTTTGCCCTCACTTCAAACCCTTTATTTGTCTCTACATCTTATCTTCTGCACACCGCACTTAGGCTAATTGGTGTTCTTCTTTCCCTACCATTCGACACCGGCCTAAGATTTGGAAGAAGACTATCCAATAAACGAAATAGATGTACTATCCTAATACAAGGAGCTCTCGCAATCTGAGAGAAGGTAAAGGGAAGAGACAACCGAATGATCCTATTCAATTTCTCCAGAAGCAGTGGCCATTCTCGACTGAAATAATTTCTTCGAGTTCGTATGTAACTATACGATGGCCTTTCCAAGCAATATGGATCATCGTAGTGATACGGAATGTTCTGAAGAAATGCAAAGAGAAAGTAGGAGTAGCAGGGATATATCCAACTTTTTGTGAAGCATGACAATCCAAAACCAAAGTGTGTAAGAAGGTTCGGTTAACTTGTTTAATGAGTTTTAGTTTAAGGTAAGTCGTGATCGCATAACCAGAGAAAGATAAAAAAAAATCACTCAACGTGCACTCTATCAACATTAGATTAGTTAATCACTTTATCTAATCAGTATGGCTCCCACTGTATCCTCGAATTCTCATTCAAACCCTAAAAGGAGAACTAGTGGGGATCATATACACCTTACAAGTTCGCTAACCGTTCAGCCAGGTCAGTGTTGGTACTCCGAGGGAAGTCCTCCGTGTTTTCATACGGACCCAATTAAATAGCCTCATTTCTGCAGAGGTGTAATCTTGTTAATACTTTCTAGACACCTAATAGGTTAGCTAATTGTGAAGTGTAAATCTCTCGAGGAGTAATACCTACTCATCAGTGGGAATCGGAACCCAACTATCATCGTGTGATAATCTTGATGGAAACCAACCAAAATTACCATACTCTAGAAGATATATGCAAACTTGGCAAGTTTCCTTTATATTTGAAACTCCCGATATGGTTTTTGCCCCCAACGATCTATGACCTTTACGCATGCCAACAAATCATAAGCTGATAGTCAAGTTCTATCCGTCATTATCTTGATTAAGTCGAACCCACCCGCACAAGCCTTTGGGGAATACCAACAAAGCTATGTGACTGTCCTGATCAATCGCATCACCATGCAACATATACGTATCACTCAGCTACCGCACACTATACCTTGACGCATACCAACAAGCATAGCACGAATACTAGATGCTACCTATCTGAAATGACGGAAGGCTACAGCTAGTTTTTGGCGAAAAATCTTTAACGTAATAAACTTGATAGCATTGAAGGAACTCGAGTGGCTTTGAAATGGAGTGGTTTAAGCTCCGCATTTAAAACCAGTAACATAAACTTTTGCTTAAGAGAAAACTCTCCATGAAGGGATCAAGTCTCTTTCCTCATATAATGAGGTGCAGAATATTCCTAACCGAATACCTTTATACAAAGCAAAAGAATATAACTATAGTTTTGAAGAAAACAGAGTAGTTTTAAAAATTGGTTTCAACAATATCAAATAGATTTGTTTTCCTTACATTAAACATATAACGCAGTCCCATCAAACAAGTTTCTAAGCCACACTAGAAACAACCAAAATAGCAAGTTTTTATATACCATCCGCATTCGCCATGGAGTCACGGGCCTTCACTGTAAGGTTACTTAACCAATGGCAGGGCAGGGACAAAGCTAGCGCGGATGCAAAATATATTGAAGAATCTACTATATGTGTGTGTGTGTGTGTGTGTGTCAACATCACAGGCATGCAATAAAATCAAAAGCATGCTGCAAACAATATGGAATAGCGGATAAATTAGGAGCCCCGCGTTTCATTTGAGCAGCAAATGAGACACGACGTTCCTCAGTCGTGTGGATAGCCCATATAACATCGATCCTTGATCCCTACGAGTGCGGCAAGCCACATGCCAATTCTAGAAACTGGGTAACCCACCCTCAATATTATGAGTTGGTCACCCGTCGCTTTCTAGAATTCGGTAACTTGGGCACTCCTCCACGGGTCGATTCTATAAACCCTACAAGTGCGGCAAGCAACCTACCAATTCGAGAGCCAGGCGGCCTGGCCTCAAACACCATGAGACGGCAACCTGCTACACTTTAGAAACCGGCTACTCGAGCACTTCTACTGGGTTAATCCTAGTACAGAAATGAAAAATATACAGTGGTGACATTGACTGCATCATGGTCGTACCCCAATAAAAGAATATACATAATACAGAAATGGAGGCCACAAGTTGGAGCTCGTCCCAAACAAATGAATATAATATTATAAATCAAAATTGTACAAGCAATCCACATGGGGTTATCTGTCACAACAATCCGGCTAAACCATCATAGAGATATATATACAACAACAAGCAACGCAAACAAGTGTGCAACCCCGTTTAATCGAACATATAGCAATTAGACGATATTTAACAACACATGTACACAAATACAGAAACCATGACCATAGAATTCATCACAAGCGAAGCTCACACTCGAAATTCCAAACGACGAAAATCAAGTGCACTCTGACGTCCGAAAATCCATCATTTTGCCTACCCTAAGCCCTTCGGGAACTCCCTGAGGTACACCCGATCCCTACCGCAGGTTGGTTCGAACCAAGACCTCGCAGGGATCAGATACAACGCAAATTAACAAATTTTGGACAGATATGAACGACCATGAATAACTGAAACAACAGCAGGTTTCAACCGACAAAAATGACTAAATTAGAAAAACATCTTGGAAAAAGGTTCCCCGAGATACTACGAGTCACCCTCGATCCACTACGAAGTCCCCATTCCAAAATAAGAGCTCTGGAGATCGATTTCAAGCAAGAAAATGCCAAATTAGTCATTGATTTTGACATAATACCATGGTTGCATTCAGCCACAAAAAACCAGCCCCTATTTTGAAAACCGAGTTTCAAAATGGCTTCCTGAGACTCTACGAGTCACCCTCAATACCCTATGGAGTCCCCATTCCAAAATGAGAGCTCCGGGCATCTAGCTTTAAAAAATGATTTTAAAACACTAAACGCGGCAGAATTTTCTGGACAGAAAATGACATTGTTTCGTAAAAGTTTTATGATGCAATCCTACGGTCATGAAGCTAGTTTAAGTGTATAGTTGGCTCTGATACCATTGAAATTTCCTAGTGCCCTTGCCGCTACAACCACGACCAATGCAGAATCAAAAAACAAAAAAATTTACTGGAGCACTAGAAACTAATCCCTAGCGATCAATCCAAAACACTAAACTAGAAAACAAGTATGCAAGGTTTAGGGATCACTACCTTTGATGCATGTCCACCAAATTGTGGAAGATCCCTCCAAACTCCTCGTAGACCGTCGAGAATAAGCTTAAGAGGTTACCGCCCTTGCCGAAGATGATCCACCTGAGAGAACCGATCCAAGTTCCAGCTGTTCCCCGCCGAAACACGGGGACGCGACCGCGCGGGTCCATCTTGCCTGAATTTCGGGGCAGATGCTAATTGGTGTTATCCGTCCACCTCTTCGAAGATGCTAAGTTGATTTATGGCACCATGTATCGAAGGTTTAAACGGATGCGGCCGATATAGCAGACTTCGTCAGATTCCCCCTCGTTAATGAGGGGGTTTTGATTGTGGAGACACTCTTCCCTGGAGGCGCAAGCCCCTGCAGTTAATTACGCTACCGTATCGCGGTAACCATTTTCTCCTTCTCCAGATGGTCACTTCGTGTCGTGTGTTTTTGTTTTGTTTTTGGTTGCCCGTGGATTGTATACGGAGACTAATTTATGTTGTCGCTCGTAGGGCGTGGATTAGTCCAAATCCGTATCTTCTTAGATTTGGGTTTGGGGGTTGGGTTTAAGGATACGTTAGCCTCATTTGAGACTAAGATCAACTTAAAAGTTTTTTAAGGATATGTTAGTCTCATTTTAGACTAAGATCAACTTAACGGGATTATTTAGATCCAACAAAAGAGCATTTGGGCTCTATTGTTAGTTTAGGGACATTGCGGTCGATTAGTTTAAGGACATTACGGTCCAGTGTTAGTTTAAGGATATCTCGGTCCGAGGTTAAGGACGTCATAGTCCATGGGTTTTAAAGGACCCCACAGTCCAAGGTTAAGGACATCATAGTCCGTGAGTTTAAAGACCTCACAGTCAAGGTTAAGGTCATCATAGTCCGTGAGTTTAAAGACCTCACAGTTAAGGTTAAAGACATCATAGTCTATGGGTTTTAAAGGACCCCACAGTCCGTAGAATGCTTGGTTGTCGGGACCCGTCACCTCTCTGAAGACGTTGAAGGATTACAACGACAAATATCAGAGGAGTAAAGAGATGTACTCTCGAATCGACGTGAGTTGGTTGAAAGATCTGTAGTCCAATTTGGGGCTAAGATCTGTTAACATATTTATGAGCATATGAGCTCAATTGATATGAGTTGAGGACTTATGGCCAATCTTGGGCTAAGTCCAATAAATGTTTAACATTTTATTTTGGGCTGTTGAGCCTTTATTTGGGCTTGGCCCTTTTAACAATGCTGAGCATTGATTTATATCTTGACAATGTTTTTGTCTTTTATTGAATGCTGAGCATTCATCAGAGCTATGGGTTTATTAAAGAACAATTTATGTTCTGTCAGCGCAACACGTGGCACGCTAGGCGCTTTGCGCCAGTCAAAAAGCGCAATGCGCTTCTGCCACGTGGCGCACATGTAAGGGACACGCGTCGCACTTGGCGCTAGGCGCCAGATGATGAGCGCACGATGCCAGTTTATGAGCGCTGAGCGCTAATCCATGAGCGCATTGCGCTTTCAGTTTAGTGGCGCACACGTGAGTGACACATGGTGCACTTGGCGTTGAGCGCCAGCCCATGAGCGCGGTGCGCTATTTCAAGAGCGCAGTGCGCTAGTGGTTAATTGGTGTATACGTTATTGACACGTGGCGCATTTAGCGCTGAGCGCCAGTCCAGAGAGCGCAGAAGCGCAGTTCAAGCGTGCAAAGCGCATTTGATCAACTTTATGATATGAGCTTTTTAAAAGAGACTTTGTCTCAAGATCTAAGAACAACCGTTCTTATTTTGTTTCAATTTCTTATATTGATAAAAGTCTTTACCTTTATGTATCTATGATCCTTAAGAGAATTGAATTATTCTACTTTTTATAATGAGATGTTCATGATCTTTTTGAGAAAGACTTTAGTCTTATAAATCTATGATCTGTGAGAAGTAAGTTCTTCTTTTATTTCATGATGAGATCTTTTGATCTCTTTGTGAAAGACTTTTTGTTTTTGTAGATCTATCATCTTTTTAAAGAAATGAATTCTTCTTTTTATAAGATGATTTCATCTCTATATTCATCATCATCATTTTTACCTTGAAGAAAGATCTTCTTGCAAGAGCTTGCTCTTTGAATTTTCTCAAAGTTTTTGGGGAGATTTCTCTCTCTTTCTCTATCTCTCAGACTTGAAGTCTAGGGGTCTTTTTATAGGGTAGGCTGATTTGTTGAATCGGTTAAAGAGATTTTTCTTTGATTGATTTGGGGATGTTTCCCCACCATTGGATCTTTGATCCCAGGGCTTCTGTTTTATAGAAGGCAATCTTCTTGTTTTTAACAAGATTCGAAAATCTTTCCATACAGAATTTATTCTATCTTTTGGTAATTTTTATTTACCATTGGATCGTTGATCCAACGGTGCTCTGATTTACATAGCACAATCTTGTTATTTGGAAAGATTTTTGAGGAATCTTTCCTTAACAGAATTTAACTCTGATTAATTAATGATTTATCATTATTATTAGATTTTTGATCTAACAGTGGGGAGCTTTTAGTTCCAGCGCTGGCGCACCCGTGCTCTGCACGTGGTGCGCTGCTTGAAGGGCAGTGCACACTGCGCTAGCGCACCTGTGTTTGACACGTAGTGCGCTGCTTGGAGCACAGCGCACCTAGCGCTAGCGCACACGTAGCGTGCTGCTTAGAGCGCAGCGCACATAGTGCTAGCGCCCACGTGCTTTGCACATGGTGCACTGCTTAGGGCGCAGCGCACTTGGCGCTGCATTTGAAGCGTTGCTTCATTTCAAAAATTTGAATTTTAAACAGAGCTTTGCTCTGATTGGGGGAAACACCAGTTTTACCTAGTGAAGCAACCGACACTCCAAGCTTGCTAGAAATGAAGAGTGGGATGTAGGAATGTTCCACTATCATTTTCTTTCTAATACAAAACTCAAGAGAGAAAATGAAGGAGGAGGAGGATGGTGAAGTAACCATAACCAAAATGAGCTAGTGTTTAAGGAATGAGAGAATGACTTCATAATAATTTTCTCCCATTAAGTAAAAAATATCATAGCCACTTTGTAATAAACAAATGAAGCCTATCCCTTTATACATGTTCACAACCATGCTCAAATCCGTCTCACCCTCCACTTCATTTCCAATTGAATTTCTAGAAAGAAATTCAAATAATGAGGTGTTCTCCGTTTAGAAGTATTCCGTATAAATACATAATACAACCCGGTGTACGTATGAAATACATATACGCGTATCCGTATAAAAATACGAATAGCCAAGAGAGAGAAAATGAATAGTGAACAATAATACTGTAATATATATATTTAAAAATATATATATAAATTATTAAATCAAAACTTGATTTAATAATCCAGTTTAATCCTAAACCGCCAGTATTATCAACCGTCCGATTAAAGTCTGTGTAGCAAGTACACGTATTTATTGGACCCCTATACGTATCAATATACGGCATCTACATCATATCCTATGAACCAGTAAAACGCTCTGTGTGGGACTCTAAAGACTCGACAATACGCTGACAGTGATTTACTGGATAAATCCAAAACCACAAGCACGTCAGCGGCACTAGTTGTACACGGCGGCTACCCAGGTATATGCCGAAAGGGGGGGTCAATAATCAAGTATGCCCGTACCCTACTGAGCCTGAATGTGGCAATCTCCGTACATTCCGGTCTCTTCGTCTAAGAGTATCGCATTTCTGGTCTAAAGGGTAGATAACGTCAGACCCCTAATAACCCGATAAGTCATGCCGGAGTTAAGCTCATCACCCACCGAGAAACTATTGAACTTCTATCAGTAAATCTCATTCACAGTGGCCACAGATTTAAGGTGATGGTCAACCGAACACATCACGACATCGACTCCTAATACTAGGAGAGACGGATCCCCGACAATCGCTCGCTACCTCCATGTGGCTCGAGACTATACTCAACTAAAACCTGTTTGCACGACTCCTTTGAGCCATAGTAGGATAGTAATCTAAGTACAGTGGGAACTCACATAAAACAAATGACGATCTCAGGTCAAAAGACTAAGCTGTGCTCATGCTATTAGAGAACTGCTATCTGAAGATAGGTGCAATATCATCTAGAAGTTTTCGGTGAGTCCGTCCAATGTACTTACCTCCAGTGAACAACTGTATATTATCTTAGGTGACACAACACCAATGTCTTGTGAGACCGTCCACTGCCCTTCGTTGAGGTCTAAAAACGTATACACCAGTTTACTCCGGAATGTCGATGTCCAGTCTCGATACTCTCTCGACTAGGGACTTTTAAAGATGTGCTTATGGACTACCCAGCTCTCACGTATATGATCGTCATCATAATGTTAGTGTCAAGCAAGAATCCTACGGGCTTCATCATTATGTATTAGCGACACGTAATAACAAGTAAAACATATACATATCAATGATAAAGACAAATCAAATAGTATATTATCACTTCGATTAAGTCTGTTCTACCTGTATAAGTCTTCCCTCAATTATCATAATTTTCTACCTGTAATTACAATAATTATCTTAATGGCACTATATCCAACAGGTCGTAGACATAAATAAGCTGGATCTCTGTTGTAGGTTAGTGAAGCTCTCCATGAAAATCTGATGAGTAGAGAGTAGAGCGGAGTCGTATGAAGTCTACTAGCGTTGAGAATTATGGCTGAAATATCTCCAAGTGAGAGATTGTTGATATTGTGAAGAAACGTCAGGCAGACGTCTGCAGAAGGGGAGGCAGACGTCTGTACGTGCATAGAGCCATGTCAGAACACCAGAGCAACAACAGACATCTGAAGACCACGAAGTAGGCGTCTGCAGAAGCCAAAAGCCCAGTCCAGAGCAGAGGCAGACGTCTGATAGTAAAGGGCCAGACATCTACCCAAAAGAGCTGAAGATACAGACTCTAGGCAGATGTCTGTCCAAATATGGGTCAGACGTCTGTAGACGAGATAACTGCCGCGAACAGAATTTTGGTAATTCGGGTTTATCTCTTATTTTGGGTAAAATTAGGGTTTGCCTATAAATAGGGACTTCTCATATATTTTATGTACTGCCTATTAAGAGAGATCATTGTATTGAGAGGGTGATGGCTTAAATCCAGAGAGATTTGAGAAAAATCTCCTAGGGTTGCTCGGTATAATTGATTCAAGGATTGTTAGTAGACGTTTGCAGATTCCGCTCCGTCGGGGACTAGTCATATGGTAGGTAAACCCCGTTAATAAATCCTTATAC
This sequence comes from Agapanthus africanus, assembly GCA_030015575.1. Taxonomy (NCBI): domain Eukaryota; kingdom Viridiplantae; phylum Streptophyta; class Magnoliopsida; order Asparagales; family Amaryllidaceae; genus Agapanthus; species Agapanthus africanus. The sequence continues at coordinate 85,196,983 of JASDDO010000026.1, read as the reverse complement.
CCCTTTGGTTTGTGTTTTGATTCTATTTTCTTATTCTCGCACTATCATTATTATTCGTGATGTTTCATCGGTATCACGTTTGTTGTGTCGTGATTGTTTGTGGTAGCGTTGATTCTCATTTGTAGGGTTCTCTCCCAACATCAAACCTTAAGGAATTAGCGATTTTATCATAAATTCATAGGATGCTTTGTTTGCTAAATTGCAATTTAGTGTTTGGTTGCCAGGACTCCTATGAAGCTTTTGAAAAACTAAAATTGTGCCTTGTTTGTTTGCATTAAGGGAGCTTGGTCAATTGGAACCATAGTCAATGAAGTATTTTACAAGAAATTCTATGGATTGATAATCTATAAGAATTTTGCACATGAAACCAATATTGTTGATTACATAGATTGCTTGTGGACCTATTTTATTCTAGAAAAAATTGCAACTAAATCTTTTAGATGACATGACATCCTGAAAATAAATATTTATCTTTTGCTTTCCTTCGTTTCTTTTTCCCCCTTTTATTGCTTTTTTACTAAAATTGAAATGGAAGTGCCACATGGCCTCCTCCTGGCATACACTAAACGGTAATTGTAGAGATGTAACTTATGGCTTCTTCATGATAAGTATAGTTTCACTTGGTATAATATACATTATGTATCCGATTACATACTATAAAATACATGCTTTCAGTTCTGAACAAAGTTTTTAAATGATATTTCCTTCCTTACCAGGTGGTCAGCTGAAACGAATTTTAGAGATCCTTTTTGGCTCAAGCGAAGGAAAGAGGGACTGAATCCCCACCTAAATTCATGTTCCACACATAAACAAATGAAAAATTGGACAATGAAAAAGGGAGAGAAAAGTCAAAAAAATCAATCCATTCTCTTTCAAAGAAGTTAGATATCACGTCTCTTGCCATGAACAATGACTTTAATAATAGACTTTAAAACAAGAGCCCCATACCTTGTTTAATACTATGGCCTACTTGGTTCAAATGAAACCAATTTCTCAACCTGTAGCAAGTCAGAGAAACCGCTTTCATTATAGTCTTAGAAATGATTTTCTTGTTTTTGTTTTAGAAGAAAACCACCGAAGATTTGTAGAGTTCAGCTTCTGTCGTTTGTTTGGCCCAAAATCAGTTTCTAAAGGAAAATGAAATTATTTTGTATGAAGGACAACTGTCAAGATCTTATAAGAAAGGGAAACATAGTTGTCATGATCACAAACAAATGGACTCATGGTGTCAAATTTCCTTGGAAAATTGGAGCTTTTGGCTAGGAAATCTGATTCCATCTTTTGCATACGAAATGATGATATTTTGGGATTTTTCATGACCACCATTTCACTCACGCAGGTCCATGGATGCAAAGCATAGATGTCGATATTCAGCTCATGTGATACACAGTTGTGTATTTTGATATCACGGACAAAAGCTTTAGAAAATTGATTTAAATTATTTGGTTAAAATAGGCTTGAGTATAATCCTTTTTTTTTCCTTTGTAAAAATTAAAAAAGTTTCAAGAGTTTTTCCTGTCATTGTTGTTTAAATTTAGAGTGACGGTGGAATAAGAAAAAAAAACTCTAAATGAATATTCAACTTATATTTTGGATTTAAAATTGATTTTTAAAGCTCGGAGCTAACGGAAGGAAGTTGATTTCTCTTTTATCTTTATCAAGACAGATACTAAAACTCTAGTTTATTGTACGCCGTAGTCCTTTTTATTTTATCTTATTATTTTCATAAAATCTAAATATGCCAATGAGATACAAATGAAAAACAAATGAAAAGGGCATCTTAGTTTGGAGTTGCAATTACAATAGGCCAGATAAAATTTTTGGAGAATGGAATTCCTACCATTTGTTTCTTCACAAATGTGATTTGAAATCCAAACCATATGTTTTTTTGTGGATATATACCTATAAACTTCAACCAAAAGAAAAAAAAGGAAAGGGAAAAAAAACAAAAAACTTAAGGATATTATCGTAATTCTCCCATCATGATATATATATGAGAGAGAGAAAATCCCACTAATAATCTCAGCCCTATTATCGGAGAGCCATGCCGTCGGGTACGTCTCTGGCGATCCCAACGTACCCGCCGCCGGAATCGGAGACGGAGGAGTCGTGGGTGTGGACGCAGATCAAGGCGGAGGCCCACCGCGACGCCGAGTCCGAGCCGGCCCTGGCGAGCTACCTCTACTCCACCATCATCTCCCACCCTTCCCTCGCGAGATCCCTCTCCTTCCACCTCGCCAACAAGCTCTGCTCTTCGACGCTGCTCTCCACTCTCTTGTACGATCTCTTCCTCAATTCCTTCTCGAATCATCCCACCATCCTGTCGGCGGCGGTGGCCGATCTCATCGCGGCGAGGTATCGGGACCCCGCATGCGTCTCCTTCTCGCACTGCCTCCTCAATTACAAGGGCTTTCTCGCCCTTCAGGTGAGATTCGTTTGATTTTTCGGCGAAGTTTGGGGTTTTTTGGAGATGAAAGGCGTAAAGTTTTCATCTTGCTGATAGATGCCACGAAAATCTGTTATTTTTTTCTCTTTTGGCCTCGATTTGTTTTTTAATTCGGCTGATTTTGTGGGTTTTGGGCTCAATTTCGGTGTTCTTCTACGATGACTGTCCTAAAGTTTGTGACTTGCAAATGACAAGCAGGCTGAGTTTAGGAAATTGCATATAAATGCAATTTTGGTATTCTTGGCCTCAATTCAGTGTTTTTCCAGATAAGTACCGGGAATTTTGTACTTTGCAAAATATAAAACACCAGAAACTCTTAGGGTTTTGGATTGATCTTTACATTCGAGGGGCTAAACTTCACTGAGATGCCATGAAGTTTGTAAATTGTGAATGATGAACACCTTGAACTTAGCAGGTTGCAGATAGATACCATGGAATTTGTGATCTTTGGCCTGAATTTCCGTAAGATAGCATGCGATTTCAGTGCTCTGCAGATAAATACGTAAAATTGGTAAATTGGAGATAATAAGTTGCTGAAAACAGTGAATTTGTGGTATTTACTTGCCATCTCACAAAGCTTTTGGTTTTTATTGATACACAATGAAAGCTTCGGGTATGTCATGTCTAGCGGCACGAGTTTATCTTATAAAGTCTAGTTTATAGTAATGTTGAGGAAAGTATTTGAATCGGGTCAGCTTAATTTTATTTCGGTAGGTCTTTTCTTTTGAGGGGCTAAATTTCACTGAGATGCCTTACATTTTGTAAAATGTAAATTATAACCACAACTAGTAAATTGCAAACAAATTCCATGTAATCTTTGGATCAGTATTCGGTTAAAGTTTGGATGTCAGAAGTTTTCATGATATGAGAATATCGTTTAAAATTATGGGATATCAATTTCCTCTGGAAATCATTTAAGCATTAGTACTTGTTACTGTAGATTATGTAGTTTTATGTTGATTAGTTTGAGTGATTAGCAACCAAAACAAGAAAAACACCCAAAAAATAAAAGCTGAAATTTTAAAGTTATTTTGATAGCTAGCCACACACAGATGAGATGAATCATTTAGCGATTTCATCGAAAATTTTGGATGTGTATTGGAGTCATAACTTCAGGTGCCTATGTTTGTTTTAGGTCTCAAGTACATGACCTTATGTAGTATTTGTTCAAGTACATGATGTTATATAGTAATTGGTTACTCTAAGGTTTCAAGTACATGATGTAATATTTTAAGTAATTGGTTCCTCTTAGGTTTCATGTACATGATATTATATTATTTAGTAATTGATCGCTCTCATTATGTAATGTCATGATAGGTTCAAGTTTGATTATAAGTTTGGAAAGAATCTCATAGTATTATGAGCTGGACATGTATTGGTTTGTTAGAATTACTCTTTTGCTTATTTATAAAAAAAATCTCTGTCTATAGCATCCTCTGTATATACCACATATGGCCCCTCAATTGGCTTATTCAATACGGACACCGATATCTTAGCGTCGATATGGACCGACAGAAATATCACTCTTAATTCTTGGCCCCTCAACTGGCTAATCCTAGGGAGTTGGTTTTAATAAGTTAGCTGACAGGTTATTACTGTTAATGACATATGTATGTTATATGCAATTAACCTTTTAAAAAATGAACTAAGGCTTTCCCATGAATCTATAACAAATGTGTTTATAATCAGGAACAACCAGTTTCGAATGGTTTCGAATATTTAAAAGTACTCCAGTCCCCAATACAAATCACTTGCACTTAAATTTCTTATATTTTCCATTCCCAGGCCCACCGTGTTGCGCATGTGCTCTGGGCCCAATCCCGCCGCCCTCTTGCTCTCGCCCTCCACTCTCGCGTAGCTGACGTCTTCTGTGTCGACATCCACCCTGCCGCCCGCATGGGCAAAGGCATCCTCCTCGACCACGCCACCGGCGTCATCATAGGCGAGACCGCCGTTGTCGGCAACAACGTCTCCATCCTCCACCATGTAACCCTAGGCGGGACTGGCAAAGTCGGTGGGGATCGCCACCCCAAGATTGGAGATGGGGTCTTGATCGGTGCCGGAGCCACGATTCTTGGTAATATTAAAATTGGCCAAGGGGCAAAGATTGGGGCGGGGTCCGTTGTGTTGATCGATGTGCCAGCAAGGACGACGGCGGTTGGGAATCCGGCGAAGTTGGTTGGAGGGAAGGAAAAGCCGTCAAGGCACGAGGATGTCCCGGGGGAGTCGATGGATCATACTTCGTTCATCTCAGAATGGTCGGATTACATTATCTAATGTATGAGGTTCTCTATCGTTTATTTTTATTTATGTTGTTATGTGTATGCTATCCGCGATTGAGTGCATAAAATAAGTTTTGGAAACACATACATTTTTGTGCTGTACATGTTACTGTAAGGTTTACATTGAATGGTCGGATTACATTATCTAATGTATGAGGTTCTCTATCGTTTATTTTTATTTATGTTGTTATGTGTATGCTATCCGCTATTGAGTGCATAAAATAAGTTTTGGAAACACATACATTTTTGTGCTGTACATGTTACTGTAAGGTTTACATTAATACATCTAATGTTCTCAATGGAAAGGGATGTTCTTGTGAATTTTATGACTTCTATATGATTCTGTTTTTGCCTTTTTAGTGACATGAGTTTTGATTTGCTGCAATGGAATTATCATTTCTAGTGGCTTTGTAAACTATGAGCGTCGAGCTAGTGAATTGGGATTCTATGTAAATATTTTCCCTGTTATGATATTTCCAACCCCTCATCACAAGTAAAACACCTCCAAAACTCCTGGACCATCCTATTCCCGCCGTCCGATTGGCATAATAACATTCCTGCTGTTATGGAAATAATAAATAATAGCAGGGACCCTCAATCTGTAGCTATTACCTTGGAACTTACTGTATGGTTTATATACTGGAAGAACCTGTATCTTGGCCTTCTTTGTTCATCCTGTGCGATTTTGTCTTTAAAGATTGTACATGATTGCTTCATTTTGAAGATCATTGGTGAGTATACTAGTTGTTTTCGTATATAACATTTGTCGTAACGCGGCCTCCTTAAAATATATGCTTTGTTCAAGTAGCGTGTTAGAAACGTTACTAATGTGTTCGGCATTCATGAATAATAGGTGGCCTGTGCTGAAGATTTTTAAGGTTAGAATGTTATTTACATAAATTGGATTTCCTTTGATAGAAGTGAAGATATATCAGTAGAAGTATACAGTACCAGCATAAAAATGTTGGCTTCTTATCATTTTATGTTCCAGTCTCCAAGCTCCATTAATCTTAGCTCTATGAGTTAAACAACAGTGATGAAGTTTTAGTCAAGCATGCTTTGTGCGCCGCTTCATGTTGGTGTAAGTTCATCTTTATTTAGTTCTAGCTGTATGACATGGATATTCTATTACCAGCATTTCAGAATTGTCATATGTTAAGCTACTAAGGTGGTTTAGTGTAAATTTTCTTGAGGCTTTCTTGAGGCTTAATTCTTAAAAACCACGGACTTCTTTGCCTTGGTTACGAGAAACTACCAAATTCTTAAGTTTACGAGAAACTGCCGTGCTTTGAAAGTTTTGTGGTAGTTTTTTGCAATTATCGCTAATGTGACATCTTATTTATGATAGTTTTTCGTAGTTTTTGAAAGTTTTGTGGTAGTTTCTTGTGTATTTAATAAGAATCCGGTAGGTTTTCGTAATTAGGCCAAAGTATTTAATAATTTTTTGGAATTAGGCCTTTTCTTAATCCTTTAAAATACGCTTTATTACAGTTTATACTCTCTCCGTCCTTTTTTACTTGTCATTTTGGAGAGAGAAAAGCGTCTCATTTTACTTGACGTTTTTGAAATAACGAGTAAATCATTAATGTTAAAAATATTAATAAATGATACAATACAAAAAATAGCCTAGAAAATTAATTGCTGATATTAAAAAAATGATAATCCTTTTCTTAATAGTTGAGGGCGAAAATGGTATGATATTTTTAGTGGTGATGTGGTGTTAGATTAATTGCTGATATTAAGAAAGTGATAATGTTTTTCTTAATCGATGTGCATTTCTCGAAAATAACAAGCAAAAAGGGAGGGAGGGAGTAGTTTGTTTGAGTCTAGGCATTATCTTTATTTGAGCTGGAATAATTAGCTTTTCCTTCTTTTTTCCTTTCATTTTAATTTTTAATTTTTTGCAATTTTATGAGTTCGCATAGAACAAATCATCTGTAATTGGACAGCATGTGATCTTTGACGAATGCATAAGACTAGTTATTAATTGATGGAATTGATTATTAATCCTCTAAAATTTCATTGTACCATTGTGAGGATTGTTTCCCTTACCCTCACTTTATCTTATTTCTTTTTCAGATCAATTAATTTGGTTGTTGATTTTTCCCTGTCGACCTCTTGCCGATTTTGGTTTAGTTTTTACTACTCTATTGAATAGATTGGCGATCCTTTAACTTGCCATCGCTCTCAAATTTCGTCTGTTCTTCACAACTCTACAACGACTTGATTGGTTATTTTTTCCCTGTCATCTCTCAGTTTCATTTATTTCTCAACTCTATTTGCCATCGATATCGCGCACACACACGCGGGGTATATGACCCTTCACGCCACCATGTTAGCGGCTATTGGTTGTTTGGATGATCAGTTTAGGGCCATTTTTAATGTAAGATGATTGACTTTTCCAGAAAATATATGCAGTACTTTTTAAGTTAAGGATGCATGAGCAAAAGAAGTGGGTGGAAACAGAAGCACCCTATGTGTTTACTTCAGTTAAGTCTAAAGCTTTTTCAAATGGGTTGCTTGACCTGAATGATCTCTTCTATATCTTTTTGTTATGATACTTTATTTGAATTTTGCAATCATGTAGCATTTAGCTATAACCCTTTTTCATGACTCATAATTCAAACTATTTTTATTTACTATGTTATATAATCTGTTTTTCTCAATAAGATGTATGGGTTTTGTAGGATATATCAGACATCAGAAATTTTATCAGATACTAGTTCCAAATTAGACCGCTAAAACAAACAATAAATAAACATCACGGCTACAACAACAAAAGAACAAACACGGGTGTAACGGCATCAATATATCGTGATAAAAGGAATGATCTGAACAGCGAGTAACTCGCTGTCCTGCTTCACTTTTATTGAACATCAAACTTATGCTACAACATACCTGGCCTTGTCACAAATTTATTACATACACCCCATTCAAGCCATCACCTGATCTCAAATTATAACAAAATAAGAAAGTGCAGTTGCGATTCAATCCTCGATTACGCTTCTAGGATAGCATGGACATATATTCATTTCTTCCTTGGTAACAAAATCATATTCTTTGATTGTTGATGTTTCCATGGCTTCTGTAATCTCCTTCGATGCCTTCATCAGTTTGACGCTTTTTAATTTCATTGTACATTTCTTCTATCATCGGTTTCCAAAGACGAACTCGTGCATTTATAAACCAATTGGATACCTGAAAGAGAGATAATAAATATTATAAGACAATACCCTAATCAGAGTTATATGAACTGATAATTCTTCATATCGAAGGAATGGAAATCTCGATTGAAAGGTTGATTATTATCTCAAGAGTTTTACCTGGCTCCTTGTCAACCCACTTTGTACAGCAAGCAAATGCTTATCGTTGTCTTTTGGATACCTGAAACGAATGAGGAATCATTACTCAAGAATAGTTCAAGTAGATAGTAATCTTCTGCTACTCTTTTCGGCCTGTTTATAACTTTCACCATGAGGTAATCCAGGAAGGAAAAATTTGCATAAACGGAAAGAAAATAACGGCCGTTAAATTTGGGGGTTAAACAAAGCTTTTTACTTTGAAAAATGCTTAACCTACCGGGCTTGAAATCCATCCCAACCCATCCAAGAGACAAAAACCATGGGCCCACTTGTTTGGCACTGGTATTTAGGTGTTGTGGGTCCCACCATTGTCTCTTGGGTGGATTGTGGTGGATTTCAAGCCCGGTACGTAAAGTATTGCTCTTTTACTTTTTCTAAAAAAGGATATACTGCTCTAAACCAAGTTCAAGAACTCGGTTTCGGTTTCTTATAATTATATTAATTTCGCTGGGTTTCGGCTGGTTTCGCTAATCTCGGTTCGGGTTCGGGTTTCGAAATACGGTAATACAACATATATAAAGTGCAGATATATTAAATACTTAAATTTATGGTTCTATATTACAAAATAATGATCCCAGTATTTAAAAATCCCGCCATGATGCAAAATATATTGAAAAGTGTACTTAAATAAGTATTAATATAGGGTTTTACTTTTTTACGGTTTTCTAACGAAGAAGGCCTACAATGATCACAATGACCGTAAAAATTGTATTAAAAAAATAAGTTTTTAAAGGTTTCAACTGAAACGATATTGTATGATCGGTTTCGGGTTTCGTATCGGTCTCCACCGAAACCAATATGAAACCACCACATACCGGAGGTTTCGGCCGAAACCTCGAACCTTGCTCTAAACCCCCCCATGTGATTTACCCAGTGTAAATTTATACCCCTTTTTGTGATTTATTAGCACCAAGCCACCAACACATTTGCTCATCAATTAAAACCCTAGAAATAGTCACATTCGACTCCACACAACACAAACAAGTTGTAAACTTGGACTAGATAGTCATTTCAGTTTTATAGATTAGAAGTTGTGTTTTTAGGTTTTAGATGATGAGCTGAGAGGGGGTTTGGGCCAAACTACAAGGGGGTTGTCCGTAGAGCATTTCCTGAAATTTAGCGTTTAAAATATCTAGTTTTATTCCGTCCTTTTTTATCATTTTTGGAGAAGCTCGATCAGAACTATTTTAGCAACTCACGGGTGCAGAAAGTTCTGAAACATCCATGCTCGCAGGACTGATACAGATCTTTCGGGCAATCCTCGCTGAGGTCTCCAAGATTGTTGGTCTTTCCTTCCAAGCTGAAGACCCCACTGTTTTTGAATGATGGAAGATTCAAAGGCTTTCGCTTTTCCTCTGCTGACTTCCTGATTGGCCGAAAGAATTTGGCTGGTAATTCCTTTTCTCAGCTTTTTAAATGTTGAGGTGATAGTTTGAAGAGCGAATCTAGCAAGAATTTGAGGACTGCTCGAGCTAGTTGCATTGTGGAATATTGTTACGACGTTCTGAATGTTTTCCAAGCATTGGTTGTAACGGTGGTCGACCTGAGTTTTTTTTCAAATAGGAATCACTTGGTATCATAAATATGATAAGAATAAATTGATTTTATACCAACATGTCGTCGTCTTCTGCTAATAATTCCTGTATTTCTGTAGATTAAATATCGAACAATTATACTGTATCTGTTCAGATTAAACATCGAAAGCATATGATACCAATAAGAAAACAAACATACCATCTGGAGCAAACTCCACAGCTTTGTTTTCTCTTCCTTTCTTTCTTCGAGCACCATGCGTTCTGTATCATCTTGAGACTTGACCTCTCCATACGATGAAAACTCAACCGAACCCAGTTCTGATAAACCTTTAGCTCTAGAACAACTCGAAGAGAATGAAATTCTTGTTTCACCCTCGATTCGACTAACCGAATCATCGATCTCTTCAGAATTTCCCAATGCATGGCTGACAACTTCTGCTAGTAGTTCTTGTGCCACAAATAGGTATCTCGATCCCAACAGAACATGAGAAAAATGAACAGAATTTGAAGGGCCGCAATATAAAGAAAGCTCCTCCTTGTCCTTAGGTGTAATTTGAGTCACAACAGAGCAACTTTTCTCCGAGCAGGAGCCGAGAGTCAAAGAGAGTTCATTTCTAGGCAGCGAGTAGTCGGGCATATTACCGCCGATAATATGATACGATGGATGAATTGTGTTCATCACTTTTAGAAAGTCGTCGTGATTTCTTGAAGGTAAGTATGAAGAGTTGAAAGAATCGCAACTGTTGATGCCGAATAGTCCCATGTCCATATTTGCACCGTAGCCTTCAGAAAACATGAATCTAGAGTTTGGTACATATAGATTGTTGAGACAATCTTCTTGCACATTTGAAGGCAAAAGATTAGGGTTCATCAGATGTTCATGAGTGTTGTGATCTATGAATGGGGATGAAAAGATATGGGAGGAAACTGAAGTATTGTAGAGTGCATGGGTTTGATCCGATGTTCGCATTGAGGCGGTGAACATGTCGTTATCCATCAGAAAAGCCTCGATAATTATAAAAGATTATACAAACGGTTTCGGGAAGTCGAGTAGCTGGTTTTTAAGCAGTCATCAAAGTCCAGAGATCTTCATCATGTGACACTCTCCTGGAAAATTCATACAAGAAATAAGTCTACTTTATGGGTATAACAACGAAACGATATGCATCAAAATTCATAATATATGACAGACCGCGACCACAAAATTCAAATGTAAACCCTGAAAGGGACAAAAAAGGAGAATGATTGTATATATATCTAAAATAGAAAGAAGAGTTAACCAATATTAGATATTTGTTTGGGTTGTGATGGAATCGGTTAAGGTTCAAAACAAGTTGCTGGCATTGTAAGAGAGATATTCATAGAACTATAAAGCAGGCATTAAACTTTGAGATTACTACATAAACCATAAGAACAAGACCAGTCTAAGAACACGGAATATACTTCTTTTTTTGGCACTGGCCCGCACGCCCTAACCTACAACACACAGCACACCCACGCACACCCACACCCCACATATACACCCAGGGGACCCATGGATTTGCCCGGAAAGCGTTAATTTGTGGTCACTTCCCCTCTTGGGATTCGTGGGGGTTCGAACCCAGCCCTCTCACCAAGAGGGGAAGTGCCCATACTAACTGAGCTACTGCTCATCATTAATGCAGAATACACATGAAGCATGGAAAACAACTAATGTGAAGCAAGTGAAACCCTAACTAAATAATGAAAGACAATGAATTCAAGGGAAATATTGAGCAAAGCCATATAATAAATAAACGACCTACCTCCTTGCACATAAGATGGCAGCCAATTGAGTACGCACAAACATCTCCTTTACTGTACACTAAACTGCCACAAGATCAAGGAATATGACGAGAATTGGTTACTAAATATACTATATATGTGAACTTCTTGTTCTTCCCAAGAGAAGAAATAGAGTTCATTTTTAACACCTGGGCACTAGAATGAATTATATCACGACCCCACACCAAAGGACATCTGTGACAATACAACACATAAACAAAACCTGAGCCAAAAGAGTTTGGTACTATAATTTTTGTAAGATGAGCGATGAGAGTAATGGCCACACCACACAAACTCTCAAAGGGAATGGGGTCCAAATAAAGGTGAAGGAGGAATCATGCATTCTCCCTATCTTGAAAGCACAAGGCCAAAGGTTATCAGCATACACCAAATCGGATGCTTTGATTGATCAAGAAGTGGGCTTAAAAGACACAAAAGAAGAAAAAAAAGCATGACATTGACTAGTCATTTGTGAAAAAGTATATAGTGGATTTCCATGCTCATCATTGATGATAAGCTTTATAGAAAACCATGTAAATACTTCTACTCTCGTTATAACAGCCCTTTATTTTACTTAGGCTCTGTTTGGATTTGGAGTTTGGATAACTGTGGTTTATTTTTTAGTGGAGGCGGAGAGCATGCAAACTGAGATCTGCAAGTCCCAAACTCCAAATATGAAGTTTACGAAACTTGGTCAGATTGGAATCGAGATAACTGTATTTATCTCAACTCTAGAATGGTTGCCAAACAAGATAAAGTTAGCATTTTGGAGTTATGTTTTGCTAACTTTACCAAACTGCAGTCTAGGAAAACTTAACTTCATTCCCAAGCAGGGCTTTATACTTTCTCATGCACTTATAACCTCTCTCTCAACTGGTTTATTAATTATCGACACATATAGGTAAGTGCTGGATGAGATACGGATAAAGTAGATAATATAAGCAAACAACAAACCTCAAGATTGAACCATGGAGCCCTCACTATGCCACCCCCTAGCAACAAAAAGGAACTGCACAAAAATTGATGTAAGAACAAAAACAAGAAAACAAAAGAGGGCCAAGATTGAACAAAAAAAAGAGACATTTTAAAGGGAAAGAAAGAAGAAGCTTTTGCAGAGAAGAGGGTAGATTACATGGCCCATCACTTAAAAGAATGCATCAGAATAAAAGAAAAGAAAACAAGAGGCTGAGAAGCTCTAAAGAAAAAATGAGGAAAAAAGGAAGAAAAATTTAAATAAAAAAGAAAGAAAGAGGAAGAGAAGGAAGAGAGAATTTTTTACCTTTGGGTCAGGCTTTTGAGGTGCCATGCTCCCTTCACTTCTCATTAGATTTGAACACTGCTATTTTACTTCTTACTGGGAGTATCCTAACTGCATATCACACGTGAAAAACATAACATCAAAGCCCATGTTTCACGCTGTTTGGCCGCCGATGGTGATCGTTGAATTTAAGATCAAAAAATTCTGGACCGTTGATCTTAATAGCACGATGAAAACAGCAGAAACTCCGGATTCTCCTTTCATTTGCTTTATTATTATATCTTCTCGTCCTCCATTTGCTCTGTGCAATGATGCCCTCAACCAAAATGTCTGAATGCTCTGCTATTTTGGCAGAGTACTTGGCTTTAAAACCTCTCTTTCAAGAAAGAGAGAGAGAGAGAGTGTGTGTGTGTGAAAGAGAGAGAGAGAGAGTTAAAGGGGGAGGTGTTTTACTTTTGTGCAGCAGAGCCAAAATAATGCGATGTTTGGAAAGAAGGACAATAGGAGGGAGACATGGTGATGTCAGCACAATCTAAAGGGGAGATCTTTCACTTTGAAGAGGCTGACCTCAGATGAGTTATGTACTGTTTGGTGCTTATGCAGAGGTTTTTGGGATGAAATATGACATTACCGAAAGATGAAACTCCATTAAATGATTATAACGTTTAGAGGAAGATGAATCTATCTTTCCTTTAGGGCCTGTTTGGTTGCAAGTTTACGATCTCGGATCGTAGAATCCAAATAATGAGAAAATTCCACAATTTTTTTATTTGGTTGTAGAATTTGTATTTATAGGATTCCTTTGTTTTTTATGGGGCCGCCACCACAAAAAGGGATCCTTGAATCCTCAAAAATTTGAAGAATTTACAAGAATTTGACACTATTCATTGTATTTTTAACAATCCTCTCTCTATTTATCTCTCTCTAAAATCCTTAAATCTAAATTCTATTTTCTTTCCACCAACCAAACAAGGATTACAGAGATCTACAAATCCAATAATAGGAATCCAATACCAACAAAACAACAAATTACGAAATCCAGAAATTTCAACCGTACAATTTTGGAATCCAAATTTCATAATCTTGCAACCAAACAGCACTTTATTTTCAAGAGAGATTCTTTTCCAAAAAATGATGTAACCAAGAACCGGAATCGAGTAACTGTCCATTCATTTTGAAGAGGAAAGCCGCATCGCATTAGTTATGTCTAATTGTTGAATTTGTATGTACCCTCTTGTATTATAGCAGTTGATGGAGAAAGGAAAAAAAGAAAAACCATGGGGCAAAAAAGATGTACAAGATTGCCGCAATCAAAAAAGCTAAATATATATAATTTTTCTCCTCACAAGACTATCATTTATTAGGAACCGCTATCAATAATTTTGAATGAACAAAAAAGCCATATCTTTAATTTTCTCATACAACTTTTGATTTCATGATGGTTTGTGCCCGTGTGAACTGGATTTATCGTATTTCTAAAATTGCATTGCCGGTCCTTTTTCTTTATTAAAACGCCAACCTGCTACCATTTGATTTTTCAAGGCATTCTTTTACATTTCATGATCTTACGATTGTAAATGTTTGGAATTGTCATATCATTTGTAAAATTATTATTATGTCAAGAACCAATATATCCAAAAGTTTAAGCTGTTAGGTTGTGCCATAACAATGTATATCAAGACAACACAATAATTTAATATTGTTTGATGAAAATCTTGTTCCAAGCCTTGTAAATCAGTGGAAAAATGTATTGTATACACAGAAACTTGACACATTATTGTTGCAAATCATAGAATTTCATGTTGAGGGGGTAAAACTAAGGAAAGATGTACTGTTTGTAGGACTGTGCATTGGAGAGGAGTAATCTGGGGGAGTACAGTTGTGGGAGTCCTTGGGAAATGGGTGTGGGGGGCGGGGGGGGGGGGGGGGAGGAAGGAAGAAGCAGCTCTGCCTGCAAATTCACAGTGGCAGCAGGTTGGTAAAAAAAGAAAGAAAAAAAGAAAGAAGCCTTGGTTATTTTGGACTCCAGCACATGAACTGTACTCTCTCAGACTTTCAATTGTTACTGCCTGAAACTGCAGTAACTTATTTGCTTTTGTTTTTTGCGCTCCTTTTTCATGTTTTATTTTAGACACAAGCTATTTATGTCGTGTGAAGTGATTTTTACATGGAAATCAAATCGGGAACCTCTTGCTTGACAGCGGAAGGTTTTACTGTAGGGACATGCTTCTTTGTTGAAATGTCTATTTGTTCTCTTTTTTAAATCTAGAATAGCGAGAGCTAAGCCCACGAGTTTCATTAAAAAAGTTCTAACGAAACTACATAAAAATACAAGGCAAAACATAAACTAGCTTACTTTTTTCCGCCTATAACTAATTGTTGTCTTTTAACCAACTGTTGTGTTTAAGAATTGTTAATAGGTGCCACTATGTATTGCATGGTGCTTTAACTGTTTTCCGTCCGAATGGATCTATTGTTCAAACTATGATTGCATCATATGGTTGTCTAAATTTTTGGAAGAAAAACATTAAATCCAAAAACTGTGACATTGTGTTGTATTGGAAGTACTAATATCAAAACCAAGTATGAGATTTATTTATTTATTTGCTTGTTTGCTTGTTAATGTGTGTGAAGCTCACACCAATTCTCCCCACCAATAGTTGATGAAACATGATACTTGTGTTTTGCCTACGCACCTCTCATGTCTTTAGTGAGCCATTGTTTTTCAAGAATAAAGAACAAAGAAAATTAAAACCTAACCATCTCTTGCCATGGCAAAGAGATTTAATAAAGGGATAGATTTCTTTGTTTTACATTATCACAAGAGTTGTGTAGAATAATGCAAGCAATCAACTCAGAACTTGAGACTTCACCCATCTAGCTTGTTACATATATGGTGTTACTTGGCAATCTCATGTATCAACTTGGGAATTAGTGGCATAGGAAATACATTATACATGAACTTGTAGCTTATCATATTGTCTGATGGTCTTCTAAAAAGAATGAATTGATTACTTCAATGGATGTTTCAATTGCACAATCTAAATAAAAAGTTGCTAAGACTGTTTGCTTTAGAGATAATATTTTTGGATATTATATATCACAATGAAAAAGGATAAAATAGGCCCAAGTCAATATCGACAAGGATATGATAACACTGACCTAAGTCAATATCGGATAAAAATTCTTTTCTTTTACTAGTTGAGCAGGGTCAGGACAGTTTAAAATTCGGGACAATTTAAAATTGCTAGGTAACTATTATAAATTGTTGAGAAGTCGTGAAATTTATTGTCATTAGAAGTGTAGAAATTTATAGACCAAAGCAATTAGTGTAAAAATTAACAGATTGATTGTTTGCTTAAGTTTTGATTTCATCATTACAAAGAACAAATAATTCTCTAAAATAAATACATCTTCAGATATATTGTATTTATTGTAAACAAAATAGTCTTAATTTGTAACCATAAAAGTTCTGTTCTCAATCATATACTTCTAACTTCCTAGTTTGGATGCAACCTTTATCTCAAACAAATCCTCACATTTTCTCTTCTTCACATCCTCTTCTCTCATTTTACACCCAATCTCTTCTCGGTTTTGACAACCCTATGATTTCTCACACTTGAAACACCATCCAAACCTATTTATTAACCAAATCTGATTTAATCAAGGTTTTCAGCCGTACAAAAAATCCTTATAAATAGCAACTACTCCAATTAAGATCTCTAATTGATACAATAAATCTCTATAGATAGCAATAAATCCCTATAAATAGCAACTATGGGCTGATTACTATTATTGTTATTAAATTTATTATAAATTTGTTACCATTGATATAAATTCTTCGCTATAAATTCTAGCCTTTGTACACAACAAATTCATCAAGGAAAATATATTGATTCCTAAGTTTCTTTATGGTACGAGAGCTCCAAGTCCAACCGACTTTTTAATCCTCAAAATTTCCTTCTCTTCGTCCTCCATCAATGGCGGTTTCCTCATCCTTTTCTTCCTTCACCAAACCTCCTCTTTCCACAACTCTGCCCTCGATTGGAGTTCACCTTAACAACACGAACTACCTCTTATGGAAGATCCGCTTCAAGCACTTTCTTCGGGCATGTCAAATGCTTGATCATGTTGAACGAATCTCACTCTCCCTTTCTCCGACCTTGCCCTCTGCTAACGAAAAAGCTTCACCAACACCTAACCTTGCATTCCAGCCATGGATCTTGCGTGATTAGCTGACCTTTGGTTGGATCCTCAACTCTATTGAGGACTCTATTGTCCTTCAACTCATCGGCATCGACTCCTCTCACGTTGCCAGAAAGACAATGAAGCGACATTATTCTCAGCCAAATCAAGCGTGAGTGATGCAACTCCGCAATGAGTTCTTCTAACTCCAAAAGGGCTCCTCCTCTATAATTGAGTACCTTAATCGTGCCAAGATAATTGTGAATAGCCTAGCCGCCATTAGGCGTCCACTATCCAACGATGAGATTGTCTCCCATCTCATTTTCGGGGTCAGTCTTGACTATACGCAGTTCGGCAAAACCCTTAATACCATTGGTGTGTCTTACACCATTGATTCTCTTCATGGACTCCTTCTCACCGAGGAAGCTGATCAACAACTCGATCACCCTGTGATCACCATCATCCCCCGCGGCCTCTCCAATGGCAAATCTCCCTCATGCCCCCAACCGCAGTGGAGCCTCAATATCTGCCGGCGGCGGCGGCAGGTTTCCTCCAAACTTCTCTAAAAATCGAGGTTGTGGTGGCAACGATGGTCGAGAAAAGAGCGCCTTCCGAAACTTCTCCCCAAACTCACCAAAGTGCCGGGTATGTGATCGTCATGGTCACTCTACTATGACTTGTCATCATCGTTTTAACCCTTTATACCAACTCCGATCTTCTTTCGGACCTCCTGTCAACAATCCTCCTTAGGCTAATGCAGCGATTCTACCTAATCCCACACTCAACTCTAGCAAATTTAATTGGCATCCTGACTCGGGATCCATTCATCATATAACAAATGATCCAGGCATTTTCTCCACCATGATCGAATATAATGGACCTGATCAAGTTCACATTGGAGATGTCTTATGTTTGTTTATCACACACAGGGGCACTTCTTCTTTTTCCATCAACAATCTTCAATTTCATCTTCATAATACTATCTATGTTCTTTCCAATTCTAAATCTCTCCTCTTTGTTGCCAAATTTACTGCTGATAATAATTATGTTTTCGAATTTTATCGTTCTTATTGTCTTGAGAAGGATCGCAACACTAGCCACACGCTAATTACAAAGCATCTTCAAGATGGCCTATATTACCTCACCTCCCATGATGTCTCCTTCCCTTCTTTGTCTCTCCTTGCATTGGCTGCACGATCGCCTTCTCTGGATATATGGCATCATCGCTTTGGTCATCCCGCCATAGATATGATCCGCAAGATCCTTTCCCAAGCGTCCCTTTTTTCCCCCAAGTGAAAATAAGTTGTGCTCGTCTTGTGTAATGAGCAAATGTCATATGCTTCCTTTTACTTCTATTTTATCTACGTCGTCTTTTCCTTTAGAGTTAGTCCATTTGGACATTTAGGGACCTGCCCCGGTTTCTTCTTGTAATGGCTATCGTTACTATATTCATTTTCTAGATGATTATTCTAAATTTTCTTGGTTTTATCCTCTTGTTCAACATCCAGATGTGTTTGATATCTTTGTTAAATTTCGCAAACATGTCAAAAATGGGTTAAAATACCAAGATTAAACTTCTTCAAATTGATGGCGTTGATGAATTTCTTTCTCGGCGATTCCAAACCGAACTATCTACTAATGTAATAGGGCATCGCGTCCCCTATTCTCACACCCACCAACAAAACAGTTAAGTCGAAGGAAAACATCGGCACATCGTGGAAACTGGCCTTTCCCTCTTATATCACTCAGGCGTTCCACTCAAATTATGGTCCTTCGCATTTGATACCGCAACTTTCCTTATCAATCATCTTCCCACACCCAACCTAAAGGGGTTGTCGCCTTGGGAACTTCTTTTTCATTGGAATCCTGACTACACCTTTCTTTGCTCCTTTGGTTCTCTTTGCTTTCCTCATCTTTTCCCCTACAAACATAATAAACTACTGCCGCGGTCCCTTCCTTGAATTTTTCTTGTCTATCCTACAGGTTATCGCTGTCTCAGACCTACATCTGGCCGGATCTTCATTGTCGTCAATGTCTTCTTCGATGAACACACATTTCCTTTCCTCATCAAACACAGATGACCGCCCTCACCTCCTCCTCTCAACCCTGTGCCTAGTGATGTGAATATTTTTCATATGCAACATCCTTCTTATATCTCTACATGTTCATCTATTTCGGTCACAAGCGATGCTGGAATTAGCATCGCAAATGATGCCCAACCCTTGCTGGTCTATCATTGGCGTACCCCGATGCCTGAAGTTGGGACATCGCCTCCAGCTCCTCCAACAACAACAACTGATGTTGCGCCTTCGGTCTCTCCATCACCAATGCCCACCACAGGAATTTTACTTCAAGCTGCAAATGCTCCACCTGTGGAAGCTCCACCCACGGATGCTCCGCCTATGGCTGCTTCTCAGCAACCGTCACACTCGGTGGTCACACCTTCCAAGGATGGCACCCTCTGTCATCGTCTCTTTGTCGCCGCTTGACAACTCGATGGCATGAAACCAGCCACCTTCACTCGGGCCAACACCATCAGCGTTGGCGTGAGGCCATGGTTGATGAGTACAATGCCCTTCTCAGCAATGCCACATGGTTCCTTGTTTCGCCTCCAGCTAATGCCAATGTTATTGGCTGCAAGTGGGTCTTCAAATTGAAGAAATATGTCGATGGTTCCGTTGATCGTTACAAAGCTCAGCTTGTTGCAACACTACAAGAGAAACAAGCTTTAGCGGCACTCAAGTACCACTAAAAGTTGAAAAAAGTGCAGCAAAATGGAACACCGGCACTTGTCCATGTGTCGCCTATTCCTGTGTCACTAAAGGGTTAGCGGCACTTATTCGTGAGCGCCGGTATTATCGCCGCTAAAGGGTAAAACTTGTAGCGGCACTTTTTGAGTGCCACTAACCTTACTTTTAACGACATTTACAACCCCAAAATTTTAACTTTAAGCGGCACTTATTAGCTGCTATTGTGATAGTATAGCGGCATTTGCCGACGGCCGCAACAAAAACTTTCAGCGACACCATTTTCCCCAAAAATTATCATTTAACAGCACTTAGTAATTGCTAGCATAAACTATTAGCGACAATCGTATTTCATTAGCGGCATATAGTAACTGGCGCAACCTGGATCACGCCAAGATGTTACCTTCCGTTGATCTGCTGATGGCGGTGATGAGTGACTGAGATTGGATTTGGAGGCTGTCGCTCCTAAAGCGTGTGGATCTCAATGGGTTTGAGGTTATGGTTGCCGAGCTACCTACAAAGAAGTTCCGGAGTGGTTGTACCACCGAGGACTCTCCGACGGTCAAGTTATACTAGATATCCGAGCAGAGTAACGGTTTAGTGAAGTAAAAATGGCTTACTAGAACCGTCTGAAGAAGGGGTTTATATAGCGGTGGCAGTAGGAAAGGCAGGCGCGAGAATCATGCCGGCAGTTACGCTCCCGACGTCACGCCCGCGTGATGAGCAGGATCTCCCATTAATGGAGAGACATGCTCGTTAATGGGGGATCGTGATGGCGTGGAACGTGGGATGTGGCCGGCGGATATCTCGCGCATAGCGAGATTCGCGGGATGGCGGTTGTGCCTGTGAGCGGTGCGGTTGGTCGGTCGATGAGACCGAGGAAGATGATCTCGGCGGGAGAGCTCGTGGACGAGCGGGAGAGCCGAGGTATCTTGGTTCTGTGGTAGCCCGGAAACGAGCTGGTAGGCCGAGGAGACCAATTATGCAGGGGCTCGGAGGTGAGCCAGCGTTTTCTTGTAGGACGGGCACAGGAGTGGTCTGGTCGGCCACTGTAGGTCCTTTCTTGTGAGCCCTTGGACATGTCATCTGCCACGTGTCATGATCTAGGAGATCACCGATATCGAGCATCATCATTAGCCCCTCACTCTCGTCCCGACCAGCTGACGGGTCGGGTCGAGAGTGGTCTGCCGGGTCATCCGAGGTGAGCTTCCTTTCGAAGATATCGTCAGGCGTGTCCTCGGGTAATCTGTTTTATTTTCTGGATGATGTCAGTGAATCAGGGACAGATCTCTGCATTAAAAAGGGTGCGCCGGATCACGCGTACTTTTGCTGAAGCGACAGAACATATGTCGGGCGCTGGTTGGCTGACGCAACGGGCCGCAGACCTCTGGCGTCTGATGGGATCCGGCCAATGTGCGTGCGACAGGTGGAGCGATCGTGGTCGTCGAATGCGAAGAGTTGTTTTGGCGGGAGTCGACTGTCGCCGCGGGATGAGGACGCCGGTGGCTATAAATAGAGGTGGGGTCCGCATCAGGGCCCATCTTTCTTCATATTTCCCTCACTCTTGATCTTGTAAGCTCGTCGCTCTCCTCTTAGGTCAGATTTCTGCGTTGCCGAGGACTTCTCCATCAGGTTAGATGTCTTCTTTTGAGGAGTCTGTAGATGTCATCAGGGTAGATTCTAGTGATCCCTCTGCCGAGTCGGAGCTTTCCCGGGAAGTTAGGGTCAGATCTTTTTCCCAGGGTTGTGCGTCAGGGGCGGATCCCTGAGCTGAGGTGGCGGATGCCCCTGGCGTGCCATCCTTAGTGAGGTACGAGAACGGGCTTGCCACCGCTCGGGCTCGTTTCCATATCCCGTCCGGCTACACTCTACGTTTGGTCGAGGAAGGAGAGAGAGCAAATCAGGTACGGGATAAAGAGATTGCCTTGTACCTGGAATCCTTTTGGGCCGGAATGCGTCTTCCCTTCTCTCCCGAGGTTGTTAGGGCACTAAATTACTTTGGGCTAGCCCCGTGCCAACTAGTGCCGAACTCATGGAGGATTCTTCTTGGGTTCCTGGTCCGCTTGAAGTTGCAGATGATTCCTTTTGGTCTGTCCATCCTTGTCTCCTCTCTTGTTTACAAAGGCCACCTCAGCACCCGTGCGGGCGACCCAAGGTGGATTTATCTCTCCTTTAGGAAACGACGGGGGAGTGCACCCGGGTCGGGTGTCGTCGCCCTGCCTTCTTCCATCGACGATTGGAAGAAGAAGTTTTTCTTCGTTGGGCCGCCGGAAGTTGAGGACTGGCCTGTGCCCACCCAGTGGTCTAGGGATATGTGCTGGCGGGGAAGCCCGTCCAACGACCCCGACGCGGTGAGAGTGGAGAAGTGGCAGCCCAATTCCCGGGCTGACGTGCCGCTTTCTGAGCGAGCCCTTAATTGGGCCGGGCTCAGCCCCGTACAGTTCGTCGGTAAGTTAGGAGCTCGTAGGTGTTCTATTAGGCTTGCGTTTATTTTAATTTTTGTTTGTGTTGCTAACTTCATTATACCTTGCCTTATGCAGAACCCATGGACCTAAGCTACCTTCGAGCGGTCATGCGCAAGCCGAAGAAGGGGTCGAAGGCTGGAGGGGCCAGCTCTTCTCGTCGGACGACGATCCCGGCTCCCCCAGCAGCCGCCCCGCCTCCGCGCTCGAGTGCGGATCACGCCCCAGAGTCCAGCAAGGCGCCGAGCCGAAAGCGGGTTCGGGGGCAGGAGGCCCCGGCTTCGGAGGTAGAGACCAGCGCTCCGCTGTCGGCCCTCAGGAGGTTCCCCCGCACAGTCCCACGGACCCTGGCCTCCCTGATCTTGGTGGACGAGGGGGAACTCCGCTTTGAGGTGCCCTCGGGGATTTCCGTCGCTGACAGCTTGCTGTCCAACATGGAGAGGTCGGCCGGGGGCAAGGTCCCTGGGGGGACTCTGAAGGCGCAAATGGCGTCCATCGCCTAAGAGATCGTACAGGTTAGTGCTCGTACTTCACGCGATTTTTCACTTTAGCGTCTCGTCATTCACGAGATTTGGTGCTTCTTTTTCTTTCTGACCCCCTTCTGATTTCTTCAGGTCCTCCAGCACGTCGCACTCGTCGTCGGGATGGAGGAGGATGAAATAGCCCCGGCGATGCAGGCCGCGGACGAGCTCTCCCCGCTGGAGGAGAGCTCGAAGTGGGAGCTGGAGGTGGCGATGGCGAGGGTAGCTTCCCTTGAGGGTGAGGTGGCGACAAGGAAGCAGGAGACGGCGGCCATAAAGGAGGAGGCGACAGCCACGAAGCAGGAGGTGGCGGCCTCGAAGAAGGAGGTTGCCAGGTTCCGCCAGGCCGCCCAGGCTACCGAGGCCAAGCTTCGGGACTCCAGGATGCTCGTCGGCACCATGAAGAAGTCCGTGAGCACCCTCCGGAAGGAGTTAGAGGTTGCGGTAGAGGCGGCGAAGCGAGACGACCTCAGAGCGGCGAAGGCGGTGAAGAACTTCCAGAAGTCAGAACAGTTCTACAACATCCTAGCCTTGGCCACCACCGCCATCTGGCATGAGGCCCTCGATGTAGGACCACGGCAACGCCCCGGCCGTCTGTACGAGGCCAAAATGCGGAAAACAAAAACTTTTTCAAACTAGAAACCGGCGCTGCCGCGGACTGTAAACCCGGATCAGACCATTATGTTAGTTATGTATATGCCCTAGAGGCCATTGTTGTACATATGATGTATATTATAATGGATGGTTGGATATATAGAGAAGACTTTCTTGCTCGTCATGATAGTATGCTATTTGGTTTCACTTTATCTTAACATGTTGACTTATATTGGTTTACGGTTTTACTCTCACATGTTGATAAAGCCCTTAGGATCTGTACTCGACTACTGGGACTATGATGAGATCATACTAGTGGGGCCGCGGTAGTCGATGAGTACATCCTATAACTGTTCCTAGTCGAGGGTATATCGAGACAGGGCATCGATACACCAGAGTAGACTAGCGTATACGCATCTTGACCCATATGATGGGCGATGGATGATCCCATATCCATCGGTGTTAGACATCAGAGATGGTGTACGGGTGCTCAGTGGAGACTGGGTACACTGGACGGACTCGCCGAGAACTCCCAGATGGTGATATACCACACGTCAGATGGCAGTTCTCCGGTGACACTGGTACAGGGTAGTCTGTAGACCTGAGATCGTCATAGAGTCTTGTGTGATTCCCACTGTGCTTTAATTTCCACCTTACCATGTCCAAGAGGGCATGCAAAACGGTGGCTTTTGGGTACAGTCCCGAATCACATGGAGGCAATGAGCGATAGGAGGGGATTCGTCTCTCCCAGTATAGGGAGTTGATGTTGTGCTGTGTTCGATTGGCTATAACTGGAAGTCCCTGGCCAGGGCTGATATAGAGATTTACTAGTAAGTGTTACTAGAGTTTCTCGACCCGTTATGA
The DNA here is from genome assembly GCA_030015575.1 of Agapanthus africanus. Classification (NCBI taxonomy): domain Eukaryota; kingdom Viridiplantae; phylum Streptophyta; class Magnoliopsida; order Asparagales; family Amaryllidaceae; genus Agapanthus; species Agapanthus africanus. Next base: position 85,172,924 of record JASDDO010000026.1, on the reverse strand, counting down.
GCCACACATCGACACGACTTATCGGTTACTGGGGTCTGACGTATACCACCCGTAGACTTGATATGCGACATATCAGACGAACAGACCGGACTGTACGGGAGTGTTACTGATTGGATTCACAGGAGAACGCACAGGCTAGCTTGTTGATCTTCTGATCGCTCAATACCTGGGTGGCTGTTACGTTTAGCTGACCGCTTGCAGCTTGTGGGTGTTTGATATGATCATCACCTGCTACCGGCGTATTGACGATTCTTTAGAGTCATACACAGAGGTTTCTTGGCTCAGGCAAAACGGAGTAGAGGCACATATGTGATATGTGCAGGACCGAGAATAATGCGATATGGGATACCGTATTATTATCTCGGTATATTTAGAAATGAACCGGGTCATCGGATCAAGTGTTGATTCGATGAATCGGTACATGATATATTAGTCGGTAATATTTGATATAGCCGGATCGTCGGATCAAGTGTTGATTCGATGATTTAATGTATAATAATATATATGATATATTATTACATTATCTAATATTGGCTCGCTTTATTATTTCATTTTCTCAGTGGATAATACATTGATATATATGCGATATATGTTAATTGTATTATTTTCTTTTGTTACAAATATATAATATATATGTGATATATATTATTGTGACATGATATGATTAATTGTTAAACATGTTTAAGGATGATTAATTGAGGTTAGGGTTTGATTAGGGTTAGATGCTTCATGCACCTTCTAGAAGCTTTTTCTTTTGTCATTCTTAAGATATTTTAGGATGACACATTCTTAACCAAACCAAACCCTAACTCTAGTTTATTCTCTACTAAATCCTAGCCACTCATCCTTTACCATGGTTTATAAATCAATCATATAGCTTTTATTCTATTCATCACAAAAAAAAATAATCTCATTATCTTTTCCATTATCATCTTCTTCTCTCCAAAAAGAAAGCTTACTAGATTTTCTTTATGTGATGAAATAATATGAGAAAATGATTTAAAAAAAAAGCAAAAATACTACTCTCTCATCCTCATCTCATCTAGCCCATGAGATTAGTGTGTTCATCTCTTTAGAGTGAGATAGCTTGAGTCTTTGCAACTTCGAGGTAGATCATCGGAGATTTGGAATACTTCAAGCTAGCATGGATCGTTCGAGTCGTGGAGCCTCTCATGAGTCCGGGAGATCGTGGATCGCGGCAAAGGGACTTCTACTCGGAGCTTGTGAAGTGTAGGAGCGGATTACAAAGGTTGTAATCCCTCACACTTAGATAAAAAGTTATCATCTTGCATGTTTAACCCTAATAATCTAGCAAAGATCCCGGCTTTGGGTTGTTCGGCACGTCTAAAATTTTATCCGGGCATGTTTGATGCCTTATGAACCTTCACAAGAGTGCCTAGGAACCCTATAGTGGTATCAGAGCCTAGCTAGAGCATTAGGCGATGTGTTTACGAAGTTAAAACTCCGATCGAACCCGAACCGACAAAATTAGACCCCTCTCTGGAAATTTTTTAAAATTTGGGTTTTTTCTGAATTAAAAATATGTAAAAAAATCAGCAGGGAATTCTAAGAATTACCATAAAACCCGAGCCCCCAATTCGACTAAACGGCGGCGGAACCGCGGCGCAAGCATGCTTGCGCAGCGGTTCCGCGGCGGCTTCATCGATTGGCGACACGTGGCTTTTATGGTAATGTCCGTAGGTGCTTGTTGATGCTTCTGGGTATTTTTAATCTGTTTCAGGTGTTGAAAATTCTGGGGTTTGTTTTGTAATAGTAGATTCGATCGGAATATTTAAATTCGTATTTCTTTCCGGATATTTAGAAACTGTTAAACTATTTGAACGGATATCATTAACTCACTGTTTCCCGGTACGGAAAACTTTCAAGCGTTGAATTTTTATCGGGTTTAAATCTTTCGGAAAAATTGTACAAGTTAAGCGGTGGACCCTCTAGAAGACAACAAACCTTAACTCGATTATGTGACCGTCTTGAACTGCCTTTTGAACCTTCGGGTTTGGGGCAGTACGGCGTGCCACATGTGAGGCATTGGCTTGACCCTTCTACGGCTGGACCACCGATACTGTGACATATTCTAGGATTATTTGAACTCCGCTCAAGTGTTGAGCACTTTGAGAAATTTTGGGTATTTGATTATCTGTTCGAAAAGTTTAATACTGTCTATTTATCTAGAATGTAATACAATATGTGGAATTCATAGAGTTAGGCATGAAATGCGAAGTATGTGATATTTCGGATTTACGATGTTTAAAATGATTGTGAATTCCAAATATTGTAGTTTTACACTTTCTTTTCTGTGACCGTAAGTGTAATATGTGATATCGCCGGTTTCGTTGCTATATGTCAACGACAATTGGGATGCGCATATTTACTTACGTTGATGATATGAGATATTATGTGTTGCTGTGATATGTTATATTGGATCGTCGCGTTCAGAATAGCCGGGGGTTTTCTGTGAGATGAGGGTTTTTATTTTCATTCATGTAAAATTCATTTGTAATGTAATATTCTTTTATTTGGGGCACTTCCAGGTTGCGGTTGCTGTCACCTGTGTATATTATTTACTTTTCCGCATTAGGTAGACCCAAGGAGGGGAGCACAAGTAACCGGGTTCTAGGGTCCAGTGGGAGGCTATCTCGAGGAGTCGAGACCGGGTCTCCTAACCCTAGAATTGGCGGTGTTACTTGCCGCTCTCGTAGGGGTCTTGGGATGTGGGTTTGGCTATTCGTCGCGACCGTGGAATCCGTGTTTTATACAGGCTCGTATTGAAAACACGGACGTCCTAGTTTATCCAATATTTCATATATGTTCTTCTGCTGCAATGTTCTGTGATGAGATCATATTACTGCCTGAGACGAATGCTTATACTATATATATATATATGCTGATATATAAATATTACTGCTTTCGTTTCTTCTGTGATGCTTAGGAAGCATAAGCTGATGGGATTTTTATTAATGAGATTAATAAAAGAAAAGAAACCTAAAGATGTTGTAGAATCAAAACTTTATAAAAGGGGTAGCTACAGTTTTGTTTTGCACAGTAAATATGATATATCCTGCACCTTATTCGATGAGGAAAGAGCCGACGATCCATTCACCGGGAGTGACCTCTTTAGCGAAACTGGCAGATGCTACAAAACGCGGTTTGTCTTTTGAAGGTTTTTAGAGTTTTTGCTTTTCACAGCGGTATATATGATATATCCTGCACCTTATTCGATGAGGAAAGGGCCGACGATCCCTTCACCGGGAGTGACCCCTTTAGCGAAACTAAGAAAAAGCCTAAAAAACACTCCTTTTCAAAAACACTCGATTCTACGACGATATCAAGTTCATTACGCTCAGGGTTTTCTGGAAAAAAAACTGCGTAACCCTCCGTCATTTCAGATAAAGACTATTTAGTATTCGTGTTGCGTTTGTTGGCCTTTGTCAAGGCGTAGTGTGCGGTAGCTAACTGGTACTTATCTGTTTAAACATATGATGTGATTGGATTAGGGTATTCGTACGACCTTGTTGGCCTTTGTCAAGGGTCGTGCGGGTGGGTTTAATTCAATCGGGAAATGACGGGTTGAACTTGACTAGCTTCCTATGGTTTGTTGGCCTTTGTCAAGGTCATAGGGGTTAGGGGCAAAAGCATTATCGGGAATTTCAAGTGTTGAAATTTGCAATGAGATTGCATACCTTCTATGAGATAGTTGGATCCCGATACCCACTGCGAGTAAGTGTTACTCCTGGGAGAGTTTTACACAGGACAATTAGTCATTCAAGTAGGTGTCTAGAAAAGTGTTAACGGGGTTACGCCTCTGGGAAAACGAGATTTACTTTAATTAGGTCCGTGCGAAAGCATGGGGAACCTCCCTCAAAGTACCGACACTGATCTGGCTGAAAGATTGACGAAATTGTAAGGTGTAATTAATCCCGGCTAATCTTACCTTTTAGGGTTTTAAGGTAGATTTGATAAAAACAGTGGGAGACATCCTGATTAGATAAGATAATAACCAATCTAATCTTGCAAGAGCATACGCTAAAGTGTTTTTCTTCTCTCTCTCTCCAGGTAGCGACCATGTCAGGCCATAATCAAGATAATAATATGGATGTATTGACTAAACCCAATTATTGTACTGAGCTAGGGAATGTTGGACCCGTTCTTTCTTATAAGAGTTATAAGACTGAACAGGAAACAGGAGAATATCTGGATTCTCACGCCGCCCAAAAGAACATGCATGTTGATGCATCTTCTTCGGGTGTGTTAGTTATTGAGAATTGTTTCTCAGTTCACCCTACGTCCTGGGTATTAGATACTGGATCAGGATCCCACATATGTAAAATGTTACATGGGCTACGGAAAGGTAGAGAACTAGGAAAAGGTGATCATTCCGTTCAAGTAGGGAACGGTGCAAGTATTGTAGCCAAAGCAGTTGGCGAATATCACCTAGTATTACCAAGTAGTGATACACTGATTCTAAATGAGTGCTATTATATACCGAACATGATGTGCAACATTATATCAGTCTCCTTATTAAGTAAAGAAGGATATAATTTTGTAGTAAAGGATAATATTATGAACATATTCCTAGATCAAAAGTTGATTGTATCAGGCTCGTTACATAATGGCATATTCATTCTAAATCAGAATACAGTGCTGAATATACAAAACACACACAAGAGGAAAAGTTCAGATATGAACGAATCCTACTTGTGGCATTGTAGACTTGGTCATATCAATGCGACACGACTGGCTAAGTTACATAAAGATGGTTATTTGAATTCGTTCGAATTATCATCTTATGATATCTTGCCATTCATGTCTCAAAGGAAAAATGACCAAAGCTCCGTTTAGTGGACACGGGGAAAGAGTTACCGAACTCTTAGGACTGGTACATAGTGATGTATGCGGTCCCATGTCTACGCATGCCAGGAACGGTTCTTCCTACTTCATTACATTCACTGACGATCTCTCAAGATTCGGATATGTGTTCCTGATGAAACACAAGTCTGAAGCTTTTGAGAAATTCAGAGAATATAAACACGAAGTAGAGAATCAAACGGGCAAATGTATTAAGATTCTTCGATCTGATCGAGGAGGTGAATACTTAAGCAGTGAGTTCCTAGATTATCTAAAAGAGAATGGGATTCTCTCTCAGCTTACTCCTCCTTATACACCACAGCACAACGGTGTATCTGAGTGGAGGAATCGCACCCTATTAGATATGGTGCGCTCGATGATGAGTACAACTGAGTTACCTATTTCCTTCTGGGGGCATGCACTGGAGACAGCAGCATACCTATTGAATCAAGTTCCAACTAAATATGTACCTACCACACCATATGAGATATGGAGTGGGAAGAGACCATGTCTTAAACGAGTTAAGATATAGGGTTGTCTGGCCTATGTCAAAAGGCAAAATCCAGACAAACTCGAGGCACGGTCAGTTCTATGCAAGTTTGTGGGATATCCCAAACATTCACATGGATATCTTTTCTACCATCGCGAGGAACAAAAGGTGTTTGTTTCTCGACATGCCACATTTTTAGAAAAGGAATTTCTTGCAAAAGAGATTAGTGGCTCTGAGGTAGAACTGGAAGAAGTTCCAGCAATACAAACTGCAACTGAAGATTTAGTGGAACCAGAGGATTCAGTAATACCCGACGAACCCCAGCCTCTCCGCTGATCTGGTAGGGTTTCTCGTCCACCTGAGAGATACTACGGTTTTCTCATTGATGGTGGAAGCGAAGATTGCATCATGGATGATGATGACCCCACTAGTTTCGAGCAGGCCATCATGAGTGGTGACTCTGTGAAATGGCTGGATGCAATGCGATCTGAGATGGAATCCATGTACACCAATAAAGTATGGATTTTAGAAAATGCTCCTGAAGGGGTAAAACCCATAGGGAGCAAGTAGATTTTTAAAAAGAAATTTGGTGTAGATGGAAAAGTTGAGACTTTCAAAGCTAGACCTGTAGCAAAGGGTTTTCGTCAACGACCAGGTGTGGATTATGACGAAACCATTTCTCCAGTGGCTATGCTTAAGTCCATCCGGATCTTACTTGCCATTGCTGCATACCATGACTACGAAATCTGGCAAATGGATGTTAAGACCGCCTTTCTAAACAGTGATTTAGAAGAGAGCGTGTACATGACTCAGCCAGAGGGCTTCGTAGATAGTGGGAGCAGCGGAAAGGTGTGCAAGCTGCTTAAATCCATTTATGGGTTAAAGCAAGCATCGCGGAGTTGGAACATCTGTTTTGATGTTGTAGTCAAAGAGTTTGACTTCATCAAAAACATAGATGAACCTTGTATCTATAAGAAGGTAGCAGAGGGTAAGGTAGTCTTCCTCGTATTGTACGTGGATGACATACTCTTGATAGGAAATGATATTCCTATGCTGCAATCAGTCAAGCTCTTCTTATCACAGAGATTCTCAATGAAAGATCTAGGTGATGCCTCCTGCATATTGGGAATCATGATCTATAGAGATGGATCTAAACGGATACTGGGATTGTCCCAATCCAGGTACATTGACACCATACTAAAGAGGTTTAATATGGAAGAATCCAAGCATGGGAACCAACCCACGATCTCTGGACTCACTCTCTCCAAAGAGATGTCTCCCAAGACTGATTTGGAGAGAGCTCGCATGCAAGGGATACCCTATGCTTCGGCAGTAGGCTCTATCATGTATGCGATGCTATGTACCAGACCCGATGTAGCATACTCACTAAGTGTAGTGAGTCGGTATCAAGCAGATCCTGGAGAGAGTCATTGGACAGCTGTGAAGAACATTCTCAAGTACTTACGAAGGACTAAGAAGATGTTCTTGGTGTATGGTAACGGAGAACTCCAGGTGGAGTCCTTTACTGATTCCAGCTTCCAAAGTGATAAGGACGACTCTAAGTCGCATTCGGGTTTTGTCTTTACCCTCAATGGAGGGGCGGTATGTTGGAAGAGTTCCAAACAGGATACCGTTGCAGACTCGACGATGGAGGCTGAATACATCGCTGCCAACGATGCTGCCAAAGAGGCTGTCTGGATCAAGAAGTTCATTTCTGAACTTGGAGTGGTTCCATCCATTGAGCATCCAATTCCTCTGTATTGCGATAACAATGGAGCTGTGGCTTTGGCCAAGGAACCCAGATCCCATCAAAAGTCCAGACATATTCTGAGGCGGTATCACCTGATCAGGGAGATAGTTGATCGCCGGGAGATCGAGGTCAGGAGAGTAGATACGAAGGACAACACTGCGGATCCATTCACGAAGGCTATTCCCCAGATACAGTTTGAGAGATTATTCGGGATGCTAGGTATGAGATACTACAGCAGCTGGCCTTAGTGCAAGTAGGAGATTGTTAGTTATGTATATGCCCTAGAGGCCATTGTTGTACATATGATGTATATTATAATGGATGCTTGGATATATAGAGAAGACTTTCTTGCTCGTCATGATAGTATGCTATTTGGTTTCACTTTATCTTAACATGTTGACTTGTATTGATTTACTGTTTTACTCTCACATGTTGATAAAGCCCTTAGGATCTGTACTCGACTACTGGGACTATGATGAGATCATACTAGTGGGGCCGCGGTAGTCGATGAGTACATCCTATAACTGTTCCTAGTCGAGGGTATATCGAGACAGGGCATCGATACACCAGAGTAGACTAGCGTATACGCATCTTGACCCATATGATGGGCGATGGATGATCCCATATCCATCGGTGTTAGACATCAGAGATGGTGTACGGGTGCTCAGTGGAGACTGGGTACACTGGACGGACTCGCCGAGAACTCCCAGATGGTGATATACCACACGTCAGATGGCAGTTCTCCGGTGACACTGGTACAGGGTAGTCTGTAGACCCGAGATCGTCATAGAGTCTTGTGTGATTCCCACTGTGCTTTGATTTCCACCTTACCACGTCCAAGAGGGCGTGCAAAACGGTGGCTTTTGGGTACAGTCCCGAATCACATGGAGGCAATGAGCGATAGGAGGGGATTCGTCTCTCCCGGTATAGGGAGTTGATGTTGTGCTGTGTTCGATTGGCTATAACTTGAAGTCCCTGGCCAGGGCTGATATAGAGATTTACTAGTAAGTGTTACTAGTAGTTTCTCGACCCGTTATGAGCCACACATCGACACGACTTATCGGTTACTGGGGTCTGACGTATACCACCCGTAGACTTGATATGCGACATATCAGACGAACAGACCGGACTGTACGGGAGTGTTACTGATTGGATTCACAGGAGAACGCACAGGCTAGCTTGTTGATCTTCTGATCGCTCAATACCTGGGTGGCTGTTACGTTTAGCTGACCGCTTGCAGCTTGTGGGTGTTTGATATGATCATCACCTACTACCGGCGTATTGACGATTCTTTAGAGTCCTACACAGAGGTTTCTTGGCTCAGGCAAAACGGAGTAGAGGCACATATGTGATATGTGCAGGACCGAGAATAATGCGATATGGGATACCGTATTATTATCTCGGTATATTTAGAAATGAACCGGGTCATCGGATCAAGTGTTGATTCGATGAATCGGTACATGATATATTAGTCGGTAATATTTGATATAGCCGGATCGTCGGATCAAGTGTTGATTCGATGATTTAATGTATAATAATATATATGATATATTATTACATTATCTAATATTGGCTCGCTTTATTATTTCATTTTCTCAGTGGATAATACATTGATATATATGCGATATATGTTAATTGTATTATTTTCTTTTGTTACAAATATATAATATATATGTGATATATATTATTGTGACATGATATGATTAATTGTTAAACATGTTTAAGGATGATTAATTGAGGTTAGGGTTTGATTAGGGTTAGATGCTTCATGCACCTTCTAGAAGCTTTTTCTTTTGTCATTCTTAAGATATTTTAGGATGACACATTCTTAACCCAACCAAACCCTAACTCTAGTTTATTCTCTACTAAATCCTAGCCATTCATCCTTGACCATGGTTTATAAATCAATCATATATCTTTTATTCTATTCATCATAAAAAAAAATAATCTCATTATCTTTTCCATTATCATCTTCTTCTCTCCAAAAAGAAAGCTTACTAGATTTTCTTTATGTGATGAAATAATATGAGAAAATGATTTAAAAAGAAAGCAAAAATACTACTCTCTCATCCTCATCTCATCTAGCCCATGAGATTAGTGTGTTCATCTCTTTAGAGTGAGATAGCTTGAGTCTTTGCAACTTCGAGGTAGATCATCGGAGATTTGGAATACTTCAAGCTAGCATGGATCGTTCGAGTCGTGGAGCCTCTCATGAGTCCGGAAGATCGTGGATCGCGGCAAAGGGACTTCTACTCGGAGCTTGTGAAGTGAAGGAGCGGACTACAAAGGTTGTAATCCCTCACACTTAGATAAAAAGTTATCATCTTGCATGTTTAACCCTAATAATCTAGCAAAGATCACGGCTTTGGGTTGTTCAGCACGTCTAAAATTTTATCCGGGCATGTTTGATGCCTTATGAACCTTCACAAGAGTGCCTAGGAACCCTACACATTAACCTACTACTAGCTAACTAGAGAAAGGGTAGAAAGCAATACCGAGCGATCCGTGTCCTTCGGTCTTCGGCCACCATCCCGATCTCCTCGCGGCATCTCCGGTCTTGATCTCCTCGTCGGAAGGGCACCACATCACCGAGTCTTTTTACGGTCTCCCACCTCTGAATCGAGGCAACTCGGACACGAAGTTGGCAAGCCGACGTGTCCAAGATTGCTGTAGACGGAGTGTAGAATGCTATGTCTCGAGGGGTTGTTTGAAGTTGCCATAATGGAGGTGGAGGAAAAACCTTTTTGATGAACTTTTTAAATGGAGCTCATGAATTTTGTGTGAGCCCAAAAATGAAATGAGAATCCTCACACACACACCAAGAGAGGGCTGCCAAATAGTGGCCAGCCATGCACCAAAAAGGAGGGAGTGGGTGAATAATGCAAGCAAAAGAATAATGAGTGATCATCATCAAGAATATCATTCCAAAGCCCTTTCAAATCCCATCCAATAATGCAAGTAATGATGACAATCAAAGAAGTCAAAGGATGCTAGAATCATCATGAACCTTCCGCCATAAAAATAACACCTCCTTTTTGCTAATTTGCACATTTGCAAATAACCCCCTCCACACCAATTTTCAGCCAAAGAAAGAACAAAGGAAAAATGGCCGAAACGGAATGCAAACTGGAAACTTCAAAAAGACGACCCCTTAATAAATTACAGGAAAACCCCGCGACTGTTTATACATACCCGCATTTGTATTCCGACCGAATACAAATGCAATGAGACAAAATCTACACCGTGTAATACGAGGATCCGGCTTAAACCAAAGCCCGCTAGTATAATCCGTCCGATCATGATCCGTGCAATACCGCACGTATATGATCGAACCCTGCCATATATCCATACGGCCTCTACAGCGTTTCGCCCGAAACTTGAGAAACTGTTTGTGGGGGACTCTAAAGACTCGTCAATATTTTGGCTGTGGATTTAACCACTAGCACGTCAGAGGTATTAGCCGTATGTAACGGGCTACCAGGTATTGACCAAAAGGGACGTCGATGAGCGAGCTCATCCTGACACCCTACTGAGCCTGTCAGTGACAATATCCGTACAGTCTGGTCCGTTCGTCTATGAGTATCGCATGGCGGGCCTAGGGGGTTGGTAAAAGCCAGACCCCCAAAAGCGGTACAAGTCGTGTCTGAGTGTAGCCCAGAACACCCTGAGATACTACTGGAATACCTACCAGTAAATCTCCTGCCTTAGCCAAGGACTTCATGTAATGGCTCTCCTAGACACAGCGCGACCTCACCCCCAATACCGGGAGAGACGAACCCCTGCAGATCCGCTCACTGCCTCCATGTGGCTCGGGACTGTACCCAACTAAAACCTGTTTGCACGACTCCTTTGAGCCGTGGTAGGGTAGTAATCAAAGTACAGTGGGAACTCACACGAGATAAATGACGATCTCAGGTCGATGAACTAACCTGTACACATGTCACCAGGGAACTGCTATCTGACGTCAGGTATAAAACCAACTAGCATGTTCCCGGCGAGTCCTGTCCGGTGTACTCATAACCCAATGAGGACCTGTATACATCTTAGGTGAACCAACTGACACCAGTGGCTTGTGAGACCGGCCACCGCCCCTCGTCGGCGTCTCGATTGTATACACTAGTCGACTCTGGAATATCGATGCCCTGTTTCGAAAACTCCCATGACTAGGGACCTTTTAAGGATGTGCTTATAGACCCCAACTCCCACGTATATGATCGCCATCATACTGCTGGCCGTCAAGTAAGAATCCTAAGGGCTCTATCAATGTGTAATAGTGACCTCTAAGGTCACCTAAAGTAGTACACGATGATAAAGATAAACCAGATAGCATACTATCATCTTGAGTAAGACTATCCTACCGGTATAGGTCCTCCCTTAATCATTGCAATCACGTGCCTGCAATCCAATAATTGACTCTGAGGGCACTATATCCAACAATCTCCCACTGGCACTCAAGGCTAATTATTGCGATGTCGTATACTCACAGCCCCGTGTGATACCGAACACCAAACTCCTCTACTAATTAGTTTCATAAAACCCGTTTGCGAAACTATTGCGTTCGAGGAATAACCTCAGTGAGTAGATCCGCCCTGATGTTTCTTTCTCTGTCTCTCTTTATCTCAAGTTCGCGGAGAAACCCATCTCCCAAAATGAGCAATACCTGTCTCAGAATATGTCTGGATATCTGATGGGACCTAGCTCATAAATGAACTCCAAATCCAAACTTCTTAGACTGTATCGTCAACTGAACTTAATCAATATCCTGCGCCATGCCTCCCTCAGTATCCGCTTGGACCACCTGTCCAAAATACTGCCCCTCGTCAGAGGGAAAACTATAACTCTGACAGTCACTCTGCCATCTAGGTCACCTTGGAAGCCTGGAATGATAACCGTCTCCCGAAGAAGGATGCCGTTATCATTGTTCCCCCAATCAGAGCAAGGCTTTGTTTGAATTTTGAAAATTCAAAATTTTGAAGCAACGCTTCAGATCCCGTGCGCTGCGCGCAATTTGCCACGTGTCAGAAGTTGACTCGGCAGCACAACGCCCAAGGCAGTGCGTCCAATCAGAGCAAGGCTCTTTAAAAAGCAAAAGCAACGCTCAACTGCACAAGCGCACCGCTGCGCGACACGTGTGTGCGCAGTTGCACAAACACTGTTGCGCAAGTGCACCACAGCGCGCCACGTGTCTGCGCAGTTGCGCAAGCACAACTGCGCAAGCGCACCGCTGCGCGACACGTGTCTGCGCAGCTGCGCAAACACTGTTGCGCAAGTGCACTGCAGCGTGACACGTGTCTGCGCAGTTGCACAAGCACAACTGCGCAAACGCACCTCTGCGCGACACGTGTCTGCGCAGCTGCGCAAACACTGTTGCGCAAGTGCACTGCAGCGTGACACGTGTCTGCGCAGTTGCGCAAGCACAACTGCGCAAACGCACCTCTGCGCGACACGTGTCTGCGCAGTTGCGCAAACACTGTTGCGCAAGTACACCGTTGAGCGACACGTGTCTGCGCAGTTGCGCAAGCTCAGTTGCGCAAGCGCTTCACTGCGCGACACGTGTCTGCGCAGTTGCGCAAGCACAGCTGCGCAAGCGCCTCACTGCGCGACACGTGTCATGCGCTGGTGAGTTGCACAACAACAGAATGAAGATTTAAGGAAATCTTTTCTGTTCTTGTTAAAACAAGAAGATTCCTTCTGTAAAACAGGGGCCTTTGGATCAAAGATCCAACGGTGGGGAAAATTCCCCAAATCACTCAGAAAAGATCTTTTTAACAAATTTAACTGATCTTTGAGCACTATAAAAAAGGACCCCAGACCCCATTTCAAAGATAGAGACAATTGGATAAAAAAAAAGAAGAGAAGAGAACTCTTGAGAATTTCTGGAGAACACAAAAAAGAAGGTAAAGACCTTTGAGATAAGAGAAAATTCTCTTAAAGAATAGATCATTGATCTAGAAAACAAGAGCAGTGATCTTCAATAAATAGATAAATAAATAAATAAATAAATAAAAATAATAAAAATAGTGCCTTGCACTTGCTATGAACCTCTGGTTCTCTGAAACAGAAAGAAAGAAAAGATTTCTTTCTTTTCTTTGATCTAAATTTAGATCAAGAAATTAAAAAGTGCTCTGCACTTCTTTTCCTGAATCTAAAAGATTCTTGGTGCTTTGCACAAATGCAATGCATTATTTGAAGGGCTAGGCCCAAATCAAAAAGACCTAGCAGGTCAAAATAAATTGCAAAGCAATAAAAGGGCTGGGCCCAAATAAAATTGATGTTCTGCATCCTTTCTGGGCAAAGCCCAAAAAAAAGCAAAAGAAATGCAAAAGCAAAGGACTTAGCCCAATCGTGGCTGTAAGTCCTTAAATTAAATTGACTGAGCAAAATGGCTCTCCTGAATCAATCTACATCCGGTTCGAGGGTACATCTCCGAACTCCTTTGACATCCATCGTTGTAATTCCTCAACGACGTCAAAGAGGTGACGAGTCCCAACGACCACACACCCATATGGACTGCGGGGTCCTTAAACTCGTGGACCGAAACATCCCTAAACTAATATCGGACCGAAACGTCCCTAAACTAATATCGGACCGAAACGTCCCTAAACTAATAATGGACCACCACGTCCCTAAACTGGCGATGGACCACCACGTCCTTAAACTGGCGATAGACTACCCGTCCCTAAACTGGCATAATAGAGACCAATTGCTCTTTTGCCGGATCTAGACGGTCCCGTTTAAGTTGATCTTAGCCCCAAATACGGCTAACGTATCCTTAGACATTTAAATGAATGATAAAACTCCAAATCAACTTTGGTTCAAGGGTACATCTCTGAACTCCTCTGACGCCTGTCGTTGTAATCCCTCAACGACGTCAGAGAGGTGACGAGTCCCGACGACCATATATTAAATGAATCACTACGTTAAGTTGATCTTAGTATAAAACAGGACTAACGTATCCTTAACGAACGTTTAAGTTGATCTTAGCCGCAACGCGACTAACGTATCCTTAAACTAAGAACACCAAACCCAAATCTAAGTAAATACGGATTTGGACTAATCCACGTCCTACGAGCGACGGTATTACTTAGTCTCCGTATACAATCCACGGGCAACCACAAACAAAACAAACACACACGACACGAAGTGAAATTCTGGAGAAGGAGAAAGTTGTTACCGCGATGCGGTAGCGTAATTAACTGCAGGGGCTTGCGCCTGCAGGGAAGAGCGTCCCCACAATCAAAAACCCCTCACCCTGAGGGGGAATCTGACGAAGTCTGCTACATCGGCCGCATCCGTCTAAACCTCCGATACACGGTACCATAAATCAACTTGGTATCTTCGGAGAGGTAGACGGACAAAACCATATAGCATCTGCCCCCGAATCTCAGGCCAGACGTCTTCACGTCCTCTGCGCCGCCTTTCGGAGGGGAACAGATTCTGGCACGCCCGGTGGGACCTTTTCCTCTTTCCACTCCACACTTCGTGTGTCGTCTTCGCGAACCAATCGCGGTTTGTTAAATGGTTGTCTTCGGATTTCAAGTTGCTAAGATTTGGTCTTTTGTCTGGCGCAGAACTCAAGATTCAATGGCCTCCAACTGCACCAACTGCTCGAAGTGCCACTGCAATGGACGCTCCACCTCTTCCGGAGGTGTAGCATATGGGCCCCAAGCGGCTTCTTTCCTTACTCTGCTGGTAGACCAAGTGACCCAAGCCACCACTGGCCTGTTCTTCGGGACCATGATACCACATACAAGCTTCTCTATACCGATACCTGCATCGGAGGTGAACAAGAAGTCGGTCTTCAACCGGCTCACTGTTTCGACAGCCCCTGTCAACGGGTCACCCGTCACTAGATAGACAGCCTCCGTTTTCAGCAGGCTAGGTCAGAACCATGAAGTGGCCGCCCCAAAGAGGGCAACGGTCGCTGCTCCGGAAGTCGTTAAAGCGGCTTCTCCCATCAGAGAGTCGGTCTTCACAAGATTGACGGTTCCCACTCCTCCCCCAGCTAGTCAAAAGGTATCAGTTTTCGATAGGCTGACATCGGCAGTTACCCCACGCTCAAACAGGGGGCAACAAGAAACCATCTCGATTTCCGAGCCAATCCCAACGGCTCGTCGTGCGCGACGTCGCCATTGGCGACGAGTGAGGAAAGCAGGGGGCAGTTCCCCCTCAGGGCTGACTCCACCTGCTCCGATGGTAGAGGTCAATGCTGCTGTTTCAACCGGAAACAGCTTTGAATTACTGAGAAAGGTAAGAAAGAACTCTCCAATAGCTACATTGAAAAGATCTCCGCCTATGGAGAAAGCTCCAGAGGCAAAGCAAGAACAGCCCCCTCAACGGCTGTCGTCAAAAATTTATAAAGTCTGGCGGAAGATTCAAGACTCCGTGATTGATCCAGACCACTTGCGCCACCAGAAAAAGGCAAAGGTGGAAAATAACAAAAAGCGCCCCATTAAACAGCAGGGAGCAACAGTTGCTAGGATGCCCACTCCAACGGCTCCTTTGACCTCGTTGGCCCACAAAAGAAGGAAGCCAGAGAAAGCTCCCGCGTCACCGGCAAAGTTTAAAAGCAGTGAACCTAAACGCCCCAAGTCAGGGGGCATAATTGTTCATACGGTTTATATAGCTTCTGGAAAGGAAGAAAGTCGTACTGCTACGGGTCACCGACCGCTTACCCGATCAGTGACCAAGGCTCAGGAGCAGCAACAAAAGCTCCAGGAGATGATGACCACAATGGCTGCACTCACTGGGCCGAAAGAGAACCCTGAGAAGTCCTTAGATGAGCGCCAGGAGGAAGAGACCGATGCCGAGTTCCTTCGCCGAGTACTGGAAAAGAGGGACAGAGAGGCTGCTGAACAAGCGGCCAACATACAGCGGATGGCCCTCCTGTTCCAGGATATGGTGGGTATGATGATTCAACAAGATCCACCTGCTGGAGATCTCCCGATCATTCTTGAAGACGATAGGGGAGAGGCATCAAATCCGCCACCGGCTCTATTAACAGCTAAAGAGGATACAATCTCTAAGACTGATCTGGACGAATACATAGCCCAGCAAATAAAGGTTCATCACGCTGCCGAAGCAGCCGGCCACGTCGTAAAAACGGGGCGGCCGTATCCAGGCTGGTATGACCAAATCAACTACCCGCCGGGTTACACAATTCCCAAGTTTCATGTCTACAAAGGGACCGGCAATCCCCATCAACATGTTGCCCAGTTCAGGGCGCTTTGCGGTAACACCGGCGGCGACGACAAGCTTTTGCTTCGCCAGTTTGTTGGAAGCTTATCAGATACGGCATTCGGATGGTATTCTGAGCTTCCCAACGACTCTATTAAAACCTTTGCGGAGATGAAGCTGCTCTTCACCCAACGTTTTGCAAGTGCCAGTGAGCGTACCCCGATGACGGCACTGATTAATGCCAAGGTAAAACCCGGCGAGACATGGGTTCAGTACGCTATACGGTAGCGAAATCTATGGTCGAAGTGCGAACAGCGCATAGAAGAAGCTCCAGCGGTGGGAATGTTTGTTGGAACCCTTGATCCACAGGCAACCATCTCGCAGTTCATGATGTTCTTCAAGCCGACTACCTTCCAAGTTTTGATCGACAAACTAGCGCAGATGGACCAGATGGGCCATAAACCCCCTCTCCCGAAGCCGGACTCCCGAAACGATAAAGGAAAGGGAAAAGCGATCATTGTCGCTAATGCCCAACAACAACCGAGCGACTCGAAGCCGGTTGCTCGTCCAAACAATACACGCCCATACGTACCCCTTGAGGACAGGATGGGACGTCCTTACTCCTTCCCCCGCGATAAAACAAGGAGGCTATTCGAGCTGGCGTTGCGCAATAGACTCATAAGTCTGCCAGATCCAAAACGTCCGTTGCAACCGAACGACGTCAACGAGCCCAATTACTGCCCTTACCATCGAGTGCTAGGCCATCCCATCAAGGATTGCTACGTTTTCAAGAATTGGCTTGAGAACCAGTACCGTCAGGGCAAATTTGCGCTATCTGACAAATGGAAGGTGAATCCCCCGCAGCCCCACACCTCTAAGGGGACGAATACGCCGGGGGCAACATGCTCCGTCATTGAGGAAGCTCCTTGGGAGGTTGTATTATCAGCCAAGACAAAGATGATGCTAAACGATCTTCAGACCTGTCCAGCGGTCAAGTGGAAGAACCCCTTGGAACCGCAGGTTATTGAGGAGATGTTGAAGCCACGCCCGACTCCGAAGACCGATGGTGGTAGTTCAAGCGTTCATAGCCAGCCGTCAAAATCTTCGAAAAAGAAGAAGAAGAAATCTAAGAAGCCCGTGAAGCCTGGCGACAAGCGTACGGACTTACAAAAGCAAATCGACGCGCTGGATGAATATAACCAAAAGGCGCGGACTTCCATTACGCTCCAAGATTTCCTTGATCACGTCTTTTAAAAAGAAGATGAGGGAGAAAGTTCATCGGATGAATCCGAGGAATATGTGGCGAGCTATCATATGATCTCCCATTCGGTCACGAACGATGAAGAGACTTCTGACACTGAAACGCTGGGGGCAAATGCCGAATCAAGAGCTCCAGGGTTATCAGTTGAAATGATTGGCGCGTTTCTTAATGTAGCTCGATTGAAAAGTAAAGCTGATCGAGAACGCGAGACGGCTATATTCGAAAGGGCTAAGCGCCAGCGATTTAAGGAAAGAGCTGAGATGATCCCGCTGGAGCAAAACGCCTCCATTATCGACAAAATCCAATTCAAGATAAAGAAGAGGTTTGCTAAGGCCATATCAATGGGCATGAAGTTACCATCCTCTGAAGGAAAAATTACTGATGTGGTAGAAATGCACCCCTCTTATTGCTTATATCATCAGAAGGTCTCGCATCCCACCCAAGATTGCAAAGCTTTCAATGGATGATGGCAAGGATATGTCGCTAATCGACAACGCTTTAAACGGGAAAAACGTAAAATTCGCCGGGAGCAAAGAAATACGACCGAAGAACTTGAAAGAACTGCCGGCAATTGTCACATGGTTAACACTGCCGGGTCACAAGTGCCTACATTTGGGAGCGACTCTGATGAAGAGCTAGAACTTGGCCCCCTCTTCAAAGAATCCACTTCGGGAAAAGAAGAAGAACCGAAGGCCTGCGAAAATATACAGCTACGCAATCGAACATTACCCGAAAAGAATCTCAGATCCTTAAGCAAGAAAGACAAAGGGAAAGAGAAGGTCTCTGAAGATATCGCCTTGGATGACCGAGTCGCGGAAGAGTTAACCGCCAAGAATCCCCCAAAGAGGAATAAAGTAGATTACAATGTCTTGGCGCATCTGAGAAAGCTACCCTCACAACTTAGCATTCTCGATGCCCTATTACTATCAAAAGAGGCGAGGGATTCTTTAATTAAGGCCCTACAAGAGCCGGACCAATTCCAAGCCTTCCTAGCCGAAGAAAAGATGAAGGACGAATTAGAAGAAGTGCATACAGCCGACGTTGCTTTTGGTGATGAAGACCTTCTCCTCGGGACGTGTGAACACAATCGTCCCTTTATGTCTCAGGATACTGCCATGACATAAAGATAGGAAAAATCTTGGTCGATAACGGATCGTCTGTCAATTTACTCAATGTGCGAGTGTTAAAGGAGATGTGCATGAGTGTCCAACACCTCGCCCGAGACAAAATCACCATCTCCGGATTCGACTCCCATTCATCAAAAACTCTTGGATCTGTGATATTGACGCTACGCTTCGGGTTGCTCGTCACAGACATCAAATTCCATGTTATAGACGCCAAGACGTGCTACAATGCTCTGCTCGGCCGACCATGGCTACACGAGTACAATATCATCCCTTCTACACAGCATCAGTGCATGAAGTATTCTAGGGATGGCCTCGAGTACACAGTGGCGGGAGAGTTGAATCCGTTTTCCGTGAACGAAGTTCGCAAGTATGAAGATGCCAAATACTTCTTACCGAGTTTTGAAGACACGGAAAGGTGTCACAAACCGGAGAACAAAACTAACGCCACCATCCCTGTCTTCGGCAGTGACACCGAGGAGGAGGAGGATATAATTTATTCAGGTCCATCCCAATCCACCAGGCCAGGACCATCCGTTCCTTCATTGATCTTCGGCAGTGATTCAGAGGATGAAGTTCATGCTGTATTCCCTGCTCGGCCTTCAATACGGGTTTCTGCTGATGAAGAGCGAAGTCTGCAGATAACCATGGTGCCGCTTGAACATTACAAAGAACTGGATGCACTCGACACCAACAACGTAGAAGAATTGCAGACATTCTATATCCCTCCCGGACGAAATGGCGAGAAGGCAATCCTATTCTACCGTTCTGAAGAAAACAAGGTGGAAAAAGAAATTTGGCATGGCGCGGATCCCACGCTCGACAGGCTTCAGCCTATCCGTGTTCCCAGATATTATACCGAAGGTTTGAAGAAACTGCTGAAACGCCAGGGGATATCCTTCACACAGACCGTTAGAAAGGCCAAATTCTATGACAAGGTCTGGAACGTTCCCGGGACTCAATGCAAACTGCCTAACGGGAGAATAGAAACAAAAGGGCTTGGGTACATCCGGTCAAAGAAACGGGAGCTAGTAAACAGCTGTTATGTCATGTATGACTTCGATGAAGAGGCGGACGCTCAATGGGAGGACGCTAATCCTGAGCCAGTAAAAGTTCCTGATGAAAAATTGCCCGGTCCATCATTTGAAGAACAAATGGACAGGCTTATAAGGGAAGCTGGTCAAAAAGTCCGAGATGACCACAACCGCGAGACAGCCATCTATGAGAAAGCCAAGATGCAACGCCTTCTCCAACAAGCCGTGAAGGATGAAAATGCCGCTCCTTGTCAACCTGCTACAAAAAAGGTTCGACGCGAAAGCAAAAACAAGTCGAAAGGCAAGAAAGGCGCTCAACAACCACAAAGCAGAGCTAAGAAGCCACGCATCCGAGAGTCGAGCGTTATTGACCTAGCCCTCATGAAGAAAATGGGTCGAGCATACTCATTTCCTCAGAGCAAAACAAGGAAAATACTTGATCTTGCTCTAAAACATCAAATGCTTACACTGCCAGAGTCTAAACACCCTGAGCAAGCAGGCGAAGTCTCCAATCCAAATTATTGCTCTTACCATCGAGTAGTAGGGCATCCGCTTGAAGATTGCTTCACCTTTAAGAATTGGGTTGAGGACCAATATCAGCTTGGCAAATTCGCGTTGTCTGACAACTGGAGGGTAGCGCCGCCGCAAAAGCACGAACCCGAAAACACAAGGATAGAACCAACTCCGCATTGGGATTGGCAGAAAATTCGCACCTGCCACGTGATAACAATATTAAAAGAAGAGTCCGAGGACATGAACAGCCTTCCTTGGTGCTTTGAAAACAGCAGCGATGAGGTAATCTCAGAATTTCCACCAGCGCCAAAAGAGCTGGAAGATGGAATCCATACTACTGCAGATAACCTCAAGAAAATCGAGTTGGGGACAATAAATGATCCGCGACCGACATTCGTCAGCGAGCTGCTGTCTGAAGAGAGGGTGGCTGCATTAAAAGACGTCCTTGTGCAGCATAAAGATTGCTTCGTATGGAACTATTCCGAGATGCCGGGACTAGATCCAGAAGTTGCTGTACATAGACTAGCAATATCCCCGAACATCAAGCCAGTCAAACAGGCGCCGAGAAGAATGCGACTCGAGCTTGAGATGAGCATAAATACCGAAGTCAAAAAGTTAATCGACTCTGGCTTCATCCAAGAAGTTCAGTACCCTGAATGGATCGCCAACATTGTCCCAGTGATGAAGAAAAATGGGACAGTGAGCGTATGCGTAGACTTCCGGGATCTTAATAAAGCTTGCCCGAAGGATGATTTCCCAGTGCCAGTTACCGAACTGATGATAGACAATACATCCACTCATGAGGTTTTCTCCTTCATGGACGGCTCATCGGGGTATAACCAGATAAAAATGCATCCAGAAGACCAGAAGCACACAGCCTTCAGGACTCCTCTTGGTATATTTTGTTATAAAGTAATGCCCTTCAGTTTGAAGAATGCCGGTGCTACTTATCAGAGGGCCATGACAAAGATCTTCGACGACCTTATACACGAAATCGTCGAATGCTATATCGACGATCTCGTGGTTAAAAGCAAGTCATACAAAGAGCATCTCGAGCATTTGAAGACCGTATTTCAACGCCTTCGGCGATACAATTTGAAGATGAATCCTTTAAAATGTGCGTTCGGGGTTTCCTCGGGCAAATTCCTAGGGTTTATCGTTCGACACCGAGGCATTGAAATAGATCCGTCTAAGATTAAAGCGATCATGGAAATGCCTCCGCCAAGGACTCTTAAACAGTTGCGATCTCTCCAAGGGAAGCTCGCATACATACGGCGATTTATAGCTAATCTTTCAGGAAAGTGCCGTCCTTACAGTCACCTGATGAAGAAGGGAACCCCATTCGTTTGGGATCACAAATGCCAAGGCGCATTGGATGAGATCAAGCAGTATCTGCAAAACCCTCCGGTGTTGGCTGCTCCAGTTAAGGGAAAGCCTCTCATTCTTTACACGACCGCCCTTGAGGGTTCTTTAGGCGTATTATGGGCACAAGAGAATGACCAGGGGAAAGAAAGAGCACTCTACTACTTAAGTCGGGTTCTGCTGGGGGCAGAAAGCAATTACTCCCCCATTGAAAAATACTGCCTAGCATTGATCTTCGCAATAACAAAGCTTAGACATTACGCATTAGCGCATGAAGTCCATCTCATTTCAAAGGTGGACCCTCTCAAATATTTAATGTCAAAGGCCATCTTGACGGGACGACTCGCTAAATGGGCTCTGCTCTTAATGGAGTTCTCAATAACATATCGACCCCTCAAGGCAGTGAAGGGTTAGGCCATAGACGACTTCCTTGCTGAGCACCCGATACCTGCCGATTCCCCTCTGAATTGCGATTTGCCAGACAAACATGCGTTTGACGCAATCAACGGTGGTGATACCCGTTGGGAGCTTTATTTCGATGGGGCGTCTTCCATGAAAAAGCAAAAACAAAATACGACAATGATCAAATCGGGAGTAGGCCTTATCTTCGTAACCCCACAAGGAGGAATAATGCACTTCGCCTTCTCCTTGACAGAGCCGAGAACGAATAATGAAGCTGAATACGAAGCTTTGATAGCAGGCTTGGAGATTGCCATCGACATGGGAATTGAAAACCTCCTCATATATGGGGACTCCCAGCTAGTCGTCAGTCAAGTGAACGGCGATTACCAAACATGCAAACAGGAATTGATAAAATACGGTGAAAAGGTGCAACAACTGCTAACCCAAATTCCCTCCTATACTTTGGAAAGCATACCGCGCGCGGAAAACAGCAAAGCGGATGCACTGGCCAAACTTGCTAAAGAATTGGCTGACGAGAACCTTGATGACGTTAGAATCGTGATACAAAGCCGTCGAGTGCTCGCCCCAGCAGAAATACCTCCAGAATCATATAAAGAAAAGGGAGCAACTGAGCAGGCGACCCTACAAATAAAAGACCATGAGAAGACCGAAGACTGGAGAGAAGTCTTCGTAGATTACTTCAAGTTCCACCGAATGCCTGAAGAAGCGTCCATAAGACATCAGCTCGTGAAACGAGCTCTGTCTTTCACCTTCGTCAACGATACTCTATACAAGAGGTCATTCGATTCTCTGTGGCTGAGATGCCTAGGACCTGACGAAGCGAGAAGGGTCGTCCAAGAAGTTCACGACGGACTCTGCGGTTCCCACCAAGCAGGCCCTAAGATGAAGTTGAAGATCAAACGGATGGGCTACTACTGGCCCACGATGATGCAGGATTGCCTGGAATACGCGAGGCAATGTCATTCATGCCAAATTCATGGGGACTTCATCCATCAGCATCCCAATCCACTGCATCCAACAGTGGCTAGTTGGCCATTCGAAATGTGGGGAACTGACATAGTCGGCCCCATCGAACCAGTATCGTCCAAGGGACATCGTTTCATCTTGGCGACGACTGATTACTTCTCCAAATGGGCAGAGGCGGTACCGTTGAGGGAAGTGAAGACGGAGAATATCCTCCATTTCTTCAAAACGCATGTCATATACCAGTTTGGAACCCCGAGAAGGATCATCTCTGATAATGGGCCAGCCTACCGAAGTCATAAAATTAGCCGCTTCGCACAGCAGCACAATATAGACTGGAGATATTCCTCAGTTTATAATCCGCGAGCTAACGGTCTAGCTGAGGCCTTCAACAAGACCTTGACGAAGATCATGAAGAAAACAGTGTCACGAAATAAGAGAGATTGGCACGAAAGATTGCAAGAGGCTCTTTGGGCGTATCGAACTACATTTAAAACGGCCACAAACACAACGCCGTACGCATTGGTATTTGGGACGGAAGCAGTACTCCCTCTCGAGATAGAATTACCCTCTCTACGAGTGGCAGTTCACTACGAGCTGACAGACGAAGAAAATGATCACCTTCGGTTTGAAGAGCTTGACGCCCTTGACGAAATCCGGCTTCTAGCATAACAAAATCTGGAAGCTTATAAAGCAAAGATGACGCGCTCATACGAAAGATTGACCCGACCGAGGACATTCCGTCAAGGCGAACTCGTGCTAGTGGTCAAAAGGCCTATGATCCCCAATCGCGCCAAGCGGGGAAAATTCGAGCCAAACTATGAAGGCCCGTACATCATAGATAAAGTTTACCAGGGTGGGGCCTATCTACTCATGGACATGCACGGTGAAAGGCCTTTCAGGCCGATAAACGGTCGCTTCCTAAAGAGATACTACGCTTAATAAGCCACAGCCTAGGCCAATGGTAGACGACGACGACTATGTCCGCTCGCTATCTTCCTAAGCTCAAACTCTATCAGCAAATAATGGACCGAAATGTCCTTAAACTAATAGCAGACCGAAACGTCTTTAAACTAATACCGCAGCATCCTTAGGCTGATGAGATATAAAAAAAAACATATAAAAATAAAATAAAATAAACGGTATGTCCATAAGCAAAAAGGGCACGTATGAAAACCCGAAAGGGCTCCGTGAGTAAAAACAGCAGGGCTGCCGGCGAGTGTTCGTGAAAACCCGAAAGGGCGCGACCTCGTAAAAAAAAGAGAAAAAGAAAATAAGAAGAAAAAAAAACAGTATGTCCATAAGCAAAATGGGCACGGATGAAAACCCGAAAGGGCTCCGTGAGTAAAAACAGCAGGACTACCGGCGAATGTTTGTGAAAACCCGAAAGGGCGCAACTTCGTTAAAGAACCCTTATAGAGTCCTCTCGACCTTGTAAGGAGAAACCACCTGCGTGAGATCCTTACGACTCACAAAGGAGCAACGCACTTAGGGATCCCCACGATTCCTAAGGAGAAAATACACTTGCGAGATCCTCACGACTCGTAAGGAGAACTCTCTTATGAGACCCTCACGGCTCATAGGATTTGAAAGTCTTAAGTTACAGAGACCTAAACCTGTGCTTAAGCAAACCCCCACAAACTTCCAATATGGCCCTACAAGTGGCTCAGTATTGACCCTTGTATACAATCCACGGGCGCGAATAAACATTTCCCTAACTAAGTCCCATCTGAAACTAGGGATATGTTTGCATGGTAAACAACCCTTGTAAATCCTCTCGACTTACAAGGAGAAAGCCCTCCTGTAGGATCCTTACGACTTACAGAGAAACAAACACTTAGGGATCCTCACGACTCCTAAGGAGAAAATACACCTACAAGATCCCCACGACTTGTAGGGAGAAATACCTTCACGAGACCCTTACGGCTCATGAAGTCAAAAGCCTTAGCCGACTGGACCCTAACCCTGGTCGCTAAGCCTCCTTTGTTCGACAACGACAGAGGCGAATGATGATTTGCTCCTGGCAATATCCCAGTTGTAGCGGTGCTGATGCTGAAATCGGTGTCTAATTTCAGGTTTACGGCGAAAAGCCAGTAGGCCGCACATGCATGCAAAATAGCCGAAATGATGGGGCAACTTGCAATAAAAAGCAGCAGGTAAAATGTATGCATGAAAATAGCCGAAATGATTGGGTAGCCCGTAATAAAAAGCGACGGGTAAAAATAAAACAAATAGCCGAAATGATTGGGCACCGCGAAAAATAGCCGAAATGATTGGGCAGTCGCGACCTTCGCAATATAAAAGCTGAAATGATAGAGCATTGCGGAAATAAAATAAAATAAAAAGAAGAAATGATAAAACTTTAGCCCTACAGTTGAGATCACATTGATCCCTGTATACAATCCAAGGGCGTAAACAAAGAGTGAACCATACTTTCCCAGCGGATTCCGTCAGACGACGAACCCCAAACCTCACCGGTTCATTTCAACCGAAGAAGCCAGTGACTTCAGCAAAATTCCTCGACTCGCGGATACAAACACTCCTTGACGAGAGCCTTCTGATCCGCGTCGACCCGCAGAGCCACCAGTGCCTCCGTAGAAATCCTCGACTCGTTTCAAACCCCAAGGAAACAAATAATCCTTGGCGCTTGGGAAACAAATAATCCCTGGCAAAATTCCTCGACTCACGGATACAAACACTCCTTGACGAGAGCCTTCTGATCCGCGTCGACCCGCAGAGCCACCAGTGCCTCCATAGGAATCCTCAACTCGTTTCAAACCCCAAGGAAACAAATAATCCTTGGCGCTTGGGAAACAAATAATCCCTGGCAAAATTCCTCGACTCACGGATACAAACACTCCTTGACGAGAGCCTTCCGATCCGCGTCGACCTGCAGAGCCACCAGTGCCTCCGTAGGAATCCTCGACTCGTTTCAAACCCCAAGGAAACAAATAATCCTTGGCGCTTGGGAAACAAATAATCCCTGGCAAAATTCCTTGACTCACAGATACAAACACTCCTTGACGAGAGCCTTCTGATCCGCGTCGACCCGCAGAGCCACCAGTGCTTCCGTAGGAATCCTCGACTCGTTTCAAACCCCAAGGAAACAAATAATCCTTGGCGCTTGGAAAACAAATAATCCCTGGCAAAATTCCTTGACTCACGGATACAAACACTCCTTGACGAGAGCCTTCTGATCCGCGTCGACCCGCAGAGCCACCAGCGCCTCCGTAGGAATCATCGACTCGTTTCAAACCCCAAGGAAACAAATAATCCTTGGCGCTTGGGAAACAAATAATCCCTGGCAAAATTCCTCGACTCACGGATACAAACACTCCTTGACGAGAGCCTTCTGATCCGCGTCGACCCGCAGAGCCACCAGTGCCTCCGTAGGAATCCTCGACTCGATTCAAACCCCAAGGAAACAAATAATCCTTGGCGCTTGGGAAACAAATAATCCCTAGCAAACTCCTCGACTCACGGATACAAATACTCCGTGACGAGAGCCTTCTGATCCGCGTCGACCCGCAGAGCCACCAGTGCCTCCGTAGGAATCCTCGACTCGTTTCAAACCCCAAGGAAACAAATAATCCTTGGCGCTTGGGAAATAAATAATCCCTAGCAAACTCCTCGACTCACGGATACAAATACTCCGTGACGAGAGCCTCCCAACCCGCATCAACTCACAGAGTCACCACAGTCTCCGTGAGAGAATTCCCGTTTCGCTCCACCTTGCAAGATAAAGTCTCGGGCAGCAAGGATTAAAAAACTTGCTTCCTAAATAATGGGACCCTGCAAGTCAATCCAAAATGGTCTCTTGCATACTATCTACGGGTCTCACTCTCCAAAGTCGAGTTTCGACGAGGAGGGAAACAATCGCTTACGAATCCGCTCAACTCGTAAGAGGGAAAAATTCTCTTATAGGATCCTTACGACTTATAAGAGAAAACCACACTTAGGAATCCTCATGATTCCTAAGGAGAAAATCCACCTATGGGATCCTCTCGACCCGTAGGGAGAAAAGCCTCTATGGGACCCTTACGGCTCATAGAGTTGAAAAGTCTTAGGCAGTAGACCTGAAACCCGCGGCCCAAGCCATCGCTATTTCTTAGGAAGGTCGAGATACTCGTCCTAATCATCCGTCAATCATGGTTACTAAGGAGGCATACTGATAATAAAAGAAAGAAAAGACGGAGAAATGACACAAGACATTACAAAAATGTGCATCTTTTATTCATAAATATTGATCAAGTACAGGATACATTGTGCTAAAGAATAAAAAATATATACATATACTTTACAAAGACAAATGATACAAGGAGAATTATTGGGAAGGAAGCGTCTTGCATAGATGTAGCAATTGCTCGCATATGTCCTTCCATGCCTTCTCTTGATCGGCTACCACCGCCAGCTCCGCCTCCACTTGGGCTCGTTGCTGCAAGACCGACGCAAGCTGCTCCCTGACGACCTGATAGGCAGCTTCCCGACTTGGGATATTGCGCTCAGCTACGTCAAGCTTCCGCTTCAAGTTTAGCCCATGGGAGATGCGCTCCAAGAGACCCTCAAAGATAGTCTTCACTTGGGCAGCATTTGCCTCAACCTCATCGCGCAGATGGGCCGTTTCGTTCGAGGTCTTTTGGCATTCCCTTAGTCTTAAAGCTGCTTCTTGCTCCAAGTGGCGGGAGTGCGGAGTGCTTTGCTCGATCCAAGTTGTGCGTTGGGTGCTCAGGGCTAAAACTTCGGGAGAAGGGCGCGTCGACTCCAGCCGGTATAGACAGGCCTCGATCTCCCTGCAGTGATTAACCCAAGATCCGACGACGCCTTCGTTATGAAAATTTACGAGCGCCGCCAACATTGGATTAACCTCCACAGCGAAATCTACGGCAGAAGGGAGAGCGTCCATGTTGAGCTCTTCGATGTACCCGCTCAGCATGCCCAAACTCATCACAGCACCCTTTGAAGACGGGCGTTTCAAGAAAGGGCCTGCCGGTGGAAGGACGCGAGACTCAAAAGGGACCGGAGCCGGAACAATAGCTGCAAAATAAAACATGGTCAAACGATGGTTCGAGAGATGTTGAAGGGTTACCAAAAAGGAAATTTACTATACCAGCTGCAACGGACGGCAAAGCCGGAAGGGCCGGTAGCGCGGCAGGTCTTACATCCCCTCCTTCGATTTGTGGCACTGCAATAAGGAAAAAGAAAAATCAGGAATCATCCCATTACTGAAAAAAGGGGGGTAAATAAAGACTTTGTAGTGAACGTACACTCACCAGCGCCACTAGAGGGAGAAGCAAGTTCGGATGGGAAGGAGAAGTGTGGGAGCAACACTTGATATAGATGATCAAAGAGCACTCCTGAAAAGATGCGGTGGTATGGCGTTAGTCCGTGAACTACACGTTTAAAAGATTAACTTGTGAGTCGCAAATCCATACCTTCCAACATCCGCGATGGCATGAGGGAAGACGGGGAAGTGACCACCGCCAAAGCAGTAGTTGACGGTGCTCCTTCAATCAATGGAGCGTCGGCACTGGCCGCACCTGCAAAGACAAGCTTGTTAGAAGAGATCGCAAGATATATAAAAAAGGGGGGAAACGATAGTAATCCGAAACTTACCCGACGAACTGCCAGCCGAGACTGAGGCAATTCCTTCCTCCATTGACATCAGGCCACCACCCGTAGCCTCGTCACCCGACTCAATAGGGACCGTTGTTACACTTGCAGGCCCTGAAGAAGGCGGGGGAATATAGGCGGAGAGGGTCATGATTGGAGCATTGCCAGATTCCTGAGAAAGAGCAGCTGGCTCGTCCTCAGGAATTGTGGCGACCTCAGCCGCTACTCCTACGGATCCTGCGGTCACTGTTGTCTCATTCACCGTCACCGCGAGGTCTCCAGCCTCGAGCGCGTCGCCTTCTACCGCCTTCGCCTCGGTTAAGACAATCATCTCATCTACCGCCACGTCAGGAGCGGTATCAATGACCCTCTCGGCGGCGGACTCCTCAACCTCTGTAACAGATCCCGTAGCCCCAATGACGCGCCTCACTGTCAGCTTAGGTTCGGTAGGCGCCGCTTCCGCCATTTCCTGGGGTCCAACGGTCTCCGCCTCCCCCTCAGTCGGACTAGGCCCTGCCAGATGAAACGCATATGAGCCAATGGCTTTATAATTCTTACAACAAAGCTCTGAAAGAAGTACTACCTAAAGAAGATTTATCATTTGCACTTCGGGCCGCGCGCGCCGCTCGCCTATAAGCAGTAGATAGGGCGACAGGGGCCTCTTCAGAAGGAGTGTTAGCGCGAGGAATGGTACTGGGACCCGCTCCCGCAGCCAAAGCAGCTCTACGCGCCTTTGCTGCACGTCTCAACCGCTTCCGCTCCTCCCGAGCCGTTGAGACGGATGCCACTAGAGCTTCCCTAATTAAGGTGTCCTCGTCCGTGAATAGGGAGGCCTCTAGGTTTTTCAGGGCATCCCTCGTCGTTTTGTCAAGCTGAGGCTCTTGCGGCAACTTCGACGAAGCTGGGACTTCGGTAACAGGCTCAGGAAGGATCCCCGCGTCAACTGATATAACCTCTGCAAAGAAACAAAAGAAGGTTAGGTTGACCATCAGGGAAGATGACAAACTTTCATTATGAAAGGGAAAAGGGTAGGACATACCAACGCCTGCTGGGACACGCTTCTTCTCCTCCTCCTGGAAGGTCTTCAAAGAGGCAGCAATGGCCTCTTCAGTAGAAATGCCTGTTGAGAACGAAGCAAATATTAGCTAAAGATAATAATAAAAATGCAGTAAAATGACAAATAAAGCGTCTGATGATTACCGGACTCAGCGAGTTTGCTTAACATCGATTCAAGCCTCGCCGATCGCTCCGAAGCTGCAATGGCGGCAGCTAAATTGGTGTCCTCAGGGTCCACCACAAAGCCCTCATTGCTGCCATACTCACATATGGACTCGGCAAGAGGAGCCGCAGGCCCTAAGTTAAGGATCGCGTCGAGGGATAGGGTGGACTTCTTCTTCTTCTGTCCGCCAGCTTTAGACCCACTCAGAATAGCCTTGCGCTTGGCAGTCACTTTAGGGCAGCGGGTCCCGATCTCTGCCCCTCCGCCAGACCCTGGTGATACCACATTAACCGTCTTCATGGGAGCACGGGGCGCCGGCGGTGCATCCACCGTAGCGGGCAATGGCAATCCACGCGGGGGGCTCAACACGCGCGGTCGGTCAGCTCCTGCATCTTTTATCGGGGGGATGACCTGGATCCTTGGCTGCAAAGCAGCCTTGCGATCACCGCCAGGAGGCGCAGCCCTACGGTCAACCAGCAGGCGTTTCTCCATTAAAATGATTGGGCCCATAGCATGCGCATACCAGGCTACATACAGATGGATTATTTTAGGGGCACAGCTAGGCTCACTAATAAAAAAATAGGATCCTGTATTAAGCCGGACGAAATGATGCATCGCATTCCTTATCCCCTCTGGGCCGACCGCGGGTGTTTCCAGAAAGGCTTCAATCGGGATCCCTTGATTGTAACTCGATTGTCGGGCAAATCGATGTGGGTTATACCTCATAAAGAGAGCCGTCTTATTCTGCCTAAATACTAGGTAGCCCGGCCGAATAGAGTAAAGGTGGAGGATTTCCCAAGCCTTCAGTACAGAAGCCCCGCCCTTAAAGTCATCACGCAGCGACACCACTGACTTAGCGGTCTCGGAGCCCATGGTGATGACCTTATCCATAAAAGAGGTCTTCGCTCCGACTAGATGTGAACGCAGGAGCAGTCCCCTAGACTCCCGCGGAGGTGCAACCACAATTGAAGCCCCGACCAACCGCATGATTCTTGGGAGTTTGAATTTCTCAAAGAACGGAGGAGTCTTATGGGCACCAAACACCCCTCGCACATGCAGCTCCATCCAAGAAGTGAAGTAGCGCATCGGAAAGTTAGCAGGCTGTACCCCAGGCTCATTAGCGTCCGCCGCTATGCTAAGTCCATTATAAAGGTAAGCCAGCCCGGCAATCCCTACCGATAGCTGCAAACCAGCCGCCATTCGATGCGCCGGGTAAAAGACGGAGGACCGCATGAGGCGTGGATGCATGGGGAGCGCAAAGCTGCATAGCCATAGACCCAAGAATCCTATAAAAAAGTCTCCTCGTCCATGCCAGGAACGGCGATCTCTGAAAAAGGGACGCTGGCAGTGCCAGGGAGATAAAAATCCCGTTGGTCATTTTCCGATAAAGGTCGGCGGTCCAAGCCGAAACCAAAGGGGTCAGCAAGCTGAGCGAACTTCTCGCCCTGCTCTGAAAGGAACTCCGGGCGGATAAAACGAGCAATGAAATCCGCGAAACTGACGCCCCGGTCGCCCGATTCCAAATGGAGTTCCTCATAAATCTCCAACACCTTCACTAAGCCCGGGTGCTGATGCTGAATGGCATTTTCCGGAGTTAAGTCAAAT
Organism: Agapanthus africanus; assembly: GCA_030015575.1. NCBI lineage: Eukaryota > Viridiplantae > Streptophyta > Magnoliopsida > Asparagales > Amaryllidaceae > Agapanthus > Agapanthus africanus. The sequence continues at coordinate 85,141,530 of JASDDO010000026.1, read as the reverse complement.
ACAAGCTGCTTGGTGGCAAAGACGTACTCGTCAGGAGGAAGCAGCTCTTCGTAGTGCTCCCCCCTCACTGGTAGACTTGAAATCTCAACAAATTCTTCCAAAGAGATGGAGACTTCCCTATCCGCTGTCAGAAAGGTATGGGTGGGGATATTCCATTGTTCGATGAAGGCCTTTATCCACCACGTCGGAGGAGAGGGATACTCGAAAAGCGAAACGTAGACGGCGGAGTATAAACCAATCTTCGTCAGGTGAGCCCTCTTCGTCGCCAAAATGTAATGGGCCCATTGCAGATATCCGGCAAGCGGTCGCGGAGTCAGTCCAATATTGTACGCTTGTCCCCAAGGGCGTGCTTCACCCTGATAGATTCGCCTCCCCAAGATATCTATAGCCGGCAGCGGCTGCACCGGAATGGCACGGATTGCAGGCTGAAGGAGGTCGTCAGAATTCCAATTTTTAACCTCCACGGCATACTCCACCGGGGGCTTGTCCGCATAAGGGATCGTAACTATGGGCTCAGAGGGCGAAGTGGAGCTGAAGCTGCGGCGGCCTTGAATGATTTGGTTGTACCACCTTCCCCACAGGTGAAGTCTCTTGCACTCAGGATCGTGATCTTTAATCAAGGCGAACACCACCCGGTCCACTGGTGAATGTGGGAACCCTCCTTCTGAGCGAACGAAAGGGAAAGACAGATCTTCAGACATGTTTCCTGTAGAAAAAAAAATAATATAATCGTTAGTGTTCCAATGCTTCACATTTCAAAGTCCTACATCACACTACAATGCAGTGGGTAGGGGACCAAAGGGGGACTCACAAAATCAAGATGACGGCGCATCATTTGATAAGACAGTCCCATCATTGGATGAGACTGTCGGTCAATAAAAAAGACCCCCAAGAGAATATCCTCATTGGGGGGGAATCCCTAGAGACAAGGAGAAAATCTTCTCTTTTTAGAGCAAAGCTCTGTCACAGAGTGACATTTGTCAAACTCTGGTCTCAAAGGAATAAAACTTCTTAAAAAAGAGCCTAGCTCTGTAGTAGTAATGAAAAATTATAACTCCTAAGAATTAAAATTTTTGGGATCTTAAAGATCCATGAAAACTTTTAGGAGTTCTCTATTTGATCTATGAGCAGGGCTCTGTTCATGGGTTAAAACCCAGGAACAAGATCTCTGTAAATTTTTGAGAGCAAGGCTCTGTGGATGAAACCCCAAAGGGGTCTTCTTTAGATCAAAGATCTATGAGAGCAAGGCTCTGTTATAGAAACCCCAAAGGGGTTTTCTTTAGATCAAAGATCTATAAGAGCAAGGCTCTGTTAATTAAAATTAATTTAAATTAATTTAAATTTTTACCTAGAGTGATTCTAAGTTCTGAACTTCAAAGTTCTTGGGAAGAGGCAAGAGCAAGGCTCTAAGAGTTGTTAAGCAAGAGCAAGGCTCTGAATCAAACTTCTTGAAACGGTAAAAAAAATTTAAGGACCAAGGGTCCCATTTATAGACGCCTGCGTCTCTTCACCTGACCTCTATGATCCAATGGTCGGGATCTTGCCACCGCTGCACTCACGTGTGCGCCACATGAGCGCAACGGTGGGGGGGGCATTTGTTCCCCCAATCAGAGCAAGGCTCTGTTTGAATTTTGAAAATTCAAAATTTTGAAGCAACACTTTAGATCCCGTGCGCTGCGCGCAATTTGCCACGTGTCAGAAGTTGACTCGGCAGCACAACGCCCAAGGCAGTGCGTCCAATCAGAGCAAGGCTCTTTAAAAAGCAAAAGCAACACTCAAATGCGCAAGCGCACCGCTGCGCGACACGTGTTTGCGCAGTTGCGCAAACGCTGTTGCACAAGTGCACCACAGCGCGCCACGTGTCTGCGCAGTTGCGCAAGCACAACTGCGCAAGCGCACCGCTGCGCGACACGTGTCTGCGCAGTTGCGCAAACATTGTTGCGCAAGTGCACTGCAGCGTGACACGTGTCTGCACAGTTGCGCAAACGCATCTCTGCGCGACACGTGTCTGTGCAGCTGCGCAAACACTGTTGCGCAAGTGCACTACAGCGTGACACGTGTCTGCGCAGCTGCGCAAGCACAACTGCGCAAACGCACCTCTGCGCGACACGTGTCTGCGCAGTTGCGCAAACACTGTTGCGCAAGTGCACCGTTGAGCGACACGTGTCTGCGCAGTTGCGCAAGCTCAGTTGCGCAAGCGCTTCACTGCGAGACACGTGTCTGCGCAGTTGCGCAAGCACAGCTACGCAAGCGCCTCACTGCGCGACACATGTCACGCGCTGGTGAGTTGCGCAACAACAGAATGAAGATTTAAGGAAATCTTTTTTGTTCTTATTAAAACAAGAAGATTCCTTCTGTAAAACAGGGGCCTTCGGATCAAAGATCCAACGGTGGGGAAAATTCCACAAATCACTCAGAAAAGATCTTTTTAACAAATTTAACTGATCTTTGAGCATTATAAAAAAGGACCCCAGACCCCATTTCAAAGATAGAGACAATTGGATAAAAAAAAAAGAAGAGAAGAGAACTCTTGAGAATTTCTGGAGAACACAAAAAAGAAGGTAAAGACCTTTGAGATAAGAAAAAATTCTCTTAAAGAATAGATCATTGATCTAGAAAACAAGAGCAGTGATCTTCAATAAATAGATAAATAAATAAATAAATAAATAAAAATAATAAAAATAGTACCTTGCACTTTCTATGAACCTCTGGTTCTCTGAAACAGAAAGAAAGAAAAGATTTCTTTCTTTTTTTTGATCTAAATTTAGATCAAGAAATTAAAAAGTGTTGTGCACTTCTTTTCCTGAATCTAAAAGATTCTTGGTGCTTTGCACAAATGCAATGCATTATTTGAAGGGCTAGGCCCAAATCAAAAAGACCTAGCAGGTCAAAATAAATTGCAAAGCAATAAAAAGGCTGGGCCCAAATAAAATTGATGTTCTGCATCCTTTCTGGGCAAAGCCCAAATAAAAGCAAAAGAAATGCAAAAGCAAAGGACTTAGCCCAATCGTGGCTGTAAGTCCTTAAATTAAATTGACTGAGCAAAATGGCTCTCCTAAATCAATCTACATCCGGTTCGAGGGTACATCTCCGAACTCCTTTGACATCCATCGTTGTAATTCCTCAACGACGTCAAAGAGGTGACGAGTCCCAACGACCACACACCCATATGGACTGCGGGGTCCTTAAACTCGTGGACCGAAACGTCCCTAAACTAATATCGGACCGAAACGTCCCTAAACTAATAATGGACCACCACGTCCCTAAACTGGCGATGGACCACCACATCCTTAAACTGGCGATAGACCACCACGTCCCTAAACTGGCATAATAGAGACCAATTGCTCTTTTGCCGGATCTAGACGGTCCCGTTTAAGTTGATCTTAGCCCCAAATACGGCTAACGTATCCTTAGACATTTAAATGAATGATAAAACTCCAAATCAACTTTGGTTCAAGGGTACATCTCTGAACTCCTCTGACGCCTGTCGTTGTAATCCCTCAACGACGTCAGAGAGGTGACGAGTCCCGACGACCATATATTAAATGAATCACTACGTTAAGTTGATCTTAGTATAAAACAGGACTAACGTATCCTTAACGAACGTTTAAGTTGATCTTAGCCGCAACGCGACTAACGTATCCTTAAACTAAAAACACCAAACCCAAATCTAAGTAAATACGGATTTGGACTAATCCACGTCCTACGGGCGACGGTATTACTCAGTCTCCGTATACAATCCACGGGCAACCACAAACAAAACAAACACACCCGACACGAAGTGAAATTCTGGAGAAGAAGAAAGTTGTTACCGCGATGCGGTAGCGTAATTAACTGCAGGGGCTTGCGCCTGCAGGGAAGAGCGTCCCCACAATCAAAAACCCCTCACCCTGAGGGGGAATCTGACGAAGTCTGCTACATCGGCCGCATCCGTCTAAACCTCCGATACACGGTACCATAAATCAACTTGGTATCTTCGGAGAGGTAGACGGACAAAACCATATAGCATCTGCCCCCGAATCTCAGGCCAGACGTCTTCACGTCCTCTGCGCCGCCTTTCGGAGAGGAACAATCATATCCCTAGAACATTCACTTATGTTCTAAAACCGCTTCCGACCGTTTCTCCAGGATTGGATCAATATCAACATATCGCATCTCGTGCAAAAACAACATCTGGTGTGGTACTTGACATTTCATGATTGACTCAATTGCCTAAGCAGGTGATCTGCCAATCATGCACATCCCTCTCCCCTTTAGTCTGCAAGACACCTTTAGAGAGGGTGACTCAATCACCTGCAGGTACACTACCGTGCCAGGAGTCGACCATTCTAAAACACTTTTAGAATGCTGTCTAAGTACCCAGATTGGGAAACTACCCAAATCTAGATCTAAAACCATAGATCTAGTAACCAGAATGTCTGATATAATATCCAATTCCTATGTTGAGAAACCACTGTGTGACAACCAAAGTATAACCGATCGTAGGGCAGGAATATCACTTCCTACTCTGTGTATGTCAACCAAATACCAGGACATCACACCCTACTACCTTCTTAACATATCCATCCTCTTTTCTGATGAAGTCAAACCTATGACTGTCACATCAGAAATAGATGATCTATCTCCGCTATAACTGCTTTAGTCCATAAATAGACATAAGCTATTTGCCCACTATGCTTCCGCTGCTCCCACTGACTACGACAACCCTCTGGCAGAGTCATATACACGTGCACTTCTAAAGGTAGTTTAGAATGACTCTATACTCATCCTCCTGCCGGGTCTCACGGTCTGGAACAACAGCAATGGCAAGTCTGGGTAAACAAGAACCTCCCTGTCACCGTCTTTGAGCATACCGAAGTACCTCTCGAGTGCCTGAGGTTACCCACCATATCTGCGGAGTGGCCAATGGAATGTCAAATCAGATTGAATCTTTAGGTTCTCATCAAATTTTCAGTAATCGTTTGCGGTTCTGGAATCACTTCCAGTTCTACCATACTCCCACTACTGTTTTCTGAAAAAATCCATTTTACTAAAACTATGGCGAGTCAAGAACAATATCACTATTGATCTTCCAGATGGTAGAAAGTCAACCTAGCCCGGGTCAACCCACAAACAGCCATTACAGAAACGTGCCTTGAGTTGTCCAGAGTCTGGTTTAAAGCATAAACCGGACAACTCCCCGTACCTTAACAATGTTAAGATGTGAACTATTCTATATCCAATATAGAAATAGAGGCACTGATTTAATTGGAACAAGATTCAAATCATGCAGCTGTCTCCAGTGCATGTCAACTAAATGGAGAGAGGCCGATCAGCGTTACTCAACTTAGGAGGGCTTCCAATTATGAGTAACCTGAAAGAGAAGCAAGTTCTCTTAAAACCATTACTATCAACTGAATACCATACACAAGTATCTACATCTTCGCCCACCTTGAAGAATCCTGATACTTGCAATACCTAGTTCTCTACTTTATTCTTATACCTGTAACTTCTCAAAACTCGGACCTTGCATTTATACGAAACACATGTCTAAGAACTAGAGAAGTCACAAGTAAGCAGAATATAGTACGGGTACCAACCCCTCTGTCCTTATGGACACCAGACAACATACAATACTCTGTATAAGTCCCTTGAGTCTAATAACTCATTCCATGTATGTCGTAGGTTGAAAACTATACTTATGGTTAAGAAGAATTACACCGCTGTTTAATACTCCTTACCTAACCATCCACTGATATAGGTAAATGTCATAGACATAATTTCAAAAGGTTATATCTCACTTTATAAAAATGAATGTACAGATATATCAATTTTGAAATTGTTGCATAACAATGGATATTCAAAACCAAATATTTGCCGTCTGGCAAACAACCCAGGCGATTTCCTCAAATATCACCAATTACAACGAATCCCGACATAATGAGGATGATCACCCAATTCCCAATAACTTACTCCCACTCATCATCTGTAAAACCATACAGATGTGAGAATCAAACCTGGTAAATACATACCCTGGAGCAAGAGCTAATTGGGAAATCAGTTTTCTTTTAACAGTACACAGTGAAACTGTAATATTGAAATGTTTCGTAGGGGTATCCGGGTATTCCTAGTAATGCCTTTTCCATTATCCAGATTCACAACTGTAACCGTATATTTCTTTGTCATCTCTCCAAATCCCTTCATTTGTCTATAGTCATTACCTTCTGTACACCCTCTTAGGCTAAATGGTTTTCTTCCTTCCCTACCGTTCGGCACCAGCCTATGGTTTAGAAGAAGACTATCCAATAAGCACAATGGGTGTACTGTCCTAATCCTAGGAGCACTCGCAATGCGAGAGAAGATGAAGATAAAAGACAACCGAACAAACCTTATTCATATTTCTCCTGAACCAGAATCCATCCCCGAACTGGAACAAGTCCTTTCGAGTTCGTATATAACCATACGATGGAGTATCCAATAAACTGTGGATCTTCGTAGTGATACAGAGTGTTCTGGAGAAATACAAAGGTGATGTAGGATTGGCGAAGAAATACTTGGTTTGGTCGTGAATAGCAGTCGCAATTTACTTTGCCCTGTTACTAATCCCTTTATTTGTCTTTACTTAATACCTTCTGTACACCTTTTAGACTAAATGGTTTTCTTCATTCCCTACCGTTCGGCACCTGCCTATGGTTTGGAAGAAGACTGTCCATTAAGCGTAATAGGTGTATTGTCCTAATCCAAGGAGCACTCGCAACCTGAGAGAAGGTAAAAGGAAAAGACAACTGAATAGTCCTATTCGTTCTCTCCAGAACCGGAAACCATCCTCGAATAAATTGCTTCGAGTTCATATATAACCATACGATGGTTTTATCCAATGGAAGTGGATGCTCGTAATAATGCGGGGTGTCCTGGAGAAAAGGGTAAGAGTAGGAGTGGCAATGAGGTATGCAACTCTGACAATCCAAGAGCCAGTGTTATAAGAAGGTTCGGTCAACTTGGTCACTGAGTCATAGTCTAGGGTCAGGCCATAGTCACTGCCAAAGAGAGAGAGAAAAGAAAACACTCAGCGTGCACTCTAACCTAGATCAGAATGGTTATCAATTTATCTAATCAGGAAACCTCCCACTGTAACCTCAAATTCTCCTCCAAACCTGAAAGAAGAATTAGTCGGGATCACCCGAGGAGTAAACCAATTCATCAGTGGGAATCGGGATCCAACTATCATCGCATGATAACGTGACGGAAACCACTCACGTTATCACACTCCAGAAGGTATGCGCATGCCTGGCAAGTTTCATTTTCTTTAGAAACTCCCGATGTGATTTTTACCCCATGCTCTTATGATCTTGACTTTGGCCAACAAATCATAAGTCACATGTCAAGTTCTACCCGTCATTATCCAGGTTAATTTGAACCCACCCGTACCTACCCTTGACTTTGGCCAACAAGGCAGTACGACTGTCCCAAACCAACGCATCTATCTATGCAACAGAAAGGTAACAAATAGCTACCATACACTATGCCTTGACTTTGGCCAACAAACATAGCATGAATACTAAGTGCTACCCGTCTGAAATGACGGAGGGCTACGAATGGTTTTTGGCGAAAAACCTTTAACGTAATGAACTTGATATCGTTGAAGGAACCGGATAGCTTTTTATAAAAATATAGTGACGAAAACCTTTGCTAAAGAGGTCACTCCCGGTGAAGGGATCTCGGCTCTTTTCCCGTAGAATGAGGTGCAGGATATTCCAACTGAATACCACGATGCAAAGCAAAAGTAATCGACTATAGTGAAGTTATTGCCCTGACGCAAACTTCTGTCCAAGGGGTCATTCCCAGTGAAGGGATTTCAGCCCTTGCTTCGTCAACTGAGGTGCTGGATATTCATAACAGAATACCACTGTGCAAAATAAAAGAGAACGTCCTTGCAATAACAGCTTTTTGAAAATTGTTCCAATAATATCAGAATAGGTTTGTTTAGCTTACATTGATCCGAATCAATGCAGTCCCATCAATTGATCACACCACAAAAAAACGAAAATACGATGTACGTATATGCCATCCGCATTCGCCAGTGGGTCCCGTCATCACCTGTTATGTTACTTAACTAACGACAGAGCGGGGACTGGACTAGCGCGGAGGCAAAACATATACAACATCTACTAGTATATATATCAATATATAATAATCGCTCAAAGCGTGATAAAAAGCAACATCACAGAAATGTAATAAGCATCACAGAACAATATAGATATCTGGGATCCCTAGGTTTCATAGAGCCGCTCCTGAAACCCGACGTTCCCCTGGTCGTGTGGATAGCCTGTGCAATGAAATCCTAGACCCCTACGGGCGCGGCAAGTTACCCGCCAAAACCTGAAGCGAGTCAGCCCCCTTCAACAACGTGAATGGACCACCAAGCACTTGACGGAATCCGGTAACTTGAGTACCCCTCCTTGGGTCAACCTGTACCCCCTACGAGTGCAGCGAATAGCCCGCCAATTCTAGAGTGAAGCCCCCTCCGTCTCAAAGCCATGAGATGCGGGCACGTTGCCCTCTAGAACCCGGCTATCCGTTACCCCACCGCGGAGTAATCCTAGTACAGAAGATAAAATATATATACAACGGGTACATCGATCTCAGCCCGGTCATGCCCCAAAAGAATAATATACAAACAGGCAGTAACGGCAGTCCACATGTCGGACGCTCGTCCCGCAATATCAAATGTACATAAACAACCAAACTGTACTACCATTGCATCCAGGCTATCCACCACGACAGATCTGCAACATCACAACACAACACAGAACATCAACGTGAATGTCACGTTCTCAAATCCGTCTAAAAGGGCTATAGCAGTTAGACAGGATTTACCGATCAAGTGACATTCACGGTCGCAGATATAATGTAAATACTGTGAACTAACATGTTTAAAATTTTCGATCGACTAAATTTCCCGAAGTGGGCCCCAAGTACAATACCCAGTACTCAAACAAAATCTGGGCCCCAACAAAAATTACTAGAAACCACAATTTCAACTCAGGAATCACTGTAGGAAAAATGGTGCAGAGATTTTACTTTTCTGCAGCGGAACCGTGGCCTAAAGGGGGTTACGGCCGCGGTTCCGCGGCGATACAATAACTTCATGCGACCATTTTTCTTCAGTGTTCACATAAAACCCTGCCTGATTTTCTAAAACATACCAAATAAAATTTTTTTGACAACTAAAAAATTTCGACAGAAACTGATGCTTGAAAAATGTGGTTTTTGGAAATTCGTTGGATCGAACTTGTAAACATGTTAGAGCAAGCTAGTAAAGGTTAATAGCATGGCTCTGATACCATGTAGGACCACGGCAGCGCCCCGGCCGTCTGTACGAGGCCAAAATGCGAAAAACAAAAACTTTTTCAAACTAGAAACCGGCGCTACCGCGGACTATAAACCCGGATCGGACCATTAACCTACTATTAGCTAACTAGAGAAAGGGTAGAGAGCTATACCAAGCGATCCGTGTCCTTCGGTCTTCGGCCACCATCCCGATCTCCTCACGGCATCTCTGGTCTCGATCTCCATGTCGGAAGGGCACCACATCACCGAGTCTTTTTACGGGCTCTCACCTCTGAACCGAGGCAACTCGGACACGAAGTTGGCAAGCTGACGTGTCCAAGATTGCTGTAGACGGAGTGTAGAATGCTATGTCTCGAGGGGTTGTTTGAAGTTGCCATAATAGAGGTGGAGGAAAAACCTTTTTGATGAACTTTTTAAATAGAGCTCATGAATTTTGTGTGAGCCCAAAAATAAGATGAGAATCCTCACACACACACCAAGAGAGGGATGCCAAATAGTGGCCGGCCATGCACCAAAAAGGAGGGAGTGGGTGAATAATGCAAGCAAAAGAATAATGAGTGATCATCATCAAGAATGTCATTCCAAAGCCCTTTCAAATCCCATCCAATAAAGCAAGTAATGATGACAATCAAAGAAGTCAAAGGATGCTAGAATCATCATGAACCCTCCACCACAAAAAAAACACCCCTTTTTGCTAATTTGCACATTTGCAAATAACCCCTTCCACACCAATTTTCAGCCAAAGAAAGAACAAAGGAAAAATGGCCGAAACGGAATGCAAACTGGCAAATTCAAAAAGACGATCCCGTAATAAATTACAGGAAAACCCCGCGACTGTATATACATACCCGTATTTGTATTCCGACCGAATACAAATGCAATGAGGCAAAATCTACACCGTGTAATACTAGGATCCGTCTTAAACCAAAGCCCGCTAATACAATCCGTCCGATCATGATCCGTGCAATACCGCACGTATATGATCGAACCCTGCCATATATCCATACGGCCTCTACAGCGTTTTGCCCAAAACTTGAGAAACTGTCTGTGGGGGACTCTAAAGACTCGTCAATACTTTGGCTGTGGATTTAACCACTAGCACGTCAGAGGTATTAGCCGTACGCAACGGGCTACCAGGTATTGACCAAAAGGGACGTCGATGAGCGAGCTCATCCTGACACCCTACTGAGCCTGTCAGTGACAATATCCGAACAGTCCGGTCCGTTCGTCTATGAGTATCGCGTGGCGGGCCTAGAGGGTTGGTAAAAGTCAGACCCCCAAAAGCGGTACAAGTCGTGTTGGGGTGTAGCCCAGAACATCCTGAGATACTACTGGAATACCTACCAGTAAATCTCCTGCCTTGGCTAAGGACTTCGTGTAATGGCTCTCCTAGACACAGCGCGACATCACCCCCAATACCGGGAGAGACGAACCCCTGCATATCCGCTCACTGCCTTCATGCGGCTCGGGACTGTACCCAACTAAAACCTGTTTGCACGACTCCTTTGAGCCGTGGTAGGGTAGTAATCAAAGTACAGTGGGAACTCACACGAAACAAATGACGATCTCAAGTCGATGAACTAACCTGTACACATGTCACCAGGGAACTGCTATCTGACGTCAGGTATAAATCCAACTAGCATGTTCCTGGCGAGTCCTGTTCGGTATACTCTGTTTCACCCAATCAGAGCAAAGCTCTATTGAAATTCAAAATTCAAAATTTTGAAGTAACGCTTCAAATCTCGGACGCAACGCGCCACATGTCAGGCGCTGATACGTCAGCGCAGCGTCCAAGAAGGCGCGCCCAATCAGAGCAAAGCTCTATTTTAAGCAAAATTAAAGCAAGCAACGCTTCAGTCATGCAGGCACTGCGCTGCGCGACACGTGTCAGCGCAGATGCGCTAGCGCAGCTACGCAAACACTGCGCTGCGCGACACGTGTCAGCGCAGATGCGCTAGCGAAGTTGCGCTGCGCGACACGTGTCAGCGCAGATGCGCTAGCACAGTTGCGCTGTGCGCAGTGCGACACGTGTCACGCGCTGGGGCATTTGCGCCAAACAGAATTAAGATTTTAAAGAAATCTTTCTGTTCTTGTTAAAACAAGAAGATTTTCTTCTGTAAAACAGAAGCCCTTGGATCAAAAATCCAATGGTGGGGAAAATTCCCCAAATCACTCAGAGAAAGATCTCTTCAACAAAATTAACTAATTTATGGGCACTATAAAAGAGACCCCAGACCTCAATTCAAGGAGATCAACATTTTTCTTGAAAAAAGTCAAGAGCTTCAAACAGAGATAGAATTCTGAGAAAATTTCAAAGAAAAAGGTAAAAACCTTCACGAGAGAAAAGAAATCTCTTTCAATAAATCATTGGTCTAAAAACCAGATCAATGTTCTTCATATAATAAACAGTGCTTTGCACTTCTTATGAACCACTGGTTCTTTAGAAAACAACAAAATAAAAATAGTGCTTTGCACTTTTGTGAACCTCTGGTTCTTGAAACAAAAACAAAAACTTATTTTTCTTTGATCTAAATTAGATCAAGAAATCAAATAGTGCTCTGCACTTCTGTTCTTGAATCTAAAAGATTCTTAGTGCTTTGCACTTCCAAACTGCGCTGTTGCGCTCTTGAAAGAGCGCCACGTGTCAGCTATAGAACAATTTGCGCTACGCGCTCTTGAAATAGAGCTTTGCTCTCTGGAATTGGCGCAACTCACCAGAGTGCGCCACGTGTCAGTAGCGCAACAGCGCAGCGCACTGCGCCGTTGCACTTGCGCTCACCAGAGCATAACACGTGTCCTCACCACAAGCGCTTGTGCTCGGTGATTGGCGCAAAGCGCCTGAAAAATGCAATGCATTTCTTTTCCTAAAGGGCCAGGCCCAATTAAAAGACCAAACATGCCTAATTAAATTGATGCTCTGCATCATTTATAAATGGGCAGAGCCCAAACAAAATAATAAAAACGCTATGCAGATGCCTTGCAGAGTCCAAAATAAATTGATGCTCTGCATCTTTTATGGGCAGAGTCCAAACAAAAAAATAGAAAATAATGCAATGCATTAGTTAAAAATGGGCCAAGCCTTAACACAGGTCTAACAGACCAAAAACAAATAAAAGGCGTCGAATACTTTGGACTTAGCCCAATCATGGCCGTAAGTCCTCAAATTAAATTGACTGAGCGATATTGCTCCCTTAAATCAATTTATATCCGGTTCGAGGGTACATCTCCGAGCTCCTCCGACACCTCTCGTTGTAATCCTTCAACGACGTCAGAGAGGCGACGGGTCCCAACAACCACATATGAATACGGACTGCGGGGTCCTTAAACTCGTGGACCGAAATGTCCTTAAACTAATATTGGACCGAAACGTCCCTAAACTAATATTGGACCGAAACGTTCTAAACTAATGTCGGACCACCACGTCCCTAAACTGGAACACGGACCACTACGTCCCTAAACTGGAACACGGACCACTACGTCCCTAACTGGAGCAATAGGGCCCCCAAATGCTCTTTTTTCGGATCTAAACGGTCCCGTTAAGTTAATCTTAATCTCAAAACAGGACTAACGTATCCTTAACGAACGTTTAAGTTGATCTTAGCCGCAACGTGACTAATGCATCCTTAAACTAAAAACACCAAACCCAAATCTAAGTAAATACGGATTTGGACTAATCCACGTCCTACGGACGACGGCATTACTCAGTCTCCGTATACAATCCACGGGCAACCACAAACAAAACAAACACACACGACACGAAGTGAAATTTTGGAGAAGGAGAAAGTTGTTACCGCGATGCGGTAGCGTAATTAACTGCAGGGGCTTACGCCTGCAGGGAAGAGCGTCCCCACAATCAAAAAACCCCTCAAGCGAGGGGGAATCTGACGAAGTCTGTTACATCGGCCGCATCCGTCTAAACCTCCGATACACGGTGCCATAAATCAACTTGGCATCTTCGGAGAGGTGGACGGATAAAACCAAATAGCATCTGCCCTGAATCGCCAGCGTCAGGACATCGCGGTCATGTGCGCCACCGTTCGGAGGGGAACAGATTCTGGCACGCCCGGTGGGACCTTTTCCTCTTTCCACTCCACACTTCGTGTGTCGTCTTCGCGAACCAATCGCGGTTTTTTAAATGGTTGCCTTTGGATTTCAAGTTACTAAGATTTGGTCTTTTTCCTGGCGCAGAACTCAAGCATCAATGGCCTTTAACTGCACCAACTGCTCGAAGTGCCACTGCAATGGACGCTCCACCTCCCCCGGAGGTGTAGCATATGGGCCCCAAGCGGCTTCCTTCCTCGCTCTGCCAGTAGACCAGGTGACCCAGGCCACCACCGGCCTGTTTTTCGGGACCATGATCCCTCCTACAAGCTTCTCTATGCCAATACTTGCACCGGAAGTGAACAAGAAGTCGGTCTTCGACCGGCTCACTGCTACGACGACCCCTGTCAGCGGGTCGCCCACTGCCAAACCAACAGCCTCGGTTTTCGCCAGGCTGGATCAGAACTCTAAATTGGCTGTCCCGAGGAAGACAATAACTGCTGCTCCAGAAGTCGTTAAGGCGGCTTCCCCTGTCAAAGAATCAGTCTTATCAAGACTGACGATTCCTGCTCCCGCCCTTGCTCGAGGGTCCGTCTTCGACAGGTTGAATATCACTCCTCAAAAAACAACTTCAGTCTTTAAGAGGCTAACACCGGCGGCGCCTCATTCAGGCAGGGGGCAAAAAGAAGCAATCTCTATCTCCGAGCCAGTCCCAATGGCTCGTCATGCTCGACGTCGCCATTGGCAACGAGTGAGGAAGGCAGGGAGCAATTCTCCCTCAGGGCTAACTCCACCGGCTCCAGTGGTGGAAGTCAACGCTGCTGTCCCAACTGGAAACAGCTTTGAACTGCTGAGAAGGGTACGGAAAAACTCTCCAACCGCTACATTGAAGAGATCTCCACCTGCGGATAGAGCTCCAGAAACGAAGCAAGAACATCCCCCTCAACGGCTGTCCTCAAAAATATACAAGGTTTGGCGTAGGGTTCAAGACTCCGTGATTGACCCAGGTCATTCTCGTCAACAGAAGAAGGCGAAGGTGCAAAAAGAAAAGGACCGTCCTATTAAACAACAAAGGACAACAATCACCAAGATGCCTACTGCAACGGCCCCCTCCACTTCAACGGCCAACAAAAGAAGAAGGCCGGAGGAAACCCCCATGCCCACGACAAATGCCAAAGGTGGTGAACCTAAACGCCCTAAGTCCGGGGGCATGATAGTTTATACAGTTTATGTGGCATCGGGAAAGGAGGATAGCCGCATATCAACAGGTCATAGACCGCTTACCCGATCAGTGACCAAGGCACAGGAGCAACAGCAAAAGCTCCAAGAAATGATGAACGCTATGGCCGCACTTACAGGGCCTAAAGAAAACCCTGAAACGTCCTCGGACGAACGACAAGAGGAAGAAACCGACGCCGAATTCCTTCGTCGGATATTGGAGAAGAAAGACAAAGAGGCTGCTGAACAAGCAGCCAACATACAGCGTATGGGCCTCCTCTTCCAAGACATGATAGGGATGATGATACAACAAGATCCTCCGGCTGAAGAGCCCCCGATCGTCCTTGGTGACGATAGGGGAGAAACATCAAATCCTCCACCAGCTCTGTCGACGGCTAAAGAGGATACAATCTCCAAAGCTGATTTGGATGAGTACATCGCCCAACAAATACGGGTTCATCAGGCGACCGAAGCAGCCGGCCAGGTCATAAAAACGGGGTGGCCGTATCCGGGCTGGTACGATCAGATTAAGTACCCGCCAGGTTATACGATACTAAAATTCCATGTATACAAGGGGACTGGCAACCCTCATCAACATGTTGCCCAGTTCAGGGCACTTTGCGGCAACACCGGCGGTGATGACAAGCTTTTGCTTCGCCAGTTTGTTGGAAGTTTATCAGATACAGCGTTCGAATGGTACTCTGAGCTCCCGAACGACTCTATTAAAACCTTCACGGAGATGGAGCTGTTGTTTACTCAGCGTTTTGCAAGCGCCAGTGAACGTACCCCGATGACAGCACTGATTAACGCCAGGGTAAAACCCGGCGAGACGTGGGTTCAGTATGCTATACGATGGCGGAACTTATGGTCGAAGTGCGAGCAGCGCATTGAAGAAGCTCCCGCAGTGGGTATGTTTGTGGGAACCCTCGATCCACAAGCAACCATCTCACAATTTATGATGTTTTTCAAGCCAACTACCTTCCAGGCCTTGATTGACAAACTAGCGCAGATGGATCAGATGGGCCATAAACCCCCTCTTCTAAGGCCGGACTCCCGAAATGACAAAGGGAAGGGAAAAGCGATCGTCGTCGCTAATGCTCAACAACAACCAAGCGACTCGAAGCCGGTTGCTCGTCAAAATGCGCCTGTACGTACCTCTTGAGGATAGGATGGGGCGTCCTTACTCGTTTCCCCGCGATAAAACGAGAAGGTTATTCGAGCTGGCATTACGCAACAGACTCATAAATCTGCCGGATCTGAAACGTCCGCTGCAACCAAGTGATGTCAACGAGCCCAACTACTGTCCTTATCATCGAGTACTAGGCCATCCGATCGAAGATTGCTACGTTTTCAAGAATTGGCTTGAAAACCAGTACCGACAGGGCAAGTTCGCGTTATCTGACAAATGGAAGGTGAATCCCCCGCAGCCCCACACCTCTAAGGGGACGAATACGCCGGGGGCAACATGCTCCGTCGTTGAAGAAGCTCCTTGGGAGGTTATATTATCAGCCACGACAAAGAGGATGCTAAACGATCTTTAGACATGTCCAGCGATCAAGTGGAAGAACCCGTTGGAACCGCAGGTCATTGAAGGGATGTTGAAACCACGTCCAACTCCAAAGACCGATGGTGGTGGTTCAAGCACTTGCAGCCAGTCGTCAAAATCTTTGAAAAAGAAGAAGAAGAAATCTAAGAAGCCCGTGAAGCTTGACGACAAGCGCACGGATTTACAAAAGCAAATTGACGCGCTGGATGAATACAACCAAAAGGCACGGACTCCCATTACGTTCTAAGAGCTCCTCAATCACGTTTTTCAACAAGAAGCTGAGGGAGAAAGTTTGTCAGATGAATCCGAAGAAAGCATGGTGAGCTGTCATGTAATTTCCCATTCGTTCATGAACGATGAAGAAACTCCTTGTACTGGAGCGCTAAGGGCAGATCCTGAATCAAAAATTCTGGGGCCATCAGATGAGGTAATTGACGCATTCCTTAATGAAGCTCGGTTGAAAAGTAAAGCTGATCGGGAGCGCGAGGCGGCTATATTTGAAAGGGCCAAGCGCCAGCGACTTGATGAAGGAGCTGAGACGATCCCGTTGGAGCTAAACACCTCCGCTACCGACAAACGCCAATTCAAGATGAGGAAAAAGTTTGCTAAAGCCATATCAAGAGGCATGAAGCTACCATTCTCTGAAGGAAACATCACTGGTGAAATGGAAACGCACCCCTCCTATTGCTTATATCATCAAAAGATTTCGCACCCCACTCAAGAGTGCAAAGCTTTCGATAGATGGTGGCAAGGATATGTTGCTCATCGACAACGCTTTAAGCGGGAAAAGCGTAAAACTCGTCGAGAGCAAAGAAATACGACCGAAAGGCTTAAAAGAACTGCTGGAGATTGTTGCATGGTTAACACCGGTAGATCACAAGTGCCTACATTCGGGAGTGATTCTGATGAAAAGCTAGAACTTGCCCCTCTCTTTAAAGAGTCCGCCTCGAGAAAAGAAGAAGAACCGAAGGTTTGCGAAAATATCCGGCTGTGGAATCGGACGCTGCCTGAAAAGAACCTCGGACCCTTAAACAGGAAAGATAAAGGGGAAAAAAGGTCTCTGAAGATATCGTCTTAGATGACCAAGTGGTGGAAGAGCTAGCTGCCAAAGACCTACCAAAGAAGAATAAGGTGGATTACAACGTCTTAGCACATCTGAGGAAGCTGCCCTCACAGCTCAGCATTCTTGACGCCCTTTTGCTATGAAAAGAGGCGAGAGATTCGTTGATTAAGGCGCTCCAAGACCCGGAACAATTCCAAGCATGCCTGGCCGAGGAAAAGATGAAGGATGAATTGGAGGAAGTGCACACGGCTGATGTTACTTTTGGCAATGAAGACCTTCTATTTGGGATGTGCGAACACAATCGTCCCCTCTATGTCTCGGGATACTGCCATGATATAAAGATAGGCAAAATCCTGATCGACAACGGATCGTCTGTTAACCTACTCAACGTGCGGGTGTTGAAGGAAATCTGCATGAGCGTCCAGCACCTTGCTCGGGACAAGATCACCATTTTCGGGTTCGACTCCCAATCATCAAAGACTCTTGGATCTGTGATACTGACGCTACGTTGCGGGCTACTCGTCACAGACATTAAGTTCCACGTCATAGACGCCAAGACATGCTACAACGCTTTGCTCGGCCGACCATGGTTACACGAGTACAACATCATCCCTTCTACACAACATCAGTGTATGAAGTATTTTAAGGATGGTTTCGAGTATACCGTGACGGGAGAACTGAACCCTTTCTCTGTGAATGAGGTCCGCAAATATGAAGACGCAAAATACTTCTTACCGGATTTCGACGACACAGAGAAATGTCACAAGCCGGAGAACAAAGCTAACGCCACCATCCATGTCTTCGGCAGTGATACTGTAATACCCAGCCCCTTTTGTACCAAAATCCATATTTTATTACTTTAGAATTCTAGGTATTCTTATTTATAATTGAATTCATTTTATTTATAATTATATTCTTCTAAACCGCATATTTCCTTTATTACAACCCAAACCCTATATTATCTCATTTTCCCCTCAGCCCACTTCCCTTTTGATAAACACATTTTCTTCTCCCTTTTATTTCCCCAATTCCCTATCTCCTTTCCCATTTTATTTAAAGCCCAAGCCAAAGAGAATAAAATTTAATTAGAACATTAACCCTCACTTCCCTAACCTTTCCCAAAATCAAGCCCAAACAGCAAATTAAATATTTCTTTCTGCCGGCCCAACATTTTTCCCCAATAAATTTTCCCACTCTATTTTGCAAACCAGCCCACTCCTTTCTCATCCAAAATTTTCTTTAATAAACCCAGCCCGAGCCCAACACCCATTTTCCCCAAGAATTCTAAAAATTTAATTTCTGTTTTCCTTGGCCCGGCCCGTTCTTCTTCAGCCCAGCCCGCCTCCTCAGCGACCCGACCCGCTCCTGTCCATCATCCCCTCCAACGGCTCTTTTCCTTTCCGCACGCGCGATCCGCCTTCTCCGCCGCGCCTCGCGCCCACGCCCACGCCCCCGCTTCTGTCGTTACACCCACGACTTCAACCCCGTTCTCTTCCCTCACACTCCATCTCTTTTCTCTGCCATTGGAGAAATCCCTCATCTCTCTTTCCATCTCATTTTTCCGCTCACTCCTTCCCACGTCGCGCACCCACGCCTCGCCGTTACCCCACGTCGCCGACGACCCCGGTCACAACTCCAACTCCCCTCGTCACTCTCCCTCTCCAACTCACTCCTCACCTCCTCTCTACATCCATCGAGCCCTCCCAACACCCAGCCTCACTGATCCTACAACCCATTTCTATCTCCACCGCCGGCGTTCATCCCACCACTTCGCTCGACCCACGACGACGACAGCCACTCATTCACCCTCCTTCTCTCTTCATGACTCTACCCCCATCAACTCGAGTCCCCTGCACCCACTCACCTGCACACCGAGTCCCCTGCCCCGACGCCGGCGAGCTTCTCGTCTCATCGTCGACTTCCCCCACAGCAGCATCATCATTAACATCATCGTCATCTTTCCCACCATCTCTTCTCTCTTGTACTCCCTCCCTCTCGCAGACCCTCTGCTCTCACTCTCTATCTCTCTGTCTCTCACTCTCTATCTCTCTCTCTGCCTGCACTCTCTCTCTCTCTCTCTGATCTCTTGCACTCTCTCAGCCCTCTCCCACTCTCCCTCTGTGCTCCCCTCTCTCTCTCCAATTTCTCTCTCTAACTTCTTCTCCACTATTAATTCCCTCACTCTTCAAAACCATACAAAACCCATTTCTCTTTACAAACCCTCACTGCGGCCATTGCCGGAGCGACGTCGTCGACCGTCGTCAATCCCAGTACACTCGCAGAGGATCATCAAGCATCCCTCAACGTCCAGTGACCGTGCAACGACTCCGGACAACTCCGACGTAAAATCCGCGTCTCGATCCAAGCTCGCGCAAATCCGTTTCGCGGCGTACATCACGCGTTCGTGACGCCGCTGCTACCGTGCAACCCCGAGGCATAACCAGACAAGTTCTTTACTTGCTTACATGCTATTTTACCTAATTTACAATCGCTAAGTATATAGATTCTAAGTTACAGTTTAAACTAATTATGTGCCATAACCTGCTCGACGCGTGTTCCCAAAGAAAATACTTTTCTAAATTGACGGAACTGGATTAATTACTTGGGCCCTTGCTGTGATGAACACCGTGTGCAAGATTCACTGGAGAATATGACCGTTAACGATTAAAATAACTACCCCCAAGTCTAATCATAAAATTGTAATTCTATTGTACCTGAAAACCGTTAAATTCACCATAAATCATATACATAATAGAATGGAGCGTTTGAGGGCTCAAATCGAAGCCGACTCGACGAACTTTAACCCTATACTAGTTTCCTAGTATTCCTGTACTTAAACTGTGATGATATTTGGATCGGAGTGCGACTCTGGACTGCAGTCCAGAGCGACTCTAATTGTTGCTTGCTGTTTCGTAGTGGGTACCACATGATTTCCTAAACTCATAGGTTGCGGAACACCACTGTTCATTATAGATAAATCTGTTAGATAGACAACACAATTGATTTCATTCTGTTTCGTTACCATTTGATATTCATTCTGTAATTTAAAGGATCGGAACGCATAACAGTCCCAACAGAATCAGAACTGACATATTAGTGTTAAACAGTGTATACCTCCTGACGTACAGATGAGATTGATGATCCGTCTATTGCGTTGAAAACCTTACTGAAAATCCTAGATTTCATCCAACTGTAGCATCGCTAAAATCTGATCCCAACTGGGATTAAAATGCGTTGTGAAACGGACTTCTGATTCTGAAACTGGATTTCCAGCCATGAGCGCTTAAAATGAAATGGTTATAATTAATGATCCTGGAACCCGATTGGCTTGAAACTAAATTTGATGGATAGACAACTGAACATACTAATTACTACCTGTTTACCATTTTGCTAAATTATATATGTACGTTTCATGATAAATCGTGCAAGTGATAGAATACTATTTTTGTGACACCTTAATCGTGCTTATATACTGTTCACGCATCATATCATACCCATATCATTATAGTGATAACCTAGTGATATCGTGCATTTACCCAGTGTTAGATTCTAGCGATGATTGTGGCAAGTACGTCAGTGTTCGTGTATCCGTGATTAAGTGAAAGTGATGCGTACTTGTGCACAATCAGTGACCCTATTATTCTATTGCATTGTCGACTGTAGGGTGTTTTTCGTCACCCCATTGAGATGGGAATACGCGCGCTTTTGTCAGGCGTACTACAGATTCCCCCTGCCTAGAGTAGGCCGGGGTTTAATGATTGTGGGGATCCGAATCTCCGGCAGCCGCGGACTAAGCTGCCGTTAATTACCCATCGCCTTTGGGGCGAGGGAACCTCCGATTAACGGGTTAAACTGGTCATGCGAACTCAATGTGCAGTGTGCGTGTGTTTTGAAAGGGGGTTTTGGATATATCGGGAGCCACGCAGAGTTTTTACGGGGGTCCCGCTACCCGGATAGCGGGCTTGGGATGTGGTTGCCCCGTCCTTGCTTTTGCTGCGAAGGTTGTCGCTAGGGCGCCCGCCCGCCATATAGACCGTATGGGTGATATATCCGGCCGTCTTTCTATCATTGGCGGCTGATTTCACGGATCGCTGTCTTGACCCCCTTGCTTCGGTAGCTGGTAGTCGATTAAAGGCGGCTGGCCTAACCAGGTTCTTGAATGGTGCTGGCGCATCTTTCCTGGGTTTTCCCCGCTGCTTTCGTGCGGCACAGAGCGCTTGTTAGACTCTTGATGAGACAGTGTCATACTCCTTCCGTTGGGGCGGGACACGTCTCTTTGTGGCACTGTTCGGACCGCTGTCTTCTTGATTCTGGCGGTCATGGCGTTTTTCTGAACCCACTTCAGAGGCTCGAAGGAATTGCTGATTCTTACGTCCGACTCAGCCGTCGTCGCGGGGAAACCCTGCACATGGAACTTCACATGATTCCATTTGGCCGAAGCCTTGGCCCTCTTGTTGGCTCGATACCTGAGCCGCTTCTGCCTTAACTTTTCTGTTCTAAGCACCTGGCAGACTTCAACTCTTTGGGAAGACGTCGCAGACCGGGCGATGGAAGGCCTCGGAGATACGCTCGATTGTGCATTTGTTGGAGTAATCGCATGAGCTCGTCCGCAACATTGGATGTTGCCCTTTGTACCGGAGTTCTTGCCCCCCGCTGGAGCACCAGAGAATCGTTCACACACCGTCTTGAGTTTCGGTTGTGGTGCCTTGGCGATCACGACATTCGGCCTCTTGCCCCTCGAGACCGGCTTGGCTGCCTGTTCCGCCGGGATCTCCGCCAGATGAGCGCTCCCGGCAGGGTAGATGATGACGGAGCCAAACTGACGGGGCGGTTCCTCCCACTGTCGACTGAGGCTCGCGGGGAGAACCACACGAGCGTTGATCTTGACCACGTACGGAATGGGGGTCACGTTGGAAGCTGAGTTCGTCTTGGGAGACATTGTCGTCGAAATTTGATTGCTGCACGAAAAGAAAACATCATTTCAGTATAGGCAATCGATATGTGTATTGATTGAGTTCGCATGAACGTTTAACCCGAAATATGGGAGGAGAGATTGGTCCCACCGGGCGTGCCAGAATCTGTAGGGTGTTTTTCGTCACCCCATTGAGATGGGAATATGCGCGCTTTTGTCAGGCGTACTACAGATTCCCCCTGCCTAGAGTAGGCCGAGGTTTAATGATTGTGGGGATCCGAATCTCCGGCAGCCACGGACTAAGCTGCCGTTAATTACCCATCGCCTTTGGGGCGAGGGAACCTCCGATTAACGGGTTAAACTGGTTATGCGAACTCAATGTGCAGTGTGCGTGTGTTTTGAAAGGGGGTTTTGGATATATCGGGAGCCACGCAGAGTTTTTACGGGGGAGAATGTGGCGGAGTATGTATATGTGTGAATTTGTATACATATGTATGTGTATATGTATGTACATAAAAAGAGAGGGAAAAGGCATCCAAGGGATGCGTGGGGGCCACGTGTCGGCACGCGGGCGCCTTGCGCACTTGCGCAGGTGCGCAAGCGCGCGCGCCACGTGTCGGCGCGCGGGCGCCTTGCGCACTTGCGCAGGTGCGCAAGCGCGCGCGCCACGTGTCGGCGCGCGCGCGCCACGTGTCGGCACGCTGGCGCCTTGCGCACTTGCGCTGCGCGCCAGAGAGGCACAAGAGGCTTTTAGCCTGAAAAAATTTCTCAGAAGAGAAATCAGAGAGGAGTTGGACTCCTGAATATGTTTTTCTTCTTTTTTTTGAGGGTTTAGTGAAAGATGTTCTTCTTCTTCCTCCTCTGTTAGCTGGATCTTGAAGATCAAGAGATGTGGGATTTCAAAATCTTTTCTTTTTGAGATCTGATGGAAGATCTGAGTTCCCCTTGATGGGTTTTGTGGTGAAAACTAATTTGTTTTTATAAAAATGAGAGTAGAACTCTTGATTTAATTTGAAAGAAAGAAGAAGGTTTTGGAACCTTGAAGAAGGAAGAAAGAGCTCAGCTCTGAAACTTTTTTTGGAGAGAGAAAAAAGTTGTTGCGATATTTCATTATCCTTGCCTTTATAGGCTACATATTTTACACATAGCCCCTTGGGCTTCACAAAATGGCATTCTGCCTATCCCATGGCTCATGTGCCATTTCTTTTTGCACATAAGCCATAGGCTTTACAAAAATTTGGCTTTATGCCTATTTTTTTCTTACATTTATCCAAAAATAAAATGAAAGAAATACAACAAAATTATTTATTACAAAAATTTTTATCTTGGCATGGGTGGAGGCTGGCCGCTTCATGTTCTGGCTCGACCCGGGCATAGGCCCACTGGATCTGGGCTTGGGCCCACTTGGCTTGGGGTTGACTTTGATTTTGACTTGGTCAACCGGGGTGTAAATTTTTACCCCAACAAATTGCCCCCCATCAATAAATGCACACCATATATGTGGGTCGTGTGCATGAAATTGATGGATCTTCTTTTACCTGGAGGCGACCTGATTTGGTTCCCGCTTTTTGGGAAGCTGACACTGCCCTTTTTACGACATGGACGGTCGTTGCTTGACATGACTCCGATATGGTGTGTCCGTGATAGACGTTTCCCCTGGCCCGGATTGATCTGGTTCCCGCTTTGTAGGAATCCTGCGCTGCCCTTTTTGCGACTTGGACGGTCGGTGCTGCCCTTTTAGCGACGTGGACGGTCGGTTCTGCCCTTTTTGCGACTTGGACGGTCGATGCTGCCCTTTTAGCGACATGGACGGTCGATGCTGCCCTTTTAGCGACTTGGACGGTCGGTGCTGCCCTTTTAGCGACTTGGACGGTCGGTGCTGCCATTTTAGCGACTTGGACGGTCGGTTCTGCCCTTTTTGCGACATGGACGGTCGGTGCTGCCATTTTAGCGACGTGGACGGTCGATGCTGCCATTTTAGCGACGTGGACGGTCGATGCTTGATTTGACTTGCTCTGCTTCTTGCAGTGTCAGGGGTAGACTTGACTTGCTCCGCTTCTTGCGGTGTCGGGATTGGATTCTGACTCGCTCCGCTTTCTGCGGTGTCGGAGTGGAAGTTGACTTGTTGATTTAGGTTGACATCAGCATCGCTATACTGGAATATGGTACCAGGAGCGAATCATCATCTGTCATTGAGAGGATTCTGGGATTTTGGTTTTTGTTTGGCATCTGCATTGCTGCATTGGAATAATGCCAGGAGCAACTCATCATTTGCCCCGAGAGAATTTAGATTTGGTTGCTTAGGACAGATTGGGATTGTTTTACGCCCGTGGATTGTATACGGTTTTGCAGGATGTATGATCCAGACCGTAGGGCCGGGAAAATTTCGGGACTTTGTCGGCGTCTGCATCGCTGCACTGGAATATGGTACCAGGAGCGACTCATCATTCGCCGTTGGGGTATGGGATTTGGAATTTGGTTGGCGTCTGCATCGCTGCACTGGAATATGACCAGGAGCGACTCATCATTCGCCGTTTGGGGACTTGGAATTTGGATCTTGTTTGGCATCAGCATTGCTGCACTGGAATAATGCCAATAGCAGCTCATCATTTGCCTCGGGAGGACTTGGGATTTGGGTTTTTGGTCGGCATCAGCACCGCTAACACTGAAGCGAAATGCCAGGAGCGAATCATCATTTGCCGTTGCCCGTTGGGGAACGATAGCTTAGGAGATAGGTTTGGGTCCCTATCACCTAAGGCTTTTCAATTTTATGGGCCGTGAGGGTCCCATAAAAGCATTTTCTCCCTACGAGTCATAAGGATCCCGCAGGTGTATTTTCTCCTTAGGAATCGTGGGGATTCCTAAGTGTGTTGCTCCTTTGTGAGTCGTAAGGATCTCACGCAGGGGGTTTCTCCTCACAAGGTCGAGAGGACTTTGCGGGTGTATTTCATCTCTTTTCACGAGTTTGCGCCCTTTCGGGTTTTCACAGACTCGCCGGTAGTCCTGCTGTTTTTACTCACGGAGCCCTTTCGGGTTTTCATCCGTGCCCATTTTGCTTGTGGACATACCGTTTTTTTTTTTTTTTTGGCCGCTGGTGGGACTTTGAAGTAGTCTCACTGGCAGGATTTGGGAGAAATAGGGGTCATTTACGCCCGTGGATTGTATACGGTTTTGCAGGGTGTTTGATCCAGACCGTAGGGCTGATGTGCTCAATTCGCCTGCGACTTGGAGCATTCATGTGTAGTATTTCTTGAGATATCGGCCATTGATGGGTGGCATGGGCCTTTCTCCCTCGGCACTTATTAGTTGGTAGGATCCTCCGTCGAACACTTTCTCGATGACGTATGGTCCTTCCCAGTTCGGCTCGAATTTTCCCTTGGCATGTCGATTGGGGATGATCGGTCTTTTGAGGACCAGCACCAATTCACCTTTCTTGAAAGCGCGGAGACGGGTTATCTTGTCATAGGCCCGTGACATTTGGGCTCGGTATAGCTCCAGATTTTGCTGCACCGCGAGCCTCTTTTCTTCGAGGGCATCGAGTTCTTCAAGTCGAAGGAGCATGTTTTCCTCTTCTGTCAACTCATGCTGAACGGCCATTCTTAAGCTTGGAACTTCGACTTCGAGGGGGAGGACCGCCTCCACTCCGAAGAGCAATGAGTATGGAGTGGACTGAGTTGGAGTACGGTGCGTGGTACGATATGCCCACAATGCCTCGTGAAGCTTGAGATTCTAGTCTCTCTTGTTGGCTGAAGCATTTTTCCTCAGGAGCTTGCATAGAGTCTTATTGAAGGCTTCGGCTAGCCATTGGCTCTTGGATTATAGATGGAGGAATATCTCCAGTCTATCTTGTGCTGAGTAGCGAACCTTGAGACATTGAAGCTCTTGAAAGAAGGCCCGTTGTCAGAAATGATTCTTCTTGGTGTACCGAAGCGGTATAGAATATTATGCTGGAAGAATGTCAGAATATCTTTTGTCTTGACTTCTTTTAGCGGGACAGCCTCAGCCCATCTGGAGAAGTAGTCTGTCGCGGCCAGTATGAACCGGTGTCCTTTAGATGACGGAGGATCAATTGGGCCAACAATGTCAGTGCCCCAGACTTCGAAGGGCCACGACGCCACCGTAGGATGCAACGGATTGGGATGCTTGTGAATGAAATCACCATGAATTTGGCAGATATAACATTTCTTTGCATGCTCTCCGCAATCCCGTATCATGGTGGGCCAGTAATACCCAAGCCGTTTGATTTGAAGTCGCATCTTAGGGCCAGATTGGTGAGCACCGCAAACGCCCGAATGGACATCTCTCATGACCTTTTGGGCTTCGGCTAATGACAGACACCTGAGCCAGAGTTGGTCATATGACCTGCGGTATAACGTGTCATTTACAAACACGTATCGGAGAGCTCTTTTCTTCAGCTGAATCCTCGCAGATTTCTCTTCGGGCAGCTTGTCGTATCGGAGGTACTCTATGAAGGGTTCTCTCCAATCGGGCTCGTCTTGGATGATCGAAGCTTCTTCCGCGGGACTGCTCTTCTGTTCCGCACTTTCCTCTTCTCGTAGAGAGACTGGGGGTAGAATTTGCCGGCTCCTGACTGTGATCAGAATTTCGTCCCTGTCAGGATCAGCTAGCTCCTTGGCCAAGCGAGCGAGTACATCAGCCTTTCCGTTCAACGCTCTAGGGACTCTCGTTAGTTCAATGTGAGTGAACCTTTTCATGAGTTCCACCACTCGACCTCTGTACCGAGCTAACTCGGGTTTGTATATCTTATATTCGCCGCTTACTTGGCTGATGACAAGCTGGGAGTCACCGTAGACTCGTAGCCGACGGATTTCCATTTCTACGGCAAGCTCCAAACCAGCTATCAGAGCTTCATACTCAGCTTCATTGTTTGTCCGAGGCTCGGTGAGAGCAAAAGAACGCCGTAGGGTTCCCATTGATGGTGTGATGAACACCAATCCTATCCCTGCTTTTATCTCCGGGACGCTTGATTTACTGGAGGTTCTTATCGATGAGGCCCCATCGAAGTAGAGCTCCCAACATGGCTCGTCATTCTCGAGGTGCAGCACTTGTTCGTCGGGTAACTCACAATTTAGCGGCGACCCTTCTGGTATGGGATGAGCAGCGAGAAAGTCTGCAAGAGCTTGCCCTTTTACTGCTTTCTGAGGAGTGTAAACTATGTCAAACTCAAGTAGCATGACAGCCCATCTTGCCATTCTGCCGGCTAGGCTTGCTTTGGTCATCAAGTGTTTGAGCGGATCGACCTTGGAGATCAGCATAACCCGATGAGCGAGCAAATAGTGCCTCAGCTTCTTCACAGCAAATATTAGCGCCAGGCATTGCTTTTCGATTGGGGAGTAGTTGTGTTCCGCCCCGACTAGAGTTCGACTGAGGTAGTAGAGGGCATTTTCTTTTCCTTCCTCGTTATTCTGGGCAAGGAGCGCACCGAGTGACTCGTCCAGCGCGGCAGTGTAGAGAATCAGCGGTTTATTTGGAATGGGAGCGGCCAGTACTGGAGGATGCAACAAGTATTGTTTAATGCTTTCAAACGCTGCTTGACATTCGGCATCCCAGATAAAAGGAGCTCCTTTCTTCATGAGCTTTGAGAAGGGCCTACATCTCCCTGATAAATTTGAGATAAACCTCCGTATATAAGCAAGCTTGCCTTGAAAAGATCTTAGCTGCGTCAGACTCTTCGGAGGGGGCATCTCCAGGATGGCCTTTATCTTTGATGGGTCAACTTCGATCCCTCGATGTCGGACTATGAAGCCCAGGAATTTTCCCGATGACACGCCAAAAGCGCACTTCAGAGGATTCATCTTCAGATCGTATTCCCTCAGTCTGGTGAGAACGGTCCTGAGATCTTGGATATGATCGGCCTTAGCTTTAGTCTTGACGACCAGATCATCAACATAGCATTCGACGACTTTATGGATTAGGTCATCAAAGATATTAGTCATCGCCCTTTGATATGTAGCACCT
This sequence comes from Agapanthus africanus, assembly GCA_030015575.1. Classification (NCBI taxonomy): domain Eukaryota; kingdom Viridiplantae; phylum Streptophyta; class Magnoliopsida; order Asparagales; family Amaryllidaceae; genus Agapanthus; species Agapanthus africanus. The sequence continues at coordinate 85,113,441 of JASDDO010000026.1, read as the reverse complement.
GCGTTCTTCAGTCCGAATGGCATTACCTTGTAGCAATATATTCCGATCGGGGTTCGAAATGCTGTGTGCTTCTCATCCTCAGGCGACATCTTGATCTGATTATATCCAGACGAGCCGTCCATAAAGGTGAACAGTTCGTAATTTGAGGTGTCATCGACCATCATTTCCATGACCGGTAGCGGGAAGTCGTCTTTAGGACATGCCTTATTGAGGTCCCTGAAATCGACACAAACTCGGATCTGCCCATTTTTCTTCTTCACTGGGACTATGCATGCGATCCAGTCTGCATATTTCTCTTCCCTGATGAAGCCGGCATCGATGAGCTTCTTGGTTTCCTCGATGACCTTTTCTTCCAACTCCCTTCTCATTCTTCGAGGAGCTTGTTTGACTGGCTTAGCATCAGGAGATATAGCCAGCTTATGCACGGCTACCTCAGGGGAAAGGCCAGGCATTTCTTTGTACGTCCACGCGAAGCAGTCGACGAACTCACGCAGCAAGGCAATTATCTTCTCTTTCATTTCCTCCGATAAGAGTGAGCTGATGTAGGGCGGCCTTGGATTATCGGGCGTTTCTAAGTCAATCTCGGTTAGCTCATCAAAGGTTGCTTGTCCGCCATCTTCGAGCTCTTGAGGAGCTTCTTCTGGCTCGGCTATCTCGTCATCATCATTCGATCTTTCGCTGGCCTCACCAACATGGATCATGTAGCTCGCTTTAGAATCAGGTTGAATGTAGCCTATGCCCCGTCTATCTGGAATTCGTCCGTCGATGAGTGCTCGGACCTGGGGCGGATACCATAGCCCTTCGTAAAACTTTGCTTCGGACTCTGTTTGATATAACCGGCATCCGCACTTCTTAAAGTATTCCCGCATCTCGGGCGCATAGTATCTGGGATTGAGGACGGCTCTTATGCCTCTCTCATAGGGAAGGCACGCGACAGAAAGGTCGTCCGGGTGTACAACGGGGTTTGACCCATAAAACAAGATGCCCTTTTGTCCACTTTTTCTCCCGGGAACGTAGAAAGTTTTCAGTTGGTCCACGGTGGAGATTGATAATGCATCAAGCTCTTTGCACATTTGCTCTGGTACCCTTGTAACGGCTAGGGACCCTTCTGCAACTTCGAAGGTCTCTCGTAGTTTCGCTTGTTGCGTGGGGGTCCAATCTGCACCGCTGTTGCACGACAGGTCCTCCTCCTCTGACTCTTCAGTGTCACTGCCAAGATGAGGGCGGACTTTGCTGCTAGATGGACCTTCAGTAACAGATTCGTCCGTATCGCTGCCGAAATGAGGGCGAGTTTTGCGGAAGGACGGGCTTCCAGCGTCGGACTCATCAGAGTCGCTGCCGAAATGCGGGCGCACTTGGGTATTTTTGCTTTTGAAAGTGATAGCCGGCGCAGATTTGCTTTTGAGTCTTGGGGCCGTTCTATCCTCGGTCAGTTGTGGCTTGGCATTTTGGTGGTTCGTAAAGTACCGAGAATCTTCATATCGGACTTCATGCACACCGAACGGCTGGATGTCTCCGTCAATGCGTCTTTCTTCGCCATTTTTAGTGTACTTCATGCATTGATGGAGAGTTGACGGAATGATGCCGTAATCGTGGAGCCACGGCCGCCCCAAGAGAATCTTATAAGACGTGTCGGCGTCGATCACGTATATCTTAGCTTCAGTTTGCAGATCCCCAAATTTGATTGGCAAAGCTATAGACCCCAGAACTTGCTGGCAATTTTGGTTGAAGCCTTGAATGACAATCCTTTCCCTTGACAGGTGTCGGACGTCCATTGACAAACTCTTCAGAGTTCTCAAGTTCATGATGTTCACTGAGGACCCCGGATCAATCAATATGCGATTAATTCGATCTCCGTCGCTGTACCCGGTCACGTAAAGCGGCCGATTATGCTCAGCCATTCCCAGTAGCAAGTCTTCATCCTTAAATGTGACTGCAGCGGCATGCAAAGTGTGCTGGGCTTCTTTCATACTAATTTCCGCAAAGTGAGCCTGATACCGCTCGGGGTTTTGTAGAGCGTGAATGAGAACGTCTCTAAGGTCCTTAGATAGGACCAAGGCGTCGTAGATGCTCAGGAGAGACGGAAGCTTCCGGAGATGCGCCAAGACATTATAGTCCACCGAGGAAGGACTTATGTTTTCATCAGCCGGTTCTCTGCCATCTTCTTCATTAGCGACATGTTTTTCCTTCCCTTTTGGGGCGTTGCCCTGATTTTGCGGTAGAGCCCTGCCACTTCTGAGCTGGATATGATTGGCCTTCGTGGAGAGCTCCTCGTCCTCTTCGGGAAAACAGAGATCATCCTCGGAGTCGCTGCCAAGATGGATGGCGTAGCAGGTCACTACTGGGATCTCTTCATTGGAGTCTTCTTCTAACTCTTCCAGAATTTCAGCCGCTTGTACAGGGAAGAACTCCTTCAATTGAATCAATGTTCTTTCCTTTTGCTCATATTCTTCGAGGGAATCGATATACTTTTGAATGGTCGATCTCCCTGCAGAATCTTTTTCGCGCCGAGCTGCACTTTTCTTCTTCTTGAGCTTCTTGGATTTTGAGCCTGATGGAGCCGCATTGGCAGCTGGACTGGTAGGCTTCTTCTGTCCTTCCCATTCCATCCTGGGTTCTTTCCGAAGTAGCTTTATCATCTTCTTCGTCTTATTAGATATGTGTGTACTCCACGGAGGCCGCGATGAGTCAGTTTCGTTTGTCAGGGCAGCGGGTTCGGCTGTCTGCTCCCAGAAGGCTTCAGCTTCCGTCTGTATAAAGTTGGCGGTTGCAACTTGATTGTTCACCAACACGCTTTTGGACAGCTCGATCTCTCCAGCCTTGTACTGCTTCTCGACCCAATCCTTGAAGATATAACAATCCTCGATCGCATGGCTCACTACTCGGTGGTACGGGCAATACAGGGGATTGTCGGTCATTTTTGCTTCTTGGGGTCTTTTCGACTCCGGCAGTTGTAGGCCATTGTTCAAGGCATCTTTAAATATCTTGCGGACCTTGTCCCTTCTGAAAGAGTAAACCTTGTTGTTTTTCTCCTCTAGGGAAGGCCCATCTCCTCCCAGCAATGGCTTTCGAGACCGGTTGGTTTTGGATTCGCCCGCCCTTCGCTTTTCTTCATTGTCGGAGGCATTGAAGACATTGGTACTGCTGGAACTCCCGCTTCTACGGTTGTCGTCCCGCTTGCTTTTCCAGGTTTTGTCTCTCTGAGAGTCCGGCGGGGACTCTTGCTTCGAGCGTTCTAGCATTTGGACTTTCTTGGTTAGCTCCTGAAATGTCTTGAGGCCCGCCGTACACAAGAATGGGACCATCCAATTGCTGAGGTTCCTAATGAGAAGGCTGACGGACTGGTCCTGCTCCAGCGGCGGTTCGCACTTGACTGTGAGATTGCGCCATCGGGCGATAAAGTCGGTGTTGCTTTCATTCTTCCCCGGCTTGGTCCTCACAAGGTCGGCAATGGAGATTTTATCACTGACGCTCATGAACCTTTGCCGGAACAGAGACTCCATTTGGGCAAAGGTAATGACTGACCCGTCCGGTATACTCGCATACCAGTCGAAGGCGACGCCGGTCAGGCTGTTGACAAACTGACGAAGAAGGAGCACGTCATTGCCCCCTGTATTTCCGCACGATGCTTTGAAGTGGGCGACGTGCTGGTTTGCATTCCCCGTTCCATCAAATCTTCCGAACTTAGGAATGACGTAGCCGCTTGGGAACTCAATCAGATCGTACTGCGCGGGATATGGCCGTCCACTACTGCTGATTTCTTTCTGAGCTTCAGCTTCGGCCACCAATGTTTTAACCTTGCTGGTGACCAAATCCATTATCCGATCCTGTGTTAGCGGGATAGTGTTATCTGGGGCCAAGGCGTCCCCAGAAGCGGAATGCGGCCGGCTTTCATGCGGCTCGACCAGTCTTGGTCCTAAAGGAACAGGCATTGGCTGCCTCGGATTGTCATCACCCAGCTGATTAGTAGCGGCCTGTGCTTGATTAGGAGGCGCTCGAGCAATTTGAGCCGTAAGCTGCATCACCACGTTCGTCAAGTCGTCAATCTTCGAATAGAGCTTGGCCATCTCTTTATCTTTGCTCCTGAGCTGTTTTCGAAGCTCTTGAAGCAGCTCCTGCTCCGTTGTCCTGGGTCGGAAAGTCGGCTCTTCCTCGCTGTCCGAGCTTGACTCTACATGGACCGAGGGGTCTTTCTGCCTATCATCCTCATCGAGAGGGTTTTCTTCATCCAGCGGGGGCGGCTGTTCTTGGGCGGCGGCAACCACATTCAGGCTAGATTGGGCTTGGGATGTGGTTGCCCCGTCCTTGCTTTTGCTGCGAAGGTTGTCGCTAGGGCGCCCGCCTGCCATATAGACCGTATGGGTGATATATCCGGCCGTCTTTCTATCATTGGCGGCTGATTTCACGGATCGCTGTCTTGACCCCCTTGCTTCGGTAGCTGGTAGTCGATTAAAGGCGGCTGGCCTAACCAGGTTCTTGAATGGTGCTGGCGCATCTTTCCTGGGTTTTCCCCGCTGCTTTCGTGCGGCACAGAGCGCTTGTTAGACTCTTGATGAGACAGTGTCATACTCCTTCCGTTGGGGCCGGGACACGTCTCTTTGTGGCACTGTTCGGACCGCTGTCTTCTTGATTCTGGCGGTCATGGCGTTTTTCTGAACCCACTTCAGAGGCTCGAAGGAATTGCTGATTCTTACGTCCGACTCAGCCGTCGTCGTGGGGAAACCCTGCACATGGAACTTCACATGATTCCATTTGGCCGAAGCCTTGGCCCTCTTGTTGGCTCGATACCTGAGCCGCTTCTGCCTTAACTTTTCTGTTCTAAGCACCTGGCAGACTTCAACTCTTTGGGAAGACGTCGCAGACCGGGCGATGGAAGGCCTCGGAGATACGCTCGATTGTGCATTTGTTGGAGTAATCGCATGAGCTCGTCCGCAACATTGGATGTTGCCCTTTGTACCGGAGTTCTTGCCCCCCGCTGGAGCACCAGAGAATCGTTCACACACCGTCTTGAGTTTCGGTTGTGGTGCCTTGGCGATCACGACATTCGGCCTCTTGCCCCTCGAGACCGGCTTGGCTGCCTGTTCCGCCGGGATCTCCGCCAGATGAGCGCTCCCGGCAGGGTAGATGATGACGGAGCCAAACTGACGGGGCGGTTCCTCCCACTGTCGACTGAGGCTCGCGGGGAGAACCACACGAGCGTTGATCTTGACCACGTACGGAATGGGGGTCACGTTGGAAGCTGAGTTCGTCTTGGGAGACATTGTCGTCGAAATTTGATTGCTGCACGAAAAGAAAACATCATTTCAGTATAGGCAATCGATATGTATATTGATTGAGTTCGCATGAACGTTTAACCCGAAATATGGGAGGAGAGATTGGTCCCACCGGGCGTGCCAGAATCTGTAGGGTGTTTTTCGTCACCCCATTGAGATGGGAATATGCGCGCTTTTGTCAGGCGTACTATAGATTCCCCCTGCCTAGAGTAGGCCGAGGTTTAATGATTGTGGGGATCCGAATCTCCGGCAGCCACGGACTAAGCTGCCGTTAATTACCCATCGCCTTTGGGGCGAGGGAACCTCCGATTAACGGGTTAAACTGGTTATGCGAACTCAATGTGCAGTGTGCGTGTGTTTTGAAAGGGGGTTTTGGATATATCGGGAGCCACGCAGAGTTTTTACGGGGGAGAATGTGGCGGAGTATGTATATGTGTGAATTTGTATACATATGTATGTGTATATGTATGTACATAAAAAGAGAGGGAAAAGGCATCCAAGGGATGCGTGGGGGCCACGTGTCGGCAAGCGGGCGCCTTGCGCACTTGCGCAGGTGCGCAAGCGCGCGCGCCACGTGTCGGCGCGCGGGCGCCTTGCGCACTTGCGCAGGTGCGCAAGCGCGCGCGCCACGTGTCGGCGCGCGGGCGCCTTGCGCACTTGCGCAAGCGCACAGGTGCGCACGCCACGTGTCGGCGCGCGGGCGCCTTGCGCACTTGCGCAGGTGCGCAAGCGCGCGTGCCACATGTCGGCGCGCGGGCACCTTGCGCAGGTGCGCAAGCGCGCGTGCCATGTGTCGGCACGCTGGCGCCTTGCGCACTTGCGCTGCGCGCCGGAGAGGCACAAGAGGCTTTTAGCCTGAAAAAATTTCTCAGAAGAGAAATCAGAGAGGAGTTGGACTCCTGAATGTGTTTTTCTTCTTTTTTTTGAGGGTTTAGTGAAAGATATTCTTCTTCTTCCTCCTCTGTTAGCTGGATCTTGAAGATCAAGAGATGTGGGATTTCAAAATCTTTTCTTTTTGAGATCTGATGGAAGATCTGAGTTCCCCTTGATGGGTTTTGTGGTGAAAACTAATTTGTTTTTATAAAAATGAGAGTAGAACTCTTGATTTAATTTGAAAGAAAGAAGAAGGTTTTGGAACCTTGAAGAAGGAAGAAAGAGCTCAGCTCTGAAACTTTTTTTGGAGAGAGAAAAAAGTTGTTGGGATATTTCATTATCCTTGCCTTTATAGGCTACATATTTTACACATAGCCCCTTGGGCTTCACAAAATGGCATTCTGCCTATCCCATGGCTCATGTGCCATTTCTTTTTGCACATAAGCCATGGGCTTTACAAAAATTTGGCTTTATGCCTATTTTTTTCTTACATTTATCCAAAAATAAAATGAAAGAAATACAACAAAATTATTTATTACAAAAATTTTTATCTTGGCATGGGTGGAGGCCGGCCGCTTCATGTTCTGCCTCGACCCGGGCATAGGCCCACTGGATCTGGGCTTGGGCCCACTTGGCTTGGGGTTGACTTTGATTTTGACTTGGTCAACCGGGGTGTAAATTTTTACCCCAACATCGACGTCTGTGGGATGCGTGTACGTGTGACTATAAGTGGTATGGGACACTTATGGAAGCTCTTGCACGGGTGTCACAGATAAGGCACCAGACACTGCCATTTATCTTAGGTATTAGTCGGGACGTGCTTGATGGAGGTCCCGCCTCCAGTTCTCGCGCAGACCTGTCACGGATCGATTAGTATTTAGGGTTATGGTTAGCGTTTGATGTAGACCACGGGGTGTGGGGTAGTTTAAGTGTGAATTCAACAGAATCTCGGGAGTCCCATGCCGGCTTATATATTTAGGGAGTTATATGGAGATTTACTGGGTATGTGATATACACCGTGATATACATGTTACATGTTGGGCCCGTGGTCCCTTGCCCTTGGGTTCTACCCTTGGGTGGAGGACACTCGCGAGTGGTTGATTCTCACACTTGGAATGACGATAGGCTTAGTGACCTGTACAGTGAGACTTAGAGACTGATAGGGATACTGGCATTTACATACCTTATATACCGTGTTGATATACGTGACATATCGTTCTACTGTTTTACTGTTCCGCTGCATTGATTACTGCACATTCATATTCATGTTGTCATTGATTTACTGTTATTCATATCTATTACCGCTGTTAGAACTGTCACTTGATTTTATATATATTATAATGCTATTGTGTCGCTCTGACGACCTGAGTATGCATGCTCAGTGTGAGGAGAAGATTTAGCCTGGACCAGAACTAGACGTGCATCACAGACTTCTTGACTTGCCATTCCGAGTTACATTCGTTTGTTCCGCTTCAGGTCAGTCTTTACATTGTTCCTTTCAGTTACTGCATTTCTCATTACCTGCGCATCATTTACTGTTTACCATGAAAAACTAGAAGCCGAAGTGTGACTACGGCAGGACATTTCCTTGACCGTAGGAGCATGGCTGGCCTTGTCTACCCCTCGTATTCCATATTTTGGGAAGCGGGGCATGACATGGTTTAGTTGGTATCAGAGCCAGGTTTTGCATCGATTGGGATTGCAGTTTTCCGTGTAGAGCTTGACAATCTAAGGTATCCCTCAGTCTAGATTGTAAACTTGATATTCTTGATTCATATTCGCATTGAGCGTTCTGCTATCCATTCACTAAGGTTTTAGGTAACTTGGCAAGGTTTCGTGGTTGTAATTGTGAACTACATCACGATTACACTACCATACTCTGTTTAAGTGACTTGGAGTCGTACGGTTGGTTCTCCACTTATAATAAATTTAGCACCTCTGATATTTTTGAATCCTTGTCCTATCCATATTATATTTTGATTCGTATATCTTGTGACTTATATCATCCTCAAAATCATTGTTTCAGGAACATGTCTTTCAACGACTCTTCCTCTATCTCCACTCCTCAGAATCAGACTGTGGAGATCCTTAGTGTGCTGTAAGGTCTAAAGGAAGCCCAGGAGCGAACAAATGACTTGTTGGCTGAAGGACTGAGAAGACAGGTGAATCAGGCATTAGCGGCTGTCTCCAATCACAAAGGGATCCCCGTTAGACGAGGAAAGGAGAAGAAGATGAAGCGTCAATTTTTTCCCCAGCGACAGAAGCAGCAGAAGACCCCATGCTGTGGATACTGTAGGAGGCCAGGACATCTTCAGAAGGATTGTCGCCGCGCCCAGGGGAAATGTCTGATATGCGGGTCCAACAAACATTTCATCAACGGTTGCCCAGAAAGGAAAGAACTACAAGGATGAAACTCGTCCACACTCCCCACTTCTGCCGAATGACGATTATTGCGTAGTTCGCCCTTCGAGGATAAAGCAGACCCAACACCGGATTCAACTCGCGTAACGATGATGCAGCGGTCTAGCAATCAAAGAAGAATTTTTTTTATGTTTTCCTATTTCATTATTATGTTGTCATCTTTTTATGAATATTTCTTTCCGTTTGAAATCTTGTATCCGTTGAATGTTTGGTTGAATGCAATAAAATTTGAATCATAATATATGTATCATTCTTATGCTTTCTCTATATCAAATTCTATTCATTATCACAGTATTTTAAATTCTGAGTTTTCAATTCCTGCAACCGCATATTTTCCTATACTTCGTACCTTGAGCTTTTTCCTTGATGCATTCCACTGTCTAATCACGACTTTTCTTTTCAGACCATGGCCCACCCTAGAGCAGCGCCGCATCTAGATGAAGATGCCCAATCTTGCGTTTCCTTAGACCACACGCTGATGAGTTCTGACGATGAGATAAATGGTCCCCAAGTCAACATCGGAAACCACGATCCAGAGGGCGAAGGAGCAGCCGCCCCAGAGTTCGACATGATAGTTGATTCTGACGAAGAAGAAGGAGATCCCGAAGAGAACCCTATAGAGGAAGACCCGATAGAAGAAGATCCCGATGAGGACCCGATAGAAGAAAATCCAGTTGAGGAAAATCCCGTGGAAGAAAATCCAGAAGAAGAGATTCACATGGAATCAGACCTCGATGAAGAAGCTCCATCCGAGGAAGAAGGACCAGAAGATCAAGACCCTGCTGTTGAAGAACTTCCAGTGGCAATGCCTGCGAGGCGATATGGAAATGGACGTCCCTACCTGAGTGCGCGAGCCTACCGCAACCTACTGAATCTCCACAACCGCGACTGACAGAATTTCTTTTGATGTTGTCTTTCTGGCCAAATAAACTGTGTATAGTTTAGGGCCACTTTTCGCCTTTGGGAATGCCTTGTTTCAAATTTTCTTGGATGAAATAAATCTTCTGAATTCGTAAACCTTTTGATTAATGGTTCGCTTAATACTTGTTTATTGCCCATACCCATTTATTTTCTGCTGAGATTCCTGACTGTCCACCCCTACTCATTGTATAGTTTTCACCCTCGATTCGATTAGAAAGTACCGCATCCTGATCCTTGGAATGAGCCACCATTCATCCTTCGTTTGTGCCTAAATTGAGATCCTTCTGGGAGGAGAAGTTCATAGTGAAATCCTCGAGTTAGCTAACCCTTCAAATTCTTGATTCATATGATGTACCGAAAGTTATCCACCCCATACTGTTTCCCTTGTAGTCCTTTGTGGCTCACCCTTACTTCTTGTGCTGACCCGATCCCAATTCCCTTGATCATCAGCCTAAAGCCGTCACACTTCGACCTTTTGTATCAGCCACATTCCATTGTACTCCCTACCCTACCTAGGCCTAGACATACTTGTGTTTTTCCCTGTTACCCCAACTAGATTTAGGGGCACTATTATTCGAAAATGTAGTTTTAGTATTTTATATTTATCAAGAGTACGTGTTACTGATTACTCCGTTTTATGTATTTTAAGTACATTATTATTATTCTTTTTCCAGTGGCGCAACCTTACACCACGCATACTTTCGTTACATGTTCCTAAATTTCACTATATAAGTTTTCTAAATTATTTTAACCCCATTTTATCGATACATTATTTTAAAATGTTTTAACCTACCGATTAAATTTTTTCACTGCTTTATTCTCGTTATTTTATTTTCGGGTTTTGTGTCTATGTTTACTATTATAAATGGTCGTGCCTTATACTTATTATTTCTGTTGTGCTACTTTTGATATATTAATATGTGCATATATCGAGTACACCTCGAATAACATTATTCGTTGTTGTTGTTATTTCTATTTTGTATTCATGTAGTTGCCCCTATAGTTATTCCTGTCTTATACCTATTTAGACCTGTCTGCTGTATGTAGTTCTTACATATTTGTACCTTCAATTTCTTCGTCCACGGATTCCTAATAAACTTTTATGTGTTAGTTTGCAATATAATAGCTTTCGCCTATGTTTGTATAACTTATCGTTTATTTTAAATTTCGAGGACGAAATTTTTGTAAGGGTGGTATGATGTAATACCCAGCCCCTTTTGTACCAAAATCCATATTTTATTACTTTAGAATTCTAGGTATTCTTATTTATAATTGAATTCATTTTATTTATAATTATATTCTTCTAAACCGCATATTTCCTTTATTACAACCCAAACCCTATATTATCTCATTTTTCCCTCAGCCCACTTCCCTTTTGATAAACACATTTTCTTCTCCCTTTTATTTCCCCAATTCCCTATCTCCTTTCCCATTTTATTTAAAGCCCAAGCCAAAGAGAATAAAATTTAATTAGAACATTAACCCTCACTTCCCTAACCTTTCCTAAAATCAAGCCCAAACAGCAAATTAAATATTTCTTTCTGCCGGCCCAACATTTTTCCCCAATAAATTTTCCCACTCTATTTTTCAAACCAGCCCACTCCTTTCTCATCCAAAATTTTCTTTAATAAACCCAGCCCGAGCCCAACACCCATTTTCCCCAAGAATTCTAAAAAATTAATTTCTGTTTTCCTTGGCCCGGCCCGTTCTTCTTCAGCCCAGCCCGCCTCCTCAGCGACCCGACCCGCTCCTGTTCATCATCCCCTCCAATGGCTCTTTTCCTTTCCGCGCGTGCGATCCGCCTTCTCCGCCGCGCCTCGCGCCCATGCCCACGCCCCCGCTTCTGCCGTTACACCCACGACTTCAACCCCGTTCTCTTCCCTCACACTCCATCTCTTTTCTCTGCCATTGGAGAAATCCCTCATCTCTCTTCCCATCTCATTTTTCTGCTCACTCCTTCCCATGTCGCGCACCCACGCCTCGCCGTTACCCCACGTCGCCGACGACCCCGGTCACGACTCCAACTCCCCTCGTCACTCTCCCTCTCCAACTCACTCCTCACCTCCTCTCTACATCCATCGAGCCCTCCCAACTCCCAGCCTCACTGATCCCACAACCCATTGCCACCTCCACCGCCGGCGTTCATCCCACCACTTTGCTCGACCCACGACGACGATAGCCACTCATTCACCCTCCTTCTCCCTTCACGACTCTACCCCCATCAACTCGAGTCCCTTGCACCCACTCACCTGCACACCGAGTCCCCTGCCCCGACGCCGGCGAGCTTCTCGTCTCGTCGTCGACTTCCCCCGCAGCAGCATCATCATTAACATCATCGTCATCTTTCCCACCATCTCTTCTCTCTTGCACTCCCTCCCTCTCGCAGACCCTCTCCTCTCACTCTCTATCTCTATGTCTCTCACTCTCTATCTCTCTCTCTCTGCCTGCACACTCTCTCTCCTCTGATCTATTGCACTCTCTCAGCCCTCTCCCACTCTCCCTCTGTGCTCCCCCTCTCTCTCTCCAATTTCTCTCTCTAACTCCTTCTCCACTATTAATTCCCTCACTCTTCAAAACCACACAAAACCCATTTCTCTTTACAAACCCTCACTGCGGCCATTGCCGGAGCGACGCCGTCGACCGTCGTCAACCCCAGTACACTCGCAGAGGATCATCAAGCACCCCTCAACGTCCAGTGACCGTGCAATGACTCCGAACAACTCCGACGCAAAATCCGCGTCTCGATCCAAGCTCGCGCAAATCCGTTTCACGGCGTACATCACGCGTTCGTGACGCCGCTGCTACCGTACAACCCCGAGGCATTCCCAGGCAAGTTCTTTACTTGCTTACATTCTATTTTACCTAAGTTACAATCGCTAAGTATATAGATTCTAAGTTACAGTTTAAACTAATTATGTGCCATAACCTGCTCGACGTGTGTTCCCAAAGAAAATACTTTTCTAAATTGACGGAACTGGATTAATTACTTGGGCCCTTGCTGTGATGAACACCGTATGCAAGATTCGCTGGAGAATATGACCGTTAACGATTAAAATAACCACCCCCAAGTCTAATCGTAAAACTGTAATTCTATTGTACCTGAAAACCGTTAAATTCACCATAAATCATATACATAATAGAATGGTGCGTTCGAGGGCTCAAATCGAAGCTGACTCGACGAACTTTAACCCTATACTAGTTTCCTGGTATTCCTGTACTTAAACTGTGATGATATTTGGATCGGAGTGCGACTCTGGACTGCAGTCCAGAGCGACTCTAATTGTTGCTTGCTGTTTCGTAGTGGGTACCACATGATTTCCTAAACTCGTAGGTTGCGGAACACCACTGTTCATTATAGATAAATATGTTAGCTAGACAACACAATTGATTTCATTCTGTTTCGTTACCATTTGATATTTATTCTGTAATTTAAAGGATCGGGACGCATAACAGTCCCAACAGAATCAGAACTGACATATTAGTGTTAAACAGTGTATACCTACTGACGTGCAGATGCGATTGACGATCCGTCTATTGATTTGAAAACCTTACTGAAAACCTTAGATTTCATCCAACTGTAGCGTCGCTAAAATCTGATCCCAACTTGGATTAAAATGCGTTGTGAAACGGACTTCTGATTCTGAAACCGGATTTCCAGCCGTGAGCGCTTAAAATGAAATGGTTATAATTAATGATCCTGGAACCCAATTGGCTTGAAACCAAATTTGATGGATGGACAACTGAACATACTAATTACTACCTGTTTACCATTTTGCTAAATTATATATGTACGTTTCATGATAAATCGTGCAAGTGATAGAATACTGTTTTTGTGACACCTTAATCGTGCTTATATATTGTTCACGCATCATATCATACCCATATCATTATAGTGGTAACCTAGTGATATCGTGCATTTACCCAGTGTTAGATTCTAGCGATGATTGTGGCAAGTGCGTCAGTGTTCGTGTATCCGTGATTAAGTGAAAGTGATACGTACTTGTGCACAATCAGTGACCCTATTATTCTATTGCATTGTCGACGTCTGTGGGATGCATGTACGTGTGACTATAAGTGGTATGGGACACTTATGGAAGCGCTTGCACGGGTGTCACAGATAAGGCACCAGACACTACCATTTATCTTAGGTATTAGTCGGGGCGTGCTTGATGGAGGTCCCGCCTCCAGTTCTCGTGCAGACCTGTCACGGATCGATTAGTATTTAGGGTTATGGTTAGCGTTTGATGTAGACGACAGGGTGTGGGGTAGTTTAAGTGTGAATTCAACAGAATCTCGGGAGTCCCATGCCGGCTTATATATTTAGGGAGTTATATGAAGATTTACTGGGTATGTGATATACACCGTGATATACATGTTACATGTTGGGCCCGTGGTCTCTTGCCCTTGGGTTCTACCCTTGGGTGGAGGACACTCGCGAGTGGTTGATTCTCACACTTGGAATGACGATAGGGTCAGTGACCTGTATAGTGAGACTTAGAGACTGATAGGGATACTGGCATTTACATACCTTATATACTGTGTTGATATACGTGACATATCGTTCTACTGTTTTACTGTTCCGCTGCATTGATTACTGTACATTCATATTCATGTTGTCATTGATTTACTGTTATTCATATCTATTACCGCTGTTAGAACTGTCACTTGATTTTATATATATTATAATGCTATTGTGTCGCTCTGACGACCTGAGTATGCATGCTCAGTGTGAGGAGAAGATTTAGCCTGGACCAGAACTAGACGTGCATCACAGACTTCTTGACTTGCCATTCCGAGTTACATTCGTTTGTTCCGCTTCAGGTCAGTCTTTACATTGTTCCTTTCAGTTACTGCATTTCTCATTACCTGCGCATCATTTACTGTTTACCATGAAAAACTAGAAGCCGAAGTGTGACTACGGCAGGACATTTCCTTGACCGTAGGAGCATGGCTGGCCTTGTCTACCCCTCGTATTCCGTATTTTGGGAAGCGGGGCGTGACAGATACTGAGGAGGAAGAGGAGATAGTTTATTCGGGTCCGCCCCAACACAACAAGCCGGGACCACCAGCTCCTACGTTGATCTTTGGCAGCGACTCGGAAGATGAAGTCCATGCTGTATTCTCTGCTCGACCTTCAATACGAACGACCGCTGACGAAGAGCAAAGTCTACAAGTCGCCCTAGTGCCGCTTAAACACCATAAGGAACTGGATGCACTTAATATCTACAGTGTAGAAGAGTTGCGGACATTCTATATCCCTCCCAGGCGAGAGAGCGAGAAAGCAATTTTGTTTTACCGCTCTGAAGAAACCAAGGTAGAAAAAGAAATCTGGCATGGCGCGGATTCTACGCTCGATAGGCTTCAGCCTATCCGTCTCCCCAGATATTATACGGAAGGTTTGAAAAAGCTGCTGAAACGCTAGGGGATATCCTTCAAACAGACCGTTAGAAAGGCTAAATTCTATGACAGGGTTTGGAGCGTTCCTGGGACTCAACACAAACTGCCTAACGGGAGAATGGAAACAAAAGGGCTTGGATACATCCGGTCAAAGAAACGAGAGTTACTACCCGGCTGTTACGTCGTGTATGACCTTGATGAAGAAGCGGATGCTCAATGGGAGGACGCTAATCCTAAGCCAGTGAAAGTTCCAGATGGAAAGGAGCCCAGTCCGTCGTTCGAGGAACAAATGGACAAACTTATAAAGAAAGCTGGTCAAAAAGTCCGAGATGATCACAACCGTGAGACGGCCATCTACGAGAAAGTCAAGACGCAACGCCTTCTCCAACAGGCCGTAAAGGATGAAAATGCCGCTTCTTGTCAACCTGTTATAAAGAAGGCTCGGCGCAAAAGCAGAAATAAGTTGAAAGCCCAAAAAGGCGCTCAAAAACAACAAAGCAGGGCTAAGAAGCCACGCAAATGGGAGTTGAGCGTTATTAATCTATCCCTCATGAAGAAAATGGGTCGAGCGTACTCGTTTCCTCGGGACAAGACGAAGAAGATACTTGATCTTGCTCTAAAGCATCAATTGCTTACATTGCCGGAATCCAAGCACCCCGAGCAAGCAAGCGAAGTCTCTGTCCCAAACTATTGCTCTTACCATCGAGTAATAGGGCACCCGCTCGAAGATTGCTTCACCTTTAAGAATTGGGTCGAAGATCAGTACCAGCTCGGCAAGTTCGCTCTGTCTGACAACTGGAAGGTAACGCCGCCACAGAAGCACGAGCCCAAGGCCACGAAAGAAGAACGGGTTCCACATTGGGATTGGAAGCGAATCCGCACCTGTCACATGATTACAATATTAAAAGAAGAGCCCGAGGACATAGATGAGCTCCCTTGGTGCTTCGAAAACAGCAGCGACGAGATAATCTCAGAATTCCCACCAGCGCCAAAAGAGCTGGAAGATGGAATCCATACCACTGCAGATAACCTCAAGAAGATTGAGTTAGCTACGGCAAACGATCCACGACCGACATTCATCAGCGAGTTACTATCTGAAGAAAGGGTAGCTGCGTTAAAGGATGTGCTTCTGCAGCATAGAGATTGCTTCGCGTGGAACTATTCCGAAATGCCGGGACTAGATCCAGAAATTGCTGTACACAAATTGGCGATATCCTCGAACATCAAGTCAGTCAAACAGGCGCCGAGAAGAATGCGACTCGAACTTGAGATGAGCATCAATGCCGAGATCAAAAAGTTAATCGACTCTGGCTTCATCCAGGAAGTTCAATACCCTGAATGGATCACCAACATCGTCCCAGTGATGAAGAAAAATGGGACAGTACGCATATGCGTAGACTTCCGGGATCTTAATAAAGCTTGCCCGAAGGATGATTTCCCAGTGCCAGTCACCGAACTGATGATAGACAATATATCCACTCATGAGGTTTTCTCCTTCATGGACGGCTCATCGGGGTATAACCAGATAAAGATGCATCCCGAAGACCAGAAGCACACACCCTTCAGGACCCCTCTAGGTATATTCTGTTATAAAATGATGCTCTTCGGTTTAAAGAATGCCGGTGCCACTTATCAAAGGGCCATGACAAAGATCTTCGATGACCTTATACACGAAATCGTCGAATGCTATATCGACGATCTCGTGGTTAAAAGCAAATCATACGAGGAACATCTCGAGCATTTGAAGACCGTATTTCAACGCCTTCGGCAATACAACTTGAAGATGAACCCTCTTAAGTGTGCATTCGGAGTTTCCTCGGGCAAATTTTTAGGATTCATCGTCCGACACCGGGGTATCGAAATAGATCCGTCCAAGATCAAGGCGATCATGGAAATGCCTCCGCCGAGGACTCTCAAACAGCTGCGGTCTCTCCAAGGGAAGCTCGCATACATACGGCGATTTATAGCCGACCTCTCTGGCAAGTGCCGCCCTTACAGTCACCTGATCAAGAAGGGAACTCCGTTCGTCTGGGATCAAAAATGCCAAGGCGCACTGGACGAGATCAAGAAGTACCTGCAGAACCCTTCAGTGTTGGCTGCTCCAGTTAAGGGAAAGCCTCTCATTCTTTACACGACCGCCCTCGATGGTTCTTTAGGCGCGTTATGGGCACAAGAGAACGACCAAGGGAAAGAAATAGCACTCTACTACTTAAGTCGAGTTCTACTGGGGGCAGAAAGCAACTACTCCCCCATTGAAAAACACTGCCTGGCATTGATCTTCGCGATAACAAAGCTCAGGCACTATGCGTTGGCGCATGAGTTCCGTCTCATTTCAAAGGTGGACCCCCTTAAATACTTGATGTCAAAGGCCATATTGACGGGTCGACTCGCTAAATGGGCTCTGCTCTTGATGGAGTTCTCGATAACGTACCAACCTCTCAAGGCAGTGAAAGGCCAGGCCATTGCCGACTTCCTCGCTGAGCATCCGATACCCACCGATTCTCCTCTAAATTGCGATCTTCCAGACGAACATGCGTTTGATGCGATCAACGGTGGTAATACCCGATGGGAGCTCTATTTCGATGGAGCATCTTCCGTAAAGAAGCGCAAACGAAGTACCCCTATAATCAAATCGGGGGTAAGACTCATCTTTGTAACTCTACAAGGAGGGATAATGCGCTTCGCTTTCTCCTTAACAGAGCCGAGGACAAACAATGAAGCCGAATACGAAGCTCTGATAGCAGGCCTCGAGATCGCCATCGACATGGGAATTGAAAATCTCCTCATATATGGAGATTCCCAACTGGTCGTTAGTCAAGTAAACGGCGACTACCAAACGTGCAAACCGGAGTTGGTGAAGTACGGCGAAAAGGTACAATAATTGTTGACCTAAATTCCCTCTTATACTTTGGAGAACATACCGCGCGCGGAAAACAGCAAAGCAGACGCGTTGGCCAAACTTGCTAAAGAACTGGCTGACGAGAACCTCGATGACGTTAGAATAGTGGTGCAAAGCCGTCGAGTGCTTACCCCAGCAGAAATATCTCCGGAATCATCCGAAGAAAAGGGAGCGAGCGAGCGGACGACCCTGCAAGTAAAAGATTGGAAAAATACCGAGGATTGGAGAGAAGTCTTCATAGACTACTTTAAGTCCCACCGATTGCCTGAAGAAGCGTCCACAAGACATCAGCTCATGAAGCGGGCTCTATCTTTCGCCTTCGTCAACGATACTCTGTACAAGAGATCATTTGATTCTCTGTGGCTGAGATGCTTAGGACCTGACGAAGCGAAAAGGGTCGTCCAGGAAGTTCATGACGGACTCTGCGGTTCTCACCAAGCAAGCCCAAAGATGAAGATGAAGATCAAACGGATGGGCTACTATTGGCCCACGATGATCCAGGACTGCCTCGAATATGCGAAGCAATGCCACTCATGCCAAATTCATGGGTATTTCATCCATCAGCATCCGAATCCACTACATCCAACGGTGGCTAGCTGGCCATTCGAAATGTGGGGGACTGATATAGTCGGCCCCATCGAACCAGCATCGTCTAGAGGACATCGTTTCATCCTAGCGATGACCGACTACTTCTCTAAGTGGGCAGAAGCGGTACCGCTGAGGGAAGCAAAGACGGAGAATATCCTCCATTTCTTCAAGACGCACGTCCTATATCGGTTTGGAACTCCACGACGGATCATCTCCGATAACGGGCCAGCCTACAGAAGCCACAAGATCAGTCGCTTTGCGCAACAGCATAATATAGACTGGAGATATTCCTCGGTTTATAATCCACGAGCTAATGGTCTGGCTAAAGCCTTCAACAAGACCCTGACGAAAATTATGAAAAAGACGGTGGCCCGAAATAAGAGAGACTGGCACGAGAGGCTGCAAGAAGCTCTCTGGGCATATCGAGCTACGTTCAAGACGGCCACAAGCACAACGCCGTACGCGTTGGTATTTGGGACGGAAGCAATACTCCCCGTCGAGATAGAGTTACCCTCTCTACGAGTGGCAGTCCACTACGAGCTGACGGACGAAGAAAATGCTCACCTTCGGCTTGAGGAGCTTGACGCCCTTGATGAAACCCGGCTCATAGCGCAACAAAATCTGGAGGCCTATAAAGCAAAGATGACGCGCTCATATGAAAGACTGACCCGACCGAGGACATTTCGCCAAGGCGAACTCGTGCTAGTGGTCAAAAGGCCTATGATCCCCAATCGCGCCAAGCGAGGAAAATTCGAGCCAAACTATGAAGGCCCGTACATCATAGATAAGGTCTACCAGGATGGGGCCTATCTACTCATGGACATGCACGGTGAAAGCCCTTTCAGGCCAATAAACGGTCGCTTCCTAAAGAGATACTACGCTTAAACTCTATCAGCAGTAACCAGCCTTCTCAAAGTCGGACCGAAATGTCCTTAAACTAATAGCAGACCGAAACGTCTTAAAACTACTACCGTAGCATCTTTAGGCTGACAAGATATAAAAAAATATAAAAATAAAAAGAATAAAAAAAACGGTATGTCCATAAGCAAAAAGGGTATGGATGAAAACCCGAAAGGGCTCCGTGAGTAAAAACAGCAGGGCTACCGGCGAGTGTTCGTGAAAACCTGAAAGGGCGCGACCTCGTAAAAAAAAAGAGAAGAAAATTAAAATATATATATATATAAAATAAAAACGGTATGTCCGTAAGCAAAATGGGCACGGATGAAAACCCGAAAGGGCGCCGTGAGTAAAAACAGCAGGGCTACCGGCGAGTGTTTGTGAAAACCCGAAAGGGCGCAACCCCGTTAAAAGACACTTACAGGGTCCTCTCGACCTTGTAGGGAGAAACCATCCGTGTGAGATCCTTACGACTCATAAGGGAGCAATACACTTAGGGATCCTCACGATTCCTAGGGAGAAAATACACTTGCGAGATCCTCACGACCCGTAAGGAGAACTCTCTTATGGGACCCTCACGGCTCATAAGATTTGAAAGTCTTAAGTTACAGAGACCTAAACCTGTGCTTAAGCAACCCCCACAACCTTCGATATTGCCCTACAAGTAGTTCAATACTGACCCTTGTATACAATCCACGGGCACGAATAAACATCTCCCTAACCAAGTCTCATCCGTGACTGGGGATATGTTCGTATGGTGAGCGACCCTTGTAAGTCCTCTCGATTTACAAGGAGAAAACCCTCCTGTAGGATCCTTACGACTTACAGAGGAACATGCACTTAGGAATCCTCACGATTCCTAAGGAGAAAATACGCCTACAAGATCCTCACGACTTGCAGGGAGAAATACCTTTGTGAGACCCTTACGGCTCATGAAGTTAAAAGCCTTAGTCGACAGTGCCTTAACCCTGTTCGCTAAGCCATCTTTGTTCGACATCGACGGAGGCAAATGATGATTCGCTCCTGGCAATATCCCAGATGTAGCGGTGCTGATGCCGAAATCAGTGTCTAATTCCAGGTTTACGGCGGAAAGCCAATAGGCCACACATGCATACGGAATAGCCGAAATGATTGGGCAACTTACAATAAAAAGCAGCAAGTAAAAATGTATGCATGCAAAATAGCCGAAATGATTGAGCAACTCGTAATAGAAAGCAGCGAGTAAAAATAAAATAAATAGCCGAAATGATTGGGCACCGCGAAAAATAGCCGAAATGATTGGGCAATCGCGACCTTCGCGATATAAAAGCTGAAATGATATAGCATCGCGGAGATAAAAAAATGATAATAAAACTTTGGCCCTACAGTTAAGATCACATCGATCCCTGTATACAATCCAAGGGCGTAAACAAAGAGGGAACCATACTTTCCCAACGGGCTCCGCCAGAAGACGAAGCCAAATCTCGACGGTTCATCCCAACTCCGAAGAAACCAGTGTCTTAAGCAAATTCCTCGACTCACGGATACAAACACTCCTTGACTAGAGCTTCCTGATCCGTGTCGACTCGCAGAGCAACCAGTGCCTCCGTGGGAAATCCTCGACTCGTTTCAAACCCCAAGGAAACAAATAATCCTTGGCGCTAGGGAAATAAATAATCCCTAGCAAATTCCTCGACTCACGGATACAAACACTCCTTGACGAGAGCCTCCTGATCCGCGTCGACTCGCAGAGCCACCAGTGCCTCCGTGGGAAATTCTCGACTCGTTTCTAACCCCAAGGAAATAAATAATCCTTGGTGCTTGGGAAACAAATAATCCCTAGCAAATTCCTCGACTCACGAATACAAACACTCCTTGACGAGAGCCTCCTGATCCGCGTCGACTCGCAGAGCCACCAGTGCCTCCGTAGGAAATCCTCGACTCGTTTCAAACCCCAAGAAAACAAATAATCCTTGGAGCTTGGGAAACAAATAATCCCTAGCAAACTCCTCGACTCACGGATACAAACACTCCTTGACGAGAGCCTCCTGATCCGCGTCGACTCGCAGAGCCACCAGTGCTTCCGTGGGAAATCCTCGACTCGTTTCAAATCCCAAGGAAACAAATAATCCTTGACGCTAGGGAAACAAATAATCCCTAGCAAATTCCTCGACTCACAGAT
The DNA here is from genome assembly GCA_030015575.1 of Agapanthus africanus. Lineage (NCBI taxonomy): Eukaryota > Viridiplantae > Streptophyta > Magnoliopsida > Asparagales > Amaryllidaceae > Agapanthus > Agapanthus africanus. The sequence continues at coordinate 85,092,011 of JASDDO010000026.1, read as the reverse complement.
ACAAACACTCCTTGACGAGAGCCTCCTGATTCGCGTCGGCTCGCAGAGAAACCAGTGTCTCCGCGGGAAATTCCCGATTCGTCTCAAATTGCAAGATGAAGCCCCAGGCAGCAGGAATCAAAAAGCTTGCTTCCCGAACAATGGGACCCTGCAAGTCGATCCAAAAAGATGTCTTGCATACTATTCACGGGTCTCACTCTCCAAAGTCGAATCTCGACAAGGAGGGAAACAACCGCTTACGGGCCCTCTCGACTCGTAAAAGGGAAAAATTCTCTTATAGGATCCTTACAACTTGTAAGAGAAAACACACTTAGGAATCCACACGATTCCTAAGGAGAAAATCCACCTATGAGATCCTCTCGATCCGTAGGGAGAAAAGGCTCTATGAGACCCTCACGGCTCATAGAGTTGAAAAGTCTTAGGCAGCGGATCTGAACCTGCGGCCTAAGCCATCGCTATATTTAAAAAAAAAACTAAGTTATCTGCCAATTATGTTTATCAAAGATAACATGCCGATAATAAGAGAAGGCAGAAAGCAAAAGAGCATACAAGACATTGCAAAATATAATGTGTATCTTTATTCATTGACTTCAATCAAATACAAGATGAATCGTACAAAAGAATAAAGAATGGATACATATTATTCAAAAGAAAAATTTTACAAATACATTGATACAAAGGCAGCTATTGGGAAGGAAGCGTCTTAAGTAGCTTTATCAGTTGTTCGTACACTTCCTTCCATGCCTTTTCCTGATTGGCCACCACTGCCAACTCTGCCTCCACTTGGGCCCGTTGCTGTGCGACAAATGCAAGCTGATCCCTGACGGCCTGATGAGCAGCTTCACGGCCTGGAGTGTCATGCTCGGCGACATCAAGTGCCCGCTTTAGTCTCAGCCCATTTGATATATGCTCCAGAAGGCCCTCGAAGACGGCCTTTACCTCAGCGGCGTTTGCCTCAACTTCAGCACGCAGACGAGCAGTTTTGCTTGAAGATTCTTGGCACTCCTTCAGCCTCAAAGCTGCTTCTTGTTCCAAATGACGGAAATGAGAAGTGTTTTGCTCGAGCCATTCTCCCCGTTGAGTGCTCAAGGCCAAAGTCTCGGGGGATAGGCGCATCGACTCCAGCTGATGAAGGCGAGCCTCAATCTCCCGACAATAGTTAACCCAAGAGGCGACAATGCCCTCGTCATGGAAGGTGGCAAATATCACCAACATTGGGTTAACCGTCATAGCGAAGTCCTCGGCAGATGTAGGAGCCTCGACGTCGAGTTCCTCGATGTAGTCGCTCAACATGCGCAGACTATTCGCCGCACCTTTTGAGGACGGACGTCTCTGGGAAGGGCCGCCCGGTATTGTAATACGAGACTCAAAAGGCACCGAGACTGGAACGACAGCTGAAAAGGACAAAATGTGATTAGATGATGATTCAATAGATACGAAGAAAGTCATTGATAAGATAGTTTACTATACCGGTTGAAGCAGGTGGCAAGGCCGGAAGGGCCGGTGGCGCAACCGATCTTTCTTCTCCCCTTTCAATTTGTAACACTGCGGTCAGGACAAGAGAGACTTAGAAATAATTCTACCACTGAAAAACAAAGATATCAATCGGGAACGGTACTTACCAGCGCCACCAGAGGGGGAGGCGAATTCAGATGGGAAGGAGAAGTGTGGGAGCAACACTTGATAGAGATGGTCAAAAAGCACTCCTGAAAGACACAACAGTATAACTTTAGTACACAAATTATGCGTCTGGAAGATAAGACTAAAAAATTGTAAACCCATACCTTCCAACATCTTCGAGGGTATGAGAGAGGGTTGAGAAGTGACCACCGCCAAGGCAGTCGTTGAAGGCGCTCCCTCGAGCAGTGGGGCATCGGCACTGACTGCACCTGCGTTACAAAAAAGGTAAATTTGTCAGAAAAATTGTGAGGTAAAGAAAGAACACTAACTTGGGATTTACCTGACGAGCTGCCGGCTGAAACGGAAGCATCTCCCTCCTCCGTAGACATGAGGCCACCGCCCGTGGCCTCATCACCCGACTCGATAGGGACCGTTGTCGTGCTTGCAAGACCTGGAGATGGCGGAAGATCATACACGGGGAGGGCAATGATTGGAGCGTTGCCGGACTCTTGGGAGAGAGTGGCTAACTCTTCCCCAAAAGTCGTACCCATTTCACCCGCTACTTTTTCGGGCTCCGCCGTCTCCATCGGCTCGTCCACCGTCACCACGAGGTCGCCGGCCTCAAGCGCCTCGTCCGCCACCCCCCTCGGTTCAATTGTAATGATCATTTCATCTGCCGCCACTTCAGGCTGGGCATCAATGACCCTCTCAGCTGCAGACCCCTCAACCTCCATCTCGGGACCCGAAGCCTCGGCGACGTTGCCCACCGTCGGCTCAGGCTCGGTAGGAGCTGCCTCCTCTGTCTCCTTGGGATCAATGGTTTCCGCCTCCCTCTCGGTCGGACTTGGCCCTGCAAGATAAGAGATATAAGGACCAATGGCATTAAAATCCTTATAACAAAAACTCTGAGAGAAATATTACCTGAAGTGGATTTACCGTTTGTGCTCCGAACTGCGCGCGCCACCTCTCTGCGGGCAGTGGATAGGGCGACAGGGGCCTCTTCGGATGGAGTATCAGCGCGAAGGACGGTGCTGGGACCCGCTCCCACAGCTAAGGCAGCCCTGCGTGCCTTCGCCTCACGCCTTAGCCGTTTTCTTTCCTCCCTAGCTGTCACAATGGACCTCTGTGACGCCTCTTTCACCGCGACGTCGTCATCCGTAAACAAAGACACCTCTAGAGCCTTTAAGGCGTCTCTCATCGGCTCCTCAAGACGGACTTCTTGCTGTAACCCCGAGGAAGCAGGAACGTCGGCAGCCGATAGGACATCTGCATCACTTGGCGGGAGCGGCATTGAGGTTCCTTTGATTAAAAAGGAAAGGTTAGATTGACCATAACATAAGGGAAATGAAAACTTAATGAATCGAAACTTAATAAGGCCCATGGATGCTCTAAGACGTTCCTCCTCCTGGAAAGTCTTCAAAGAAGCGGCAATGGCTTCTTCATTAGTGATGCCTGTTGAAAGAAAAGAAAGAAAAGCGTTAGTCAGAGGCAATGAAGAGGATATGTTGCAATAAAGAAAAGGCGACTAGTAGTTACCTGATTGCGCAAGCTTAGCTAGCCACGCGTCACGCCTCGCCAACCACGCTGAAGCTTCGAGAGTAGCCTCCAAGTCTGTATCGTCCGGCGGCGGCATCACTAATCCTTCGTTAGTCCCGTATTCGATCAGGCCCTCGGCATAGGGAGCATGGGGTTCCTGACCGAACACGACGTCCGCAGCGAAGAGCGACTTCTTTTTCTTTTGCCCTCCGACCCTAGGCTCACGTGGGATCGACTTCCGCTTAGCAGCCACTTTGGGACGACGGGTCCCGATGTCCGCACCCACGCCAGACTCCGGCGAGGATACAACCACTGTCTCCACTGGAGCACAGGGTGCGGGAGGTGCATCTGTGATATCAGGGAGCGGTAACTCACGTGGAGGACTTTACGCACGCGATGGTCTGCCACCGACATCTTTTAGAGGAGGAACCACCGGGGTCCTTGGCACTAAGGGAGCGATACGGTTGGTGCCGGGAGGCGCTTCTTTACGGTCGATCAACACTCGCCTCTCTTCCATTATAACAGCCCCCGTCGCATGATTGTACCACTCTTTATATACATTAAGGAGTCGTGGAGCGCAGGCCGGCGCGCTGATGAAAAAACGAGAACCCGTGTTCAGGCACATGAAGTGATGTAACGCGTTCTCCATCCCTTCTTCATTGGCAGCAGGTTCCAGTAAGAAAGCTTCCAAGGGTACCCCTTGATCGTAGCCCAGTTGTTGGGCGAAACGATGCGGGTTATATCTCATGAAGATTGCCGCACCGCCCTGCCTGAAGACTAGGAAGCCCGGTCTAATAGAATACAAGTGGAGGGTCTCCCGGGCCGTCAACACTGAAGCTCCATCCTTAAAAGAGTTCTGTAATGGTCGCACCGCAGTGGTGGACGCTTTTTCAATGGTTAATACCTTTTCAATGAAGGACATCCCGACTCCAACAGTGTGAGGGCGAAGCAGTAAACCTCTGGCGTTCCGTGGTGAAGGGGTCACGATTGATGCGCCAATCAACTGAATAATGCGAGGGCAACCACACTTGTCAAAGAACGAGGGCCTTTTATGCATGCCGAAGACACCCGCCATATGTAGCTCGAGCCACGACATAAAGTAGTGCATCGGGAAGACCACGTGCAATACCCCGGGCTCGTTAGCATCCGCTGCTCAGCTGAGACCATGATATAGATGCGCCAAGCCAGCGATCCCAACAGCCACCTTTACCCCGATGGCCATCCGGTGGGCTGGGTAAAAGACAGAGGGCCGCATACGATGAGAGTGCATTGGGATCGCAAACCAGCTCAGCCATAATCCAAGAAATCCTAAGAAAAAGGCCTCCTCATCCATTCTAGGGGCCGCGATTTCTGCAAATGACATGGTAGGGAAGTCCGGAAGGAAAAAACCCTTTTGATCTATCTCCTTCTCCGGTAGGTTGTCCACACCTAAACCAAAAGGGTAATCCAGAGTGGCAAACTTGGCAGCCTCTGATGAGAGGACGCTTGGGCGAAGGAACCGAGCGATGAAATCTTCAAAGTTAACCCCCGGACTCCCATGTTCGATAAAAAGAGATTCATAGATGTTCAACACCTTAATCAAACTTAGGAATTGATGTTGAATGGCATTCTCCGGTGTGACCCCCTTACCACTGGTCTAGCACCAAAGACGTACGCATCTGTCGGGAGCAGCTCCTCATAATGTTCTCCCATGACTGGTAGACCGGATACCTCCGTGAACTCCTCCAAAGAGATAGACACTTCCCGATCCATGGCAAGGAAAGTGTGGGTGGGAATGTTCCACTGCTCCAGGAAAGCCTTAAACCACCAGGTGGGGAGCGTGGGATACTGGAAGAGAGAGACGTAGACTGCGGTGTACAATCCTAATCTTATCAACTGCGAATTCTTCGTTGATAGGATGTACCGGGCCCACGGCAGGTAGCCAATCGAATGGCGGGGGATCAGACCAATGTTATATGATTGCTCCCAGGGTCTCGCCTCGCCCTGACAGATACGACGTCCTAGGATATCCAAGACCATAGGACGTTGGACCGGAACCGCATCCATAGCGGGATGAAGAAAGCTATTCACGGTCCAATCCACCATCTCCACGGCATACTGCACCGAGGGTGGGGTAGCATAATGAATCGCCGTGATGGGCTCGGACGGCACTGCGCATGTGAAGCTGCGTCGACCCATAATGATCTAGTTATACCAAGACCCCCAAAGGTGGAGATTCTTGTACTCCGGGTCGTATTCTCTAATCATGGTCAGGACTTCACGGTCCAAGGGCGCCTCGGGAAATCCCTCCTCCGAGCGGACGAACGGGAATGAAGTGTCTAGAGACATGATCGCTGCAAAAGAACAATTTAGCCGTTAGTGTTGTAATTCCAACGTTTGGCGTCTAAAAAAGAAAATGCATTAATTAAATTAAATTTAAATTAATTAATTACACCACACAGCAGTGCAGTGAGTAGGAGACCAAAGAGGGACCCACAAAATCTGGATGACAATACGTCAGTTAATAAGACAACCTCATCATTGGATGAGATTGTCAGTTGGTCCCCAGGAAAACATTCCCATTTATAAAAAAAAAGGAGGGGGAAGAATCCCTAGAGACAAGGAGAAAATCTCCTCTTTCAGAGCAAAGCTCTGTCACAGAGTGACACATGTCAAACTCTGATCTCAGAGAAATAAGATTCCTTAAAAGAGCATAGCTCTACGGTCCATCAGAAAATGTTACACCTAAAAGAATTAGAATTTTTGGAATCTTGGAAAATCCATGAAAAACTTGTGAAAATTTTTCATTTTTCAGATCTAAAAGATCTACAGATGATTCAAAGAGCAAAGCTCTGTTCATGGGTTAGAACCCATGAACAAGATCTCTACAGATCTATAAGTTCTTAAGAGCAAAGCTCTGTTTATGAAACCCCAATGGGGATCTTTTTAGATCAAAAGATCTGTGAGAGCAAAGCTCTGTTTATGAAACCCTAATGGGGATCTCTTTAGATCAAAAGATCTGTGAGAGCAAAGCTCTTTGGTTGAAGATTAAGTTCAATTAAATTTAATTAATTTTACCTAAAGTTTTGACTTTAGAAATGAGCAAAGCTCTGAAAGTTCTTGAATGAGAGAAAAGCTCTGGGAAATAAAAATCTTGAAATGATGAGATTTTTCTAAGGGCCAGAGGTCCTATTTATAAGGCACTTGCGCCCCTTGAGCTCACCCCTTGATCCAACGATCAAGAGTTTGCCACCGTTACCCTCACGTGTGCGCCACATGAGCGCAACGGTGGGGGGGGGGGGGCATTTGTTTCGCCCAATCAGAGCAAAGCTCTGTTGAAATTCAAAATTCAAAATTTTGAAGCAACGCTTCAAATCTCGGGCGCAACGCGCCACATGTCAGGCGCTAATACGTCAGCGCAGCGCCCAAGAAGGCGCGCCCAATTAGAGCAAAGCTCTATTTTAAGCAAAATTAAAGCAAGCAACGCTTCAGTCACGCAGGCACTGCGCTGCGCGACACGTGTCAGCGCAGATGCGCTAGCGCAGCTACGCAAACACTGCGCTGCGCGACACGTGTCACGCGCTGGGACATTTGCGCCAAACGGAATTAAGATTTTAAAGAAATCTTTCTGTTCTTGTTAAAACAAGAAGATTTTCTTCTGTAAAACAGAAGCCCTTGGATCAAAGATCCAACGGTGGGGAAAATTCCCCAAATCACTCAGAGAAAGATCTCTTCAACAAAATTAACTAATTTATGGGCACTATAAAAGAGACCCCAGACCTCAATTCAAGGAGATCAACATTTTTCTTGAAAAAAGTCAAGAGCTTCAAACAAAGAGAGAATTCTGAGAAAATTTCAAAGAAAAAGGTAAAAACCTTCACGAGAGAAAAGAAATCTCTTTTAATAAATCATTGGTCTAAAAACCAGATCAATGTTCTTCATATAATAAACAGTGCTTTGCACTTCTTATGAATCACTGGTTCTTTAAAAAACAAGAAAACAACAAAATAAAAATAGTGCTTTGCACTTTTGTGAACCTCTGGTTCTTGAAACAAAAAGAAAAACTTATTTTTCTTTGATCTAAATTAGATCAAGAAATCAAATAGTGCTCTGCACTTCTGTTCTTGAATCTAAAAGATTCTTAGTGCTTTGCACTTCCAAACTGCGCTGTTGCGCTCTTGAAAGAGCGCCACGTGTCAGCTACAGAACAACTTGCGCTACGCGCTCTTGAAATAGAGCTTTACTCTCTGGAATTGGCGCAACTCACCAGAGTGCGCCACGTGTCAGCAGCGCAACAGCGCAGCGCACTAGCGCACTGCGCAGTTGCGCTTGCGCTCACCAGAGCATGACACGTGTCCTCACCACAAGCGCTTACGCTCAGTGATTGGCGCAAAGCGCCTGACAAATGCAATGCATTTCTTTTCCTGAAGGGCCAGGCCCAATTAAAAGACCAAACAGGCCTAATTAAATTGATGCTCTTCATCATTTATAAATGGGCAGAGCCCAAACAAAATAATAAAAACGCTATGCAGATGCCTTGCAGAGTCCAAAATAAATTGATGCCCTGCATCTTTTATGGGCAGAGCCCAAACAAAAAAATAGAAAATAATGCAATGCATTATTTAAAAATGGGCCAAGCCTTAACACAGGTCTAACAGACCAAAAACAAATAAAAGGCGTCGAATACTTTGGACTTAGCCCAATCATGGCCGTAAGTCCTCAAATTAAATTGACCGAGCGATATTGCTCCCTTAAATCAATTTATATCCGGTTTGAGGGTACATCTCCGAGCTCCTCCGACACCTCTCGTTGTAATCCTTCAACGACGTCAGAGAGGCGACGGGTCCCAACAACCACACATGAATACGGATTGCAGGGTCCTTAAACTCGTGGACCGAAATGTCCTTAAACTAATATTGGACCGAAACGTCCCTAAACTAATATTGGACCGAAACGTCCCTAAACTAATGTCGGACCACCACGTCCCTAAACTGGAACATAGACCACCACGTCCCTAAACTGGAATAGGGACCACTACGTCCCTAAACTGGAACACGGACCACTACGTCCCTAAACTGGAGCAATAGGGCCCCCAAATGCTCTTTTGTCGGATCTAAACGGTCCCGTTAAGTTGATCTTAGTCTCAAAACAGGACTAGCGTATCCTTAACGAACGTTTAAGTTGATCTTAGCCGCAACGCGAATAATGCATCCTTAAACTAAAAACACCAAACCCAAATCTAAGTAAATACGGATTTGGACTAATCCACGTCCTACGGGCGTCGGCATTACTCGGTCTCCGTATACAATCCACGGGCAACCACAAACAAAACAAACACACAAGACACGATGTGAAATTCTGGAGAAGGAGAAAGTTGTTACCGCGATGCGGTAGCGTAATTAACTGCAGGGGCTTGCGCCTGCAGGGTAGAGCGTCCCCACAATCAAAAAACCCCTCAAGCGAGGGGGAATCTGACGAAATCTGCTACATCGGCCGCATCCGTCTAAACCTCCGATACACGGTGCCATAAATCAACTTGGCATCTTCGGAGAGGTGGACGGATAAAACCAAATAGCATCTGCCCCGAATCACCAGCGTCAGGACATCGAGGTCCTGTGCGCCGCCGTTCGGAGGGGAACATACTCATAACCCAATGAGCACTTGTATACATCTTAGGTGAACCAACTGACACCAGTGGCTTGTGAGACCGGCCACCGTCCCTCGTCGGGGTCTCGACTGTATACACTAGTCTACTCTGGAGTATCGATGCCCTGTCTCGAAAACTCCCACGACTAGGGACCTTTTAAGGATGTGCTTATAGACCCCAGATCCCACGTATATGATCGTCATCATACTGCTGGCCGCCAAGCAAGAATCCTAAGGGCTCTATCAATGTGTAATAGTGACCTCTAAGGTCACCTAAACCAGTACACGATGATAAAGATAAACCAGATAGCATACTATCATCTTGAGTAAGACTGTCCTACCGGTATAGGTCCTCCCTCAATCATTGCAATCACGTGCCTGCGATCCAATAATTGACTCTGAGAGCACTATATCCAACAATCTCCCACTGGCACTCAAGGCTAATTATTGCGATGTCGCATACTCACAGCCCCGTGTAATACCGAACACCCAACTCCTCTACTAATTAGTTTCACAAAACCCGTTTGCGAAACTATTGCGTTCGAGGAATAGCCTCAGTAAGTGGATCCGCCCTGATGTTTCTTTCTCTGTCTCTCTTTATCTCAAGTTCGCAGAGAAACCCATCTCCCAAAATGAGCAATACCTGTCTCAGAATATGTCTGGATATCTGATGGGACCTAGCTCATAAATGAACTCCAAATCCAAACTTCTTAGACTGTATCGTCAACTGAACTTAATCAGTATCCTGCGCCATGCCTCCCTCAGTATCCGCTTGGACCACCTGTCCAAAATACTACCCCTCGTCAGAGGGAAAACTATAACTCTGACAGTCACTCTGTCATCCAGGTCACCTTGGAAGTCTGGAATGATAACCGTCTCCCGAAGGAGAATGCCGTTATCATATCCCTAGAACATTCACTTATGTTCTAAAACCGCTTCCGATCGTTTCTCCAGGATTGGATCAATTTCAACATATCGCATCTCGTGCAAAAACAACATCTGGTGTGGTACTTGATATCTCATGATTGACTCAATTGCCTAAGCAAGTGATCTGCCAATCATGCACATCCCACTCTCCTTTAGTCTGCAAGATACCTTTAGAGAGGGTGACTCCATCACCTGTAGGTACACTACCGTGTCAGGAGTCGTCCATTCTAAAACACCTTTAGAATGCTGTCTAAGTACCCAGATTGGGAAACTACCCAAATCTAGATCTAAAACCATAGATCTAGTAACCAGAATGTCTGATATAATATCCAATTCTTATGTGGAGAAACCACTGTGTGACAACCAAAGTATAACCGATCATAGGGCAGGAATATCACTTCCTACTCTGTGTATGTCAACCAAATACCAGGACATCACACCCTACTACCTTCTTAACAGATCCATCCACTTTTCTGATGAAGTCAAACCTACGACCGTCTCATCAGAAATAGATGATCTATCTCCGCTATAACCGCTTTAGTCCATAAATAGACATAAGCTATTTGCCCACTATGATTCCGCTGCTCCCACTGACTACGACAACCCTCTGGCAGAGTCATATACACGTGCATTTCTAAAGGTAGTTTAGAAGGACTCTATACTCATCCTCCTGCCGGGTCTCACAGTCTGGAACAACAGCAATGGAAAGTCTGGGTAAACAAGAACCTCCCTGTCACCGTCTTTGAGCATACCGAAGTACCTCTCGAGTGCCTGAGGTTACCCACCATATCTGTGGAGTGGCCAATGGAATGTCAAATCAGATTGAATCTTTAGGTTCTCATCAAATTTTCAGTAATCGTTTGCGGTTCTGGAATCACTTCCAGTTCTACCATACTCCTGTAGGGTTCCTAGGCACTCTTGTGAAGGTTCATAAGGTATCAAACATGCCCGAATAAAATTTTAGACATGCCGAACAACCCAAAGCCGGGATTTTTGCTAGATTATTAGGGTTTAACATGCAAGTAAACATCTTTACAATTAAGTGTGAGGGATTACAACCTTTGTAATCCGCTCCTTCGCTTCATAAGCTCTGAGTAGAAGTCCCTTCGCCGCGATCCACGATTTTCCGGACTCAAGAGAGTCTCCACGACTCTAACGATCCATGCTAGCTTGTAGTGCTCCGCTTCTCCGATGATCTACGTCGAAATTGCTATAACTCAAGCTCTCTCACTCTAATGAGGTGAACACCCTAATCTAATGGGCTAGATTAGATGAGGATGATGGAGTAGTATTTATGCTTTCTTTTTATATCATAATCCTACATGAAATCATCACAAAAGGAATTTCTAGTGAGCTCTTTCAAAAACTCAAGAGAGAAGAAGATGAAGAATAATGAGATAATCCTTTGGTGATGAACAGTAGATAAGAATATATGATTGATCATAGAACCATGGTCAAGGATGAGAAGGTTAACCTTTGTAGAGAATAAACTAGGGCTAGGGTTTGGTTAGGTTAAATAATGAGTCATAAGATAATATCAAACATAATATCTTACACTTGACAAAAGGAAAGCTTCTAGATGGTGCAAGAAGAAGCTAACCCTAATCAAACCCTAACCTTGCTTAACCTCTACTAAACATGTTCTATTATCAATCATATCATGTCACAATAATATATATCACATATATATTATATATTTGCAACAAAAGAAAATAATACAATTAACATATATCGCATATATATCAATGTATTAATCCGGTGAGAAAATGAAATAATAAAGCGAGCCAATATTAGATAATGTAATACAATATATCATATATATCATTATACATTAAATCATCGAATCAACACTTGATACGATCCGGCTATATCGAATATAACCGACTAATATATCATGTACTGATTCATCGAATCAACACTTGATCCGATGACCTGGTTCATATCTAAATATCGCGAGAATATAATACAGTATCTCATATCGCATTATCCTCGGTCCTGCACATATCACATATGCGCCTCTACTTCGTTTTGCCTGAGCCAAGAAACCTTTGTGTAGGACTCTAAAGAATCGTCAATACGCCGGTAGCAGGTGATGATCATATCAAACACCCACAAGCTGCAAGCGGTCAGCTAAACATAACAGCCACCCAGGTATTGAGCGATCAGAAGATCAACAAGCTAGCATGTACGTTCTCCTGTGAATCCAATCAGTAACACTCCCGCACAGTCCGGTCTGTTCGTCTGATATGTCGCATATCAAGTCTAGGGGTGGTATACGTCAGACCCCAGTAACCGATAAGTCGTGTCGATGTGAGGCTCATAACAGGTCGAGAAACTACTAGTAACACTTACCAGTAAATCTCAATATCAGCCCTGGCCAGAGACTTCCAGTTATAGCCAATCGAACACAGCACAACATCAACTCCCTATACCGGGAGAGACGAATCCCCTCCTATCGCTCATTATCTCCATATGATTCGGGACTGCACCCAAAAGCCACCGTTTTGCATGCCCTCTTGGACGTGGTAAGGTGGAAATCAAAGCACGGTGGGAATCACACAAGACTCTATGACGATCTCGGGTCTACAGACTACCCTGTACCAGTGTCACCGGAGAACTGCCATCTGACGTGTGGTATATCACCATCTGGGAGTTCTCGGCAAGTCCGTCCAGTGTACCCAGTCTCCACTGAGCACCCGTACACCATCTCTGATGTCAAACACCGATGGATATGGGATCATCCATCGCCCATCATATGGGTCAAGATGCGTATACGCTAATCTACTCTGGTGTATCGATGCCCTGTCTCGATATACCCTCAGCTAGGAACAGTTATAGGATGTACTCATCGACTACCGTGGCCCCACTAGTATGATCTCATCATAGTCCCAGTAGTCGAGTACAAATCCTAAGGGCTTTATCAACATGTGAGAGAAAGAAAGTAAACCGGTACAAGTCAACATGTTAAGATAAAGTGAAACCAAATAGCTTACTATCATGACGAGCAAGAAAGTCCTCTCTATATATATCCAAGCATCCATCATAATATACGTCATATATACAACAATGGCCTCTAGGGCATATACATAACTAACAATCTCCCACTTGCACTAAGGCCAGCTGTTGTAGTATCTCATACCCAGCATCCCGAATAATCTCTCAAACTATATCTGGGGAATGGCCTTCGTGAGTGGATCCACAGTGTTGTCCTTCGTATCTACTCTCCTGACCTCGATCTCCCGGCGATCAATTATCTCACTGATCAGGTGTACCGCCTCAGAATATGTCTGGACTTCTGATGGGACCTGGGTTCCTTGGCCAAAGCCACAGCTCCATTGTTATCGCAATACAGAGGTATTGGATGCTCAATGGATGGAACCACACCAAGTTCATTGATGAACTTCTTCATCCAGACATCCTCTTTGGCAGCATCGTTGGCAGCGATGTATTCAGCCTCCATCGTCGAGTCTGCAACGGTATCCTGTTTGGAACTCTTCCAACATACCTCCCCTCTATTGAGGGTAAAGACAAATCCCGAGTGCGACTTAGAGTCGTCCTTATCACTTTGGAAGCTTGAATCGGTAAAGGACTCCACCCGGAGTTCTCCGTTACCATACACCAAGAACATCTCTTTAGTCCTTCATAAGTACTTGAGAATGTTCTTCACAGCTGTCCAGTGACTCTCTCCAGGATCTGCTTGATACCGACTCACTACACTTAGTGAGTATGTTACATCGGGTCTGGTACATAGCATCGCATACATGATAGAGCCTACTGCTGAAGCATAGGGTATCCCTTGCATGCGAGCTCTCTCCAAATCAGTCTTGGGAGACATCTCTTTGGAGAGAGTGAGTCCAGAGATCGTGGGTTGGTTCCCACGCTTGGATTCTTCCATACTAAACCTCTTTAGTATGGTGTCAATGTACCTGGATTGGGACAATCCCAGTATCCATTTAGATCTATCTCTATAGATCATGATTCCCAATATGCAGGAGGCATCACCTAGATCTTTCATTGAGAATCTTTGTGATAAGAAGAGCTTGACTGATTGCAGCATAGAAATATCATTTCCTATCAAGAGTATGTCATCCACGTACAATACGAGGAAGACTACCTTACTCTCTGCTACCTTTTTATAGATACAAAGTTCATCTATATTTTTGATGAAGCCAAACTCTTTGACTACAACATCAAAACAGATGTTCCAACTCCGCGATGCTTGCTTTAACCCATAAATGGATTTAAGCAGCTTGCACACCTTTCCGCTGCTCCCACTATCTACGAAGCCCTCTGGCTGAGTCATGTACACGCACTCTTCTAAATCACCGTTCAGAAAGGTGGTATTAACATCCATTTGCCAGATTTCGTAGTCATGGTATGCAGCGATGGCAAGTAAGATCCGGATGGACTTAAGCATAGCCACTGGAGAAAAGGTTTCGTCATAATCCACACCTGGTCGTTGACGAAAACCCTTTGCAAAAAGTCTAGCTTTGAAAGTCTCAACTTTTCCATCTACACCAAATTTCTTTTTAAAGATCCACTTGCTCCCAATGGGTTTTACCCCTTCAGGAGAATTTTCTAAAGTCCATACTTTGTTGATGTACATGGATTCCATCTCAGATCGCATTGCATCCAGCCATTTCACAGAGTCACCACTCGTGATGGCCTGCTCGAAACTAGTTGGGTCATCATCTTCCATGATGCAATCCTCGCTTCCACCATCAATGAGAAAACCGTAGTATCTCTCAGGTGGACGAGAAACCCTACTAGATCAGTGGAGATGCTGAGGCTCGTCGGGTACTACTGAATCTTCTGGTTCCAACAAATCATCAGTTGTAGTTTGTGGTGCTGGAACCTCTTCCAGCTCTATCTCTTTGCCACTAATTTCTTTTGCAAGAAATTCCTTTTCTAAAAAGGTGGCATATTGAGAAACAAACACTTTTTGTTCCTCAACGTGGTAGAAAATATGTCCTTGAGAATTCTTTGGATATCCCACAAACTTGCAAAGAACTGATCGTGCCTCGAGTTTGTCCGGATTTTGCCTTTTGACATAGGCCGGACAACCCCATATCTTAAATCTTTTAAAATATGGTCTCATTCCCCTCTATATCTCATATGGGGTTGAAGGCACTGATTTAGATGGAACTTGATTCAATAGGTATGCCGCTGTCTCAAGCGCATAACCCCAGAAGGAAATAGGTAACTCAGCTGTACTCATCATAGAGCGTACCATATCTAATAGGGTGCGATTCCTCCGCTCCGACACACCGTTGTGCTGTGGTGTATAAGGAGGAGTAAGCTGAGAGAGAATCCCATTCTCTTTTAGATAATCTAGGAACTCATTGCTTAAGTATTCCCCTCCTCGATCAGATCGAAGGATCTTAATACTTTTGCCCGTTTGGTTCTCTACTTCGTGCTTATATTCTCTGAATTTCTCAAAAGCTTCAGACTTATGTTTCATCAGGAACACATGTCCGTCTCTAGAGAGATCGTCAGTGAATGTAATGAAGTAGGAAGAACCGTTCCTAGCATACGTAGACATGGGACCGCATACATCAACTATGTACCAGTCCTAAGAGTTCTGTAACTCTTTCTCCGTGTCCACTAAACGGAGCTTTGGTCATTTTTCCTTTGAGACATGAATGGCAAGTATCATAAGATGATAATTCGAACGGATTCAAATATCCATCCTTATGTAACTTAGCCAGTTGTGTCTCATTGATATGACCAAGTCTACAATGCCACAAGTAGGATTCGTTCATTTCTGAACTTTTCCTCTTGTGTGTATTTTGTATATTGAGAACTGTATTTTGATTGAGAATGAATATGCCATTATGTAACGAGCCTGATGCAATCAACTTTTGATTTAGGAATATGTTCATAACATTATCCTGTACTACAAAATTATATCCTTTTTTACTTAATAAAGAAACTGATATAATGTTGCACATCATGTTCGGTATATAGTAGCACTCATTCAGAATCAGTGTATTACGACTTGGTAATACAAGGTGTATTCGCCAACTGCTTTGGTTACAATACTTGCAACGTTCCCTACTTGAACGGAATGATCACCTTTTCCCAGTTCTCTACCTTTACGTAGCCCATGTAACAATTTACATATGTGGGATCCTGATCCGGTATCTAATACTCAGGACGTAGGGTGAACTGAGAAACAGTTCTCAATAACTAACACACCTGAAGAAGATGCATCAACATGCATGTTCTTTTGGGCGGCTTGAGAATCCAGATATGCTCCTATTCCCTGTTCAGTCTTATAACTCTTATAAGAAAGAACGGGTCCAACGTTCCCCTGCTCAGTATAATAAGCGGGTTCAGTCAATACATCCATATTATTATCTTGATTATGGCCTGATATGGTCGCTACCGAGAGAGAGAGAAGAAAACACTTTAGCGTATGCTCTTGCAAGATTAGATTGGTTATTATCTTATCTAATCAGGATGTCTCCCACTGTTTTTATCAAATCTTCCTTCAAACCCTAAAAGGTAAGATTAGCCGGGATTAATTACACCCTACAATTTCGTCAATCTTTCAGCCATATCAGTGTCGGTACTTGAAGGAGGTTCCCCGTGCTTTTGTACGGAACTAATTAAAGTAAACCTCGTTTTCCCAGAGGCGTAACCTCGTTAACACATTTCTAGACACCTACTTGATCGGCTAATTATCCTGTGTAAAACTCTCCCAGGAGTAACTCTTACTCGCAGTGGGTATCGGGATCCAACTATCTCACAGGAGGTATGCAATCTCATTGCAAATTTCAACACTTGAAATTCCCGATAATGCTTTTGCCCCTAGCAACTCATGACCTTAACATGGTCAACAAATCATAAGCGCTAGCCAAGATCAACCTGTCATTTCCCGATTGAATTAAACCCACCCGTACGACCCTTAACATGGTCAACAAAGTCGTACGACTATCCTAATCCAATCACATCACATGTTTTAGCAGATAAGCACTAATTAGCTACCGTACACTACGCCTTAACATGGTCAACAAACGTAGCACGGATACTAAGTGGTACTTATCTGAAATGACGGAGGGCTACGCAGGTTTTTCAGAAAACCATGAGCGTAATGAACTTGATATCGTTGTAGAATCGAGTGATTTTGAAAAGGAGTGTTTTTTAGGCTTCTAGTTTCGCTAAAGAGGTCACTCCCGGTGAAGAGATCTCGGCTCTTTCCCCATCGAATAAGGTGCAGAGTATATCATATATACCGCTGTGCAAAGCAAGAACTATATAAGCTGTCAAAAACTAAATCGCGAGTTTGTAGCATCTGCCAATTTCGCTAAAGAGGTCACTCTCGGTGAAGGGATCTCGGCTCTTTCCTCATCGAATAAGGTGCGGGGTATATCATATATACCGCTATGCAAAGCAAGACTGTAGCTACCCTTTTTATAAAGTTTTGATTCTACAACATCTTTTAGGTTTCTTTTCTTTTTATTAATCTTATTAATAAAATCCCATCAGCTTATGCTTCCTAAGCATCACAGAAGAAACGAAAGCAGTAATATTTATATATCAGCATATATATATATATATAGTATAAGCATTCGTCTCAGGCAGTAATATGATCTCATCACAGAACATTGCAGCAGAAGAACATATATGAAATATTGGATATACTAGGATGTCCGTGTTTTTAATACGAGCCTGTATAAAACACGGATTCCACGGTCGTGATGAATAGCCAAACCCACATCCCAAGACCCCTACGAGAGCGGCAAGTAACACTGCCAATTCTAGGGTTAGGAGACCCGGTCTCGACTCTTCGAGATGGCCTCCCACTGGACCCTAGAACCCGGTTACTAGTTCTCCCCTCCTTGGGTCTACCTAATGCGGAAAAGTAAATAATATACAATGGTGACATCAACCTCATCCCGGAAGTGCCCCAATAAAAGAATATTACATACAAATGAATTTTACATGAATGAAAATAAAAACCCTCATCTCACATAAAACCCCCGGCTATTCAGAACACGACGATCCAATATAACATATCACAGCAACACATAATATCACATATCATCAACGTAAGTAAGTATGTATACACCGATCGTCGTTGACGTATAGCAACGAAAACCAGCAATACAACTACATACTACACTTACGGTCACAGAAAAGAAATTGTAAAACTACAATATTTGGAATCCACAATCACTTTAGACATCGTAAATCCGAAATATCACATACTTCGCATTTCATGCCTAACTATATAAATTCCACATATTGTATCACATTCCAGATAAATAGACAGTATTAAACTTTCCGAACAGATAATCAAATACCCAAAATTTCCTAAATTGCTCAACACTTGAGCGGAGTTCAAATAATCCCAGAATATGTCACAGTACCGGTGATCCAGTCGTAGAAGGGTCAAGCCAACGCCTCACATGTGGCACGCCGTACTGCCCCAAACCCTAAGGTTTAGAAGCAGTTCAAGACGGTCACATAATCGAGTTAAGGTTTGTTGTCTTCTAGAGGGTCCACCGTGTTACTTGTACAATTTTTACGAAAGATTTAAACCCGATAAAAATTCAACACTTGAAAGTTTTTCGTGCCGAAAAAAATGAGTTATTGATATCCGTTCGAACATTTTAACAGTTTCTAAATATCCGGAAATAATAACGAATTTAAATTTTCCGATCGAATCAACGATTACAAAATAGACCCCAATATACTCAACACTTGAGTCAGTTTAAAAATACCCAGAAAATAGCAATTACAGAAACAAGTATTACTGTGGAAAAATGATGGCATAATTCCTTTTTACTGCCGCGGATCCGCGGCCCAAGCGCGGTACGGCCGCGGTTCCGCGGCGGTTTGTAGGTATTATACTGTCGTTTTTTACCACAATTCTTATTTTTCCCTGCTGAATTTTTTAGGTATTTTTAATTCAGAAAAATCCCAGTTTTTAAAAAATATCCAGAGAGGGGTTCATTTTCGTCGTATCGGGTTCGATCGGAGTTTTAACTTCGTATACACGTCGCCTAATGCTCTAGCTAGGCTCTGATACCACTGTAGGGTTCCTAGGCACTCTTGTGAAGGTTCATAAGGCATCAAACATGCCCGAATAAAATTTTAGATGTGCCGAACAACCCAAAACCGGGATCTTTGCTAGATTTTTAGGGTTTAACATGCAAGTAAACATCTTTACTACTAGGTGTGAGGGATTACAACCTTTGTAGTCCGCTCCTTCGCTTCATAAGCTCCGAGTAGAAGTCCCTTCGCCGCGATCCACGATTTCCCGGACTCAAGAGAGGCTCCACGACTCTAACGATCCATGCTAGCTTGTAGTGCTCCGCTTCTCCGATGATCTACGTCGAAGTTGCTATAACTCAAGCTCTCTCACTCTAATGAGATGAACACCCTAATCTAATGGGCTAGATTAGATGAGGATGATGGAGTAGTATTTATGCTTTCTTTTTATATCATAATCTCACATGAAATCATCACAAAAGGAATTTCTAGTGAGCTCTTTCAAAAACTCAAGAGAGAAGAAGATGAAGAATAATGAGATAATCCTTTTGTGATGAACAGTAGATAAGAATATATGATTGATCATAGAACCATAGTCAAGGATGAGAAGGTTAACCTTTGTAGAGAATAAACTAGGGCTAGGGTTTGGTTAGGTTAAATAATGAGTCATAAGATAATATCAAACATAATATCTTACACTTGACAAAAGGAAAGCTTCTAGATGGTGCAAGAAGAAGCTAACCCTAATCAAACCCTAACCTTGCTTAACCTCTACTAAACATGTTCTATTATCAACCATATCATGTCACAATAATATATATCACATATATATTATATATTTGCAACAAAAGAAAATAATACAATTAACATATATCGCATATATATCAATGTATTAATCCGGTGAGAAAATGAAATAATAAAGCGAGCCAATATTAGATAATGTAATACAATATATCATATATATCATTATACATTAAATCATCGAATCAACACTTGATCCGACGATCCGGCTATATCGAATATAACCGACTAATATATCATGTACCGATTCATCGAATCAACACTTGATCCGATGACCTGGTTCATATCTAAATATCGCGAGAATATAATACGGTATCTCATATCGCATTATCCTCGGTCATGCACATATCACATATGTGCCTCTACTCCGTTTTGCCTGAGCCAAGAAACATCTGTGTAGGACTCTAAAGAATCGTCAATACGCCGGTAGCAGGTGATGATCATATCAAACACCCATAAGCTGCAAGCGGTCAGCTAAACGTAACAGCCACCCAGATATTGAGCGATCAGAAGATCAACAAGCTAGCATGTACGTTCTCCTGTGAATCCAATCAGTAACACTCCCGCACAGTCCGGTCTGTTCGTCTGATATGTCGCATATCTAGTCTAGGAGTGGTATACGTCAGACCCCAGTAACCGATAAGTCATGTCGATATGAGGCTCATAACAGGTCGAGAAACTACTAGTAACACTTACCAGTAAATCTCAATATCAGCCCTGGCCAGAGACTTCCAGTTATAGCCAATCGAACACAGCACAACATCAACTCCCTATACCGGGAGACACGAATCCCCTCCTATCGCTCATTGTCTCCATGTGATTCGGGACTGCACCCAAAAGCCACCGTTTTGCACGCCCTCTTGGACGTGGTAAGGTGGAAATCAAAGCACGGTGGGAATCACACAAGACTCTATGACGATCTCGGGTCTACAGACTACCCTGTACCAGTGTCACCGGAGAACTGCCATCTGACGTGTGGTATATCACCATCTGGGAGTTCTCGGCAAGTCCGTCCAGTGTACCCAGTCTCCACTGAGCACCCGTACACCATCTCTGATGTCAAACACCGATGGATATGGGATCATCCATCGCCCATCATATGGGTCAAGATGCGTATACGCTAATCTACTCTGGTGTATCGATGCCCTGTCTCGATATACCCTCGGCTAGGAACAGTTATAGGATGTACTCATCGACTACCGTGGCCCCATTAGTATGATCTCATCATAGTCCCAGTAGTCGAGTACAGATCCTAAGGGCTTTATCAATATGTGAAAGAAAGACAGTAAACCAGTACAAGTCAACATGTTAAGATAAAGTGAAACCAAATAGCATACTATCATGACGAGCAAGAAAGTCCTCTCTATATATATCCAAGCATCCATCATAATATACATCATATGTACAACAATGGCCTCTAGGGCATATACATAACTAACAACTCCCACTACTGTTTTTTGAAAAAATCCATTTTACTAAAACTATGGCGAGTCAAGAACAATATCACTATTGATCTTCCAGATGGTAGAAAGTCAACCCTCGTCATAGCCCGGGTCAACCCATAAACAGCCATTACAGAAACGTGCCTTTAGTTGTCCAGAGTCTGGTTTTAAGCATAAGCCGGACAACTCCCCGTACCTTAACAATGTTAAGATGTAAACTATTCTATATCCAATATAGAAATAGAGGCACTGATTTAGTGCATGTCAGCTAAATGGAGAGAGGCTGATCAGCGTTACTCAACTTAGGAGGGCTTCCAATTATGAGTAACCTGAAAGAGAAGCAAGTTCTCTTAAAACCATTACTATCAACTGAATACCATACACAAGTATCTACATCTTCGCTCACCTTGAAGAATCCTGATACTTGCAATACCTGGTTCTCTACTTTATTCTTATACCTGTAACTTCTCAAAACTTAGACCTTACATTTCTACGAAACACATGTCTAAGAACTAGAGAAGTCACAAGTAAACAGAATATAGTACAAGTACCAACCCCTCTGTCCTTATGGACACCGGACAATATACAATACTCTGTATAAGTCTCTTGAGTCTAATAACTCATTCCCTGTATGTCGTAGGTTGAAAACTGTACTTATGGTTAAGAAGAATTACACCGCTGTTTAATGCTCCTTACCTAACCATCCACTGATATAGGTAAATGTCATAGACATAATTTCAAAAAGTTATATCTCACTTCATAAAACTGAACGTACAGATATATCAATTTGAAATTGGTGCATAACAACGGATATTCAAAACCAAATATTTGCCGTCTGGCAAACAACCCAGGCGATTTCCTCAAATATCACCAATTACAACGAATCCCGATATAATGAGGATAATCACCCAATTCCCAATAACTTACTCCCACTCATCATCTGTAAAACCATACAGATGTGAGAATCAAACCTGGTAAATACATACCTTGGAGTAAGAGCTAATTGGGAAATCAGTTTTCTTTTAACAGTACACAGTGAAACTGAAATATTGAAATGTTTCGTAGGGGTATCCGGGTATTCCTAGTAATGCCTCTTCCATTATCCAGATTCACAACTGTAACCGTATATTTATTTGTCATCTCTCCAAATCCCTTCATTTGTCTATAGTCATTACTTTCTGTACACCCTCTTAGGCTAAATGGTTTTCTTCCTTCCCTACCGTTCGGCACCAGCCTATGGTTTGGAAGAAGACTATCCAATAAGCATAATGGGTGTAATGTCCTAATCCTAGGAGCACTCGCAATGCGAGAGAAGATGAAGATAAAAGACAACCGAATAAACCTTATTACTATTTCTCCTGAACCAGAATCCATCCCCGAACTGGAACAAGTCCCTTCGAGTTCGTATATAACCATACGATGGAGTATCCAATAAACTGTGGATCTTCGTAGTGATACGGAGTGTTCTGGAGAAATACAAAGGTGGTGTAGGATCGGGGGGAGCTTGAAGAACCCCTCGCCCTTAGCCTCTTCTAGTAGCACTGCCTGGGAGACATTGAGCGGTGTGTACTCCTGGAACTTTGGGAGATAGGTCTTTTGCCGTTCAGGTCCCCTTCTCTCTTCTCTTCCCCTCTTCTTCTGGTCGGTTTGCTCTGCCCGAAGGAGATTTGCGCTTACCTCGGATTCGAGCTGGACCTCGTGCTCGGTCCGGGCCTTTACCTCGGCCATGGTCTTAGGTTGTGCTAGTGCAAAGGAGCGTAACCACTCCTTATGCCTAAGACCAGACCTTAGTGCCGTGATGACCGTCTCGTCCCGATGCTCGGGGACCTCGAGAAGGGCGTTGTAGAAGCGAGTGACGTATACTTTGAACGTCTCTTTGTCTCCGCTCTTGATCATGAAGAGGTGGTCGACGGTGCGTTTTTGCCGCCTGTTCCCGACGAAGTGACCGAGGAATTGGATGGCCAGCTCGTCGAAAGTTGAGATCGAGCACGGCTCAAGTCCTCGAAACCAGTCTCGCCCGGAGCGGATGAGAGTGGCCGGGAAAGCCCGGCACTGGGCGGCGTCGGAGTTGTCTTGGAAGCTCATCCCTGCAGTGAACGCATCCAAATGGTCCTTCGGGTCAGACTTGTCATCGAAAAGGGAGACCTTTGGGGGCTTGTTGCGAGAGGAGACGTGGACAGCGAGCATCTCCTCGATGAATGGTTTGGTGAGCGAGTCGGTGGCGTACTTAGCCCCGTCGCTCAAATGGTGACCCTCCTGATGCAGACCCTCGACCTTCTTCTCGAAGGCGTCGAGTCGATCGTGGCACCCTGACGACTCGGCACATTCTGATCGCAGGCCTCTGCTGTTGGAGGCCTGCGTCTGGCCTCGGCCCCGGTTTCTCTCAATGAGGTTTCTTAGATCCCCCGGCAAGGTAGTCTTCGAGCCACCGTGGTGAGTCTCGTCCGCGCGACCCCGTCGAGGGAGGGGGTGTCGGTCAGGCCTGGTAACAGACGAGCTGACAGACATCTCCTCGGGAGGGACAGGTACGCGAAGGATCTCGGGATGAGGCGCTCTGGCGACGGACCTCGGCA
Organism: Agapanthus africanus; assembly: GCA_030015575.1. Taxonomy (NCBI): domain Eukaryota; kingdom Viridiplantae; phylum Streptophyta; class Magnoliopsida; order Asparagales; family Amaryllidaceae; genus Agapanthus; species Agapanthus africanus. The sequence continues at coordinate 85,068,487 of JASDDO010000026.1, read as the reverse complement.
TTGAACTGTGAGGCGCCCAGTGGGCCTCAGAACGTATTGGTTAATGTAGAAAAGGTGTCATAGGATCCTCCTATGGCATCGGAAAAATGCACCCTCCATGATTTTTTTTGACGATCGGCATACATCACCCCCATCTTTATCATCTAAAATGTGGATACACCAAATTTTATGTGATTATACCATTTTTTCACCGTTGATTTAGTTGGTGCAAAATTAATGGTTTACCGACAATAGAATTTTTTACATTGCTAATTCAACGGTGAAAAAGTGGTGGAATCACATAAAATTTGGTGTATGCACATCTTAGATGATAACGATGATGATGATAGATGTCGATCGTCGGAAAAAATGGTGGAAGTTGTATTTTTGCAACGCCATAGAAGGAAATCTCCTTCTATGTAATCCCCTCGTATGGCCTCTTTCCTCCATTATTCTTATATATATATATATATATATCTCGAAAGAGAGAGAGAGATAGTTCAAGTATTATGTTTTAAGGCATGATCAAGATGAATTCCTGATTAATCAATTACACAAACTTGGCATATCTGATTAGATCCAATGGCTCAAATAGCAATGAAAAGTATTATACGAGGTTGGTTATGTAGGGTGTTGACAGGTAAACAAACCTGAGCAAAAGCCCCACCGAGTTCAAGTATCCCAATGGTTTTTTGTGGATTGCCTCCTAGAGTGCTAGGTGCATAATTTGCAGCAACCATAGATGCCCTCATCAGTGCATGTACCAGAAGCCCTATGGGTTAGCCTATTAATTTGCTTCCTGAGATCTTTCTAAAATCCAAAACAGTGAAAAGAAAGGGCAATATTTTAAAATCTCATGAAAGTATTTATAATCTGTTCTTATGTAAGCATTTTTGTCCTCTAAATGAAGGATCCTTAATCTTCATTTGCATTGTTCAATTTGATCCTTAAGTGGATCTGTTTGAAAAGATCAATTCAATAGTGCACAACTATCTTCTCAAGTATAAGCGGATCTGTTTGACCATAGTGTTTCAGAGGAAAAAACATGTAAAAATCAATGAAAACCAAAAAATACAGATAGACTTGCCAATACAAAAGATAATAAAGCATGAAATGCTAAATCTAGTTTCATAGAAACTATCATCTTTGAAGCACATAACATAAATAAATAAAAATCTCAATAACTATAACAAAAGGAAACCCATATCTAAAATGTCAGAATGCATATCATTGTTAAGAACTGTACTATCTACATGTAATATATGTAGAATGGGGTTTCAAAATCAATGCATCTGACAAGAATTCTACACTAATTAATAAGTATTCCACTTACTATAATAGAAAAGGGAAATTGCAAATCCCAAAGTTCTTATGTCAGTGTAACTAGTTCACTCGCTTATTTTTTCCAAGTTACTGTCCCGGTACTTTCTTACAAAAATTTCTTATAATATACTTTTGGTTTACCATCTACCAACCATTTCAATTCTCTCATCTTCAATTAACTGCAGACAATTTGATGACAATTACAGTGAATTTGATTATATTTAACCGAAATTTAACTGCACTCTACCAAAATCAGCTATGGATAAAAAATTTAACAGCAATTTCTAGTATACATACCAGAAATTGACTACATACTGCAGATAAATAGGAATAGTAATACGCAAAGTTATTCCAAAGACCACAGGGGAAAAAGCCAGGGACTTGCTCACTCTAAGGTAAAAATCACCCAAACATATTTTTCCCCACAAAAACCCGAAATCTAGAAATGGTTAGATAAGAAAATTTAAGGATCTTTTAGCATGCGCGCGTGCCTGCGCATGTGTGGGAGAGAGAGAGGGGGAGAGAGGACATGAATGGCGTCGATGGTGCCATGAGCATTATTTGTTGCTTCATGAAAGAAGAACTACACAAAACAATTGCTCCAAGGTTATGAAATAAAATTGCCTAAACCTCATTTGTTTCCATCTCTCCATAGTCAGCCTCAAAAGCTTTTGCATCTACATGAAAATTACTCATAAGTCACTAAATAAATGAGTTGGAGTGTTATCGATGAGTTGGATAATCTTCATTATGATTACTTCAATCAATAGCTCCAATTACTTTCTATTAGTTAGATTGTTATCTTCTCTCTTCTTAAAGAACATTTTCATAAGAAACAATGGTTAAGAGTAAACCAAGCCTGAATCCAAGCGAACTATGCTATAATGATAAATTTCAAGAATTGTGTCTGGGGAAAAGGATCGCAATAATAGATTGATTAGAAATGAAGTATAAATGCTTATTTAAGGTAAAATAAGGAAAAGATTTCAAGATGTCAGTTTACTAGTGAACTTCCTTTGAGAAAAGATTTCATGCTCTACATTTTTTCTTAGAAAGCTATAAATTTAAGCATTGGTGGATGGCCATAGCATTATTCAAGATATGTCAGTTTTACAAATAGATCTATATGTGGAGAAATTAGAGACTAGAAAATACTCTAAATTTTTTACTTTATCATTTATACAACTATAAATTTGATAACCAAAATAGCAAACTTTATGTTTGATAATATGGAATTAAATTGCATTATTTGCAACAGGTTTTGCAAAGCATACCTCTGAAACAATCTATCAAACATTTGGCGAGCTTTCAAAATTCATAGCTTCCTTCATTATATTTTTTTAACAAACTCATTAAATGAAGTACAAAACTTTTACATCCACTAACTAAACAAATCATAAGATGAAAACTATAGAAATTGTCATGTTAGTTACTTTGGAGATGAACGAATAAGCATTCATGGGTACTAAATCCTTTGTTTTGGGGCCAATATGATACATGTGGGGCACTCTATAATCCTTTCCTAAACTAGAAGAAACAAATGTATAAGAGGCATAATCTTAGCTAAAAACTTCCCTTGATTCAACCTCGTAATTGCTATCTAAGGTATCTCTTAACTACATACTGTTGTCAAGTTTGGGACTATAAGCTACATGCCGAATACCCTAACAAATTGAGGATTTTAGTTATGATAATCATTCCAGGTTCAAAAACACGATCAAGGAACAATTAAATAAAGTTGTTACAAAATTTATATTGCTCAATGAATAACAATCAACCTAAAACAACTTACCAACAACATGATAAAAAAGAGATTTTCCATTAATAGGCAGAATAATTTAGAAAATTCTATCACATATATTTTATAATAGTACAACAAGCACTAAGAAACTGATTTTGCTCGCCAAAACCCAAGAGGCAAAATTATTTTTCTTTATCAAATTAGCAAGCAAATGCTGATTATACCTCCAAAATAAAAGTTTGCTAGGGTTAGGATTTGGCAAAGAGAAAGAGATTGTATTCGTTTGTGAAATCGAACTTGATCGAATCAGTTTTCTAGGGTTTTGATGAACAGTGCTAGAGCTCAGATCTGAGCTAGGGATTTTAAGTCGGAAACTATGATGCTCGATATCGGTGATCTCCCAGATCATGACACGTGGCAGATGACGTGTCCCAGGGCTCACAAGAAAGGATCTACAGTGGCCGACCAGACCACTCCTGTGCCTGTCCTACAAGCAAACGCTGGCTCACCTCCGAGCCCCTGCACAATTGGTCTCCTCGGCCTACCAGCTCGTCTCTGGGCTACCACAGAACCAAGATACCTCAGCTTTCCCGCTCGTCCGCGAGCTCTCCCGCTGAGGTCATCTTCCTCGGTCTCATCGATCGACCAATGGCACTGCTCACAGGCGCAACCGCCATCCCGCGAATCTCGCCATGCGCGAGATATCCGCCGACCACATCCCACGTTCCACGCCATCACGATCCCCCATTAACGAGCCTGTCTCGCCATTAATGGGAGATCCCGCTCATCACACGGGCATGACGTCAGGAGCGTAACTGCCGGCGTGATTCTCGCGCCTACCCTGCCTGCTGCCACCGCTATATAAACCCCTTCTTCAGACGGTTCAAGTAGGTCATTTTTACTCCATTAAGCCGTTACTCTGCTCGGATCTCTAATTTAACTTGACCATTGGAGGGTTCTCGGTGGTACAACCACCGCGGGACTTCCTTGCAGGTAGCTTGGCAACCACAACCTCAAACCCATTGAGATCCACACGCTTCAGGAGCGACAGCCTCCAGATCTAATCTCAGCCACCCATCGCCGCCATCAGCAGATCAACAGAAGAAAACATCTTAGCGCGATCCAGGTCGCGTCAGCTAGCGCCGTCTGTGGGAAATCCTTGATTCCACAAAAACAAAAGTTCACTTTCCGATCTCAATCCAATGGTGAGCGATCATCACGAAGATCCAAGAACTAGCCATCACCTCCCCCTCAACGGAGGCGCGGACGAACCTCCTCCGACGAATGCCATTAGCGCCCTTGCCAGACGAATAGACCGACACGCGTCCTTCGTGGAGGCACTCATCCGCGTCCAAATAGCAGGGCAAGATCCCCAGGTCGCCGCTCCCCCGCCTCGGGACTGGGAACCCTACAGGGGAAGAGAAGGCTCCGTCCACGTCGGCACTGCTGACCACCGCATCGCTACCTCCCACGGCCGCAGATCTCCCGGGCCAATACAGTCTGAGGCCCGCTGGGCACCTCACAGTTCAACGCCGAGGTCCGTCACCAGAACGCCTCGTCCCGAGATCTTTCACGCACCTGTCCCTACCGAGGAGATGTCTGTCAGCTCGCCTGTTACCAGGCCTGACCGACACCCCTCCCTCGACGGGGTCGCGCGGACAAGAATCACCACGGCGGCTCGAAGACTACCTCGTCGGGGGATCTGAGGAACCTCATTGAGAGGAACCGGGGTCGAGGCCAGACGCAGGCCTCCAACAGCAGAGGCCTGGGATCAGAATGTGCCGAGTCGTCAGGGTACCACAGCCGACTCGACGCCCTCGAGAAGAAGATCGAGGGTTTGCATCGGTAGGGTCATCGTTCGAGCGACGGGGCTAAGTACGCCGACAACTCGCTCACCAAGCCATTCACCGAGGAGCTGCTCGTTGTCCACGTCTCCTCTCTCAACAAGCCCCCAAAGGTCTCCCTCTTCGATGGCAAGTCTGACCCAAAGGACCATTTGGATGCGTTCACCGTAGGGATGAGCTTCCAAGACAACTCCGATGCCGCCCAGTGCCGGGCTTTCCCGGCCACTCTCATCCGCTCAGGGCGAGACTGGTTCCGAGGACTCGAGCCGCTCTCGATCTCAACTTTCGATGAGCTGACCATCCAATTCTTTGGTCACTTCATCGGGAACAGGCGGCAAAAATGCACCGTCGACCACCACTTCACGATCAAGATCGGGGACAAAGAGACGTTCAAAGCATACGTCACCTGCTTCTACAACGCCCTTCTCGAGGTCCCCGAGCACCGGGACGAGACGGTCATCACGGCACTAAGGTCTGGTCTTAGGCATAAGGAGTGGTTACGCTCCTTTGCACTAGCGCAACCTAAGACCATGACCGAGGTAAAGGCCTGGACCGAGTGCGAGGTCCAGCTCGAATCCGAGGTAAGCGTAAATCTCCCCCGACAGAGCAAACCGACCAGAAGAAGAGGGCAAGAGAAGAGAGAAGGGGACCTGAACTGCAAAAGCCCTATCTTCCAAAGTTCCAGGAGTACACACCGCTCAATATCTCCCAGGCAGTGCTACTAGAAGAGGCTAAGGGCGAGGGGTTCTTCAAGCTCCCCCGATCCCGCGAATGGACTCAAAGCGAACCCGGGGCCCCTACTGCAGGTTCCACAGGTCTCTAGGCCACTCCACGGAGAGTTGTAAGCAACTCCAAGACTACATCGAGGAGCTCATCCGTTCGGGGCACCTAGCGGCATACTTGAGGGACAAGCGACAAGCTGACCGCGAGCAGGAGCAGCGTCCCCCTCCAGCCGAGCTGACCATCGGCCAGATCATGGTAGTGTCAGCGGAGAATACGTCTGGTACCCATGAAGCTCGGTACCCTATGCCGGGCATAGATGCCAACAGACATCCGGGGGGCTCAAGCTGCGCGAATAAGAACATCTACTAGCATGTATTTTCTTTTCAGAGCAATGTACATCTTTCTTGAGATCTTTTGTTTATATAATAAAGGGATTAATAAAGTATTGCAGAAAAGAAAAAGAATCTTATTCATTCAAGAGGTACTATAGGCTCCTCAGCCGTACATAAAAAAAAATTTACAACAGCGGGGGAATGAGCCACAGAGAGCACTATTCGTGATACTCTGAGGACATTTCTGCCAGCCGAGCCCTCACGGCGTCTAACCTCTCCCTTCGATGACCCCCACTAGCATCGGCATCGAGCCTCAAGTGGTAGCACTCAGGGACGAGCGCCTCCGAGCGATTTAGCCAGCTCGCAGAGATCAGGCCGAAACGCCTCAGAGACCTCTGCTTGCCAATGGCCTCGTCTTTCAGCTGCTCGGATAAGGGGTTGTAGAGCCCCGGCGACGTCCTGCAGATGGAGTACATCAACACCTGAAGTAGGGAGGAGCACCGGGGGAGCAATCGACCGAATGATCCTCGATCCAGCCTATCACCAACTGCACTGTGTCATCAGTGCAGTACTGATCGTAGAGATACACGTCCTCGAAGCTTATGATATCGGGGATGGTGAAAGGAAAGTCCTCCATTCTTGCGTTTTGGGTGTGAGGAAAGGAGCCATCAACAATCTCTCCATTTTATAGCCCACAATGCCCCCGGAGTTCAACGGTCGCCCGTAACTGTGCCGCCATGCGGCAGACATCACACCGCTCGATGCGAAATCAAAACGATGCGGCTCTGGCGCTTCGCCTCCTCCACGCGTTCGTGGCACGTGTCACTCGTGACTGTCTATCTTCCTAAAGCCCTCACGAAGAGGCAGCCCAGTAGCTACCCTGCTCGGCTATCCCTGGCCGGTAGCTTGCCCACCCCACAATGCCAGGGATTTAAGCCCTCATTAAGAGGCAACCGAGCAGCTTCACTACTTGGTTCATCCTTGGCAGGCCTCCCACGGCCCCTCCAGCGCCAAGGATCGAAGCCCTCACCAAGAGGCAGCCCTACAGCTACCTTGCTCGGCTATCCCTGGCCGGTAGCTTGCTTACCCCCACAACGCTAGGGATCTAAACCCTCACTAAGAAGCAACTGAGCAGCTTCACTGCTTAGTTCATCCTTGGCAGGCCTCCCACGGCCCTTCAGTGCCAAGAATCAAAGCTCTCACCAAGAGGCGACCCTGCAGCTACCCTGTTCGGCTATCCCTGGCTGGTACCTACCCTACCCCACAACGCCAGGGATCGAAGCCCTCGCCAAGAGGCAGCCCTGCAGCTCCATGCTCAGCTATCCCTGGCTGGTAGCTTCCTTACCCCACAATGCCAGGGATCGAAGCCCTCACCAAGAGGTAGCCCTGAAGCTACCTTCTCGGCTATCCCTGGCTGGTAACTTCCCTACCCCACAACACCAGGGATCAAAGCCCTCGCCAAGAGGCAGCTCTGCAACTCCGTGCTCGGCTATCCCTGGGTAGTAGCTTCCCTACCCCACAATGCCAGGGATCAAAGCCCTCACCAAGAGGCAGCCCTGCAACTCCCTGATCGGCTATCCCTGGCTGGTAGCTTCCCTACCCCACAACGCCAGGGATCGAAGCCCTCACCAAGAGGCAGCCCTGCAGCTACCCTGCTCGGCTATCCCTGGCTGGTAGCTTCCTTACCCCACAACGCCAGAGATCAAAGCCCTTGCCAAGAGGCACCGGACAGCAACCCTGCTCGGACATCCTTAGTAGGCCACTTACGGCCCCTCCCGCGCTAAGGATGAAAAGCCCTCGAAAGAGGCAACCGGGCCCGCCCTTGCTCGGTTATCCCTGGCTGGTAGCTCCCTACCCCAACAAACCAGGGATCAAAGCCCTCGCCAAGACACAACCGGGCCTGCCCTTGCTCAGTTATCCCTGGCTAGTAGCTCCCTACCCCAACAAACCAGGGATCAAAGCCCTCGCCAAGAGGCACCGGGCAGTAACCCTGCTCGGCCCGTCCTTAAGGATCAAAGCCCTTGCAAGAGAAAATCGGGCCTGCCCTTGCTCGGTTATCCCTGGCTGGTAGCTCCCTACCCTAACAAACCAGGGATCAAAGCCCTTGCCAAGAGGCACTGGGCAGTAACCCTACTCGACCATCCTTTGTAGGCCACTTACGGCCCCTCCCGCGCTAAGGATCAAAGCCCTCGCAAGAGGCAACCGGGCCCGCCCTTGCTCGGTTATCCCTGGCTGGTAGCTCCCTACCCCAACACACCAAGTATCAAAGCCCTCGCCAAGAGGCACCAAGCAGATACCCTGCTCGGCCCCATCCTTAGTAGGCCACTTACGGCCCCTCCCGCGCTACGGATCAAAAGCCCTCGCAACTTCAGGGATCAAAGCCCTCGCTTAGAGGCACCGGGCAGCTACCCTGCTCGGTCTATCATCAACATACCTCTCCGAGCCTTCCACGCTAAGGAACACGACCTCACCAAGAGGCATCCGGTCTATCAACGTCTGAGCAATCTGCACCTCGACTTCGGGGCCATGGAGATACCATCTCCCCGCCGGTCTTTGCACACTCGGTAAACGAACAGATTCAACTCGATGTGTGATCGCTAGACAAAGAACCGACATAAAACGAAGGCAGTACTGCGCAAATACGAGTGTTTACCTACAAAGGAAAATACAAGCACAAACACTACTGCAAAAACAAAAATCTTTATTCACAAAGCAAAAAGTCTTTACAAGGGTATTGTGGGCTCCCCAGCCTTACAAAATGCCCGGAGGCTTACAAAAGAGAGAGAAGGAAAAGCAAAAAACAAAAAGGGGTTTGGCCACAGGCCCCGCCTAGACGTCGCCTCCTTCATCACCATCAGCTAAAGGAATAACCACCGAAAGTGGGACCCGAGCACGGAGCTCACCATCGGCAAACTCCGAAAACTGCTCCTTGACGGCGTCAAGAGCTTTATTCCATGCGATAGCGGAGGTCTCGGCGAGGACGACGTAGAACTGGTTAGACTCCTTGTAATCAGCCATGGCCTTTCTAGCCCGAGTCTCGGCGACCTCCACCGCCTAAAGCGCCACCTCCGCATCCCGCCTGCTGATGTCCCTCGCCCTCTTCATGGCTATAAATCGATCGGCTAGTTCCATCAACTTCGCCTCGACAACTCAGTAGGACTCACTTAGGCAGTGATAAGACTCCCGGCACTTCGAGACGGCGAGCTTCGCGGTGGCCGATCGGGCTTCAAGGACAGCCATCCTCTCCCTCTCCAGATGCAGCTTGAGTCGCAGATCCTCGACCTCCGAAGAAGACTCTTCTGCTGACCTCGCAGCATGGAAGGCCCCCTCGGCCTCTATACGAGTAACGAGGGCGCAGTGCTGAAGGACCTGGCGAAAAACGACAGAGAGACTTAGGGATACTCGAACTAAGAAGAGGGCGCTCAAAACAACACATGATGGAGTACATACCTGAACCGCCTCCTGTGCGATAGCCGCCATTTAGGCCCTGAGGGTCCTCCGAGGCATCTGGCCCCCAGCCGACTCCTCTATACCGGAAAGAAGGCGGGCAACGACGGAAATCCCCGATAGGACTACGAAGTGGGCGTCCCCCTCCTGCACGGGAACCCTCGCAGGAATCTCCGACGGTAGCGCACGGGAGACTGTCCTCTTCCTCTTAAGGGGAACCCCATCTTCGTCCTCTCCTGCATCCCTCGTCTGGGGCTCGGGAACCCGTGGACGCCTTTGGCCTCTGCCGGGGCAATCATCGGGAGCTCATGACGAGGCTGATGGCCCTGCCATCGGCGGCACATTTGGTGCGGGCCTCGGTTCAGCCGGAAGCACGGCCGCACCAGCGGCCCCCCTCCGGGACTGAGTACCGAGGGCACCTAGAGTCCCGGATCAATCCATTGGTCCTACCAAAGGGAGAAGCTAGCTCAACTCAGAAGGAGAAGAAGCAGGAGAAAAGAAAAGAAGACATCTAACCCGATGGAGAGAAGTACTCGGCAACGCAGAAATCCGACCTAAGAGGAGAGCGCCGAGCTTACAAGATTAAGAGTGAGGGAAATATGAAGAGAGATGGACCCTGAATCGGACCCTACCTCTATTTATTTCCACCGGCGTCCTTATCCCACGGTGACAGTCGACTCCCGCCAAAACAACTCTTCGCATTCGACGACCACGATCGCTCCACCTGTCCCACGCACATTGGCCGGATCCCATCAGACGCCAGAGGTCTGTGACCCGTCGCGTCAGCCAACCTGTGCCCGGTACGTGGTTTGTCACTTCAGCAAAAGTACGCGCACCGACGCACCCTCTTTAATGCAAAGATCTCTCCCTGATTCACTGACATCATCCAGAAAATACAACAGATTACCCGAGGACACGCCTGACGATATCTCCGAAAGGAAGCTCACCTCGTGTGACCCGGCAGACAACTCTCGACCCGACCCGTCAGCTGGTCAGGAAGAGAGTGGGGGACTAATGATGATGCTCGATATCGGTGATCTCCCAGATCATGACACGTGGCAGATGATGTGTCCCAGGGCTCACAAGAAAGGATCTACAGTGGCCGACCAGACCACTCCTGTGCCCGTCGTACAAGCAAACGCTGGCTCACATCCGAACCCCTGCACAATTGGTCTCCTCGGCCTACCAGCTCGTCTTCGGGCTACCACAGAACAAAGATACCTCGGCTCTCCCGCTCGTCCGCGAGCTCTCCCGCCGAGGTCATCTTCCTCGGCCTTATCGACCAACCGACGGCGCAGCTCACAGGCGCAACCGCCATCCCGCGAATCTCGCCATGCGCGAGATATCCGCCGGCCACATCCCACGTTCCACGCCATCATGATCCCCCATTAACGAGTCTGTCTCGCAATTAATGGGAGATCCCGCTCATCACGCGGGCATGACGTCGGGAGCGCAACTACCAGCATGATTCTCACGCATGCCCTGCCTGCTGCCACCGCTATATAAACATCTTCTTCAGACGGTTCAAGTAAGCCATTTTACTCCACTAAGCCGTTACTCTGCTCGGATCTCTAGTCTAACTTGACCGTCAGAGGGTCCTCGGTGGTACAACCACCCCGAGACTTCCTTGCAGGTAGCTCGGCAACCACAATCTCAAACCCATTGAGATCCACACGCTTCAGGAGCGACAGCCTTAAAATCCAATCTCTGCCACCCATCGCCGCCATCAGCAGATCAACGAAAGGTAACATCTTTGCGCGATCCAGGTCGTGTCAGAAACAAAGAAAGAAGCTAATACCTGATAAAGAGAGAAGGCAGCGGTGGCAGAGATCGAGGTTATTAGTGGCAACTAAGCTCGATTCGATCAGCGATGGCAGATCTCGAATCGATCGGCAGCGGTGGTGGATCTTGAGTCGATCAGCTGCGGCTTGAGCCGATCGACGGCGGCGGCGGAGCTCGAGGTGATCGCGGCATCGAAGCTCGAGATAGGGTTTTTTAAGGACAATTTTTTAAAATATGCATTTAAAAAAATATATTATTAAAAAATTTACAATTCCAAAAATTATTACCAATGTATGCCACCACGCAGGCGTCACATCAGAGCCAGCGAGCTTTTTTGTCAAAAAAATTTCCAGGGACGCATTGTGGGCCCATGCAATTCAAAGAGACGCACTTCAGGGGCTGTTTGGTTGCTGGATTTTAGGGGATTGTGAGTTTTGGATTCACAAATTCTTATGATTCACAAATTCTCTGTTTGGTTGGGCAAAAAAGAATTGCAAGGATTTTGTGCCACGTAGGCATTTTGCTGGATTCTGAAGTCTTGAAAAAAAAGCAGAATTTTGTGAGGATTTCTCAGCCACGTAGGCATTTCCACAACAAACAATTCCTTCTCTCTTTCCTTCTCTCTCTTCACAGGCTAAAGTCACTCTCTCACTTTCCCTCTCTCTGTTCTTTTTCTCTTCGAGATCGGCGAAATCGACGATTCCCTTTCCAAAATCGACGCCGCGATCTCGCCGATGACCACCGGGTTTGACGAAGCCTGCTTCAAAGCCTTGCAAGCAAACATCCCCTAATCTAAGGATAAATCGAGCTCGATTTGGGGTCAACGGTGAGTTTGACGAGCTCGATTTGGGGTTTGGTGGAATTCAACGATGCAGTCTCGAAGATGACATTCGTGGTGCGACGAACCCTAGTTCGCAGCCTTAGAAGAAAACCTACCCTAATCTAAGAACATATCAAGCTCGCTTTGGGGTCGGTGGTGAGTTCAACGCGGTGTGAGTTCGACGAGCTCAATTTGGGGTCTGGTGGTCGGTGTGAGTTCGACAAGCTCGGTTTGGGGTTTGGTGGTCGGTTCGACGACGGTGGTGACTTGGATGACCACGAGACTGGTCGTTTCTACGACGGTGGATTTCTTCGACGATCAGGAGGTCGGTCGCTTCAACGACGGTGATCACTTCGACGATATCACCCTGATCTCCTGCCGTTATAGCTGCAAAGGTAAAACTAACCTGATTCTAGCTGAAATTTTGAACTGCGTTGTAACATCCGAGCCCAATAATACTATTTCTGTTACTGGTTGAGTGTTAGACATTGCTCATTTCAATTATCTGGTTTGTTTGGTGCTTGTTGCTAAATTTTAACCGGCTAAGTCATTTTCGCCTATAACAAATTTTAACACCTAAAATGAAATTAAAAATATCCATGTTGGCCTACTCGTCGCCACTAGTCGTGTGGTAGTGTCCGCGCGTCGAGATTTCATCCCGTTCGGCGAAACGGGCAAGTTTGGACGGCTACGCGCGCGTGCAAGTGTCCGACTTGGGGGCATGCATTTTAGTCATAAGATATCTCATTTTAAAATTTGGAACTCGCTTAAAATCCTATACTTTGAATTTGAAACATTTGGGCGCAACCCGGGCGCGATTTGGAAATGTTTCATTTAGCGCCGAAATACCCATTTAAATTTAATAATCTAAACTATAATATATTTTTTTTCTGTTCTTACTAACGTTTAAAATCTTTTTTTAAATCTTTATTTTAACTTCTTTTCGAATCCCAGCCAATCACGAGGGGGCTTTACCCTCGTGGGCCCCACCAACCCACTCTCTCTCTCTCCGCCTCTCTATCTCTCTCTCTAATCTCACTCTCTCTCTCTCTCCTGAGATCTCTCTATCTCTCTCTAACTTTCTCTCTCTCTCCTAAAATCTCTCTCTATCTATCTTTTTTAAATCCCCACGACCCTCGTCCTCGCTGAAACTCATCGCAGAACCCACGAACCCCAACCCTAGCCTTGCCCTAGCCGCCGCAGCCTCGTCGTCGACCTCCTCGCGACCTCGCCACCATTATCCTCGCCTCCACAGCCTCGACCGCACCCCCTTCCTCCTCTTCTCCCTCCTTCAAACGCCTGCACCCAATGCCACCGCCACCTGCACGCTGTGCTGCCGTCGCCGCCGCCTCCCTTCGCCGACGCCGTCGACTTCCTCCCTTCACCCTCGTCCTGACCTCTTCATCTTCCTCCTCCTTCCCTCGCCAGGCTGCAACAGAACCGACGCCGAACCTAGCACTTCTCCAGTCGCCGGGAAAGCCGCCGTCGACCATCGTCGTCGTTGCCAGAGCCACCGCCAACCACCTCCTTCTCCCCCTGCAACCCAAATCAGGCCAGCACCTCCCTACTCACTGCACCCCGATCCAACCACCTTCAATCCTTGCCGCGCCCACTGTTCCTCGCCGCCGGCGCCCCATCGCCGTCGAACCCGTCGCGTTTGCACCCTTGCTACCCCTGAAAGCCTCCCTTCACCATCTCCCTTCATGTATCCCTTCACCGGTCGATTTCTCGCTTTGATTTGTATTTGCTAACATCGTCGCCGTTTTGACATTTCGCCGGATTCCGGCCGTGCCGACGACTTGACCCGACTCTCCAGCGAAGTACTCCAGTCCGTGTGGTCCCGCTGTTCGCTGTTTGGACTCGATCCGTGGCCCGTGCATCCGTCGCGTGTTTTCCGCCGACGTTGCGTTCGTGTTTTCCGGTTTGCGAAACCGTCGAGGCAAGTATTACTTGCTACATGCTACGTTATCCTAATTAAGTATAATTGACTCATAAAACTTGCATTGTTAACTAAATATAGTTACTTTTCTCGATTGGACGTAATATGATAAATATCATGATACGACAACCTAAATCGTATTTGCCACCGTAACCTTAATAACAACTACCCGTTAATCATTTTGTTATTTAAAGGACGATAGTCGTACACTTATATCTTCATTACTTGCTGTTATTAATATTGCGCTACCCTGTGATTATTGCACCCCAAGGGTGCTCGAACCTGTTAATATAATACAACTGCACCAGATTAATGTACCATTATGATTAAATGAACTATTATTGCTGTTTACTTTAATTTCCTGCTGCTGTTCCTTACTCGATTGTATACCGGTTGTGAGCACACCTTCGATTACATTACATATTGACCTGACCTTGCTACACATGACATATACATACATATCGATGCACCGGACATGGTACCCTTAGCTACCAACTCAACCTGTTGTACCATGACCTGACCTGTTACCCGATCTCATGCCTAATGCCAACAAACCTGATTTGGGGTCCTCATGGACCATTCCTGTTGTCTATCCAGACAAACCTGACCTGTTACCTGATCCCGTGTTGGCATTAGTTCTTGATTACTGAATGCCTGACCTGACATACATAACTTGGGGGTATGGGAAAATCAAAGGTGAAACCGACTTGTAACTCAACAGTTCGATACCTGTTCTGATCAGTCTTACGGGCTAGGCCAGCCCCGGAGTGATGATGCTGACATCACTCGCCCATCCTGCTACTTATTACTGCCTAGCGGCACGTCTCGGATTCAGCCCCGAGAATCTTGACCGTGGTCCCGGGCACGCACGGGATACTATTGAGTTACATCGACGAGTCATCAATTGATTTCAAAGACTTTAGAGTAGAAACCTGATAGGACAGTTTAGTTACCACTGCACATTACCCTGCACTGTTATTTCATCTTACTGCTTTATTCATGTTCATCCCTGCATTGCTTATTACCATGTTCATATTATATTATTGGTTGACATGACGCGCTGACGTCTGGGTTTTGCATGGCCCGGATTCCTTACCACTGTCGACGACCGAGCAGGAGTACTTCAGCCAGCAGGCTGATCTGTGAGTCCTATAGTGATTAGTTCATTTATTTCATAGCCCGCATTATGGGACGTACTATTTATTTATTGTATTGGATCATTTGCTTCCGCACTTATTGTTTATTGACTCTTGTTATTATGGATTTGGACATGTGTTAGATTAGTTATTATCTTGTTCTTGATATCTCTACAGCCATAATGTGACTGTGGATGGATACTTCCTACCCACAGGTAGCATGGTTGGCTATGTCACATGCCCAATCTTGCGTACTCTGGGAAGCGGGGCGTGACATGGTTCTTTTGGTATCAGAGCCATAGGTTAGTTGGGTTGATTCTTTTGTAGTTGGGTATTGTACCCGATACACGAATCAGAATACCCGTGCTTAGGAAACATGTCCTGCCACCTTGACCGTTTTACCACCCTTGAATCACATTCTTCCGGATCATGTAGACATGCAAACTTACTTTGCATTTGTCAACTCGAGAACCTAATTTCTTGTTATCTCTAAGACTTAGGCGACTTGGGTGGAGTTAAGTAATTGCGGCTATGATACCGCGGCATAGCTACAATGCGGTACTCTATTTAAGTATCTTGGAGTTCTAGCCTTGATTTATATATTGAATCTATCATCATGCTAATGTTGGTTGTTTTGATTTCAGGACTATGGCAGATAAGAATTTCAAGACGTATCAGAGGCGCGTGGATGAAGCCGCCATGTTAGGAGTGATACGTGGGATGTTGGAGAATCAGAAGAGGCAAACTGAGCTGATCCAGCAGCAAGCAGATTCATTTCAGGAGGGTATGCAGGCCATTCGGCAGTCTGTAAACACCGCTGTAGCGAAGCCAGTTGACCGAGTAGGGACCGTGGCAGATTTCAGACGTTTGGATCCTACTACTTTCACTGGTCTGGAGGAGCCGTTGCCAGCCGAGCAGTGGCTAGTGGACACGGAGAATTTACTGATTGCGGCACAGATCCCAGAAGACAAGAGAGTTGATGTAGTGCGCATTCAGCTGGTGGATTACGCCCGAGAGTGGTGGCTTGTGGAGGAGACCCGTTTGCCCAAGCCAATCAGTTGGGCGGATTTCTCTAAAAGTTTCTTGGAGAAGTTCTTCCCGCGGACTGCACGGGAGGAAATGGAAGAGAAATTTATTGGGCTAAGACAAAATGGAGTATCTGTGGACGTACATGCAGCGGAATGGACGAGACTCAGCCGCTTCGCTGGACCCTTGGTCGCCAACGAGGCAGACAGGGCGCGAAGGTTTTTGCGCAGTTTGGATGTGGACATCCAGAGGCAAATCGTCTCCCTGGGTTTGACCACTTTCTCGCAGGTTCTTACGGCAGCCAGAGAGCAGCAGAGTTTATTGGGATTGAAGGGGAACCTACAGAAGACAGCGGTTGCGGCCAGGAAGCCCGCATTTATACCTAACCGAGATCATGGGCGCAAAGGTATTCCAGTGGACCGTCGAGGTGTAGCACCCATGAAGAAACCTGTGATCGTTGATCGAAGGAAGAGCGTGATTTGTGACTACTGCCGTTTACCTGGGCACGTACAGAAGGATTGTCCAAGGAGACTGGGACTTTGTCTGGTGTGTGGAGCGTCCGATCACGCAGTTGGTGCCTGTCCGTCGAAGCTTCGCACGAGAGATGATATACAGAAGCCTCCGCAGAGACCGTTCCAAGGGCAGAAACAGCTGACTCAAGGACCTAATCAGGCTCGAGCTTTCACGTTGACAGCTGAGGAAGCTAAGGCATCAGGAGAAGTGGTTTCAGGTACTTTACTCGTTCATGGTTTTCCCGCATTGGCATTATTTGATTCCGGAGCATCCCACTGTTTTATGTCATCCAAATTTATAACTACACACTCGATTACCTGCACGACCCTGTCTAGTTTTTGGGACATACACACTGGGAATGGGAAAATCATAGCTAGTAAGGAGTGTAGAGATTGTACAGTTGTTGTGTGCGGACGGGAGCTCTTTGCAGATTTCTTGGTGATAGATACGGGCAGCTATGAGGTTGTCTTGGGAATGGATTTCCTTGGCACTTTCCACGCCCACATTGACTGTAGGGCAAGGAAGGTAATTTTCCAGATTCCCGGACACCCTGAGTTTACCTTCACTGGGGGAAGCAGTTCTGTCAGGCCAGTCGAGTTCAGGGCTAGGCCGACACGCAGTGTTCTTGCAGCAATGGAAGTTGATAGTAATGAAGAGCCGGCAGTTGTTCGCGACTTTATGGATGTATTTGAAGATATATCAGGCTTACCGCCGAAGCGAGACCTGGAGTTCGCAATTGACCTTATTCCTGGTGCAGCGCCAGTATCGAAATCTTATTATCCGATGGCACCAGTGGAATTGGAAGAGGTTAAGAAGCAAGTCGGTGAATTACTTGAGAAGGGTTGGATTCGAAGCAGCAACTCGCCTTGGGGAGCTCCAGTTCTTTTAGTAAAGAAGAAGGATGGCACGAGAAGGATGTGCATTGATTATCGAGAATTGAACCGGGTGACTATTAAGAACAAGTACCCGATCCCTCGCATTGGAGAACTTTTTGAGCAGCTTAGTGGCGCGAGAGTATTCTCAAAACTGGATTTACGATCCGGATATCATCAGGTCCGAGTGAAAGCAGAAGACATTTGCAAGACGGCGTTTCGAACTCGATATGGACATTTCGAGTATCTGGTGATGCCCTTCGGAGTGATGAATGCGCCGGCAATATTCATGGATTTGATGAACAGAATCTTTTCACCATTCTTGGACCAGTTTATTGTGGTATTCATTGACGATATTCTGGTATACTCGAAGAGTCCGGAGGAACATGCTGAGCATTTAAAGATCGCACTGCAGACGCTGAGACAGGAGAAATTGTATGCAAAGATGAGTAAGTGTGAATTCTGGCTGGAAGAAGTGAAATTTCTGGGACATGTCGTGTCGGGCGATGGAATCGCCGTCGATCCCGAGAAGATTGCAGCGGTTCGAGATTGGCCTATTCCAAGAAATGTGGCTGAGATAAGAAGTTTCCTTGGATTGGCCGGATACTACAGGAGATTTGTGGAGAACTTCGCTCGTTTGGCAGAGCCGCTAACCAAGCTCACGCGCAAGGAGGTACCGTTTGTTTGGACGGATGGATGTGCATTGGCCTTCGAGACGTTGAAGCAGAAGTTGATAACCGCCCCTATCCTGACCGTACCAGATAATTCAGGAGGACTGGTGATTCACAGCGACGCATCTGGAAAAGGATTGGGATGTGTTTTGATGCAGAATGGGAAGGTCGTAGCTTACGCATCGAGACAACTGAAGACTCATGAGAAGAATTATCCGACTCATGACTTGGAGCTTGCGGCCGTGATCTTCGCCTTGAAGATTTGGAGACACTACCTTTTGGGCGAGAGAGTCGAAGTCTTTACAGATCACAAGAGTTTGAAGTATGTGTTCACTCAGAAGGAGTTGAACATGAGGCAATGCAGATGGTTGGAGCTGATGGCCGACTATGACCTTGATCTTAAGTACCATCCGGGAAAAGTTAACGTCGTGCCGGATGCGCTCAGTCGGTTACCAGCGATTCAGGTATTGACCGCACAAAGGGAGATCATTGCGGATTTTCGGAGATTTGACTTGGAGGTTGTGCTACCACATGCTACGGGACAGTTGATGCAGTTGCTAGTACAGTCGTTCTTAGTTGAGAAGATTAAAGCGGCACAAACGCAGGATCCTAGACTGCAAAAGTTTCGAGAGCAGGTTGAAGCCGGACTACGAACCGATTTACTGATCCATGAAGATGGTTCGTTAAGGTATGGTAGCCGTGTGTGTGTGCCAAAAGGAGATGTGCGTGAAGAGCTTATGAAGGAGGCACACAGTTCAGCTTACTCTGTACATCCAGGAGGGACAAAGATGTACCGAGATATTCGACAGCACTTCTGGTGGGAAGGTATGAAATGGGAGATTGCTCGCTTCGTGGCTAAGTGCTTGGTGTGTCAGCAAGTCAAGGCTGAACACCAAAGGGTTGCTGGTTTGTTGCAACCACTTCCGATTCCTCAGTGGAAGTGGGAACATATAACCATGGATTTCGTGACGGCCTTACCGCGGAGTCCAAAGGGCAATAGTGCAGTATGGGTGATCGTCGATCGGTTGACCAAGGCAGCTCACTTTATTCCTTTTCGGGTTGGTCAATCGACTGAGACTTTGGCAGAGCGGTACATGCAGGAGATTGTAAGATTGCATGGAGTACCGGTGAGCATCGTGTCCGATCGGGACACTCGATTCTTGTCGCACTTCTGGAGGAGTTTACAAGAAAGTTTGGGGACTCGATTGAAGTTTAGCACAGCTTATCATCCTCAAACTGATGGACAATCGGAGAGAACGATCCAGACCCTTGAAGATATGTTGAGGGCTTGCATGTTGGACTTCAAAGGTTCTTGGGAGGATCATCTACACCTGGTGGAGTTTTCGTACAACAATAGCTTCCAAGCGACTATTCAGATGGCTCCGTTTGAAGTGTTGTATGGTCGTAAGTGCCGTTCACCTGTTTGTTGGGATGATATTGGTGAACGAAGGTTACTAGGACCAGATTTGGTAGTACAGACAGTCGAGAAGGTGAATACAATCAGGAAGCATATGAAGGCAACTCAAGACAGACAGAAAAGTTAGGCTGACACGTCAAGAAGACCTCTAGAGTTCGCCGTGGGTGATTTGGTATTCCTGAAGATATCACCGACTAGAGGGGTGATTCGCTTTGGGAGTCGGGGAAAGCTTAGCCCTCGATTCGTTGGACCCTTCGAGATATTGGAGCGTGTTGGAGAGGTAGCGTACCGTTTGGCGTTACCACAGTCATTGGCAGGAGTACACGATGTGTTTCATGTATCTCAACTACGGAGGTATGTTCGAGATGAAGCCCACGTCTTGGATCATTTGGAGTTGACCGTACGGGAGGACCTAACTTTTGAGGAGCGACCAGTTGAAATCAAGGATCGAAGAGAAAAGGTTCTTAAGAACAAGATTATCCCTCTTGTGCTAGTTTCTTGGGGTAATCGATCGCACGGAGAATCCACTTGGGAGCGAGAAGACGAGATCCGGCAGAAGTTTCCTCACCTTTTTCGGTAGTTAGCTATCTTGTATTCTTGGAATTTCGAGGACGAAATTCTTTTTGTAGTTGGGTATGATGTAACACCCAAGCCCAATAATACTATTTTTGTTACTGGTTGAGTGTTAGACATTGCTCATTTCAATTATCTGGTTTGTTTGGTGCTTGTTGCTAAATTTTAACCGGCTAAGTCATTTTCGCCTATAACAAATTTTAACACCTAAAATGAAATTAAAAATATCCGTGTTGGCCTACTCGTCGCCACTAGTCGTGTGGTAGCGTCCGCGCGTCGAGATTTCATCCCGTTCGGCGAAACGGGCAAGTTTGGACGGCTACGCGCGCGTGCAAGTGTCCGACTTGGGGGCATGCATTTTAGTCATAAGACATCTCATTTTAAAATTTGGAACTCGCTTAAAATCCTATACTTTGAATTTGAAACATTTGGGAGCAATCCGGGCACGATTTGGAAATGTTTCATTTAGCGCCGAAATACCCATTTAAATTTAATAATCTAAACTATAATATATATTTTTTTCTGATCTTACTAACGTTTAAAATCTTTTTTTAAATCTTTATTTTAACTTCTTTTCGAATCCCAGCCAATCACGAGGGGGCTTTACACTCGTGGGCCCCACCAACTGTAGCGTCTTGAAAAGTCGTTTTGGTGTTTTCCTGAAATTCGGTGAAAATTCGGTATTTTTCCGAAAACCGTCTTTCTCGATATTTTGCAGTTTAGGGCTAATTATACTTAAAGTGGATAGGTAATTACTTGTTTTTAGTGACTAATGAGTTAATTATGAAATTTTGGTCATTTAAAAATTTTTCCCTATTTTTCAATTTTTTTTATTATTTTAAGCCGGTAAGAAAATACATTAAATAAGCGATAAATACAAATTTTTCCGGGCTAATTTTAATCTCTAAAATTATGATAATTATAATCTAGTGATAACATGAATTTTTAGTAATTTATTTTGATTTTTAACCAATTTTTATGAATTGAAACGAAATTATTGAATTTTGGGCTAAAACTTGCAATTTTTGAGTTGTAGGGGGCCTTTTTGCATAAAATTTCTTTTGTAACACCCCTCTATCTTTTCCCTCAGCCCAAGAACAGCCCAAGTCTTGGCCAAGTCCAGAAATTCTGGTCTCTCTCTTCTTGGTTCCTTTCTTGTGTTAATTTGATAGTTTATGGTATTATTTTAATTAAAATGGATAATGTATGATACATTTGACTTTGGAAACTTGACCATGACTTTCCCCACTTGCCCACACCCTCCCCCATTCCCCTCCTCTGGCCGAAACCTGCACCATTTCCACCTCCATTATTTTCCTTCTCTTTCTCTCTCATTTTCTTCAAAATTTGCAACAAAATTCAATAAATATCCACAAATCCTTCTCTTTTTCAACACAAAATCCTTGTGCTACCTCTTCTCAAGCCTAATATAGTTGAAATCATGTGGAAAGGAGGCATTTTTGGAGCAAACTTTCTTGCTTGATCCATTGATCAAGAGGTATAATTCCTATCTTGTTAAATCCTTTGTTTAAGTGCTTATATTATATGGTTTAGTGATAATTTAGTGTAGTTAATCTAGATTTCTTAGATTTTGTTTGAAAATTGAAAACTAGGGTTTGAAAGCCATAATAGTTAATTAAGTTATTTTATAGTTAATCTAGTTGTTAATGACTAATCTATTTGGTTACCTTGTTGATATAGTTTTCAATTATGCTAATTTGATTAAATTAGAAGTGTGAAATTTGCTTTTTAGGATTTTCAAGAAAAGGTTTTTGTATGGAAATGGTATTTGAAAACATGATTAGTGAGTTGATTAAACCTAATTTGTGTTGATTAGACCTAATTTGCTATCTAGTGTTTTGCTAACCTTAATCTAAGTGGTTAATTTGCTTATTAGGCTAAAATATAGTGTTAAAGTAAGGATTTCATATATAGTTTGGGTTATGTTTGCTAAGTACAAAAATCAAGAAAAGGTTTTGTTATGTAAATTAGGTTTTTAAGCTTAGTTAATAGTTTAGAATTTGTGTATTGGCTAACTTTTTGGTTAGTTTGGAATGTTGGTGTTGGGTGGTGCTGACTTTGTCGCTATTTTGTCGATGTTTGCATCAAATTGCAATTTCTGCTTACTAGATTTTTATCTAAGTTATGTGATGAGTTAATTGTGGCATCTTGATGATTTTGTTGGCTTGTCCTACGACTTTTAGGATGCGTGAGTGCGGTTTTTGGGTAGTCGGGTTTTAGTTTTGCCGGGTGACCCAAATCGGCGTTTTTGGCAGTTTTTGCGATTTTCGCGTGTGTCCGCGCACATTGTGCACGTTGTACCTAGCTAGCGAACCTTAGTAGTTTCGTTGGGGTTTTGCGTCGTTCTTGATACGTAACCTTATGTTTGGTATTGATGTAAATTCCAGGTTCGGTCGCGGAGACGTCAGACGTGGCGCGAAAGGGAAAGGCGGTGATTGGACACAGCTAGCCAGGGATCCCGGTGAGTAGATTTAACATCTACGGGGGACGATCGTCTGGATGGCGCAAGTCGCCCGATAGATTTAGTAAACTGGAAAATAGTAAATTGGATAATCACTTGTGACATTAGAATAATAATACTGGCATGATAATTGCTGCAATTAGATCGATAGGTTATACCCATATACGCAAACTCAATTGTAGGACACATGCACCATTACCAGGTTTTTATATGCAGCACGAGCACTATTCATGTTTACACACACACCCTGGTAATTGCCATGCCACCACACTAGATAACATTTAAATTTAAAACTTTTACTAATTGATACTTAAACTGGTGCTATTGCCTTTAATTCCTTAAAATGAAACCGTAGAATTGCTATTCATGTGCATGTACTTCATCATATTAATTGTTCATGCTTAATCCATTAATCACACATCGCAACTTGATTATTGATATCATACGCATTCATTATCATTGATATATGCACTTATGAGGATTTCTTGAGATTTTATGATATTGCTGGATTTCGGGGGAAAGCCGCAAAATTTCCAAACTTATGATATTTTTAAAACATGTAAATTGCGGTTTTCTAGTGATGTAAGTGTCGTCCACCATGAGTTTGCTGTGGCTTTGGAAATCCGTGTCGAGGAGTGGAGGAACCGGCACGGGTACATGGTGGGCCCGGTAAGGTACCCCGGGGCAAGAGGAATGTGGTGATGACGTTGAGCCTGGCAGGGGACGGATTACCTACCGGTGACTGTTTGGGACGGCGGATATCCAGAGGATACCGACCGTGGCCGCTAGATGATGAGATATTGATATTTGAGATGGGTCAGCCGGACGGCTGAGGCCAGAGATACATTTGTGAGATTTGAGACAGCTTTTGGGTGTCGTTGCTGGACACCGATTTTCGTCGATTCATTGGCATTATGCTGGCATTCTAAAAGAGTTTCAAAAACAAAAAGAGATAAAATATTTCTTATATATACCTATTGAGACCTCAGATTTTCATGTTGCATGCATATTATTACACTGATGTTATATACACACCTGCTAGTGCATCCAGTCTTACCTGTATTATAGATGCTAGGATGCTTGTGTACATGCATACGATAGCCTTTGTAGATGTTATTTATTACTCATGAGTTGGCAACTCACCCCCGTTGTGCCACAGTCTTTTGCAGGTCCGCTCCGTCAGTTCAGTAGCGGCGGGCGCACTTGTCTTTTGCCTCTTTTGCCTGAGTTCGAGATTTGCTCATAGGTGGGTTATGTTATTTTTTTGTACCACTTTGTATATTCTTGTATCTAGTGTACTCCATCTACTGTTCTACCAGATATTTGTATATTGACCTAGAGATGAGACTGTGAGGTTTGTGGATTTTATACTGTATTTGGGGTCGAGCTCACTTGAGCCGACATGCTACTTTTTCATGCTTCCTTATGCTTTATTATGCTTTATTATGCTTGTTGTCATTTACATTGCGTGGGATTTGTGACCGCCGTATGGCGAAGAGCTAGCTCCCGCTTGGGGATGCCCTATTTTGTGGATTCATGTATATATTTTGTTGTACCCATTTTTGGGGGTCAGTATTTACAAAGGAGACTCTGCCGAAATTTTCGGGAAAAATTTGTATTGTTTTTAAAAAGTGTTTTACATGACTTATTTGATAACTCGCTTCAATTGATTGGGTTTTCTTCACTCTTTTGCTTCATTGGTTTTGTTTTCTGGGCTTTGGCTTACTTATTTTACGGACGCCTTTAGACGTTTCGTGAACTTAAGTGCCAGTCACGTTCCGTACCCTGCGGGTCGTGACAAAGTTGGTATCAGAGCGATAGGTTTTACCTTTGTGAGTGTAGGATGACCCTTGGTAGATGGAGTAAGTGACTTAAGCAGGGTAACGTAGCGTGCGTATGTCCGCGGCATACTTACGATACGGTACTCCGCCTAAGTGACTTTAGGATATACTTGCTTAAAAAATTCCTTCTTCAATTCCGTGTATCCTATGATCCTATTGCACTGTCCTTACTATCCGTTTTCCTGTGACAGCCACTATGCCGCCGAAGGCTACGAGGGCACAGAGGGCTGCCGCCAGAGACGAGATTCGAGCTGGCTCGTCCGAGACTAGGACTGAGCAGGGTGGTATGCCTACGCCGCTGGGACAGACCGATCCACCTTCCCCAGGCCGTATGGATAGGCTCGAGACCGGTATAGAGGAGTTGCGACAGATGATGGGAGGCATGCAGGAGCTGCGTCAGATGGTAGGATCCCTAGTTGCAGCCAGTCGTACACCGAGGCCGGATGACGTACCTACTACATCACAGACGACCATGATACCTGCTCCTACTACCACCACCGTGGCCATTCCGGTTTCACTACAGGACTTCATGAGGCTGAGACCTCCAGTATTCACCGGCACCGAGGCAGCGGAGGACCCACAGACGTTCCTTGATAGTTTAGCCAGGATCTGCCGTTCGCTGAGATGTTCGGATGATCGATGGGTAGAGCTTGCCAGTTTCCGGCTAGAGGGTCTCGCGCAGACATGGTGGGAGTCAGTCTTGAGAGGTCGAGCTGCAGATCTACCGCCTATGACTTGGGTCGAGTTTACAGCGGTCTTTCTAGCCCGTTTTCTTCCAGAGAGCGTTCGTGACGCCAGAGCTCGCAGTTTCGAGGCCTTAGTCAAGACACCTGGGATGACGGTGTCTGAGTATGACATCCAGTTTACTCAGTTGTCCCGATATGCTCAGTATTTGGTGGATACCGAGGAGAAGATGGTGAAGAGGTTCGTACAGGGACTTGATGCCCAGCTATATCTTGCCATTGGCGCCCAGCGCTACGACACTTATTCAGCTGCTAGGGATACGGCATTGCGGATGGAGGCACGCATATCACAGACTTCGGCCGTTTCTGGGCCGAAGAGGATGCGCACCGATGTACCGCCTCAGAGGCAGCGCGCCAGATTCTTTCCGAGAGATAGGCCAGGCAGAGGATTTGGACGGGGACAGTTATATGGTTCTTATCCCCAGGGGCAGCAGCCGTCGCCAGGATGTTTTGGGTGCGGGAGTTTGCACCATCTTGTCAGAGACTGCCCGGTGAGACGACAGGGAGCAGCGACAGTTCCGCACGTGACCCTACCACCATCACCACCCCCTCCTCAGAGAGCCCTACTTCCTACCCCAGGCGATGCTCCACGCAGTTAGGTGCACCGAGAGGCCGTGGACGCGGCGGTCCTGTTCAGAGAGGACGAGGAGGCAGAGGCCGAGGTCGAGGTCAGCCCGCTATCGGTGGAGGACAGGCCCGAGTTTTTGCTTTGACACCGCAGGATGCGCAGGCATCCAATGCCGTCGTGACAGGTACCTTGCCAGTTTGTTCTTTCGACGCACGGGTATTATTCGACCCAGGTTCCACACATTCGTACGTCTCTACACACTTTGCACCGATGTTGGGCCGTGAGTCGTCGTCGTTAGACCAGCCGTTTGTTGTTGTTACTCCGGTAGGCGAGTCGTTTGTCGCTCGGTTTGTATTTCGTTTGTGTTCCGTTCGTATCGGGGAGAGGGATTCATCAGTTGATTTGATACTCCTCGATATGTTGGACTTTGATGTGCTTCTGGGCATGGATTGGCTAGCCACTTGTTATGCTTCGGTGGACTACCGTGAGAAGGCAGTCAGATTTAGCTTTCCGGGAGAGCCAGTCCTTGTTATTCAGGGAGACCGCAGTGTCGCCCTTCCCAGCTTAATTTCTTCTCTTCGCGCTGGTCAGCTCTTGCGGAAGGGATGTCAGGGATTCTTAGCGTTTGTTTGTGATACTCGAGCTACAGAGGTTCCGTTGGACCAGGTCCCGGTAGTTTGTGAGTTCCCTGATGTTTTCCCTGATGAGCTACCTGGGCTACCGCCTGAGCGCGATGTTGAGTTCTGCATTGATTTGATTCCCGGTTCGGGGCCTATTTCTATACCGCCTTATCGGATGGCCCCGGCAGAGCTTCGAGAGCTGAAGGATCAGTTGCAGGATTTGTTGGATAAGGGGCTTATTCGACCGAGTGTTTCTCCGTGGGGTGCTCCGGTCCTGTTTGTCAAGAAGAAGGATGGAAGTTTGCGCTTGTGTATCGACTACCGCCAGCTGAACAAAGTTACCATTCGGAACAGATATCCGTTGCGGCGCATTGATGATTTGTTCGACCAGCTTCAGGGTGCGGGGTATTTTTCGAGGATCGACTTGCGATCAGGATACCATCAGCTGCGAGTCCGACAGGAGGATATACCGAGGACAGCTTTCCGTACACGCTATGGCCACTACGAGTTTTTGGTGATGTCGTTCGGACTCACCAACGCCCCAGCAGCATTTATGGATTTGATGAACCGTACATTCAGGCCGTATCTTGACTTGTTCATCATCGTGTTTATCGACGATATCTTGGTGTACTCCCGGAGCAGAGAGGAGCACGAGCAGCACTTGCGGATTACGTTACAGACTCTGAGGGAGCACCAGCTGTTCGCGAAGTTCTCCAAGTGTGCATTCTGGCTGGACAGCGTCGGATTCTTGGGTCACGTGGTTACGAGAGACGGCATTTGTGTGGACCCGAAGAAGATTGAGGCTGTTCAGCAGTGGCCCCGACCTACATCGGTTACTGAGATCCGTAGTTTTCTAGGCTTGGCGGGCTACTACAGGCGTTTTGTTCAGGACTTCTCCCGTATAGCTGCACCGTTGACCAGTTTGACCCGGAAGGGAGTTCCTTTCGTTTGGACAGAGGAGTGCGAGCGCAGTTTTCAGCAACTGCGGACATGTTTGACTACGGCGCCGGTATTATCTCTACCTTCGGGATCAGGCGGATTTGTTGTCTACTGTGATGCTTCACGAGTGGGATTAGGATGCGTTTTGATGCAGCATGGCCGGGTGATCGCTTATGCTTCTCGGCAGTTGAAGAAGCATGAACAGAACTACCCCACTCATGATTTGGAGATGGCTGCAGTGGTCTTTGCACTGAAGATTTGGCGACATTACCTTTACGGTGAGTCATGTCAGATATTCACCGATCACAAGAGCTTAAAGTACATATTTCAGCAGCGAGACCTGAACCTCAGACAGCGTCGTTGGATGGAGTTGGTGAAAGACTACGACTGCGAGATCTTATATCACCCCGGCAAGGCGAATGTGGTGGCAGATGCGTTGAGTAGGAGGCCCGGGGGTAGTCTATCCTTTTTGCGCGCAGTGCAGAGGCAGTCGTCAGCAGATTGGCAGACGTTATGCGACAGCCGAGTTGAGTTCGAGTTCACTCAGACAGGGGGACAGCTCGCGCATGTTCGTGCACGTCCACAGTTGCTTGACCGTATATATGAGGCACAGCGTAGTGACGACCGTTGCTCAGAGATCATGGCACAGATGGGACAGGGCAGATTTTCCGAGTTCGTGATTGACGATCAGGGGATTTTACGATATGGATCTAGACTGTGCGTACCAGATGCTGATGGATTGCGGCGCGACATTCTTGAGGAGGCACACCGATCAGTGTATAGTGTCCACCCCGGTTCCACCAAGATGTACCATGATATGAGAGAGACCTACTGGTGGGACGGGATGAAGAGGGACATTGTGGAGTTCGTTTCGAGATGCCTGACTTGTCAGCAAGTCAAGGCCGAGCACCAGAGGCCCGCAGGAGAGCTACAGCCGTTACCCATTCCAGAGTGGAAATGGGAGAAGATTTCGATGGACTTCGTTGTGGGTCTACCCAGGACCAGTCGAGGGTACGACTCCATCTGGGTGATCGTGGATAGATTGACGAAAGCGGCTCACTTCCTGCCAGTGAAGACGACTTTCAGCTTCGCTCAGTATGCTCAGCTCTATATTGACGAGATCGTGCGACTACATGGCGTACCGACTTGTATCGTGTCAGATCGAGGCACTCAGTTCACCAGCCGACTTTGGCAGAGACTTCAGGAGGCTTTGGGCACTCGTTTGAGCTTCAGCACAGCGTTTTATCCGCAGACAGACGGACAGTCAGAGCGGACCATTCAGACTCTCGAGGACATGCTCAGAGCGTGCGTTTTAGACTTTGGGGGTAGCTGGGATCGTCATTTACCTCTAGTGGAGTTCTCCTACAACAACAGCTTCCAGGATACTATTCAGATGGCACCTTTCGAGGCATTGTATGGGAGGAGATGCAGATCGCCCGTTTGTTGGACAGAGCTCAGCGAGAGCAGCATTTTGGGGCCGCAGCTTGTTGAGGAGACGACAGCGAAGATACAGTTGATCCGAGACCGGATGAGAGCGGCTCAGAGCAGGCAGAAATCGTATGCAGACAGGCGCCGTCGCAGTTTAGAGTTCGCAGTTGGCGACCATGTTTTTCTGAAGGTCTCACCGATGAAGGGCGTGATGCGTTTTGGGCGAAAGGGGAAGCTTAGCCCTAGATTCGTAGGTCCCTTCGAGATCCTCGAGCGTGTCGGCGCTGTTGCATATCGTTTGGCTCTTCCACCCAGCTTTCCCGATGTTCACCCCGTTTTTCATGTTTCGATGCTCCGCAAGTACCTTCACGACCCTTCGCATGCGATTCAGCACCCGACAGTCCAGCTAGAGCGCGACCTTTCCTTTGCAGAGCAGCCGGTGGCCATCCTAGATCGGCAGGTGAAGAAGTTGAGGTCGAAGAGTATACCAACCGTCAAGGTCCTTTGGCGTAGCCGAGCAGCGAGGAGGTTACCTGGGAGACCGAGGGCGAGATGAGGAAGAAATATCCCCATCTCTTTGAAGGTACGCGTAGCTATATTCTTAAATTCGGGGACCGAATTTCTTTAAGGGGGGAAGATTGTAGCGTCTTGAAAAGTCGTTTTGGTGTTTTCCTGAAATTCGGTGAAAATTCGGTATTTTTCCGAAAACCGTCTTTCTCGATATTTTGCAGTTTAGGGCTAATTATACTTAAAGTGGATAGGTAATTACTTGTTTTTAGTGACTAATGAGTTAATTATGAAATTTTGGTCATTTAAAAATTTTTCCCTATTTTTCAATTTTTTTTATTATTTTAAGCCGGTAAGAAAATACATTAAATAAGCGATAAATACAAATTTTTCCGGGCTAATTTTAATCTCTAAAATTATGATAATTATAATCTAGTGATAACATGAATTTTTAGTAATTTATTTTGATTTTTAACCAATTTTTATGAATTGAAACGAAATTATTGAATTTTGGGCTAAAACTTGCAATTTTTGAGTTGTAGGGGGCCTTTTTGCATAAAATTTCTTTTGTAACACCCCTCTATCTTTTCCCTCAGCCCAAGAACAGCCCAAGTCTTGGCCAAGTCCAGAAATTCTGGTCTCTCTCTTCTTGGTTCCTTTCTTGTGTTAATTTGATAGTTTATGGTATTATTTTAATTAAAATGGATAATGTATGATACATTTGACTTTGGAAACTTGACCATGACTTTCCCCACTTGCCCACACCCTCCCCCATTCCCCTCCTCTGGCCGAAACCTGCACCATTTCCACCTCCATTATTTTCCTTCTCTTTCTCTCTCATTTTCTTCAAAATTTGCAACAAAATTCAATAAATATCCACAAATCCTTCTCTTTTTCAACACAAAATCCTTGTGCTACCTCTTCTCAAGCCTAATATAGTTGAAATCATGTGGAAAGGAGGCATTTTTGGAGCAAACTTTCTTGCTTGATCCATTGATCAAGAGGTATAATTCCTATCTTGTTAAATCCTTTGTTTAAGTGCTTATATTATATGGTTTAGTGATAATTTAGTGTAGTTAATCTAGATTTCTTAGATTTTGTTTGAAAATTGAAAACTAGGGTTTGAAAGCCATAATAGTTAATTAAGTTATTTTATAGTTAATCTAGTTGTTAATGACTAATCTATTTGGTTACCTTGTTGATATAGTTTTCAATTATGCTAATTTGATTAAATTAGAAGTGTGAAATTTGCTTTTTAGGATTTTCAAGAAAAGGTTTTTGTATGGAAATGGTATTTGAAAACATGATTAGTGAGTTGATTAAACCTAATTTGTGTTGATTAGACCTAATTTGCTATCTAGTGTTTTGCTAACCTTAATCTAAGTGGTTAATTTGCTTATTAGGCTAAAATATAGTGTTAAAGTAAGGATTTCATATATAGTTTGGGTTATGTTTGCTAAGTACAAAAATCAAGAAAAGGTTTTGTTATGTAAATTAGGTTTTTAAGCTTAGTTAATGGTTTAGAATTTGTGTATTGGCTAACTTTTTGGTTAGTTTGGAATGTTGGTGTTGGGTGGTGCTGACTTTGTCGCTATTTTGTCGATGTTTGCATCAAATTGCAATTTCTGCTTACTAGATTTTTATCTAAGTTATGTGATGAGTTAATTGTGGCATCTTGATGA
The DNA here is from genome assembly GCA_030015575.1 of Agapanthus africanus. Taxonomy (NCBI): domain Eukaryota; kingdom Viridiplantae; phylum Streptophyta; class Magnoliopsida; order Asparagales; family Amaryllidaceae; genus Agapanthus; species Agapanthus africanus. The sequence continues at coordinate 85,037,539 of JASDDO010000026.1, read as the reverse complement.
TTTTGTTGGCTTGTCCTACGACTTTTAGGATGCGTGAGTGCGGTTTTTGGGTAGTCGGGTTTTAGTTTTGCCGGGTGACCCAAATCGGCGTTTTTGGCAGTTTTTGCGATTTTCGCGTGTGTCCGCGCACTTTGTGCACGTTGTACCTAGCTAGCGAACCTTAGTAGTTTCGTTGGGGTTTTGCGTCGTTCTTGATACGTAACCTTATGTTTGGTATTGATGTAAATTCCAGGTTCGGTCGCGGAGACGTCAGACGTGGCGCGAAAGGGAAAGGCGGTGATTGGACACAGCTAGCCAGGGATCCCGGTGAGTAGATTTAACATCTACGGGGGACGATCGTCTGGATGGCGCAAGTCGCCCGATAGATTTAGTAAACTGGAAAATAGTAAATTGGATAATCACTTGTGACATTAGAATAATAATACTGGCATGATAATTGCTGCAATTAGATCGATAGGTTATACCCATATACGCAAACTCAATTGTAGGACACATGCACCATTACCAGGTTTTTATATGCAGCACGAGCACTATTCATGTTTACACACACACCCTGGTAATTGCCATGCCACCACACTAGATAACATTTAAATTTAAAACTTTTACTAATTGATACTTAAACTGGTGCTATTGCCTTTAATTCCTTAAAATGAAACCGTAGAATTGCTATTCATGTGCATGTACTTCATCATATTAATTGTTCATGCTTAATCCATTAATCACACATCGCAACTTGATTATTGATATCATACGCATTCATTATCATTGATATATGCACTTATGAGGATTTCTTGAGATTTTATGATATTGCTGGATTTCGGGGGAAAGCCGCAAAATTTCCAAACTTATGATATTTTTAAAACATGTAAATTGCGGTTTTCTAGTGATGTAAGTGTCGTCCACCATGAGTTTGCTGTGGCTTTGGAAATCCGTGTCGAGGAGTGGAGGAACCGGCACGGGTACATGGTGGGCCCGGTAAGGTACCCCGGGGCAAGAGGAATGTGGTGATGACGTTGAGCCTGGCAGGGGACGGATTACCTACCGGTGACTGTTTGGGACGGCGGATATCCAGAGGATACCGACCGTGGCCGCTAGATGATGAGATATTGATATTTGAGATGGGTCAGCCGGACGGCTGAGGCCAGAGATACATTTGTGAGATTTGAGACAGCTTTTGGGTGTCGTTGCTGGACACCGATTTTCGTCGATTCATTGGCATTATGCTGGCATTCTAAAAGAGTTTCAAAAACAAAAAGAGATAAAATATTTCTTATATATACCTATTGAGACCTCAGATTTTCATGTTGCATGCATATTATTACACTGATGTTATATACACACCTGCTAGTGCATCCAGTCTTACCTGTATTATAGATGCTAGGATGCTTGTGTACATGCATACGATAGCCTTTGTAGATGTTATTTATTACTCACGAGTTGGCAACTCACCCCCGTTGTGCCACAGTCTTTTGCAGGTCCGCTCCGTCAGTTCAGTAGCGGCGGGCGCACTTGTCTTTTGCCTCTTTTGCCTGAGCTCGAGATTTGCTCATAGGTGGGTTATATTATTTTTTTGTACCACTTTGTATATTCTTGTATCTAGTGTACTCCATCTACTGTTCTACCAGATATTTGTATATTGACCTAGAGATGAGACTGTGAGGTTTGTGGATTTTATACTGTATTTGGGGTCGAGCTCACTTGAGCCGACATGCTACTTTTTCATGCTTCCTTATGCTTTATTATGCTTTATTATGCTTGTTGTCATTTACATTGCGTGGGATTTGTGACCGCCGTATGGCGAAGAGCTAGCTCCCGCTTGGGGATGCCCTATTTTGTGGATTCATGTATATATTTTGTTGTACCCATTTTTGGGGGTCAGTATTTACAAAGGAGACTCTGCCGAAATTTTCAGGAAAAATTTGTATTGTTTTTAAAAAGTGTTTTACATGACTTATTTGATAACTCGCTTCAATTGATTGGGTTTTCTTCACTCTTTTGCTTCATTGGTTTTGTTTTCTGGGCTTTGGCTTACTTATTTTACGGACGCCTTTAGACGTTTCGTGAACTTAAGTGCCAGTCACGTTCCGTACCCTGCGGGTCGTGACACCAACCCACTCTCTCTCTCTCCGCCTCTCTATCTCTCTCTCTAATCTTACTCTCTCTCTCTCTCTCTCTCCTGAGATCTCTCTATCTCTCTCTAACTATCTCTCTCTCCTAAAATCTCTCCCTCTCTATCTTTTTTAAATACCCACGACCCTCGTCCTCGTTGAAACTCATCGCAGAACCCACGAACCCCAACCCTAGCCTTGCCCTAGCCGCCGCTGCCTCGCCGTCGACCTCCCCGCGACCTCGCCACCATTATCCTCGCCGCTACAGCCTCGACCGCACCCCCTTCCTCCTCTTCTCCCTCCTTCAAACGCCTGCACCCAACACCACCACCACCTGCACGCTGTGCTGCCGTCGCCGCCGCCTCCCTTCGCCGACGCCGTCGACTTCCTCCCTTCACCCTCGTCCTGACCTCTTCATCTTCCTCCTCCTTCCCTCGCCAGGCTGCAACAGAACCGACGCCGAACCCTAGCACTTCTCCAGTCGCCGGGAAAGCCGCCGTCGACCATCGTCGTCGTTGCCAGAGCCACCGCCGACCACCTCCTTCTCCCCCTGCAACCCAGACCAGGCCAGCACCTCCCTACTCACTGCACCCCGATCCAACCACCTTCAATCCTCGCCGCGCCCACTGTTCCTCGCCGCCGGCGCCCCATCGCCGTCGAACCCGTCGCGTTTGCACCCTTGCTACCCCTGTAAGCCTCCCTTCACCATCTCCCTTCATGTATCCCTTCACTGGTCGATTTCTCGCTTTGATTTGTATTTGCTAACATCGTCGCCGTTTTGACATTTCGCCAGATTCCGGCCGTGCCGACGACTTGACCCGACTCTCCAGCGAAGTACTCCAGTCCGTGTGGTCCCGCTGTTCGCTGTTTGGACTCGATCCGTGGCCCGTGCATCCGTCGCGTGTTTTCCGCCGACGTTGCGTTCGTGTTTTCCGGTTTGCGAAACCGTCGAGGCAAGTATTACTTGCTACATGCTACGTTATCCTAATTAAGTATGATTGACTCATAAAACTTGCATTGTTAACTAAATATAGTTACTTTTCTCGATTGGACGTAATATGATAAATATCATGATACGACAACCTAAATCGTATTTGCCACCGTAACCTTAATAACAACTACCTGTTAATCATTTTGTTATTTAAAGGACGATAGTCGTACACTTATATCTTCATTACTTGTTGTTATTAATATTGCGCTACCCTGTGATTATTGCACCCCAAGGGTGCTCGAACCTGTTAATATAATACAACTGCGCCAGATTAATGTACCATTGTGATTAAATGAACTATTATTGCTGTTTACTTTAATTTCCTGCTGCTGTTCCTTACTCGATTGTATACCGGTTGTGAGCACACCTTCGATTACATTACATATTGACCTGACCTTGCTACACATGACATATACATACATACCGATGCACCGGACATGGTACCCTTAGCTACCAACTCAACCTGTTGTACCATGACCTGACCTGTTACCCGATCTCATGCCTAATGCCAACAAACCTGATTTGGGGTCCTCATGGACCATTCCTGTTGTCTATCCAGACAAACCTGACCTGTTACCTGATCCCGTGTTGGCATTAGTTCTTGATTACTGAATACCTGACCTGACATACATAACTTGGGGGTATGGGGAAATCAAAGGTGAAACCGACTTGTAACTCAACAGTTCGATACCTGTTCTGATCAGTCTTACGGGCTAGGCCAGCCCCGGAGTGATGATGCTGACATCACTCGCCCATCCTGCTACTTATTACTGCCTAGCGGCACGTCTCGGATTCAGCCCCGAGAATCTTGACCGTGGTCCCGGGCACGCACGGGATACTATTGAGTTACATCGACGAGTCATCAATTGATTTCAAAGACTTTAGAGTAGAAACCTGATAGGACAGTTTAGTTACCACTGCACATTACCCTGCACTGTTATTTCATCTTACTGCTTTATTCATGTTCATCCCTGCATTGCTTATTACCATGTTCATATTATATTATTGGTTGACATGACGCGCTGACGTCTGGGTTTTGCATGGCCCGGATTCCTTACCATTGTCGACGACCGAGCACGAGTACTTCAGCCAGCAGGCTGATCTGTGAGTCCTATAGTGATTAGTTCATTTATTTCATTTCATTTCCAGATGTGAGCCCGCATTATGGGACGTACTATTTATTTATTGTATTGGATCATTTGCTTCCGCACTTATTGTTTATTGACTCTTGTTATTATGGATTTGGACATGTGTTAGATTAGTTATTATCTTGTTCTTGATATCTCTACAGCCGTAATGTGACTGTGGATGGATACTTCCTACCCACAGGTAGCATGGTTGGCTATGTCACGTGCCCAATCTTGCGTACTCTGGGAAGCGGGGCGTGACATGCGTAGATAGATTTTTTCCCCCTGCACTGATGGATTATTTGGGTACGATGTCTCGTGTTTGAAATTGTTCTAGTTGTGGTTTATGCATCATAGCTGTGTATCAGGTGTATGGAAAGAAATACAGGGAGATAGTGTTGGTTATTGATGGTTTTGCAAGTATGAAACTGTTGATTTTTTCCAATTTTCATCTGCAATTCTAACTCTGTTGTTCGAGTCTTAGCTTACTGCTAGAATCATTATGGTTTTCGAATGCATTGGTTGTGATTGGTGTCTTTGAATTTATCTTCTGCATGTTTAGTTGTGATATTTTTATTTAATTTGCGATTACAGATGAGCTCATAATCGGAGGAAATAATTTTACGACTTTGCATTGGAGGTGCCACTACTGTAGTCCTTGCGGAAAGAGCCTATGTTCTGTTAAAGCGCAACGAACATAATAGAGGTAGCAACATTTCTAGAGACCCCTCATGGAGAAGACATTTATGTATAAATGTGCACATATTTCGGATATTGAATGATAGTAGTACTAGTTGTGTTGATTACTTACGAATGCGTAAAATACATTTTCTCAAACTTGCACAACTATTTAGAGAGTTACGAATCTTGCAAGACACGGTTCATGTACCAATTGAAGAGCAAGTAGCCATTTTTCTTCATATAGTAGGACACAAAGCTAAAAATAGAGTTGTGAGACTGGAATTTGTAAGAACCGGTGAAACGGTTAGCCGTTATTTTAATGACGTCTTGCGCGCTATATTTTCTATTCGTAACCGTTTTATGAAGCAACCAACCGATGCTACTCTTCCAGAAATCGTCCATAATCCTCGTTGGTATCTATACTTTTCGGTAAGTAAGTATTAATTTTTATTCGTAAGCGATATTTGAAATCACAAGTAGCACTTGAAATTTGTTGTAGGACTGTATTGGGTTGATCGATGGGACACATGTAAATGCAATGGTCCCCGTAAATTACGTACTGCGTTTTAGGGGCCGTAAGGGCCTTACGCAAAATATTTTAGCAGCCGCAACTCCGGATAAACTATTCACCTATATCTTGGCTGGTTGGGAAGGGGCGGCCAATGATTGTACCGTCCTTAAGAACGCTTTATCTTTACCACTGCCACACGGTTTGCGAGTATTAGAAGGTACTATCTTCGTTAAATACGATTAAGATTAAGTAACTAATAATCATTTAATAAACTATTATTTCGTTTCTTAGGGAAATACTATTTGGGCGATTCGGGTTACAGTACAGGTCATGGAGTAATTTCACTTTATCGTGGTGTTCGATACCACTTGAAGGAGCATTCTGGTCACATGCCCACCAATAGAAAAAGGCTTTTCAACCTACGTCATTCTACTTTACGAACAAAAATTGAAGCCACATTTGGGATTCTTAAAAACCGATTTAAAATACTATCGGCAATGCCACATCATCTATTTCTAACACAAGTTCAAATTGTTATGGCATGTGCTATTCTTCATAACTACATAACTATGGTTGATCCGGATGACGACATATTCAACGACGTCCATGAGCCCCGGTTTGAAAAAGGTGAGGTTGTGGATGAGGATGGTCCGGACATCATACAGTTCAACCCAAATCAGACACACGCCGAGTTGAAGGCGGAAAGAGAAGAGTGGAAGACCCGACGCTATCAATTAGCTTGGGATATGTGGATAGATTATTGCAATGAATATCATGGGGGGACACAACAGAGTCGATTACATGATGCTCATTTTTAATTCAATTTATATTGTAACCAAGATAAATGTTAACGGAGTCGGCCACTCTTTATTTTTGTTTTATGTTGCATGTAGTAAATATTATTTTATGTTCAGTCCATTTAGATAGTGTTGTTTGTTTAAATTTATTAAGTCTTTATATCATATTTCATTGTGTTAAATTTTTTTGCTTTTATTGCATGTTTTGAATACTTTTTTACTTTCCAATAAAATAGTATGTCATGTTGTTTGTTGTTATGACTTAGGTATGTCGAATACTCCTCCAAGATTCCATCCTACAACCGGCGAGTGGGTTCAGTTTCCATTCTCACCCCAGACTCAAAGTCTTCCGGATCCGCAAGAAAATAATAATCATGCTCGATTCAGATATCCTCCACCTAGCGCGGGTTTTTACCCCATGCCCGGTATGATGAACATGTATCCTCCCATACAAGGTGAGTCTTTCTTTCAGGGTTTGATGTCGGGTTTGACAAATCAAGGTTTCATGCCGTACTTTAACAGCCCTGGCAATACACATGTACACTATCCAATGAGCTCGAACACAAACACGTTCATAGAATCATCAAATAGCGATGCACATGGATCTAATACTAGCGGTGGATCAGGAAAATCTTTATATAGTCGTGCCGAAGAGATTGAGCATTCTTCGCCTATGAAAAAAAGTAACAAGAAAGCCGCTGCAAAACCTAAGGAAACAGTTCCGACTATGAGAGGGCGGAATAAAATTTGGCTAGATGCCCATGATGATATACTCATCCCCTTTTTGGCCTCGCAGGCTAAAAAAGGATTGAAAAGAGATAAAGGGTTTAAGAGAACAGCTCTCACGGCAGCAGCCGTACATATTAACCAAGAATTTGGTGAGACTTACACTACGGATAATGTGCGCAATCATATTAAAGCTCTGTAGAAGATGTATGCAAAAATGCTTAAATGTTTTGATTTGACCGGCGTGGGATGGGACGAAGATAAGAAAATGCTAGTAATGGAAAACGAGGAGTACAAAACCTTTTCAAGGGTAAAATTGCTTCTAATTTATGCTTAAATTTCATTTTCATTAAATAACTTGATTAATTTATTTATTATATTTATTTTGGCAGACTAATCATAAGCTGAAGGATTATGTGAACCATCCACTCACACATTTTGATGATCTTAAACTAATATGTGGGGATGACGGGGTCACGGGGGCCTACAAACAGTGATTTATGAAGAAGTTGATAGGCCGCAAGCTTACAAGGCTCCAAGTGGAGAGAATGCTAATGAAACACAAAATGATTACCCTCAAGTTCGTAAAACTAGCAATGTCCCTTCGAGCATCAATAATCGAGGGAGTCGTCGTCAGACCAAAGGTAAGACTATATCGAATGATGTTGAATCTCTTGATAATGTTATGAGCGGTATAGAAAATGTTGCTATATCAATCCAAAGGACGCAAATGCATTGGATCGAGAATCTTTCAGAGTGCATGCATGAAGTTGGGAGAAACTATCCCCGCAAACTCTTGGATAAGGCAGTCTAAAGATTTCGTAATGATGAAATAGGTGCGCGGATGTTTACGGTGATGTCGGAAGAATCGATAAGGGATTGGGTAGAGGAATTTGCATCAAATGAAGGTGTCGACGTTCAAGATGGTGGGAGAGACCGTGATGATGGAAACGATGATGATGAAGTTAATCCTCTTTAGGATTGAGATCTTTAGAATTTTATAATATTATTGAGGACGTATTTTCTAATATTTTTATTCTCTAGTTGGTACTTGTTATATTATGGTGGTAGTGTTGTTAGTGTTCCTAATACTGCTGTTATTGTTAGTATTGTTGTTGTTGTTGTTATATTTGAGATTGTTCTAGTTGTTATTATTGTTGTTGCTATAATTGTAATGCTCATGTTGGTAGTGTCATGATTGTTATTTATATTTGTTGATGTTGGAATAATGTTGTGTCATGTTGGTGTTCATGTAAGTTACATTCAAGCTTTATTTGTTGATGTTGGAATATATACAGCAGCAGCAGCAGCAAGCAATATTTGTTGATGTTGGAATATTTGTTGATGTTGGAATGATGATTGAAACACTTCTACTAGTTATAATAGATGTTGGTATGATATTATTGTTGATGTTGGAATAATTTTGCTTTATCTCTTTTTATGTCGTTTTCATTATATTGTATATTTCTTCGCTACGATGTCGTATATATGCTTGTGGTGGTTGTTTTCCGCCTTTGGGCGTGATTCGCTCCCGTTTTGGGATGCTTTACTTATATCCTATGTTTGTACCCGTTTCGGGGCCAGTTTTTACAAAGGAGGTGATGCCGAAATTTTTAAGAAAATAAACTTAAGCTTTAAACTTTTACTTGAGATTTCCAAATCTTTTTAACAATGTTTTTATCACTTCTTTTTATGGTTTAGATTTCTGGGTTTTCAGCTTACTTAAATTGCGTTACGCCTGTTGACATCACGTGGTTTAAATGCCGATCACGTGCAAAATCCTGGGTCGTGACAAATCCTAAAGATGTTACTCCTCTTTAGGATTGAGCTTCTTGCTTGCTGCTGCAGCATATGCAGGTGACAAAACATTATTCTTGCTGCTGTTGCATATGCTGCATTTTTGAAACAATTTTTTCAAAACAATAAAAAACCTTATACGTCTTATTATAAGGTAACAAAACTTACACTCATCTCCTTAAAGTTACCTATAAATCCTTCTTTTAGAATCCATTATTACAATCCTACAACCAAACAAGGATTACAAGGATTTACTAATTCAAAACTAGGATTTCATACCAACCAAACAACAAATTCCACAATCCCTAAAATTTCAAAACTAGGATCTTGAAATCCAAATTCTCAAATCCTGCAACCAAACAGCCCCTAAAGAATAGCAAGAAGTCAGAATACTAAATTTAAACCTAAATCAAGGGGTATATAAAGAAGTTTGCTATATCATCCAATTCATTTGTAAGTATCCGAAAATACCCTACCGTACTTTTAAGAACTCAAAAAGATTAAATTAGTTTTCTAAAACAAATAAATCATTACTACTTTTAGAACCTTGCACAACTCCAATTGTTTATAGAACCTTTCACAATTTCTCAGAAAATTCAAACAACTGTAAACACTACATTGAATTCCATAAACAGAAAATTATAGGAGTAAAGTGGAATATCTGAACCTCATGGTATTATAGTACAATATATGAAACTCAAGATACTAATCTGGAAAAGCTGTAATCAGTTGTACGTTTAGTATAATTCTGCAGGAAAAAAATGTAGCATTACTGCAAATCAAAACAACTGGTGAGTTCCACTCATTTGTCTGTCTATTCAAGATACTTTTAGAGAAGAAATGAACTCCCATATAACCAACTAGACCAGCAATGCCGCACTTGCAATTTCTCGACTATTTTTGCAAGGAACAAACACTTAGCATTCTTTTTCAGTGACAAAAAAAGGCCTTTAAAAAAATTATTCAACATCATCCTCAGTTGTAAGTGATGGCAGAACAAGAAACTAAGAATATCAAACAAGGGCTACACTTTAAAACCACAATCAATAACATATAGCAAACAAGTTACAGTAGGCTGAGATTGTTCATGTTAAAAATTTGTCGAAGTATACATCTTCTGCACTGGATCTTTGATATATATGTGACGAACAGGATAAATATCCCAAACAAGCCAAGCAGCAGTGACCATTTTTGCTTGTTTGCATACAAAAAAAAAGATCTGATAATTAGGTTTTGCTAATGGATTTTTAGACTTCAAATCACAAAACATAGAAGCCAAAGAGAGAATAGAGAAATAAAAACTCATATATCTTCATCGCTGTCATTGCCAAATACGGATGGGACCTTCGGAGGCAATTTTGGCTTCTTGATGGTGCTACCCGTCGAGTTCTGTGTAAAAATGACGTCAACACAAAGTCGATGATAAATATTTAATAGGAAACCTGTTTATTCAGTGTCAAATTAAAACAAAAAGCGTATTATCCATAAGGATCCAAATTAATTGGAAACACAACTTTATATCAAGAAAACTTGTGGAATAATAGTAGTTGGATCATACTAATTTTCAAAATAAAAATAAAGCATTTGGTTTCTCTTTCTATCCAAAAAAAATTATCATAGGTGTGGAGAGATACAACAACAAGCCTACATCTAAAATTTTTGGGGCCAGCTATATGAATCCATCTCTTCTATTCTGCTCTGTTAAGAATCGAGGACCATCTGCTCGGTTAAAGTAACATAGGTGTGAAGAATTGCTTAATTAAAATAATTCAACACACGGAGCTTCCACAACTATAAAACAACATTACATCTCAATGCATATAACCATATGTCATAACTATACACTCGAAGGATGCAAAGAAAGTGATTTATTGCAGAAAAGCTACCAAACAACATGAATTGTTCTCGATTTCAATCCAATTTTTTTTTGTATATGTACCACTGTAACTTTTTTGACTTGAAAACCACCCGCCAGAAAAATTGGTAAAAAATAGCTTTATTATCCACCATCCTTTTATGGCATATAATCTGAGTATGTCTGAAATCCTAATGGGTGGGAGGTTGGCAGGGAATGAGAACTGTGAAAAGTATGCTGCAAGTTCAAAGCATGTAACCAACAAAGGGAGAGAACACCATCCCTATTTAATTGGGAAAGGAGTAGGATCAGAATGAGTTGAACCTTCTAACTCCATCAATATTTGTATGCCTGTATAGAAAATTCAAGACATAAGTAAATTGATAAGCACGAACTGCACTGCAGGCAAGCAGACCCGAGCTCTAGTTTACCAAACAAATATCACTACATGTTTTTGCTTCCAATTATCTAATTTTAGGTCCGATAGGCATGCGATGTGAAAATCAAGTGTGTTGCTGTTATCAATTTCATCCAATCTTGAATCCTTGAAAAGCGTCAACCTATGCATACTATTGGTCATTAGTTCATAAGTAAGATACTAGTAGGCTCTTCAACCCCACATTTCCCCTTTTCAAACATTAGGATTCCATGGTGCTAAATTTGTCATTGCGAAGAATAATTACATCATGGACGTATTTCCAATGCATATTAACTTTTAAATAATAAAAAGGCCGTCAAATTATTAGTAAGCTATTTAACAACCAGAAGTACAACATAAGCATACTTCAATAATATAGTAATTGAAGTAGTTGTTTAAGTTTTTAAAAATTGCTTGTAATAATTTTTATTAGGCTTTGAAATAGCTGAGAGTTCCACCCAACATCATATTTCACTCCACTGCAACGTTCCAAAGAAATATAATACCTCAATCGGTACCTGGTAGCAAACCATGTTCCCGCATTCCTTACAGGTACAATGATGTACAAATTTTAGGTAACCTTGGTTCGCAGATGTTTGCACCCAGGTGGTGGAATTGATTTAGCCCATGGAAATATGTTAGTATTTTAGACTTGTAGGTCTTGAAAAATGTCAACTGAAGGATTTTTACTTGCTGTGGTTGAGAAGTAGAAGAATGGCCAATTTCTCAGCTGAATTGAGAAGTTTGATAAGGAATAGATAGTTTTTATTTTATTTTATTTTTATTTTATTTTTATTTTTTTTTGGGGGGGGGGGGGGGGAGGAGGGGGGGTGGCGGCAATAGAGGCGGATTTTTAAGCTGGAGAGAGGAATTCTATCCGTTATCATCTAAAATAGAAAGAATATAGGCTTCCGACAATAAATCAAGCATATGAAACATCAGATACGAATTCCAGGAATAAGGAGATTGGAAATCTTGAGAGAATGCTTGCCAAAAATATATTTAGAACTTCAAAACCCAAGAACAAAAGAACACAAGGTGGAAAAAAGCAGATGGCACCCTTGCAACAGCTTTTGCAGTAGAGGAGAAGTGATCAAAATAATTTACATTTCTTTAATGTTTTAGGAGAAAAAGAAAAGCCATATCCCAGACAATTTGAGGAAGGCATCCCTCAATCATTCCTACTATCTCTTAATGAAGTGGTGTCATTCCTACTTGTACTTCTGAAGGATTAGTTGTGGCCCCAGAAGTGTCCCAGCATATCATCTCTTATGCTTTTTGACCAAACCCTTTTATGAGGTATTCTAACTCCTCCCAAACAATGAAAGTAGAATTTGAATAAAAATCTCACTTTCAGCTACCGCAGAAAGAATTATGTATTATTGGATGCAGCACAAACTTGCCAAGGAAAATGGGTTCGAAGTAAATTTAAGAAGCAGAGTCTCACGAACTCTAATCGCGCCATGATAATTCATTATGCAAAAAAGAAAGGAATTGAGCTAGCGGTAGTTGATTGAGTTAAATGATCTCTGTTCATAAAACGAAATCAGATGCCATTTATCTTAACAAGAACAAAACAATTTTTCAATACTAACCTTGGAGGCACCAAGTTTACAGAACCCAAACTTCAAAGTTTGCCGGCGGTCTTGATCTACAAGCGCAGTACTGCTCAATGGTTTACCACAATCTTTAGGAGCTTCAGATTGTTCTTGCTGTTGTAGCTCCTGCCTTTGCTTCTGAGCATCTGCCCTAAAATATTTTTAAGAAGGAAACAAGGGAGCAGATTCTATTGTTATGAACCTTGCATAAAAATCAATATACGTTTGTTTTTTTGAGTAAAAAAGAATACATCTGAGCAAACTTCGCCATTTCCTTCTCTTGGCGTAACTGTTCTCTTTTATGTCTGTCATCTCGACTGCTTCCACCATGCATTTCTCTCATTTCTTTAAAACGCTGAAAAGAAAAACAAAGCAGTGTAAGGGTATAAGTTCAACTTTTAAGGCCAATTCTTTTAGGATAAGAATTCAGAATTTTGTGTCCATAAATAATCTTTTTTTAAGTAAAATAAAACAAAATAAAAGAAGGAAAAGGAAAGCTAAACATGGAGTGGAAATAAATTTCTTGTAAAAGAATGTGTATAGACACTATAGACATCATTCTGGAGATTAACATAAGAAAAAGTAGCTAGGTGTGTTCATGAAATAAAGGATCAACACTTTCAAATATCAGTCATATTGCCTTAAAAACGGATTAGGACCCCTCACGGTACAATAAAACCGATATAATTTTGTCGATATATCAGCATATTTTGAATATCAGTGATATGTGCTGATATATCAGCTACATATGATATAGGATACACCTCCCCAACATGATTCCGATATCCACAGGTATGCTATATTTAAAAACTCGATATTCTATTAAGTCATTTATTAATAAAAATTTTTTAAAAAAAGAGAGAGGAGATACTAAGGAACATATATGAAGAAATGAGATCAATTATCAAATTTAGGGCACATAACTTTAATTAACTGTATCACAAAAATGAAAACATGTAGTTAACACAAAATATGACCAAAACAATTAGGTGAAGGGCAGTCAACAAGTTAGAAATTACTTCTAAAGCTTGTGATTCTTTTGATAGCCTGTGAGGGTTAACAAAAAGGTTCTTCAGTATGCAGATCAAGCTAAGATGAGGAAGAAAAAACAAACTCGCACTGACATGTTACACACAGCAGGTGTTCTGATGCTCAAAGAATAAAAGTCAAATAAAAAAGATTTAAATATCATCAAGAAAATATCTGTAAAATATATAGAAAGAGAGGATCGAGATTAATTGTCACATGATCAAAGAACAGAGTGTATTACCTTTCTGTGATTGTGATCGTATGAGCTTAGGTGGCTTTCAAACTCTATCGCCAATTTATACTGTTTGTTGCAGAGACTGCAGTAGAATGCTTTCTTTATTTCCTTGACCTCAGTTTGGATTTTCTGCTCACGCTCTGCTATAACCTGGATTGTCAATCATTTGCACGAAGCAGGCAGTAGAAGCCACCAGGTAATAAAAAGTGCACGAAAAGCTCAAGACCCTTGAAAGTTGATGTTCCCTTGTAAATGCTACATGCTACCTACTATTAGATGTAGGTTTGAACAAGAGCCAAGCATCAACTTCCGAGCATCTCACAACGAAAATTATGAAAATTATGCAGAGAAGTAAAAACATACCTCACGCTTCTTTGCAAGTTCCTGTGTCTCTTCTAATTCAATGTCAAGTTTCCTACGTTGTACATTTTCTTCAGCTGTAAAAAAATCATCTTGCTCCTGTTTCCCAACACCCAACTTTGGATCTCTGATACCAGCTTTTATTGGCTCGACTATGCCTGCTTCCCAAAACGAAGACGAATCAGAAATCTAAATCGAACATATTACATTCAAACTGGTGGAAGTTTAGTTAAGTCGATCATGGATTCATGATGTTATCAGGCTAAACTATCCAATTACCCTATAGGATATTAATAATAATATTACTACCCAATTGAAAGTTGCATACAGCGCTTTTTGGAATAAGCAATAACCCAGTACGTGCAAATGACTGAAAAACCTAAGTGATAGTTGCACCAAAACTAAGTGGACATCATCTCGGGCAAGAAACGATAAACAAATAAATGATTGCGGAATAAATGGTCCACGACAGCCCTAAAGAGCACAAATTCTGATAATTGAAATTTGAAAACCTGTTCAACCCAAAATATCCCCGGATTTGCAGAAAATTTGTAAGATGTTTTTTACTTTCTTTTTTTATAGTTTAAACATATTATTCAAATAAAACATAAGGCAGATCTCCATTGTCGTATAAGGAAGTAGTTGAGACAAAAGTAAAGCCAACAGACTACAGAAGCCCCAAAATCCAAAATACGGCAAAACTATCTAAAAGGCATCAATAAGAAGACACTACTTGACCAGAAAAACCTGATCAAAAGAAAATTCGTAGAAAACTTCCAAGGAGCATGCCTCCTGATCTATGATTTGAAGGGTTATGGACAAGAGTGTTACACGGCATTAGGAATACACTTATCAGGTACAATAGTCAGAATTTATTTACGGCACACGCTATGTTGACCGTATGTTAGCCAAGGTAATGAACGCTGCTATAAAGAACTAACAATTAATTAGAGGATAATGCATGTTGTTTGTAAATTGAGCATAATATCAATGTCTTTGAAAAGCAAAGGTGTACTATAGCATTAAAACTAGTTTATTAAGTATGCCATGCAAATTAAATAAAATAGTTTCATTTTTGTAGATAACTTACTCTATGTAATACGTGATCGGTTTCATGGTCAAGGAACAACTGATTAATAGGTTATAAAGTAAAAATGTGATTTGCAATGATATGTTAGAAGGCAAAATATTCTTTACGCTGCTTTCTTACTGTCAATCCAAACCCTTGAAAGGAGTCCACACATGTTATTTTTGTTGATTTTTTGTTGTAAAAAAAACCCTAGCCCAAATCTTGAATTTGAAAGAGCCTTAAAAAAAGCACAGAGCCAGCACACACACACACACCAAGCCAAAGCCCAGCCCAGGAAGAAGCCCAGCCCGGGCCCAACACGCTGACGGGTGCGCTGAGGCACGTGTTCAGCGTGCACTGAGGTGGGCGGCGGCGTAGGGGGCCCACGTTGGGGGAAGCTGCACGTGGTCGGCCGGGTGGGGCCCACGCGCGTGGGTTTGACCGCTTGTGGATGCCTGTTGCGTGGGGAATGAGGGCTGGATGGGGTTTTTGGTAATAAGAAAAGGTTTGGGGTTATTTAGTAATTACCCATTCTCTATATATATGTGTTGCCCATCTCCTCAAGTTTTCAGGCCAAGAAAAATCAGAAAAAATCCAGAAAAATACTAGACAGCCATACAAAGGTCTAGTAAAATTTTGGGACAGAGAACATATATTGTAAGAGATTTGTATTGTAAGTCGAAAGACTATCGAAGAAGTCGGTGTATATCTTGAATAATCCTTTCTATTGTGGAAGTTTCTCGTCGCGGTTGCAGGATTAAGTCCAGTTGGGGGCTGAAATTGGATATATCTTTGTACTTTTGCTTGGTGTGTGCTTTTCGTAGTATCATTATCTGTTCATCATCAGCAATCTATTTTCACTCAACTGTAAAACACACGATTCACTTTTCTATTACGATATTATTGTGGTGACCGATTTCTTTATGAATTATATCCGCTAATATATTTATAACAAATGGTATCATAGCTTCAGACTAATGTTTCGGATGAGTGGAAAGATGACGTCTATAAATTACAAGATCGAAAAATTCGATGGACGCAGCAACTTTAGCCTATGGGCGCTGAAAACGACGTCCATATTGAAGCTGCAGGGTATGCATAAGTTTGTTTGTCATGCTCCACTTCCCAAAATAAATACACAATAGCGGGAACGTGACTAGGCCCATGACGTATATATACTGAGAAACACACCTTCCCGAGATAGACACGCTAATCGTCTATCACACAGTAGTAATTTCATCAAGAAAAGACCAAGTCTCAAAAATCAACCTATATATATATATATATATAGGAAAGCGCTTCATTGCAAACTGATCCGCGTTTTTTTAAAACATGAACTTTCGATCCATGACATATTTGAACGATCCAAACCGTTCAAGTTGATCACCCTACCTTCAATTCTATGTGAATGAAAAATCAAAGGGTTCGAAGACCTCTACACTACACATTAGATGGAGTTTATGTTATTATGAAAGACGTTCATTTTACACTCATTTGATACACTGATTAGAGGTCTTCAAACCCTTTGATTTTTCATAGACATACATTTGAGGATAAGGTGATCAACTTGAACAGTTCGGATCGTTCAAATATGTTGTGAATCAAGAATTCTTGTTTTTAGAAAACGCGGACCGGTTTGCAATAGATCACTCCCATACACACACAAACATGTACATATACACACATACATATACATACATATATATATATATATATACATATGTCGCAAAATATCACAAGTATTACAATATTCAAAAGATAAGGTTATATTACATCACAAGTTCCATAAAACAAATAAACTGAAAATTGGTCTAAGGGTGGGTCGATTCGAGCTCCACTTGTGTCTATGCATACGCCCGATCCTCTGCAGAAGGTTCCTGCTCCACCATGATTGTTTCATCTTCCATAAAGACCATCACTAATGGACATTTCAATCAAATAGAGATATCCATCGACAAGCCGGCGCTTGCGTAAGTTTACGTGGTCATAAGGTAATGGTTATGTGCGATAATGAATAATTAAGAAAACCAGTATGTGTGTGATAACAGTCGTGAAATATTTTAATTAGGAATCATCCATTACTCAATCAATAATCATGATAATTCATGCATGTCATTCTTGTCAATTCAAGCGTGTCAATACTTATCGGTTCACGCATGTCATGTCAAGTTCCCGTGTGAACCCACGGACGTCTCCCGGTGAGTACCACACGTATACGAACTTAAGAGGTAACTCTCCAGGGACTCAAGAGGTAACCTACCCGGACTCAAGTAGTGTGCGTCATTGTCATGACTACACTTTGTTCCGGACTGTGACTTTGCTCCACAAACGAATGTAACTATGCTCATTCACGATATGAGCTTGATCAAAACTCCAATTATGCAATACAAATGCAATTCATGAACTAAAGAGTGCAACATTGAGAATATTCCGTTCGTAATGTCGGAACACCATATAGGAAATTCTAGATTAACATGGATTCGAGAGGAACACCGAAATGCACTTCGTTCTGGGTCGCACTTTGCTTTACGGGTTACCTAGCTCAAGTATACAATAGCATATGTCTTCTCGATATTTACAGCTCTAGTGTTCAACCAATACATGACAATATGTGATGCAAGCATAATAAAGAGTAAACAATCAACATAATAAGCATGAGTTTGATCTATTATATTGTTTCGGGTCAAACATGCGGATTAAAGTTTAATAGTGGATTGCGTTCTCCATTTTAATATCAGCAACTCTAGCATGGAATAAAGTCTCTTAACTTGTAGCATGGCATGAATTAAAGTGACGGGTACTATGGATAGAATCAAAATATCATAATTTGTAATTTCCATTCTAACTAGGTTTGCGAACGATATTTTGTTTGAAATTGGTAAAACCTGAAATAGTTCAGATATACATATCGAAACGGTATTGGTTTAAATTCTTAACTATCATAATAAAAAAAATTAATGATTGGTAATGAATTAACCACTAAATTTGTAACAAGACAATGAAAAGAATTTAACGGAGAAATAAACTTTTCCGATACCGATATAATTTAAAACGATTCCTACTATGCTAGGTATAAATTTTAATTGCAAATTATCATAACACATCAAAAATAACAGTAATTAAGTAGTAATGGCATCAAGAATGCATCATAATAGCATCGGTGATAGTCGGGTGAAATGTAAACTTACAAAAGTACATGCCGATGTAGCAATTACGGCTTGTCGAATTTTTATCTCTATAACCGTAAACCCAAATTCTCCCAAATTTTAATATGAAGTAGAACTATGGGTTTGGAAATTTTGGTTAATTTTTCCTGAATTTAGGGTATTTTAAGAGGTGAAAAGGGCTAAATACTGCAGGGTTATTTATATGGTAAAAATTTGGCGTAAATTTATAAATAAGCCCCTGGAAAAATCCTTGCGGTTGTTCTTACTTGCGCCACGCGCGGGGATAGGTGTCGCACTCCGGTTAAGCGGTGGCGGCGAACCCAACGCTGACGTCGGCGACATTTTTATTTTTTAAAATTCGAGTTTTAATTCTTTTTACAAAAATAATTCTAATATATTCATTTCGAAAAATCTCAAATAAATTTCGAAAAACTCTCCTTCACTTAAAAATATAAATTATTGATTTTCTCAACTTTAAAATTCTTTTCCCCAAAACTCCTTTGTAATAAAATCCTTCTTTCATGAAAAATAAAAGTTTCCTTCATAAAAATAAATCTCCCTCTTGAAACAAAATTTACCTTGAATATTCTTAAAACAAACTTGACAAAAAATATTTAAATTTGTACAAAAGGTACATTTATTTCTAAAACGATGTGGTCGTTACATTGACTTTGCGAAAGACAAAATTCCGACGACCGCCACATCAACAGAGTTAGAAACGATGAAGGACAAACTTTTAGTTCGATCCAGTTTTATTTAGCCGACGAAGTTCTTTGTGAAGTCAAGGAAAAGACTACGGCAGCAAGATTATGGAGCAAGTTTGAAGCTCTGTATATAAAGAAATCTCTCACAAACCGTCGTTGTCTGAAGCAGCGGCTATACACCTTGAAGATGAAAGAGCGAACATTGATCAAAGACCACTTAGACAAGCTCAACCAGATCGTGATGGAATTGCGTAATGAGCATGTAAAGATAGAAAACAAGGATCAAGCCATGATCCTACTCTGTTCTTTGACCCCCAATCATCTGTTCTTTGACCCCCAATCATGGCCAGTTCATGAAATCGATGGTGTACGGTCGAGACTCGTTAGAGGATATTAGGACAGGTTCGCACAACGAGGTGTTGAGAGAGAAGGTGACAGGTGACATGGAGTGTCATGGAAATGCATTGTCTGTTCAAGGCCATTCTCTAAAGCGGTCAAATAGTAGTTCCAAGAGTAAGTCGAGAAACCAAGTTAATGACAAATGCAATTACTACAAGGAGAAAGGCCATTTGAAGCGAGCTTGTCCGAAGTTCAAGGATAAAGACATGCAACCGGATTCACATGAGGGCAATAATGACTGATGTCAATCACTGCCAAATCTGAGGGGCTTTGATCTGTTTGGGTGCTTTGGACGGGATCGGTTTCAAGTGCATGATCGATGAAGATTCTGAGATTTCTAAATATTTTATTATTGTCACGACGGCGAACAAGGTGTAGACCCTATATTTTCTTCAGGGAAGAAGATAGATATAGGTCTTGCAACGGTTCTTTCTCACAGTGGAGCCAGCTATCATTCTTCCTTCATGGCATCCCGGAGAAGTAATGAGTGTATGTTGTCGAAGTTTCGGAAGGCCGGGTAGAGAAGTAGCTCAGTAAGTGCGTAAATATCCTTCGGTCCGATGTAGCAGAAGGTTCGCTTTGCAGGGGTCCAAGGGATCTTGCAAGCCAGAGAGGATCATTGCATCAATACACCAATTTTGGATCCTCGCTGCCTAGCGTTGCAGAACGGATGTTTCGGACAGTTGGGAAGAACAGATCTTTACGACTTACGGTCATATCTCCGAAAAGAGTTTCGGGCTATAGCCCTATCTATCACAGAGTACCTCATCGATCGATCACCATCGATGGCGGTAGATGAGAAAATTTCCGAAATATGGATTGGAGAGGCTTGAGATTATTCTGGGCGTCGCGATTGGGTGTACCGAGTCATGGTACAAAAGACATTCTTTTTCGGCTTTAAAGTCGGAGCCAGAAGGTACAGGTCGTGATGTCCTGGTATCCAGTATGAAGTAATTAGCCAATATACATGCGTCGAGTCTGCGATGCGTCGAAGCAAATAGACTCAGGCAGATGGTGAAAAGAAAACGGTTATGCCACCAAGCACGATGGACTTCGATGGTTCCAGGTCCATATTTTCGAAGGCGAGGTGATCAATACTCCGATTCAGATGGAGAGTCCAACACAGCCTGTGGTGCATAAGTCTACCAAAGCTAGACGCAAGGAAATGGTTAGGGACGAGGCTCCAATGCAAGTGGATCGGAAGTTCGAAAAAAAGTGTGCATGTTTGATTCTTGACATCACGATGTCAGGGATAGAAAGCCACGTCAGTTGCAGCAATGTATCGAGCAGGTTCTAGCCCGGTACGAAAGAGAGAAGACCAAGCCCATATCTACTCCGTTAGAGGCGCACTTCATTCGGCGATATTATCATCATTGACCACTGATAATAGAGACAAATGGAGGTTGAAGACGGATACATTAAGCACGAATGCGGTACCAAAGATCGACACTTCAGTTTGTCATCGCATAATCAACAATAGAGGCAATTTTGACAACCGTCTTTGATGCGATTTGGGAAGCCATCTACTTGCAAAGAGTGCCAGATGTTTTTCCACAAAAGATGATAATGATCTTCTTGAAAGACGAGAAGGTTAATGTTATTAAAGAAGTGGATACTCATGGAGAGTCCGACTAATGCAGAGGTGGATCCGGATATCAGGTCAAGCAGTGATTGCACTTGATTTTCCTAATAGATTGTTGAAGGTCAAAGAACCACGAGAACAAAATTCAAAAGTTTCAGAAAGTTTATGATAGGGTTTTTTTAAACAAAGGTAGAGATTGTTGAATTTTTGTTGTAAAAAAAGGCTCATGCCTAAATCTTGAATTTAAAAGAGCCTTAAAAAAGAGTCCAAATTTAGCCCGGGCCCAGCACGTTGACGCATGCGTTCAACGTGCACCTATGTGGGCGGCACCCATGAGGGCAGCCGTATGGGTGGCGCCGCAGGCAACATGGGGGGCCACGTGAGGGGAAGCCGCACGTGGCCGGCTGGGTAGGGCCCACACGGATGGGGTTGACCTCGCATGTGTGCATGTTGCGTAAGAAAAGAGATGGCTGAAGGGAGGTTTTGCTAATAAGAAAAGGTCTGGGGTTATTTAGTAATTATCTTTTCTCTATATATATGTTGCTCATCTCCTTAAGTTTTCAAGCCAAGAAAAATCCGAAAAAATTGCAGAAAAATACTAGACAACCATACAAACGTCCAATGCAATTTTTGGAAAGGGAAGAGATCATATATTGTGAGATATATGTATTGTAAGTCAAAAACAATCGAAGGAATCGATGTAAATCTTGTATGATCCTTTCTATAGTGGAAGTTTCTCGTCACGGTTGCAGGATTAGGTCCAGTTGGGGGCCGAATCTGGGTATATCTGTATACTTGGTGTATGTGCTTTTCTTAGTAGTATTATATGTTCATTGTTAACAATCTTTTTCCGCTCGACTGCAAAACACACAATTCACTTTTCCACTGCGATATTATTGTGACGACTGATCTCTTTATGAACCATATCCGCTAATATATTTACAACAATTTTCTCTAATTTGTGTACACTACACCAAGAAAACTAGGGAAGAATGTCGACCTTAATCATAGCTTTTGATATTACATTGTGAATCATAAGAGCTTAGGGGGTCAACCTCCCAAGTCTACCATTATTATTGGTTTGCAAGTCATGCTTCTTAGCCGACAAGCAAGATATATCGAATTATAAAAGGCCCTCTTGACATTTAACATAGTGAATTAGCCTGAATTACCAAAGGAACCAATATTAGTAACATTCTTAATCAATGTTCAAAATCTTTGCAACAATTAATTTTTGTTCGCGGTTGTTTTAATAGAGTTATCAGTAGTTTCGACGGTTCAAAATTTTTATTAGAATATCATAATGTTGGTATTGGTGGCCTAAGAAAAATTATCTAGTTAGAATTCACAAAAAATGATTATAAAAGTTTTAGCATGATTGTATATATTCTTTTTTGGAATAATTGATGAAAGATTAAACCATCCCGGCATGAAACCTCTATAAAGAAGTTTTAATTAGATAGATAAAGAAGTTCTAGAAAATAAATTTGTCAATTATTAAACGTATGCATAACAATTTTTAACAATACAAAGGTCGTAGAGGCGTAAATTAGTATCCAACATTTAGTTAGATCCATAATTAGAAAGGTAAGAAAAAAAGTTTAAGCCAATCCCCAATGGTTTATTGCATTGGATTATACCAAACATGAATTAAAATGTATCAAATTCAAACCCGTTTATCGATCCATTTACTCAAGGATCTATACAAGGAATGATCCATATCTGTATCCATGACTAATTATCACAATTTCCTAGCAACACCTTGTAATTGTGAAAGATAAGGTGCTCACTGAATCATCATCCTGCACGCTCATATGCATGGGATTCTAACAGACTTTTTGATAGGGAATCCTACTCAAATTGTGTCCAAAATAATTGTCCAAAGTGGGAACAAAGACATACTTTGTGTTCCTGTATGTAGCTCACAATCAGCTTGTGCTCAGCTGTATCATGCTTATAAAAAACCATTCAAAATAAATTAGACACTTTTAGAATTTTTTTTTAAAAACTGCGTAAATGATGTCAAACAATTAACTTTCTAAATAAAACAACGAAAGCAGTATCATATAGAGAACTTCAAGGAAGGTACATAATATTAAATATTATGTCGAATTCCTCCATCAAATACAAAAGAAAAAACATGTTTCTCTTGCCTAATAACTAAAAAGATGAACTTTCATTACCGGCCTATTGAAAATTTCCCATTTCATTCATGACTTGATCTTGGAAAATCAAAGGGATATATGATGTATTGAGAACAACTGTGACTAATAAACACATTAGTTATATCATCACAAGTTGCAAGCCAGCAGATCCAACAAATTAAATATCTATAACCACGCCAGATAAATAATTTCCTAGTAGCAAGAAGTATGCAATTAATACCCTGAACCAGTTCAAGAACCACTTACCCAAAAGCTCAAGAATGACTTTACCCAAAAGCTTAAGCTGTGTTGTGGGCTAACAATGTATGTCTAGCTAAAATAACACTTCTCTGGGTCACATTGAAAAACCTAAGCAGAACCACTCTCCGGTAAAGCACACTGAAATAAGACAGGAAAATATATTTTTTGAACTTGATGAGGTTTGAACCATTAAGATTTTAAAGTTTGTTGCCCTAATACCATGTCAAGGACCAATTTACCCAAAAGCTTAAGCTATTGTTGTTTGATAACAATGTTTATAAAGTTAGCATAGCCAACATAAAAGCATGAAATAAAATTTGCTAAAACTAAATTACCTTGCTCATCCTTGCCAAGGCCCTTTCCTTTCCAACCCATTTTTTGCAAAAGCCGATACCCTATATTGGATGATGTGAGTTGAGTATCCAATGATGTTTGCTCCAGATTCTCCATATCCAGATTTTCTGTGGGCCTGTGATTAATTGGTAAGCGGAAATCTTCCCCCCAATCCTCAGTGAAAGAATTAGAATAAGCCTGTAACACCAAAGAAAAAACGGGACACCATATAAACATACCTCATCCCCAACAAATGTCAAGAGCAAAGGAATTTTAGGTGAAAATATAATTGACAGGATAATTAGTAGACATGCCAAACAGAAGTAGCATGCTTATAGCTAAATAGAAAATATTTATGTACTACATGAAACAGTAGAATTTACCTACAAAAAGAAATGGCGCCCTACAGGAAAGCACTAACAGAAGCATAAAGTATATACATAGAAATCATTAAACAATGGCATTCCTCAATTACAAATTCTTGATTTCTACCTTATAATGCTAAACTCCTCGACATGACAGGAGGGTTTGCAACTGTTCTTTAAGTCATAGCCTCATAAAAAGCCGAGTGGCATTCTCATAGGAAAAGAAAATCAGTATGAAAGAACACGTGTGCATGTTTTTTTCAAGGATAAGTCCTACACTACTTCATATCTTGCATCGAGACCTCTAAATTTCTTTTCAAATATCCTCGTATTATGAGTCTAGATGTTTAAGTTTACAGAGGGGGAAAATCCTATGTTATATGCGTTCAGAAAATAGATTACTTTGCACGTGCCAAAAAAACCTAGCAATGAAAGAAAGTAACAAGGACACATGGGCTTAAACGATGCTTACCTTTCTAACATCATTCTGATGGCTATCTTGAATTTTTGTATCTTTTCTTCCATCCATTTGGAATTTCCTATATAAACTGAAGCAGTACAAATTCGGTAGACTTACAGAACAAGTATCCCAACATAACAGAAAAAATAAACCATGAATAAACAACAAATATACACAAATAACTTCAGGGATATTTACTCATTGCACACGGACTTTGTAGGAGAAAACACTAATGAGGAACTAATATACCAATTTCATCTTAAAAGGCAGAGATGGCGTGGTAAAATATATATGAGGATTTTTAGTTAATTTTTTTTGAAATTAAAACATATGTCAAATATTTATTAAAGAATTTAAACATAGACCATTATTGCAATAAAGAATTGAATCCTACACACATGTGAACATACATAGTTAAAATGTAAATAATGAAGGAACTATGGTAGATGATTCAAGCTATAATAGACTTTAGGTACTGTGAAGTGCTTTAATAGCATAAAACAGTATAAATATAAGAAATGAGAAAGTTCTAGGATATGATGATACCCTATGAAGTTTAAACGGAGACAATAGCTTGGTATAACTAAGTTATTTAACAAATTTTTAGACTACGATAATAACTAATGAATGGAGAAGCACTTTTTACTCATTCATAAGAAAACAATTTTATAGCAAGGGGCTGTTTGGTTGGGTGCAGTTGAAGCCTCAAGCAGGGCCAAGTACACCGATATTTAAAAACAAGTGTTTGGTTTCAAGTAGTTGTTACTTCAACATGTGGTTGAAATAACAAATAGAGTTAAAACTCGTGTAACTAGCTAACTGCAACTACGCTCAAATTGAACGTTTTTGCAACTTCATGTGTAGGAATACAAAATAAATAGAAAGGTAGCTATTATGTTACAACTACATCCAAACAAACACATGTTCTGCAAAACATGTAGTTAGAAAAACATTTTAACCAAACAAGGAAATAAAGTTACAACTTCGGTATTTGGATCTACGCTAGTTGCAAATACACCGTTTTTCTGCCTACAAGTAACCAAACCACCCCTAAATCAAATATCATGTCAAGCTCATGAGTCACTCCATGGAATTTTGGAACACGGTTTAAAATCTAGGAATCGTTATCTGTATCGGTATCGAGCAGTCATTTTTAGGATCAGAATCGTCCATCTCAACCATATTCGGCCATTTTGAATCGAAAATATTGGCATTTAAAATAAAATGGACAAAAAGAAGAAAATTGTGAAACTCCTTTAATAAGTAGTAAAAGCAACTATAAACAATTTAGGAAATATATTGGCAACTAATTATATCTAAAATAGTTTTAATACTTGGTAAGAATATCTAAAATATTTTTATATACTTAATATGTTGGCTATAATGCCCTCAAGGCAATTATTGTAATCACGGACAGGTGATTATGATGATTGAGGGAGGACCTATACAGCTAGTACGGTCTTACTCAAGATGATAGTATGCTATTTGGTTTGTCTTTATCATCATGTACATGGTTTATGTGGTATTACAGATCACTATTACATGTTGATGGAGCTCATAAGATTCTTACTTGACTACCAGCATTATGATGGCGATCATATACGTGAGAACTTGATGGTCTATAAGCGCATCCTTAAATGTCCCTAGTCGTGGGAGTATCAAGACTGGACATCGATACTCCAGAATAGACTAGTGTATACTGATCGAGACCCCGACGAGAGGCGGTGGCCAGGTCTCACAAGCCATTGGTGTTAGTTTGTTCACCTAAGATAGTATACAGATGCTCATTGGGTTATGAGTACACTGGACGGACTTGCTGGGAACCTGCTAGTTGGTAGTATACCTACATGTTAGTCTGTCGACCTGAGATCGTCATTTATCTCGTGTGAGTTCCCACTGTGCTTTGATTACTACCCTACCTTGGCTCAAAGGAGTCGTGCAAACAGGTTTTAATTGGATACAGTCTCGAGCCACATGGAGGCAAGGAGCAGATCGTTGGGAATTCGTCTCTCCCGGTATTGGGGGTTGATGTCGCGCAGTGCACGGGTGGCCATCACCAGAAATCCTTGGCCAAGATAATCAAGAATTACTGATTTGGATCAGTAGTTTCTCTGTTGGTGATGGACTTCATACCGACACAAAATGTCGCATTATTAGGGGTCTAACTTTATCCTCCCCTAGACTCAATATGCGATACTCTGAGACGAACAGACCGGACTGGACGGATATTGTCACGGACAGGCTCAGTAAGGATTCGGATTTGTTTGCTCGTCAGCCTTTTTTCGCTCAATACCTGGATAGTCGTTACGTACAGCTAGTGTCACTGACGTGCTTGTGGTTAAACTCACTGCCAGCGTATTGACGAGTCTTTAGAGTCACACACGGAGAGTTTCCCTACTTCGGGCGAAACGATGTAGAGACCGTATAGTTTTACGGCAGGGTTCGATCATATACATGATTCGGACGAATATACTAATGGGCTTTGGTTTAAGCCGGATTTTGGTATAGGATTGATGGATTATTTTCGTCTCTTTGTATTCGTATTTTTTGGAATACGGATACGGATATATATACACGGATAAAGGGTATTCTTGTAATTTATTACAATGTGCTTCTAGAAGATGCCACCTCATTTAGTTTAAACCATTTAGGATTAAATGGTTAATGATGTGGAGAGGATGAGGTGTTGTATGCATTTATTGTAGCATAGCTTTGTAGTGACTCTTGGTTACTATTCAAGCATGCTTGATATTTGTTTATTGTGAGATATTTTGGAGTCTTCAGATATTTTGTTGACTTGAGATATTTTGGAGACTTGAGATATTTATTGGATGCTTCATTATTGCTCACAACACACTTAGCCATTTTTCTTGAGTTGCCTCACACTCTCATCCTCAAGCTTCTTCTACCTCGACCCTTCAAGTCTCATGTGTTGAGAAACTTAGGATATTTGGAGATGAATTAATCCATCACTACAGTCTACATCTTCTAGGCTATCTAGTTTAGCAAACTAGATACCCTAGTTACCTCGACTATTGAGGTAGGAGCTCGGAATACAAATCATCAGATGAATCATCTTCGATGGAGGAAGACCGGAGATCAAGCTTGATCATGGAGGCCTCTAGAAGCTTAGGATGATGGTTAAAGACCGAAAGACACGGATCATTCGGTATAACCATTCTTAACTCTCTTTATGTTTGCTAGCTTTAGGGTTTATGGTCGATCCGTATTTTGGGGTTGTTCTAATGCCAGTTTGTAAAATTTTTGTTCCGCAATCGGCCACGGTTTGATGGTCAGGACGCTGGCATAACCCAACATAATAATAATTAATGATGTCAAATAAACCACAACTTATAACTAATTAATAAACCACTAACCCGTTAGTAAACTTTATACTAGCACGGTAGTACCTACTAATCAAATGATAAACCCAATATAACTCTGTTGGTATCAAAACTCGAACCATTATATTTTGGATCGGAATCAACCATCTCGGATTAAGATTGGTCGAGATTTTAAACCATATTTTGAATAGGAATTGAGAAAAATATGGAAAGATATGATTGTTTGTATAGATCAATTAGTTCTAATCCAAGTAGTTTGACCTCATAAGTTCTTTAGATTGATGAAATGGCGTTAAGAATACCAGCCATATTGACGAAGGAGCATCTTTGGTGCGTGTTTTATGGTGTTGATATCATATTTATGATGAAATCATTTCTAAAATAGAAATGTGGAAAGAACCTTTAGTGCTACAAAGATTAGACTACACGACAAAAAATAATACGTGGAATGTAACGGTAGGAAAACCATGAAAATTACACATTAATCACCATGAAATACCGACGAGTGACAATTTCGCAACTTGGAATCAACCAAAGTTTCGGTTAGAGAGGTCAAGAAAGACGTTTATAGAATCAACTGCCGAACCTAGAATATTATATAGCGTTTGAGTAGAGCATTTCTTAGTTTTCAAACAGCTATAAACCTGTAGGAAAAATTTTATAAGATGGCTATACAATCAGTCAGGCATACATGTCAAGCACGTCATATATGTTGTGGAGTATGCCGTATACGTGTGGTATGTGTCGCATGCATGTCATAAGCATGTTGTATATGTGTCATATACTCGTCTCTTGTACAACATATCAAAATCATATATGCTTGTTACATATAGATCTACTTAATATTTATAGCTTTCTTGATATATACATCTCATTGATATATTCATGTTAAGTTAAATCTTAGTTCATTTAATTATGATGTTAATTTTTTCATGATTAATTTTTCTTTCTTTCAAATGAACATTTCTCTTACTGATTTTCAATTAGATGAATTATTTATGTTATAGGTTGTATACTTATCGCTTTACGATGTTACTTGTCCTATATATTCGGACAAAAGTTTTTAAGGTTTTACAAGTTGGTTTTTATTATGAATTTCCTATGTTGAGTTCTCTGAGTTTTTTTGTTAAATTTTCATCTTTATGGATCAATTGATATTTTCATAGATGGATATTTTTATGTTACAGCTAAAATATGCATTGCTCTATGATGCCAGTTGTCCAATCTTATATTTAATTTGTTAACTTTTATAAATGAATATGGTAATGAATAGTTTGTCATAAGGTATATTATATATTATTGTAACATTATATATATTAAAATTGTTGCATTTGTCATGTCCCCGACTCGTTCTTTTTTGGGGAATTTATCATGTCGTATCAATGTAATATCAATGTGTTCTATGTTTGTATTAAGTTTTGTAGTATTATCCTAAGCAAAGTGAAATCATGACAAAAAAAGTCATGTAGAGTTGTCGATGACTTACATATCTCTCGGTTTCATATCTACTTGGAAATTGATTTATCATCTCTTCATTGATTAATAAATAAAAGCTTAGTTTCATTATACTACCACATTTTATATGTTTCTCGTTATACTGCCCAATTCATAAATTACACCTACCAAAATTGTTTGCACTAACAATAAACTATTATAACGGTTTAATATAATTTTCTGAATGATACATATGCCCTTTACTCAATGTTTTAAGGAGGGGTCTAGATGGCTGCATAGGCAAAGGCGGCTTTCCACTGCTCTGATTTTGAGGTTACAAGTTGGAAAGCCTAGAATTATGTGATTTACACGTTAGGCGCTGAAATTAAGTTAGTTTAAGCGCTTAAGCCAAAATTTAAACAGTTAATCTAGACGGCAATTTAATAGCTTCTAAATTTCTTTTTACATTGGTATGTGTTGATTTGATGGTTAGTAACTATTGTAACACATATTACATCGTTTCTTGCATTGTAACATTATCAAAATATTTTTAAGGGCTTTCAAATTTCTTATTGTTTAAATGCTAGTGAAACTCATGCCTCTTTTTTTTGGCAAACGTGTACAAGTGCTTAGAACGTGCAAAAGGCATAGATATATAAATTTCATTTTATATGACGATGTTTTTAAAATCTTATAAAAGTATCTTTAATTGAATTCTGATAGATTTTAAAGACTTAGCACAAAATAATGTATCAATATGAAAAAGTTTAGGGTAAATTGTGGGGAAAAATCGAGCACTTTTTTCTGTTATCAAAAGCCCCCGGCCTCAAAACAGTTGTCATAAACCATATGTGATTTTTTCCTGCAGTATCTAAATAGTAGACTGCTACATTTAACTAATTCATACAATCAATTTCGATATCGCAGGTTGCGGTTTAGATATCACAGGAAACTGTTTAGATGTTGTTGGCTACTGCTTAGATATCGCATGAAACTAGATATAGCAGGTAACTACTAAATATCTCAGATAAGGGGTTTCTTGACAACGAAAAACTTTTCTAGGAGATTTTTGACTAACATTTTGAAGCCGGGGGGTTTTGATAACAGAAAAAGTGCTTGGGGTGGCAATTTACCCAAAAATTTATATTAAGTGTCTAGTGTCACATGACATCGGAAGAATGACCAAGAGGGTGTTAGTCCAATGTCATTTGGAAAACTAAATGCCTAGAATTTGATGAATTTTAAAATACAGTGTTGGTCCCAAGGCATTGACTAGTTTTTCGAAATAAAATGCTAGCATTAAGGGTTAATGTTGTGTTAGGGCTTAGGAACATTGTAATTAGGGTTTCACTTAGGGTTAGAGCTAGCTAGGATTGAAATAGGGATATTTTACACTTATGTTTATAATCATGGTCATGGTTTCAATTAGGGTTGATATTATGGTTAGGGTTAGGGTTTTAATTAGGATAGGGGTTAGGAGTATAGTTAGGTTTAAAATTGCCCATAGAGTTAGCTAAAAACATATCAGGATACTTCAAATCAAAGAAATAACAGCTATAAAAAATCCTATAAAAAATACCTTTTTGGGGGGGTTTTGAATGTGAAGGATCGGATCTGAGAGAAGAGGGGCTCGAATGGAAGGGATCTGAGCAAGATCGAGGTCGGCGAGGCCGAGGGCTGATATCGGCGAAGCTGAAGTTGGTCGAGGTCGAAGGAGGGGGTCCAAGGAAATATTTTTCTCTCAAAACCAAAAAATTTGGCCGCAGAGGCGGCGGCGGCTGGGTATATCAAGCGTGCAGAGAGAAAACTGGAGTCCTGGGCCCCATAAAAATGAAGTCATGAAAACAAAAATACTTTCCCCACCATAATTTGTCCTGACAAACACCGTTGGATGTGTTGTGCTTGTTGTATGCAGTAATAAAAAAATTCATATAATATCTTTGTAAAATAATGTTTTACATGATCTTAGAAAAATATCGAATACTCCAACTTCTGTCTTGTCTTATGATCTTCCCACCAAATTACATCCAAACATAGTATTTGCTATTATAACTAGAACCTACCGGAATATGTAATCTTCACAATTTTCAAAGAAAATTCCAAAAAATAAGGATAAAGTATCTTTAAGCTATAAGATGTCCACCTCATCTCTCCTTTCTTCGGGTTTCTTTCTCCGAAAATTTATGCTTTGCATATATTTCTTAGACCCTCCCTCCCCCTCTCTATTTGTGCTTTTCATTCATTTTAGACACAAGCCTCGATATATACATACACGTGCATGCAAAAAATCTAGTAGATATCGAACTGCAAAAAACCTCATCTCCATCATCCGTGCTCATCTCATTACTCTTTCTTTTCTTTACCAACCTTCGTATAATTGACCGCCGCTGACTATTGTGGGCAATCGTCCGTGGATAACAGCCGCCGCTGACTATTGTTGGCAATCGTCATGGCTGCTTCCATCACTACCCAATCGATGACCGTTATTGGAAACCAAGAACCAGCCTCTGAAAAACGTCTCTGGCAATGCCCGTTGAGGTGCTCGTTTGCCGATGACCGGCGTCGACTGCCCCGATTGATGTTCGTCATCAGCCACTGCCATCCAAAACCGACAGTCGTCCGCCGATTGGCAGCAACCAACAACCGTCCGCCGCCGGCAACTGTCTGGCAATTGTCATCGGTCGCCGACGTCTTGTCATCGTTCGATTGTCATCATGTCATCCTTGGTCTCCACTTGCTAACTTTATTACGTAATTTTAGAAACATATGAACTTCGAAATCAAAAACCTGCATTTTATGAATTACAGGAAATGATTTTAATTTTATTTTGAAATCCATAAATTTTTTAACCACCACTTCCCTCCTACCAATCGAACCCCCCACTTTTCCCTGAAGAGGAAGTGTCATACCAACCGAGCTATTGCTCATTGGTAAATGCAGGATTTTTAAATTACTTAGAACTAACGTCCATATGTTTCAAATTCCAAAAATCCAAAACGAACTGTCCTAATTTTTAAAAAAATTAGAGTTTCCGAATTTATTGTTATTTTATTTTTTAAAAAATCTAAAATAACCATGTAGATAAGGAGTTTTTTTAGCATATCTACCTTCATCATTCATCAGTATAATACCACCAGCATTTTTTTGCACGTGAGATGCACATGTGTATACTAAGATGTGCGTATAACGATACAAGTACAAAATATATATTTATATGCAAAAATGGGGTTCTGAATGCACTCACAGCCTCATGAGGTGGGTCCATCCGCAACTTAAACCAGGGGACCCATCTCCTCCGGTTTTACCCCTTAGAGTCACACAGCTAATGGGGATATGAACGATCACAGCCCCATTAAACCCTTATAGGTTATTTTATAGTTCTTAAAGTATATAATATATAGTTTTCATTAAAATAGGTGATTCCACTTTCTATGGGCATATTATTTCATTTTCATGATCAATTCTAATCTGAAATGTAATATATTTATAATATCATTAAAATTAATTTATGGTATTTATAATATCATTAAAATTAATTTATGGTTCATATGCAAGTGATGGTACAAGTAACTGTGGTGTGTGCGCGCCAGCTTATTTAAGAACCATTTTTCATAAACATGTTGATTATTAGGGTTATTTTTGAAAAACGAACAGGTCACTCTAACTAATTATTTTTGTATTTGAATATTAAAAAGATAAAAAGGTAAATTTATAATGCGAGAGTAACAAGAGGAAGTAAACCAGCGGTCGTGCCATCATGGATCTTCTTTTATTTCGAGTCATGTGCATGCATTTAATTGGGTCAACCCATTGATTACTTCACCCCTAACAAAAACCACAGTAACATAATTCGTGAATTATTCGGCGAATTCATGAATAATTCGTGAATTTTTTATCGGCAAATTAAATCTCCGATTTAATCGCCGTTACCGAACACGTCGAATAATTCGCGAATTATTCGAAAAAACAGCGACTAATTCATAAAAACAGCGAATAATTCACAAAATCAAAACCCGACGTCTCAGATATTAATTTCTTGCTCGAAATTCTTCCCGAACATTTCCCGAATGCTTGCCGAATTTTTCCCGAATAGTTCTCCGAATCCGAATTTTCGAAATTTATGACTTGGACAAAAACTATGTAGTAGGTGAATTCCATCTTTGTTTAAGCCTTTACTAAACTTGTTTAATGACAGCGTTGATCTGATCATGAAAATGTCCATTATTTTAAATTGTTGTATCGATTAGATCTTTAGATAAAATTGGCTTTGATGATGATGATGATTATTATTATTATTAAAAAAAATTGGATTACCGAATGCAGAAAATAATCCATGAATCCATCCATTAGGCATTAATCCATTAGTGTGTGACTCATCCATCTATATTTCGGTTGTCCGCAAACCCATCAGCTAGTTGCTAGACGGATGATGGGCATATAATTTGATATCCATTTAACTCTAAATTTTTCTATCGGCACCCATTTGGCACTTCTAATAAACGGTAAATTGGCCATTATGCATAGTGCATAACTAATTAAATTTCTTGTGCACTAAGCTCTAGCAAGAAGTAACAGTAATTGTATAATTAAAAGAAAGCCTGAAAATTACTTGCAATTTAGGACTAACAAAAGGAATAATGAAAAATCAATATAAAAAACTAAAATTTCATTGATATACTTCTATGACTCCATTCAACAAAGTAAATATACAACTTTAACTAAAATCGAAACGAACAAAAACAACAAAAATCCAGCTGCAAAGACTAGTATATCTGTATCTTTCTACGACAAGACCGACAAGTCACCACTATATAGAATCAATGCCTTCAAAAGATCTAACTGTTTTAAACCAGTCACAAAAGTTTTTCGCCCAGCATATACTTCTTCTCGCCATTCACTATTTCCATTTCCCTCTTTCCTCGCTCCCTTCCATTTCATTCATATACCATCACATTCACATATGGTTTTGTTCTTCTTTTATAGTCCATCAAATCAAATGATAAAGTTAGAAATAAATATTCAATTTTTTCTCATGTTTATTGCATATCATTAAAAATGTTGAATTTCAATCATGCATTGTATTTGGGTAAATACATGACTTGATTCATGTAACCATAATACACTCAATAATTTTTAGACATATATGGTAATGCATCAAGTTATTTGTATTCATGTATGGTCCTTGAATAGGAGATATTAATTTATGAACACGATCCAAATAATTAATGTAGAACAATAGTGCTCCAACCCTTTGTCTAATATATATATACATCTTTAATTTGATAGGAGATGTATCTTTTGTCTGATATATTATTTAGAAAAGATAATGATAATTTTCTTCCTATTTAAAAAACAACCGCTAACATTAATTAATTATATGTACCGCATATAAAACAATGATGTTTTTTGTTTGATTTATCTGAATAAATAAGAAGCCACATCAGCAATCGGTTTCAAAATCAAATGATCCTTTCCTTTTGCGTCGGGATATTTTTTTCTGTTAGCAAAATTATTTACATTTAATTATAAAAAAATTCTTTGTGTCAAGCATGTATTAAGGAGGGCGCATAATTGTGTCAACCGAAGCGAACCATCTGATGTGACAAAGTCGATGCGGCATATTTAGCCGCAAATCCTCTTTTTCATGCTTGTACTCGATATACCGAGATAGATTATCATTTCGTTCCTGACTTGATTGCCAGGAAATACATGCACTTGGGGTATACACCTTCTGACAACCAGTTAAGTGACATAATGACTAAACCTTTTTATTTACAGTTTGCTTTTTTCTCAATTTGCACAAGCATAGCAGATGGAATTATTCGAATTCTCTAGAAAATAATTCATGGCCATCTTCTTGCATGTCTTCCATTATATATGTCTTCTCCTATAAAAGAATCAAAAGATTATACAATCAAATCTTAAGCTTTGTGCATGTAATGTGGCTCAAAAAGCAGATTGTTCCCATTATCCCACAAGGTGGAAGCTACGGAGGCAAGCATTGTTCCTTGTACTTATTCCATTTCCTAGGGATTTAATGGCCCAATGATGTTGAGAATTTGTGCTCCTTTCTCTTGTTAGAATTAAAGCTTCTAAAATGACAAACTAAGCTACTATTGAAAAGGGTTTTTTCAAATATCTCTCACCGGATCCTTTCATATATAACTCCGTTTTATCTGAATATCTTTAAATGAAAAATAATTTTTATACTGCCAATCAAGACTGGTACAAAGAGTTCTTAATTGACCTCCTATGGAGGCCCCTGTTTGACCTCATTGGTACCAGACCTCCTAAAGGAGGTTAGGTACGTTTCCTACCAGCCCAGAAAAAGTGGTTCTCTTTTTAAATTTCTACTTTAAATCTTTTTAGTTATCCAAACTCCTTTCTGTAACTAATTCCTCGCTCATATTTTAAGTATATTCACAACCACCCTTAGATGTACCGTCAATTTTTTGAAACTTTTTTTTTCTAACTCGCCCGTAAGCCTCATGCAAACGTACACCGCATCCGTATACACAACACACACATGCACACAACACACGCGCATCCAGAAGACTTATGCGTTAATTTATGGCCACATGCTGTCTGGAGACGAAAGCAAAGAGCACTAGTTCCCTAGGGTTTCAACCCCGTACTCTTCCCAGTAGGGGAAGCACCATACAGCCGAGCTATTGATTATTGGTAATCTTTTGTAACTAAATATCTTTAGAAACCTCCGTGGAAAATGATTTTCATTTCGTCCATTGAATTGTTGACCACTACCAACCCTTTGCTTCATCTAATTTCAGTGTTTTCCAGGTTCTAATCCATCTAGATTCATTACATGGTTGGTTGTCCAGTAACAATTTGCATGTTTTGGACCAATATTCACTTCAAAAAGTAGTAATTAGAGCAAAATCATAAATTAATGTTTACTTTATGCCTTATTATTCATTTACGTAGCAAAAATGGGATAATCCTGACCCCTCTTCGGTTTCAGCTTTGCTATTGTCTGTAGAAAGATGTGCCCAACATACGAACGTAATGAATATCATATCATCTTGATATTTGTGTCATACTTTAAATTATTTACTTAACCTCAGAATGAAATGACACATGGAATTAGGTTTCAATACGAACAGTAGTTGGCGCTAAATGAAAGAATGTGCCGAAACCAAGCATCCTAAGCTTAAATTTTCAGATTTTTTGTTTATGAAGTTCCATTTCAGTTTCTTAAATCAGCACCACACAAATCTGCCAGAATATTTAAACTGCAAACTGAACCTGCAATTATTTATTAATTAAATATCCATATATCTGTAAAGCCCTTATATATGGTTAGTATCAAAACCTTTTAGCATTAATATTGGAATAAAGAATAAATATAAAAATCCAGAATTAATCAAATCATCATTTTCTAGGATTTCTTTGAAGAAAATCATATTCGTATAGAAGCAGAAACGTTGCATATGATCTCCAAGAATTCATCAATATGAATGACAAAAGACATACATTTGCCAATATAAATATCTGTCAGCAAAATAATAATCTTTTGAAGCTAGCACATTTGTAAAAGCCTCCAATCAAGTCCACCATCTCGCGTGGCAAACCAAAACTAGCCGATAGGAACCTTTTATTTTAAGAGGAGAATTTAAATAATTCTCAATTATTATCTCTTATCTTTATGGTCTACTATAACAATTTTTTTATAGGGTTGCGGGACAATACATTTTTCTTGTTTTTCCAACGTGGGACTAAACTCCCAACATAACATGTTGTGCTATATTACTTCTTCTCTTATTTATTTTGTTTCTGCTCTTCTATTTTAAGGCTTTGTGGTGGGACCAATTGGGTCTCAAATCGAGAACTAATTGACAATCTCAATTCATTTGAAATTAATCAATTGACAATTTTAATTTAACAGTTAATCTCCTATCATGCAAATTATTCATAAAAGTTCTTATTAATGTGAGAGAATAATTAATATTAATTTATATGCAATACTTTCCGACATTAAGTTACTTTTCTTTAGGTGTTTTAACTGAGCTGAATAAAATCACCCAATCGCTCAAATCTAAATCTTCAATTCCCTTTGAACACAATAAATTCATTTTGAAAATATATATAATAACTAATTTAGAAAAAAACAATTTCCAAAATATATGTATAGAATTTGACGTTTTCATGGGATTGAACAGTAAACTTAATCTTATCAATATGAGAATATAAGATGCTTTCTCTACATCCATGATTTTCCTAAATGTATTCAAGCAGCTCAATATTTCAGGTTTCTTGTTCTTGTCTAATCGATAAGACCGACCATCATATCAAAGCTTATTTGCCAACAAATCGAAAACTTTTACATCATCAAGTCAAAAGGACTATGTAACAGTTTGAATTCACCATCTCTATAAATGACGTATCCTAGAGAATTCAAATATGGTCTTGTACTACAAATATCATTATATACGCTCATGGCATACACATGGAGAATCTTCATTCTCGATGATTGAGACATACCACCACATATGTCAGTGTCATGATAACTTGTAACAACTCTAGCTATCGTATGCTAGTTGTAGGTTATGTACTCAATTTA
Organism: Agapanthus africanus; assembly: GCA_030015575.1. Taxonomy (NCBI): domain Eukaryota; kingdom Viridiplantae; phylum Streptophyta; class Magnoliopsida; order Asparagales; family Amaryllidaceae; genus Agapanthus; species Agapanthus africanus. The sequence continues at coordinate 84,999,466 of JASDDO010000026.1, read as the reverse complement.
AGAAATTACTAAATTAGATCATATCTCAATGCAAGTGACACATCACAGTGCATGATCTAACAATATAATTTCTAAGGATATTATAACAATTATAAATAAATAAGAATACCCATATAATAAATCAATAAGTTCAACTATAAAACTTTATTAACATTCAACTAATATTACATGAATTGTAATGGATGTTTAAAAGCACATATGATTACTCTAGCAATCTTCCATTTATCTTTATATCCATTCAGATACAATTTTAACCACCGTCTTATTCAAGAGTTTGTCAAAAACCTTTAGAGACGACGGTTTATTGAATGGGTCAGCTAAGTTGTCATGTATTCTTACCTTTTGAATTTCCACATATTTCTTTTTGTTAATCTCCCTAACAATATGGTATTTGCTTTCTATGTGTTTAGACTTCTGATATGCTCTTGATTGCATCACTTGAGCAACAGCTCCACTATTGTCACAAAATAGTGGAATAGGAAATACACGTAGAGGAATAACACCAAACTCATGGACAAACTTATTTATCCACACTCATTCCTTAACAGCTTTGCTTGCGGCTACATATTCAGTTTATGTAGTGGAATCCGCAGTGATATCTTGATTTACACTTCTCCAGCTAAATGCACCTTCACAAATGACATAAACATATCCCGACGTAGATTTCCTATCATCGAGATCGGATTGGAAATCGGAATCTGTACATCCCTCAATACTTAAGTTATTTGCATCATAAACTAAACAGTAATTTTTAGTTCGACGCAAATACTTAAATATAGCTTTTACGACAGTTCAATATTCCTTACCAGGATTGGACTGAAACATGCTTACGAGGCTTACTCCATAAGCTATGTCGGGTCTGGTACTGTCACGCCCGTTTCCCAGTATACGGGCAGAGGACGCGACGAGGCCGCTACGCATTTACTCAGAAGTAAACACGCTAAGCGTATCTAAGCAATATAAAATGAAATGTACACAAGAGACAAGATGTAAATGAACAACAACTTTATTTATTAATATTCTTTTTACAATACAATGAAAAGTAAATACATGGAAAGAAAGCAGTGCCTAAACAGTGGCATAACAGAAATAAAAATATGTACAAGTAAACTAGAGCTCCGGGTCAAAGGCTAGCTGATCCAAGTCCTCGCTGGTGGGCTCTGTCTCCAGAAGGTCGAATCCACCTGACAACATTCCAAAGAAAGAAGAAAATGAATGTCGTCGGCGAACAATCGCTCGGTAAGTTCCAAAAGTAAATAAAGATGGAATAGACAGAAGGAGAATGTAACTTTTAAAATTGTATTATATTGTTAACGCTGTTATTTGTAGCTTGGTACAGAAAATGCCAGTGTATATGAGAGGAGCCCCACTATTCCGGAGACTAAGGTATACGGAGCACAAGGAACCGTTCAGCCACGGTACAACGGCAATGGAGATTCAGGGTGTATTATGATTACAGTCTCGTGCCACTTTTAACACCTTCCGTACCAATCTACCCCTTATAAACCATGCGATGTCTTGATTGTATTGTTTGTATTGTATTTTCTTGTATTATAAATTGCATAGATGGATGACTTGCCGAAACCATGATATCAGTAATGGAACGGATATAATGGATGGACATGTAAATGGAGTATATCCATGGTTCGGTTCGGTCAATATAAATTGAATATATTGAATATATAGATTCAGACTGAATTGTATTTTATACATGAATCATATTCAAGTCAGATTGATTATATCGAGACTCGGTCTGAGTCAAACACTTAGAAAATAAATTAAAATCTTGAATTAGGTTTTGATGTTATCGATAACTGCTGCACATGGACGGCAGGATTTGTGTCTTTTTCCAAGGCAATTACCGTGTTGATAACACCGTTATTTAGATTGTCTATCTTAGATAGGCAAGCACCCATATCTCCGGCTCTCTGAGGCTCAAGAGATTAGTCCCGTTTAAACCTATGTTTACTAGGGTCCTTATTGTAATTTAGTATAACTTGATGGGGGTTATGTAAAAATAGTTTTGACATAATTTCAAAATACACCTCAAGCATTTAATTATCGTCTTTAAAGTTTTCATAAATGTATATTTTATAAATGTGAAATTTCTAGTGAATAGAATCTAATTTCATAATATATGGTATTTTCTTGAAATATTGTATTTGTGTTGTATATGGATGGTATTTTCATGTAATAGTGATTCTTTTGATTTAGAAAACTGGGAATATTTATATAATCAAAATAGATATTTTGATAATATATATACATACATACATATATATATATATATATATATATATATATTTAATGAAAATAATTTATTTATTTTCTTGTAGAAATCTCATTTTCTTAAAGAAAAATGTATAAAAATTCCATCGAGATCGAATGTTTGCGGAGGTCTGCATCTCGATCTACTAAGCCCGAGGATGTGCGATAATCCGCACCATCCCGAATGGGGTCTCCAAAAGTAGGTTGTAGAGGCGCAATTGTATGGAAATGATTAATACACTTTTTTTTAAAAAGGAAAACGGTTTTATGAGTTTAGGGTATTTATTTGTAAAGTCGTATTTTCCCGTATTCTATTGTCCCAAAATTCATCGTGCTATGATAGAGATGTGTGTTATGATGAGGTAGGTCATTATCTAGTGAAATATCTAAAGGTAAAATAGGTATTATGATGATTATGTCGGAAACTAAAATATGTGGTATTTTACTGTAAAACTACAATAGAAGTTGCATATAATAATATTTTGTGATGAAACTTGTTTAAGATTTTTGTTAATGTTTATTGAACATGACGTGAGAGTTTGGTATATTCTTGTTTGATAAAAATGGGTTTTTAAAGAAAAACCGAATCGGAAGTCGGATTAACTCCACTTCCGTCGGTTTTAGTTTTCAAAGTTTTTAGAATAGAGAAAGGAAGGGGAGAGGGGACTTACTGACTTTAGATCTAGAAGGGAGAGAGAGAGAGAGAGAACTTCGGAAGGCGTCGGGGCATCGTTTCGTAGCCGGAAACTCATTGTATCGTCGCCGGAACTTGGTCGGAGCTTCGCCCTTCGCTAACTCCACTTGCACACAATTAGGAATTGAAAGTTTTTGTCACGCCCCGCTTCCCGGTGTACGGTGAAGGGGACGCGACTGTTGGGGTAAAAATTTACACCCCGGTTGACCAAGTCAAAATCAAAGTCAACCCCCAAGCCGAGTGGGCCCAAGCCCAGATCCAGTGAGCCCATGCCCGGGTCGAGCCCGACCATGAAGCGGCCGGCCTCCCCCACACCAAGATAAAAATCTTGTAATAAGCAATTTTGTTATATTTATTTTTATTTTATTTTATGGATACATATAAGGAAAATAGGCATAAAGCCCAATTTTTGTAAAGCCCATGGCTTATGTGCAAAAAGAAATGGCACATGAGCCATGAAATAGGCAAAATGCCATTTTGTGAAGCCCAAGGGGCTATGTGTAAAATGTATAGCCTATAAAGGCAAGATAATGAAAATATCTCACAACTTTTTCTCTCTCCAAAAAAAAAAGTTTCAGAGCTGAGCTCTTTCTTCCTTCTCCAAGGTTCCAAAACCTTCTTCTTTCTTTTGAATTAAATCAAGAGTTTTACTCTTCCTTTTTCAAAACAAATTAGTTTTTTACCACAAAACCCATCAAGGGGAACTCAGATCTTCCATCAGATCTCAAAAAGAAAAGATTTTGAATTCCCACATCTCTTGATCTTCAAGATCCAGCTAACAAAGGAGGAAGAAGAAGAACATCTTTCACTAAACCCTCAAAAAAGAAGAAAAACACATTCAGGAGTCCAACTCCTCTCTGATTTCTCTTCTGAGAAATTTTTTTTTAGGCTAAAAGCCTCTTGTGCCTCTCCGGCGCGCAGCGCAAGTGCGCAAGGCGCCCGCGTGCCGACACGTGGCGTGCGCGCTTGCGCACCTGCGCGCTTGCGCAAGTGCGCAAGGCGCCCGCGTGCCGACACGTGGCGCGCGCGCTTGAGCAACTGCGCAAGACGCCCGCGCGCCGATACGTGACGCGCGCGCTTGCGCAACTGCGCAAGTGCGCAAGGCGCCCGCGCGCCGACACGTGGCGCGCGCGCTTGCGCAACTGCGCAAGTGCGCAAGGCGCCCGCGCGCCGACACGTGGCCCGCGCGCATCCCTTGGATGCCTTTTTCCTCTCTTTTTATGTACATACATATACACATACATATGTATACAAATTCACACATATACATACTCCGCCACACTCTCCCCCTCAAAAAAAATTTTCGGGCCGGGGCGTCTGCGTGGCTCCCGATATACCCAAAAACCCCTTTTCAAACAAAACACACGCACACCGCACATTGAGTTCGCATGACCAGTTTAACCCGTTAATCGGAGGTTCCCTCGCCCCAAAAGCGAGGGGTAATTAACGGCAGCTTAGTCCGCGGCCGCCGGAGATTCGGATCCCCACAGTCATTAAACCCCGGCCTACCCTAGGCAGGGGGAATCTGTAGTACGCCTGACAAGCGCTCGCGTATTCCCATCTCACTGTGGTGACGAAAAACACCCTACAGCGACGAGGTCCGCTACGTATATACTTAGAAGTACATACGCTAAGCGTATCTAAGCAATATAAAAGTAAATCACAAGAAACAAGAGATATAGAAATAACATCAACTTTATTAATAACATTCTTTTGTACAATGCTTGAAAAGTAAATACAACTGGAATGAAAAACGATGCCTAAAAATGGCATAACAGGAAACGAAAATACTGAATAGAACAAGGTACAATGTCTAGAGCTCGGGGTCTTCGTGAAACTGATCCAAGTCTTCACCGGTGGGCTCGATCTCTGCTGGGTCCAAAACACCTGACGACATTCAAAGAAGAAAGAAATAGAATGTCGTCAGCGAACAGATCGCTCGGTAAGTCCCAAAGATAAGGGAGAAATAGACAAAGAGTGGGAGAGAGAGAATAGCTTTTAATATTGTATTGTATTGTTGTAATGTTGTATTAACGTTGTTGTTTGTAGCTTGGTACAGAAGAATGCCAGTGTATACAAGAGGGGTCTCTATATGCTAGAGACTAGGACAAACGGAAAATAGAGTACAAGGCTCCGTTATACAACCCGGAACAACGGCAATTGGATTCGTGTTAGGTGTCTTAATCTTACCGCCTCGTGCCGCCTTTAACACCTTCCGTACCAATCTACCCCTTAAACCCCGTAGTATTTTGATAGTATTGTTGTATTGTATTGTGTAAGTTGGATGACTGACCAAAACCATGATATCAGTAAACAGATTGTAACTGCATAATTAAGTAAATGGTATAACGGAATAATGGATGAATATCCATGGTTTGATTCAGTCAAGTTGTATAGATTGTTAACTGGATTTTGGGATTCATGTGTTATATTGAGTTGTAATATTAAAGAATATAGATTGACTTGAATCATATTCAAGTCAGAAATAATCAGACTCAAACCCGAGTCAGACTAAAAGAAATGTAAGTCGAAGTTCTATATTTGTTAGGGTCCTTATTGTAATTTATAAAACTTGAGGGGGTTTTATGTAAAAATACTTTTGTATAGTTTTCAAGATACACCTCAAGTATTTATTATTCGTCTTTATAGTTATAATGAGCGTGATTTTATTTTATGATATTTCTAGTGAAAATATCATAATTACATAAATAAAGATATTGATTTGTAATATTGATTTATTTGAAATTCATGGTATTTTAATGTAACTTTTAATCTTGTAATTTTTAGGGAAAGGTGGAAACTTTATCTTATAATAAAATATGTGTTTAAATGATAAATATTCATATGTTTATATAAGAATAATTTTTAATAAATATTTTATTTTCCAAAAATCTCATTTTTCTTAAATGTCGTATTTTAAACCTTTCGAGACCGAATGCTTCTTGCGGAGGTCTGAATCTCGCACTACTAAGCCCAAGGGTGCACGATAAACCGTACTATCCCTAACGAGTTCCCCAAAGGTGGGCTGTAGTGGCGCTTTGCAAAGATTTAATAAATACTAGTCATTTAGAAAACGGTTTTATAAAGATAAGGTATTTATTTGAAAAATGGTATAAATTTCCGTATTTTAGATTCTAGGGTCTTCTAAGCCAACTAACCTATTTCTAAATGGTCTAAACGATAAGTCATTAGAAGCCTCAAATCGCCTATTCACCGCCAATTGCGGCCAGGTAAGGGCCAGGTGAGTGGGAGGCTCTCCACTATAAGTAGTGGCCCTAATTAAGTAACCACTCGCCTTAGACACACTTGCCTAGACACCACAGAGTCATGTTTAGATAAACGATCGATATCCACAACTTATCGTATTTCCTATTAAAAGATATTGTTTTAAAATTGTATATAACTTAGAACTTTTAGAAAATGTTTTATTAAGAAAATGGTATTTTAATGTAAAATCTTGTTTTATCGTATTCTAAGTTTTCAAGGCAGCGTGTTATGATTACATATGAGTGTGTGTGGAGGTAGGTCATTACCTCGTGATCTACGTTAATGTATAGTAAAGTTTAGGGGTTAAATGTGAAAACTAAACATTATGGTATTTAAGTGAAAGAATACGATATATTGCAAAAGCTATCATTTCATGTGAGAAAACTTGTTCAAATTGATTTTTAAGTGATCAGTAGTCAACATGAATATGTTTAAGCATTATGGAATTAGTGATAAGTGAGTTTTGATAGAAAACCAAATCGGAAATCGGGTTGTTCCGATTTCCGTCGGGTTTAAAAAGTCGTATTTTAATGGAAGAAAAGAAAGGTAGAAAAAGGGAAACTTACGGGTTTGGACAATACTAGAGAGTGAGGGGGAAGTAAAGGGTTTGCCAGTACGTCGAATCGTCGTCGAGAGCTCCTAGCACGATCGCCGGAATTTCGCCGTCGATTTCGTCAGCGGTTCGCCTTTCGCTCGTTTTCCGACGTACCAAGTTCTCTTGAGATTTTGGGAGAGTGGACTTAGGAATTTAGGATGAGAGGGTAGAGGGTAGGGGTGTTTATATAGGGTTAGGGTTTTCAATAAAAAAAATATAAAAAATATATAAAAATCATTAAACCTAGGATTAAAAGAGATTTATTGGGTAAATGATAACCGATCCAAGCAATTAAAGTGTGCAGGGGGTGTACCAAGTCAAGAGGAGACTTTTCTCTGTTGGTGACTCGGCCGTCCGGCCAAGTCCGGCCGGCGGCGCCGGACCGAGTCGGCGCTCCAATGGCCGGGGATTCTTCGGGGGTACAATTTGGTATATTTACTTTTTATTGTCCAGTACATATTTTGGGAGTTAGGGCCTTTTGACCGTTGACTTCCAAAAGAAATTAAAATAAAATAAATACAAAAATAATGTGGGGCATGTGATTTGAACTCTAATGGCTTGGTTCAGCAGTGCAAGGTGTTACCAATGAGCTACAAGCTCCTTCTTGTAATTATTGTGGGAAAATAACTACTTAAAGTGGTAACAGCAACACTAAATACCCCAAGTACACTTTAATTTTAAAACAATTTTATGTACACTAAAAATTGAATTATTTAAAAACAAAATAATTATTTATATATATATTGTGCTCAGGTTAAAATACTCCTTTATGGATTTTTAAAAAATTTCAAAAAAAAATTGTATAGAAAAGTGTATAGGAAAATTAGGGTTATTACAGTTTTTGAGAGTCTTAGCAGGGAATTGTGAGTGTGAAGGGGTGAAATGAGAGGTGGTGTTTATAGAAAAAACTAGGGTTTGATGTGTTAAAGATTGCATTTAATATATGCATTAAAATTTGATTAAAGGAGGTATTTTAATTCTCTGGTTAATTGCAGAGAAGTTAAACAGTGTAGGGGGAGTGGGGTAGACCGAGGGGTGCTCGGGTGAAGAGATGAGAGCATCAGGGATGGGGGAGACCGGCGGTATCGGGGATTTAGGGAGTGTCGCCGACCCATTCCCGACGGATGGGGCTAGGGTTTGGACCACGTGTCGTTGTCGCTTTGGCTTCTTCAGTGCACATATTTAAATAATTTGTAACTCTTCAGTTTACGTGTTGTGCACTTGTAGACCCTTGGGCTTCTAAAATGATTAAAAGAAATTTAACTAAAAAATAATATGGCTGATAGGATTTGAACTCTGGTGTTTTGTATCAGCAGTGCAAAGCTTTACCAATGAGCTTCAAGTGCTTTTTTGTTGTTCAAAAGCAATACAAATTCTTATAGTATTCACAGGATTGCAAATATCCCAAGTGTACATTAACCTTTAAACAATTTTATGTACATTGAAATTGGAGTTGTTACAGTCTACCCTCCTTACAAAAATTTCGTCCTTAAAATTTATAATTTATTTTAAGGACTAGTTTACAAATAGATGAGGATATCTTGCACGCATCTCATCTTCCCTTTTCCACGTTGATTCTTCTGGTGTGTCCTTTCTCCATATCACTCGAACCAAGTTGACTTTCTTATTCCGAAGTGACTTTACTTTTCTGTTCAGGATCTCAACAGGTTGCTGCTCACAAGATAAGTCGGGCTGTCCAGGATCTCAACAGGTTGCTGCTCACAAGATAAGTCGGGCTGTACAGTGAGCTCGGAATGCTCAAGAATATGGCTGGGGTCACTCACATACCTTATGAGTTGGGATATGTGGATCACATTGTGCACTCCTTCCAATGAAGGTGAAAGTGCTAAGCGATAAGCCACTTCACCGACTCGTTCGAGTATGTCAAACGGTCCAATGTATCTTAGACTTAGCTTACCCCGTCATCCAAAACGAATCACTCCGCGGTTTGAAGATATCTTCAGAAACCGTCGAATAACCGAATTGAACTCCTAGCCCATGTAACAAGAAGTTGGAGGCCGTCGGATGAAAAAATCGATTAAAATGGTTTGAACATATGCAACAAAGACAAATAAATATTATATTACTTTAAAAAATGATAAAATTATAGTTAATGGTGCAATGCATGCCCGGACTATAAGGCTGCAGTGGCCTGCAGGCCCCCATTATTCTCCAAGATCACCTTCTTAGAAGGTCTTGCCTACATAAGGACCACATGTGAGTTATTTGCAAATGATGAGGATATTAATTAGGACAATGCAAACTAAAAAAGCCATTTCTTCTTCAACTCCTCCTTCTCCTTCTTTTTAAAGGCAGAACATCATCATATCCCTGATCGCGTGCATCTATTTTGGCAGCCAAAAACAGTGCAAAATCAATTCAATGAAATCAATCCAAAGACACCATCGTGGACCTTTAGGATTCTTGTCACATAATTCTTCAAATGTACATGTGACTCTTAATTGTGCTATCTTAATAGTACAATGATATTCTATAATTTGAGATCACTTTATTAATTAAGCTAGACATCTATGACACTAATCTAATAATTTTTTGTGTCGTTGAGTGAAAAGAAATCCTTAATTATTTGAACGAGGAGAGACCCATTTTCAGTATGACACACATATGTAATATTTTTATGTATCAAGCTGTATGTGCAATAAAAATATTGAAATCAACTGTTGTTGAAGTTGATTCATATTATTGTGCTTGTATTCTTTTCATGCGGTTAAATCATCATCTTCCAAGTCTTTTACCATCTAAATGAGGTCCGATATATATAGGGGAGTGATAAATGGCAAACCGGTTTGTATATTTTAAAAACGGGAACTCCCGATTTACAGCATATTTTAACGATCTGATCTGTTCAAGTTGATCACCCTATCCTCAAATATATGTGTATGAAAAATCAAACGATTTAAGGATCTCTAACTTATGCATCGGATGATGTTTATGTTGCATTATCGAAAGACGTTCAATTTCGCACTCATCGACCTCTAGCCTATGTATCAAATGAAGTTTATGTTGCATCATCGAAAGACATTCAATTTTACACTCATCGATGCATATGATAGAAATCTTTAAATCTCTTGATTTTTCATACACATATATTTTAGGGTAGGGTGGTCAACTTGAACGTATCAGATCGTTAATATATGTTATAGATCGGGAATTCCCATTTTTAAAAAACGCGGACCGGTTTGCAATGGATCACTCCTATATATATATATATATATATATATATATATATATATATAAGAGCGCTCCATTGCAAACCGGTCTGCATTTTTAAAAAAAACAAGAACTCTTGATCCACGACATATTTGAACGATCCGAACCGTTCAAGTTGATCACCCTACACTCGTGTGTACGTGTATGAAAAATCAAAGGGTTTAAAGACCTCTGACCAATGTATTAGATGGAGTTTATGTTGCTATATCGAAAGACGTTCATTTTGCACTCATTCGATACATGGGTTAGAGATCTTTAAATCTTTTGATTTTTCGTACACATATACATGAGAGTAGGGCAATCAACTTGAACGGTTCGGATCGTTCAAATATACCGTGGATCTAGAGTTTCCGTTTTTAAAAAAAACGCGGACCGGTTTGCAATGGAACGCTCATATATATATATATATATATATATATATATATATATATATATATATATATAAGCTTTCCATTGCAAACCGGTCCGTGTTTTTTTAAAAACGGGAACTCTAGATCCACGGTATATTTGAACGATCCGAACCGTTCAACTTGATCACCCTACTCTCATATGTATGTGTATGAAAAATCAAAGGATTTGAAAACTTTTAACCCATGTATCAGATGAAGTTTGCGTTGCTATATTGAAAGACGTTCATTTTACACTCATTCGATGCATGTGTTGGAGGGCTTCAAATCCTTTCATTTTTAATACATGTGCACATAAGAGTAGGGTGATCAACTTGAACAGTTCGGATCGTTCAAATATGTCGTGGATCGAGAGTTCCTGTTTTTAAAAAACGAGGACCGGTTTGCAATAGATCACTCTATATATATATATATATATATATATATATATATATATATATGAAGAAAAGTTCCGGTAAAGATATGATAAGGTTTTACAATCGGCCAGCAACTTAACGTCAACCATCTTCAAAATAAGTGACAAACTCCTGGTGCAAAAAAACCATGACGCAGCGGGGGTTTTGTCAGGTCCTGAATGACCAATTGACATAACCCAAATTCTCATAATAAACTACAGAAAGTATTTAAAAGGGGGGAAAATAATATATAATTATTATATGGAGTCATGTTAAACTTTATGTTTAAATATAGCCGAGAGCGAACTATTCCGAAATTTCATGTGGTTATATTCAAAACGCAGCTGAATCAATAGTAGCATTTATATGTAAATTTCAAGGGCAATTTTGCAAAGTAATACTAAATTATTAGAAGCATTTGAAGGTAAATCCTAGGTGTAATTTTACAAATTTCAAAGTAATACTAAATTAACAGAAAATTTTATATGTAAATTTTAAGTGCAATTTTACAAACTCAAAGTACTTGTATGAAAAGAAAGCAATATTTTCACTGTTGGCATCTGTGTGTATGTGTATGGAATTTTATTTTATTGTTTCTTCATCTTTTTTCTTCATTTCAAATTGGACTTGTCAAGTGTCTTTATAAATCACTATATAATAATAGAGATAGAGACAAACATCAAGACTTGGGTGCACTAAAAACAGCAAATTTTTATTTTCTTCTTTTTTCCCTCTTATCTTTTTGGAGAAAACTTATAGGATCATCTATAGGTTTTGGGTTCAAAAAAGGCAGGCACTGGCTTAATTAGATGCATTGGAATATTCTGCGCGCAAAACAACCGCCAACATTCAAAAAAGCAATTCGATTATTCTCCGGAATATTCCCCAATATATATATATATATGCCTGCCAACCCTCATAGCATTTTAATTAGGTGTTTCTAGGAAAAAAAGGCTTGGCCAAGGAGTGTCCACTTTCTAAGCACCATGGAATTATCCTAAATTCTCCTTATCATCTTATGTGGCCGTAGATTGTTGTGATATATTGGACGTATGATTTTGCATGTACGATGCACGTGTATATATTGAAAAGATACTTACGAAATCCATGTACATGGTTTATTTTGTAATTTAAATCGGTCAAGGTTTCATTCTTGCTAGAAGTTTGGGCCCAATTTGACCGAGTAGAATACTTTTGTATTTGAATTCGTTAAAAAGTACAAAAGAAAAATAACATGCTTAAGACGGTGACTTGGCATGCTTTGGAAACAGAAAGGGAATTTTCTTATTTTATTTGAATCATTTCATAGAAAAAAATGAGAGGCTTTTTTGGAATACGCTCGTGGCTTCTAGTTATAATAACTAGTATTTTGTATGTGCGATATACATGTGTTTATTTTGAACAGCATTTATGCCAAAGGGGTGTAAAAAAATTTATCCCGAGATGCGTGAAAAAATTTATCCTGGACATTACGTCAAAATTTCTAAAGATATATAGTGTTTTTCTTAATTTAAATTAAATGAATGCGATTAGTAGTAATATTAGAATAATATTAGAATTGAAAAATATATGAGTTATACCAAATAACAAAGATATAACCGATTATTTATAAATTTGTAAGGCATATCTATTTTTAGGATTTTGAGCATGTATGATAAATGAGAGATAGAGAGAGAAAAGATGGCTGTTGAATTTTTATTCTCTTATTTTTGTCTTATATGGTGGATGAGATGAACATCTTCAATACTCAACTTTGGATATTGAAATTTTATCATTTTTTTTCTATTTTTTTATTCTGTTGATTAATGACATTATTTATGGACTTCTATTTATAACAATAAAGATAGAGATTTGATATATGCTATTCAAGTAGTTGCCCTTATTTTTAAGTAGCCAATTTACATGTACCTTTTATATTAGCTAGATTCTATAGATATCCGGTAGGGTTTGAAATAAAAAAAACAGAACAAGAAGGAATTTGATATAATATTGTTATGTTTAACGATGATAAAAAAAACGATATTTGAAACAGCTTAAAAGCTTTAATAGGCTGGATACAAATATGAAAAATCTACACTAGTATATGTAAATGAAATTAATGTAGCTACAGGTGATGCAATGTAAAATTGCGGGTGAGAACTTAATTACCTGGGATCATGTCTACCGTTTTTTCCTTATATTAATATGAGTATTTTTAGGGTATCTCCAGAATATCCAAAAAAAAAAAATTCAAGGTTCTTTACCACATTTGCGAGTTTGTAGTCTCTAACAAATTGTAAAAATACCACAGTTGCAAATAATAAGCGTCACAAAATCAAAACAAAAGAAATTCTAGAAAAGGTATAAAAATTTAAAGAAAAAGCATCTCCCTGAATTCCCGAAACCTCGGCATATTCCTCTGGCATCCTCCTCCCTCTTCTTAGCTATAAATAACTCTTCATTAAACCTCAATTTTCTCACAACAAAATCAAAACAAATAAATAATTAAATAAAAAAGCTTCGAGTTTAGCAATTAATGGCTTCATCAACGATCGTCGTCTTCGATTTCGACAAAACCATCATCGACGTCGACAGCGACAACTGGGTCATCGACAATTTGGGCGCCACCGAGCTCTTCAATCAGCTCTTGCCCACAATGCCTTGGAATTCTCTCATGGTATCGTTCAAGATCCAATTTTTGTCATTTTTGAGTTCGTTACCTCAAACTGTCAATTGAGCCATCTTCAATTTTTGTTAAAATTTGAAAATTTGCAGGATAGGATGATGAAGGAGCTGCATTCACAAGGGAGAACCATTGAGGAGATTGCAGAGTGCTTAAAAATGGCTCCTTTGGATCCCCACATTATCTCAGCCATCAAATCAGCTCATGCTCTTGGGTATTTTTCTTTTATTATTATCATCTTTCAAAAGATTGCATTTTTGTTACTTTTCATGGTTTTTTAGTTTTGAACGGTTTTTTAATAAAAATTTTGGGGTTCCGTATCAATAGGTGTGATTTGAGGGTTGTGAGTGATGCCAACTCATTCTTCATAGAGACAATACTGAAGCATCATGGGATTATGGAGTGCTTCACTGAGATCAACACAAACCCTAGCTTTGTTGATGAGGAAGGGAGGCTTAGGATTTTCCCTTTCCATGATTTCAACACATCTTCACATGGTTGTAACCTCTGCCCTCCAAATATGTGCAAGGTAATTTCCTTTTTTGTTTAATTTTGTTGTTGAAGTCAAAATTTCCCTTTTTTACTGTTTCAATAGGTCACAGGTAAATTGTTGCCTTTTAACTGTTTCAAGTTGGTAAAACCCCTGATATATATATTACTTTCACTTTAAAACAGTCGTAAAGGGTCATAAAATATTGGGTAAATTGCTTTATTATCCCTAAAGTTTCGTTCATGTTGCTCTTAAATGTCATGATGATTTTTTCCCGATGTATGCCATATATGGTATACTCCGTTAGTAGTTAACTACCCTTAGTTTGCCTCCAACTGTCCTGACTTGCAATTATCTAACCGATACCTCAGTAAAAAGTAATATACGGATAGATAGAAGTTATGTGCTTTCTAATTGGAGGTTAGGAGTTAACCGAAGGTTGTTAACTAGTGACCAAGTGTAGCATATGGTATTTATCCGCAAGGAATAAAGGATATTTAAGTTCAACATGGGGATCATACAGCAATTTCTCATAATTTCTAAGAAAATCAATGGCCATAAAACGGCCATCTGGATATTATTTTTTGGGAATGCTTTTCTTCATATAATAAAGGTGAATAATTTCCTTCAAAGTTGTTGTAGTAGGTTAGAAGAAAATTCAACTTGAAAACAATGCTATCCATTAGCTTTGAACTTTTGAGTTGGATTTTGAAACTAAAATTGTGCTTGCATCCTGTTCTAGTATGAACCAAACAGCCAAAACATCTATTTCACCATTTGTGTTCTTCAAACTCAAGCTGACTTCTCACAGGAACTAAATTTTCAGTAACATAGATTGATTGATTGAATTAATTAGTACTGCAACCTGCAATTCCAAGCCTCTTGTTTCTGAACTCTTAATCTAATTCAGCATTTACCCATCAACAGGGCAGAATCATAGAGCGGATCCGAGCATCCATGGAATCAAAGAAGCGATTCGTCTATCTCGGCGATGGCAAAGGAGACTACTGCCCTACTCTCAAACTAACCGAACAAGACTATGTGATGCCTAGGAAAAACTACCCGGTCTGGGATCTCATCACCAGCAACATTGGTCTCATCAAGGCCGAGATACACGAATGGAGCAACGGCGAAGAGCAAGAAATGATCCTATTGCAACTTATCAACCGAATCATGATCAGTAACGCGCAATTGTTGTCGATGGACTGCAAGTTTCAGAGTGTGCCGATGGCTTCACATGAAGCCCTTCCTCAGGCTTTACCTGTTCCTCACTAACCAAGGGACCTTTGCATGTGATGAGACTTCATCAATGGTGATTACAGGCGTCTTTTCTACTGTCTTTTGTTTCTTTGTTTGAAGTTGGTGTTTAAGAAAAGAATATGAAATTAGATATATGGGATCTGGGGGTTAACAGTTGGAAATTGACGAAGGCCACCCTGTATAAGTTGGATGGGTATAATGAGCAAAAATTCTAATGTATTAACTATATTGTCTTTCCAAGTGATCGAGGTGATTGACTCTTGTTTGTGTTATTTTAATGATGCATACGATATATGTTTGGGGGCAAGGATTTTTCTCTATGAGGATCTTTAATGTAAATCTTTAAATCATACCTTTTCTATTGTGACCCGATGGATGAAGAATATAAAGTCGCCCAAAAAATTGTGAAATTTCTTCCATTTCTGTTGAGCAGCGAGGTTTCGGACTCTGTTATATTTTGAAGGGTTTTTTTTTGAATTATTATATTTTTAAAATTATATTATAAAAATAGTGGGGGGAGGGGGGGGAATTTTATTTATCAAAATAGGATGGTTTCACACCACCCCGCTGGCCCACCCCCACCCCCCAGTATAGGGGGCGGGTTCCCAGAACCCGCACCTTTTTTTTAAAATTAAATTAATGTTTAATTATAATTATTAACGATTATAATTATAATATTATTATTATTATAATTATAATTATAATTATAATTATAATTCTTAAAAATAAAATTAAATTAAATAGACAAAAAACATTTAAATTAAATAATAAAATTTCACTATATCAAATTTTTTTTTACAGAATGAATCCGTCAAAATTTACAATGCCAAAAAATCCTATCTATTTGTAAAATTTAAATGCTATTTTTTTCCTTTCCCTTTTCCTTTATGAAATCCGAGAAGGCTTGACATAAGCCTATGCCTCCTGGGATGACTGGAAGAACCACCTGTTTCTTGGATAGATGGCGGTGGCGGCGTCGGCGTCTGCTCTGCTGCTTCGGGTTCGGGTTCTGCTTCAGCTTCGTCTTCAGCAACGTCTTGGACAGGCTGTTGATCCACAAATCCTGAACCTGAATGTGGGACAGGTGTCGGATATGTGTTGCTTCCCAACAAATTTGCGTAGGACGCTAAATCCGAAGCCCAACTGGGCAGTTGTAGCGAAGAACCTGTCCCGGTTTCATGCGGCTGATTTTGCACAAAACCTTGGCCCCATGGCTGCGCAAATCCTGACCCCTAAGGGTGCTGTTGTTGCGCAAAACCTAACCCCCAAGACGGCTGTTCTGCAAAACCTGATCCCCAAGACTGTTGTTGTTGCGCCTGTCCGGTATGCCAGAGTTGCTGTTGACGGTATGGTGATCCAAACCACCGATCCTGCTGCGCTGGATCTCCTTGATGCTGCGGCTCTGGTGCCGGGTCATACTGCGGCTGCGGTGCCGGTTCATACTGCGGCTCAGGTGCCGGCTGATACTGCGGCTCCGGTGCCGGCGATAAATGTTGAGAAATACCATATGAACCAAATACACCACCAATAAATTGGTCGACATTTGAAAATTGAGCCTGAGATGCCGGACCAGCATCAGTCGGGTATGGTTCCTGCACCATTGTTTGTACGAGATGCAACCCACGAGCCTGTCGTTACATTAGAAATAAGAAATAAGTATTGACTCATACCGCCGGATGTTAAAAAGTAATATGATATAAAGAGGGCGGCTTACCAAATCTCGTTCCATGTGACCTCTAGGCTCGTACCGCGAGATGTTTGGGAAGTTTTTGGGAGGAGCAGAAAGATATCTTATGGTGACACGCTTATACCACTGTAGATATACTTTGGTAGCGTCGGTAGCTGTGTGGTCACCTATTTGCTGTAAGGCAATACTATGCTGCCTATCCTCCCATCTCAGCAAATACTGATGATGATGCTCCCTCCAATCACGCTCCGTATTTCCTCCTCGCATGTCTCCCTCTACTGTCATAGGCGAAGGCGGTGGGACAGGAATATGTTGCAATCTATCAAACTGCCGCAATACCCTATCTGGAAGGTGCATAACAACGACATTGATGCAGAGGAGTGGGCATCGAGCCCGCCAAACCGGCTCTCCTTCGAGACAGATGCCGGGTAAGTTTTCTAGACGATCTGCTGTATAAGGCGTCCACAGAAACTGCGCAAATAACATAGTAAAAAAATTGTGATTTAGGTATTTTCAAAATTGTAAAACAAATTAAATTACCTAAATTATGATTACCTGAGCCGCCTCCATGCGATTCAACTCATCTCTATAGTACCTAAGCACTCGACGAGGAGCCTTATACGCTTTCTTTCCATTCCACCAGCAGCCGAGCGACTTTCCGGGGATATCCAAGCCAGTTATTTTAATATTCTCTGGTCTTCCTATATACATATGCTCCCACGACCAGATCTAGAAATAAAGTTTTAGATTATAAGAGAGAAAACCAATATTGCAAAATTCTAGCTGTGAAAAATAAAGAATTTACCTGAAGTAATGTACTGCATCCACAAATTTTATTCTTCGTAGGAGCACATGCTTTATCGAGTTCCTTATAAAGAAAGGCCAGGACCCCTGCTCCCCAAGCATATTGGCCACAGACATCAAAATCCGCTAGGAAGCCAAGGTATAACGGATGGACATGCGTTGCTGATTGGTCCGGCATCAACCAAGAACCGATCATGTACAGAATGTAAGCACGTGCATGTCTATCCAAAACTTCATCGGTGGCTTCATCAGGGATATTACTAACTGTATTTCTTAACCAGTTCAAATTGATTTTATACCCCTTACTGTGGCCTCCTGGTGCCTGATATTAGCATTTTTTTAAATATCAAAGCTAGAAATAATGTAAAACATAAAATAGGTACACTAAATAGGGAAAGCAGAATGAAATTGTTTACCTGTCCGAGAGCAGACTCGGCATATGTATCCCAGTATGGGTGGTCGGTATCTGGACCAACAATTTTTCCTCCGACCAACGCAAGCCCATTGACCCGTAAACCGAGTGAGAGGCCAATATCCTGGAGTGTGATTGTGGCCTCACCCCATCTTAGATGAAAGGTGTGGGTCTCTTTTCTCCAACGTTCGACCAGAGAGGTGACGAGGGCGTGGTCGATTTGGATATGCCGAATCAACGACGCTTCATAAAATCCGGCCCGTCTAAGCCGATGGTTTATTCGTTGGTCGCTAACTACCCATTTGTCTGAGCTATGCGTGACGACGGTGAGATTATCTCCATCCTGCAAAATTAAATAATGTTATTTTCAACTATTAGAATAAAATGAAAGGTGTAATTAAAAAAAAATAACTAAGTTTAGAATATTTCCTCCCCGTGTAATATATTGAACGATCTGTGTTCGTGTTGATGCACAAGCAGAGATTTGTCGAGTGGTTGATTCTCCATTGAAATGTACTGGAGCAGAGATTTGTCGAGAGTTTTATGAAAGTTAGAAAGTGTGAAAGAAAGTGTGGTTGATGAAAGTGTGGATGCGGCTTTTATAGAGGGTGAACGGGTTCCAGGAACCCGCTACAGTCTTTGTTCTCAAAGAGGGCGGGTTCCAGGAACCCGCCCTCTTCAATAATTCGTCAAATCAATTACTAATTAATGAAGAGGGCGGGATCCTGGAACCCGCCCTCTTCAAAAATTATAGAGAGCGTTCTTATTCACAAAGAAGAGGGCGGGTTCCTGGAACCCGCCCTCTTCATTAATTAGTGAGAGGTCACATCAGTACTATTTAAGTACTATTTGTACTTTTTCCATTAACGTTGAACTTTGTCATAGTAATTTGTAAATTATCAATAATATTCATATGTTATATGTCACATCAATAATTTTCATACGTCACATCAATTTCAGAAAGTAAGAGGGCGGGTTCCTGGAACCCGCCCTCTTCATTAATTTTGTTTGTTTATATTGTCAGAAGTAACGTGTGTGCAGAAGTAACGTTAATATTCATATGTCACATCAATTTCAGAAAGTAAGAGGGCGGGTTCCTGGAACCCGCCCTCTTCATTAATTTTGTTTGTTTATATTGTCAGAAGTAACGTGTGTGCAGAAGTAACGTTAATATTCATATGTCACATCAATTTCAGAAAGTAAGAGGGCGGGTTCCAGGAACCCGCCCTCTTCATTAATTTTGTTTGTTTATATTGTCTTGTCAAATCAATGTAAGTGTAAGTAAGTGTGCAGAAGTAACGTGTGTGCAGAAGTAACGTTGTATTTGTCGTTTGTTAAGATATGTCAGAAAGTAAGAGGGCGGGTTCTTGGAACCCGTCCTCTTCATTAATTTTGTTTGTTTATATTGTCTTGTCAAATCTGCAGAACATCATATTGAAGAGGGCGGGTTCTTGGAACCTGCTCTCTTCAATATCTTGCCGCTATAAATATGTCTCCGCACTACCCATTTCATTTCATCTCTGTCAAATTTTCATCCTACACCGCTCACTATCCATTTACTTCAATCAATTCTTCTCCACTATCAATTTTGTGTAAGTGTGGAGTTTTAGAAGAAGGTGAAGTTCAGTACCATATTCTGCGAGTAAGCAATTTTCGAGCAGTAGAACAGTTCATAAAGTATTGGAAGTAAGCAAT
This sequence comes from Agapanthus africanus, assembly GCA_030015575.1. Classification (NCBI taxonomy): domain Eukaryota; kingdom Viridiplantae; phylum Streptophyta; class Magnoliopsida; order Asparagales; family Amaryllidaceae; genus Agapanthus; species Agapanthus africanus. Next base: position 84,979,599 of record JASDDO010000026.1, on the reverse strand, counting down.
CTTCGAGTTTGAAAGTTTTTTGCAATTTCAACACAACATAAAAAATATAACTGTTTTTTGTGCAGGATTATGGCCTCCCCAAGTATATTTGTTGTATGTAAATACGATAGTCATGTTATCACAAGTGCACAAGGTCCCGAGTATATGGGCGGGTCTGCACGAATCATGCGATTGGAAGCATCAACGACTTATGATGAACTAGAGGCTAAAGTGTTCAAAATTACGAAATACGATCCCCGTGAAAGTAGGGTTAAGTTAAGTTGTATATGGCCTATGTTCAGTGGAAATGCATTGGTTGAAATTATAGACGATGCATCAATATCTTCGATGATAGATTTCGGTCTCTCGAGCACCCAGCATTCTTTCGAACTTTTGGTTCAGAAGGACCAATTGGAAGTATCAGATATCCCTCCAACGGGTAATTTTGATGGTAATGCTGGAGATAGTTCCTGGGGGTACGGTCACATGGTCAACGATGATGCCGTCAGTGCCGGTGGATATGACTATACACAACATTATTCAAATCTTCAAGCACATGGATAAACATTTTATAAACCCATATTTACACATTTTAGTAATACATATATACTAATATTCAAACATTTAATAAAATGCATAAATCCAGGTTTCCCCAGTCGACTGCTGCAGTTACATGCACCCCAGAAGAACAGCAAGAATTACCATACACAGCCTTCCACAGGTAAATAAATTTGAAACAAGTGATGATTTAGTTACGAAAATATTAAGGAATAATATTATAATAACAATTTATATACTAAACGCAGATTTCCCCATACCTCCGCATCATTCCAACACGATCCAAGCAGCGCATTCCAAGCATGTCCGTCCACATCTTTCCGGTCTTCTCACCCCGAACCATCCACATTACACCGACCACAACCATCATATATTGAACCGGATCCTTATGTTGCTACGGGTGATATTGATATGTGTGGCAGTGATGATGATGAAACCGGTGAAGATCATCAGGGGGAGGATAGCGTGGAATATGCTGCTGGATTGAATGAGGTAGCATTCTTTGATGGTATGGTTGCGAATAACGATTTTGTCGAACTAGAAGATCCGGGCCTCGATCCGCTGGAAGATGATGGTTGGGTAGACTTAGCCGTTGCAGAAGTAAATACGGCACCCTATTTGGACGCGACAGCAGCAAGCGAAGATTGCATCAGCGTCGGGGATTTATTTCAGGAAAAAGGAGATCTTATTTGTAAGCTGAAGTCGTGGTCCATTCAGCAAAACGTTGCATTTAAAACCGAAGAGTCAAATAAGACGTACTATACTGTGTTATGTACGAAAGCTCCTGAATGTCAGTGGAGATTGCATGCATGTTGTTCCAAAAGAGCCAAGGCTTGGAAGGTCACAAAATACAACCAAGAACACACTTGCATCAATTCTATCATGTTACAGGATCACCGGAATTGCACTTCATCTTACATTTGCTCGCTAATCATGCCCCTGATCCGTACAGATGTGGCGATGACTCCCCGAGAGATACGACTCTTGGTTAGCGGAGAGCATAAAATTCAGATTTCGTATGTGAAGGCATGGGATGCTCGTAGAAAGGCTTTGTGCAAGATATTCGGGGACTGGGAAAGCTCGTACAACTCACTAGTCCCTTTTATGGAAGCCATGAAAGCATCAAATCCGGGGACCGTATACCGGTTAAAAACCACAGAAACAGACGTCAAGGGCTCTGTCAGGTTTCAAAGAATTTTCTGGTGCTTTGGTCCATGTGCGGCTGGTTTCACACACTGTCGGCCGGTATTGTGCGTTGATGGTACGTATCTATACGGTAAGTACAGAGGCTGCATGTTAATTGCTACAGGTGTTGATGCTAATAACGGTATATTTCCGTTGGGATTTGCTATTGTCGAGGGTGAAAATACATCATACTGGTCATGGTTTTTCCGCAACCTCAAAAATATCCCATCTGTTCTTCATAGAACGGATTTATGCATCATATCTGATAGACATCTGGGAATACTAGCTGCAATGAGATCTGTATTTCCGACGACCCCACATAAGTTTTGCCTACGACACTTCAGGCAAAATTTTGATCGAAAATTTAAAAATTCGGATCTACATAAACTTATGTACAGAGCCGGTGAAACGCCTGACCCTAATGTTCACGACATATACATGACGAAAATTGGGGAGATGAGTCAAGCCGCGAAAACGTGGTTAGATGAGTATCCAGTACGCATGTAGTCACAAGCACATGATGATGGGTGCAGATATCTTCTAATGACGACTAATATGTCTGAAAGCTTCAACGGGGTCCTTAAAGGGGTTAGAGGCTTACCGATACAGGGGTTGATTGTTCGAACATTTTTCCGGATGAATACTTATTTTGTGCACAGAAGAGAAATGTCCTTGGCGATGGACACTCCGCTCACCGCGTATTACGAAGATATCTTTCGGAAAAGAGAGCGCAGAGCACAATACTACAGATCCGAAAGGTTTGACACGGCGGAGTTTCAGGTGACGGGCGGTAATGGGAATCAATATACCGTGAACTTTAGAGATGAAGGGCTCTCTTCGTGTACATGCGGTCTTTTCCAGCAACAACATTTACCTTGTGCCCACGCAATTGCTGCTGCGAGCAGTATGCATACCTCACATTACAATTTTGCTTCCCATTACTATACAGTTTCTAATTACCAAGGTGCATACGATCCAAAATTTCATCCTATACCGGACAGTCGCTATTGGCACTATTATACTGCCAACAGACAAACACCGACTGTATTACCGCCGGAAAAAAATATAAGGCCCGGAAGACCTAAGGTACGTCGAGATCGAATGACAATGGATGCTGATCCTCAGCAAAGGCAATCCAGATGTAGCCTATGCAAACAACCAGGCCATTATAGGACTAGATGTCCAGGATATGCATCAGGGGCGGGACCTTCAGGATCGTGACAAGTGCACTCAGATTTTTTTGTATTATAAATTTGACGGATTAATTTTGTTATTATAAATTTGACCGTCGATATAGCATTTACATTTTACAAATAGATAGGATTTTTTGGCATTGTAAATTTTGACGGATTCATTCTGTAAAAAAAAATTTGATATAGTGAAATTTTATTATTTAATTTAAATGTTTTTTTTGTCTATTTAATTTTATTTTATTTTTAAGAATTATAATAATAATAATAATAATAATAATAATAATAATAATAATATTATAATCGTTAATAATTATAATTAAAAATTAATTTAATTTTAAAAAAAAGGGGGGCGGGTTCTGAGAACCCGCCCTCTATAGAAAACTATAGAGGGCGGGTTCTGGGAACCCGCCCCCTATACCCTCAGAACCCGCCCCCTATACATTTGTATAGGGGGCGGGTTCTCAGAACCCGCCCTCTATAGAAAACTATAGAGGGCGGGTTCTGGGAACCCGCCCCCTATACCCGTCCCCTATACATTTGTATAGGGGGCGGGTTTCTAGAACCCGCCCCCTATACTGGGGGGTGGGGTTGGGCCAGCGGGGTGGTGTGAAACCACCCTATTTTGATAAATAAAATTTTTACCCCTCTATTTTTATAATATAATTTTAAAAATATAAAAATTCAAAAAAAAAACCTATTTTGAAAGAAGCTTGTTTGTATGTTCACGGACTCTTTCAAGTGAGGACAAGAAAAATCCTTACAGTGCATTGATTCTGCCTCGGGTTCAACAAATTCATTTGTTAGTTAGTGCCTGCATAATTTTCTACAAGCATCGAAAAGAAATGGAAACAAACATCAAAAATGGGTTGTTTAATGTCGTGGCATGCATATCTTGTGATATAGTCACATAGCTTCGGAGTTTTGATGCAGTGGAAGGTACATTTTACATGGTATAAAAACAACCCATAGTAAGAATAAATTAAAAAAACCGTTGTGCAAAAGCCCAGCAATAAGATGTCCCTTGACATTTCATAGGCAATTTTGAAAACGTTTCTGCTAGAAATGTGTGGTCCAACATTACATTGTGCCGTGATCGATAGAAGCATTTTTCGGGTCAATTCCCATTTACCTTTTGTTACTTAGCTTTCTTTTCACGTGAATCACATGTAGGAAATAAACATCTGTATTGCATATAAACTGAAGAGGAAAAAAGAATCTATTTTATACAACATAACGTGTATAAACTGATAATTTTATATAATTGTACTACTTTTTATCTTTATGTGTGAGCAGTGTACTAATAAATGTCGAGTCATGTAATCTCGTTTGTCTAGCCATATAGCTAGGGTGATGATTAATGCAGCTGGCCATGTGTATGTGTTTGTATGTGAGGCTCATTTGCTATAAATAGCCTCCTCCACTCTCTTACAAGGAAAAAACTAGTATGCAAAGTTTTGCATCATGCAAGTCAATTATAAACTCTTGGATGGTTTTAGATTTTGTCCAACGGCTTATAAGTGGTTCGCACCATTTAAACCCTTGTCCGGAAGTTTTTCCCCCTAAGGAGGCATGAGTAAAAGAATAAGCATTGTGATAAGTATTGTAAAGAGCCTCCAGTCAATAAAGCCTACTGAAATCTGTCTTCTCTGGAAAATGAAAGGCGCATTGGATGAATAAGATGCTGGCCGTTTTTTGGAGGTGAGAGAGATTTATAGGCTAAATTTCAACTTGCTACAATGAACTTTGGGTATTATCCACAAATGGTATTCTGAACTTTTAAAATGATACGGATTGCTGCCATGAACTTTCAGAATATCCTAAAACTATCATAACAGCGTTAATGGAAAATTAGGAAATGGCTACACTGCCCTTTTTATATAAATCAATTTAAAAAATAAGGAATTCATTCAATTTTTTGGAACTTTTGTTAATTTATAAAAGAGTAGTATATTTTAACAAAAAATGGATTAAATTCTAGAAAAAAAGTTAATTCTTTTTATATATATATATAAAAAAGCAGTATAATCATTTTGCTAATTTTCTGTTAACGCCGTTATGGTAATTTATGATACTCTGAAAGTTCATGGTATTAATCCATCATTTTAAAAGTTCAGGATACCATTCGTGGAAAAAATCCAAAGTTGACGGCAAGCAAGTTGAAATTTAGCCAATTTTATATGAGGAGAATTATGATGATAATAATATAATAATTGTACCCCCTTTTATTATCATGTGTGAGTAATGTATAAGAAAGTGATCGTAGTCATGTACTTAGTTTGTCTAGTTATGTATTGATAGGTGATGGCTAAGATATTGTGTCATTTGTATGCAAGTGAGGCTCATTTGCTATAAATAGTCTCACCCTCTGCTCCCAGAGGATATAGCTTGTTATCATTAGTTGTTGCTATGACTTGTTGCCGCTCGCGTGCGTTGTACGTGTTAATTAAAAAAAGATTAATTAGAAGAGGGGAGTGATGTGAAAGATTCTAATACTTTTGTCTGTTTTCTTGATGATGATGCGGTGGCCTAACGGTGGAGGATTTTTCTTCTTTCTTCTTTTTGTTTTTTTTTCAAAAGAAATGAAGGCTAAACCTATTTGCATTATAAAAGAGTATAGATAAAGATATAATAATAAATAATATCAATTTCTTTGGTGTAATATAAAATTTAAATTTTCATTTATCATAAATTAGATATAATAAAAAATCCTTTTTTCTTTTTGAAAAATAAGTTCTTATTTTATTGAGCTCATTGTACTACTTCTTTAAAATATTTTTGCACGGACCCGTGAGCCCTAGCCTATGCATACAACACATCCATGTACACATCACATAGGGACGGGACCAAAGTTAGCTCGTGAGGAGGGCGAAAAAATATGTAAAAGGACCGGGTCGAAAATAAAGTAAAGTAGGTGCTTCCAAAAACAAGATGCAAGAAAAATATTAAGATGATTGATAGAATCTTATAAAACAAAATTCGCAATTGTATACTTGTCTGCATGTCTAATTAATAGCTTTTTCTTTTTTGGAATATAATTATGATAACAAATTAAAGGAGTAATATTGGCCTTGAAATTAGAGTACTTTTTATTGAGAGAAGTATAAAATAAATTTAAATGAGAATGGAAATATATTGAAAAGAATGGGGGTGAAAAGTCAAAATTCTATGAGGATTTCTAGCCACTTATTAAGGAGAGGAGGCATGGTTAAACTTAAAATTTAGGAAGCAGAGCAAACTCTGTTCTGTTCAGACACCGTTTGAATTTGAAATTCAAAATGTCCCCAAGTGCTAAGTGTCTCATCAAAAACAATAATAAATAAATTTTATAAGCATTCTTTAAATCAGGTTCACTTGGTTCATAATCCACTTTATTCAAGATATTATTTAAATATTGGGAATTATTATAAAGACTTGGACATTTGTCTCTCCATCCGATGTGGGACTATTTCCCACATACAAATGCTACCAATAGATTCAAACTACTAACAAACCATCCCAAAAGAGAAATTCTCAAATTCAGGATATTCTGCTGCGCTCACAAAAAGCAAAAGCATATCGATTCGTCACTCCACTTCGGTATGTCGCGGTAGATATGAGAAGACCCATTTAATAGCTGATCCATTCTCAGCCTAGTAGCACGGATAGTATTTCTAACCCACTCGGAGACCCCAAAAGGGCAGATTTTCTTGAAACCCGAAGCTGGGTTACCTTACGTGGATAAGACAAGAGTCTCTGAGAAGAGTCTCGGTCTCTTTCTTCTTTGCGGATTTTCAAACTAAGGATTGGCTTCGAAGCCGGCTGCATTCTTTCTCCGAGAAGCTCGTCATTTATCATTCAACGAATGAATGATAAACATATTTAATCTCTTGATATCAAGACAGTCAGAGACCCTGAAAATACGACTACATCACATACAAGCACACATGCATCGAAGGGATCCATGAATTTGCCCCGAACTATTATAGCAAAAGATTTGCAGATACTTATAAAATTTGGATGCATTCATTTATTTATTTTTAAATGATCTTTCAATAATATTATAAACAAATGTGTGTGTGCATGTGAGTGTGTATATGTGTGAGAGAGTATCGTTTCAAAATTTAAACGTGCGGTGACATTGATAGTTGAGGAGGAAGGAAATTAATTTAAAAAGGATTTTTCTATTTTTTTTATAACTTATTCTCACAAAAAAAAAGAGATCTTCTGTATCTACATAAAAATACAAAATCTTGTAATGACATTCTTAACCGTATGACATTTTCGTACATATGATACTTGGACATCTGATTTCATATAATGGTACATTACCAGGTTGGGTATAATTTTCTATAGATATGCTCGATAGCTGTGTGATATATCCGGATAAGGCTGTTAAACGAGCCAAGCTTTATGTCGTTCGGCTTGGTTTTATTTAAACGAGCCTAACACTTTGTTCAAGCTCAGCTCGTTCATTTACCAAATGAGCCTGAGCTGAGCCAAGTATCAAGCTTTATCGAGTCTATCTAAAATCTAGAAAAATAACTACAAGTAATTACAAGAAAATATGAAAAAATCATATCGGTGTTTCACATTGACAAATCAAGCGACCAGAAATGTGGTTATTATAACTAAATAAACGAGTTCAAAACTTGTTTTGAAGTCAGAAGCTTACCTACTAAATTTAAAGATATTAATTATCTAACTTTCAATAATCCAGTATAACAATATTTGATTATGATGTATCTCACCAGTTAAAAGCAACAGGATAATAATTATAACCTAAATTTAATAATAAATGATAATTTATTTATCAATACTCATACAAAATTATATACACATTATCCAAGCTCACACGAGTCCTAGCTGAGCTTGAACACAAATCGATCTCGAGCTTGCTGTGTTTGTGTTAGCTAGTTTATTTTACTGAGCTTAGATTTTTGTTCAGGCTCCACACGTTTAGTTGTCGAACGAGCTTGAACGAGCTTTTAATGAGCCGAAACGCCGAGCTTTGGTCTTTTTTAACAGCCGCATATCTAGATACCCATCTATTTAAATCTAGCTTCATTATACAAGAGAAAAACTTTTTCTATCCAATATCAACTCCATATCCGCATTCATGCAAGAGATAAACACCATGGGTCTCTTCAATAATATCCAGAGGATCCTGAATTTACTCTTGCATCCCCAAGTATAAACTTTAGTTAAAGTCCATCACATCAAGTAGTTAAGGCCCAACATTGGTCGGGGCTGTGTGATACCTGGGCCGTACTCGGCCCTTTTACCAACTAATTTCCTGGAAGAGATGCACTAAAATGAGAAATCATCAGAGAAATAAGAGGAATATTTAGAGCTATATAATAGTTAAATAAATAAATTGCCAATATTACATAATTTTTATTTTCTGTTAAAGAAGTGGGAAATACACAATTAAATTGTTAGCTCATAGCTATCATCCAGCAGCTAAAGAGAGATTACACACAGCAAATATTTGCTACAGATACAGTGTAAAAAATAAATTTTTAAAAAAAAAAGTGAGGTAAAGTGGATTTAGCATAATGGATGTTTTATTACAAATTTCATAGAAACCATTTAATTATTAACTAATTCTTGAAATTATCTTCAAGATAGAACTACTACTTCGTATCAATCTTTTAAGGCCTAGCTCGGCAACAAGTTTTCAAGAATCGTTTGAGTTAAAACGACGGTTTCATAAAAATGGGATTCCTCAAGGTTTGGAAAATTCCATTTTGGTTGTCAGCGGGTTTCTTTTATAATATTTGGAGTTTAACCTCAAAACCCTACGAAACCCTGGTTTAGAGGCCGAAACTCCATTATCAAACCAGGCCCAATAGTGCGGAGGGCTTTCAAACAAATTTTAAAATAACAACATTTACCTAGAATTGCCCATCTTTATTTACAGCATGCATCTAAAGCCGGTACCACGTGCCTTATCTTGCATAGAAATACAGATAGAATCAAGAATTGTAATTAAAAAAATAATCATAATTTTGACATTTCACCAGAGCCCAGTTTTTCCATACCATGATACTGTATTTGTAACTGTACTATACCATTCATAATTGAATACACTCTCTCATAAATCCAGGCTGTTCTTTTGAACAACTCCAATCTTCTGTGTCGATAATAGATGAAGCAATAGATTTCAATGGCTGAGGTGGTGGATTTCTAAAGACCTCAACACTTTTAGGTACAAAATGTGGGATTTGGAACCCCTTTCCTGTGCTATGAGAGCACATCATATCACGGCACGCGAAAAATACCAACGTCAAACCCTCTTGTTTTACAGCGATCATCACCGTTGATTTTTCGGATCAAAGAATCCTTGCCGTTGATCTTAATAGTAGGAAGGAAAGAAAATAACGGGACTCCGGACCCCGAAATGTGGTACCATAAACAAAACTTGCTGCAACCTGTCACAAAAAAATAAGGTGATCTCTTCCAAAACAGCTAGTGATGAACTGTGAAAGACACATCTCACCTTCTTTATTTCTATGATAAGAGCATACAATGCATTGACCATGTAAACACCTCCATGTAATTCGGCAGATTTAATACAAATGTCTCTTAAGATGCCACAAAAAAGCACTTAGATACAAAACAACAGCAGGTACTCCGTCACAAATTCTAGCATATGCCAAAAATAGCTACAAAAATATGAGATGCTTGAATATTTTTCAAACACCAAATTCACAAAGAATTAGTTTGGTATTATTATTGTTATTTATTATTAGCTCAACATAAATAATGAAGATTTACATGAGAAACATTATGGCTACAAATGAATGGAATAGACCCCCCCCCCCCCCCACCTATACCTACTATACATCCAAAAATTCCATTCCTGTAATTCACCAAAAGAACATTTTACATGGTATATATATCACAGTCCCATGCTATCTCTCCCTAAATCTATCAATATTGCTATACTCGCACAATCGGGGAAAAACTTCTCTGCTCGAGAGCATTGCAGCTGGTACACCGAATAGTTTCTCCCCATAATGAACATATATTAAACATGAAGTGAGGATCGGGTTTTAATGGGCTTTAGCTTTAGGCCCATGCTTTTGGGGGAGAGTAGCTCTGGGGATATGCAGGATGGGCTGAGGGGACTACGGGGGCTGCCCGTAAACTGGTATGGACGGTAGAGCCCGTAACCCATTAAGAAATACTCCATCGGTATCAGCATTGCGTATGGTTGCTCCTCCGTCACCATTGACCCACAAGCTTGAACCTGCATCAGTGATGTATCGTTACGACTTTCCTATTTGTAGGACAATAAATGATATTTGATGGTCATTTCAAGCAAAATAACTTGGCAATTTCGCTTCAGTTCAATGGCAAATGGCATCTATATATGCTCAAATTCCACACTAGAACAAAAGGCACTAGTTTTTATGTGAAATTTTTTTTGAGATAACGCAAAACACAGAGATTGTTCATCGATCCAAGGCTAATGGATCTCAGTATGAAGGACCAGTTTCCTGAAAGTTATAAATACAAAGTAACTAAAAAGGGATCTCAACCAACACTATGGATATTATTTGACAGTCCATAAGGTCATAACTACACTTGGACAAAGCTTATCGGTACAACATCGGACATGACCAGATTTGAACTTGATTGAAAAAGTAATCAAACGAGCGATTATCAATGATGTATCGTTACGACTTTCATTCTAGCGATTATCAGTGATGTATTTACCAAACAATTAGTTTGCCTTGTGTCCAAACATCATTCTAGCAAGCTCAAAATTGTCACTAGAGTGAAGTATCTAGTCTTCCGTGTTTAAAAACTGCTAAATTACATGAAGTCTCCCTTGCTTTTTCCCATACGGATACCACCCTCTCTTTCAAATGTAGCACTTTCCCCCCTCTTTTAACAGTCTTTAATATTTTTCTTTCAGTTTTCTGCAACTTCTTATTCTCAATGTACCCTTCAAATGAAAGTGATGTATAATATTAGTGAAAAAAAGTGGAAGATAGATGACAGCAAGGATATACTTGTGTTAGATAAATCAAACCCAATTCTATATGTAACTAGCCATCAAACCCCATTCTATATGTGCAAGAAAGAGTTTCCTAAAAGTATTAACACACATTATGTTAGCAACGAATACCTCAACCAAGGCACTATATCTTCTGTCCAGTTTTGAGATCATGTGGATGGCCTCAGAATGAAAAGGAGAGTTTTCTCCAACAAAGATTAGCGTCCGGCACTGCAAGTACTTCAATCCTCCTGTGATATCAAATCTCCTGCGCATGAGATAGATATGCATAAGGAACTGCTAAGGTTAAATAGTTCCTGTTTCATATTATATTACTCAGAGAGAGAGAGAGAGAGAGAGAGATGCATACCCATTGATGGATTGAAGGAATCTCCAAACATTGGTGCTCTGCCTTTCATCCAGAAACTGCACATGCCATAATAACACACATCATGATGACACGCTAAAAGAAAGAGAGTTGAATAAAAGGAAAAAATACACAATTTCAAATTTTACATCCAATCATGGAAATAGTAGAGATAAATAAAGCACTAACGCTTCTACAGGCTTGCACGATGTCAGACTCAGGGTAGTGGCCACTGCCTCGAACCTCCTGATACAGGTAGCAACATATATTAACCATCAGAAACTATAGAAAGAGAGGGCTGTTCCTGATATGACTAGAAAATAAGATAATTTTTATGGACCTTACTAAAATACCGCTGTAGTAGACAATCCTTCAGCAAGCCACACATTCCATAGAAATAGAGCAAATTAGACATCACCTGAGGAATCATTATATTGGTTATAATAGATTCGGTAGCTTTAATTCCCATTATATATAATCATCAAGGAGCTTAAAATAATACCTTATTAAATAACCATTCTTTCCAAGAAGGGGCCTTACACAGTGGTGAAACTAGAATCAGACCATGAACTCTTTCTCTGTATTTTATCTGAAACCAGAAAAGGAGCTGAAAGTCAATCGCCTTTTTTCATACAGACAATTATTCAACTGACACTCATTCAAGAAACATACAGCAAAAAGGGTAAGAATGTAAGCACCAGCCGTGACCCCCAAGCACATCACGGACCCTAACCTAAAAAGGAAATGAAGTAAAAAAAGAAAACTGTAAAAAAATGCCAAGTCTAATCCTTAACCCTAGGATTCAGAATATACCACATTCGCTCAATTATTACCTAAAGAAGTCGAGGACATCAGCAATTTGATCTGCCAAGTCATCAACAGAAGGAATACGGACATTGCACAAAATCGGAGCAGCTCCTAACTGCAACAACACTTACGCAAGAGGACAAACAATCCTATTAACAGGAAGTCCATGGTATGCAAAATAATTGTATTAACAGCAGCAACTTAACTACCGACCTCATGTCCTGGGGGACTAATATGATATATGCAAAAATTGTGAAGCAGCAAAGAAGCAGCTTCAGGCCAAAAGAATAATCCTTGAAAGCATGACATATCTGAATGATCAGTAAGACGGCACAATAACATATTAGTAAACTTCATGATAACCGGGAATAACATCACAAACAAACAATATAGTGAAAGAAGAAATAATATGAGCGATTTAACGCGGAGGTCATATGATAATTTTGATCACAATGTAACAAAAACCGATGAAAAAACAAAATGCAATAAAAGTCACCAATGGTAATGCTGTTATATTAGTTAACAAAAACTACGGATTGCTAAAGATATGATGGATATCATAGGCATGAAAAGCAAAAATCATAGCCAATAATAAAAACTGCATTAATGCTGATAACTGGTAGGCAAAATAGTTAAATGACTGCAGAAGAGAAATATTAAACAACAAAACATGAGAATTTTTAGGGCCACATGCATCAAAAAATTTGGGCCTACAAATTTTGATGTCGGGGCACAATTTTGCAATACTTACGGTTTAGAGCTAAATCTGGATATGTAATAAGAGCAGGCTTTTCTTGATCTCCATACACAGCTACAGATACTAAGCCATGGCTGGTTTGTACAAGATGTTCCTGATTGAAGCAATTGAAGAAGCATACAAAGTTACGAAACCAGAAAAGGACAAAACATTAGTTGATGACATATTGTAAGAGAAATATGGAACAGGATGGTGCTTGATAAGGTTAAGTTCAAAGAGGGGGAAAAAACTAGCAACACCATATGCCACATGATATGAATGGTACGAGTGATAAACCATCCTAAATGTAATGCAACAATACAAGTTTTTTTGGTCCCATCCTGCTAAGTTTAGCATGTTAAAAGACAAAGTTGTGACTTTCACTGCTCCATCATATTTGAGCGGTGCTTCTTGCTGCTGCTAGACAACTCTCCCATAATATATTTTCAATGAGAGTTTGCCTTTCAGATCTATTCCATACTGATCACCATGATAGCAATAATGATGACAGCTATTTCTTTCCTCAGAATCAACTCTTTTTTCTAAAACTTCTAATACATACCTAACAAAACTAGAAAATCATTGAATCTTTCCAATTAGAACATCTTGTTCATTGTACATGCAACAAGATCACCCTGTACGGTATGTCTAATTAATATTGGAAAGTAAATCCTTTCTCCCTTTCCATTAAAGTGACTAGCAGTGGCCAGCTTTGATAAGTCAAATATCAAATTAAAGATTCAAGGTGTTTTGGTTCACTAGACTTCGAGAAGAGGTTGCCACTTCATGATGGAACTTTACATTTGAGAAGACAGGAAGCGGAAGGTCAAGACACTCATAGCTAGAACAATATGAGCTTTAGAGGGAATTTATCGATCTTCTGTAAGCTTCCTTTGTTCGATACTTCAACCCCCACTCTACTGATACCGACACCGTGGACTTATATTATTAAAAATTAATAAGTTGTAGGGAATAGTGAGCTAATTTAGGGCTATGATGATATTTTCCTAAATATAAACGAGAGCTCACGTAATCTATGGACGTTTAAATCATCATACCTAAAAGGTTAAGGAATGATCAAGGTAATTGCATGTTTTTGGTTTAAAGATGTGATGTTTGCTAAAAAGACAAGAAATGCAGAAAATGTGAGGTCATTGATTTCAGAGGGATGGGGTCCAAAAAAAAAACAGGAATAGACAATTGACAAAGAGGTTACAGAATATTGAAAAGGACAATATCGAATGATATTTGGTCTTATAAAGAGTTTAGGCGCAAAAGGTTGGCAGACGCATACCGCTCAATAGAAACATGATGTTTTTTTCTAATAAAAAAGAACCGTTCCTAGATACTTAGAAAGCTAAATGTAAGAGTGTGGGACGAAACGCGGTTACACAAAGACGATTATTAGAGGAACGAAAAAAGTCATATCGGATGCTAATTCAATAACAAAGGGCACCAATAATTACCATATAAAACAGGCCACTTCATCATATTAGAAAACAAAATACCTGTGGAATAAACAGCTGTATACAGTTGTTGTAGCATATTCGAGATATGAGACAAGTGATTGTGGTTGATCAAGCAGGTCTTCTAGATTAATATTTTATAGCAAGATATACAGCTCAGAAATTGGCTTATTAGATTGCATTTATATTCTAATACTACTCCATGCTATTCAAATTTATTGCCAACTTGAAATTTTCAGAAAATTATCTTTCACTTAACCGTGTTGTTTCTGTATATTTCTTAACTTGCAAAAAAACCCTATCACTAACTCTATTTTCAAGCAATGTAACTAGAAAAAAGCAATCCTTTAGCTTAGAACTGACTCTAGCATCTAAAAAAGTTTAAATATAAACAAAATGGTAACTTTTGTACTATTCAATAACAGCTCTAAGCGTTTAGAACATCAAAAATGTGATATTCACAGCAAATTTGAAAATTAAATTTGAAATATAACGAATAATCCTTGGAACCCTCAGCAAACTACATTCTACAAACAATCAAACAAAATTTACAAACAATGGCTTAAAAAGCCGAACCTTTCCCGCATTATCGACCAACTATCGAATTAAAATCCAAAGAAAACACCAAAATGTTGACAGTCGATATAATTAACCCAACAAAAATCGGAAAGGATCAAAATAACGACCAATCCAAGCTCCAAATCGTTTCCAAACAACATAATCAGCAACATGAGCCAAACGAATCAATCACCAGGCTACAGATCCAAACAGACAACAAATGCAAAATGCCAATGCGAAATCGAGGGAGAAACCCTAACCCTAACCTTGCCGCCAAAAGAGATCCGCTCCACGTCGACCGACACGGAGCTGCTCGATTCCCCCATTTGGATCCGATTCCGCCCTTGTTTCTCGTTCCGAAAACAGAAAACCCCCTCTCCCTCTCCTCTCTCTCTCTCTCGCCCTTTATATTGTGATCTTAACCCTAGCATTAACTAGGGTTAAGGCCACCGACGCTCGCTCGGGGGCGGTGAGTCTCACCGCGAGTTAGCGTAAACCGATAGCCCTGACGCGAAATGACGAAAGTGACCCCACAACCATCGAGAGCTAGGTGCGGGGAGAGGCGAAATGACGGAACTGCCCATATTCCGCTCGTGCGTCGCTCGCACGGGACCCACCCCTTTTTAAAGGTGATTAGTTTTTGGTAATTAACTAGAATGATACCGTCGTTTGACTTTGAGTATAAATGGCAGCTAATCATTTGCTACAGTGTCGATTGCATGAGAAATTAGCGTGTAATATATCTGCACAAGAGAGAGAAACTTATAAAGAATTTTAGATATATTCTAACAGAATTGTGGGGTCCACTTTTTTATTTTTATTCTTTGTCACATGTCGCCGGTAAACCGAATAATCTTACCACATGAGAAATTATCTTTTATTTCTCATAGACTTATAGTAATAGTATTGGTTTATGCTTGTATCGATATAGTAGTAAATTTTTCTGTACCTTTTTGAACATTTGGTAACAGCTCTTAAACTTACATATGCAATCTTTTAGGATCCAAGGTTTTCTTTTTTACTAGATTCTTCCAAGTTGGAAGTATAGGGATTTCTATATTTAGTGTATTTTAATTCAATATCAACCAAATCAAGAGTATTAGCAAGACTTCGGCTTCTCCGTTAAAAGTCTTAAGATTCGATTCGCTTGAACATAGGCATTCGGTCATCTCACTCTAAGCCCTTTTATACGGGGCTAACTCGATGACTTGAGATATCTATTTTGCTTACGGTATAGTCCCTACAAATTATGCTCCGTATCTCTCGTCAACCATCAGAAACGCATGAAGGTCTCTCGTGTTGAGCGGAATAGAACGGCGAATAAGAAAACCGATATGCAGGCTGCTGTATATATGTTTCTGATGCAGATTGTAATTTGGAGTTAGGTGTACCACCATTAGCCTACAACAATTGACATTTTCGTATGAAACATAATTAGGTCAAGGTCCAATCTATCATTCTAAGTTTCTGACTTTAGATCATAGCACTAAATAAATCATAAAAATGTTTGGCTTTGCATCAATTAACCATTGATAATTACTCCATAATTTTGCATTTTTCCATGTAAATGTTTTGCTTTGGATCAAGAGAACCTCGAGCGTTAAATCCGCACCCAAAAATATAGGAGCTTTGATTTCCACAAAAAATTACCGAGGGTATTCTCGTCATTTACACAGAATCCAGCCGTTAGAAAAAACACAGAAGCAATACAAATCATTCTAAGCCGTTGGATTTGACTGCCTTAGCGGATCAAGTTTTCTATTTTAAGCGGATCCGAATGCACACAAGACGCGAGAGATTCCGGGTACTTTTAGATTTATGTTATGTTATCGTTGATTCAAATAGCCGACACTTTGTTTCAATTTATTTATGTTTTAGTTTTTTTCCCACCTTTTCTTCGCTGGTATTTTTTCACGTGCGATACACGTAAACATATGTACAAATTATAACTTATTTCCGCATAAACTATCCCGTGGTCTACTTGAGTTTTCCAAAACCAACGTGCAGTTAAAACTTATTATGAAAACCTCCTGAACTTTCATTTTGTTACAAAGAAACCCCCTTGTGATTATTTATAATATGAATCGAGTAGATTAACCTCTTATTTTAATAGAGATATAGATTCTCTAAATGCAGTGAAGGTAAATCAGACTACTCATGCCGTTTGCCCTGACCACATTTTAGATTTGGGGATTTGTAGAAGAAGCCTCAATTCGGAATTGAATCAAAATTTATAGAAAAATGAGCTGATAATAAGATTAGCATGGATAATTTAGAATAAAATTACAACAATTGGTCACATTGGTGTCGCTCTGTTTAATTACCAAATAATTTGACAAATCAAACCATATGGAGTTTCTTTATACCGAAATACCGAAATGAAAGTTTGGGGGTTTTCATGATAAGTTTGAACTGCATTACGTGTTTTGAAAAACTCGAGTAAACTACAGGAAGACTACTACTATGAAATAAACCATATTAATATAGTAGAGGTTATAAGGGTTATTGATGCAACGTTTTTATTTGAATTCTTTTTTTCGAGAGTTGGGGCAGTAATTATAATTAATTATTTTTAGGCTATATATGCAATGTTTTGTTTTGAAAGGCTTGGATGATGTAGATAATTTATAAATATATTTTTTTTTGTAATTTCCACATTTAATTAAAATTAGAAGTTATGCATGCCGTTTTCTTTTTACATTAAAATGGTAGAGATATTGAAAAACAAAAAATTATTAAAACGAAGGTTCTATGATAATCATACAATTGGTTTCCATATATCCCTACTATTATAACGGAAGGTAAGAAAAACAATGAATATCAGTAGTGTCCAAAATTGGTGACTCTACACCTCTTCAGCGTCATCTTTCTTGCTTAACCTTTCAAATATTTTAGCTAATTAAGCCATCTATTATAAGAGGTAAAAACATTGAAATACAATGTCTACTACATTTTTATTTTGAAGCAAGAGCATGACTCAGTAGAGAGCCCGTTCCATGGAATTTTATTAGAAAAGATCATAAAAATGACAAACTACAGAATGTAAAATACAACCTATAACTATGGCATTTTCAACAACAAAAATGCCGACAACAATGTCTATTACATGATACTGTGTGCACGAGCTAGGGAAAACAATATACACATATTATTGCATGTAATTCATAAATAACCTTAACAAACAATTGTACTTCACTACTACAATATCCAGTTGTCCCTACGGATTTAGCCGTAGGGGCAAACGGTAACCCCTACAGATTAATATGTGACATAAAATAGCTCCGTAGGTCCAAATACCGCAGGTGCAAGTATTTGCCCTGAACATGTCCCTATAGAATAAATATCGCCCCTACAGCGTAATTCGTAGGGGCATTTAGCCCTACGAATTATTCCTTAGGGACGTAATCTTATTTTAATTTATCTGTTTATAAAATAAAATAATTGTCCCTACATAGTTATACGTAGGGCCTTCTAAATGTCCCTACGGATTACTCCGTAAAGACAAGTTTTCTCCATATTACTGAGTCCATAGGGACAAAAAATCAGATATTCTAATATTTTGTCCCTACGGATAAATATGTAAAGACAAAAGGTGTCTCTACGGATTAATCCGTATGGACAAGTGATTCCCCTACGAATTAATCAGTAGGGACATTACATCAAGAATATTTTAAAAAAGAGAGCTTTCTGTCTTTTTCTTGCCCTCTGCGCCCGCGTGCGCGCATATATATATATATATATATATATATATGAAGGAAAGAGGTACAACGTCGAAAAAATACACCCTCCCTCATTTTTTCCGACGATCGACACCAACCATATTCAGCGTTATCATCTAAGATATGGGTACACCATATTTCATGTGATTCTACAACTTTTTAACCGTTGATTTAGTGGGTTCAAAATTAACGGTTTGCCGACAATAGAACTTTTTATATTGCTAAATCAACGGTGAAATGGTTGTAGAATCACAAGAAATTTGGTGTATCCACATCTTAGATGATAACGATGAAGATGGTAGGTGCCGATCGTCGGAAAAAATGAAGGAGGGTATTTTTTCGACGCCATATGAGAAAATTCCTTCCTATAGCATCTTTCCTCCATTACTCTCTCTCTCTCTCTCTCTCTCTCTCTATATATATATATATATATATATATATATATATATATAGTCAAATGCAGAAATATTAAAAAATAAACAAACAGAATACGAAATCAATCTAAAATCATCGTAAATATCCAAACAACGACCGATATTGTCCAAAATATACAATATATATCAAATAAGTACATTCATCCTCAAAATATAAATAAACCTATTCTAGCTCGTTTCAACTCCTCTACCTCTAATAATCGTCGTAATCTAACGCATCTGCTCCTCTGTGCAGCCCCGGGTCGTAAAAAACTCGATTAATGAAGGAGCGGTCTGTGCAGGAGTTTGAATGGTATGTGCATGAGTATGAGTGGGTTGTGGAGCTATATGAGTGGCATGCGCATCCGCAGCCGAGATAGTGGCTTGCGGAGCCGCAGCCGATGGAAAAGCATGTTCAGTCGCAGCTGAACTAGTCTGTCGAATCTGTAAAATTTTGTATTTGTGTAATAAATGAGTAAGAATGGTGTATTAGATTTTAGCCGAATTCGTATCATTGTCGGATTATTGCGGAACCGTAAATATATATATGCTTTGTTAAGATTCCACACGTTCTGTTGAAATTCATATGTTATGTATGAGAATTTATACATGTTGAAATTCCACACATTCAGGGCTATACTTTTTCCCTCGATCTAAGAATATTTAGAAGCTTAGGTCTAGTTTGAATATCTAGTTTGGAAAACCGTAGTTTATTTTAAGTGGAGGCAGAAATGATGCTACTCTAACTTATAAACACGTATCTCTCCTTAATTGTTTAGCTTTGATTGGATACTTGGTTTTGGAGTTATTTAATTTACAAAGCAATGTTTTCTTCTCAAGTTTTGAGTTTGGATAATCATAACTTTTCAAACTCCAAAATGAAAAAGATATGGTATGGTTATGATTATAGAGTTCAGTTTAATTATATGGTTTATATGTAAATCTGATTAATCAAACTTAAGCGTAAAACTAAATAAGCTCAGGCTACTAACATTGCATATGCTAGTATCTATAACATGATATAATATTTTACTAATAAGTAATTTGCGTACCGATATCTACTTCAACTTCTCGACGGCGATCTTCAATGCGGCAATATCATACTCCCAGACGTCGCTCACGGAGGGTAAGGGAAGTAACTGCCGGAGTGGAGACAAACTTTATATGGGCCCTATTAGAACTAAGTCATCGGCCTCTCTCCCAACCTCCGTGGTGCCCTCCGTGTACGGCGTTTAGAACTGTGGTCAGTATGACCGGATTGATCTGTCCACTGAATTCGATCTCCGATGCTTCCACCCGCTCCACCACCCGCTCCTACACCTAAGTTAAGCATTAAAACATAAATATATATATCATTTAAATTTGAACTTATCAAAATAAAATTTTCATTCGAATTAGAATAAATATTAATACTTACGCAATACTCCTAGGTAGCAGTGTCGAGAAATCGAAACTCGCCCGTGGTGGGATCTGTCAAGGTGCCGTGGACGGCAATATATGCAGTCAACACGCTCGGTGTACCATTCTGCGCCAGAGTCCGAGCTCTCTGCAATTCACCAAAAATTTACATATATTATAAAATAACTCTTAATATTGCATTATATCAAAATAGATCTATTGTAATTTACCGATACCTCCATGGCACGAGTAATGTTCCTCGAGCCACCTGTGTAAGTGGGGTGACCCTTCTTCGCCGACTTCCTATTCTCCTTATTTTGATCGACATGTTTCTGCACAACATAATCAGATTTAGTTTTCTAATTAAGCAACATAAAATATAAATTATATACTAAATAATGAATTACATTTAAATTACAAACATTTTTGCTCTCAGACTCATAATACCGGTACAAAAGAGGTCATGTATCTGCGTTGACTCTGGCAAAAGCTGAAGAATGTAGGAGAACCGCTCCCTCCGTCTCGGGGGTCGCCAGCCATGGCATGCAGCAATCGATCTTCAGCTCGTTCCTATTATATCGGGCCTTAAATTGCATGTTCTTTATAAGACCCAAGTAAAGAGCATGAAGATCGAGCACTTTATCAGAATGATAAGGGTCGGGTACAGGCTGAAAGTCGTAATTCAACTGTAAATACAAGAAAATAATGTATTTAAATTATAAGTGTTAAATAATAAAAAAATTATTTGATAAGTCAAATGAAAATATATATTAATATCTGAGCCTAATCTCAGAAAAGAGCAAAGGAGCACCGGTGCTGATCGCCCTACTCAACGTGAAGAGAATACTTCTTTTAGATGAGATTATTATCCTCATATACCGGCCGAATCTTTCGGCATAATCGTCGGTATAGCGATAATCGGGGATAAAGAAGAGGGAAAATGGTGCCTCCCCCCTAACTCTATCGGGCCTCAGCCTGCGGGACTGATTCGGCCCTCGAGTCCCCTTTCGGGATGAAACCGCCCTACATCTACAAGCAAGATCAAGACAAGCAATATCAAGACAAAACGGTATTTAGAAATCAAGAATTAACAAAAATTGAAGTGTGAAATATACCTCCGGCGACAGCAGCACAAGCCTGGACTCGGACAGCAGCACGAGCGGGACGATGGTTCCTCCGGTGAGGAATAACCGGTGCCCCAGACGTGAACGCATCCCCTCCAACTAGAAAATAAACATTGACGATAAAATTATATGAAGTTCATGGTTATTCTTAGAGGATATGTAAAATGAAAAAACTAATTTTCATAAAAATAAAAGATGACTGCATTCACCAAAAAGGTAAAACTAATTGAGAGTTTAAATCATTTGCATTTGGACCGTTTGGATAAGCTACTGTGTCCAAGTCATCGTCTTTTTTGTGAATAAGATTTTATATTTAAGAATACTAACTTGAAGACTGCGCGGAGGGTACGGAAGTGG
Source organism: Agapanthus africanus (assembly GCA_030015575.1). Classification (NCBI taxonomy): domain Eukaryota; kingdom Viridiplantae; phylum Streptophyta; class Magnoliopsida; order Asparagales; family Amaryllidaceae; genus Agapanthus; species Agapanthus africanus. Next base: position 84,957,755 of record JASDDO010000026.1, on the reverse strand, counting down.
AAGAAGTGGTCTTTACGCCAGATGTGGATGCACCACCTACAATCAGACAATTAAAAATAGATTATATAAGTAATTGTAAAAAGAATACGTGTATATCTATAATATAACAATCTAAATCGATATGCATGCAATATAGGATATATAAATATGCGTGCAGGTGCGGCGGCGGTCTCTGCTTGGGACGTGGAGGCACCACCTACAGCCAGACAACCAAAAATTGATTATATAAGTAATTGCAAAAAAAATGTGTGTGTATCTATAATATAACATTCTAAATCAATATGCATACAATATAGGATATATAAACATACCTGCAGGTGCGGTAGTGGCCTCTGCCTATGACGTGAACGCACCACCTACTGCTAGACAATTAAAAATTGACTATATAAGTAATTTTAAAATAAATATGCATGTATATCTATAATATTATATTCGAAATGAATATTTGTGCAATATATCTGGAGGTGTGGCAAAATCCACATGGAAGGAGTCATTCGAAGGGGATACGGATCGGGGTGCAAGACAAGTCCTCTGGAGCTCCCTATGCAGCTCCCTGGACGGCAGAACCGCTCTGCCTCTGCCGCTGTCGCGGCTGGTGCTCCTGCCGCCCCTCGCCGCTCCTGGCGTCGTCATCAGATCTAAATAAAAGTACAATCATTATATATGCATGCAATATATGTATAGATCGTAAAAATATGAAGTAATAATATAACTGTTCCCCTCCGAATGACGGCGCGACGTAGAGACGTCTTGCCTGAGATTCGGGGCAGATGCTATTTGGTTTTATCCGTCCACTTCTCCGAAGATGCCAAGTTGATTTATGGCACCATGTATCGAAGGTTTAGACGGATGCGGCCGATGTAGAAGACTTCGTCAGATTCCCCCTCGCTTGAGGGGTTTTTGATTGTGGGGACGCTCTTCCCTGCAGGCGCAAGTCCCTGCAGTTAATTACGCTACCGCATCGCGGTAACAACTTTCTCCTTCTCCAGATGTTCACTTCGTGTCGTGGGTGTTTGTTTTGTTTGTGGTTACTCGTGGATTGTATACGGAGACTAATTTATGTCGTCGCCCGTAGGACGTGGATTAGTTCAAATCCGTATTTTCTTAGATTTGGGTTTGGGGTTTTGGTTTGAGGATGCGTTAGCCATATTTGAGGCTAAGATCAACTCAAACGTTTGTTAAGGATACGTTAGTCTAATTTGAGACTAAGATCAACTTAACGGGATCGTTTAGATCCGACAAAAGAGCATTTGGGCTCTATTGTTCTAGTTTAGGGACATGGTGGTCCATTTCCAGTTTAGGGATATGGTGGTCTATTGCCAGTTTAGGGACATGGTGGTCCATAAAATGTATGGCTGTCGGGACCCATCACCTCTCTGAAGACGTTGAAGGGTTACAACGACAAATATCAGAGGAGTTCAGAGATGTACCCTTGAACCAATGAGTTGGTTGAAAGAGCAGATGTGCTCAGTTCAAGATGATTTGAGGACTTATGGCCAGTTTGGGCTAAGTCCAATTATGTTTGAAATATTGGCCCTTTGGACCATTAGACACTTGTCTGGGTTCAGCCCCGCATCATTCACCAGTGCTAAACAAAGGTTTGGGGGCTCTGACAACATTTTGACTTTGATTTCCTCAATTTTGAGATTCCTTTGGAGGAGGGACTTTTACCTCTGGAAAATTAGCCAATTTGGCTAAAAGTAGTGTTAAACACTAGAGAACAACGGTGTTAAACACTGGAGGTAGAACTCTCAAATTAGTGTTGAACACTAAAAGACAATCAGTGTTAAACACTGGAAATATAATCTTCAATTTAGTGTTAAACACTAGAAACAATAAGTGTTAAATACTGGAAATATAATCCCCAAATTAGTGTTAAACACTAAAGAAAGAGGGGTCACGTGTGGACACGTGAGAGCGCCCAAAGGTGGGACCAGATCCCTTTTCTTCGTTCTGCAATTAAGTGTTAAACACTTTTTAATTTTCATAGCCATCACGTGTGGGCACGTGATGTATACTCATGCCCTGATTTATTAGCACATTTATTAGGGGTCACGTGGTAACATGTGAGAGCGCCCTAAGCTTAGATTTTCGTTGCTTTTTCTTTCTGTGTTTTGTAGGTCACGTGGGAGCACGTGAGGTATTGCCTCAAAGCTTTCCTCCTTCTCATTTCTGGGGATCTCTTCAGGGGTCACGTGGGGATACGTGACCTTAACAGAAGGAGATGAGCAAAGTAATTTGTTAATGATCCTTACTCCTATGAAGATCTCTTTATCTTTAAGAATTAAATTCTCTGTAGGGTTAAACCCTAATTTTGTTTTGGGTATATGTAAAAGACGTAAATTCTTATATAGGGTTAAACTCTAGTTCTGTCCATCTTGAAGGAATTAAATTCCTATAGTTTTTGGAGAATTGAATTCTCATATAGGGTTGAACCCTAGTTTTGTTTTAAGAGAATTAAATTCTCATATAGGGTTAAACCCTAGTTTTGTCTTTAGGAGAATTAAATTCTCTAAACTCAATTCTCCCTCTAAGTTTTGGATCTGCATGGCAGGATCTCAACCCGATGAGAATTAAATTCTCAACCTATGGGGAGATGTGCTTCTGCAGATCTTCAACTAGAGGAAGAACTAAGTTCTTTTTTGTAGAAGAGTTAAACTCTTAGATTGAGAATTAAATTCTCTGTTTGAAGTTTTGATTCTCTTTCTTTTCTCACCTAGGGTTTTTTTCTTGAGAATTAAATTCTCCTCTCTTTTTTCTCTCTGTTGTTGTTATCTCCCCAAAAAAAATCCCTTCTCTTCTCTCCTTGGCTCCTATTTATAGGAGAAAGAAAAGAATCAATTTGTTTTGTGAATCTTTCATTGAAAGATTTATTTGTTTTCATAATTAATATGATCCTTTAGATCACAGAATGAATTTTATTCACCGTTGGATTTTAAATCCAAAGATATTCTGTTTGTTATTTTCGGTGAGATTTAGGGGAAATCTTTCCTTGTCTAAGATTTTTTCCATAAATTGATGATTTTTAATCACCCTTGGATCTTTTAATCCAACGGTCCCCATAATCTTTTTCCATTTGGAAAGATTTAGAAGCTTTTAGAATTTAATTTTATTAAACTGTAAGGCTTTCAAAGCCAGTCACGTGCTGACACGTAACCCTTGGTCACGTGTGAACATGTGACTCCCAATTGAGTCCTTTTCTCAGCGTTTATTTACGCTTCAGTTTTAACCATCAGCCATTTGTTTTTATTTCTGTTTTAACTATCACGTGTCAACACGTGACCATTGGTCACGTGTGAGCACGTGATACCTCATTGAGATAATTCCTGATTTTTAATCAGGGAACAGTGCATAGCATATTTGCTCATAACTTTTGATCTCGGATGAATTATGAAGCCCATAATATATCAAATCGAAGGATTTTTCGAGATGCTTCCAACATCATCAGAATTTAGCTGTTTCTCATTTGGAAGTTTGTCAAAAAACAGCCCGGAAAATACTGGTTTGCATTTTCTTAAGCGTATTGCTGCCATTTGATATCTTAGGCTCTTTGCGCAGAAATTTTTGGCGGGAACAAATGCCCCCCACTACTTTGCCCACGTAAGTATATACGTGGGTGAAGTAGTGCAGAGTTATGCATAGCGTATGACCAGTTTCGGGTTGGTATATAACTTTCAGAATCTTGATCTGAGAAGATAACGAGCGGACACAAGCGTCGTCATTTATCATTGACTTAAATCTCGATTCTTAAGAGATATAGTTCCAAACTCTCAACTCCATGAGCCGCACCCTTCTATTTTTTTATGTCTTACTCTGGTGTGAAGTAGTTTATACGCTCATGAGTAAGTTCTCCATTTCAGTGGCATGAAGCTTTGGCAAGTGTGGCTCATAGATGGTCCATCTTAACCTCTTTGTAGGGCAGTGATGGCTTAGGAGGCAGGGTTAGGATCTGCCACCTAAGACTTTTCAACTTTATGAGCCGTGAGGGTCTCATAAAGACTTTTCTCCCTACGAGTCGTGAGAATCTCGTAGGTGTTTTTTATCCTCAAGAGTCGTGAGGATTCCTAAGTGTGTTTTCTCTTGAGAGTCGTAACGATCTCACAAGAGAATTTTCCCGCTTATAAGTCGAGATGACTCGTAAGTAGTTGTTTCTCTCCTTGTCGAGATTCGACTTTGGAGAGTGTGTTTTGGACCAACTTGCAGGGCCCCAGTGCTTAGGAAACCGGTTCTTATCCCGATTGCCTAAGGCTTTTCCCTACGAGTCGAGACGAATCGAGCATTTCTCGCAAGGATGTCCTAACGTCACAGTTAACCTCTGCTCTTTACGACAAAGGTCCGTTAGGGTCTGTGGTACTAGGATTTTGTCCATCGTACCGTCGCGTTGGCTGATGTATTCCTCGATAGGCAATCTTGCTGTTCGAGCAGCCTTGCGACTGTCGTGTCTCTGATCCCTTCGGGGGCTGGACAAGACGTCTTCAAGCAATCCTCCTAGGTAGTTTGACCGTCAGAAGAGCAAGCATTAGGAATTTTGCCATGCCGCTTTTTACTTGAGGTTAGGCCCATTTTTGAGAGCCCCGATTGTTTCCTGATTTAAAAACAGGAAAGCCTACGAAAGAGGCTTCAGAAAAGGGTCACGTGCTCCTATGTGACCAGGGTCACGTGTTGGCACGTGACACTCAAAAGCGGCAGACTCAATTCCCTGATTGAATCAAGAAAAAGGCTCCAGACCAAGGTCACGTGCTCACACGTGACCAGGGGTCACGTGGTGGCACGTGACAGCTAAGCAGCGACCAGAAAGCAGAGCACAGAAAGAAAGAAGAGGGCTCGTTCCAAGGGGGGTCACGTGGCCACACGTGACCAGCTTTCAAAGTCTATCTGTTAACAGAATTAAATTCTGAGGAAAGTTCTCTTAAATCTTTCCAAAGCAACCGATTGAATTAAAGATTTAAAGGATTCTAAATATCATTTATCTATGGGAAAATCTCGAATTTGGAAAGATTTCCCCGTAAAATCTAACCGAAATAACAAAGGAGAATCTCTGGATTTAAAATCCAATGGTGAATAAAATTCACCTAATAATCCAAAGGTCCAAAACGAATGATGGATTGACTCGGCTGCTTCTCCTATAAATAGGAGCCAAGAGACACACAAAAAGAGATATACGCAGAGGGAAGAAAAGAGAGAGAGCCCTGAATACTTTAGAGGAATTTGGATCTTCTGCAAAAGAAAACCCTAGGTAAGAAAGGGAAGGTTTCATTGAAAGAAAAGAGAATTTAATTCTTAACAGAGTTTAACACTGATATAAAACAGAAGGACATATTTCTTCTCTCTTTGATGGAGGATCTGTAAAGTGCACATCTCTCCTTGAGTTGAGAATTTAATTCTCAATGGGTTGAGATCCTGCCACGCAGATCCAAAGCATAGAGAGGGAATGGAAGCACGAGAATTTAATTCTCACAGAACTATAGGAATTTAATTCCTTTAAAATAAAATTAGAGTTTGACCCTATGTTATGGGAATTTAATTCCTTCAGAATGAAAAGAATCAGGGTTTAACCCTAGTTAAGAACTTAGTTCTGTTAAAACAGCAGGAATTTAATTCCCTTAATCTCATTCCCCAGAATAATTCTTTAACAGAGAGTGGGAGTTTAATTCCCCAAAGCTTTTATTAGGGTTTAACCCTATTCAGTTCTTCACATATATAAGGAATTTAATTCCTACAGGAAATGCAGAGTTCAACTCTACAAAAGGAAGTAGGAATTTAATTCCTCTGAAATTATTGCCAGGGTTCAACCCTACGAGGAATTTAATTCCTAAAAGGGATTAACAGATCTTCTAAAGATCTACAGAAAACCCCTTTGAGGCAGTGCCTCACGTGACCCACGTGACCCTTGGCAGAGGCTTTAACATACTCCATTCAAACACCCGTCACGTGATGACACGTGATGCTCCAAAAGATGCGATCTTCTCAGCAGAACAAACGAAGGGAGGACGCCCTCACGTGCTACCACGTGACCCTTCTTGCCTTAGTGTTTAACACTAAATTGGAACCCCTGAATTCAGTATTAAAATATTGTTTGGCCTTAGTGTTCAACACTAAGCAAAGAACTTTATTTGCAGTGTTCAACACTGATTACCTTAGTGTTCAACACTAATTCGGGATTTCTGTTGCCAGTGTTTAACACTGGTCTGTTTTAGTGTTTAACACTAATTTGAAAGCCTTGTTGCTGGTATTGACACCAACTATCTTTTAGTGTTAAACACTGACTTATCAATTTCATTCCCAGTGTTCAACACTGATTGGTCTTTAGTGTTTAAACACTAGGCATTGGCCCAATTGGCTAAATGGCCAGAGGCAAAGCCTCTCCTTCAAGGGACCAGCAGGAGGGCCGATACCCCAGACATGATTGGACTTAGCCCAAGCTAGCCATAAGTCCTCAATTCGTAATTAATTGGGCTAATGGGCTCAAAACATAATTAATTGGTCTTGATCCCAAATTGGGCCCAAGACTATTTAATCCACTCCGGTTCCAGGGTACATCTCTTCACTCCTTTGATACTTGGCGTTGTAATCCCTCAACATCTTCAAAGAGGTGACGGGTCCCGATGACCACGCATTGATATGGACTGTGGGGTCCTTAAACCCATGGACTACGACGTCCTTAATCTTGACCGAGATGTCTTAAAACTAACAATGGACTGTGGGGTCCTTAAACCCATGAACTACGACGTCCTTAACCTTGACCGAGATGTCTTAAAACTAACAATGGACTGTGGGGTCCTTAAACCCATGGACTACGACGTCCTTAACCTTGACCGAGATGTCTTAAAACTAACAAGGGACTGTGGGGTCCTTAAACCCATGGACTACGACGTCCTTAACCTTGACCGAGATGTCTTAAAACTAACAAGGGACTGTGGGGTCCTTAAACCCATGGACTACGACGTCCTTAACCTTGACCGAGATGTCTTAAAACTAACAATGGACCGCAATGTCCTTAAACTATCCATGGACCACCATGTCCCTAAACTAGCAATGGACCACCATGTCCCTAAACTGGAACAATAGAGCCCACGTCTGCTCTTTTGTCGGATCTAAACGATCCCGTTTAAGTTGATCTTAGCCTTAAATATGGCTAACGTATCCTTAAACCTTTCAAACAGACTTTAGTCTTAAACTGGACTATAGATCCCCCCCAATTAACTCTGGTTCAAGGGTACATCTCTAAACTCTTCTGACATCTGTCGTTGTAATCCTTCAACGTCGTCAGAGAGGTGACGGGTCCCGACGACCATACATGCAATGGACCACCATGTCCCTAAACTGGAACAATAGAGCCCAAATGCTCTTTTGTCGGATCTAAACGATCCCGTTAAGTTGATCTTAGTCTCAAATTAGACTAACGTATCCTTAACAAACGTTTGAGTTGATCTTGGCCTCAAATATGGCTAACGTATCCTCAAACCAAACCCCCAAACCAAAATCTAAGATAATACGGATTTGGACTAGTCTACGCCCTACGGGCGACGACATAACTCGGTCTCCGTAAACAATCCACGGGCAACAAAACATAAAATAAACACACACGACACGAAGTGACCATCTGGAGAAGGAGAAAGTGGTTACCGCGATGCGGTAGCGTAATTAACTGCAGGGGCTTGCGCCTGCAGGGAAGATCGTCCCCACAATCAAAACCCCCTCAAGCGAGGGGGAATCTGACGAAGTCTGTTACATCGGACGCTTCCGTTCAAACCTCCGATGCACGGTGCCATAAATCAACTTGGCATCTTCAGAGAGGTGGACGGATAGCACCAATTAGCATCTGCCCCCGAATCTCAGGCTTAGACGTCCTCGCGTCTCGGCCGCCGTTCGGAGGGGAACACCGATGAGTCATAACCACTCTGCGCTGGTGTGGGATGATCTCCGATAGTCTTTCAGGTTTTATATGAGTTGCCGTCAAGACCCTGAAGCTAGGAATTTGGCCTTCACTTCGTTTGTTAGCACTGCGTCTGCTGTATCGAGACGAATGTCGCGGTTGTCTCTAGGTTGCATGTGAACCGTCGAGGTTTGGAACTAGGGATTTTGCCATGGCTCTGTTGTTTGATTGTCGCGTCTGAGTCCTGTTGGAGGAAGAATGCTGTGGTGACATCGCGTCTGCTATGTCGAGACGAACGTCGAGGTGGTGACCATTCCACGCTGGTGTGGGATGATCTCCGATGGTCTTTCAGGTTTTATATGATTTGCCTTCAAGACCCTGAAGCTAGGAATTTGGCCTTCGCTTCGTTTGCTTTGGCGCGTCCGAATCCTGTTAGAGGAAGAACGCTGTGGTGACATCGCGTCTACTGTATCGAGACGAACGCCGAGGTGGTGACCATTCTGCGCTGATGTGGGATGATCTCCGATAGTATTTTAGGTTTTATATGAGTTGCCTTCAAGACCCTGAAGCTAGGAATTTGGCTTTCGCTTCGTTTTCTTTGGCGCGTCCGAACCCTGTTGGAGGAAGGGCGCTGTAGTGATATCTCGTCTGCTCTATCAAGACGAACGTCGAGGTGGTGACCGCTCCGCGCTGGTGTGGGATGATCTCCGATAGTCTTTTAGGTTTTATATGAGTTACCGTCAAGACCCTGAAGCTAGGAATTTGGCCTTTGCTTCATTTACTTTGGCGTGTCCGGATCCTGTTGGAGGAAGAACGCTGTGGTGACATCTCGTATACTGTATCAAGACGAACGTCGAGGTGATGACCACTCCATGTGGGATGATCTCCGATTGTCTTTCAGGTTTTATATGAGTTACCATCAAGACCCTAAAGCTAGGGATTTGGCCTTCGCTTCATTTGCTCTCACTGCGTCTGCTGTATTGAGACGAATGCTGAGGTGGAGCTGGGATTTTGCCGTCACTCTGCTTTATTTCGACCATGAGGTCTTTTGTTGACGTTGCTTCTGTATTCTGTTGGACTGCGAAGGAACGCCATTGTTGACATCTCGTCTGCTGTATCGAGACGAATGCTGAGGTGGAGCTGGGATTTTGCCGTCGCTCCGCTTTGTTTCGACCGTAAGGTCTTTTGTTGATGTTGCATCTGCATCCTGCTGTACTGCGAAGGAACGCCGTTGTTGACATTGCGTCTGGTGTAGCGAGACGAATGCTGAGGTGGAGCTGGGATTTCGCCATCACTCCGCTTTGTTTGGACCGTGAGGTCTTTTGTTGATGTTGCATCTGCATCTTGCTGGACTGCGAAGGAACGCCGTTTTTGACATTGCGTCTGGTGTAACGAGACGAATGCTGAGGTGGGGCTAGGATTTTGCCATCACTCCACTTTGTTTCGACCGTAAGGTCTTTTGTTGACGTTGCATCTGCATCCTGCTGTACTGCGAAGGAACACCGTTGTTGACATTGCGTCTGGTGTAGCGAGACGAATGCTGAGGTGGAGTTGGGATTTTGCCATCACTCCGCTTTGTTTCGACCGTAAGGTCTTTTGTTGACGTTGCATCTGCATCCTGCTGGACTGCGAAGGAACGCCGTTGTTGACATTGCGTCTGGTGTAACGAGACGAATGCTGAGGTGGAGCTAGGATTTTGCCATCACTCCGCTTTGTTTCGACCGTAAGGTCTTTTGTTGACGTTGCATCTGCATCCTGCTATACTGCAAAGGAACGCCGTTGTTGACATTGCGTCTGGTGTAGCGAGACGAATGCTGAGGTGGAGCTGGGATTTTGCCATCACTCCGCTTTGTTTCGACCGTAAGGTCTTTTGTTGACGTTGCATCTGCATCCTGCTGGACTGCGAAGGAACGCCATTGTTGACATCTTGTCTACTGTATCGAGACGAATGCTGAGATGGAACTAGGATTTTGCCATGGCTCCGTTTGATGGTGTAACATCTGTGTTATGCTGGAATGGGAGGCCCACCGTCGTTGGTCTCCAGGCTGCAGATGTGTCCATTGAGATTTGGAACTAGGGACTTTGCTATGGTTCCGTTTCGTTGCGACTCTGAGGTCGATTGTTGACGTCACGTCTGCATCTGGTTGGAGTGAGGAGAAACGTCGTTGGTAATCTCTAAGTTGTCGATATTGGCGTCGAGACCCTGAAGCTAGGGATCTTCCTTTGCTTCATTTGTTGACATTGTGTCTGCAATATTGCGAAAAATGTCGAGATTGTCTCTAGGTTGTCTATGAACCGTCGAGATTTGGCTTCGCTTTCTGATGGAGCCTGTTGGGAAGGTATGGTTCCCTCTTTGTTTGTACCCCTGGATTGTATACAGGGATCGATGTGATCTCACCTGTAGGGCAAAAAGTTTCATTCTTTCATCATTTTTTTTATTCTTTCCACGATACTCTATCATTTCAGCTTTTTATATCGCGAAAATCGCGATTGCCCAATCATTTCGGCTATTTTTCGCGGTGCCCAATCATTTCGGCTATTTTTCTTTTTACTCGCTGCTTTTTATTGCGAGTTGCTCAATCATTTCGGTTGTTTTTGTATGAATACATTTTTACTTGCTGATTTTGTTGCTAGTTGCCCCATCATTTCGGCTATTTCATATGCATTTTTTTGGCTCGCTGATTTTTTCTCGCGAGTAGGGGATTTGGGATCTGATACCAATCTTGGCATCAGCATCGCTGCGACTGGAATATTGCCAGGAGAGAATCATCATTTGCCATGAAAGGACTTGGAATTTGATACCGGTTTAGGCATTAGTATCGCTACAACTGGGATATTGCCAGGAGCGAATCATCATTTGCCTCTGTCGATGTTGAACAAAGGTGGCTTAGCAAACAAGGTTAGGATCCCGTCGACTAAGGCTTTTGACTTCATGAGCCGTAAGGGTCTCACAAAGGTATTTCTCCCTGCAAGCCGTGAGGATCTCGTAGGTGTGTTTTCTCCTTAGGAATCGTGGGGATTTCTAAGTGTATGTTCTCTTATAAGTCGTAAGGATCCTACAAGAGTGCTTTCTCCTTATAAGTCGAGAGGACTTACAAGGGTTGTTCGCCGTGCGAATATATCCCCAGTCACAGATGGGACTTGGTTAGGGAAATGTTTATTCGCGCCCGTGGATTGTATACAAGGGTCAGTATTGAACCACTTATAGGGCAATATCGAGGGTTGTGGGGGTTGCTTAAGAACAGGTTCAGGTCTCTGTAACTTAAGACTTTCAAATCTTATGAGCCATGAGGGTCCCATAAGAGAGTTCTTCTTACGAGTCGTGAGGATCTCGCAAGTGTAATTTCTCCTTAAGAATCGTGAGGATTCCTAAGTGTGTTACTCCCTTGTGAGTCGTAAGGATCTCACGCGGGTGGTTTCTCCTCACAAGGTCGAGAGGACCTTGCAAGTGTCATTTAACGAGGTTGCGCCCTTTCGGGTTTTCACAAACACTCGCTGGTAGCCCTGCTGTTTTTACTCACGGAGCCCTCTCGGGTTTTCATCCGTGCCCATTTTGCTTATGGACATACCGTTTTTTTTACCACGTCAGCCTAGGGATGCCGCGGGTTTGTAGTAGTTTAACGACGTTTCGGTCATAGGTCAACGTACGATTACGCAGCTAGATTTTGCCGCAAATCTTCGCATGTTCTGTGCCGGTGGTGGATTCCTTGAAGAGAGGGTTGGGGGAGACTTCTTCGTCAGAGTCGCTTCCAAAGGTGATAACTTGCGATCCCTTGGTGTCGGCTATGTGACAGTTGCCAGCAGCTCTTTCGCGCTCATCTGTCGTGCTTTTCTGTTCCCGACGAGCCTTACGCTTCACTCGTTGAACGTGTTGTCGATGGGCAACATATTCCTGCCACCAGTTTTTAAAGGCTATGCACTCCTCGGTAGGCTGTGCAATCCTCTGATGGTATAAACAGAAGTTAGGATGTATATCCGCTTCATCAAGATGTATACCTCCAGGAGAATTTCCTTTGAGAGAGGGCAACTTCATTCCTATTTCCAGGGCCCTAGCGAATCGTTTCCTTACTTTAAGCTTGCTTTTGTTGGCGATAGGGATGCTTTGCTCCATTCGGGGCGTCTCGACCTTTTCCTCCAGTCGTTGGCGTTTGGCCTTTTCAAATATAGCCAGTTCACGCTCTTGATTGGCTTTGCTTTCCTGACGGGCTTCATTTAGGAATGCATCAATCATTTCGTCTGATGGTCCTACAAGTTCTGGTTCGGGACCTGCCCCCAGTTTCTCTGTGCAAGAAGCCTTTTCATCGTTTGTAAACGAGTGAGAGATCACATGACAACTTGCTACGTAACCCTCAGATTCATCCGACGAGCTTTCTCCATCATCTTCCTCCTGAAAGACGTGGCTGAGGAACTCTTGGAGCGTGATGGGAGTCCGCGCCTTCTAATTATATTCCTCCAGCGCGTCGATTTATTTTTGCAGGCTCGTGCGCTTGTCACCAGGTTTCACGGGCTTTTTGGTCTTCTTCTTCTTTTTCGAAGACTTTGACGGCTGGGTGTGCGAGCTTTGGCTATCACCACTGATCTTTGGAGTTGGGCGCGGCTTTAGCATCCCTTCTACGACCTCGGGTTCCAGTGGATTTTTCCACCTGATTGCCGGGCATGTGTGAAGATCTTTCAGCATCCTTTTCGTCTTGGCTGAAAGAGCGACCTCCCATGGAGCTTCTTTTATAAAAGAGCACGGTGCCCCTGGCGTGCCCACCCTTTTAGGAGCATGAGGTTGTGGCGGGTTCACCTTCCAGTTTTCAGATAATGCGAACTTGCTTTGTAGGTACCGATCCTCGATCCATCCCTTAAAGACGAAGCAATCCTCGATCGGGTGACTTACCGTTTAGTGGTAAGGGCTATAATTGGGATTATTCACCTCGCTGGGTTGCGGTGGTCTCCTTGGATTCGGGAGACTGATAAGCCTATTGTGCATCGCCAGCTCGAACATCCTCTTCGTTTTATCCCGCGGGAAGGAGTAAGGGCGCTTCATTTTCTCATTATAATACCGCCGTCTCTCTTCCAGTTGATCCGCTAGCTTTGGGACACTGGGCTGTTGTTGGGTGTTCGCAACGAAGGTCGCCTTCTCTTTACCCTTATCGTTTCGGGGTTCCGACTTCGGAGGAGACGGTCTGTGACCCATTTGATCCATCTGGGCTAGCTTATCAATTAAAGCCTGGAACGTGGTCGGTTTCAAGAACATCATGAACTGTGAGATGGTCATTTGCGGATCAAGAGTGCCCACGAACATGCCTACCGCAGGTGCTTCTTCGATGCATTGTTCGCACTTCGACCACAAGTTCCGCCATCGGATTGCGTATTGAACCCACGTTTCGCCTGGCCTTACCCTGGCATTAATCAGTGCTGTTATCAGGGTGTGTTCACTAGCACTCGCGAATCTTTGTGTAAACAATAGCTCCATCTCCGCAAATGTTTTGACAGAGTCGTTAGGTAGCTTCGAATACCATTCAAAGGCTGTTTCTGCTAAGCTGCCGACGAATTGGCGAAGCAGCAGTTTGTCGTCGCCTCCAGTGTTGCCGCATAAGGCCCTGAATTGAGCGACATGCTGATGGGGATTCCCCGTTCCTTTATATACGTGGAACTTAGGGATCGTATATCCCGGCGGGTAACTGATTCGGTCATACCAGCTCGGATAGGGTCGTCCGGTCTTGACAACTTGGCTGGCCGCTTCATTCGCCTGGTGAGCTCGTATTTGCTGAGCTATATAGTCATCCAGTGCGGCCTTGGAAATGGTTTCCTCCTTGGCTGCTGAAAAAGCCGGAGGAGGATTAGATGTCTCCCCTCTATCATCTTCAATAATGATTGGAGAGTCTTCAGCTGGAGGATCCGGTTGTAACATCATCCCTACCATATCTTGGAAGAGAAGCGCCATTTGCTTTATATTAGCCGTTTGCTCTGCGGCTTCTTTGTCCTTCTTTTCGAGGACTCTGCGTAAGAAGTCAGCATCGGTTTCTTGCTCATGACGCTGCTCTGATGATGCCTCCGGGCTTTCTTTTGGCCCGGTGAGTGCGGCCATCGCAGTCATCATTTCTTGGAGCTTCTGCTGTTGCTCCTAGGCTTTTGTCACGGATCGGGTGAGCGGTCGGTAACCCATCGAAGCACGGACTTCCTCCTTTCCGGAAGACATATAAACAGTATGGACCACCATGCCCCCAGACTTGGGGTGTTTGTGCTCAGCACTTTTACGGTTCGCCATGTTCACAGGGGCTTTTTGCGGCCTCCTTTTCTTTTGAGTGATTGGCGTTGAGGGAGCCGTTGCAGTGGGCACCCAGCCAGCTGTTGCTTTTCTGGCTTGACAGAGTAGTCCTTCTCCTGCCGAACATTCATCTTTTTCTGTCGGCGGAGGTAGTCTTGATCAACAACCGAGTCTTGGACTTGACGCCAGACTTTGTAAATCTTAGAGGATAGCCGCTGAGGGGGCTGCTCCAGCTTCTTCTCTGTATCATTCCCCACAGGTGAAGGAGTTCTCTTCAGCACTGCAGTAGGAGAGTTTCTGCGCACCTTGTTGAGCAGTTCAAAGCCGTTCTCGGTTGGAACAGCAGCATCGATCCCCACCGTTGGAGCTGGTGGAGTAAATCCAGAGGGAGAGCTGCCCCAAGCCTTCCGTACTCGGCGCCAGTAACGACGGCGAGCATGTCGCGTGGATGGTGTTGGTTCAGCCGCAGGGGTGACCTCCTCATGCCCCCTGTGTTGGTCAGAATTCGCTGTTATCAGCCTTTTAAAGACCGACGTCCGTTGAATGGGGACGGCCAACCGATCGAAAGCAGACTTCCAAGTAGGGGAAGAACCTTGGTGATTTTGCCTGGAACGGGAGTAGGGATGGCTATCCGCTTCGGGATTGTTTCCCCCAATCAGAGCAAGGCTCTGTTTGAATTTCAAAAATTCAAATTTTGAAGCAACGCTTCAAATTCCGTACGCTGCGCGCAACGTGCCACGCGTCAGAAGCTGATACGTCAGCGCAGCGCCCAAGGCAGTGCGCCCAATCAGAGCAAGGCTCTATTAAAAAACAAAATTAAAGGAAGCAAAGCTTCAGTTGTGCAAGCGCTGTGCGACACGTGTCAGCGCGGTTGCTTCTGCGCAAGCGCTGCGCTGCGCGGCATGTGTCAGCGCAGCTGCGCTACACTCTGCACTGCGTGACACGTGTCAAGCGCTGAGGCGTTTGCGCCAAACAAAATTAAATTCTAGTAAGATCTTTCTGTTCTTGTTAAAACAAGAAGATTGTCTTCTGTAAAACAGAAGCCCTTGGATCAAAGATCCAACGGTGGGGAAAATTCCCCAAATCACTCAGAGAATGATCTCTTTAACAAACTTAACAAATCTATGAGCACTATATAAAGACCCCTAGACCCCAACTCAAAAAGGAGGAACATCGAGAACATCAAGAACTTCAAAACAGAGAGAACTCTGAAGAATCTTAAAAAGAACTCAAGAAAAAAGGTAAAAACCTTTATAAAATAGAAGAATTTCTTCTGAATAGATCATTGGTCTAAGAACAAGATCAATGATCTTCAATAAAAAATAAATAATAACAGTGCCTTGCACTTTTTATGAACCATTGGTTCTTGAATTTTAGAATTTTTTTTCTTGAATCCAAAATTGGATCAAGTGATTAAAACAGTGCCCTGCACTTGCAAAAATGTACTGTTGCGCTCCTGAGTTGGCGCAAGCCACCAGAGAGCGCCACGTGTCAGCAGCGCAACGGCGCAGCGCACTGCGTTGTTGCGCTTGCGCTCATCAGAGTATGACACGTGTCACCATCATATGAGTTTGCGCCTTGCGCTTCTCAATCGGCGCAAAGCTCCTGACAAGCCACGTGGGGCGTTGTCAAAGCATTTAATGCAATGCATTATTAAGGGCAGAGCCCAATAAAAAGGTCTATCAGACCAAAAAGAAAATGTGCTGTGCACTGTTAAAAGGGACAGAGCCCAATTAAAAGGCCCAACAGGCCTAATAAAAAAAGAAATGCAATGCATTATAAAAAAGGGGGTAGAGCCCAAATAAAGGTCCAACAGACCAATTTAGATGCTGTGCATCATTCAAAGATGGCAGAGCCCAAATAAAGGCCTAACAGGCCAAATGCAAATAAATTGTTGAACATTCTCAACTGGACTTAGCCCAATCATGGCCGTAAGTCCTCAAATTAAATTGACTGAGCAAGGCTGCTCTCCTAAATCAATTTACATCCGGTTCAAGGGTACATCTCCGAACTCCTCTGACCCCTATCGTTGTAATCCTTCAACGACGTCAGAGAGGTGACGGGTCCCAACAACCACACATCTATACGGACTGCGGGGTCCTCAAACTCGTGGATCGAAACGTCCCTAAACTAATATTCGTCCCAAAACGGGAATGTTGGACCGAAATGTCCTTAAACTAATGCTCGTCCCTAAATGGGAATGATGGACCACTATGTCCCTAAACTGGCAATGGACCGAAACGTCCTTAAACTACTTACGGACCACCATGTCCCTAAACTGGAAATCGACCGCAACGTCATTAAACTAACAATAGAGCCAAATTGCTCTCTTGCCGAATCCAAACGATCCCGTTAAGTTGATCTTAGTCTGGAGATTAGGCTAACGTATCCTTAACAAAAGTTTAAGTTGATCTTAGCCTCAATATGGCTAACGTATCCTTAAACTAAAACACCAAACCCAAATATAAGTAAATACGGATTTGGACTAATCCACGTCTTACGGGCGACGGCATCACTTAGTCTCCGTATACAATCCACGGGCAACCACAAACAAAACAAATATACACGACACGAAGTGAAATTCTGGAGAAGGAGAAAGTGGTTACCGCGATGCGGTAGCGTAATTAACTGCAGGGGCTTGCGCCTGCAGGGAAGAGCGTCCCCACAATCAAAAACCTCTCGAACGAGGGGGAATCTGACGAAGTCTGCTACATCGGACGCATCCGTCTAAACCTCCGATACACGGTGCCATAAATCAACCTGGCATCTTCGGAGAGGTGGACGGACATCCCCAAATAGCATCTGCCCCGAATCTCAGGCAAGACGTTCGCCGCGTCTCCGCCGCGTCTTTCGGAGGGGAACAGATTCTGGCACGCCCGGTGGGACCTTTTCCTCTTTCCACTCCACACTTCGTGTGTCGTCTTCGCGAACGAATCGCGGTTTGTTAATGGTTGCCTTTGGGTTGTAAGTTACTAAGATTTGGTCTTTTTCCTGGCGCAGAAATCAAACGTCAATGGCCTCTAACTGCTCGAACTGCTCGAAGTGCCAATGCAACCGACGCTCCACCTCACCTGAGGGTGTAGCATATGGGCCTCAAGCGGCCTCCGTCCTTACTATGCCTGTGGAGAAAGTGACTCAGGCCACCACCGGCCTGTTTTTCGGGACCATGATCCCTCCTGCAAGCTTCACCCTGCCAATACCTATACCGGAAGCTTCAAAGAAGTCGGTCTTCAATCGACTTGCTACTCCCACGGACCCTCTCAACGGGTCGTCCAACTCTTCGGTCTTCACCAGACTGAGTCTGAACTTCAAAGGGCCCGCCAAAAAGCTCATGATACCTGAGAAGGCCATCCCAAAGAAGACGGCTGCTCCCAAAGTCGCCAAAGCGGCTTCTCCTGTCAAGGCGTCGGTCTTTTCAAGGCTGACTATTCCGGCTCCAGCCCCTGCTCGAAGATCTGTCTTTGACAGATTGAATATTGCCACTCAAAGGACGACCTCAGTCTTTAAGAAGCTGGCACCAGCAGCGCCTCGTTCGAACAGGGGGCAAGATGAAGCTGTCCCTATCGCCGAGCCAGTCCCAACGGCTTGTCATGCTCGACGTCGCCACTGGCGCCGAGTAAGGAAGTCTGGGGGCAACTCCCCCTCGGGGCTAACTCCCCCTCGGGGCTAACTCCACCCGCTCCAATGGTGGAAGTCGATGCTGCTGTTCCAACTGGGAACATCTTTGAATCGTTAAGGAGGGTGCGTAAGAACTCTCCAACTGCTATGTTGAAAAGATCTCCTCCGCCTGCGGAGAGGGTTCCGGAAACGAAGCTGGAGCAGCCCCCTCAGCGGCTATCCTCCAAAATTTATAAAGTCTGACGGAGGGTTCAAGACTCCGTAATTGACCAAGGTCACTCTCATCAGCAGAAAAGGGCAAAAGTGCAAGAAGAAAAGATCCGTCCGGACAAACAGCAAAGGATGACCACCACCAGGGTGCTTGCTGCAATGGCCCCTTCAACTTCAACGGCCCATAAGAGAAGGAGGCCAGAGAAAATTCCCACGCCCGCGGCCAATGCCAAGGGCGGCGAGCCCAAACGTCCTAAGTCTGGGGGCATGGTGGTTCATACCGTCTACATGGCATCTGGAAAAGAGGACAGCCGTGCATCTACAGGTCATCGACCGCTTACACGGTCAGTGACCAAAGCTCAGGAGCAACAGCAAAAGCTCCAGGAGATGATGAACGCAATGGCCGCACTCACTGGGCCAAAAGAAAACCCTGAAGCATCCTCAGATGAACGCCAAGAGCAAGAAACTGACGCCGAATTCCTTCGTCGGATATTGGAGAAGAAGGATAAAGAGGCTGCTGAACAAGCAGCCAACATAAAGCGTATGGCCCTCCTGTTCCAAGACATGGTGGGGATGATGATCCAACAAGATCCTCCAGCTGAAGATCCCCCGATCGTCCTTGAAGACGATAGGGGAGAAACGTCAAATCCTCCACCGGCTCTGTCAACAGCCAAGGAGGAGACAATCTCCAAAGCTGACTTGGACGAATATATAGCCCAACAGATACTGGTCCATCATGCGACTGAAGCAGCCGGTCAGGTCGTAAAAATAGGACGACCATATCCGAGCTGGTACGATCAGATAAAGTACCCGACGGGCTATACAATACCCAAATTCCATGTCTATAAAGGGACGGGCAATCCCCACCAGCACGTTGCCCAGTTCAGAGCGCTTTATAGCAACACCGGCGGTGATGACAAACTGTTGCTTCGCCAGTTCGTTGGCAGCTTGTCAGATACAGCATTCGAGTGGTATTCTGAGCTCCCAAACGACTCTATCAAGACCTTTGCAGAGATGGAGCTGTTGTTTACCCAGCGTTTCGCAAGCGCCAGCGAACGCACCCCGATGACGGCATTGATTAATGCCAGGGTGAAGCTGGGCGAGACATGGGTCCAATATGCTATACGGTGGCGGAACTTATGGTCAAAATACGAGCAACGCATTGAAGAAGCTCCTGCAGTGGGTATGTTTGTAGGAACCCTCGATCCGCAAGCAACCATCTCGCAATTTATGATGTTCTTCAAGCCGACTACCTTCCAGGCCCTGATCGACAAGCTAGCGCAAATGGATCAGATGGGCCATAGACCTCCCCTTCCAAAGCCGGACTCCCGAAATGAAAAGGGAAAGGGAAAAGCAATTGTTGTCGCTAATGCTCAATAACAGCCGAGCAACTCGAAGCCGGTTGTTCGTCAAAATAATATGCGTCCGCACGTACCCCTTGAGGAGAGGCTAGGACGTCCTTACTCGTTTCCCCGAGATAAAACGAGAAGATTATTCGAGCTGGTGTTGCGCAATCGACTCATAAATCTGCCGGATCCAAAACGTCCGTCGCAACCAAATGATGTCAATGAGCCCAACTACTGTCCCTATCACCGAGTACTGGGTCATCCGATCGAAGATTGCTATGTCTTCAAAAATTGGATTGAAGACCAGTACCAACAGGACAAGTTCGCGTTTTCCGACAGATGGAAGGTGAGTCCGCCGCAACCTCACGCCTCTAAAAGGATGAATACGCCGGGGGCAATATGCTCTCTCGTCGAAGAAGCCCCATGGGAGGTTGTGCTGTCAGCCAAGACAAAGAGGATGCTGAACGATCTTCAAACACGCCCAGCGATCAAGTGGAAGAACCCGTTGGAACCTCAGATCATTGAAGGGATGTTGAAGCCGCGTCCAACTCCAAAGACCGATGGTGGTGGCCCACGCACTCACAACCAGCCGTCAAAATCATCAAAGAAGAAGAAGAAGAAATCCAAGAAGCCCGTGAAGCCTGGCGACAAGCGCACGGACTTACAAAAACAAATTGACGAGCTGGAGGAATACAACCAGAAAGTACGGACTCCCATTACACTCCAAGAGTTCCTCAACCACGTCTTTCAAGAGGAAGATGAGGGAGATAGCTCGTCGGATGAATCTGAAGAATACGTGGCGAGCTGTCCTATGATTTCCCATTCGTTTACAGACGATGAGGAAATTCCTTGCGCTGAGAAGCTAGGGGTGGACCCTGAAACAGAAATCCTGCAGCCGTCAGATGAGATGATCGATGCCTTCCTGAATGAGATTCGTCTGAAAGTTAAAGCCAAGCAAGAGCGTGAGATGGCCATACTGGGAGGAGCCAAACACCGCCGACTGGACGAAAGAGTCGAGGCATTCCCATCAAATCAAAAGACATTCGTTGCCGATGAAAACAAATTCAAGACGAGGAAAAGGTTTGCTAAAGCCATATCAATGGGAGTGAAGCTACCACCCTCTGAAGAAAACACTCTCGGTGGAATAGAGATGTATCCTAATTATTGCCTATATCATCAGAAGATCGCACACGCTACTGAAGACTACGACTCCTTTAAGTGTTGGTGGCAAGGGTATGTCACTCACAAGCATTACGTCAACAGAACAAAGCGGGAAGCTCGTAGACGGCCGAAAAATACGACAGATGAGCATAAAAGAGTCGCTGGCAATTGCCACAGGAACGACCCCGATGAAAAAACGGCCTTCAACCCTCTCTTCAAGGAATCCATCTCTGAAAAATTGAAGAATCATGAGAACATTCATCCGTGCAAGGGCATACTACCCGGAAAGAATCTCGGACCCGCAAACGACGGAGCGAACAAAAAGGATAAAGGAAAAGGAAAAATGACCTTCGTCGCCAACATTCAACAACAGCCGAGCAACTCAAAATCGATTGTTAACAACATGCGCCCACGCCCATCACTCGAGGAAAGACTGGGACGTCCTTACTCGTTTCCCCAAGATAAAACGAGGAAACTGTTTGAACTGACAGTGCGCAACGGATTCATCAATCTGCCGAATCCGAAACGTCCGCTACAGCCAGGAGATGTCAACGATCCCAATTACTGCCCCTACCATCGAGTAGTAACTCATCCGCTCGAAGATTGCTTCATCTTCAAAAACTGGGTTGAAGACCAGTACCAACAAGGCGAACTCGTGCTGTCCGAAAACTGGAAGGTGGGCCCGCCACAACCACATGCTCCGAAAAAGATGGATATGCCGGGGGCATCATGCTCATTCATAGAGAAAGCCCAATGGACCACTACGTCCTAAAACTGGATAACGGACCGAAACGTCCTTAAACTAATGATGGACCGAAACGTCCTTAAACTACTACCGCAGCATCCTTAGGCTGACGAGATGAATAAAAAAAAAGAATAAAAAAAATATAATAATAAAATAATAATAATAAATGGTAAGTCCATAAGCAAAATGGGCACGGATGAAAACCCGAAAGGGCTCCGTGAGTAAAAACAACAGGGCTATCGACGAGTGTTCGTGAAAACCCGAAAGGGCGCGACCTCGTAAAAAAAAAGAAGAAATGAATAAAAAGAATAAAAAAAAACGGTAAGTCCATAAGCAAAATGGGCACGGATGAAAACCCGAAAGGGCTCCGTGAGTAAAAACAGCAGAGCTACCGGCGAGTGTTCGTGAAAACCTGAAAAGGCGCGACCTTGTAAAAAAAAGAAGAAAGGAATAAAAAGAATAAAAAAAACGGTATGTCCATAAGCAAAATGGGCACAGATGAAAACCCGAAAGGGCTCCGTGAATAAAAACAGCAGGACTACCGGCGAATGTTTGTGAAAATCCGAAAGGGCGCAACCTCGTTAAAGGACACTTACAAGGTCCTCTCGACCTTGTAAGGAGAAACCACCCGCGTGAGATCCTTACGACTCACAAGGGAGCAACACACTTAGGGATCCCCACGATTCCTGAGGAGAAAATACACTTGCGAGATCCTCACGACTTGTAAGGAGAACTCTCTTATGGGACCCTCACGGCTCATAAGATTTGAAAGTCTTAAGTTACAGAGACCTAAACCTGTGCTTAAGAAACCTCCACAACCTTCGATTTTGCCCTACAAGTGGTCCAATACTGACCCTTGTATACAATCCACGGGCGCGAATAAATATTTCCCTAACCAAGTCCCATCCGTGACTGGGGATATATATGCATGATGAACAACCCTTATAAGTCCTCTCGACTTACAAGGAGAAAACCCTCTTGTAGGATCCTTACGACTTACAGAGGAATATACACTTAGGAATCCTCACGATTCCTAAGAAGAAAATACACCTACAAGATCCTCACGACTTGTAGGGAGAAATACCTTTGTGAGACCCTTACGGCTCATGAAGTTAAAAGCCTTAGTCGACAGGACCTTAACCCTGTTCGCTAAGCCACCTTTGTTCGACATCGACAGAGGCAAATGATGATTCGCTCCTGGCGATATCCCAGTTGTAGCGATGCTGATGCCGAAATCGATGTCTAATTTCAGGTTTACGGTGAAAAGCCAGCAAGCCGCACATGCATACAAAATAGCCGAAATGATGGGGCAGCTTGCAATAAAAAGCAGCAAGTAAAAACGTATGCACACAAAATAGCCGAAATGATTGGGCAACTCGCAATAAAAAGCAGCGAGTAAAAAATAAAATAAACAGCCGAAATGATTGGGCGCCGCGAAAAATAGCCGAAATGATTGGGCAATCGCGACCTTCACGATATAAAAGCTGAAATGATAGAGCATCGCGGAAATAAAACAATAAAAATGAATGAAATTTTTTGCCCTACAGGTGAGATCACATCGATCCCTGTATACAATCACAAATAAAGAGGGAACCATACCTTCCCAACAGGCTCCGCCAGAAAGCAAAGCCAAATCTCGACGGTTCACCAACAGCCTAGAGACAACCACGACATTCGCCTTGATGCAGCAGACGCAGTGCCAGCAAACGAAGCGATGATCAAATTCCTAGCTTCACGGTTTTGATGGTAACTTATATAAAACCTGAAAGACCACCACAGATCAGTTCAACCCCGAAGAAACCAGTATCTTCGGCAAACTCCTCAACTCAGGGAAACTAGCGTCCTTGATGAGAGCCTCCTGATTCGCGTCGGCTCGCAGAGAAACCAGTGTCTCCGCGAGAAATTCCCGATTCGTTTCAACCCCGAAGAAACCAGTGTCTTCGGCAAAATCCTTCGACTCAGGGAAACCAGTGTCCTTGACGAGAAAATCCTGATTCGCGTCGGCCCGCAGAGAAACTAGCGTCTCCGCGAGAAATTCTCGATTCGTTTCAATCCCCAGGGTACAAGTGTCCTTGGCAAACTCCTCAACTCAGGGAAACTAGCGTCCTTGATGAGAGCCTCTTGATTCGCGTCGGCTCGCAGAGAAACCAGTGTCTCCGCGAGAAATTCCTGATTCGTTTCAACCCCGAAGAAACCAGTGTCTTCGGCAAAATCCTTCGACTCAGGGAAACCAGTGTACTTGACAAGAAAATCCCGATCCGCGTCGACCTACAGAGAAACTAGCGTCTCCGCAGGAATACATCGATTCGTTTCAACCCCAGGGAAACAAGTGTCCTTGGCAAATACCTCAATTCAGGAAAACTAGCGTCATTGATGAGAGCCTCCTGATTCACGTCGGCTCGCAGAGAAACCAGTGTCTCTGCGAGAAATTCCCGATTCGTTTCAACCCCGAAAAAACCAGTGTCTTCGGCAAAATCCTTCAACTCAGGGAAACCAGTGTCCTTGACGAGAAAATCCTGATTCGCGTCAACCCGCAGAGAAACTAGCGTCTCCGCAGGAATACATCGATTCGTTTCAACCCCAGGGAAACAAGTGTCCTTGGCAAATACCTCAATTCAGGGAAACTAGCGTCCTTGATGAGAGCCTCCTGATTCGCGTCGGCCCGCAGAGAAACCAGTGTCTCCGCGAGAAATTCCCGATTCGTCTCAACTTGCAAGATAAAGCCTAAGGCAGTAGGGATTAAAAAACTTGTTTCCTGAGCACTGGGACCCTACAAGTCGGTCTAAAACGGTCTCTTGCATACTATTCACGGGTCTCATTCTCCAAAGTCGAATCTCGACAAGGAGGGAAACAACCGCTTACGGGTCCTCTCGATTCGTAAGAGGGAAAATTCTCTTATAAGATCCTTACGACTTATAAGAGAAAACACACTTAGGAATCCTCACGATTCCTAAGAAGAAAATCCACCTACGAGATCCTCTTGACCCGTAGGGAGAAAAATCTCTATGAGACCCTCACGACTCATAGAGTTGAAAAGTCTTAGGCAGCAGATTTGAACCTGCGGCCTAAGCCATCGCTATCTCGTGAAGAAATCAAGATGCTTACTCTATTATCTGCCAATTATGTTTATCAAGACAGCATGCTGATAATAAGAGAAGGGAGAAAGCAAAAGAGCATACAAGACATTGCAAAGAAAAAATGTGTATCTTTATTTATTAATTCAATCAAGTACAAGGTGAATCGTACAGAAGAATAAAGAATGGATACATGTTATTCGAAAAAGAATTTTTTTTTACAAGTATATTGATACAAAGGCAGCTACTGGGAAGGAAGCGTATTAATTAGCCCTATCAATTGTTCGCACACCTCCTTCCACGCTTTCTCCTGATCGGCCGCCACCGCCAATTCGGCCTCCACTTGAGCCCGCTGCTGCATGAAGGATGCAAGCTGCTCTCCAACGACCTGCTGAGCTGCTTCGCGGCCTTGGGCATCACGCTCGGCGGCATCAAGCTTCCGATTCAGTGCTAGTCCATTAGAGATACGCCCCAGAAGGCCCTCGAAGACAGCCTTCACCTCGGCAGCGTTCGCCTCAACTTCAGCACGTAGGCGAGCAGTTTCGCTTGAAGACTCCTGACATTCCTTCATCCTTAAAGCTGCTTCTTGTTCCAAATGGTGGAAATAAGAAGTGCTTTGCTCGAGCCATGCTTCCCGTTGAGTACTCACGGCCAAAACCTCAGGGGCAGGACGCATCGACTCCAGCTGATGCAGACAAGCCTCGATTTCCCTGTAGTGATTAACCCAAAATTCAACGACGCCTTCGTTATGAAAATTTACAAGCACCGCCAACATTGGGTTAACCTCCACAGCGAAATCTGCGGCTGATGGGAGAGCGTCTGCGTTAAGCTCTTCGATGTACCCGCTCAACATGCCCAAACTCATCACGGCACCCTTTGAAGATGGACGTTTCAGGAAGGGGCCTGCCGGCGTTAGGATGCGAGTCTCAAGAGGGATCGGAACCGGAGCGATAGCTGCAAAACAAAACACAGTCAAATGACGGTTTAAGAGATGTATAAGAGTCATCAATAAGGAAATTTACTATACTAGCTACAGCAGACGGCAAAGCCGGAAGGGCCGGTGGCGTGGCCGATCCTGCATCTCCTCCTTCGATTTGTAGCACCGGAATTAGGGCAAGGAAAAATCAGAAACAAGTCCATTGCTGGAAAGAGAAGGAGTATTAATTGTAAATTATGCTCACCGACGCCACTGGATGAAGCGAGCTCCAATGGGAAGGAGAAGTGTGAGCGCAGCACCTGGTAGAGGTGATCAAAAAGCGCTCCTACAAAGGCGTAATAATACGACATCAAAACATAAATAGTGCAGAAAAGATGAAACCGATAAGGCACAAGACCATACCTTCTAACATTTGCGATGGCACGAGAGAAGGTACAGAGGTGGCCATTGTCAAGACAGTAGTTGACGGCGCCCCCTTGAGCAGTGGAGCATCGGCACTGGCCGCACCTACGTTAAAAACAAAGATAAGCTTGTCAGAAAGGATTGCGAGATAAAAAGGGATAGTAACTCGAGATTTACCTGATGAACTGCCGGCCTAAATAGAGGCGTCTCCCTCCTCCATCGATACGAGTCCACCTCCTATGGCCTCGTCACCGGACTCAACCGGGGCTGTTGTTGTGCTCGCACGACCAGGAGACGGTGGAAGACCGTAGACGGGGAGAGCAATGATCGGAGCATTGCCAGACTCCTGAGAAAGAGCGGCTGGCTCGTCCCCGGGAGTCACACCCATCTCACCCGCTACTCTTTCAGGCTTAGCGGCTGCTGCTGTCTCATCCGCCGTTGCCATGGGGTCGCTGGTCTCAGGCGCCTCAGCCGCTACTGCCCCAGGCTCAGTTATGATGGTCGTCTCATTTGCCGCTACCTCGGGCTCTGCATCAACGACCCTTTCGGGTGCAGCTCCCTCAGCCCCCAACTCAGGCTCAGCAGCTCCAGCAACGTTGCCCACCGTTGACTCGGGTTCGGCCGGTGCTTCTTCCTCTGGCTCCTTGGGTTCGACGGTTTCCGCCTCCCCTTCAGTTGGACTTGGCCCTGCAAGACAAAATATATATAAGAACCGATAGGTTTACAATTCTTACAGCGAAATCTTGAAAGGTACATTACCTGAAGTAGACTTATCATTAGCTTCCCGAACTGCACGCGCCACTTGTCTGCGTGCGGTAGATAGGCCGGCCGGGAGCTCTTCGGAGGGAGAACCAATGGGAATAATGGTGCTTGGACCCGCTCCCACGGCTAAAGCAGCCCTGCGTGCCTTTGCCTCGCGCCTCAGCCTCTTTCTCTCCTCCCGAGCCGTTGAGACGGACCTCACCAAAGCCTCTTTCATTGAGACGTCCTCGTCCATGAACAGGGATGCCTCCAAATTCTTCAAGGCATCCCTCGTCGACTTGTCGAGTTGAGGCTCTCGCAGCAACCCCGACGAGACTGGGACTTCAGTAGCGGGCCCGGGGAGAGTCCCCGCATCAGCTGGTGCAGCCCCTGCAAAGAAACAAAGGAAGAAGGTTAGGTTGGCCATCAAAAAAGATAACAATTTTTTTTTGATAAGGTGAGACGTACCAACGCCCATTAAGGCGCGCTTCTTCTCCTCCTCCTAGAAGGTTTTTAAAGAGGCAGCAATGGCTTCTTCGGTAGTGACACCTGTTTAAAAAATGGAGGAAAGTATTAGTCAAAAATAATGATAAAAATGCGATAAAATGATGAAGAACACAGCTAACGATTACCTGACTGAGCGAGTTTATTCAACATCGCTTCAAGCCTCGCTGATCGCTCGGAAGCCGCAATGGCGGCCGCCAGGTCGGTGTCTGTGGGATCTACCGAGAAGCTTTCATTGCTGCCATACTCGCTTATACCTTCGGTTAGAGGGGCCTGAGGCTCTAAACCGAGGATAGCGTCGAGAGAGAGGAGAGACTTCTTCTTCTTTTGCCCGCCAGCCCTGGGTGCACCCGGGATCGATTTGCGCTTTGCGGGCACCTTGGGGCGGCGGGTCCCGATATCCGCACCTATGCCTGACTCCGGCGATACCACATTGACCGTCTCCCTTGGAGCATGGGGCGCCGGTGGCACATTCACCGTAGCAGGCAGCGGCAATCCACGCGGGGGACTCAGCACGCGTGGTCGATCAACTCCGGCGTCTTTCAGCGGAGGAATGATCGGGGTCCTTGGCTTCAAGGAAGCCTTGCGATCACCGCCGGGAGGCGCACCCTTGCGGTCAACCAGCATGCGCTTCTCCATATGGATAACTGGACCCATGGCATGCGCGTACCAAGCCACGTACTCGTTGAGGACCTTGGGGACACAGCTCGGCTCGCTGATGAAGAAATAGGAGCCCGTGTTAAGCCGCATGAAATGGTGCATTGCGTTCCTTATCCCCTCTTGGCTGACCACGGGCTCTTCCAAGAACGCTTCCATCGGGATCCCCTGGTGATAGCTCGATTGCTGAGCGAACCGGTGAGGGTTATACTTCATGAGGAGCGCTGTCTCATTCTGCCTAAACACCAGGTAGCCCGGCCGAATGGAGTAGAGATGGAGGATCTCCCGAGCCTTCAATATGGAAGCCCCGTCTTTAAAATCGTCGCGCAGCGGCACTACTGACTTGGTGGTCTCTGAGCCTATGGTTATAACTTTATCCATAAAGGAAACCTTCGCTCCGACCAGGTGCGGACGAAGGAGCAGCCCCCTAGACTCTCGCGGAGATGCAACCACGATTGAAGCGCCGACCAACCGCATGACTCTTGGGAGTCTGCGTTTCTTAAAAAATGGAGGAATCTTATGGGCACCGAACACCCCGTGCACGTGCATTTCCATCCAGGAGGTGAAGTAGTGCATCGGGAAGTTAGCGGGCTGCACCTCAGGCTCACAAGCGTCTGCCGCTACGCTAAGTCCATTATAAAGATAAGCCAGCCCGGCAATTCCTACTGACAACTGCAAACCAGCCACCATCCGATGCGCTGGGTAGAAAACAGATGGCCGCATGTGGCGCGGATGCATGGGGAGCGCAAAGCTGCACAGCCACAAGCCCAGGAATCCTACAAAAAAGGTCTCTTCATCCATGCCCGGGACGGCGATTTCTGAGAAAGGGACGACGGCGGCGCCGGGGAGATAAAAGTCCCTTTGATCATTCTATGATATGGGTCGGCGGTCCAAGCCGAAGCCAAAAGGGTCATCGAGCTGGGCGAACTTCTCGCTCCGCTCCGATAGAAACTCCGGTCGAATGAATCGGGCGATAAAATCTGCGAAACTGACTCCCCGGACGCCCGATTCCAGATAGAGCCCTTCATAGATGTCCAACACCTTCACTAAGCCCGGATACTGGTGCTGAATAGCGTTCTCCGGAGTCAAATCAAACACTAGCGGCTTGGTGGCAAAGACGTATTCGTCAGGAGGAAGCAACTCTTCGTAATGCTCCCCCCTCATCGGCAGACCCGAGATTTCGGTAAACTCTTCCAAGGAAATAGAGACCTCCCTGTCCGTCATCAAGAAGGTGTGGGTGGGGATATTCTATTGCTCGATAAAAGCCTTAATCCACCACGTTGGAGGAGAGGGATACTCAAAGAGTGAGACGTAGATAGCCGAATACAAACCAATTTTCGTCAAATGAGTCCTTTTCGCCGATAAGATGTACCGGGCCCACTGCAAATATCCGGCGGGCGGTCGCGGGACCAATCCAATATTATAGGCCTGTCTCCAAGGGCGTGCTTCACCCTGACAGATTCGCCTTCCCAAAATGTCTATTGCCGGTGGCGGCTGCACGGGAATGGCACCAATTGCAGGCTGGAGGAGGTCATCCAAATTCCAATTTTTGACCTCCACGGCATACTTCACCGGGGGTTCATCCGCATAGGGGATCGAAACTATGGGCTCAGACGGCGTGGCGGAACTGAAACTTTGACGACCCTGGATGATCTCATTATACCACCTACCCCACAAGTGAAGGCTCTTGTGCTCGGGGTCATGATCCTTAATGAAAGCGAGCACCACTCGGTCCACCGGTGCCTGGGGAAACCCTCCCTCCGAGCGAACAAACGGGAAAGACAAATTGGAAGACATGTTTCCTGCGGAGAAACAAAAATTAGCCGTCAGTGTTGTAATTCCAACACTTGGCGTTTTAAAAAATTCTTTTTTACCACATTGCAAGGCAGTGGGTAGGGGACCAAATGGGGACCCACAAAATCTGGATGACAGTGCATCATTTAATAAGACAGCCCCATCATTGGGTGAGACTGTCAATTAATGAAAAGATCCCCAAGAGAATATTCTCATTAATGGGAAATCCCTAGAGACAAGGAGAAAATCTCCTCTTTCAGAGCAAAGCTCTGTCACAGAGTGACATTTGTCAAACTCTGGTCTCAAGGGAATAAAATTTCCTAAAAAGAGCCTAACTCTATAATAATGATGGAAAAATCCATCAAAAGAAAACTTTAACTCCTAAAGATAAAAATTTGGGATCTTAAAGATCCATGAAAACTTTTAGGAGTTCTCCATTTTCAGATCAAAAAAAAGATCTACATTTGATCCATGAGCAAAACTCTGTTCATGGGTTAAAACCCATGAACAAGATCTCTGTAGATCTATAAATTTTTGAGAGCAAGGCTCTGTTAATAAAACCCCAAAGGGGTTTTCTTTAGATCAAAGATCTATAAGAGCAAGGCTCTGTTAATCAAATTTAATTTAATTTAAAATTTTACCTAAGTTGTTCTAAAAATTTGAACTCTGGAGTTCTTGAAAAGAAACGAGAGCAAGGCTCTAAAATTCTTAAACAAGAGCAAGGTTCTGAAATTCAAGTTCTTGAAAATGGTAAAAAAAAATTTCAAGGACCCTAAAAAAATTTCAAGGACCAAGGGTCCTATTTATAGGCGTCTGCGCCCCTTCAACTCACCTGTTGATCTAACGGTCAAGATTTTGCCATCGCTGCACTCACGTGTGCGCCACATGAGCGCAACGGTGGGGGGCATTTGTTTCCCCCAATCAGAGCAAGGCTCTGTTTGAATTTCAAAAATTCAAATTTTGAACCAACGCTTTAAATTCCGTGCGCTGCGCGCAACGTGCCATGTGTTAGAAGCTGATACGTCAGCGCAGCACCCAAGGCAGCGTGCCCAATCAGAGCAATGCTCTATTAAAAAACAAAATTAAAGGAAGCAAACCTTCAGTTGCGCAAGCGCTGCACTGCGCGGCACGTGTCAGCGCGGTTGCTTGTGCGCAAGCGCTGCGCTGCGCGACACGTGTCAGCGCCGTTGCGCAAGCGCAGCTGCGCTGCACTCTACGCTGCGTGACACGTGTCAAGCGCTGAGGCGTTTGCGCCAAACATAATTAAAATTCTAGTAAGATCTTTCTGTTCTTGTTAAAACAAGAAGATTGTCTTCTGTAAAACAGAAGCCCTTGGATCAAAAATCCAACGGTGGGGAAAATTCCCCAAATCACTCAGAGAATGATCTCTTTAACAAACTTAACAAATCTATGGGCACTATATAAAGACCCCTACACCCCAACTCAAAAAGGAGGAACATCGAGAACATCAAGAACTTCAAAACAGAGAGAACTTTGAAGAATCTTGAAAAGAACTCAAGAAAAAAGGTAAAAACCTTAATAAAATAGAAGAATTTCTTCTGAATAGATCATTGGTCTAAGAACAAGATCAATGATCTTCAATAAAAAAATAAATAATAACAGTGCCTTGCACTTTTTATGAACCATTGGTTCTGGAATTTTAGAAAAATTCTTTTCTTGAATCCAAAATTGGATCAAGTGATTAAAACAGTGCGCTGCACTTGCAAAATTGCACTGTTGCGCTCCTGGGTTGGCGCAAGCCACCAGAGAGCGCCACGTGTCAGCAGCGCAACGGCGCAGCGCACTGCGCTGTTGCGCTTGCGCTCATCAGAGTGTGACACGTGTCACCATAACATGAGTTTGCGCCTTGCGCTCCTCAATCGGCGCAAAGCGCCTGACAAGCCACGTGGGGCGTTGTCAGAACATTTAATGCAATGCATTATTAAGGGCAGAGCCCAATAAAAAGGCCTATCAGACCAAAAAGAAAATGTGCTGTGCACTGTTAAAAGGGACATAGCCCAATTAAAAGGCCCAACATGCCTAATAAAAAAAGAAATGCAATGCACTATAAAAAAGGGGGCAGAGCCCAAATAAAGGTCCAACAGACCAATTTAGATGCTGTGCATCATTCAAAGATGGCAGAGCCCAAATAAAGGCCTAACAGGCCAAATGCAAATAAATTGTTGAACATTCTCAACTGGACTTAGCCCAATCATGGCCGTAAGTCCTCAAATTAAATTGACCGAGCAAGGCTGCTCTCCTAAATCAATTTACATCCGGTTCAAGGGTACATCTCCGAACTCCTCTGACCCCTATCGTTGTAATCCTTCAACGACGTCAGAGAGGTGACGGGTCCCAACAACCACACATCTATACGGACTGCGGGGTCCTCAAACTCGTGGACCGAAACGTCCCTAAACTAATATTCGTCCCAAAACGGGAATGTTGGACCGAAATGTCCTTAAACTAATGCTCGTCCCTAAATGGGAATGATGGACCACCATGTCCCTAAACTGGCAATGGACCGAAACGTCCTTAAACTACCTACGGACCACCATGTCCCTAAACTGGAAATCGACCACAACGTCATTAAACTAAACAATAGAGCCAATTGCTCTCTTGCCGGATCCAAACGATCCCATTAAGTAGATCTTAGTCTGGAGATTAGGCTAACGTATCCTTAACAAATGTTTAAGTTGATCTTAGCCTCAATATGGCTAACGTATCCTTAAACTAAAACACCAAACCCAAATTTAAGTAAATACGGATTTGGACTAATCTACGTCCTACGGGCGACGACATCACTTAGTCTCCGTATACAATCCACGGGCAACCACAAACAAAACAAACACACACGACACGAAGTGAAATTCTGGAGAAGGAGAAAGTGGTTACCGCGATGCGGTAGCGTAATTAACTGCAGGGGCTTGCGCCTGCAGGGAAGAGCGTCCCCACAATCAAAACCCCCTCGAACGAGGGGGAATCTGACGTAGTCTGCTACATCGGACGCATCCGTCTAAACCTCCGATACACGGTGCCATAAATCAACTTGGCATCTTCGGAGAGGTGGACGGACAGCCCCAAATAGCATCTGCCCTGAATCTCAGGCAAGACGTTCGCCTCGTCTTTCGGAGGGGAACAGGGATAACACCTTCCGGTATTGCAGGCTTCTTCATGGGCCCGTTGGAGCTCTGGCCTAGTCTGTTAAAAACCGAGGCAGTGGAGTTGGGCGACCCGTTGAGAAGGGCCGCGGTAGTTGTAAGGCGATCAAAGACCGACTTCTTTGGAGCTTCTTGCGACGTCATTGGGGTATTGAAGCTCATCGGTGGGACCATGGTCCCGAAAAATAGTCCAGTGGTGGCTTGAGTCACCTGCTCCACCGGCATAGCGAAGATGGAGGCCGCTTGAGGCCCGTAAGTCACTCCTCCGGACGGGACGGAGCGAGAGTTGCAGTTAGAGCAGTTTGAAGCCATTGATCTTCTGTTTTCTGCACGTAGCAAGACACCAAATCTAAGTACCTCGAATCCACAGGCAATCACAGCAAACCGCGATTCATTCGCGAACACGACACACGAAGTGTGGAGTGGAAAGAGGAAAAGGTCCCACCGGGCGTGCCGAATCTGTCCCCCTCTGGATGACGGCGCGACGTAGAGACGTCTTGCCTGAGATTCGGGGTAGATGCTATTTGGTTTTATCCGTCCACCTCTCTGAAGATGCTAAGTTGATTTATGGCACCATGTATCGAAGGTTTAGACAGATTCGGCCGATGTAGTAGACTTCGTCAGATTCCCCCTCGCTTGAGGGGGTTTTGATTGTGGGGACGCTCTTCTCTGCAGGCGCAAGCCCCTGCAGTTAATTACGCTACCGCATCGCGGTAACAACTTTCTTCTTCTCCAGATGTTCACTTCGTTTCGTAGGTGTTTGTTTTGTTTGTGGTTGCCCGTGGATTGTATACGGAGACTAATTTATGTCGTCGCCCGTAGGACGTGGATTAGTCCAAATCCGTATTTTCTTAGATTTGGGTTTGGGGTTTTGGTTTGAGGATACGTTAGCCATATTTGAGGCTAAGATCAACTCAAACGTTTGTTAAGGATACGTTAGTCTAATTTGAGACTAAGATCAACTTAACGGAATCGTTTAGATCCGACAAAAGAGCATTTGGGCTCTATTGTTCTAGTTTAGGGACATAGTGGTCCATTGCCAGTTTAGGGACATGGTGGTCCATTTTCAGTTTAGGGACATGGTGGTCCATTGCCAGTTTAGGGACATGGTAGTCCATAAAATGTATGGCTGTCGGGACCCATCACCTCTCTGAAGACGTTGAAGGATTACAACGACAAATATCAGAGGAGTTCAGAGATGTACCCTTGAACCAATGAGTTGGTTGAAAGAGCAGATGTGCTCAGTTCAAGATGATTTGAGGACTTATGGCCAGTTTGGGCTAAGTCCAATTATGTTTGAAATATTGGCCCTTTGGACCATTAGACATTTGTCTGGGTTCAGCCCCTCATCATTCAGCAGTGCTAAACAGGGGTTTGAGGGCTCTGACAACATTTTGTCTTTGATTTCCTCAATTTTGAGATTCATTTGGAGGATGGACTTTTACCTCTGGAAAATTAGCCAATTTGGATAAAAGTAGTGTTAAACACTGGAGGTAGAGCTCTCAAATTAGTGTTGAACACTAAAAGACAATCAGTGTTAAATACTGGAAATATAATCTTCAATTTAGTGTTAAACACTAGAAACAATCAGTGTTAAACACTGGAAATATAATCCCCAAATTAGTGTTAAACACTAAAGAAAGAGGGGTCACGTGGGGACACGTGAGAGCGCCCAAAGGTGGGACCGGATCCCTTTTCTTCGTTCTGCAATTAAGTGTTAAACACTTTTTAATTTTCATAGCCATCACGTGTGGGCACGTGATGTATACTCATGCCCTGATTTATTAGCACATTTATTAGGGGTCACGTGGTAACACGTAAGAGCGCCCTAAGCTTAGATTTTCGTTGCTTTTTCTTTCTGTGTTTTGTAGGTCACGTGGGAGCACGCGAGGCATTGCCTCAAAGCTTTCCTCCTTCTAATTTCTGGGGATCTCTTCAGGGGTCACGTGGGGACACGTGACCTTAATTCTTTTGCATGAATGAAGATCTCTTTATCTTTAAGAATTAAATTCTCTGTAGGGTTAAACCCTAATTTTGTTTTGGAGGAATTAAATTCCTATATATGTAAAAGAATTAAATTCTTATATAGGGTTAAACCCTAGTTCTGTCCATCTTGAAGGAATTAAATTCCTATAGTTTTTGGAGAATTGAATTCTCATATAGGGTTGAACCCTAGTTTTGTTTTGGGAGAATTAAATTCTCATATAGGGTTAAACCCTAGTTTTGTCTTTGGGAGAATTAAATTCTCATAAACTCAATTCCCGCTCTAAGTTTTGGATCTGCATGGCAGGATCTCAACCCGATGAGAATTAAATTCTCAACCTATGGGGAGATGTGCTTCTGCAGATCTTCAACTAGAGGAAGAACTACGTTCTTTTTTGTAGAAGAGTTAAACTCTTAGATTGAGAATTAAATTCTCTGTTTGAAGTTTTGATTCCCTTTCTTTTCTCACCTAGGGTTTTTTTTCTTGAGAATTAAATTCTCCTCTCTTTTTTCTCTCTGTTGTTGTTATCTCCCCAAAAAAAATCCCTTCTCTTCTCTTCTTGGCTCCTATTTATAGGAGAAAGAAAAGAATCAATTTGTTTTGTGAATCTTTCATTGAAAGATTTTATTTGTTTTCATAATTAATATGATCGTTTAGATCACACAATGAATTTTATTCACCGTTGGATTTTAAATCCAAAGATATTCTGTTTGTTATTTTCGGTGAGATTTAGGGGAAATCTTTCCCTGTCTAAGATTTTTTTCATAAATTGGTGATTTTTAATCACTCTTGGATCTTTAATCCAACGGTCCCCATAATCTTTTTCCATTTGGAAAGATTTAGAAGCTTTTAGAATTTAATTTTATTAAACTATAAGGCTTTCAAAGCCAGTCACGTGCTGACACGCGACCCTTGGTCACGTGTGAACACGTGACCCCCAATTGAGTCCTTTTCTCAGCGTTTATTTACGCTTCAGTTTTAACCATCACGTGTCAACACGTGACTATTGGTCACGTGTGAGCACGTGATATCTCATTGAGGTATTTCCTTCAGCCATTTGTTTTTATTTCTGTTTTAACTATCACGTGTCAACACATGACCATTGATCACGTGTGAGCACGTGATATGTAACACCCGAGCCCAATACTACTATTTCTGTTACTGGTTGAGTGTTAGATATTACTCATTTCATTTATCTTGATTGTTTGGGTCTTACTGTAAATCTTTATCTGGCAGGGTTGTTTCTGCATATAACAAATTTTAGCTCCTAAAATAAAATTAAAAATATCTATCTTGGCCTACTCGTCACCTCTAGCCGCGTGGTAGCGTCCGTGCGTTGAGTTCTTGTCCCGTTCGGTGAAACGGACGAGTTTGGACGACTACGCGCGCGTACAGGTGTCCGACTTGGGGGTATGCTTTTTAATCATAAAATATTTCATTTTAAAATTTGGAACCCGCTTAAAATCCTATTATTCGAATTTCGAATTTTTGGACCCAACCCGGACGCGAATTGAAAATGTTTCATTTAGCGCCAAAATCCCCAATTAATAAAATAATCAAACCTTATATTATTTCGTTATATATTAAATTTTACTGTCAACTAAATAAAGTTTTGGAAATCTATTAAATCTTCTTTTTAATCTCTTAACCACTCAAATCTCCAGCTGCCAATCACGAGCCGTGGACCCCTCCTATCTCTCTCTCTCCCTCTTTCTCTCTCCATCTCTCACGTCTCTCTCTCTCTCTCTAATTTCTTTACCTCCCTCTCTCTCTTCCATATATATGTAAACTATCCCCTGTATCTCTTTCTTTTTTCACGAGAAAACCCATCACGCCCTCAACCCTAGCCACCGTGCCCGTCGCCGCCGCAGCCCCAGCGCCGACGCCACCACCACCATTACCCTCGCCTCTTCGCCCTCGTCGCAGCCACTGCACCCCCTTCTCCCAGTGTGCTCGGCGCCGCGACAGAGACCCCGCAGCAACCCCGTGCCTTCTCTGTTTGGCCGGAGACCTCGTCGGCGACCCTCGTCGTCGTCACCCGTGCCACCGTCGGCACCTCCTCTTCACCTGCGCGCACCAGACCCGACCACCTCCTCTCCATCTCCACTTCCCTTCCCTGTTACTTACCCGCAGCCCTAACCCATCGCCTGCAACATCCTCGCCGGCGACCCACCGCCGGCGACCCCGTCGCTGTCGCAACCTCTGCAATCCCAGTAAGCCTTCCTTCATCTTCCTCCTTCCTTTTTCCCCCTCTGGTTTATCCTTGGTTGTACATTGAATTTCTGAATTTGTTGTCGCTGTTTTTGCATCTCGCCGGAATCCGGCCGTACCGACGACTTGATCCGACGTTCCAGCAAGGTACCCCGGTCCGCGCGGTTCCATTGTTCGTTGTTTGGGTTCAATCCATGAACCGTGCGTCCGTCGCGTGTTTCCCCGCCGACGTTACGTTCCGTTTTTCCCGGTTCGCGACCCGTCGAGGCAAGTATCACTTGCTACATGCTATACTATACAATTATATATATTTTGACTCATTAAACCTGCAAAACTTAACTCGGTATGGTTATTTCCTCATTGGGTTGCAATATGACATATATCATTTTACAGTTAACATGGAAATTACAATTTGCTACTATTAACCTACGAACCAAGTTTACCAGTTAATCGCATTTTTACCGTTAATAGATTATAGCACTTTCCTATGTAGTTCTATTACATTCGGATATTCAAAGACTTGATATAACGGTATTGCATCATCCTTTAAACTGTTGCACCGCTAAGGGTGCTCAAAACCTGTTACTACAATAAAACAGCTGCACTATATTAATGCACTATGGTGATTGAATGAACTGCTCATTGTTGTTTAATTTATTGCTTATTTCCCGCTGTTAATCCCCTGTTTGATTATATATCTGTTGTGAGCACACCCACGATATTGTTACATCTTGACTTGACTTGGTTACACATGATATATATTGATACACCTGACATGGTACCGTTTACTGTTGACTTGACCTGAGGTACCATGACCTGACCTGTTACCTGATCTCGTGCCTAATGCCAACAAACCCGACATGTAGTCCTCATGGACCATTCCTGTTGTCTATCCAGACGAAACCTGCTGTTACCTGATCCTGTGTTGGCATTAGTTCTTGATTACTGAATACCTGACCTGACACATAAAACTTGGGGTTATGGGGAAATCAAAAGTGTAAACTAAATTGTAACTTAAAAGGGTATTACTTGATCCGTGGTCCCGGGGGGTAACGGGACAGAGCCATTCGTGACTCTTACATTTTCCTGATCCGTGGTCCCGGGGGGCAACGGGACAGAACCACTATTGGTTCCCATATTCCTGATCCGTGGTCCCGGGGGGTAACGGGACATATCCTTTGAGTTACATGGAGGTTTACCCAATTTGATTTCAAAGACTCTAGAATAGAAAACCTGATAGAACAGTTTAGTTACCCACTGCACACTACCCTGCACTGCTTGTTTCATACTATTGCTTTATTCATGTTTATTTCTGCATTGCCTATTACACTGTTTAGATTATATTATTGGTTGACATGACGCGCTGACGTCTGGGTTTTGCATGGCCCAGATTCTTTACCATTGTCGCTGACCGAGCAGAAGTACTTCAGCCAGCAGGCTGATTTGTGAGTTCTGTAGTGGTTAGTTTTATTTTCCTGCATTCTTATTTCCAGATGTGAGCCCGCATTATGGGACATACTTTTCTGTTATTGTATTGGATCATTTGCTTCCGCACTTATTTATCATTGACTCTTGTTATTCTGGATTGTGGACATGTGTTAGATAGTTTTATCTTGTTCTTGATATCTCTACAGCCGTAATGTGACTGTGGATGGATACTTCCTACCCACAGGTAGCATGGTTGGCTATGTCACGTGCCCAATCTAGCGTACTCTGGGAAGCGGGGCGTGACATGATACCTCATTGAGATAATTCCTGATTTTTAATCAGGGAACAGTGCATAGCATATTTGCTCATAACGTTTGATCCCGGATGAATTATGAAGCCCATAATATATCAAATTGAAGGATTTTTCGAGATGCTTCCAATATCATCAGAATTTAGCTATTTCTCATTCGGGAGTTTGTCAAAAAACAGCTCGGAAAATACTGGTTCGCATTTTCTTAAGCGTATTGCTGCCATTTGATACCTTAGGCTCTTTGCGCAGAAATTTTTGGCGGGAACAATAACATTACTGATAACCTTTTTTGTTTTGTAGATGCATTAGACATATCTACCTAGATTTCATCATCGATATCATTCCTCACCCACGTAACTTCACGATCAGTTGAAGACAACTGATCTTTGGAGACATACGGTCTGAGCACTTTAAGTCTTCTCTCTTCTTCATCCTCAGTGATGTCCTCCATACGATTCTCAAATTCTGGGACATCGTAAACATCTCTGGATTTTCAACGGCATACGACACTCCATCCCGGATACTTCAAGCACTGTGAGTAGTATACTTGAAACGCTTGTTGCGGAAAGATAGATGGATCATCTTGACCGTAAAATCGAAGTGTGTTTACACTAGTCAGTTTATATTCATTTTTTCAAGCCCCAAGATTGTTTCTCCACTTATTTGTATCGGTTCATGTATCGTACCAAATACACAAAAATATATAAAACGGTTCTGATCGTCCGGGATATTGGATGTCAAGTATGCAATTTAAGTATCCATAAGAGGCATTATAAAGTAGGATTGATCCATAGCCAACCAAGACGACATATTATAAATCGTCATTACAACGGGCCATGTGCTGTGGCTTCCAGCCATATAGTTGAATGAGCAGAAGCCATCACTAACCAGTCTGAGACTGACATTGCGAGGATCACTACTGAATGTTTGGTGCCTCCTATCGAAATCCTTCCATGCCGGTGAATCTCTTGGATGACTCATTTTTCCATCTTCACTTGGAGCAGCACGGTGATGCCAAATCATTGCCTCGACTGTTTTCTTGCGCCTGAATAGCCTCTGCAGTCTCTGTGTTATGGGAAAGTATCGTGCTAACTTGACAGGTATATCGGGTTTCTTATCAGATTCTTTCGGCTTATACCAGGCCTCTCCGCATGTTTGACACTATTTCAAATCTGAATTCTCTTTCCGGTACAACACGCAATGTTTGGGACATGCATGATTCTTCTCACAGTTCAGACCGAAATCAGATATCGTCTTTTGGGCTTCGTATCAGTTCTCGGACACGTTATTTTCCGGGGGCATAGAATCTTTCAAGAACTTCAGAAATATCGTGAATGACTTGTTACTCCATCCATTTAGGCACTTAATCTGGAAAAGTTGGACGGACCATGATAGGGCGGAATACTTTGCATTCTCATAAACTGGTTTTCTAGCATCATTCATGAACTTTTCATACTTATCCGCACGCGGTTCTTGACCGGAAGGAATGTTTTTTTCAGTAGAATTGCTATCAATGAGATTAGCCTCTACCATATCTTCCATTTCTTCTCCTGAAAAGAAGTTATCGTCTTCTTCTACTTCCGTCGCATTACCGTCTTCTCCTTCTTCTTCCGCCGCATCACCATCTTCTTCTTGTCCTTTCCCGTGATATAGCCAAGTAGTATGAAGTCTAGTAAAACCATGTTTAACGATGATAAGCTCTACGATTTCTACCTTCTGCCGGAACTTATTCTCAAATCTATTGCACGGACAGAGAATCTTCTCTAACATGATCTTATTATATGCGCATGCAAATTCAATGAAAGAAGCAATTCCTGCGACAAACTTAGACTGCATGCGTTGTTGTCAATCCACGTACATCCAGTCCTTAACTCTGATGTACTCATGGACCGTGTTAGACCGTATAACATATAAATTGTAAGTTATGAATTTTGGTTTTTTATGGTGGCTATACTGAGAAATCTAAGAAAGTGATGGTTATTGAAAAAGAAGAAAATCCGTAGGGGCAAGTTTGTCGTTGAAAATGATAAATTATCGATTAAAAAAATTAGGTTTAAAGATACCCAAATATGAGTTGTATTCTGTGTATGTGTGTTTCAATTTATGATTCGCTTAGGTGTAGCGTTGTTAGTGTGTATGTGCTTTGTGTGTGCGTGCGTTGTGTATTCATGTTGTATGTGTGTGTTTCGGCTGTCGGGGGTAAGATTTCTATCCCATTAAGAATGTATAGAGCAGACATCCATTCGCTTGTGTTTTCATCTGTTTCGAGTAAATTTCGACAATACCTCCCCACTGTTCTCCGAGTACACTGTAATAGAATAGATAATCATTTCAATACTGTGGAACAACATTAAAATGAACATCTAATCTATCTTTATACACGGAGAACCAGCGGAAAAGTACCGACGAGATAACTCAAAACGAATGAAAACACAAGTGAATGCAGTTGTTTGTTTTATACATTCCTAACTTGTTCAAACTGGAAAAATTTATCGGTTATCATACGATTGAATCTTCTCGTCATATAAACTATACGACGGTTGTTAGCACCGAATGATACCGTTCGATATTTAACAACCTCCGTATAGTTTTATGTCACAATGAATATCGAACGTATGTTAACCGATAGACGGGGACTAAGGCGCGCTTTGATTTTCACATATGACGATCGATGAGCATATGAAAATTTTATATTATCATTGATTATCATATATACACTCATTATAAGATTTAACTTGAATTGATTTTACGTTTAAGTTTCAATTTTAAGGGTTTTAAGTTTTTAGTTTAGGCTAAAGTTTTTTAAAATTAAGGGTTTTCTTAATCAAATTTAAGATTTTGGATTTGGTTCTGGTGTTAAATTTAAGATTTTTTATTTAGTTCTGATGTTAAGTTTAAAATTAGGGTTTGGCCTTATTTAATATGAGAGATCAACATCATCATTATCACAAACGCACACATATCATCATCAACATTATCTCACACACACACACACATATACACTTACACTAACATTAAAATACCCTAAGCTTAACCCTCACCCTTAACTCTAACCCTAATTACCTTAACCCTAACCCTAGACCTAATTAACCCTAATTACCTTAACCCTAACCCTAGACCTAATTACAGTGCAACCACCACAGCCGCCATCACCAAAGTCACCATCTCCAAACCACAGCCACCGCCACCCACCACAACCACCACCATCCACAATCATAATTGAAAATCCCCAAATTGAAGCCCTACCCAACAAAATCAATTTACGAAAATAATTTTTTTAATTGATCAATAAATTAATTAACCGGTTGACGATTTCGACGGTGACGAGAAAGCCGGGAAGGAGCTCGACGTTAATGAAGAGGGCGGCGCTGAAGAGTCACTGGAGGTTGAAAAAGACGACGAGGGAGGAGGGGGCTCGCGAGCTCGGAGGAGGCGACGAGATATCGGAGGAAGCGACGAGCGCGCGCTAGGAAATTTTGGGAGGAATTAGGGAATTTGGGTATATGGTGCCGGGACGATAAACTTTGGTTTTTATCTTTTTTTAATCTTGAAATTTACCCTTACGGATATATCCATGGGGCCTTATCTTGCGGCCCGCATAAGTTAAATTTTAACAATTTTTTTTATATTTGCCCCTGCGGTGTCATCCATAGGGGCATTAGTTGTCCCTACGGCTTAATCCGTAGGGGTATTCGTTAATTACCGCTACGGATTTTATTATCCGTAGGGACAATCCATCTTTGTACTAGTACTTACTGTGTAAGAAACATACAACTTGGGGTTTCAAATCTTAAAAAAAAATTCCCCAAATTCTTTAGCTACCATAATAAATAAAAGACTTGGAACTCACGACACTAGAAAAAACAGAATAAGTTTCGACTTAAGTTCCACAGTGTGTTTCATCGACTAAAACATGCGCAATGCATAAAAGGATGCTAGTGATGCAAATATATGAATTTTCAAGACATTTTTCGATAAAATGACTGTATCAAGATAAGGCAAACCCTGTTTTTCCTAACCTTTTTTGTTTGAAACAAAGGGTGAAATTTCTAAAAGCTACAAGATTAAATACTTGAAGTTTCTCGTTATAATATTGTGGGAAAAAGGCATATATGATCAACACAAATAGTATCTTCTTAATTATCAAATGGAATCTCCAGTGCTATGTCCCCTCATGCTAAATAGGAAACTACACGTCATCACTGATTCACTAGCATGAGGAAGGGGCCCACATGGGAATCGAGACACGTCATCAATAAGAGCCTCATCCACGTCGTCAAGTAATAATGAGTTAGTCGTGCCATCTGCATGAAATGAAATCATAGTAAAAATCGAATTGAATAATAGTAATTAATAACCAAGAAGGTATTGAGGGGCATCGCTTGCTCCGAAAGGATACCACTGGGTAATAAATGCATGTTTTAATTAATGTGCCAAAGTTCCATAGTTGGATCATGTGCATCAGTGTAATTTCAAATTTTTGATACTATAAAATAAAATCCATATATTTGCAAGAATCATGGGGGTGTAAAGTTTATAAAACATATTCCCCCCACTCTTTTCATATGGTGAAAATTATATATCCACTGTAATTTGGATATATAATGAAACCCAGCCATTTTAATTTTGACAGCTTAATTACAACATAGATATGTCAATTATCAGCTGTGGAAGATATGCTGTAGAAATTATTCTGTTAATGAAATATCTAATTCCGTATCCGTAATTCTTGGTCGGTGGGGACACAAAAAGATTTTTAGGGCCATAAAAGACTGTCTCTAGACAAAACCATAATACATATTTGAAATAGAATAATAAAATTTTAATAAAGGGTAAATCACACTAAAACACCCTCAACTATCATGCATTTTCACTAAAAATAGCTCAAAGTGATTTATTATAATAAAATACCTTAAACTATTGGTTTTAAGTGATTGTTTTACTAAAATAAACACTTAAAGTGTTTTGCTGTATTTAATGAACCTGATGATTTATGGTGAAAAATTACAATAGTTAACAAAGCATTATTTTAGTTTACCATAATATCTTTTGATATTTTATATTTTGAAAACATTTAACGCTGCATTATTTTCAGCACCTTCAACTATATATCTTTTTGTGCATATCACCAGGCACGGCGTCCTAGGATAACCAATGAAGCAACAAGGCTCTTCAACTATATATCTTTTTGTGCATATCACCAAGCACGACGTAACCAATGAAGCAACAAGGCTGAACTCGTCAATATAACTCGTCGACTTGCCTACAAACCATGATAGTTTGTGTTGAACAGAGGAAAAAAGGACGATAAAATGAATAGAAGTCTTAGGTTTCAATCTCGAACTGTATATGGATCCTACCAGCTGTCTAGTAGAGAGGCATACGAGTGCCCAAGAATGAAAGAAGATGTGCAATGTATGACTCTTCCACTGCACTAAAACTCCGGAGGCATGATTAGTATGTAAATGCAAAATACATAGTCATTTCTTGCTAATAGGTTATGTCGGCAAAAAAGAAAGGCAGAGTAAGAGTAGTCATTTCTTGCAAATTTAGTGTGTAAATGCAAAATACATGGTCCTTATGCAGATGTATACTGCTCTAGAAAATGAATGCAAAATATTGTGGGTCTTTCAACCGTTTTGAAACCTTGTAGTTAAGTAAATAAACTTTATTCAAATTTCAGGTGCAAATGCATATATCCCTTTTTGTTTTGTACATGATAAGGGACGCGATCTATTTTGAAGGGAAAAGCCAACTGCTGTTATGTTAAGCGAGGAGGCAAGTAAATACTTTTAAAAGTGATGCGCCTATCCTACTTTTAGACCATAATTAAGTGAGTGAGGAGGGTTTCACTCAGTTTAACATGTTGGAAACCAAACTTTTAAATGTAGCTAGAAATAGCCAAGAGTTGACTTTTAAGTGTTATAGAAGAAAATTTTACTCAATTTACACACTGTGAGAAGGGAAGCTGACTTTGTATTATTATAGCAGTAAATTTTACTTAATTTATGCTCGAAATATTAATCCTTGACTTTGATTATTTCTGTATGAGCTTTGGGCCCTAACCAACTCCCCAAAGCGATTTCCTAAGCAATAGAGAAGAAATATTAATCCTTGACTTTGATTATTTCTCTATGAGCTTAGGGGCCCTAACGAACTCCCCTCAACGATTTCCTACGCAATAGAGAAGGGATGGGGACCACTCAAGAGACGGGCTCTCCATTTTTTAGTCACGTTGATGCAGGTTGGAATCTTTCCGTGATGTTGTCCTCCGTCGATTCT
The DNA here is from genome assembly GCA_030015575.1 of Agapanthus africanus. Taxonomy (NCBI): domain Eukaryota; kingdom Viridiplantae; phylum Streptophyta; class Magnoliopsida; order Asparagales; family Amaryllidaceae; genus Agapanthus; species Agapanthus africanus. Next base: position 84,913,058 of record JASDDO010000026.1, on the reverse strand, counting down.
CTGGCGAGCAGAGATGAACGGTTGAGATTTGTGGTGAAAGTTGGATGTGGATCTCAATAGGTTGTTGGTTGTTGTTAATGCCGAGTTACCTGCAAAGGAACTCCCGGGATGAGAAACCAACGTAGGACCCTCCGACGATCAAGTAAGTACCGAGAAATAATTGGGCAGAGTAGCGACGTATTGGATTGAGTTCGAATTACTTGAATCGTCTGGAGAAGGGGTTTAAATAGGGGTCGCATTGGAGCGAGCCGATGTGAGATTCTCGCCGTCCGTTACACCCCCGCGTACGTTCGCGTTAATAGCGAGATACACTAGCGTTGGATGCGGGACATGGAGCGGCGGAGATCTCGTTGTGGCGAGATACACAGAGCCGTTACAGGGACGCTCGTGGTTGGTGTTTCCGACCAAACAATGACGTTGAGGAATCTCAGCTATAGGATAGCTCAAAGAGGAGAAAGGACGCTAAGGAACCTCGGCAATAAGATAGCTCGGAGAAGAGCTAGGGAGTTGAGGAAGCTAAACTCTATGATTGCTCGGGTACGGACAATGGCTGATGGTTAGGCGAAGAGGGAACATACTTAGAGGAGGCTTCCAAAAGGTCGGGTGCAACCTCGGAGGCTAGGAGTCGAGGAATGTCCCCAATGCATCATAGCTATTCCAGCTCTATGGCCTCTAGAAATCTAGTAGGCTTGCGTGGACGACACGTCATCTGCTACGTGTCATGATTTGGAAAATTTCCACTTATGAGTATCATCATTAGCCCTCCACTCTCGTTTCGACCTATTTATGGGTCGGGTTGGTTCATCTTGGTGCCGAGGATTCTTTGTGGTGGATCGTCCGGGATCGATGTGGAATTTGGCGGTTGTATCTCTTTGATCCCTGAGTCCACATGGCGTTTTATCGTGTGCCTTAATTTTCGCGCGTATCCCCTATGACGTCAGCGGATTACTGAGAGGGTGGCGCCATCATGGAAACGTCACTTCGCTTATTCGGGCCGTCGTGGCGACAGGCTGACCGTCGATTTCGTGCCATGTGGCCGCAATCGGATGGCAGATTGTGAGACGTCGCTTCGGCGGATCGGATCCGCGTGAGGGGGAAGAGTCCAATTGTTGGATGCCACGTGGCGCCATCTGGATCGTTGGGCGCGACACTTCGTTTTGGCAGGAGCGGATCTGGGCCGCTGGATGGTCATTGCTAAGTGTATAAATAGGGGCGGCTTGTCCCCACCAAACACCTTTGCTTCGCTTGCCTTCTGACGTCAGTGGATTGCTCGGCGCTCCCACTTTTAGGTCGGATCCCAGTCCAAACCCTTCTTCAGCTCCTCTTCCATTGAATCAGGTCAGATGTCTTTCTCTAATCTTTTAATAGATATAGTTAGGGTAGAGTCAGGCAATGAAGTTTCGACCTCTGAAGTCGAGTCTAGTGGGTATTTCTCGGCTTTTGATAGCCGAGGAAGTTCTTCCTCCTCTGTGTTGGGTTCGCCCCTAAGGGGTGGCGATTCCCTTGTTCCCTATCGTCGGGAGGCCAAGAAGGCCCCTAAGGTGCGTATCAAGAATACTTGTGACGCTGCCTCGATAATGAACAGGCCGGATGAGCTTTCCGATATCTGGGCACCTTTTTATATTCCCTCTGGCTACACGCTCCGTCTAGCCAGGGAGGGTGAACGGGCAGACCAGGTACAGAGTAATGAGATTACCCTGTACTTGGAAGCGTTTTGAGTAGGGATACGTTTGCCCTTTTCGTCCAAGATTTGTGCAGTCCTTCATTGTTTTCAACTCGCCCCGGGCCAACTAGCACCGAATTCGTGGAGGATTCTTCTCGGATTCCTGATCCCGCTTAAAATTGATCGGATCCCCTTTAGCCTAGGCTTCTCTTATCTTTTCTCTGCTATAAGAACCATCCGGGTACTCGTAAGGATGCACCGAGTTGGGTTTACTTCTCTTTTAAAAAGTATAAGGGCAGAGCGGCCGGGTCGGGGGTAGTGGTCGTCCTTTTTTCCATCCATGAGTGGAAGGAGAAGTTCGACTTCATCGGTCCTCCGAAGGGAGATGATTGGCTGGTTCTCATCAAGTGGCATAGGGCAGACTTCCCGAAAGCTAAGAACTCAAATGCCCCGGAGGCGGGGATCGTGTCCCGATAGGAGCCGATCCAGCGTGCTTGCGTATTGCTTTTCGAGCAGCCTGAGCTGGGCGTGACTCAGTCCCGCATGCTTCATAGGTAAGTTAGGTCATAATCGATCAATTTAGACTTGGTATATTTTGCTACTTCTGTTGCTGACCTTTTTTGTTTCCTCCCGTAGAGCCCATGGACCAGTCAAAAATAATGGCCACCTTGACCGCCAAGGTATAGGGAAGGAAGGGCGGCGGCTCGTCGAACCCCGTGCCGAGCACGGCGCCCCGCCAGGGTCTTTGGGCAAAGTTCGCCGCCACTCCGCCTGTCCCCGAGGAGCATAGGTGTGGAGGGTAGAAATAAACCCCGGAACAGGTTCCCGGATGAGGTCGAGGGCGCCTTCCTCCGCTGAGTCTCCGACCAAAAGGCTCAAGACGGTGGTTTCCCGGTAGCCCCCGGCTGGGATACACGTGCTGGAGGAAGACTTCTACCTCAAGGTGTTGTCAGGGCTATCTGTGGCCGACAACTTGCTGACGAATATGGAGAAAGCGGCAGGGCCAAGATATCTCAGGGCACCATGAAAGACTTGGTCATGGCGATAGCTCAGGAGGCCGTCCAGATTGGTGATTTTTCCTATAATTTTCCAAGTAAATTTTCCCCTGTTCAATCCTTGACGAATGTTGTTTGATTTTTTTTCTGCGGGTCCTTTAACACTGCGCCCACCTGGCCGCCATGGAGGTCGAGAAAGTTGCCCAGGCGATAAAAAAAGTCCGGGGAGATATCTTCGCATGAGGAAGAGCCCCTCACCAAGCTAAAGGAGGCCAAGAATAACGACACTTCCTTCGAGTCGTGGCTGGTCTCGGAGGATGTGAAGGCCACGAGGCTGAAGGAGTCCCACTGGGCCTTGACTGAGTCTAACCGGGCCCTCCAAGCCCTGATCGGCAAAGTCAACGAGCTCTTTGATGCCATGAGGAATAAAGAGACCCGTTCAAGGGGATGTCCGTATGGCCAACGAGGCGGCGACAACGGTCGAGGAGAAGGCGGCGAAGGCTGTGGAGGACTACAAGATGTCCGACCGGTTCTACGTCGACCTCGCTGACTCTTCGGCAGTTGGGTGGCATAACGCCTTCGACGCCGTTAAGGAGATGATGTCTGGGTTCGATGACCAGGAGTTCCATGCAAGGTACCCCTCCCGGAGGAAGTGCCAAAGGGCGGAGACGCTGAGCAGGCGGGCGGTGAGGAGTCCTTGATTAAGAAGACGACTTGAAGTCGCCGCTCTCCTTGCTCTCTCTTTTTCTTTGTAAGCTTTCGGGCAATTTTGTAGCGATTTTGTACAGCTGAGGAGCTCATAATACCTTGTACATAATGTAACGACCCCAATATTACTATACTTTCGTATTTTCTTTTTTTAGTAAAATATTGTATTTATTTATTCTTAGTATTTTCCGTATATTTTGTTTTCTATTAAATATATTATTTTATTATTTTATCTATTTTTTCCAAACACGTTTCTTTAAAACTAAATATTAACCTTTTTCAAATTAAACAAAAGATCTAACCCAGCCCATGTTAGTTGTATGTATGCCCTAGAGGCCATTATTGTACATGATTGTATATTATAGTGGATGCTTGGACATATATAGGGAGGACTTTCTTGCTCGACATGATAGTATGCTATCTGGTTGCTCTTTATCTTAACATGTATACTTGTACTGTCTTTCTGTTAAATGTTGATAAAGCCCTTAGAATGTGTACTTGACTACCAGGACTATGATGCAGATCATACAAGTGGGGCCAGGGTAGTCCACAAGTACATCCTTTAATTGTTCCTAGCCGAGGGCGTATCGAGACGGGGCATCGATATTCCAGAGTAGACTAGCGTATACGCTTTTTGACCCATATGATGGGCGATGGATGATCCCACATACATTGGTGTTTGACATCAAAGATGGTATACGGGTGCTCTGTGGAGACTGGGTACACTGAACAAGACTTGCCGAGAACTCCTAGATGGTATTATACCTATCGTCAGATAGCAGTTCTCTGGTGACACTGGTACATGTTAGTCTGTAGACCCGAGATCGTCATAGAGTCTTAAGTGATTCCCACTGTGCTTTGATTTCTACCTTACCACGTTCAAGAGAGCGTGCAAAACGGTGGTTTTTGGGTACAGTCTCGAGTCACATGGAGGCAATGAGCGATAGAAGGGGTTTCGTCTCTTCCGGTATTGGGGGTTGATGTTGCGCTGTGCTCGATTGGCCATAACAGGAAGTCCTTGGCCTGGGCTGATACTGAGATTTACTGGTAAGTGTTATTAGTAGTTTCTCGACCCGTTATGAGCCTCACATCGGCATAACTTATCAAGTTATTGGGGTCTGACGTTAACCACCCCTAGACTAGATATGCGACATATCAGACGAAGAGACCGGACTGTATGGTAGTGTCACTTATTGGATTCACATGAGTATGGACAAGCTTGCTTGTTGATCTTCTGATCGCTCAATATCCGGGTAGCCGTTACGTCCAGCTAGTACCGCTGACGGCTTATGGGTGACTGATATGATCATCACCTACTGCCGGCGTATTGACGAGTCTTTAGAGTCCTACACAGAGCTTTTCTGGCTCAAGAGAAATGAAGTAGAGAAAATATGTGATATGTGCGGGACCGAGATTAATACGTGTATGTGATACCGTATTCTTATCTCACAATATGGGATATCGGTCGGTTATATGTGATATAGTCGGGTTATTGAATCAAGTGTTAATTCGATAAGTTGATATATATGATATTAGTCGGTTGTATGCGATATAACCGGGTTATTAAATCAAGTGTTGATTTAGTAATTTAATGTATGATTATATATTTGATATATTATTATACATTAACTAATATTAGCTCACTTAAGAATTTCTTTTCTCATTGTACATTTAATATATATGTGATATGTATTAATGTATTATTTCTTTGTGTCATGCTTGATGATACATTATACATGGGTGTATGAGACTCATACCATACCATAAATAATTAGGGTGATTAATTATTTAAATTATAAATAAAATTAGGTGGAAACAGCATGGTTTGTGAAGCTTGGAGAAGCTTGTGGAAACCATTGACTTAGTCCACTAATTTTATCTTACTTTAGATATTTATTAACCCAACCATTATTTTTAGCCATGGTTAAGTCTCTACAATGATAATATGTGATATTATCTCACCCATTGTTGCCACTTCACTCTCATTCCATCCTAGACTTCATCTTCTTTTTCTCTAGTTTGCTCTCTAGGTTTTCTTGAGGTGAAAAAAGAGAGTGAGAAAAATAATTCTGAAGTGAGCAAAATTCCCATTTCATCAATCTGCACTAGAATAGTCATTTAGTATAGGTTGTTTGCTTCACAAATTTTCAATTAGTGAAGAGATAGCTGGAATTGGAGATTTTTCGACGTAGATTATCTTCGGCCTCGAAGTTCTTCAAGCAAGCTTGTTCCTTTCGCCTAGTGGAGCCTAACGAGAGTCCGGGAGACCACTACTTGGAGCGAAGGGACTACTACACGAAGCTTTAAAAGTGAAGGACCGGTCTACAAAGGTTGTATTACTTGTTCACTTAGAGTAAAGATGTTTACTTGGTTTTCTAACCCTAATTCTCTAGCTAGATTCTAGGTTTGAGTTCCTTAGCCCACTAGATTTCTAAAAATTGCATGCTTGATACCTTAGAAAACCTAGTGAGGGTGCTAAGGAACCCAACAGTCGTATCAGAGCCAAGGCTAGAGAATTAGACGATGTTACTTGAATTACGTAAACGAAATAACTTCAAAACCTGGAATCCGAAACCTTATTTTCTGTCAAATTTTTTAAGTACTTTAAAAAAATTTTAAACAAGTGTAGAAAGCTAGTTATGATGTATCTAGAACACCAGAAAAATTTGAGGCAAAACACCAAAATTTTGGCCTACCACATTGTCTAAAAAACCGGTGTTTCCTTCAATCAGAGCAAAGCTCTGTTTAAATTGTGAAATTTGAAATGAAGCAGTTCTTCATAAAAGCGCCAGCGCTAAAGAGTCAAAGACTCTGATGAAGCGCTCACGTGCAAAGCACGAGAGCGCTAGCAGCGCCAGCGCTAAGAGTCAAAGACTCTGATGCAGCGCTCACGTGGAAAACACGAGAGCGCTAGCGCTAAGTGCGCTAGCACCCAGAGTCAAAGACTCTGATGCAGTGCTCACGTGCAAATCATGAGAGCGCTAGCGCTGGAACTAAATGTTCTCCACCCTTGGATCAAAGATCCAACAAAGATGACTAAAAATCATCAGATTACCTCTGAAAATTAGAGCACTGTTGGATCAAAGATCCAATGGTAATTAAAAATTACCAAGATACAGAATAAGTTCTGTATGGGAAAAGATTTTCCCAATCTTGTTAAAAACAAGAATATTGCTTTCTGTAAAACAGAAGCCCTTAGATCAAAGATCCAACAGTGGAAAACATTCCCAAATCAATCAGAGAAAGATCTTTTTAACTAATTCAACAAATCAGTCTACCCTATAAAAAGGCTGCAAGACTTCAAGTCTGCAAGACTTCAAGTCTTGCAGAGAGGAACCCTTCCACAAGCTTTGAGAAATCTCAAAGAAAAGAGCAAGATCTGAGAAGAAGACCTCTTCTTCAAGGTAAAAACAGAGAGATCAAAGCATCTTATCAAAGGAAGAAGAACATAGTTCTTTTTATAGATCATAGATCTATAAGACAGAGGCCTTTCACAAAAAGAGATCACAACATCTCATCATAAAAAGGAGGGGAGAAGAATTTCATTCTCTTCAGATCATAGATCTACAAAGACAAAGTCTTTCACAAAAGAAAATAGAAAAGATTGTAACATCTCCTATAAAAATAAGAAATTTGTTCTTCGAATCATGAGACAAAGTCTCTTGTAAGCGAGAACTTATTTCTCAGATAGCAAAATTGATCAGAAGCACTCAGCGCTCATTGACTGGCGCTCAGCGCCAAGCGCGCCACGTGCTCTTCACGTGTGCGCTACTTAACAGAAGCGCTTTAGCGCTCCAAATCTGGCGCTCAGTGCCAAACGCTCCACGTGCTCCTCACGTGTGCGCTACTTAACAGAAGCGCCTTAGCGCTCCAAATCTGGCGCTCAGCGCCAAGTGCACTACGTGCTCCTCACGTGTGCGCTACATAACAGAAGCGCTCTGCGTTCATTGACTGGCACGCAGCGCCAAGCGCGCCACGTGCTACTCACGTGTGCGCTACTTAACAGAAGCGCTCTGCGCTCATTGACTGGCGCTCAGCGCCAAGCGCGCCACGTGCTCCTCACGTGTGCGCTACTTAACAGAAGCGCCTTAGCGCTCTAAGTCTGGTGACCAGCGCCAAGCGCGCCATGTGCTCCTCACGCGTGCGCTACATAACAGAAGCGCTCCGCGCTCATTGACTGACGCTCAGCGCCAAGCGCACCACGTGCTCCTCACGTGTGCGCTGAGAGAACACAAAGTGTTCTTTAAATAAAAACCCCAGAGCTATGATGAGTACTCAACACTCAATAAAAGACAAAAAGGGTTGTCGGAATCTAAACCAATACTCAGTATTGTTAAATGTTCAACATTTTAACTGAGTGAGCCGAGCCCAAGTTGACCACAGACCCCTAATTTAGATTAATTGAGCCCATATACTCATAAATATTTTTAACAGATCTTAGTCCCAAATCTGACTACAGATCTCTCAACCAATATTGGTTCAAGGGTACATCTCTTCGTACCTCTGATATATGTCGTTGTAATTCTTCAACATCTTCAGAGAGGCAGAGGGTCCCAATAACCAATAACTTTTGGTGCATCTCCAAACGGTTAAATCAAAACCAGACTATGATGTTGTTAAACCTTACAGACTACGATGTTTTTAAATCAGACTTCGATGTCTTTAAACTTTACAGACTATGATGTCTCTAAACTCCATGGACTATGATGTCCTTAAACTTATGGACCGCAATGTCCCTAAACTAAAACAATAGATTCCAAATGCTCTTTTGTTGGATCTAAATGATCTTGTTAAGTAGATCTTAGCCTAAAATTAGACTAACGTATCCTTAGCAAACGTTTAAGTTGATCTTAGTCTCACATGAGATTAACGATCCTTAAACCCAACCCAAAACCAAATCTAAGAAAAGACGGATTTGGACTAATCCATGCCCTACTGGCGACAACATAAATTAGTCTCCGTATACAATCCACGGGCAACCAAAAACAAAACAAACATATACGACACGAAGTGACCATCTGGAGAAGGAGAAAGTGGTTACCACGATGCGGCAGCGTAATTAACTGCAGGGGCTTGCGCCTGTAGGGAAGAGCGTCCCCACAATCAAAACCCCTCACAATGAGGGGGAATCTGACGAAATCTGCTACATCGGCCGCATCCGTCTAAACCTTCGATACATGGTGCCATAAATCAACTTGGCATCTTCGGAGAGGTGGACGGATAAAACCAAATAGGATCTGCCCCCAAATTCAGGCAAGACGTTTGTCTTCCCGGTATTCGGCGGTGAACAACCAGCCTCACCTTTTTTCTGTAGCAAAAAACCTTGAAATTTTTGTGGTGTTCTAATCTCATGGTTTTAGGGTTTCAGGTTATGTTTGTTTTTGCCAAGATTGCATGTAATATTATCTTTCTATAGTGACAATACGGAGTGTTTCGTAGTCGTATTTTAACATCGTTTCGGGTTTGATATTGATATGTGATACAATATTTAGAATCCACGATAATTAGTTTTGTGAAAACTAGTTAGTGTTTTGTAAATCTAGCAATTTAGTCTCTTTTGATTGATTGCCACGGAGTTTCGATTCGGATCAAAACTCCGTCGCAATCTCGTATAGTACGCGAACATTCGCCGGGTAACACTACTAGATAGCCATACTCCATGGCCCCGACCAAGTGACTGAAGGAGAACCCCGTTTCCAAAAGCGTCCCCTCGGATGCTCGCGGCCACGGTGTTCTGCCTAAGTGCACTTCGTCGACGGCATCGGGGGTACGACCATCTACCAATATTTCCGACGAGTATTCGATCAAGTAGTCGGAAATCTTGTTGAATTACCCGACTAGGTTATTGAAAAGGTGTTTTCAATATGAGACTAAAATGCAAGGTTTATATGTTAGGCATGAAATTCGGGGTATGCGATATTCCGGATTTATGATGTCTTAGGATATTGTGGATTCTAATTGTTGTAGTTTTCGCTTTCTTTTCTGCGATCGTAAGTGTAATATGTGGTGTATCGCCATTTTCGTTGTTATAAGTCAGCGACAATTGGGATACGTATATTTACTTACGTTGATGACATGTGATATTATGTGCTGCCGTGATATTTTATATTGGATCGTCGTGTTTAAATAGCTGGGGTTTTTAGCGTGAGATGAGAGTTTTTCATTTTCATTCATGTAAAAACTTGTATATAATATTCTTTTATTGGGACACTTCCAGGTTGAGGATGATATCACCATTGATGTATATTATTTACTTTTCTGCATTAGAATAGACCCAAGACGGGGAGCACAAGTGACTGGGTTCTAGAGTCCAGTGGGAGACCATCTCGAGGAGTTGAGACTGGGTCTCCTAACTCTAGAATTGGTAGGGTTGCTTGCCGCTCTCATAGGGGTCTGGGGATGGGGGTTTGGCTATTCATCACGACCGTGGAATCCGTGTTTTTTACTGGCTTAATTTAAAACACGGACCTCCTAATATATTCAATGTTTCATATGTTGACTTCTGCTGCAATGTTCTGTAATGAGATCATATAACTGCATGAGACTAATACTTTATATTATATATATGATATATAATAAATGTTGCTTGTTCAGTCGATAAAACTGCATATTTGTAGTACATTTTTCCTACCATTTTTATATTAAAAAAGGACTTTATTATAATATATTATACATATGAGGGTTTATGTGTAAAAACATTATTTTCCATGTGTTAATATATTTTAATTATCATTTTGGTAGGAAAATGTATGCAAATATTATTGACCTAATCCTAGTAGAACAAAGTCTACTAAAATCTTATTTGAGTTGTTGTGCAGAATTTTCCAAGTTGTTATGTAGAATATATCAAAGAAATCAAGCTGTTGAAGAAATCTTGCCAAATTAAGAAGCAAACTTGGAGACCAAGTCTGAAACAACCGAGAGAAGATTTCTGAAATATGAAGGTGCCTTGGATTGCCAAATGTCACAATCAGAAAGCCCAAGAAAATTTACAAAGAGATCTCAACCCTTGAGCGCGGATCCGCGGCCCTAGCCACCATTTGCCGCGGATCCGCCGCACTTCTATGGATTTGGGAGCTGAGGATTTTTGGGGTGAATCTACGATGAATTTTACCAACTTTTGAAGCAAAATATTCTGGCTTTGCACTATAAAAAGGCACCGAGAGCCTCTTGGAAAAGGTATCAAGCCGAAGAGATCACGAAGCTCCCGACGCTCACGCATCCAGGCTGATCATCGACTGTTCAATTACCTCCTTAGGAAAGATCGAGAAGCAACTAGTTGTAATCATTTTCTATGGATTAAAAGTGTAGTTTGATGAAGTCGATTAATAAAGGTAGTTGTTTTATTTAATTGTTTTTTTTACATTATGTTTTCCCTCTCTTTCTTTTCATCTTCTTCTCCCAACATGCGCGAGTAATTCTCCGCTTGTTAGGGTTCGTAGGATTAGGGTAGGCTAATGAACGATGAAAATAATTAAACCCTTTTTAAGTCCTATAAAGTTTAGGAACTTTATCAAAAGAATCATTAACATCCTAATCGGGCGCGCTAGCAATTCTTTGCTAGTTCCGACCGTGATTAGAGATTAGATTAATGATTGTTTTGGTAAAGGCTAGATATGAACGGAGTTCCGTGTCGAGATGAGGGTTAAGAGTGGGATTCCTTTTCCCTCCAGAAACCCTAATCTACACGCATCACCGTCGTTCTAGTTCTAAATCTATTAATGGATAAAAAGGGTAACTTTTAATTAATCGTCCATAACTACTAAATGCTAACGAACCCTATAAGCCTTCTTATTATATTTACTACATCTTTAAAATAATCTAGATCTATATTTTACAATCTTGTTTAACGTAGATCTAGAAACCATTTTCATAAAATTCTTATTTCCTCCCCTCTTTCAACACATCTAAAGTAAGAGTAAAAGGTTCCACGTTTCCCAGAGGACGACCCGTACTCACCTCGGTCTAGCTACGCGCGACACCGTTCTGATTGCGGTTAAACTACAAACACACTTTTTCGTATCAATCAAATGGCGCCGTTGCCGGGGATACGTGCGTAATTTTTTATTATTTGTGTTGGATTCTTAGACGAGTCATATCATTATTAACACAAAACTGCAAATTGCATATTTAACGATTTATGCGTGAATTTTTACGAGGGAATATGGAGTCACGGACTTGAGGAAAACAGAAGACAGAGCCATTCATCGAGATCCAGAGGAGCACAGAGGGACACAGAAAAATTTTCAGCAACTGAACCATCCACCTTGCGGCGGAACCGCGGCACAAAGGAGCATCTGCGGCGGAAACGCGGCCTGACAAGAGGATCAAGGTCTCAAACTCCTCTGGTAAGATTCTCAACTCTTTCTCTCTCCCCTCAAATCCAATAAAATCTATCTTCTGCAGGATTCTTTGCAAAAATTACGCCGCTCAAAAAATCTTTTTGCAAAAGTTTTGTGATTGGTTTTGTTTTGCATATTTAATACGGATTTTAAGGGGCAAAGACCAAATCAAGATTAGGTGGGGATTTCATCACCCTTCCTAAGCCCCACAAATCACAAACCGAGCATATAGAACAACCCTTCATTAATTTAAAAAATAGCTAGGCCGGACTCTAAGGACTGTCGAGCTCAATAGGAAAAAGACTAGTATAGGCATCGGCCGTTTATCCTAACTGACATTGCGGTGTCTAGGCTAGTGGTTTTTAATTAGGCCCACTGTAGTGGTGGTTCCTTCCCACTTTCCTGGCCGTACTTGTCCGTGAAGAGGCGGTTTAAGGTCCTATTTCTAGCCTTAGTTAGGAGCTGTCTAGCAGACCTAGGCGACCTTAGTTCTAGGGTTGCTTGTGCATCATAGGGTGATTTGTGTTGAAGTCCCACTTTTTCAAAACAAGCCAATTTTAAAATCACACACACGCTGCCACCTGCACTAAACATGCTTAGTGCATGCTCGGCTGGACACGGGATCCTAGTGCCCGTCTTTTCCGCGTTCCTGCTATCGACGCCGAAGTCGGTACTTCTTCATCTTCTTTTCCCCCACCACACACCACATCAACCGAGATGGACGGCACTCCATCAGATTATAACACCACGCTGCCACCGCCCGAAGGTGCGCAGAATCCACCGCGCATCTCTCTCTAAGAGAGATGCTATCCTATTCGTGGTCCTCTTCCCACTTGTCTATCTCTTCCACCACCTAACGGGGATAATTTCGAGATTAAACCCCACTACATCAATCTGCTGCCCAAATTTCACGGGCTTGAATCGGAAGACGCGTACGTTTTCATCACCAAATTCGAGAACGTATGCGCAATGATGGGTACTTCACAATTGACCTTAGATGCTATGCGCTTACGTCTTCTCCCATTCACACTGTGCGACTTGGCAGAAAAATGGCTTTATAATACTGCCGCACACTCTATCGCTAATTGGGATGAATTCGTCGTAGCATTTCTTAAGAAGTTTTACCCAAATCATAAGACTGCACATGTTAGGAGCGAGATCAACCAGTTCACCCAGCTTCCCAATGAACCATTTTGGAAGTGCTTTGAACGTTTCAAAGATCTGCTTGTCCAGTGCCCCCATCACGGAATACAAAGATGGGATTTATGTCGGATTATATATGAGGGCATTAATCCAGCGACAAAGCAGATGCTTGAAACAATGTGTCAATGCAATTTCATGTCTAAAGATGACGGTGAAGCTTGGAAATATCTGGAAGACCTTGCTGAACACACGTTGCAGTGGGAAAGCGTAAGACCACCTTCAACTAAGGGAGGTATTCACCAGCTCGATGTTTCCATCGCAGTGAAAGCCGAATTGGCAGCCATGCAGAAGAAACTCGACGCTATTGAGAGCAGATTCTCATCAGTCTCCCTAAATCAGCTTACGCTTCCTAAGACCGTCTGTGGTTGCTGTTCGGATCCTTCACACTTAACGGAAGAATGTCCTATGAATGCATCGTTTCAAGCTAATGCTGCTTTTCAGCAGCGACCTAGAAACGACCCTTATTCTTCCACGTACAATCAAGGATGGAGGAATCATCCTAACTTTGCTTGGAATCAAAACCAACAAAGTAATTATCAAAGACCTCCTCCACAGCAACCACAACCACAGAATCAGCCCCCATTTCAGTCACAGAATTTCCAAAATCCGGCCAATATTTCTACACCACAAGTGGCCGGTACTGATAACTCACTTGCACAAACTTTGGATATGTTCATGAAACAATCCATGCAAAATTCGGCTGAGATAAGGTCTTCTATTGATACCCTAACGAAAAACTCCTCCTCCCATGGTGAGAGTATTAAATCAATAGAAAACCAAATCGCACAATTAAACGCCGCAATGAGTGCGAGAGAGAAAGGGAAACTCCCATCTTAACCCCTACCGAATCCTGGCCATTCACAAAGTCATAATGTAAATGCCGTCACTACGTTGAGATCGGGGAGAGTGCTGAACAACCAAGTGGGTGAGCAAGTTGATGATAGTGACACATTTGATACCCCTTCTTCTTCTTCTTCCCCTAACTCGTCTAGTCTCCCACCTTCATCCGAGCCAATTCTCCGTTTTCCCCAAGGCTCAAACATTTCGCCAAATCTATCTAAGTCGATGCCCACTCCAATTTTGGGATCGAATCCGTCGCCACAGTCTTCTCCACAAACGTTGGACCCAAAACTTATTGATCGAGCTCCATTTCCAAACCGATTAAGGGCCAACCGACCTAACCCGCAAATGGAGAAGATTGTGGAAATGTTTAAGCAAGTTAGCGTGAATATTCCTCTTCTAGATGCTATTCAACAAGTCCCATCTTATGCAAGAATCCTTAAAGACTTGTGCACTAGGAAGAGAAAAACTCAAGTTCCTAAAAAGGTTTTCATGACGAGTAATGTTAGCACAGCTTTTACCCAACAAATACCAAAGAAACGTAAGGACCCCGGCTGTCCTACAATCTCTATTTCTATTGGGGGTAAAAATATAAATCGTGCTTTACTCGATCTAGGCGCTAGCGTCAACTTGCTTCCTTATTCAGTATACGAGCAGTTAGGAATTGGAGAGTTAAAACCCGTCCATTGTACTCTAAAAATGGCAGACCGATCTATCACCAAACCTCGGGACGAACTAGAGGATGTGTTAATTAAAGTCGGGGAATTCATATTTCCCGTGGACTTTATTGTTTTAGATACACAACATGTGGCAAACCCACGCAATCAAATCCCGGTGATACTTGGTCGACCCTTCCTAACAACTTCTAATGCTGTGATTAATTGTCGTAACGGTTCTATGAACTTATCCTTCGAGAAAATGACAATTGAGCTTAATATTTACAAGCTAGGAAGTCAGCCATCAGAACCTTCTGCTCATTTGCTGGATGTTTGTTCCATCCACGAGATAGCTCCCGAAAGCTGCATGGATGAGGAACTTTGCTTTGATGTTCTCGACAACACTAATGAGACATCGTTTGATCTTGCACCACTTCACAGTGAGGATATGTTCAATGAGTCCGACCTCGAGATTGAACCCGTTGACTCGTTGCAAAAGTCAGCAGCACTTCCCGAGTCAATATCTTATGCAAGTTTTGAACCTCTTAAGGAATCCGAATATCATTCCGTTACCCCTCCTTCTATTGTCTCTCCGCCAATTCTTGATCTCAAACCGCTACCTTCTCATCTTAAATATGCATATTTAGGAGAGAATGAGACCTTACCAGTAATTATATCCGCTTCTCTAGCCATAGAGCAAGAGAATGCACTTTTGGCAGTGTTGAGATCGAATCGGCAAGCATTTGGTTGGACAATGGCCGACATCAAAGGGATTAGTCCCTTAATTGTTGAACATCACATACATCTGATGGATGAAGCCAAACCAACCCGAGACCCACAAAGACGGTTAAATCCCGTTATGAAGGAGGCGGTAAAGAAAGAAATCGTCAAGTGCCTTGATAGTGGAATAATTTATCCCATATCTGATAGCCAATGGGTAAGTCCAATTCATGTGGTCCCTAAAAAGTCTGGCATCACGGTCATCACTAATGAAGCTAATGAGTTAATCCAAACACGCACCCAAACTGGGTGGCGCGTATGTATCGATTACAGGAAACTCAATGCCGCGACGAGGAAAGATCACTTCCCTCTACCTTTCATTGACCAGATGTTGGAACGATTAGCGGGACACGAATACTACTGTTTCTTGGACGGATACTCTGGTTACAACCAGGTCCCCATTGCCGAAAAGGATTAAGATAAAACCACTTTTACTTGTCCTTTCGGAACTTTTGCTTATAGACGCATGCCCTTTGGGTTATGCAACGCTCCCGCTACATTTCAGCGGTGTATGATGGGGATATTTTCAGATATGGTGGAAAATTTTCTAGAAATTTTTATGGACGATTTCTCCATTTTTGGGGACTCCTTTGAGGACTGCCTTCGTAATCTTGACGCTGTTCTTACCCGCTGTAAGGATAAGAACTTGACTTTGAATTGGGAAAAATGCCATTTTATGGTCCAAGAAGGTATTGTACTTGGACATATAATTTCACATAAAGGCATTGAGGTTGACAGAGCTAAAATAGATGTCATTCAAAACCTCCCTCGTCCCAATTGCGTCAAAGATATACGATCCTTTCTTGGTCATGCAGGATTTTATAGAAGATTTATTAAGGACTTTAGCAAAATTGCTAGACCCTTAACCCTTCTATTGGCCAAGGACACTACTTTTCACTTCGATTCGGATTGTGAGGCTGCTTTTGAATCACTTAAAGAATCACTCACTACAGCCCCCGTTCTATCATCTCCAGATTGGAACCACCCGTTCGAGCTTATGTGTGACGCATCAGATTTTGCTATTGGTGCTGTCTTGGGACAACATATTGATAAGATGCCACATGTAATTTACTATGCAAGTAGGACCTTGAATGATGCACAAATAAATTACACAACTACCGAGAAAGAACTCTTGGCAGTTGTATTTGCATTAGAGAAGTTCAGGCCCTACTTGATTGGCTCGCCTATTGTGGTTTACACAGATCACTCCGCCCTACGACATCTTTTAACGAAGAAGGATGCAAAGGCCAGGCTAATACGTTGGATCCTATTGTTACAAGAATTTGATCTTGTTATCAAAGACAAGAGTGGATGTGAAAACATAGTAGCCGACCATCTTTCACGCATCACTTCTTCGCCAACTGTGACCGTGCCGATAAATGACTCATTTCCCGACGAACAGCTCTTGAATGTATCCTACGAACCTTGGTTCGTGGATATCGTGAACTATCTTGCGACGGGACTTATACCTAGCGATTGGTCGAAACAAGACAAACTTCGATTTCTATCCCAAGTAAAATATTTTTATTGGGATGAACCATATCTATTCAAGTATTGTTCCGATCAAATCATTCGCAGGTGTGTCCCTAACGATGAATTCAAGAGCGTGTTATCATTTTGTCATGATCAGGCATGCGGCGGTCACTTTGGACCTTGAAAAACGGCGGAGAAAGTTTTGCAATGTGGCTTTTATTGGCCAACATTATTTAAAGATGCATTTGAACATTGCAAAACTTGTCCGCGATGTCAGCATTTGGGTCGGATTTCACGAAGGAACGAGATGCCGCTCCAACCTATATTGGTTGTGGAAATATTTGATGTTTGGGGTATTGATTTTATGGGCCCTTTTCCCAACTCCTTTAGGAATCTATATATCTTGTTAGCGGTTGATTATGTCTCGAAGTGGGTGGAAGCTATACCGTGTCGCACTAATGACAACAAAGTTTTCATTAAGTTCCTTAAAGAAAACATATTCTCGCGATTCGGACACCCTCGCGCTATCATTAGCGACAACGGGACACATTTCTGCAATAGGTCTTTCGAGGCCTTGATGCGGAAATATTCAATCACTCACAAACTTTCTACGCCCTATCATCCCCAAACAAGCGGGCAGGCTGAGATCTCAAATAGGCAGATCAAACAGATATTGGAGAAGACGGTTTCCAAAAACCGTAAGGATTGGTCAACCAAATTGACGGATGCTCTTTGGGCATTCCGCACCGCTTATAAGACCGATCTTGGTATGTCTCCATACCGCCTTGTGTTTGGGAAGGCATGCCACCTCCCTGTCGAGATTGAACATAAGGTAATGTGGGCTATTAAAGAGCTTAATTTTGATCTTGATCATGCAGGCAGCTATCGGAAGTTGCAATTGAATGAGCTAAGCGAACTCCGCGATGAAGCCTACGATAATGTGGTGATAGTAAAGAATAGGATTAAAGTGTTCCACGATAAAATTTTTTTTAGAAAATCCTTCACATCGGGGCAACAAGTCCTTCTTTACGATTCCCGTCTCCATCTTCATCCGGGTAAGCTTAAATCTCGGTGGAAAGGACCTTTTGTGGTGCGGTATGTACATCCGCACGGGGCGGTTGAAGTCGAAAATTTGAAAAACGGTTCGATTTTTAAAGTAAGTGGGCATAGATTAAAACCGTATTTTTCTGCTGACCCCGCGGAGGAGCTCCTGTTTTTACAGGAGCCGCTTTATCAAAACTAAATTTCCTCCGCCTCACCTCCATATTTTTTAACATTTTCTCATTTTAAGAATGGAGGTGAGTAAAAATGGATTTGATTGAATATCTGTGCGTGTCAAAGAATAAGTTTGGGGGAATTTATCATTTAACTATTATTTTAACCCTTGTATCTCTCCCTTAGTATACAGGTCCATGTTCTCAAAAGGCTACATCAGTGAGGACACTGCTGAAAACAGGTTTGGGGGGGAGGTTTGTATTCACTGAATTATCTTTGACACCGGGCATTAAATTTTTTTTTTATAACAAAAGAGTAGAAAGTGAAAAATTACATCCAAAGGATAGGAATAATTTAAGAAAACAAAGAAAATTAGAAGTTTTCTTACACGAACTGGTAATAAGTAGTTATGAGCCGTTGTCCTAAGGGTTAGTAAAATGAAGGAAGTCACTAATCTGAGGATAAAAATAAGTCTGAAAAATAGTTTCGATTCTGGAAGCCAAACATTTGAATGTTGATACCCTACAATATGCACCTACACACGTCTTGAAACTCGGGATAGTAGAGGATACCTTGAAATGCTCTTGTCTAAAAGCCAAAGTATGAAGGAAATAAAAAAAAAATGATGAAGAAAATATAAAAATGGTGAAAAGAAAAATGAACACTGGTTTTTTTATCGCCAAGGCAGCAATAAAAAAAATATAGCGAGGGTGCCTCTTCACCTAGTGCCCTAAGGCCAACTGGTCTGGGAGTCACTGCTAAGCCTTAGGTGGTGCAAGACGAGGAAAATATTATCACCAAATCTGCAAGCACATGAGTAATCGGTGGGTTAGTACCTCAAGAAGTATTAACGGTCGCATGAAAATGTGTGAGCAAATCTAAGTATTCATCAAATTAAAAAGTACTAAGGTAGATGGACAAGAGTATGATAGCTTGAATTGAATTCTCTGAGTGTAGGGATGACCATTTCACACACGTAGGGGTATATGATCAATGTTTGGATGAAAGGTAGGAATGAAGAATAAAGACGATGTTTTATTGAGGGATAATGTGATTTCTAACATGTTTTCATGACTATTAAGATATGACTCATGACAACTGAAAAGCTGGCATAGTTGGAAACTCTTCTTTTCAAAGTATTTCTTTTATGGTTCTTGTCTTTATATGTAAATTTCACCATCTTTCTTTTGTTATTGGATTTTGTGGGTGTAATCCGCTGAAAACCCTCAGGAGAGAACACTCCTCCTACTAGGGACACCTAGAGGTTTAACGGTTTGTTGCACGTGCTCAGTGCCATCGTGTCTGCCTACGAAAGTGTGCTTAGTTTTCTCCTTTCTTTTTCTCCTCTTAAATAAACTAGTTTGCTCGGGACGATCAAAGATAAGTTTGGGGGTATTTGTTCAGTCGATAAAACTGCACATTTGTAGTACATTTTTCCTACCATTTTTATATTAAAAAAGGACTTTATTATAATATATTATACATATGAGGGTTTATGTGTAAAAACATTATTTTCCATGTGTTAATATATTTTAATTATCATTTTGGTAGGAAAATGTATGCAAATATTATTGACCTAATCCTAGTAGAACAAAGTCTACTAAAATCTTATTTGAGTTGTGCAGAATTTTCCAAGTTGTTATGTAGAATATATCAAAAAAATCAAGCTGTTGAAGAAATCTTGCCAAATTAAGAAGCAAACTTGGAGACCAAGTCTGGAAGCAACCGAGAGAAGATTTCTGAAATATGAAGGTGCCTTGGATTGCCAAATGTCACAATCAGAAAGCCCAAGAAAATTTACAAAGAGATCTCAACCCTTGAGCGCGGATCCGCGGCCCTAGCCACCATTTGCCGCAGATCCGCCGCACTTCTATGGATTTGGGAGCTGAGGATTTTTGGGGTGAATCTACGATGAATTTTACCAACTTTTGAAGCAAAATATTCTGGCTTTGCACTATAAAAAGGCACCGAGAGCCTCTTGGAAAAGGTATCAAGCCGAAGAGATCACGAAGCTCCCGACGCTCACGCATCCAGGCTGATCATCGACTGTTCAATTACCTCCTTAGGAAAGATCGAGAAGCAACTAGTTGTAATCATTTTCTATGGATTAAAAGTGTAGTTTGATGAAGTCGATTAATAAAGGTAGTTGTTTTATTTAATTGTTTTTTTTACATTATATTTTCCCTCTCTTTCTTTTCATCTTCTTCTCCCAACATGCGCGAGTAATTCTCCGCTTGTTAGGGTTCGTAGGATTAGGGTAGGCTAATGAACGATGAAAATAATTAAACCCTTTTTAAGTCCTATAAAGTTTAGGAACTTTATCAAAAGAATCATTAACATCCTAATCGGGCGCGCTAGCAATTCTTTGCTAGTTCCGACCGCGATTAGAGATTAGATTAATGATTGTTTTGGTAAAGGCTAGATATGAACGGAGTTCCGTGTCGAGATGAGAGTTAAGAGTGGGATTCCTTTTCCCTCCAGAAACCCTAATCTACACGCATCACCGTCGTTCTAGTTCTAAATCTATTAATGGATAAAAAGGGTAACTTTTAATTAATCGTCCATAACTACTAAATCCTAACGAACCCTACAAGCCTTCTTATTATATTTACTACATCTTTAAAATAATCTAGATCTATATTTTACAATCTTGTTTAACGTAGATCTAGAAACCATTTTCACAAAATTCTTATTTCCTCCCCTCTTTCAACACATCTAAAGTAAGAGTAAAAGGTTCCACGTTTCCCAGAGGACGACCCGTACTCACCTCGGTCTAGCTACGCGCGACACCGTTCTGATTGCGGTTAAACTACAAACACACTTTTTCACACCAATCATTGCTTATGTTTTACATCCGCGCTAGTCCTACCCCCGCTCTGCCGTTAGTTATCTAACCTAACGGTGTATGACGGGACCCCGTGACGAATGCGGATGGTATAAGCGTACGTTGTATAAGTATTTTCGTTTCTTTATTTGTGATGTTTATGAAGCATAGATGATGGGACTTCATTAATGAGATTAATGAAAAGGAAAGAAACCTAAAGATGTTGTAGAATCAAATTTTCAAAAAGGTGGCTCTGATTCTTGCTTTGCATAGTGGTATACCTTGATGAATATCCAACACCTCATTCGATGAGGAAAGAGTCGAGATCCCTTCACCGGGAGTGAGCTCTTTAGCGAAACTAGCAGATGTTACAACCCACTCGGTTTTGCCTTTTGATTACTTCTCTAGTTCTTGCTTTGCATAGTGGTATTCCTGAATATCCAGCACCTCATTCGATGAGGAGAGAGCCGAGATCTCTTCACCGGGAGTGACCTCTTTAGCAAAACTAGTAAAAGTCTCAAAAACACACATTTTTCAAAGCTATTCGATTCTACAACAATATCAAGTTCATTACGCAAAAGGTTTTCTTAAAAACCTGTCGTAGCCTTCTGTCATTTCAGATAAGTTCTATTTAGTATTGTTGGCCTTCGTCAATGCGTAGTGTGCGGTAGCTGATTAGTGTTTATGTGCTAGTATATGATGCTATTGGATTAGAGTAGTCGTACGACTTTGTTGGCCTTCGTCAAGGGTCGTGCGGGTGGGTTTAATTCAATCAAGAAATGAACGGGTTGAACTTGACTAGTGCCCTATAGTTTGTTGGCCTTCGTCAAGGTCATAGGACGTTAGGGGCAAAATATTATTGGGAATTTCAAGTGTTGAAATTTGCAATGAGATTGCATACCTTCTATGAGATAGTTGGATCCTGATACCCACTGCGAGTAAGAGTTACTCCTGGGAGAGTTTTGCACTTTACAATTAGCCGATCAAGTAGGTGACTAGAAAAATGTCAATGGGGTTATGCCCATGGGAAAATGAGGTTTATTTTAATTAGGTCCGTGCGAAAGCACGAGGAACCTCCCTCAAAGTACCGACACTGTTTTGGCTGAAAGATTGGCGAACTTATAGGGTGTAATTAATCTCGACTAGTCTTGCCTTTTAGGGTTTGAAAGAAGATTTAATAAAAACAGTGGGAGCCATCCTGATTAGATAAAATAATAACCAATCTAATCTTGCAAGAGCATACACAGAGTGTTTTCTTCTCTCTCTCCAGGTAGCGACCGTGACATGCCTTAATCAAGATAATAATATGAATATATTGACCGAACCCGCTTGTTATACTGAGCAGGGGAACGTTAGTTCCGCTTTATCTTATAATTGTTATATGTCCGAGCAGGAAATAGAGGAATATCCGAATTTCCATACGACTCAAACGAGGAATGAGCATATTGATGCAACTTCTTCGGGTGTGTTTGTCACCAAGAACTGTTTCTCAGTATACTCTACGTCCCGAGTATTAGATACCGGATCATGATCCCACATATGTAATATGTTACATGAGCTGATGAAAGGTAGACACCTGAGAAAGAGTGATTATTCTCTAAGAGAAGGGAATGGTGCAAATGTTGCAGCCAAAGCA
This sequence comes from Agapanthus africanus, assembly GCA_030015575.1. Classification (NCBI taxonomy): domain Eukaryota; kingdom Viridiplantae; phylum Streptophyta; class Magnoliopsida; order Asparagales; family Amaryllidaceae; genus Agapanthus; species Agapanthus africanus. The sequence goes on along the minus strand of JASDDO010000026.1, from coordinate 84,890,723 downwards.
GTTGGTGAATATTACCTTGTATTACCTACTGGTAATACATTAATTCTGAACGAATGTTATTACATACCGAACCTGATATGCAATATTATATTAGTTTCTTTATTAAGTAAAGAAGGATATAATTTTGTATTGCAGGATAATGTTATGAGTATTTTCCTAAATAAAAAATTGATTGGATCAGACACGTTATGTAATTGCAAATACATTCTAAATCAAACTACAGTTCTTAATGTACAGAACACACACAAGAGGAAAAGTTTAGAAATGAACGAATCCTTCTTGTGGCATTGTAGACTAGGTCATATCAATGCGACACGACTAGCTAAGTTACATAAGGATGGATATTTGAATCCGTTCGAATTTACATCTTATGAAACTTTCCAGTCATGTCTAAAAGGTAAGATGACCAAAAATTCATTTACTGGACACAGAGAAAGAGTTACCGAACTCTTAGGACTGATACATAGTGATGTATGTGGTCCCATGTCTACACATGCCAGGAATGGTTCCTCGTACTTCATTACATTCACTGATGATCTCTCAAGATTCGGACATGTGTTCCTGTTAAAACACAAGTCTGAAGCTTCTGAGAAATTCAAGGAATATAAATGCGAAGTAGAGAACTAAACGGGTAAAAGTATTAAAATCCTACGATCTGATCGGGGAGGAGAATACTTGAGCACGGAATTCCGTGACTATCAAGAAGAGAATGGGATTCTCTCTCAGCTTACTCCTCCGTATACACCATAGCACAACGGTGTATCGGAGCGAAGGAATCGCACCCTTTTAGATATGATGCGCTCTATGATGAGTACCGCTGAGTTGCCTATGTTCCCCTCCGAATGGCGGCCAAGACATGGACTGTCTTGCCTGAGATTCGGGGCAGATGCTAATTGGTGTTATCCGTTTACCTCTCCGAAGATGCCAAGTTGATTTATGGCACCATGTATCGAAGGTTTAAACGGATGCGACCGATGTAGCAGACTTCGTCAGATTCCCCTTCGTTGAGTGGTTTTTGATTGTGGGGACGCTCTTCCTTGCAGGCGCAAGCCCCTGCAGTTAATTACGCTAACGCATCGCGATAACAACTTTCTCCTTCTCCAGCTGGTCACTTCGTGTCGTGGGTGTTTGTTTTGTTTGTGCTTGCCCGTGGATTGTATACGGAGACAAATTTATGTTGTCGTCCGTAGGACATGGATTAGTCCAAATCCGTATTTTCTTAGATTTGGGTTTGGGGGTTTGGTTTAAGGACACGTTAGCCGTGTTTGAGGCTAAGATCAACTTAAACGTTTGTTAAGGATACGTTAGTCCAGTTTGAGACTAAGATCAACTTAACGGGATCGTTTAGATCCGACAAAAGAGCATTTGGGCTCTATTGTTCTAGTTTAGGGACATGGTGGTCCATTGGATGTATGGCCGTCGGGACCCGTCACCTCTCTGAAGACGTTGAAGGATTACAACGACAGATATCAGAGGAGTTCAGAGATGTACCCTTGAACCAAGGTTGGTTGGGAGATTTATAGTCCAATTTGGGACTAAAGTCTGTTTGAAGGATACGTTAGCCATTTTTGAGGCTAAGATCGACTCAAACGTTTGTTAAGGATACGTTAGTCTAATTTGAGACTAAGATCAACTTAACAGGATCGTTTAGATCCGACAAAAGAGCATTTAGGGGCTATATTGTTCCAGTTTAGGGATATAGTGGTCCATTGCCAGTTTAGGGACATGGTGGTCCATCTCCAGTTTAGGGACATAGTGGTCCATACACCAGTTTAAGGACATAGTGGTCCAACATTCCCATTTTGGGGGCGGATATTGGTTTAAGGACGCATAAGTCCATGAGTTTAAGGACCCCACAGTCCGTATTAATGTGTGGTTGTCAGGACCCGTCACCTCTCTGACGACGTTGAAGGATTACAACGACAAATATCAGAGGAGTTCAGAGATGTACCCTTGAACCAAAGTTGGTTGAGAGATTTATAGTCCAATTTGGGACTAAAGTTTGTTTGAAGGTTTGATTTAAGGACACGTTAGCCATATTTGAGGCTAAGATCAACTTAATCGTTTGTTAAGGATACGTTAGTCCAATTTGAAACTAAGATCAACTTAACGGGATCGTTTAGATCCGACAAAAGAGCGTTTGGGCTCTATTGTTCCAGTTTAGGGACATGGTGGTCCAATGCCAGTTTAGGGACATGGTGGTCCATCGTTAGTTTAAGGACGTTTCGGTCCGATATTAGTTTAAGGACGTTTCGGTCCATTATTAGTTTAAGGACGTTTCGGTCCGATATTTGTTTAAGGACGTTTCGGTCCATATTCCAGTTTAGGGACGTGGTGGTCCGTATTCCAGTTTAGGGACGTAGTGGTCCATGATTAGTTTAAAGACGTTTCGGTCCAACATTAGTTTAAGGACGTCTCGGTCCAATATTAGTTTAAGGACGTCTCGGTCCATTATTAGTTTAAGGACGTTTCGGTCCACGAGTTTAAGGACCCCGCAGTCCATATACGTGTGGTCGTTGGGACCCGTCACCTCTCTGACGTCGTTGAAGGATTACAACGACAGGTGTCAGAGGAGTTCGGAGATGTACCCTCGAACCGGTAGTAAATTGATTTAAGAGAGCAATCTTGCTCAGTCAATTTAATTTAAGGACTTACGGCCAAAATTGGGCTAAGTCTAGATGAAAATGTTCAACATTTTATTTGCTTTTGCATTACATTTTTATTTATTTTTATTTAGGCTTTGCCCAGAAAGGATGCAGAGCATCAATTTGTTTTGGGCTCTGTTCTTTTAGGAATGATGCAAGGCATCAACTCTGCCCTTGTATAAAGGATGCAAAGCATCAATTTATTTGGGCTCTGCCCATTTATTGCCTTGCAATTTATTTTAACCTGTTAGGTCATTTTGACTTGGGCCTGGCCCTTTTAACAGAGAAAATGCATTGCATTTTTAGGCGCTTTGCGCCAATCAAAGAGCGCAAACGCTTATGATGACGACACGTGTCAAGCAGCGCAGTGCGCTGCGCTAGTGCGCTGCTGACACGTGGTGCGCTCTGGTGAGTTGCGCCAATTTCAGAGAGCAAAGCTCTATTTCAAAAGCGCGTAGCGCAACTGGTTCAGATGCTGACACGTGGCGCTCTGTGGTGGCTTGCGCCAACCCAAGAGCGCAACAGTGCAGATTTATAAGTGCAAAGCACTATTAATTTGAGAATCTTTTAGATTCAAGAACCAATGGTTCATAAAAGAAGTGCAAAGCACTATTTGATTTCTTGATCTAATTTAGATCAAAGAAAAACAAGTTTTTCTTTTTATTTAAAGAACCAAAGGTTCATAAAAGAAGTGCAAAGCACTATTTGATTTCTAGATCAAGGAAAAATAAGTTTTTTTTCTTTTTGTTCCAAGAACCAGAGGTTCATAAAAGTGCAAAGCACTATTTTTATTTCGTTGTTTTCTTGTTTTTTAAAGAACCAATGGTTCAAAAAGAAGTGCAAAGCACTGTTATGTGAAAAACATTGATCTGGTTTTTAGATCAATGATTTATTTAAAAGAGATTTCTTCTCTCTCGTGAAGGTTTTTTACCTCTTTCTTGAAATTTTCTCAGAGTTCTCTCTGTTTGAAGCCCTTGACTTTTTTCAAGAAATGTTCTTTCTTTGAATTGAGGCATAGGGTCCTTTTTATAGTGCCCATAAATTAGTTAAATTTGTTAAAGAGATCTTTCTCTGAGTGATTTGGGGAATTTTCCCCACCATTGGATCTTTGATCCAAGGGCTTCTGCTTTGCAGAAGAAAATCTTCTTGTTTTAACAAGAACAGAAAAGATTTCTTAGAAATTTAATTCTGTTTGGCGCAGACGCCCCAGCGCGTGACACGTGTCGCGCAGCGCAACTGCGCTAGCGCAACTGCGCTAGCGCAACTGCGCTGACACGTGTCGCGCAGCGCAAAGAGCAGCGCAACTGTGCTAGCGCATCTGCGCTGATACGTGTCGCGCAGCGCAAAGTGCAGCGCAACTGCGCTGACACGTGTCGCGCAGCGCAACTGCGCTAGCGCATCTTTGCTGACACGTGTCGCGCAGCGCAGTGCTTGCGCAGCTGAAGCGTTGCTTCATTTATTAAATTTTAAATTTTCAAAGCAGAGCTTTGCTCTGATTGGGGTAAACAAATGCCCCCCTACCGTTACGCTTACGTGGCCCCAAACGCGAGCGCAACGGTGGCGGAATTCCAACCGCCGTGACAACTTTTGGAAGTCGAAGAGGCACTTGATGCCTATAAATAGGACCTTTGGTCCCCCACAGATGCTTATCATCTTTCAGGTTTTTATTTTCAAAAAACTTCAGAGTTTTGCTCTTGCCTCCAAGAACTCTAGAGCTTTGCTCTTCTTTCCAAAGTTTTTTTAGAAAAACTTTAGGTAAAATTGATTCTTAGATTAAATTAATTTTAATTAATCTTAACCAGCAGAGCTTTGCTCTCATAGATCTTTTGATCTAAAGAGATCCCCATTGGGGTTTCACTAGCAGAGCTTTGCTCATTTTCAAAGTTAGAAACTTTAGGTAAAATTAATATAAATCAAATTAATTTAAATTAATCTCAATCAAAGAGCTTTGCTCTCACAGATCCCTTGATCTAAAGAGATCCCCATTGGGGTTTCATTGAGCTTTTGTTCATTGGTTTTGATCCCTGAACAGAGCTTTGCTCTCTAGGAATTTAGCCCTCTGTGTATATTATTTTTTTTTATCGCTAATCTTCCTGTGGTATTTCCTCCAGGCATAATGGCGGTGCACCTATACAGTTTGCACGAGTTCATCACCTATGACGATATCCGCGCACAAGGTCGTCAACAAAACCAGGAGTTTACAGACGCTCAATGTGCAGAGGTCATGGGTCGCCTGAACGCAAGCGGTGGTTGGCTGCTACCTCGTCGTTCGGCTTTTTTGAAAGTCGTGCTGGGAGCAATATGGAGAGCACTTCCGGGTCTTCACGAGGCTCTACCGCTCAATGCGCTGGATGATGCCGAAGACAAGGTGCATTCAGTGTACCTGACGGGGCTGATCTCGAAGAAACGGCGGGATAACCTCATTGACATCCTACATCAAATCTTCCAGCAGACGACGATAGTTGCTGCTTATCGAAGGCCGGGAGGGCTTGCCGAGGATCTTGACACAGAGAAGCGCGAGAGGCTGTGCATAAGAATAATTAGAAAGGCCAGAAGAATTCTGGATGGCCTTACTTTTGAATTCCTCAATCCGTGCCCTGGATCTGAGGTTATACCGTTGTAATAATATGAATAATGTTTCTTATTCATTGCTTTTGTGATTGTAAGAATTTTTAGCAATATGAATGGAAACCCCCTCTTTTTTTTTATTTCAGCTTGTCTTATTTCTCGTCCTGAGTCTTCTGCCCATGCATAAATGAATGCGTCTCGAATGCCTGATCAAATGTAAATCGGATGTTCTTTCTGTCATTTTCCTCTTTTCTTTTATTGTTAACAGGCTGTCTTAATAACCATGGTTGACGGATGATTAGAGCGAGTATCCCGACCTTCTCAAGAAACAGAGATGGCTTAGGCTGCAGGTTCAGATCTGCTGCCTAAGACTTTTCAACTCTATGAGCCGTGAGGGTCTCATAGAGACTTTTCTTCCTACGGATCGAGAGGATCTCGTAGGTGGGTTTTCTCCTTAGGAATCGTGAGGATCCCTAAGTGTGTTTTCTCTTATAAGTCGCAAGGATCTTATAAGAGATTTTTCCCTCTTACGAGTCGAGAGGACTTGTAAGCGGTTGTTCCCCTCCTTGTCGAAGTTCGACGTTGGAGAGTGAGACCCGTGGATGGTATGCAAGAGACCGTTTTGGGCCAACTTGCGGGGTCCCAATGCTTAGGAAACAGGCTTCTTTTTTGCCCACTGCCTAAGGCTTTATCTCACGAGTCGAGCCGCCTCGACAATTTTTTCACAAGTCGAGACGAATCAATCGTTTCTCGCAAGAACATCTTAACGTCGCATTTAACTTCTGCTCTTTACGACAGAAGCCTGTTAAGGTTGGTGGTACTTAGGGTTTTGGCCATCGTACCGACGCATAAGCTGATATAGTCCTCGATAGGCAATCGTGCTGTTCGAGTAGCCCTGCGACTGCCGTGTCTCTGATCCCTTCGGGGGCTGGACAAGACGTCTTCAAGCAATCCTCCTTGGCAGTTTGACCGTCGGAAGAGCAAGCGTTAGGAATTTGCCATGTCGCTTTTTACTTAAGGTTAGGCTTATTTTGGTGAGCCCCGATGAGTCATAACCACTCCGCGCTGGTGTGGGGATGATCTCCGATAGTCTTTCGGGCTTTATGTGAGTTGCCGTCAAGACCCTGAAGCTAGGAATTTGGCCTTTGCTTCGTTTGCTGGCATTGCGTCTGCTGTATCGAGACGAATGTTGCGGTGGGAACTAGGGATTTTGCCGTGGCTCCGTTTGTTTGATGACGTTGCGTCTGCTGTGTCGAGATGAACGTTGGGGTGACATCTCGTCTGCTGTATCGAGACGGACGTCGAGGTTGTCTCTAGGTTGCTGGTGAACCGCCGAGGTTTGGAACTAGGGATTTTGCCATGGCTCCATTCGTTTGATGACGTTGCGTCTGATGTGTCGAGACGAACATTGGGGTGACATCTCGTCTACTGTATCGAGACGGACGTCGAGATTGTCTCTAGGTTGCTGGTGAACCGTCGAGGTTTGGAACTAAGGATTTTGCCGTGGCTCCATTCGTTTAATGACGTTGCGTCCGCTGTGTTGAGACGAACATTGGGGTGACATCTCGTCTACTGTATCGAGACGGACGTCGAGGTTGTCTCTAGGTTGCTGGTGAACCGTCGAGGTTTGGAACTAGGGATTTTGCCGTGGCTCCATTCGTTTAATGACGTTGCGTCTGCTGTGTCGAGACGAACATTGGGGTCTCGTCTACTGTATCGAGACGGACGTCGAGGTTGTCTCTAGGTTGCTGGTGAACCGTCGAGGTTTGGAACTAGGGATTTTGCCGTGGCTCCATTCGTTTGATGACGTTGCTGTTCCCCCAATCTGAGCAAGGCTCATTTGAATTTTGAAAATTCAAATTTTCTGAAGCAACGCTTCAAATTCCGTGCGTTGCGCAATGCGCAAGCGTTCCACAGTGCGACACGTGTCTGCGCAGTTGCGCAAGCACACCGCTGCGCGACACGTGTCTGCGCAGTTGCGCAAGCACTGTTGCGCAAGTGCACCGCTGCGCGACACGTGTCTGCGCAGTTGCGCAAGCACTGTTGCGCAAGCCTTCCACTGCGCGACACGTGTCATTCATTGGGGAGTTGCGCAGAAACAGAATGAAAATTTAATGAAATCTTTTCTGTTCTTTCCAAAACCAGAAGATTTTCTTCTGCCTTTGGATCAAAGATCCAGCGGTGGGAAAATTCCCAAAATCACTCATAAAAGATCTTGTTAACAAATTCAACAAATTTGTGAGCACTATAAATAGGACCGCAGACCTCATTCGATTGGCATCAACTTCGATAATCGACTTCTAGCAAAAAAAAGAAGAAAAGAGAACTCTTGGAGATTATTCAAGAACAAAAAAAAAGAAGAAAGGTAAAAACCCTTTTTTAAGAGAAAAATCTCTGAAGAACAAAGGATTTAAAAAAAAAGGGGAAATAAATGAAAATAAATAAATAGTGCCTTGCACTTGTTGTGAACCCTTGGTTCTGTGAAATCAGGGAAAACAAGAAGAAAAACTTGTTTTCCTTTGATCCAAATTTAGATCAAAAGTGCTATGCACTTTTGTTCTTAAATCTGAAAAATTCTTGATGTTCTGCACAAATGCAACCCATTATTTAAAAGGGCCTGGCCCAAATCAAATTGCAAAATAATAAAGGGGCAGAGCCCTGTTTGGATTGATTTTCTAGTCGGGCAAAGCCCAAAATAAATAAAAAAAATTGGACTTAACCCAATCCTGGCTGTAAGTCCTTAAATTAAATTGATTGAGCAAAATGGCTCTCCTAAACCAATTCACGACCGGTTCGAGGGTTCATCTCCGAACTCCTTTGACATCCCTCGTTGTAATTCCTCAACGACGTCAAAGAGGTGACGGGTCCCAACGACCACACATCCAAATGGACTGCGGGGTCCTTAAACTCGTGGACCGAAACGTCCCTAAACTAATATCGGACCGAGACGTCCCTAAACTAATATCGGACCGAGACGTCCATAAACTAATATCGGACCACCACGTCCCTAAACTGGCGATAGACCACCACGTCCTTAAACTGGAATAATAGAGCCTCCAAACGCTCTTTTGCCGGATCTAAACGGTCCCGTTTAAGTTGATCTTAACCCCAAACACGGCTAACGTATCCTTAAACATTCAAATGGATTATAAAACTCCCAATCAACTCTGGTTCGAGGGTACATCTCCGAGCTCTTCTGATACATGTCGTTGTAATCCTTCAACGACGTCAGAGAGGTGACGAGTCCCGATGGCCATACATTAAATTAATCACTACGTCGAGTCGATCTTAGTCCAAAACAGGACTAACGTATCCTTGACGAACGTTTAAGTTGATCTTAGCCGCAACGCGACTAATGTATCCTTAAACTAAAACACCAAACCCAAATCTAAGTAAACACGGATTTGGACTAATCCACGTCCTACGGGTGACGACATTACTCAGTCTCCGTATACAATCTACGGGCAACCACAAACAAAACAAACACACACGACACGAAGTGAAATTCTGGAGAAGGAGAAAGTTTTTACCGTGATGCGGTAGCGTAATTAACTGCAGGGGCTTGCGCCTGCAGGGAAGAGCGTCCCCACAATCAAAAACCCCTCACCCTGAGGGGGAATCTGACGAAGTCTGCTACATCGGCCGCATTCGTCTAAACCTCTGATACACGGTGCCATAAATCAACCTGGCATCTTCGGAGAGATAGACGGATAAAACCAAATAGCATCTGCCCCGAACCTCAGGCAACGGACGCAAAGTCCGCGCCGCCGTTCGGAGGGGAACAGATTCTGGCACGCCCGGTGGGACCTCTTCCTCTTTCCACTCCACACTTCGTGTGTCGTCTTCGCGAACCAATCGCGGTTTGTTAAATGGTTGTCTTTGGATTTCAAGTTGCTAAGATTTGGTCTTTTACCTGGCGCAGAATTCAAGATTCAATGGCCACCAACTGCACCAACTGCTCGAAATGCCACTGCAACGGACGCTCCACCTCACCGAGAGGTGTAACATATGGGCCCCAAGCGGCCTCTTTCCTCGCTCTGCCGGTTGAACAGGTGACCCAGGCCACCACTGGCCTGTTTTTCGGGACTATGGTCCCACCTACAAGCTTCTCTATGCCGATATCCGCACCGAAAGTGAGCAAGAAGTCGGTGTTCGACCGGCTCATTGCTACCACGACCCCTGTCAACGGGTCGCCTGCTACTAAACCAACAGCCTCCGTTTTCACCAGGCTAGGTCAGAACTATAAAGTGGCCGTCCCAAAGAGGGCAACGGCCGCTGCTTTGGAAGTCGTTAAAGCGGCTTCTCCCATCAGAGAGTCGGTCTTCACAAGATTGACGGTTCCCACTCCTCCCCCAGCTGGTCAAAAGGCATCAGTCTTCGATAGGCTGACATCGGCAGTTACCCCACACTCAAACAGGGTGCAGCAAGAAACCATCTCGATTTCCGAGCCAGTCCCAACGGCCCGTCGTGCGCGACGTCGCCATTGGCAACGAGTAAGGAAAGCAGGGGGCAACTCCCCCTCAGGGCTAACCCCACCTGCTCCAGTGGTGGAGGTCAACGCTGCTGTTCCAACTGGGAACAGCTTTGAATTGCTGAGGAAGGTGAGAAAGAACTCTCCGATTGCTACATTGAAAAGATCTCCTCCGCCTATGGAAAAAACTCCGGAGACAAAGCAGGAACAGCCCCCTCAACGGCTGTCGTCAAAAATTTATAAAGTTTGGCGGAGGGTTCAAGACTCCGTGATTGACCCAGACCACTTTCGTCGCCAGAAAAAGGCAAAGGTGGAAAAGGACAAAAACTGCCCCATTAAACAGCAGGGGGCAACAAATGCTAGGATGCCCACTTCAACGGCTCCTTCAACCTCAATGGTCCACAAAAGGAAAAGGCCAGAGAAAGCTCCCGTGACACTGACAAAGTTTAAAAGCGGTGAACCTAAACGCCCCAAGTCAGGGGACATAACAGTTCATACGGTCTATATGGCTTCTGGAAAGGAAGAAAGTCGTACTTCTACGGGTCACCGACCGCTTACCCGGTCAGTGACCAAGGCTCAGGAGCAGCAACAAAAGCTCCAGGAGATGATGACTACAATGGCTGCACTCACGGAGCCAAAAAAGAACCCTGGGACGTCCTTAGATGAACGCCAAGAGGAAGAGACCGACGCCGAGTTCCTCCGCCGAGTATTGGAAAAGAGAGACAAAGAGGCTGCTGAACAAGCAGCCAATATACAGCGCATGGGCCTCCTCTTCCAGGACATGATAGGGATGATGATACAACAAGATCCCCCGACTGAAGAACCACCGATCGTCCTTGGGGATGATAGGGGAGAGACATCAAACCCTCAGCCCGTTTTATCAACGGCTAAAGAGGATACAATCTCTAAAACTGATCTGGACGAATATATAGCCCAGCAAATAAAGGTTCATCACGCGGCCGAAGCAGCCGTCCACGTCGTAAAAACGGGGCGACCGTATCCAGGCTGGTATGACCAAATCAAATACCCGCCGGGTTACACAATTCCCAAGTTTCATGTCTACAAAGGGACCGGCAATCCCCATCAACATGTCGCCCAGTTCAGGGCGCTTTGCGGTAACACCGGCGGCGACGAAAAGCTTCTGCTTCGCCAGTTTGTTGGAAGCCTACCAGATACGGCGTTCGAATGGTATTCTGAGCTCCCCAACGACTCTATTAAAACCTTTGCGGAGATGGAGCTGCTCTTCACCCAACGTTTTGCAAGTGCCAGTGAGCGTACTCCGATGACGGCGCTGATTAACGCCAGGGTAAAACCCGGCGAGACATGGGTTCAGTACGCTATACGGTGGCGTAATCTATGGTCTAAGTGTGAACATCGCATAGAAGAAGCCCCTGCGGTGGGAATGTTTGTTGGAACCCTTGATCCACAAGCAACCATTTCACAGTTTATGATGTTCTTTAAGCCGACTTCCTTCCAGGCTTTGATCGACAAATTGGCGCAGATGGACCAGATGGGCCATAAACCCCCTCTCCCGAAGCCGGACTCCCGAAACGATAAAGGAAAGGGAAAAGCGATCATTGTCGCTAATGCCCAACAACAACCGAGCGACTCGAAGCCGGTTGCTCGTCCAAACAATACGCGCCCATACGTACCCCTTGAAGACAGGATGGGACGTGCTTACTCCTTCCCCCGTGATAAAACGAGGAGGCTATTCGAGCTGGCATTGCGCAACAGACTCATAAATCTGCCAGATCCAAAATGCCCGTCGCAACCGAGTGACGTCAACGAGCCTAATTACTGCCCTTATCATCGAGTGCTAGGACATCCGATCGAAGACTGTTACGTTTTCAAAAATTGGCTTGAAAACCAGTACCGCCAGGGCAAATTTGCGCTATCCGACAAATGGAAGGTAAATCCTCCGCAGCCCCACACCTCTAAAGGGACGAATACGCCGGGGGTAACATGCTCCGTCATTGAAGAAGCTCCTTGGGAGGTTGTATTATCAGCCAAAACGAGGAGAATGCTAAATGATCTTCAGACCTGTCCAGCGGTCAAGTGGAAGAACCCCTTGGAACCGCAGGTTATTGAGGGGATGTTGAAGCCACGTCCGACTCCGAGGACCGATGGTGGTAGTTCAAGCGTTCATAGTCAGCCGTCAAAATCTTCGAAAAAGAAGAAGAAGAAATCTAAGAAGCCCGTGAAGTCTGGCAACAAGCGCACGGACTTACAAAAGCAAATAGACGCACTAGATGAATATAACCAAAAGGCGCGGACTCCCATTACGCTCCAAGATTTCCTTGATCACGTCTTTCAAAAAGAAGATGAGGGGGAAAGTTCATCGGATGAGTCCGAGGAATATGTGGCGAGCTGTCATATGATCTCCCATTTGACCACGAACGATGAAGGGACTTCTGGCACTAAAACGCCGGGGGCAAATACCGAGTCAAGGGTTCCGGAGTTATCAATCGAAATGATTGACGCGTTTCTTAGTGAAGCTCGATTGAAAAGTAAAGCTGATCAAGAATGCGAGACGGCTATATTCGAAAGGGCCAAGCGCCAGAGACTTGAGGAAAGAGCTGAGATGATCCCGCTGGAGCAAAATGCCTTCACCGCTGACAAAAGCCAATTCAAGATAAAAAAGAGGTTTGCTAAGGCCATATCGATAGGTATGAAGCTACCATCCTCTGAAGGAAAAATGACTGGTGTGGCAGAAATGCACCCCTCTTATTGCTTATATCATCAGAAGGTCTCGCACCCCACCCAAGATTGCAGAGCTTTCAATGGATGGTGGCAAAGATACGTCGCTAATCAACAACGCTTTAAACGGGAAAAGCGTAAAATTCGTCGGGAGCAAAGAAGCACGACCAAAGAGCTTGAAAGAACAGCCGGCAATTGTCACATGGTTAACACTACCGGGTCACAAGTGCCTACATTTGGGAGCGACTCTGATGAGGAGTTAGAACTTTCCCCTCTCTTTAAAGAGTCAACTTCGGGAAAAGAATAGGAGCCAGTGGTTTGCGAAAATATCCGGCTGCGGAATCGAACACTGCCTGAAAAGAACCTCGGACCCTCGAATAGAAAAGATAAAGGGAAAGAAAAGGTCCCTGAAGACATCGTCTTAGATGACCAAGTTCTGGAAGAGCTAAACGCCGAAAACCCGCCGAAGAGAAGTAAGGTGGATTACAACGTTCTGGCACATCTGAGGAAACTGCCCTCTCAGCTCAGCGTCCTTGATGCCTTGTTACTATCAAAGGAGGCGAGAGACTCTTTGATTAAGGCGCTACAAGATCCGGACCAGTTCCAAGCCTTCTTAGCCGAAGAAAAGATGAAAGACGAATTAGAAGAAGTGCACACAGCCGACGTTGCTTTTGGTGATGAAGACCTTCTCCTCGGGACGTGTGAACACAATCGTCCCCTTTATGTCTCAGGGTACTGCCATGACATAAAGATAGGTAAAATCTTGGTCGATAACGGATCGTCTGTTAATTTACTCAATGTGCGAGTGTTAAAGGAGATTTGCATGAGTGTCCAACACCTCGCCCGAGACAAAATCACTATCTCCGGTTTCGACTCCCGATCCTCAAAGACTCTTGGATCTGTGATATTGACGCTACGCTTCGGGTTGCTCGTCACAGACATCAAATTCCATGTTATAGACGCCAAGACGTGCTACAATGCTCTGCTCGGCCGACCATGGCTACACGAGTACAATATCATCCCTTCTACACAGCATCAGTGCATGAAGTATTTTAGGGATGGCCTCGAGTACACAGTGGCGGGAGAGTTGAATCCGTTTTCCGTAAACGAAGTTCGCAAGTATGAAGATGCCAAATACTTCTTACCGAGTTTCGAAGACACGGAAAAGTGTCACAAACCGGAGAACAAAACTAACGCCACCATCCCTGTCTTCGGCAGTGACACCGAAGAGGAGGAGGATATCATTTATTCAGGTCCATCCCAATCCACCAGGCCGGGACCATCCGTTCCTTCATTGATCTTCGGTAGTGATTCAGAGGATGAAGTTCATGCTGTATTCCCTGCTCGGCCTTCGATACAGGTTTCCGCTGATGAAGAGCGAAGTCTGCAGATAACCATGGTGCCGCTTGAACATTACAAAGAACTGGATGCACTCGACACCAACAGCGTAGAAGAATTGCAGACATTCTATATCCCTCCCGGACGAAAAGGCGAGAAGGCAATCCTATTCTACCGTTCTGAAGAAAACAAGGTGGAAAAAGAAATTTGGCATGGCGCGGATCCCACGCTCGACAGGCTTCAGCCTATCCGTCTTCCCAGATATTATACCGAAGGTTTGAAGAAACTGCTGAAACACCAAGGGATATCCTTCACACAGACCGTCAGAAAAGCCAAATTCTATGACAAGGTCTGGAACGTTCCTGGGACTCAATGCAAACTGCCTAACGGGAGAATAGAAACAAAAGGGCTTGGGTACATCCGGTCAAAGAAACGGGAGCTAGTAAACAGCTGTTATGTTATGTATGACTTCGATGAAGAGGCGGACGCTCAATGGGAGGACGCTAATCCTGAGCTAGCAAAAGTTCCTGATGCAAAACCGCCCAGTCTATCGTTTGAAGACCAGATGAGCAAACTTATAAGGGATGCAAGTCAAAAAGCCCGAGATGATCACAATCGTGAAATGGCAATCTATGAGAAAGCCAAGACACAGCGCCTCCTTCAACAGGCAGTAAAGAACGAAGATGCTGCCCCATGTCAACCTGCTACAAAAAAGGTTCGACGCGAAAGCAAAAACAAGTCGAAAGGCAAGAAAGGCGCTCGACAACCACAAAGCAGAGCTAAGAAGCCACGCATCCGAGAGTCGAGCGTTATTGACCTAGCCCTCATGAAGAAAATGGGTCGAGCATACTCATTTCCTCGGAACAAAACAAGGAAAATACTTGATCTTGCTCTAAAACATCAGATGCTTACACTGCCAGAGTCTAAACACCCTGAGCAAGCAGGCGAAGTCTCCAACCCAAATTATTGCTCTTACCATCGAGTAGTAGGGCATCCGCTTGAAGATTGCTTCACCTTTAAGAATTGGGTTGAGGACCAATATCAGCTTGGCAAATTCGCGTTGTCTGACAACTGGAGGGTAGCGCCGCCGCAAAAGCATGAACCCGAAAACACAAGGATAGAACCAACTCCGCATTGGGATTGGAAGAAAATTCGCACTTGCCACGTGGTAACAATATTAAAAGAAGAGTCCGAGGACATGAACAGCCTTCCTTGGTGCTTTGAAAACAGCAGCGATGAGGTAATCTCAGAATTTCCCCCAGCTCCGAAAGAACTGGAGGATGGAATCCATACCACTGCAGATAATCTCAAGAAAATTGAGTTGGGGACGGTAAATGATCCGCGACCGACATTCGTCAGCGAGCTGCTGTATGAAGAGAGGGTGGCTGCGTTAAAAGACGTCCTTGTGCAGCATAAAGATTGCTTCGCATGGAACTATTCCGAGATGCCAGGACTAGATCCAGAAGTCGCTGTATATAGACTAGCAATATCCCCAAACGTCAAACCAGTCAAACAGGCGCCGAGAAGAATGCGACTCGAGCTTGAGATGAGCATAAATACCGAAGTCAAAAAGTTAATCGACTCCGGTTTCATCCAGGAAGTTCAGTACCCTGAATGGATCGCCAACATCGTTCCAGTAATGAAGAAAAATGGGACGGTGCGCGTATGCGTGGATTTTCGGGATCTCAACAAAGCTTGCCCGAAGGATGATTTCCCAGTGCCAGTCACCGAACTAATGATAGACAACACACCCACTCATGAAGTTTTCTCCTTCATGGACGGATCGTCGGGGTATAACCAGATAAAGATGCATCCAGAAGACCAGAAGCACACAGCCTTCAGGACTCCTCTTGGTATATTTTGTTATAAAGTGATGCCCTTCGGTTTGAAGAACGCCGGTGCTACTTATCAGAGGGCCATGACAAAGATCTTCGATGACCTTATACACGAAATCGTTGAATGCTATATCGACGATCTCGTGGTTAAAAGCAAATCATATGAGGAACATCTCGAGCATCTGAAGACTGTATTTCAACGCCTTCGGCTATACAACTTGAAGGTGAATCCTCTTAAATGTGCGTTCGGAGTTTCCTCGGGCAAATTCCTGGGATTCGTTGTTCGACACCGAGGTATTGAAATAGATCCGTCAAAGATTAAAGCGATCATGGAAATGCCTCCGCCGAGGACTCTCAAACAGCTGCGGTCTCTCCAAGGGAAACTCGCATACATACGGCGATTTATAGCCAACCTTTCAGGAAAGTGCCGTCCTTATAGTCACCTGATGAAGAAGGGAACCCCATTCGTTTGGGATCAAAAATGCCAAGGCGCACTGGACGAGATCAAGCAATACCTGCAGAACCCGCCGGTGTTGGCTGCTCCGGTTAAGGGGAAGCCTCTCATTCTTTATACAACCGCCCTTGAGGGTTCTTTAGGAGCATTATGGGCACAAGAGAATGACCATGGGAAAGAAAGAGCACTCTACTACTTAAGTTGAGTTCTGCTGGGGGCAGAAAGCAACTACTCTCCCATTGAAAAACACTGCCTGGCGTTGATCTTCGCAATAATAAAGCTTAGGCACTATGCGTTGGCGCACGAAGTCCGTCTTATTTCAAAAGTGGACCCTCTCAAATATCTAATGTCAAAAGCCATATTGACAGGGCGACTCGCTAAATGGGCCCTTCTCTTGATGGAATTTTCGATAACATATCAACCTCTCAGGGCAGTAAAAGGCCAGGCCATCGCCGACTTCCTTGCCGAGCATCCCATACCTGCCGATTCTCCTTTAAATTGCGATTTTCCAGATAGACATGCGTTTGACGCAATCGACAGTGGTGATACCTGTTGGGAGCTTTATTTCGATGGAGCATCTTCCATGAAAAAGCACAAACAAAGTACGCCAATGATCAAATCGGGGGTAGGACTCATCTTTGTGACTCCACAAGGAGGAATAATGCGCTTCGCCTTCTCCTTAACAGAGCCGAGAATGAATAATGAAGCTGAATATGAAGCTTTTATAGCAGGCCTCGAGATCGCCATTGATATGGGGATTGAAAGCCTCCTCATATATGGGGACTCCCAACTGGTCGTCAGTCAAGTAAACGGCGATTACCAAACATGCAAACCGGAATTGGTAAAATACGGTGAAAAAGTGCAGCAACTGCTAACCCAAATTCCCTCCTACACGTTGGAAAGTATACCGCGCGTGGAAAACAGCAAAGCGGATGCACTGGCTAAACTTGCTAAAGAATTGGCTGACGAGAACCTCGATGACGTTAGAATCGTGATACAAAGCCGTCGAGTGCTCTCCCCAGCAGAAATACATCCAGAATCATATAAAGAAAAGGGAGCAACTGAGCAGGCGACCCTACAAATAAAATACCATGAGAAGACCGAAGACTGGAGAGAAGTCTTCATAGATTACTTCAAGTTCCACCGAATGCCTGAAGAAGCGTCCATAAGACATCAGCTCGTGAAACGAGCTCTGTCTTTCCCCTTCGTCAACGATACTCTATACAAGAGGACATTCGATTCTCTGTGGCTGAGATGCTTAGGACCTGACGAAGCGAGAAGGGTCGTCCAAGAAGTTCACGACGGACTCTGCGGTTCCCACCAAGCAGGCCCTAAGATGAAGTTGAAGATAAAACGGATGGGCTACTACTGGCCCACGATGATGCAGGATTGCCTGGAATACGCGAGGCAATGTCATTCATGCCAAATTCATGGGGACTTCATCCATCAGCATCCCAATCCACTGCATCCAACAGTGGCTAGTTGGCCATTCAAAATGTGGGGAACTGACATAGTCGGCCCCATCGAACCAGCATCGTCAAAGGGACATCGTTTCATCTTGGCGACGACTGATTACTTCTCCAAATGGGCAGAGGCGGTACCGTTGAGGGAAGTAAAGACGGAGAACATCCTCCATTTCTTCAAAACGCATGTCATATACCAGTTTGGAACCCCAAGAAGGATCATCTCTGATAATGGGCCAGCCTACCGAAGTCATAAAATTAGCCGCTTCGCACAGCAGCACAATATAGACTGGAGATATTCCTCAGTTTATAATCCGCGAGCTAACAGTCTAGCTGAGGCCTTCAACAAGACCTTGACGAAGATCATGAAGAAAACAGTGTCACGAAATAAGAGAGATTGGCACGAAAGATTGCAAGAGGCTCTTTGGGCGTATCGAACTACATTTAAAACGGCCACAAACACAACGCCATATGCGTTGGTATTTGGGACGGAAGCAGTACTCCCTCTCGAGATAGAATTACCCTCTCTACGAGTGGCAGTCCACTACGAGCTGACAGACGAAGAAAATGCTCACCTTCGGTTTGAAGAGCTTGACGCCCTTGATGAATTCCGGCTTCTAGCACAGCAAAATCTGGAAGCTTATAAAGCAAAGATGACGCGCTCATACGAAAGATTGACCCGACCGAGGACATTTTGTCAAGGCGAACTTGTGCTAGTGGTCAAAAGGCCTATGATCCCCAATCGCGCCAAGCGGGGAAAATTCGAGCCAAACTATGAAGGCCCGTATATCATAGATAAAGTCTACCAGGGTGGGGCCTATCTGCTTATGGATATGCACGGTGAAAGGCCTTTCAGGCCAATAAACGGTCGCTTCCTAAAGAAATACTACGCTTAATGAGCCATAGTTTAGGTCAATGATAGATGACGACGACTATGTCCGCTCGCTATCTTCCTAAGCTCAAGCTTTATAAAAGTAGCCGGCCTTCTCCGTGACGGACCGAAACGTCCTTAAACTAGCGACGGACCGAAACGTCCTTAAACTAACGATGGACCGAAATGTCCTTAAACTAATATCAGACCGAAACGTCTTGAAACTAATACCGCAGCATCCTTGGGCTGACGAGATGAATAAAAATAAATAAAAAAATATAATAAATAAATAAAAAAAGATATATAAAAAAAACGGTATGTCCATAAGCAAAGAGGGCACGGATGAAAACCCGAAAGGACTCCGTGAGTAAAAACAGCAGGGCTGCCGGCGAGTGTTCGTGAAAACCCGAAAGGGCGCGACCTCGTAAAAAAAAAAGAGAAAAAGAAAATAAAAAAAAACGGTATGCTCATGAGCGAAATGGGCACGGATGAAAACCCGAAAGGGCTCCGTGAGTAAAAACAGCAGGGCTACCGGCGAGTGTTTGTGAAAACTTGAAAGGGCGCAACCTCATTAAGAAACACTTATAGGGTCCTCTCGACCCTATAAGGAGAAACCACCCACGTGAGATCCTTACGACTTACAAGGGAACAACACACTTAGGAATCCCCACGATTCCTAAGGAGAAAATACACTTGCGAGATCCTCACGACTCGTAAGAAGAACTCTCTTATGGGACCCTCACGGCTCATAAGATTTGAAAGTCTTAAGTTACAGAGATCTAAACCTGTGCTTAAGCAAACCCCCACAAACTTCCAATATTGCCCTACAAGTGGTCCAATATTGACCCTTGTATACAATCCACGGGCGCGAATAAACATTTCCCTAGCCAAATTTCATCCGTAATTGGGAATACGTTCGCATGGTGAACAACCCTTATAAATCCCCTCGATTTATGAGGAGAAAACCCTCCTGTAGGATCCTTACGACTTACAGAGGAACAAAACACTTAGGAACCCTCACGATTCCTAAGGAGAAAATACACCTACAAGATCCTCACGACTTGTAGGGAGAAATACCTTTATGAGACCCTTACGGCTTATGAAATCGAAAGCCTTAGTCGACAGGTCCCTAACCCTGATCGCTAAGCCTCCTTTGTTCGACAATGACAGAGGCAAATGATGACTCGCTCCTGGCAATATCCCAGTTGCAGCGGTGCTGATGTCAAAATCGGTGTCTAATTTCAGGTTTACGGCGAAAGCTAGTAGGCCGCTCATGCATACGAAATAGCCGAAATGATTGGGAACTCGTAATAAAAAGCAACGAGTAAAGATAAAATAAATAGCCGAAATGATTGGGCACCGCGAAAAATAGCCGAAATGATTGGGCAATCGCGACCTTCGCGATATAAAAGCTGAAATGATAGAGCATCGCGGAAATAAAATAAAATAAAAAGAAAAAATGATAAAACTTCAGCCCTACAGTTAAGATCACATCGATCCCTGTATACAATCCAAGGGCGCAAACAAAGAATGAACCATACTTTCCCAGCGGATTCCGTCAGACGACGAACCCCAAACCTCACCGGTTCATTTCAACCGAAGAAGCCAGTGATTTCAGCAAAACTCCTCGACTTACGGATACAAACACTCCTTGACGAGAGCCTTCTGATCCGCGTCGACCCGCAGAGCCACCAGTGCCTCCGTAGGAACTATCGACTCGTTTCAAACCCCAAGGAAACAAATAATCCTTGGCGCTTGGGAAACAAATAATCCCTGGCAAAATTCCTTGACTCACGGATACAAACACTCCTTGACGAGAGCCTTCTGATCCGCGTCGACCCGCAGAGCCACCAGAGCCCCCGTGGGAACCCTCGACTCGTTTCAAACCCTAAGGAAACAAATAATCCTTGGCGCTTGGAAAACAAATAATCCCAGCAAACTCCTCGACTTATGGATACAAACACTCCTTGACGAGAGCCTTCTGATCCGCGTCGACCCGCAGAGCCACCAGTGCCTCCGTAGGAATCCTCGACTCGTTTCAAACCCCAAGGAAACAAATAATCCTTGGCGCTTGGGAAATAAATAATCCCAGCAAACTCCTCGACTCACGGATACAAACACTCCTTGACGAGAGCCTTCTGATCCGCGTCGACTCGCAGAGCCACCAGCGCCTCCGTGGGAACCATCGACTCGTTTCAAACCCTAAGGACACAAATAATCCTTGGCGCTTGGGAAACAAATAATCCCTCGCAAAACTTCTCAACTCACGGATACAAACACTCCGTGACGAGAGCCTCTTTGACTCACATCTCGGGCAGTAAGGATTCAAAAGCTTGCTTCCTGAACAATGGGACCCTGCAAGTCAATCCTAAATGGTCTCTCGCATACTATTCATAGGTCTCACTCTCTGAAGTCGATTCTCGACAAAGAGGGAAACAACCGCTTACGGGCCCTCTCGACTCGTAAGAGGGAGAAATTCTCTTATAGGATCCTTTCGACTTATGAGAGAAAACCACACTTGGGAATCCTCACGATTCCTAAGGAGAAAATCCACTTACGAGATCCTCTCGATCCGTAGCGAGAAAAGTCTCTATGAGACCCTCACGGCTCATAGAGTTGAAAAGCCTTAGGCGGCAGACCTGAACTTGCAACCTAAGCCATCGCTACCTCTCGGAGAAGTTAAGTTGCCCGCCGATCAGGTTCATCGAAAACACCATAACAAAGAGGGAAAAAGCGAAGAAATAGTACCAGACATTGCAAGAAAGAATGTGTCTTTATTCATAAATTCAATCAAAATACAAGGCGGATCGTATAAAGAATAAAGAATGCGTATATGCTATATACAAATTACAGGTGTGTAAACGATACAAAAATATTCAGGGAGAAGGAAGCTTCTTGAACAACTCTATCAATTGCTCGCGTACTTCCTTCCACGTCTTCTCCTGATTAACTACCACTGCCAGTTCAGCCTCTACTTGAGCCCGCTGCTGCGTGAAGGATGCGAGCTGTTCCCCAACAACCTGCTGAGCTGCTCCTTGGCCTCGGGCATCGCGCTCAGCGGCATCAAGCTTCCGCTTCAGTGCTAGCCCATTAGATATACGCTTGAGAAGACCTTCAAAGACGACTTTCACTTCAGCATCATTCGTCCTAACTTCAGCACGAAGGCGAGCGGTCGCGTTTGAAGATTCCCGATGCGCCTTTAGCCGTAAAGCTGCCTCCTGCTCCAAATGGCGGAGATAAGAAACGCTTTGCTCAAGCCAAGCTGTCCGTTGGGCACTCGCGGCCAAAACCTCGGGAGAAGGGCGCGTCGACTCTAACCGATGCAGGCGAGCCTCGATCTCTCTGCAGTGGTTAACCCACGATTCGACGACGCCTTCGTTATGAAAAGTTACGAGCGCCGCCAACATTGGATTAACGTCCACAGCGAAATCTACGGCAGAAGGGAGAGCATCCATGTTGAGCTCTTCGATGTACCCGCTCAGCATGCCCAGACTCATCACAGCACCCTTTGAAGACGGGCGTCTCAAGAAAGGGCCTGCCGGTAGAGGGACGCGAGACTCAAAAGGGACCGGAGCTGGAACAATAGCTGCAAAACATAACATGGTTAAACGATGGTTCAAGAGATATTTAAGGATTACCAAAAAAAAAGGAATTTGCTATACCAGCAGCAACGGACGGCAGAGCCGGAAGGGCCGGTAGCGCGGCAGGTCTGGCATCCCCTCCTTCGATTTGTGGCACTGCAGTAAAGAAAGGGAAAAGTCAGAAATCATTCAATTTCTAGAAAAAGGGGATGAACAAAGATATTGTATTGAACGTACACTCACCAGCGCCACTAGAGGGAGAAGCAAGCTCGGATGGGAAGGAGAAGTGTGGGAGCAACACTTGGTATAGATGATCGAAGAGCACTCCTGAAAAGAGCATAGTGGTATAACGTTAGTACATAAGCTACACGTTAAAAGATTAATGCATAAGTCGTAAATTCATACCTTCCAACATCCGCGATGGCACAAGGGAAGGCTGAGGAGCGACCACTGCCAAAGCAGTAGTTGACGGTGTGCCTTCAGGCAATGGAGCATCGGCACTAGCCGCACCTGCGTTTAAAACAAAGACAAACTGGTTAGAAGAGGTTGTGAGGTATATATAAACGAAGAACATTGGTCATTCAAAATTTACCCGACAAGCTGCCAGCAGAAACGGAGGCAATCCCTTCCTCCACTGACGGAAGGCCACCGCCTGTAGCTTCATCACCCGACTCGAGGGGAACCGTTGTTATGCTCGCAAGCTCTACAGGCGGCGGCGGACCATAGGCAGGGAGGGCTATGATAGGAACATTGCCAGATTCCTGAGAAGGAGCGCCTAGCCCGTCTTCAGGAATCATGGCCGCCTCACCCGCTGCTCCCTCAGGATCGGCGGTCGCAGCTGCCTCGTCCATCGGCACCACGAGGTCCCCAGCCTCAAGCACCTCGCCCTCTACCACCTTCGGCTCGGTTGAGACAATCATCTCATCTGCCGCCACTTCAGGCGCGACATCAATGACCCTCTCCGCGGCATGTCCCTCAATCTCGGCTCCAGGCCCCATGACCCCGACAACGTTGCTCACTGACGGTTCGGGTTCAGCAAGTACCGCTTCCTCCGCTCCCCTGGGTTCGATGGTCGTCTCCGCCTCCCCCTCAGTTGGACTTGGCCCTGCAAGATGGAATACGTATGAGCCAATAGCTTTACAATTCGTACAACAAGGTTCTGAAAGGAGTACTACCTGAAGCAGATTTATCATTGGCGCTCCGAACCGCGCGCGCCACTTGCCGACGAGCAGTAGACAGGGCAACATGGGGCTCTTCGGAAGGAGTACTAGTGCGAGGAATGGTGCTAGGGCCCGCTCCCGTGGCCAAAGCAGCTTTCCGCGCCTTTGCTTCACGTCTCAACCGCTTCCGCTCCTCCCGAGCCGTTGAGACGGATGCCACTAGGGCGACCTTAATTGAAGCATCCTCATCCGTATAGAGGGATGCCTCTAGATTTTTCAGAGCATCCCTCGTCGTTGCGTCAAGCCGGGGCTCTTGCGGCAGCTTCGACGGAGCCGGGGCTTCGGTGGCAAGCTCGGGAAGGATCCCCGCATCAACTGATATAGCCCCTGTAAAGAAACAAAAGAAGGTTAAATTGACCACCAGAAGAAATAACAAACTTTCCCTATAAAAAAAAAGAGAAAAGTGGTGGAGCATACCAACACCTGCCAGGGCACGCCTCTCCTCCTCTTCCTGGAAGGTTTTCAGGGAGGCAGCAATAGCCTCTTCGGTAGAAACACCTGTTGAAAAGGGAGCAAATATCAGTTAAAGGTAATGATAAAAAATGCAATGAAATGACAAATAAAGCGGCTGATGATTACCCGACTCAGCGAGTTTGCTTAACATCGCTTCAAGCCTCGCCGATCGCTCCGAAGCTGCGATGGCGGCAGCTAAATTGGTGTCCTCAGGGTCCACCACAAAGCCCTCATTGCTGCCGTACTCGCATATGGCCTCGGTAGGAGAAGCCGCAGGCTTTGAGCTGAGGATCGCATCGAGAGATAGGGTGGGCTTCTTCTTCTTCTGTCCGCCAGCTTTAGATCCACTCGGAACAGCTTTGCGCTTGGCAGTCACTTTCGGGCGGCGAGTCCCGATATCCGCTCCTGCGCCCGACTCTGGCGATACCACTTTAACCGTCTTTGTCGGAGCATGGGGCGCCGTTGGTGCATCCACCGTAGTAGACAGTGGCAATCCACGCGGAGGGGCCAACACGCGTGGTCGGTCAGCTCCGGCATCTTTTATCGGGAGGGTGACCTGGGTCCTTGGCTGCAAGGGAGCCTTGCGATCACCGCCAGGAGGCGCACCCCTACGGTCAACCAGCAGGCGTTTCTCCATTAAAATGATTGGGCCCATAGCGTGCGCATACCAGGCCACATATGAATTAAGCATCTTAGGGACACAGCTGGGTTCACTAATGAAGAAATAGGAACCCGTGTTAAGCCGTATAAAGTGATGCATCGCATTCTTTATCCCCTCTGGGCCAACCACGGGCGTTTCCAAGAAGGCTTCCATCGGGATCCCTTGGTTGTAGCTTGATTGCTGGGCAAATCGATGCGGATTATACCTCATAAACAAAGCCGTCTCATTCTGCCGAAACACTAGGTAGCCCGGCCGAATGGAGTAGAGATGGAGGATTTCCCGAGCCTTCAGTACAGAAGCCCCGCCCTTAAACTCGTCACGTAGGGGCACCACCGACTTAGTAGTCTCCGAGCCTATGGTGATAACCTTATCCACGAAAGAAATCGTCGCTCCGACCAAATGTGGGCGCAGGAGGAGTCCCCTAGAATCCCGCGGGGATGCAAACACAATTGAAGCCCCGACTAACCGTATGACTCTCGGGAGTCTGTACTTCTCGAAGAATGGAGGAGTCTTGTGGGCGCCAAACACCCCTCGCACGTGCATCTCCATCCAAGAAACGAAGTAATGCATCGGGAAGTTAGCAGGCTGTGCCCCAGGATCATTGGCGTCCGCCGCTACGCTGAGTCCATGATAAAGGTAAGCTAACCCAGCAATTCCTACCGACAACTGCAGACCGGCCACCATCCGATGCGCCGGGTAAAAGACAGAGGGCCGCATGAAGCGCGGGTGCATGGGGAGCGCAAAGTTGCATAACCACAAGCCCAAGAACCCAATAAAGAAGGTTTCCTCATCCATGCCGGGGACGGCGATTTCCGAGAAAGCGACGATGGCAGCATTGGGGAGATAGAAATCCCTCTGGTTATTTTCCGATACGGGTCGGCGATCCAAACCGAAACCAAAGGGGTCGTCAAGCTGAGCGAACTTCTCGCTCTGCTCTGATAAGAACTCCGGGCGGATAAAACGAGCAATGAAAGCTGCGAAACTGACGCCCCTGTCGCCCGATTCCAAATGGAGTTCCTCATAGATCTCCAACACCTTCACCAAACCCGGATGCTGATGCTGAATGGCATTCTCCGGGGTTAAGTCAAATACCAGCTGCTTGGTGGCAAAGACATACTCGTCAGAAGGAAGCAACTCCTCGTAGTGCTTTCCCCTCATTGGCAGACCTGAAATTTCGGCAAATTCCTCCAAAGAGATAGAGACTTCCTTATCCGCCATCAGGAAGGTATGGGTGGGGATATTCCATTGTTCAACGAAGGCCTTTATCCACCACGTTGGAGGAGAGGGGTACTCGAAAAGCGAGACGAAGACGGCCGAGTATAGACCAATCTTCGTTAGGTGGGTCCTCTTCGCCGATAGAATGTATCGGGCCCACTGCAAATATCCGGTGGGGGGTCGCGGGATCATTCCAATGTTATAAGCCTGTCCCCAAGGGCGTGATTCGCCCCGATAGATTCGCCTCCCCAGAATATCTATCGCCGGCGGTGGCTGCACGGGGATGGCGCCGATTGCAGGCTGAAGGAGGTCATCGGAATTCCAATTCTTAACCTCCACGGCATACTTCACCGGGGGTTCGTCCGCATAAGGGATCGTAACTATGGGCTCAGAGGGCGCGGCGGAACTAAAACTGCGACGGCCTTGGATGATCTGGCTATACCACCTTCCCCACAGATGGAGCTTTTTGCACTCAGGATCGTGATCTTTAATAAGAGCGAACACCACCCGATCCACTGGCGAATGGGGGAACCCTCCTTCCGAGCGAACGAAGGGAAAAGACAAGTCGTCAGACATGTTTTCTGTGGAAAGACAAAAAAAATATATATCATTAGTGGCCTAACGCTTGGCATTTTAAAAAAAATAAAAATCTTGCTCCACACTGTGATGCAGTGGGTAGGGGACCAAAGGGGGACCCACAAAATCTGGATGAGGTGCATCATTTAATAAGACAATCCCATCATTAGATGGGACTGTCAATTCATAAAAAGTTCCCAATAGGATACACCCATTGGTGGGGAAGTCCCTAGAGACAAAGAGCAAATCTCCTCTTTTAGAGTAAAGCTCTGTCACAGAGTGACATTTGTCAAACTCTAGTCTCAGGGGAACAAGATTCCTTAAAAGAGCATGGCTCTGTGGTAATAATCGAAAATCCATCAACACTTAGAAGAGTTGAAGTTTTTGAATCCTGAAAAATCCATGAAAACTCATAAAAAAAATTTTCAGTTCATCCAAGAGCAAAGCTCTGTTCATGGGTCAAAACCCATGAACAGGACCTCTGTAAATCTTGAGAGCAAGGCTCTGGTGAAGAAGCCCCAATGGAGTTTTCTTTAGATCAAAGATCCCAAGAGCAAGGCTCTGTTGAAGAAACCCCAAAGGGGTTTTCTTTAGATCCAAGATCTACAAGAGCAAGGCTCTGTCAATTAAATCTAATTTGAATTAATCTGATTTTTTACCTAGAAATTCTAAGTTCTGAACTTGAAAGTTCTTGAGAGAAATCAAGAGCAAGGCTCTGAAAATTTTTAAGCAAGAGCAAGGCTCTGAGAGTTAAAATTCTTAAAGATGGTAAGAAAAAAATTACCAAGGACCAAGGGTCCTATTTATAGGCGCCTGCGCCCCTTCAACTGACCCCCCTTGATCCAACGGCTAAGATCTCGCCACCGTTGCACTCACGTCGCGCCACGTAAGCACAACGATGGGGGGGGGGGCATTTGTTCCCCCAATCTGAGCAAGGCTCATTTGAATTTTGAAAATTCAAATTTTCTGAAGCAACGCTTCAAATTCCGTGCGTTGCGCAATGCGCAAGCGGTCCACAGTGCGACACGTGTTTGCGCAGTTGCGCAAGCGCACCGCTGCGCGACACGTGTCTGCGCAGTTGCGCAAGCACTGTTGCGTAAGCGCACACTGTTGCGCAAGTGCACCGCTGCGCGACACGTTTCTGCGCAGTTGCGCAAGCACTGTTGCGCAAGTGCACCGCTGCGCGACACGTGTCTGCGCAGTTGCGCAAGCACTGTTGCGCAAGCCTTCCACTGCGCGACATGTGTCATTCATTGGGGAGTTGCGCAGAAACAGAATGAAAATTTAATGAAATCTTTTCTGTTCTTTCCAAAACCAGAAGATTTTCTTCTGCCTTTGGATCAAAGATCCAGCGGTGGGAAAATTCCCAAAACCACTCAGAAAAGATCTTGTTAACAAATTCAACAAATTTGTGAGCACTATAAATAGGACCCCAGACCTCATTCGATTGGCATCAACTTCGATAATCGAATTCTAGCAAAAAAAGAAGAAGAAAAGAGAACTCTTGCAGATTATTCAAGAACAAAAAAAAGAAAAGAAGAAAGGTAAAAACCCTTTTTTAAGAGAAAAATCTCTGAAGAACAAAGGATTTAAAAAAAAAGGGAAATAAATGAAAATAAATAAATAGTGCCTTGCACTTGTTGTGAACCCTTGGTTCTGTGAAATCAGGGAAAACAAGAAGAAAAACTTGTTTTCCTTTGATCCAAATTTAGATCAAAAGTGCTATGCACTTTTGTTCTTAAATCTGAAAAATTCTTGATGTTTTGCACAAATGCAACCCATTATTTAAAAGGGCCTGGCCCAAATCAAATTGCAAAATAATAAAGGGGCAGAGCCCTGTTTGGGTTGATTTTCTAGTCGGGCAAAGCCCAAAATAAATAAAAAAAATTGGACTTAACCCAATCTTAGCTGTAAGTCCTTAAATTAAATTGATTGAGCAAAATGGCTCTCCTAAACCAATTCACGACCGGTTCGAGGGTTCATCTCCGAACTCCTTTGACATCCCTCGTTGTAATTCCTCAACGACGTCAAAGAGGTGACGGGTCCCAACGACCACACATCCAAATGGACTGCGGGGTCCTTAAACTCGTGGACCGAAACGTCCCTAAACTAATATCGGACCGAGACGTCCCTAAACTAATATCGGACCGAGACGTCCCTAAACTAATATCGGACCACCACGTCCCTAAACTGGCGATGGACCACCACGTCCTTAAACTGGCGATAGACCACCACGTCCTTAAACTGGAATAATAGAGCCTCCAAACGCTCTTTTGCCGGATCTAAACGGTCCCGTTTAAGTTGATCTTAGCCCCAAACATGGCTAACGTATCCTTAAACATTCAAATGGATTATAAAACTCCCAATCAACTCTGGTTCGAGGGTACATCTCCGAGCTCTTCTGATACATGTCGTTGTAATCCTTCAACGACGTCAGAGAGGTGACGAGTCCCAATGGCCATACATTAAATTAATCACTACGTCGAGTCGATCTTAGTCCAAAACAGGACTAACGTATCCTTGACGAACGTTTAAGTTGATCTTAGCCGCAACGCGACTAATGTATCCTTAAACTAAAACACCAAACCCAAATCTAAGTAAACACGGATTTGGACTAATCCACGTCCTACGGGCGACGGCATTACTCAGTCTCCGTATACAATCCACGGGCAACCACAAACAAAACAAACACACACGACACGAAGTGAAATTCTGGAGAAGGAGAAAATTGTTACCGCGATGCGGTTGCGTAATTAACTGCAGGGGCTTGCGCCTGCAGGGAAGAGCGTCCCCACAATCAAAAACCCCTCATCCTGAGGGGGAATCTGACGAAGTCTGCTACATCGGCCGCATTCGTCTAAACCTCTGATACACGGTGCCATAAATCAACCTGGCATCTTCGGAGAGATAGACGGATAAAACCAAATAGCATCTGCCCCGAACCTCAGGCAACGGACGCGAAGTCCGGGCCGCCGTTCGGAGGGGAACAGTTGCGTCTGCTGTGTCGAGACGAACGTTGGGGTGACATCTCGTCTACTGTATCGAGACGGACGTCGAGGTTGTCTCCAGGTTGCTAATGAACCGTCGAGGTTTGGAACTAGGGATTTTGCCGTGGCTCCATTCGTTTGATGACGTTGCGTCTGCTGTGTCGAGATGAACGTTGGGGTGACATCTCGTCTACTGTATCGAGACGGACCTCGAGGTTGTGACCACTCTGTGCTGGTGCGAGATGATCTCCGATTGTCTTTCCGGTTTTATATGAGTTACCGTCAAGACGTCGAAGCTAGGAATGTGGCCTTCGCTTCGTTTGCTTTGGTGTGTCCAAATCCTGTTGGAGGAAGAATGCTGGGGTTGACATTTCGTCTGCTGTATCGAGACGAACGTCAAGGTGGTGACCATTCTGTGCTGGTGCGAGATGATTTCCGATTGTCTTTCCGGTTTTATGTGAGTTATCGTAAAGACGTTGAAGCTAGGAATGTGGCCTTCGCTTCGTTTGCTTTGTTACGTCCGAATCCCTGCTGGAAGAAGAACGCTGGGGTGACAACTCGTCTGCTGTATCGAAACGAACGTCGAGGAGGTGACCACTCCATGTGAGATGATCTCCGGTGGTCTTTCAGGCCTTATATGACTTGCCGTTAAGACCTTGAAGCTAGGAATTTGTCCTTCGCTTCATTTGCTCACACTGCGTCTGGTGTATTGAGACGAATGCTGAGGTGGAGCTGGGATTTTGCCGTCACTCCGCTTTGTTTCGACCATGGGGTCTTTTGTTAACTTTGCATGTACACCCTGCTGGACTGCGAAAGAACGCCGTTGTTGACATTGCGTCTGCTGTAACGAGACGAATGCTAAGGCGGAGTTGGGATTTTGACGTTACTCCACTTTGTTTCGACCGTGAGGTCTTTTGTTAACGTTGCATCTGCCTCCAGCTGGACTGCGGAGGAACGCTGTTGTTGACATTGCGTCTACTGTATCGAGACGAATGCTGAGGTGAAGCTGGGATTTTGCCATCGCTCCGCTTGTTTCGACCGTGGGGTCTTTTGTTAACTTTGCATGTACACCCTGCTGGACTGCGAAGGAACGCCGTTGTTGACATTGCGTCTGCTGTAACGAGACGAATGCTAAGGTGGAGTTGGGATTTTGCCATCGCTCCGCTTTGTTTCGACCGTGAGGTCTTTTGTTGACGTTGCATCTGCCTCCAGCTGGACTGCGGAGGAACGCTGTTGTTGACATTGCGTCTACTGTATCGAGACGAATGCTGAGGTGAAGCTGGGATTTTGCCATCGCTCCGCTTGTTTCGACCGTGAGGACTTTTGTTAACCTTGTATGTACACCC
The DNA here is from genome assembly GCA_030015575.1 of Agapanthus africanus. NCBI lineage: Eukaryota > Viridiplantae > Streptophyta > Magnoliopsida > Asparagales > Amaryllidaceae > Agapanthus > Agapanthus africanus. Next base: position 84,860,342 of record JASDDO010000026.1, on the reverse strand, counting down.
TGCTGGACTGCGAAGGAACGCCGTTGTTGACATTACGTCTGCTGTAACGAGACGAATGCTAAGGTGGAGTTGGGATTTTGCCATTACTCCACTTTGTTTCGACAGTGAGGTCTTTTGTTGACGTCATGTCTGCATCTAGTTGGAGTGAGGAGAAACGCCGTTGGTGATCTCTAAGTTGTCGATGTTGACGTCGAGACCCTGAAGCTCGGGATCTTCGTTTGCTTCATTTGTTGACATCGTGTCTGTAATATTGCGACAAATGTCGAGATGGTCTCTAGGTTGTCTATGAACCGTCGAGATTTGGCTTCGCTTTCTGATGGAGCCTGTTGGGAAGGTATGGTTCCCTCTTTATCTGTGCCCCTGAATTGTATACAGGGATCGATGTGATTTCACCTGTAGGGTAAAAAGTTTCATTCTTTCATTTTTTTTATTCTTTCCGCGATGCTCTATCATTTCAGCTTTTATATCGCGAAGGTCGCGATTGCCCAATCATTTCGGCTATTTTTCGCGGTGCCCAATCATTTCGGCTGTTTACTTTATTTTTACTCGCTTCTTTTTATTGCGAGTTGCCCAATCATTTCGGCTATTTCGCATGCATACATTTTACTTGCTTCTTTTTATTGCAAGTTGCCCCATCATTTCGGCTATTTCGTATGCATGTGCGGCTTACTGGCTTTTCGCCGTAAACCTGAAATTAGACACCGATTTCGGCATCAGCACCGCTACAACTGGGATATGGCCAGGAGCGAATCATCACCTGCCTTTGTCGATGTCAAACAAAGGTGGCTCAGCGACCAGGGTTAAGGTCTTGTCGGCTAAGGCTTTTGACTTCATGAGCCGTAAGGGTCTTACAAAGGTATTTCTCCCTACAAGTCGTGAGGATCTTGTAGGTGTATTTTCTCCTTAGGAATCGTGAGGGTTCCAAAGTATTTTGTTCCTCTGTAAGTCGTAAGGATCCTACAGGAGGGTTTTCTCCTTGTAAGTCGAGAGGATTTACAAGGGTTGTTCACCATGCAAACATATCCCTAGTCTCGGATGGGACTTGGTTAGGGAAATGTTTATTCGCGCCCGTGGATTGTATACAAGAGCCAATATAAGACCACTTGTAGGGCAATAACGAAAGTTGTGGGGGTTGCTTAAGCACAGGTTTAGGTCTCTGTAACTTAAGACTTTCAAATCTTATGAGCCGTGAGGGTCCCATAAGAGAGTTCTCCTTACGAGTCGTGAGGATCTCGCAAGTGTATTTTCTCCTTAGGAATCGTGGGGATCTCTAAGTGTGCTGCTCCCTTTGTGAGTCGTAAGGATCTCACGCGGGTGGTTTCTCCTTACAAGGTCGAGAGGACCTTATAAGTGTCTTTTAACGAGGTTGTGCCCTTTCGAGTTTTCACGAACACTCGCCTGTAGCCCTGATGTTTTTACTCACGGAGCCCTTTCGGGTTTTCATCCGTGCCCGTTTCGCTTATGGATATACCGTCTCTCTCTCTCTCTCTTTTTTTTTTTAACGAGGTCGCGCCCTTTCGGGTTTTCACGAACACTCGCCGGTAGTCCTGCTGTTTTTACTCACGGAGCCCTTTCGGGTTTTCATCCGTGCCCGTTTTACTTATGGACATACCATTTTTTACTTTTTTTTTATTTCTTTTTTTTATTCTTTATATATATATATATATTTTTAATATTTTTTTTATCTCGTCAGCCTAAGGATGCTACTGTAGTAGTTTAAAGACATTTCGGTCATTTGCAAGTTTTAGGACATTGCGGTCCATCATTAGTTTAAGGACATCTCGGTCCGTTGTTAGTTTAAGGACATTTCGGTCCACTGTCGCCGTATTTGAGGCGAACATCTAGTTTATTGACTTTTCGGTCTGTGGGGCTTTCCCTATGAATGAGCATGATGCCCCCGGCATATTCATCTTTCTCGGAGCATGTGGTTGTGGCGGGCTCACATTCCAGTTTTCGGACAGCTCGAGTTTGCCTTGTTGGTATTGGTCCTCAATCCATCCCTTAATGACGAAGCAATCTTCGATTGGATGGCTTACCGCTTGGTGGTAAGGGCAGTAATTTGGATCGTTGACATCGCCTGGCTGCAACGGACGTTTCGGACTCGGCAGGTTGATGAGTCTGTTGCGCACTGCCAGCTCGAACAATCTCCTCGTTTTATTCTGAGGAAACGAGTAAGGACGTCCTAGTCTCTCCTCGAGGGATGGGCGTGGACGCACGTTGTTTTGGCGAACAACTGGCTTTAAGTTGCTTGGCCGTTGCTGAGTATTGGCAACGAAGGTTGCTTTCCCTTTGCCATTTTCATTCCAAGGCTCTGTCTTTGAAGAGGAAGGCCTATGGCCCATCTGGTCTATTTGGGCCAGCTTGTCAATCAAGGCCTGGAAGGTGGTCGGCTTGAAGAACATCATGAACTGGGAGATGGCCACTTGAGGGTCAAGAGTGCCCATGAACATGCCCACCGCCGGCGCTTCTTCGATCCGTTGTTCGCACTTCGACCATAAGTTTCGCCACCGTACTGCGTATTGGACCCACGTTTCGCCTGGCCTTACCCTGGCGTTGATCAGTGCTGTTATCGGGGTGCGCTCGTTGGCGCTGGCAAACCTTTGTGTAAACAGCAACTCCATCTCCGCAAATGTTTTGACAGAGTCGTTAGGTAGCTCCGAATACCACTCGAAGGCCGTTTCTGCTAAGCTGCCGACGAATTGGCGAAGTAGCAACTTATCATCACCTCCAGTGTTGCCGCACATGGCTCTAAATTGAGCGACGTGCTGATGCGGATTTTCCGTCCCCTTATATACGTGGAACTTAGGGATCGTATATCCTGGCGGGTAACTAATTTGGTCATACCAGCCCGGATAGGGTCGTCCAGTTCTAACAATTTGCGCAGCCGCTTCATTCACTTGATGAGCCCGTATTTGATGAGCTATATAGTCATCCAGCGCAGCCTTGGAAATGGTTTCATCTTTGGCTGTTGAAAGAGTCGGAGGAGGATTAGATGTCTCTCCTCTATCGTCTTCAGTAATGATCGGAGGGTCTTCAACTGGAGGGTCCGGCTGTAGCATCATCCCTACCATATCTTGGAAGAGGAGCGCCATTTGCTTTATGTTAGCCGCTTGCTCTGCGGCTTCTCTGTCCTTCTTTTCGAGGACTCTGCGTAAGAAGTCAGCATCAGTTTCTTGTTCGTGACGCTGCTCTGATGATGCCTCCGGGCTTTCTTTTGGCCCGGTGAGTGTGGCCATTGCAATCATCATCTCCTGAAGCTTCTGTTGCTGCTCCTGGGTTTTCGTCACGGATCGGGTGAGCGGTCGGTGACCCGTCGAAGCACGGCTTTCCTCCTTTCCAGAAGCCATGTATACGGTGTGCACCACCATGCCCCCAGACTTGGGACGTTTGGGCTTAGCGTCTTTGTGGTCTGCCACATTTACTGGGGCTTTCTCTGGCCTCCTTCTTTTCTGAGTGTTTGACGTTGATGGGGCCGCTGTCGTGAGCACCCAAGTAGTCGTCATCTTTTGTGGCTTAACAGGACGGTTTTCTTCCTGCCGGACCTTCAGCTTCTTCTGCTGGCGGGAGAAATTTCGATCAATCACCGAGTCTTGGATTTGGCGCCAGACCTTGTAGATTTTAGAGGACAGCCGCTGAGAGGACTGTTCTGGCTTAGCTTCCGCCACATTTCCCACCGGAAGAGGGGATCTTTTTAGTACGGCGGTAGGAGAGTTTCTGCGCACCGTGTTCAGCAATTCAAAGCTGTTCCCGGTTGGAACAGCAGCATCGATCCCCACCGTTGGGGCTGGCGGAGTTATCTCAGAGGGGGAGTTGCCCCCAGCCTTCCTCACTCGGCGCCAGTGGCGACGTCGAGAATGTCGTGCGGATGAGATCACCTCCGTTGTTGGATAATCTTCTTCATGCCCCCTCTGAGCAGGGGAAGCAGCTTTGAGGACCTCGCCTGGAGCTGCAACCGGAATGGCCAGCATTGTAAAAACTGACTTCTTGGAAGGAGGAGCCTTTCCAATGATTTCGTCCGCTTGAGCCGGGATAGCTACCCTCTTTGGGATGGCAGCTTCGGGTATCGCGGGTTTGCAGACGTTCTGGCCTAGTCTGTTGAAAACTGAGGTATTGAAGCTGGGCGACCCGTTGAGAGGGGTCGCGGCAGTGGTAAGCCGATCAAAGACCGAATTCTTTGGGGCTTCTTGCAACATCATTGTGGCATTGAAGCTCAACGGTGGGAGCATGGTCCCGAAGAATAATCCAGTGGTGGCCTGAGTTACCTGCTCCACCGGCATCTTGAAAAGGGAGGCCGCTTGGGGCCCATAAGTCACTCCTCCAGCAAGGACCGAGCGAGAGTTGCAGTTGCAGGCAGTGCAGTTTGAAGCCATTGATCTTCTGTTTTCTGCATGGAGCAAGACACCAAATCTTAGTACCTCGAATCCACAGGCAATCACAGTAAACCGCGATTCGTTCGCGAACACGACACACGAAGTGTGGAGTGGAAAGTGGAAAAGGTCCCACCGGGCGTGCCAGAATCTGTTCCCCTCCGAATGGCGGCCAAGACATGGACTGTCTTGCCTGAGATTCGGGGCAGATGCTAATTGGTGTTATCCGTTTACCTATCCGAAGATGCCAAGTTGATTTATGGCACTATGTATCGAAGGTTTAAACGGATGCGACCGATGTAGCAGACTTCGTCAGATTCCCCCTCGTTGAGGGGTTTTTAATTGTGGGGACGCTCTTCCCTGCAGGCGCAAGCCCCTGCAGTTAATTACGCTACCGCATCGCGATAACAACTTTCTCCTTCTCCAGCTGGTCACTTCGTATCGTGGGTGTTTGTTTTGTTTGTGCTTGCCCGTGGATTATGTACGGAGACAAATTTATGTTGTCGTCCGTAGGACGTGGATTAGTCCAAATCCGTATTTTCTTAGATTTGGGTTTGGGGGTTTGGTTTAATGACACGTTAGCCGTATTTGAGGCTAAGATCAACTTAAACGTTTGTTAAGGATACGTTAGTCCAGTTTGAGACTAAGATCAACTTAACGGGATCGTTTAGATCCGACAAAAGAGCATTTGGGCTCTATTGTTCTAGTTTAGGGACATGGTGGTCCTTTGAATGTATGGCCGTCGGGACCCGTCACCTCTCTGAAGACGTTGAAGGATTACAACGACAGATATCAGAGGAGTTCAGAGATGTACCCTTGAACCAAGGTTGGTTGGGAGATTTATAGTCCAATTTGGGACTAAAGTCTATTTGAAGGATACGTTAGCCATTTTTGAGGCTAAGATCGACTCAAACGTTTGTTAAGGATACGTTAGTCTAATTTGAGACTAAGATCAACTTAACAGGATCGTTTAGATCCGACAAAAGAGCATTTAGGGGCTCTATTGTTCCAGTTTAGGGACATAGTGGTCCATTGCCAGTTTAGGGACATGATGGTCCATCTCCAGTTTAGGGACATAGTGGTCCATACACCAGTTTAAGGACATAGTGGTCCAACATTCCCATTTTGGGGGCGGATATTGGTTTAAGGACGCATAAGTCCATGAGTTTAAGGACCCCACAGTCCGTATTAATGTGTGGTTGTCAGGACCCGTCACCTCTCTGACGACGTTGAAGGATTACAACGACAAATATCAGAGGAGTTCAGAGATGTACCCTTAAACCAAAGTTGGTTGAGAGATTTATAGTCCAATTTGGGACTAAAGTTTGTTTGAAGGTTTGATTTAAGGACACGTTAGCCATATTTGAGGCTAAGATCAACTTAATCGTTTGTTAAGGATACGTTAGTCCAATTTGAGACTAAGATCAACTTAACGGGATCGTTTAGATCCGACAAAAGAGCGTTTGGGCTCTATTGTTCCAGTTTAGGGACATGGTGGTCCAATGCCAGTTTAGGAAGATGGTGGTCCATCGTTAGTTTAAGGACGTTTCGGTCCGATATTAGTTTAGGGACGTTTCGGTCCATTATTAGTTTAAGGACGTTTCAGTCCGATATTAGTTTAGGGACGTTTCGGTCCATATTCCAGTTTAGGGACGTGGTGGTCCGTATTCCAGTTTAGGGACGTAGTGGTCCATGATTAGTTTAAGGACGTCTCGGTCCAATATTAGTTTAAGGACGTCTCGGTCCATTATTAGTTTAAGGACGTTTCGGTCCACGAGTTTAAGGACCCCGCAGTCCATATACGTGTGGTCGTTGGGACCCGTCACCTCTCTGACGTCGTTGAAGGATTATAACGACAGGTGTCAGAGGAGTTCGGAGATGTACCCTCGAACCGGTAGTAAATTGATTTAAGGGAGCAATCTTGCTCAGTCAATTTAAGTTAAGGACTTACGGCCAAAATTGGGCTAAGTCCAGTTGAAAATGTTCAACATTTTATTTGCTTTTGCATTGCATTTCTTTTTTTATTTTTATTTAGGTTTTGCCCAGAAAGGATGCAGAGCATCAATTTGTTTTGGGCTCTGTTCTTTTAGGAATGATGCAAGGCATCAACTCTGCCCTTGTATAAAGGATGCAAAGCATCAATTTATTTGGGCTCTGCCCATTTATTGCCTTGCAATTTATTTTGGCCTGTTAGGTCATTTTGACTTGGGCCTGGCCCTTTTAACAGAGAAAATGCATTGCATTTTTAGGCGCTTTGTGCCAATCAAAGAGCGCAAGCGCTTATGATGACGACACGTGTCAAGCAGCGCAGTGCGCTGCGCTAGTGCGTTGCGCTTGCGCTGCTGACACGTGGCGCGCTCTGGTGAGTTGCGCCAATTTCAGAGAGCAAAGTTCTATTTCAAAAGCGCGTAGCGCAACTGGTTCAGATGCTGACACGTGGCGCTCTGTGGTGGCTTGCGCCAACCCAAGAGCGCAACAGTGCAGATTTATAAGTGCAAAGCACTATTAATTTGAGAATCTTTTAGATTCAAGAATCAATGGTTCATAAAAGAAGTGCAAAGCACTATTTGATTTCTTGATCTAATTTAGATCAAAGAAAAACAAGTTTTTCTTTTTATTTCAAGAACCAAAGGTTCATAATAGAAGTGCAAAGCACTATTTGATTTCTAGATCAAGGAAAAATAAGTTTTTTTTCTTTTTGTTCCAAGAACCAGAGGTTCATAAAAGTGCAAAGCACTATTTTTATTTCGTTGTTTTCTTGTTTTTTAAAGAACCAATGGCTCAAAAAGAAGTGCAAAGCACTGTTATGTGAAAAACATTGATCTGGTTTTTAGATCAATGATTTATTTAAAAGAGATTTCTTCTCTCTCGTGAAGGTTTTTTTACCTCTTTCTTGAAATTTTCTCAGAGTTCTCTCTGTTTGAAGCCCTTGACTTTTTTCAAGAAATGTTCTTTCTTTGAATTGAGGCATAGGGTCCTTTTTATAGTGCCCATAAATTAGTTAAATTTGTTAAAGAGATCTTTCTCTGAGTGATTTGGGGAATTTTCCCCACCATTGGATCTTTGATCCAAGGGCTTCTGCTTTGCAGAAGAAAATCTTCTTGTTTTAACAAGAACAGAAAAAATTTCTTAGAAATTTAATTCTGTTTGGCGCAAACGCCCCAGCGCGTGACACGTGTCGCGCAGCGCACAGCGCAGCGCAACTGCGCTGACACGTGTCGCGCAACGCAAAGCGCAGCGCAACTGCGCTAGCGCATCTGCGCTGACACGTGTCGCGCAGCGCAGTACTTGCGTAGCTGAAGCGTTGCTTCATTTATTAAATTTTAAATTTTCAAAGCAGAGCTTTTCTCTGATTGGGGTAAACAACCTATTTCCTTTTGGGGTTATGCAGGAGACAGCTGCGGACCTATTAAATATGGTTCCCACCAAATCTGTGCCAACCACTCCATATGAGATATGGAAAGGAAAGAGACCATGTCTTAATTATGTTAAGATGTGGATTTGTCCGGCATATGTGAAAACACAAAATCCGGACAAGCTCGAGGCAAGATCATTTCTGTGTAAGTTTATTGGATATCCCAAACATTCGCGAGGATATATCTTCTACCACACCAAGGAACAAAATGTGTTTGTTTCTCGGCATGCCACCTTTTTAGAAAAGGAATTTCTTGAAAAAGAAATTAGTGGAAAAGAGGTAGAGCTGCAAGAAGTTCCAGCTACACAATCTACAACAGAAGATTTGGTGGAACCAGCGGATTTGATAGTTCCTGATGAATCTCAGCCTCTCCGCAGATCTAGTAGGGTTCCTCATCCGCCTGAGAGATACTATGGTTTTCTCAATGACAGTGGGAGCGAGGATTGCATCATGGAAGATGATGACCCAACTAGTTTCGAGCAGGCCATCACGAGTGGGAACTCTGTGAAATGGCTAGATGCTATGTGATCTGAGATGGAATCCATGTACACCAACAAAGTATGACTTTGGAAGTTGCACCTAAAATGGTAAAACCCATCGAGAGCAAGTGGATCTTAAGAATATTCTTGGAGTAGATGGAAAAGTTGAGACTTTCAATGCTAGACTTATAGTAAAAGGTTTTCGTCAATAACCATATGTGGATTATGATGAAACCTTTTCTCCAGTAGCTATGCTTAAGTCCATCAGAATCCTACTTGCCATTGTTGCATACCATGACTATGAAATCTGACAGATTGATGTCAAGACCACTTTTCTAAATGGTGATTTAGAAGAGAGCGTGTGCATGACACTGCCAGAGGGCTTCGTAGTCAGTGGGAGCAGCGGAAATGTGTGCAAGTTGTTTAAATCAATTTACGGATTAAAGAAGGCATCGCGGAGTTGGAACATCAGTTTTGATGTGGCAATCAAAGAGTTTGACTTCATCAAAAAGGTAGATGAACCTTGTATATACAAGAAGATTATAGAGAATAAGGTTGTCTTCCTCGTATTGTACGTGGATGACATACTCTTGATAGGAAATGGTGTTCCTATGCTACACTCGGTCAAGCTCCTCTTATCACAATGTTTCTCTATAAAGGATCTGGGAGATACCTCCTACATACAGTGATTAAGATCTATAGAGATAGATCTAAGAGGATGTAACATACTCATAAGGTGCAGTGAGTGGGTGTCAATCAGATCCTAGGGAGAAACACTGGAGAGCTGTGAAGAACATTCTTAAGTACTTGAGAAGGACTAAAGAAATGTTCTTGGTATTTGGTAACGGTGAACTCCAAATAGAGTCCTTTACCGATTCGAGCTTCCAGAGTGATAAGGTTGACTGTAAGACAGTCGCGGGTTTTGTCTTTACCCTCAGTAGAGGGACGGTATGTTGGAAGAGTTCCAAGCTAGATACCGTGGCAGACTCGACGATGATGGCTGAATACATCGCTACCAACGATGCCACCAAAGAGACCGTCCGGATATAGATGTTCATGAGATGAATTAGTTCCTACCATTGTGGTGACAATGGAGCTGTGTCTTTGGTCTAGGAACCCCAGTCCAATCAGTGATCCAGACATATCTTAGGCAGTGTCACCTGATCAGGGAGATGGTTGATCTCCGGAAGATCGAGATCAGGAGAGTTGACGCGAAGAATAACACGGCGGATCCACTCACGATAGCCTTTCCCTAGAGAGACATTAAGGGATGTTGGGTACGAGATACTACAATAACTGGCCTTAGTGCAAGTGGGAGATTGTTAGTTCTATGTATACCCTAGAGGCCATTATTGTACATGATTGTATATTATAGTAGATGCTTGGACATATATAGGGAGGACTTTCTTGCTCGACATGATAATATGCTATCTGGTTGCTCTTTATCTTAACATGTATACTTGTACTGTCTCTCTGTTACATGTTGATAAAGCCCTTAGGATGTGTACTTGAATACCAGGACTATGATGCAGATCATACTAGTGGGGCCAGGGTAGTCCATAATTACATCCTTTAAATTTTCCTAGTCGAGGGTGTATCGAGACGGGGCATCGATATTCTAGAGTAGACTAGCGTATACGCTTCTTGACCCATATGATGGGCGATAGATGATCCCACATCCATTGGTGTTTGACATCAAAGATGGTATACAGGTGCTCAGTGGAGACTGGGTACACTGAACAGGACTCGCCAAGAACTCCTAGATGGTATTATACCTATCGTCAGATAGCAGTTCTCTTGCGACACCGGTACATGTTAGTTTGTAGACCCGAGATCGTCATAGAGTCTTGTGTGATTCCCACTGTGCTTTGATTTCCACTTTACCACGTTCAAGAGAGCATGCAAAACGGTGGTTTTGGGTACAGTCCCGAGTCACATGGAGGCAATGAGCGATAGGAGGGGTTTCGTCTCTCCCGGTATTGGGGGTTGATGTTGCGTTGTACTCGATTGGCCATAACAGGAAGTCCCTGGCTAAGGCTGATACTGAGATTTACTGGTAAGTGTTATCAGTAGTTTCTCGACCCGTTATGAGCCTCACACCGGCATGACTTATCAAGTTATTAGGGTCTGACGTTAACCACTCCCAGACTAGATATGGGACATATCAGACGAAGAGACCGGACTGTACGGTAGTTTTACTTATTGGATTCACGGGAGTATGGACAAGCTTGCTTGTTGATCTTCTGATCGCTCAATACCCGGGTAGCCGTTACATCCAGCTAGTACCGCTGACGGCTTATGGGTGACTGATATGATCATCACCTACTGCCAGCGTATTGACGAGTCTTTAGAGTCCTACACAGAGCTTTCCTGGCTCAAGCGAAATGAAGTATGGCACATATATGATATGTGCGGGACCGAGATTAATACGTGTATGTGATACCGTATTCTTATCTCGCGATATGGGATATCGGCCGGTTATATATGATATAGTCGGATTATTGAATTAAGTGTTGATTCGATAAGTTGATATATATGATATTAGTCGGTTGTATGCGATACAGCCGGGTTATTAAATCAAGTGTTGATTTAATAATTTAATGCATGATTATATATTTGATATATTATTATACATTAACTAATATTAGCTCACTTAAGAATTTCTTTTCTCATTGTACATTTAATATATATGTGATATGTATTAATGTAATATTTCTTTGTGTCATGCTTGATGATACATTATACAGGGGTGTATGAGACTCATACCATACCATAGATAATTAGGGTGATTAATTATTTAAAGAATAAACAAAATTAGGTGGAAATGGCATGGTTTGTGAAGCTTGGAGAAGCTTGTGGAAATCATTGATTTAGTCCACTAATTTTGTCTTACTTTAGATATTTATTAACCCAACCATTATATTTAGTCATGGTTAAGTCTCTACAATGATAATATATGATATTATCTCACCCATGGTTGCCACTTCACTCTCATTCCATCCTAGACTTCATATTCTTCATCTCTAGTTTGCTCTCTAGGTTTTCTTGAGGCGAAGAAAGAGAGTGAGAAAAATAATTCTAAAGTGAGCAAAATTCATATTTCATCAATTTACACTAGACTAGCCATTTAGTATAGGTTGTTTCCTTCACTAATTTTCAATTAGTGAAGAGGTAGCTTGAGTTGGAGATTTCTCGATGTAGATCATCTTCGGCCTCAAAGTTCTTCAAGCAAGCTTGTTCCTTTCGCCTAGTGGAGCCTAACGAGAGTCCGGGAGAACACTACTTGGAGCGAAGGGACTATTACACGGAGCTTTAGAAGTGAAGGAACGATCTACAAAGGTTGTATTCCTTGTTCACTTAGAGTAAAGATGTTTACTTACTTTGTCTAACCCTAATTCTCTAGTTAGATTCTAAGTTCGAGTTCCTTAGCCCACTAGATTTCTAAAAATTGCATGCTTGATGCCTTAGAAAACCTAGTGAGGGTGCCAGGGAACCCAACAGCCCATAATCCAAATCCAGTCTCATTGTCATTTTTCTTTTATAAAACTATGAGCCCAAAAGCCCACTTTTTTTTTCAAGCAACCACATATGTTTAATTTTTGTTAAATTTGTGCAAGAACAACCATATAGCTTATTGGTTAAGTCCGTACATTATTATTCCATAGGCCACATGTTCAAATCTTGGGTCTTACAATCATTTTTGTCTATTTTTTTACTCTCTTATAATTTACAAATGAAACGTTTTATTTTCTTTAACTTTCAAATGAATGGGCATCCTTTCAATTTCTCCTTAACTCCCATTATGAATTCATATTAATTTGAATTAATAGGACATAATTATTTTATATTCTCATGTTATTCTTTTTTCTCTTAAAAAAAATTAGAAAGAAGAACAATCCCTCTTCTTTCTTTCTTCCTCATAAAATATTATTCATCTCCTTCTCACTCTTCATCTAGATTTCTTGAAGATGAAAATGAAGAAGCTTTCAAAAAGTCTCGTTAGTAATACGAGACTATCATTAGATAGACAAGCCCGGTGACGATACCGGCCTGTGCATGTAAGTCCCTTCTTTCTTTCTTTCCCTCCATCTCTTTCTCTTTCTCTTGTCATATTGACATGAAAAGCTTATCTTATCATATCATAGTCTCTAAATGAATAAAAATATTGTTACATATATAAATATTGAAAATACACCAAAACAAGCACATATAGTTATATAATTTCGATTATAATTGTAATTGCCTCTTGTTCAAGTTACGTTGTCGTTTAATTGTATTATTACTTTCCTCCATGTCTTGCATATAGATTCACCCTAATTAATAATACCATGAATCTGTTGGATATGTATGCCTTATAGACCTGTATTGTATATGACACTGGGGATATGTATGTACAAGTCAATCTTGTTCAGTTGTATATAATATATTATTTGAGATGTCTCTGTCTTAATATGTGTATTTCTTTCTCTTGTTGCTTTTTATTGCTTACACATATTGATAAAAACTCGATATAGTAGTATACTATTATGGTTTGACTTTATCTTAACTTGTGCATATGTTATTCTCGATATCGCATATGGTGGATACATGTTGATAAAGCCCGTGGGATCTCGCTTGACTACCAGCGTTGTGATAGTGATCATACTTATGGGAGCTGGGTAGTCAATAAGCACATCCTTAAAGGTCCCAAGTCGCAGGAGTATCGAGACTGAGCATCAATACTCCAGAGTAGACTTGTGTATAAATTTCTAGACCCCGATGAGGGGAGGTGGTTAGTCCCACAACCATTGGTTTGATCACCTAAGATTGTAAACAAGTGCTCACTGGGGGTGAGTACACTAGACGGACTCGCCGAGAACCTCTAGATGGTATTATACCTATCATCAGATAGCGGTTCTCAAGTGACATGAGCACAAGTTAGTCTTTGGACTTAAGATCATCATTTGTTTCGTATGAGTTCCCACTGTGGTTTGATCATTACCCGACCACGGCTCTACTGAGTCGTGTATACAGGTTTTGGCTGGGTACAGTCCCGAGCCGCATGGAGGCAGTAAGTGATTGTCAGGGATTCATCTCTCGTGGTATTGGGAGTCGATATCGCACCGTGTCCGGTTAGCTAGAACCATAAGATCTTAGTCTAGGCAGTTGAGATTTACAGATGGTTAGATCATGTTAGGAATATGTATGCACTAGAGGCCATTATTGTATGATATAGTGGATGCTTGGACATATATATAGAGGACTTTCTTGCTCGACATGATAGTATGCTATCTGGTTGCTCTTATCTTAACATGTACACTTGTATTATTATACTGTATCTCTGATACATGTTGATAAAGCCCTTAGGATGCTTGCTTAACTACCAGGACTATGATGCAGATCATACTACTGGGACTTATGTAGTCCACAAGCATTTAATTGTTCCTAGTCGAGGGGACATCGAGACAGGGCATCGATATTCCAGAGTAGACTAGTGTGTACGTTTCTTGATCCTATAGGGGGCGATGGTTCATCCCATAACCATTGGTGTTTGACATCAAAGATTGTACACAAGTGCTCATTAGAGAATAGGTACACCGAACATGACTCGCCGAAAACTCCTAGTTGGTACTATACCTATCGTCAGATAGCAGTTCTCTAGTGACACTGGTACAGGTTAGTTTGTAGACCAGAGACCGTTATAGAGTCTTGTGTGGTTCCCACTGTGCTTTGATTTCCTCCCTACCACGGCTCAAAGGAGTCGTGCAAACAGGTGGGTTTTGGGTACAGTCCCGAGTCACATGGAGGCAATGAGCGATAGGAACTCTCCCGGTATAGGGAGTTGACGTTGTGCTATGCTCGATTGGCTATAACACGAAGTCTCTGGCCAGGGCTGCTGATGAGATTTACTGGTAAGTGTTATCAGTAGTTTTTCGAACCGTTATGAGCCATACATCGGCATGACTTATCAAGTTACTGGGGTCTGACGATTCTACCCTAGACTTGATATGCAACATATCAGACGAAGAGACCGGACTGTACGGTATGTGTTACTTATAGGCTTCATGGGAGTTTGGACAAGCTTGCTTGTTGATCTTCTATTCACTCAATACCTGGATAGTCGTTACGTCCAGTTAGTACCGCCGACGGCTTGTGGGTGACTGATGTGATCATCACCTACTGCTGGCGTATTGACGACTCTTTAGCACATAGATTTCCTAATTAAAGTGAAACGAAGTAGGGCACATATGCTGATATGTGCAGGGGCCTGATTAAATACGTGTATGTGATACCGTATTGTAATCTGGCGGTAATTTGTTATCAGTCAACTTATATGTGATATAACCGGATTATCGAATTAAGTGTTGATTTGATAATGTGATATAAAGATAAATAATATTAGTCGGTTATATGTGATATAACCGGATTATTGAATCAAGTGTTGATTTAATAATATGATATATATTTATATTTGATATAATTATATATTAACTAATATTATTGCTTACTAACTATTTTCTTTATATATATATATATATATATATATATAAGCATGGTTGATTTTCTATTTATTGGAAATGGAAATGATGAGGTGGAAAATGAGGAATGGGGTGAAGCATGGTTTTGATATTTCTTTATTCATTTGGTGTCACTATAGAAGCATGGTTGCTATATTATAATGGATGATATTCCATGCTTCAATAAGTGAGCTAATTGTTAAGCCATTCTACACTTGAGTTTTCTAGACTTGTGATTTTTCCTCACATGAGCTCTTTTCTCTCTAGCTCTCTTCATCTTCCTCCTCATCTCCTCCAAGCCCTAACACTCACATGAGTTGTGAAACCCAGGGCTTGTGAGAACCCTAGTGAGCAAACAAAACCCCTACTTCATCATCCTACACTTGATTATCACTTAAGTGTAGTGTGTTTCCTTCACTAAAGAGTTTAATGAAGAGGTAGTTTAGATTAGCGGAGCTTCGGGTGGATCATCTTCAGCACAAAGATCGAAAAGGAAGCTTGTTCAATCTTCAAGTGGAGCCTTGTGGAGTCGTAGAGACTACTACATAGAACTTGTGAAGTGAAGGACTCGGTCTTCAAAGGTTTTTGCCTCTTTCCTTTAGCTTAGCTCTTTAGATATCTTCATAGAAACCCAAATAATCTAGTTTGATCCTAGGTTAGTCTAGTTTAGCACCCTAAATTTTTAAAGTTGCATGCTCGATGCCGGTTTTAACCTCATGGTGGTGCTATGGTAGACTTTTATGGTATCAGAGTCAAGCCAGAATATTAGGGGAAATCTACACGACGCTAAAGGGTTTGATTGAACTTCGAAACCCACTTTTTCTTAAGTTTCTGTCTATTTTTCAAAAGTTAAAATTTTTGTGATTAAAAATATGCAGAAAATCGTGCAGGGTATTTAGTGGAGCCCTAAGAAATTCAAGGAGGCAACTCCATCAAACAGGCGGGGAACCGCGGCCCAAGATCTAGTTTGGTCGCGGTTCCGCCGCAACTTTGTGGTGTTTTGCCATCGTTTTTCGTGTGCTGCTCCAATATCTTATTTTGCATTTTCTGGGTGTTTTTAGTGGGTCTCGAGTTGTTGAGATCTCTGTGATTTGTGGGTGTTTGATGAATCGATCGAAATGTTTAGCGTCGTATAAATTATGATGATATGTGATACAATATTTGGAATCTACAACAATTAGTTTTGAGAAAACTAGTTAGTATTTTATAAATCTAGCGTTTTAGTCTCGGTTGATCGATTGCCATGGATTTTCGATTCGGATCAAAAATCCGTCACAATCGTGTATAGTACGCGATCACTTATTCGGGAATCTTGTTGCATTATCCGACTGCTTATTGAAAAGAGTTTTCAGTTTGAGACTAAGATGCAGGGTTTATAAGTTAGGCATGAAATTCAGAATATGAGATATTCCGGGTTTATGATATCTAAGGTATTTGCGGATTCTAAATATTGTAGTTTTTCATTTCTTTTTTGCGACCGTAAGTGTAATATGTGGTGTATCCCCGATCTCGTTGCTACATGTCAACGGAATTCGGGATACGCATATTTACTTACGTTGATGACATGTGATGTTATGTGTTGCTGTGATATGTTATATTGGATCGTCGTGAATGAATAGCTGGGGTTTTTTGCGTGAGATGAGAGTTTTTCAATTTTCATTCATGTAAAATTTGTATGTAATATTCTTTTATTGGGACACTTCCGGGTTGAGGATGATGTCACCATTGATGTATATTATTTACTTTTCCGCATTAGGATAGACCTAATGCGGGAAACACAAGTAATCGGGTTCTAGAGTCCAGTGGGAGACCATCTCGAGGAGTCGAGACCGGGTCTCCTAACTCTAGGATTGGCAGGGTTACATGCCGCTCTCATAGGGGTCTAGGGATGTGGGTTTGGTTATTCATCACGACAGTGGAATCCGTGTTTTTCATTACTGACTGAATTTAAAACACGGACCTCCTAGTATATCCAATATTTCATATGTTGACTTCTGCTGCTTGGTTCTGTGATGTGATCATATAACTGCATGAGACGAATGCTATATTATATATATATGATATATAATAAACGTTGCTTATGTTTTGCACCCGTGCTAGTCCAGCCCACGCTCTGCCGTTAGTTAAGTAACCTAACGGTGCATGACGGGGCCCTGTGGCGAATGCGGATGGCATAAGCGTGCGTTCTATTTTCGTTTCTTTTCTGTGATGTTTAGGAAAACATAAATGATGGGAATTCATTAATGAGTTAATGGAAAGAAAAGAAACCAAAAGATGTTGTAAAATCAATTTTTTTTAAAAAAAAGGTAACTCTAGTTCTTGCTTTGCATAGTGGTATTCCTTGATGAATATCCAGCACCTCATTCGATGAGAAAAGAGCCGAGATCCCTTCACCGGGAGTGAACTCTTTAGCAAAACTAGCAAATGGTATAACCCACTCGGTTTTGTTTTTATAACTTCTCTAGTTCTTGCTTTGCATAGTGGTATACCTTGATGAATATCCAGCACCTCATTCGATGATGAAAGAGCCGAGATCCCTTCACCGGGAGTGACCTCTTTAGCAAAACTAGCAAAAGCTACACAAAACACTCATTTTCAAATCACGTTGATTCCACAACGATACCAAGTTCATAACGTTAAAGGTTTTCATCAAAACCAGTTGTAGCCCTCCGTCATTTCAGATAAGTGCTATTTAATATTCGTGCTGCATTTGTTGACCATACCCAAGACGCAGTGTACGGTAGTTGATTAGTGTTTATCTGCCGCATGTGATGCGATTAGATTAGGGTAGTCGTACGGCTTTGTTGACCTTAGCCAAAGGTCGTACGGGTGGGTTTAATTCAATCACGAAATGACGAGTCGAACTTGGCTAACGCTTATGATTTGTTGACCATAGCCAAGGTCATAAGTCGCTAGGGGTGAAAACATATATTGGGTATTTCAAGTGTTGAAATTTGCAATGAGATTGCATACCTTCTATGAGATAGTTGGATCCCGATACCCACCGCGAGTAAGAGTTACTCCTAGGGGAGTTTTCCACTTTACAATTAGCCGATCCAGTAGGTGTCTTAAAAAAGTGTTAACGGGGTTATGCCCCTGCGGAAACGAGGTTATTTAATTAGTTCCATGCGAAAGCATGGGGAGACTCTCTCGGGATACCAATACCTGCCTAGCTGACCGATTGGCGAACTTATAGGGTGTAATTAGTCCCGGCTAATTTTACCTTTTATGGTTTGAAGGAAGATTTGATAAAAATAGTGGGAGCCATTCTGATTAGATAAGATAATAACCAATCTAATCTTGTAAAGAGCGCACGCTAATGTGTTTCCTTCTCTCTCTCTCCAGGTAGCGATCAATGACACACCTTAATCAAGATAATAATATGGATATATTGACCGAACCCGCTTATTATACTGAGCTGGGAACGTTGGTTTCGCTTTTTCTTATGATTGTCATAAGTCTGAGCAAAGAATAGATGAATACCAGGATTCCCACGCAACCCAAATGAAGAAAGAGCATGTTGATGCATCGTTTTCGGCTGTGTTCATAACTGAGAATTGTTTCTCAGTTTGCTCTACGTCCTGAGTATTAGATACCGGATCAGGATCCCACGTATGTAATTTGTTACATGGGCTAAAGAGAGGTAGAGAACTGGAAAATGGTGATATGTTTCTAAAAGTAGGGAATAGAGCAATTGTTGCAGCCACAGTAGGCGAATATCACCTTGTATTACCAACTGGTAATACATTGATCTTGAACGACTGTTATTACGTATCAAAAATGATGTACAATATTATATCGGTTTCTTTATTACCTAAATAAGGATATATCTTTGCATTAGAGGATAATGTTATGAATATTTTCCTAAATCAAGTGTTGATTGGTTTTGGAACGTTGTGTAACGGTATATACGTTTTAAATCAAACTACAGTTCTGAATATACAGAACACACACAAAGGGAAAAGTTCAGAAATGAACGAAGCCTTCTTATGGTATTGTAGACTAGGTCATATCAATGCGAAAAGGCTAGCTAAGTTGCATAAAGATGGATATTTTAATCCGTTCGAATTTACATCTTATGAAACTTGCGAGTCATGTCTCAAAGGTAAGATGACCAAAACTCCATTTACTGGACACAGAGAAAGAGCTACTGAACTCATGGGACTGATACATAGTGATGTATGCAGTCCTATGTCTACACATGCCAGAAATGGTTCCTCGTACTTCATTACATTCACCGATGATCTCTCAAGATACAAACATGTGTTCCTGATGAAACACAAATCTGAATCTTTTGAGAAATTCAAGGAATATAAGTGCGAAGTAGAGAACCAAACGGGTAAAAGTATTAAAGTCATACGATCTGATCGGGGAGGAGAATACTTGAGCACGGAATTCCGAGACTACTTAAAAGAGAATGAGATTATCTCTCAGCTTACTACTCCTCCATATATACCACAGCACAACGGGGTATCGGAGCGGAAGAATCACACCCTATTATATATGGTGCGCTCTATGATGAGTAATGCTGAGTTGCCTATTTCCTTTTGGAGTTATGCACTTGAGATAGCTGCATACCTATTGAATAGGGTTTCGACCAAATCTGTGCCTACCACTCCATATGAGATATTGAATGAGAAAAGACCATCTCTTAAACGAGTTAAGATATGGGGTTGTCCGGCCTATGTTAAAAAGCAAAATCCAGATAAGCTCGAGACAATGTCTGTTTTGTGCAAGTTTGTGGGATATCCAAAGGATTCATATGGATATATTTTCTACCATACCGAAGAACAAAAGGTGTTTGTTTTTCAATATGCCACCTTTTTAGAAAATGAATTTCTTGTGAAGGAAATTAGTGGTAATGAGGTGGAACTGGAGAAATTTCAGCTACATAAACTTTAACCGACGATTTGGTAGAACCGGAGGATTCAATAGACCCCAACGAACCCCAGCCACTCTGCAGATTTAGTAGGGTTTCTCATCCACCTGAGAGATACTACGGTTTTCTCATAAACGGTGAGAGCGAGGATTGCATCATGGAAGATGATGATCCAACCGGTTTCGAGCAGGCCATCACGAGTGGAGACTCTGTGAAATGGCTGGATGCTATAGAGATAGATCTAAGAGGATGTTGGGATTGTCCCAATCCATGTACATAGACACCATACTAAAGAGGTTTAGTATGGAAGATTCTAAGCATGGTAATTTACCCGCTTTCTCAGGAATCACTCTCTCTAAAGAGATGTCTCCCAATAATGATTTGGAGAGGGCTCGCATGCAAGGGATACCTATGCTTCTGCAGTCGGGTCAATCATGTATGCGATGTTATGTATGAGACCGGATGTAGCTTACTCACTAGGTGTAGTGAGTAGGTATCAATCAAATCCATGTGAGAAGTACTGGACAGCTGTGAAGAACATTTTTAAGTACTTGAGAAGGACTAAAGAAATGTTCTTGGTGTATGGTAACGGTGAACTCGAGGTGGAGTCCTTTACCGATTTGAGCTTCTAGAGTGATAAGGACAACAATAAGTCGGTCTCGGGTATTGTCTTCACCTTCAATGGAAGGGCGGTATGTTGGAAGAGTTCCAACCAAGATACTATAGCTGACTCGACGATGGAGGCTGAATTCATCGCTGCCAACGATGCTGCCAAAGAGGCTGTCTGGATGAAGAAGTTCATAGCTGAACTTGGTGTGGTTCCAACAATTAAGCATCCAATACCTGTGTATTATGATAACAATGGAGCTATGACTTTGGCCAAGGAACCCCGGTCCCATCAGAGATCAAGACATATTCTTAGGCGGTATCACCTGATCCGGGAGATAGTAGATCGACGGGAGATCGAGGTCAGGAGAGTTGACACGAAGGACAACGTAGTGGATCGACTTACAAAGGCCCTCCCCCAGACGCAGTTTGAGAGACTTTTTTGGATGTTGGGTATGAGATACTACAACAACTGGCCATAGTGCAAGTGGGAGATTGTTAGGAATACGTATGCCCTAGAGGCTATTATTGTATGATATATTGGATGTTAGGACATATATATAGAGGGCTTTCTTGCTCGACATGATAGTATGCTATCTGGTTGCTGTTTATCTTAACATGTACACTTGTATTATTATACTGTCTCTCTGATACATGTTGATAAAGCCCTTAGGATATTTGCTTGACTACCAGGACTATGATGTGGATCATACTACTGGGACTTGTGTAGTCCACAAGCACATCCTTTAATTGTTCCTAGTCGAGGGGATATCGAGACAGGGCATCGATATTCCAGAGTAGACTAGTGTGTACGTTTCTTGACCCTGTAGGGGGCGATGGTTGATCCCATAACCATCGGCGTTTGATATCAAAGATTGTACATGGGTGCTCATTAGAGAATGGGTACACCGAATAGGACTCACCGAGAACTCCTAGTTGGTACTATATCTATCGTCAGATAGCAGTTCTCTGGTGACATTGGTACACGTTAGTCTGTAGACCAGAGACCGTCATAGAGTCTTGTGTGGTTCCCACTGTGCTTTTATTTTCCCCCTACCACGGCTCAAAGGAGTCGTGCAAACATATGGATTTTGGGTACAGTCCCGAGTCGCATAGAGGCAATGAGCGATAGGAGGGGTTTCGTCTCTCACGGTATAGGGAGTTGATGTTGCGCTATGCTCGATTGCTATAACAGGAAGTCCCTAGCCAGGGCTGCTGATGAGATTTACTGGTAAGTATTACCAGTAGTTTCTCGAACCGTTATGAGCCATACATCGGCATGACTTATTTAGTTACTGGGGTCTGACGATTACACCCTTAGACTTAATATGCGACATATCATACGAAGAGACTGGACTGTACGGTAAGTGTTACTTGTTTCCCCCAATAATAAGAGCAAAGCTCTGTTCAAAATTTAAGAGGCAGCGCCTCAAGTGCCTTCCACGAGGGCGCCAGCGCCAGAGTTAAAAACTCTTATATTGGCGTCGTACGTGCTCCTCACATGGGCGCCGATGTGCAAAGCACATAAAGGAATTAAAACCTTAATTAGCGTCCATGTGCACAATATGTGAGTGCCGGTGTCCAGGTAGAATTAAATTCTACTCTCTGTTAAACAGAGCCGTTGGATCAAATATCCAACGGAGATGATAAATCATCAAGACTCAGAATTGAAATTCAGTTAAGAGGAAATATTCCTCAAATCTTTCTAAAACAAGAAATATACCTTCGGTGGGATCGTAGAATAAAATTCTATGCCCTCTGTAAAACAAAAAACCGTTGGATTAAAATCCAATGGTGATTAAAAAAATCAATCACCGTTTTGCAGAATAAATTATGTGCAAGGGAAAATATTTCCCCAATCTTGTTCCGTAAAATAGAATCTCTTGGATCAAAGATCCAATGGGAGGTTAAAATCCCCTAATCAATTAGGAACTCTTAATGAGAGATTTCTTCAACTAATTAACAAACTCGCCTCTACTATATAAAGGACCCAATACTTCAAGTCTAGAGAGAGGAACCCCCCTATAAGCTTCTAAAAACACAGAAAACTTCAAAAAGGAAGAAAGAAGAAGATCTCTCTTCTCAGAAAAAATCCTCGGTAACCAAAAAGAAGAAAGATCAAAGCATCTCATTTACCTATTGAAGGGTTTAACCCTTTTAAAAGAACTCAGCTCTTTCTCTAGATCTGAGATCCACAAGATAAGTCTCGCACAAGTTGAGAATTTAATTCTCATCGGGAAGAACTTGTTCTTGAGAATCAAAGATTCAGAAAAGAACTAGAAAATCAAACTCCTCAAAACAAAGTATATAAGGAAAAAACCTAGCGCCTAGCGCCTCACATGCCCCTCACGTGGGTGTCACAAAAAAAGGGGAAGTGCTAGCACTCAATGAGCGGCGCTCAGCGCCTAGCGCCCCACGTGCTCCTCACGTGGGCGCCACATAAAAGAGGAGTTCTTAGCACTCAATGAGCGGTGCCCAGCGCCCCACGTGCCGCTCACGTGGGTGCCACAGAAAAAAAGGAGTGCTTAGCACTCAATGAGTGGCGTCCAGCGCCTTACGTGCCCCTCACGTGGGCGCCACAGAAAAAAGGATGGCTTAGCACTCAATGAACGGTGCCCCGCACCTTACGTGCTCCTCGCATGGGCACCATAAAGAGTGTTTAGCACTCCATATAAAGACAAAAGGGGTAAAGTGTTTAACACTTATTAGGCAATTCCCATGACGAAAAACCCCACATGATTATATGTGAGCGTCAGAACTTATATACGTGCTCAGCAATTTTTCCACAAAAAAGGGGACTGAGCCCAAACAAGTGCTTAGCACTCTTTTTCAAATGAAAAGAAAACTAAGTGGACCAAGTCCAAGTTGGTTAGGTCCCTTGAGAGTAGAAATTTCCTAATTCAGATCAACCGAGCCCATGTGCTCACTACTTCCCAAACTGATCTTAGTCCCAAATACGACTATCGATCTTCCAACTGATGATATCCCAAAACGATATTCGTCCCACATTCCCCTGAGGAAATCTTAGTCTCAAAATACGACTAATGATTTCTGGGTTTACCATTAATCCATTTTCCCTCAAATACGGGAATTGGTTCAAGGGTACATCTCTCTACACCTCTGAAACATGTCATTGTAATTCCTCAACGTCTTTACAGAGGTGGCGGGTCCCGACAACCAACTTCTTTTTGGTGCACTTCCCAAACCGACATGCACATCCCAAATCAAATCACATCCCAAACTTGATGCATCCCATATCCTTGTTGCTCATCCCGTCACGTAACAAATACACGTGCACGTAAGATGGACAACGGACCGAAACGTTCTTAAACTAACAACGGACCGAGATGTCCTCAAACTCAAACCTCACCTCTAAAATGGTGATCAACGGACCGAGACATCCTTAAACTAAACTCTCACCTCCAAAATGGGGATCAACAGACCGAGATGTCCTCAAACTAGAACTTCGCCTCCAAAATGGCAATAACGGACCGAGACGTCCTTAAACTAAAATCTCACCTCCAAAATGGTGATTAACAAACCGAGATGACCTTAAACTAGAACTTCGCCTCCAAAATGGCGATAACGGATCAAGATATCCTTAAACTAAAATCTCACCTCCAAAATGGTGATCAATGGACCAAAACGTCCTTAAACTAACAACGGACCGTAACGTTCTTAAACTAAAATCTCACTTCCAAAATGGTGATCAACGGACCGAGACGTCCTTAAACTAAAATCTCATCTCCAAAATGGTGATCAACGGACGGAGATGTCCTTAAACTAAAATCTCACCTCCAAAATAGTGATCCTTAAACTAACAACGAACCGAGACGTTCTTAAACTAAAATCTCACCTCCAAAATGGTGATCAATATACCGAGATGTCCTTAAACTAGAACTTCGCTTCCAAAATGGCGATAATAGACCGAAATGTCCCTAAACTAAGACAACAGAGCCCAAATACTCTCTTGTTGGATCTGAAACAAAAATGATCCTAAAACCTTGTTAAGTAGATCTTAGTCTCAAATTGGACTAACGTATCCTTAACAAAAGACTAACCGAGCCCCAACTGCTCACATACATTTAAGTCGATCTTAATGTCGAACCAGATTAACGATCCTTAAATAAAACAAACCCAAATCTAAGATATATGGATTTGGACTAAATCGCGGCTACGACATAAATTAGTCTCCGAATACGATCCACGGGCAACCCAAACAAACAAAAACAAACACGACACGAAGTGAACTTCCGGAGCAGGAGAAAGTGGTTATCGCTATGTAGTAACGTAATTAACTACATGGGCTTGCGCCTGCAATGAAGAGCATCCCCAAAATCAAAAAACCCATTCGCAAATAAGGGGGAATCTGACGAAGTCTGCTACAACGGCCGCATCCGTCCAAACCTCCGATATACGGTTCCATAAATCAACTTGGTATCTTTGGAAAGGTGGACGGATAAATCCAAATAGTATCTGCCTCCAGAATTCAGGCCAGACGTCTTAACGTCCCGGTCGAGTCTTTCGGCGGTGAACAGATTCTGGCACGCCCGGTGGGACCTTTTCCTCTTTCCACTCCACACTTCGTGTGTCGTATTTCGCGAACAAAAACCGCGGTTTGCTATGGCATCCCTTGGATTTGAGGTACTAATATTTGGTGTCTTGTTCCTATGCAGAAAGAAGAAAAAAGATCAATGGGTTCAAGCTGTACTAACCGCAACAGCAACTCCCGCTCCGCCTCAACTGGAGGAGTGACATACAGGCCCAATGCGGCTTCCATCTTTTCTATGCAGGTGGGGCAGGTGACTCAAGGCACCACTGGATTGTTCTTCGGGACCATGCTCCCGCCAGCAAGCTTCAGCACCCCAGTGCTACCACAGGAAGCTCTAAAGAAATCGGTCTTCGATCGACTTGCAACCACCACGGACCCTCTCAACGGGTCGTCCAAGTCTGCTACTTCAGTCTTCAATAGGCTGAGCCAAAGTTCAAGTGGGTCCGTAAAGAGGATCGCGATACCTGAAAGGGCTATCCGAAAATGAATAGTCCTCCCAACTCCTCTGGCAGGTGAATTCGTCAAAGGTGCTTCTCCTACCAAAGGATCGGTCTTCGAAAGAGTGGCCGTGCGAACTCCTGCTACGTGTGAATTCATCAAAAGTGCTTCCCCTACCAGAAAGTCGGCCTTCGAAAGATTGGTCGTTCCCTCTCAACGGACATCGGTCTTCGACAGGCTGGCACCAGCAGCATCCCCTAATCAAAGCCTGGGGCACGATAGAGCCGCTTCCACAACTGAGGTGGTCTCTTCTGTAATACATGCTCGATGTCGCCACTGGAGCCGAGTGAGGAAAGCTGGGGGCAACTCCCCCTCTGGACTTACTCCACCAGCTCCAATGGTGGAAGTTTACGCTGCTGTTCAAACCGAGAACAGCTTTGAACCGCTAAAGAAGGTGAGCAAAAACTCCCCTACCGCAGTTCTGAAGAAATCTCTCCCACCTGCTGAAAAAATGACACAGGCAAAACCGGAGCAGCCTCCTCAGCGTCCGTCCTCCTAAATCCACAGGGTCTGGTGGAAAGTCAAGGATTCTGTGATCAACAAAGACCACTCTCGTCGACCGGAGAAAATGAAGGCTCGGCAAGAAGAGGATCATCCCTCCGCCATACCACGAAGGGCATCGTCCACTTCGACCCCCCACAAAAGGAGAAGGCTGGAGAAAATTCCACTGCCTGCAGCAAATTCCAAAGGCAATGGACCCAAACGTCCCAAGTCTGGGGGCATGATAGTGCACACGGTTTACATGGCTTCCGGAAAAGAGGAAAATCGTGCTTCCGTGGGTCATCGGCCGCAAACTCGGTCGTTGACAAAAGCTCAGGAATAGCAACAAAAGCTCTAGGAGATGCTGACGAAAATGGCAGCACTCACCGGACAGAAAGAAAGTCCGGAGTCAGCATCAGAACAGCACCTGGAGCAGGAGATCGATACAGAGTTCCTGCGAAGGGTGCTTGAAAGAAAGTGCAAAGAGGCCGCGGAACAAGCTGCTAATATAAAACAGATGGCACTCCTGTTCCAAGACAGGCTTGGAATGATGATCCGGCCAGAACCTCCAGCTGAAGACCCGCCGATAATTATCGAGGACGACAGAGGGGAAACATCAAACCCTCTTCTAGCTTTATCAACAGCCAGAGAGGAAACGATCTCCACGGCTGTCCTTGATGATCACATAGCTTAACAAATATGATTCATCAAGCGAGTGAAACGGCTGGCCAAGTCGTCAGAATCGGGTGACGTTACCCAGGCTGGTACGATCAAATCAAGTACCTGCCGGGATATACGATCCCCAAGTTCCATGTGTACAAGGGGACAGGCAATCCTCATCAGCATGTGGCTCAGTTCAGAGCTCTGTGCGGCAATACTAGAAGCGACGACAAATTGCTGCTTCGCCAGTTTGTTGGCAGCTTGTTAGAAACGATGTTTGAATGGTACTCGGAGCTCCCAAATGACTCCGTAAAAACATTCACGGAAATGGAGTTGCTATTCACGCAGCGGTTCGCCAGCACAAGCGAACGCACCCCGATCACGACGTTGATCAACGCTAGGGTGAAGCCAGGTGAGACCCGGGTTCAATACGCAATCCGGTAGAGGATCCTATGGTCAAAATGCGAACAACGCATCGAAGAAGCTCTGGCCGTGGGCATGTTCATAGGGACTCTAGATCCTCAGGCGACTGTGTCCTAGTTTATGAAGTTCTTTAAGTCGACTACCTTCCAGGCTCTGATCGACAAGTTAGCCCAAATGGACCAGATGAGCCACGGGCCTTCCTCTTCAAAAATGGACCCTCGGAATGCAAAGGGTAAAGGGAAAGCGACCTTCGTTGCCAACACTCAACAGCAACCGAGTGACCTGAAACCGGTTGCTCGCCAAAACAACGCGCGCCTGCGCTAATCCCTAGAAGAGAAGTTAGGACGTGCTTACTAGATCCCCCGTGATAAAACGAGGAGATTGTTCGAATTCGTAATGCGCAACAAACTCATCACTCTGCCAGACCCAAAACGTCCACCGCAGCCTGGTGACATCAACAACCTCAACTACTGCTCCTATCATAGAATGGTGAGCCACCCAATCAAAGATTGCTACGTCTTCAAAAATTGGATCGAGGACCAGTATCAACGGGGGAAATTTGTTCTTTCCGAGAGCTGGAGGGTAAACCCGCCACAGAGGCACGCTCCTAAAAAGGTGGATACGCCGGGGGCATTATGCTTATTTGTGGAAGAAGCCCCATGGGAAGTAGTCCTTTTAGCTAAAACCAAAAGAATGCTGAAGGATCTTCAAGTATGTCCGGCGATCAGGTGGAAAAGCCCGCTGGAGCCCGGAATCATTGAAGAGATGCTGAAACTGCGTCCCACATCGAAAACTGCTAACGATGGGCAAAACACCCAAGTTAAGACTTCAAAGTCTTCGAAGGGAAAGAAGAAGACCAAGAAGCCCGTACTGCCTGACGACAAGTGCACGGACCTGCAAAAGTATATCGACGCGCTGGAGGAGTACAACCAGAAGGCGCGTACCTCAGTCACCCTCGAAGAGTTTCTCAACCATATACTTGAGAACGGAGATAGTGACGATGATGAGGGAAATGACTCGTCTGCAGAAACTGAAGATTATGTAGCAAGTTGCCACATGGTTTCTCATTCGTCATTAAATAATGAAGAAACTCCCTCGGCGTCGAAAAGCAACACAGAGGAACTGAGGGCAGGATCGGTGCCAAAGTCTTTGAAGCTGCCAGAAGACCCAATTGACAGGCTGCTAAATGAGGCTTTTCAAAAGAGCAGGGCTGACCGAGAACGTGAAACAGCTATATACGAAAAGGCCAAGTATCGGCGTCAGGATGAAGAAGACGCAGCGAGGAAGAGTCACAAAGTACTCCAACCAGACCGAAGCACACCTGCGGCAAACAAAAGCAGTTTTAAGACGAAGAAAAGGTCAAGGATTGGAGGGATGTCTTCATAGACTACTTCAAATCCCATCGAACGCCCGAAAACGCGTCGTCAAGATATCAGCTCATGAAACGGGCTCTGTCTTTCGCCTTCGTCAATAATACTCTATACAAGAGGTCGCTTGACTATCTGTAGCTAAGGTGCTTGGGGCCAGAAGAAGCAAAGAGAGCCGTCTATAAAACTCACGACGGAATCTGCGGTTTTCATCAAGCCGGACCAAAGATGAAGCTGAAGATCAAAAGAATAGGTTACTACTGGCCCACAATGATTCAGGACTGCCTCGAATATGCGAAGCAGTGTCACCATTGAGCCAGCGTCATCCAAAGGACATCGGTTCATATTGGCAATGACCGATTACTTCTCTAAGTGGGCAGAAGCAGTACCGCTCAGGGAAGTGAAGACAGAGAACATCCTCCATTTCTTCAAGACGCGTGCCATTTACCCGCTCGACACTCCGCGACGGATAATTTTAGATAATGGGCCAGCCTACAGGAGCCATAAAATCAGCCGCTTCGCAGAGCAGCACAATATAAACTGGAGATATTCCTCTGTCTATAATCCCTGTTTACCGCCGGAAATCGGGAAGACGAACGTCTCGCCTGAAATTCGGGACAGATGCTAATATGTGCTATCCGTCCACCTCTCCGAAGATGCTAAGTTAATTTATGACACCATGTATTGAAGGTTTAAACGGATGCGGCCGATGCAGCAGACTTCGTCAGATTCCCCCTCGTTTGAGGGGTTTTTGATTGTGGGGACGCTCTTCCCTGCAGGAGCAAGCCCCTGCAGTTAATTACGCTACCGCATCGCGGTAACAACTTTCTCCTTCTCCAGATGGTCACTTCGTGTCGTGGGTGTTTGTTTTGTTTGTGGTTGCCCGTGGATTGTATATGGAGACTAATTTATGTTGTCGCCCGTAGGGCGTGGATCGGTCCAAATCCGTATATTCTTAGATTTGGGTCTTGGTTTGGGTTTAAGGATACGTTAGTCTCATTTGAGACTAAGATCAACTTAAACGTATGTTAAGGATACGTTAGTCTAATTTTTAGACTAAGATCAACTCAACGTTTGTTAAGGATACGTTAGTCTAATTTTTAGACTAAGATCAACTCAACGTTTGTTAAGGACACGTTAGTCTAATTTTAGACTAAGATCAACTTAACAGGATCATTTAAATCCAACAAAAGAGCATTTGGGCTCTATTGTTCTAGTTTAGGGACTTTGCGGTCAATTACCAGTTTAAGGACATGGTGGTCCAAGGTTAAGGACATCATGTTCCGTGGGTTTAAAGGGACCCCACAGTCCGAGGTTAAGGACATCGTGGTCCATGGGTTTAAAGGGACCCCACAGTCTGAGGTTAAGGACATCGTGGTGCGTGGGTTTAAAGGGACCCCACAGTCCGAGGTTAAGGACATCGTAGTCCGTAAGTTTAAGGATCCCACAGTCCAGGTTAAGGACATCGTAGTCCGTGGGCTTAAGGACCCCACAGTTCAGTTTAAAGACGTCATAGTCTGCGGAATGTATGGTTGTTGGGACCCGTCACCTCTCTGAAGACGTTGAAGGATTACAACGACATAACTCAGAGGAGTTCAGAGATGTACCCTTGAACCAATTTTGGTTGGGAGATCTATAGTCCAATTTGGGACTAAGGTCTGTTAAAAGGTTTATGAGCATATGGGCTCAATTGATATGAGTTGAGGACTTATGGCCAAACTTGGGCTAAGTCCAATAAATGTTTAACATTTATTGTTCTGGCTATTGAGCCTTTATTTGGGCTTGGCCCTTTTAATAATGCTAAGCATTAGATCCTGACATTTTTTGTCTTGTATTGAATGCATAGCATTCATCAGAACAATGTGTGTTCTGACAGTGCGCCACGTGGCACGCCAGGCGCTTTGCGCCAATTAAAGAGCGCATTGCGCTTCTGCCAAGTAGCACATATGAAAAGGACAAGTGTCACGCTTAGCGCTAAGCGCCGGTTTATGAGCGCATTGCGCTTTCAATTTATGAGCGCTTTGTGCTAGTTTAGTGGCGCACCAGTGAGTGACACGTGGCGCGCTTGGCGCTAAGCGCCAGCCCATGAGCACAGTGCGCTGTTTCAGAAACGCAAAGCGCAAATTGTATTTGTGATTGACACGTGGCATATTTTGGCGCTGAGCACCGGTTCATGAGCGCAAGGCACTTTTCAGTAGCACAAAGCGCAGTTCATCAAATTTTATGATCAGAGAACAAGTTTATGTTCTTTTTAAAGGAGGCTTTGCCTCAAGAACAACAGTTCTTCTTTTTGAAAGGGCTTGCCTTTGTAGATCAATGATCTATATGAAGAATATGTTCTTCTTTATTATTTGATGAGATCTATTGATCTCTTTTATGAAAGACCTTGGTCTTTTTTAGATCTATGATCTTTTTTAGAAGATAGTTCTTCTTTTCATAAGATGATTACATCTCTGTGTTCATTGTTCATGTTCTTTACCTTGAAGAAATGATCTTCTTTTGCTAAAAGCTTGCTTTTTCTTTCTTTGAGTTTTCTCAAAGTTTATAGGGGGTTTCTCTATATTGGACTTGAAGTTTTGGGGCCTTTATATAGGGCAAGTTGATTTGTTAAATCAGTTAAAGAGATCTTTCTCTGATTGATTTGAGAATATTTCCCACCGTTGGATCTTTAATCCTATGGCTTCTACTTTGCAAAAGATAATCTTCTTGTTTTTAACAAGATTGGAAAAAATCTTTCAATAACAGAATTTTAATTCTGATTAATTAATAATTTATTATTAGGTCTTTTGATCTAACGGTGAGGAGTTCTTAATTCCAGCGCTGGCGCACCCGTGCTTTGCACGTGGTGCGCTGCTCACAGCGCAGCGCACCTACGTTTGACACGTGGCGCGTAGCGCAGAGTGCAGCGTAGCCTGCGCTAGCGCATCCGTGTTTGACACGTGGCGCACAACGCGCCTAGCGCTGGATCTGAAGCGTTGCTTCAACTTTTAAATTTTGAATTTTAAAACAGAGCTATGCTCTGATTGGGGGAAACAAATGCCCCCCCACCGTTGCGCTCACGTGGCCCACATATGAGTGCAACGGTGGCGACATATGCGCCCTTGGATCAACTCAGAAGTTGAAGAGGCATTTTAATGCCTATAAATAGGACTTTGGTCCCTTAGATGATTTTCATCTTCTTCTTGAGAATTTTCACTTCTGAGAATTTCATTCTCTCACAGAGCATAGCTCTCTTGTTTAAAACTTTTTTAAGAGTAAAACTCTGTCAAAACTTAGGTAAAGTTAAGAACTTTTAATAAATTAGGGTTTTACCCATTAACAGAGCCTTGCTCTTCATAGATCTTTTATCTAAAGAAAACCCATTTAGGGTTTCATTAATAGAGCTTTGCTCTCAGAAAGGATTTTACTTATAACTTTTGTAATCCATTAATGGAGCTTTGCTCCTTTCAGATCATATAGAAGGACTCTTAAGAGTTTGTTCATGGATCTTGAAGATCAAAAATGAAATCTTATTTTTGATGGATCATCTTCTCAGAGCAAGGCTCTTCTTGAGGAATTGTATTCCTTCATCATCAGACTTTGACAGATGTCTGTCTAGTGAAGAACGCTGCTCTCAATGGGAGTTTTACTCCTCTGCTCGAGGGATTTCTCTCATTTAATGAGAATATCTTGAGGATTTCCTCTTTTAATGACAGCCTCATCAAATGATGAGGCTGTTTTATTAATGATGAACTGTTATCTAGATTTTGTGGGTCCCATTTGGTCCCTTTTAACTGCATTGCAGTGCGGTACGGACTTATAGTACTTTGTAATAGAATTTAATTTATAGCATGGGTAGCTGAAAATTCACTCTATTTCGCGCAGGCATTATGTCTTCCGACACCTCCTTCCCGTTCATTCGCTCAGACGACGGGTTCCCTGAAGCACCCGTTGACCGTGAGGTTTTTGTGTTGATAAAAGACCATGACCCAGAGCAAAAGAGCCTTCATTTATGGGGTAAATGGTATGACCAAATTATCATGGGCCGACGGAGCTTTTCCTGTGCGACACCCTTGGAGCCTATTTCAGCAATTGCTTATGCAGATGCGCCTCCGATAAATTACACTGTGGAGGAGGTTAACTGGACTTCGGAAGGTCTCCTTCGGCCTTCTATCGCCGCAATACCCGTGCAGCCGCCGGTAGCTTTGGACATCCTAGGGCGACGCATATGTCAAGACGAGTCGCGTCCTTGGGGACAGACGTACAATGTAGGACTAACTCCCCGTCACCCAGCCGGGTATTTGCAGTGGGCCCAGTATGTTTTATCGGCGAGGAAATCACAGTTGATGAAGCTCGGATTGTATCCCGCCGTTTATGCTTCTTTGTTTCAATATTCCACACCCACTACATAGTGGGTCAGGGCATTTCTGGAACCGTGGAACACTCCAACTCACACCTTCCTTCTATCAGATCGAGAAGTCTCCATTTCTTTGGAGGAGTTTGCAGAGGTCTCAGGTTTACCCGTTAGGGGGGAATATTATGAGGAATTGTTTCTCCCGGATGAGTATGTTTTCGCTACCAAATCCATGGTAATGGGTCTTACTCCCGAGAATGCTATTCAACATCAATTTCCGAGCTTGATAAAGGTGTTGAATATGTATGAAAACCTCTCTCTCGCATCCGAAGGTCGTGGAGTTAATTTTACGGCTTTTATTGCTGATTTTCTTCGCCCGGAAATGTTGAAGGAAGAAGTCGATAAATTTGCCAGTCTTGACGACCCCTTCGGCTTGGGTTTAGGCAATCTGCCGGTGATGGAGGTAGATCAGAAAAGCTTCTTTCTACCTGATACCCCGGTCATCCCTTTTACAGAGCTGGCGGCTCCTGGGATTGATGAAGAAACGTTCTTTTTAGGGTTCCTTAGATTGTAGCTGAGTTAGTTCGCGCTTCCCATGCACCCTCGTCGCATGAGGTCGTCCGTCTTCTATCCTGCGCATTGAATGGTTGCCGGGATACCAGTAGCTGTAGGAATTGCTGGGTTAGCCCATATGTATCACGACCTCAACTTGGCAGCTGATACCACCGAGCCAGTTGTGCAGTCGGTAAATTTCCCGATGCATTATTTCACGTCATGGCTCGAGTTACACGTGCTAGGCGTCTTTGGCATCCACAAGAGACCGAGTTTTTATGACAGGTGCAGGTTCCCTCGGATCATGTAACTGGTTGGCGCTTCTATCGTGACTCCAATGCAATGGGAAGCTAGAGGCTTGCTTCTTCGCCCGCGCACGGTTGGGGATGGCATGTCTTTTACTGATAAAGTTTTGACTGTCGGCCAGAAGTCGGGGAAGACGGTGCTGCCCTTTGCAGGACATATTTAAAGATGGGGTCTCCGTCTTGAAGGCTCGGGAGATTCTTCATCTGTACTCCATCCGGCCGGGCTTTCTTGTATTCAAGATGAATGACTCGGCTTTATTCATGAGGTATAATCAGCATCGCTTCGCCCAGCAATTAGGTTACAATCAAGGCGTCCCACTTGAGGCTTTTTTGGTCGAACCTGCTGCTACTGAAGAGGGAATGCGGAGCGCACTGCATCATTTCATGCGCTTGAACACAGAGTCCAACTTCTTTATCAGCGAACCGAGCTGCATCCCAAAGGCCCTTAATGTATACGTGGCGTGGTATCAGCATTCAATGGGCGCCGTCATCAGGGAGGAGAAACGATTGTTGCTTGACCGCAAGGGTGCAGTGCCGGTTGGTGATCGAAACGTTCCTCTGAAGCGACGGAACATTGTTCATCCTCCCTTGAGAGAGGTCACTGTAGTTGAGCTTCCACACGTGCTAAGCCCTACGTGCGGGTTGCCTCCATCCAGCGTTCCTGAAAAAGAAGTGGCTGCCGCGTCCCCCGAGTCGGACGTAGGAAAAGAAATTGGGACTCGTCGTCCAAAGGCGTCTACCAAACGCAAACTCGTGTCACCGGCCTCCGGCGCCCGTCCTCAGAAGAAAAAGAAGCAAGTACTTTCTTTGGACACCATATTAGGCTCGACGCCCCCTACTCCGTCTAGCGAAGGCTTGAGCGAATATGGGACCAACGAGGGTTTATTCGGGATGCTTGATGATGCCGATTTGGAGGTTGCCATTGAAGCTTCCAAACAATCGGCCGCCCTCGAAAAAGAATTAGCCGCCCTTGCGCAGTCAGGTATACTTTATCCTTATCTCTCCGCTATTTATTTCACTCTTCTTTTTTTATCAAACTCTGACTGACGCCTCCTGTTTTAACAGGTGCCTCTACAGAAGAAGCCATTGCTGCTTCGCTTAAAACCTTTGAAGAGGAGGATAGGCTTCGCGCCTCATTGCCGACAGAGGCTTCGCTTGAACGACCGATGATGGATACCGTAACGTTTCCGGAGGTAAAACCTAGCCCTAGTGATAATATCTCCTTGGCGAAGGTCCTGAAGAAGTCTCCTGTCCCAGTCAAAACCGAGAAGCGGCCCAAAAAACATACGGCCAGGGGAAAAAAGCGATCTTCTGCAATCACTAGCTCTAAACCAAAGCGGGGGAAGAAGACCGTTACTAGTCCACCGGAAAACGGTCTTCTTTTTCCTGGTTCATCTGCCGAGGAAGCCGCACAATTGGCTGAGGCTACAAGACGCTCACAAGACGAATCCGAGAATGTGAGGATCCCGAAAAGGCGTTACCCTGCCGTCATCTTTTATGAAGACCCTCCGTGGATACAGCGACTATTCATACGCCCTCTGGAAGAATGGGGCGAAAGGGCTCTTAAGCAGGCCGTCTCAGCCGACGCCGAGGATGCACTTTTATTATGGACCGGTGGCCACGAGTTTACTCTCGAACCTCGGCGAGCGTACCGCCTCAGGAAGGAGCGTCGGCTTAAACAAGCCATACTAGAAGCTCCCTTGCGCATCGGTATGTTCATATATCTCTTTGTAATATTTTGTATTGCTTGTATACATACATACATACATACATACATACATACATACATATATATATATTCTTATCCTCGTACAAACTTTGCAGGGACTTCGGCGATGTCAGAGAAGCTGAGTCCAAGTCGCGCCCTGACTATGGACTTTGCAGATAACCCCGATGAGGCACTAATCAGTGTGGAGGGGGTTGACGCCATTGTTGTTCCTAAGACGGAGCTTCCCTTGGTGATTCCTGCTCTCCAGGTGATTGCTCCTCCGGAAGAGGCATCTTCATTGGTTGCGGATCCAATGGATCTTTCTGGAGACGGCCCGGAGACTGTGGGACCGGTGGTCGAAGCCACTGTCGTTTCATTAGAGCGTGTAGCGATGGTCACTGCTTCTCCACCGGACGTTATTATACCAGCCGACATTCCTGATGATGTGCTCGGGAACATGGAGGAGGGTGAGGCAGTCGCTGCATCCAGTGATGCCCTTGTCGTGGTCTCGACCGGTAACTTACCAGGTAAATTTCAGGTTATTGCTTTATGTTCTATTCTGCAATCCCTTTTCTACCTTTTCTGAAAGTACTTTTTGTTTTGAATGCCGCTGCGGTGGGCGTTGAGGTTGTGCCACCCGAGGAAGCGCCACCAGTTACTGCTTTGACGGTGACCGCCCCTCCATCTTCTCTTATATCTTATCAAATGCTGGAAGGTATGGGTTTATGATAAATGTAAATCAGGGACAACATCTTTCGTGTACTGACCATGTATCATCGTGATCTCGCAGGAGCTCTTCTTGATCATTTGTATCAGGTGCTGAACCCGCACTTCTCTTTTCCGTCGGAGATTAGTTCGTCCGCTGGTGTCGATGAGTATCTTTTCTAACCGATGTCCTTTCTTTTCTTTAACGAGCAATCACGTTATTGCTAATTCTTCTTTGCATTACTCATAGCCTTACAAATTGAAGGAGGGGTCAAGGGTATCGCCGCGCCACCGGAACTCCTAGCTTTGCCCCCTGTTGCAGCCGGTATAATAGACTCTATTTTTCATGTATTTTCTTTATTTCTTGAGCCGTCATCTGATTGTGATTTGTTTTGCAGCGGTCACGTCTATTCCAGCCCCGTTCGAGTCTCGCGTCATAATGCCGGCCGGACCCTTTTCTAAACGTCCATCCTCGAAAGGCGCCGTGAATAGTCTGCGTATGGAGAGCGACTATATTGAGGAGCTCGACGTGGAGACTCCTACATCTACCGCGGATTTTGCCGCGGAGGTTAACCTAATGCTGGCGACGCTTGTAAACTTCCATAACGAAGGCGTCGTCGAGTCTTGGGTTAACCACTGCCGGAAGTTTGAGGCCTGCCTGCATGAGCTCGAGCTTATGCGTCCTGCTCCTGAGATTCAGGTTTTGAACTCCCAGCGGGCTGCATGGGTTAAGCAGAGTGTATCCTTCCTCCACCATTTTGAACAAGAAGCGACCTTGAAGTGGAAGGAACGCGAGGAGGCTTCTGCTGAGTCTGTTCAATTGCGTGCCGAGGTTGAAGCGAACGCCACGCAACTGAGAGCTGTCTTTGACACCTTGCAGCAGTGTATTTCGGATGGGCTTGTATTGAGACAGAAGCCCGACTCTATCGAGCGGATTATGCAGAGTCGCGAAGCTGCTCAACGGGAAATCGATGAGAAGATTTCATCATGCTTGCAGCAAAGGACTCGAATCGAAGCGGAGATGGCTGCGGCGGCTGATCAAGAAGAGGGGCTGAGGGAAGTGCGCGAGCGACTGATCGGACTATTGAAAGCGCTTCCTTCTCAATAAATTTTTTGTACCATTTGTAATTTTGAATAAAATGTATTCATTCTTTTATTCTTTCATATGATGTATTTTGTACCCGATTGAATTCATGAGTAAAAGATACATTTCTTTCACAATGTCTCTTTGATTTCTTCTTTTCTTTGTTGTTAGCATGTCACTTTAGTAAGCATAGCCCGCAGATGATAGAGTGAGCATCCTGTTTTGAATACTTCGAGAGGTAGTGATGGCTTAGAAAGCAGGTTCAGATCTGCTGCCTAAGACTTTTCAACTTCATGAGCCGTGAGGGTCTCATGAAGACTTTTCTTCCTACGAGTCGAGAGGATGCCGTAGGTGTATTTTCTCCTTAGGAATCGTGAGGATTCCTAAGTGCGTTTTCCCTTATAATTCGTAAGGATCTTATAAGAGAATTTTCCCTCCTACAAGTCGAGAGGACCCGTAAGCAGTTGTTTTCCTCCTTGTCGAGATTTGACTTTGGAGAGTGTGGCCCGTGAATAGTATGCAAGACTCCATCTTGGACCGACTTTCAGGGCCCCAGTGCTTAGGAAACCGGTTCTTATCCCCATTGCCTAAGGCTTTTCCTTACGAGTCAAGACGAATCGAGCAGTTCTCGCAAAGACACCAATTTCTCTCACGAGTCGAGACGAATCGAGCATTTCTCGCAAGAATATCCTAACGTCATAGTTAACCTTTGCTCTTTTATGAAAGAGGTCCGTTAGGGTCTGTGGTACTAGGGTTTTTTCCGTCGTACCGTCGCGTTGGCTGATGTATTTCTTGATAGGCAATCTTGCTGTTCGAGTAGTCTTGCGACTGTCATGTCTCTGATCCCTTCGGGGGCTGGACAAGACGTCTGCAAGAAATCCTCCTAGGCTGTTTGACCGTCGGAAGAGCAAGCGTTAGGAATTTTGCCATGCCGCTTTTTACTTGAGGTTGGGCTCATTTTGGAGAGCCCCGATGAGTCATAACCACTCCGCGCTGGTATGGGATGATCTCCGATAGTCTTTCAGGTTTTATATGAGTTGCCGTCAAGACCCTGAAGCTAGGAATTTGGCCTTCGCTTCGTTTGCTTTGGCGTGTCCGAATCTTGTTGGAGGAAGGACGCTGTAGTGACATTTCG
This sequence comes from Agapanthus africanus, assembly GCA_030015575.1. NCBI lineage: Eukaryota > Viridiplantae > Streptophyta > Magnoliopsida > Asparagales > Amaryllidaceae > Agapanthus > Agapanthus africanus. The sequence goes on along the minus strand of JASDDO010000026.1, from coordinate 84,822,297 downwards.
TCTGCTGTATTGAGACAAACGTCGAGGTGGTGACCACTCCGCGCTGGTGTGAGATGATCTCCGATGGTCTTTCAGGCTTTATATGAGTTTCCATCAAGATCCTAAACCTAGGAATTTAGCCTTCGCTTTGTTTGCTTTGGCGTGTCCGAATCCTGTTGGAGGAAGGACACTGTAGTAGCTGCAGGGTTGATTACAGCGTCAGAATCCTGCTGGAATGGGGAGGAACGCTGTTGATGATCTCTAGGCTATCCCTGAACCGTCGAGATTTGGCTTCGTTTTCTGATGAAGCCTGGGGAGGGAAGGTATGATTCCTTCTTTGTTTGCGCCCCTGGATTGTATACAGGGATTGATGTGATATCACCTGTAGGGCATAAATTACATTTTATTTTATTTCTTTCCGCGATACTCTATCATTTCAGCTTTTATATCATGAAGCTCGCGATTGCCCAAGCATTTCGGCTATTTTTCGCAGTGCCCAATCATTTTGGCTATTTATTTTATTTTTACTTGCTGCTTTTTATTGCGAGTTGCCCAATCATTTTGGCTATTTGCATGCATACATTTTTTTTTACTTGCTGATTTTGTTGCAAGTTGCCCCATCATTTCGGCTATTTCGTATGCATGTGTGGCTCGCTAGCTTCTCGCTGCAAGCCTGGGATTAGACACCGATTTCGGTATCAGCACCGCTACAACTGGGATATTGCCAGGAGCGAATCATCATTTGCCTCTGTCGATATCGAACAAAGGTGGCTTAGCGAACAGGGTTAGGATCCTGTCGACTAAGGCTTTTGACTTCATGAGCCGTAAGGGTCTCATAAATGTATTTCTCCCTATGAGTCGTGAGGATCTCGTAGGTGCGTTTTCTCCTTAGGAATCGTGAGAACTCCTAAGTGTATGTTCTCTTATAAGTCGTAAGGATCTTACACGAGTGTTTTCTCTTTATAAGTTGAGAGGACTTGCAAGGGTTGTTCACCATGTAGACATATCCCTAGTCACGGATGGGGTTTTGTTAGGGAAATGTTTATTCGCGCCCATGGAATGTATACATGGGTTAATACTGAACCGCTTGTAGGGCAGCATTGGAGGTTGTGATGGCTGCTTAAGAACAGGTTCAGATCTCTGTAGCTTAAGACTTTCAAATCTTATGAGCCATGAGGGTCTCATAAGAGGGTTCTCCTTACGAGTCATGAGGATCTTGCAAGTGTAATTTCTCCCTAGGGATCGTGGGGATCCCTAAGTGGATTGCTCCCTTATGAGTCGTAAGGATCTCACGCAGGTGGTTTCTCCTCACAAGATCGAGAGGACCTTGCAAGTGTCTTTTAATGAGATTGCGCCCTCTCGGGTTTTCACAAAACTCGCCGGTAGCCCTGCTGTTTTTACTCACGGAGCCCTTTCGGGTTTTCATCCGTGCCCATTTTGCTTATGGACATACCGTTTTTTTTACCACGTCAGCTTGAGGATGCCGCGGGTTGGTAGAAGTTTAACGACGTTTCGGTCATGAGTCAACGTACGATTACGCAGCTAGATTTTGCCGCAAATCTTCGCATGTTTTGTGTCGGAGGTGGATTCCGTGAAGAGAAGGCTAAGGGCGATTTCTTCGTCAGAATCGCTTCCAAAGGTAATAACTCGCGACTCCTTGGTGTCGGCTATGTGACAGTTGCCAGCAGCTCTTTCGCGCTCATCTGTCATGCTTTTCTACTCCCGACGAGCCTTGCGCTTCACTTGTTGAACGTGTCGTCGATGGGCAATATATCCCTGCCACCAGTTTTTAAAGGCTATTCACTCCTCGGTAGGGTGTGCAATCCTCTGATGGAATAGGCAGAAGTTAGGATGTATGTTTGCTTCATCATGACGTATATTACCAGGGGAATTTCCTTTGAAAGGGGGCAGCTTCATTCCTATTGCCAGAGCCTTACCGAATCGTTTCCTTATTTTAAGCTTGCTTTTGCTGGCGATATGGATGCATTGCTCCAGTTAGGGTGTCTCGACTTTTTCCTCCAGTCGTCGGTGTTTGGTTTTTTCGAATATAGCCAGTTCACGCTCTCGATTAGCTTTGCATTTCTGACGGGCTTCGTTCAGTAGCAAGTCGATTATCTCGTCAGACACTTCCAAGGGTTTCGACTTCGATCCTGCCCCCAGCTCTTTTGTGCTGTGTTCTATCGCTGAGTGTGTTTCTTCATTAGTTAACGCCGAATGAGAGATCATGTGGCAACTTGCCACATAATCCTCAGATTCTTTTGACGAGTCATCCCTGTCGTTATTTTCGTCATCTTCATTCTCAAGGATATTGTTGAGAAATTCTTGGAGTATGACCGGGGTCCGCGCCTTCTGGTTATATTCTTCCAGAGCGTTGATCTGTTTTTGCAGGTCTGTGCGCTTGTTATCAAGCTTCACGGGCTTTTGGGTCTTCTTCTTCGAAGACTTTGACGGCTGGGTGCGAGCGCTTTGACTATCACCACCAATTTTTGTAGTTGGGCGCGGTTTCAGCATTCCCTCAACGATCTCGGGTTCCAGTGGATTTTTCCACCTGATTGCCGGGCACGTTTGGAGATCTCTCAGCATTCTTTTAGTTTTTGCCGAAAGAACAACTTCCCACGGGGCTCCCCTTATGAATGAGCACGATGCCCCCGGCACATCCACTTTTTTAGGGGCGTGAGGTTGCGACGGGTTCACCTTCCAGTTTTCCGATAATGCGAATTTGCCTTGTTGGTATTGGTCCTCAACCTAGTTTTTGAAGACGTAGCAGTCTTCGATCGGATGGCCCAATACTCGGTGGTAAGGGCAGTAATTGGGATCGTTGACGTCGTTGGGCTGCAACGGACGTTTTGGATCTGGCAGATTGATGAGTCTGTTGCGCACTGCTAGCTCGAACAGTCTCCTCATTTTATCTTGGGGAAACGATTAAGGGTGCCCTAGCCTCTCCTCGAGGGATGGGCGTGGACGCATATTGTTTTTGCGAACAACCGGCTTTAAGTTGCTCGGCTGTTGTTGAGTATTGGCGACGAAAGTTGCTTTTCCTTTCCCCTTTTCATTCCGAGGATCCGTCTTTGAAGGAGATGGTCTATGACCCATCTGATCCATCTGGGCCAGCTTGTCAATCAAGGCCTGGAAAGTAGTTGGCTTGAAGAACATCATGAATTGCAAGATGGTCGCTTGAGGGTCGAGGGTACCCATAAACATTCCTACCGCCGGCGCTTCCTCGATGCGCTGTTCGCATTTCGACCATAGTTTCCGCCACCGGATTGCATATTGCACCCACGTCTCTCCCGGCTTTACTCTGACGATGATCAATGCCGTGATCGGGGTGCGTTCGCTGGCGCTTGTGAACCGTTGAGTGAAGAGCAACTCCATTTCTGTAAACGTTTTGACGGAGTCGTCGGGAAGCTCCGAGTACCATTCAAAAGCCGTGTCTGCTAAACTACCGACGAACTGGCGAAGTAGAAGTTTATCATCACCTCCAGTATTGCCGCAAAGAGCCCTGAACTGAGCGACATGTTGATGGGGATTGCCTGTCCCCTTGTACACATGGAATTTGGGGATCGTATATCCCGGCGGGTACTTTATTTGGTCATACCGGCCTGGATATGGTCGCCCAGTTTTAACAACTTGGCCGGCCGCTTCATTCACCTGGTGAGCTCGTATTTGCTGAGCAATATAGTCATCCAGAGCGGCCTTGGAAATAGTTTCCTCTTTGGCTGCTGAAAGAGCCGGAGGAGGGTTCGATGTCTCTCCTCTGTCGTTTTCAATAATGATCGGAGGGACTTCAGCTGGAGGTTCCGGCTGTAACATCATCCTGACCATGTCTTGGAAGAGAAGCGCCATTCGTTTTATGTTGGCAGCTTGTTCTGCTGCTTCTCTGTCCTTCTTTTCGAGGACTCTGCGGAGGAAGTCAGCATCGGTTTCTTATTCGTGACGCTGCTCTGATGACGCCTCCGGGCTTTCTTTTGGCCCGGTGAGTACGGCCATTTGCGTCAGCATTTCCTGAAGCTTCTGCTGCTGTTGTTCCCGAGCCTTCTTTATCGATTGGGTAAGCGGTCTATGACCCATAGAAGCACGACTTTCCTCTTTTCCGGAAGCCATATAAACGGTATGTGTTTCCATGCCCCCAGACTTGGGGCGTTTAGATTCAGCGTCTTTGCGGTTCACCGCGGTCACAGGGGCTTTCTCCGGCCTCCTTCTCTTGTGAGCGGTTGATGTTGAGGGAGCCGTTGTAGCGGGCACCCAGACGGATGACATCTTCTGTGGTACCACGGGATGGCTCTTTTCTTGCTGAGCTTTAAGCTTTTTTAGCCGGCGAGAGTAGTCCTGATTAATCACCGATTCCTGGACCTGTCGCCAAACTTTGTAAATTTTGGAAGAAAACCACTGAGGGGGCTACTCCAGCTTCTTTTCTGTAGTAATCTCCATAGATGGAGGAGATCTCTTCAACACGGCAGTCGGAGAGTTCTTACGAATCCTCCTAAGTGGTTCAAAGTTGTTCCCAGTTGGAACAGCAGCATTGATTTCCACCATGGGAGCTGGTGGAGTCAGTCCGGAAGGGAAATTGCCCCCAGTCTTCCTTACTCGGCGCCAGTAGCGACGTCGAGCGTGTCGTGCGGTTGGGATTGTCTCAGCTGTAGGGGTGACTTCCTCATGCCCCCTATTTTGGCGAAAGGTTGTCGCCGACGTCAGCTTCTTAAAGACCGGTGTCGTTTAAGAAGTAATATCCAACCTGTCAAAGACAGATCTCTGGGCAGGGGAAGCAGCTTTGAAGACTTCGCCTGGAGCAGGAGCCAGAACAGTCAGCCTTGAAGACCGGCCCTTTGGAAGGAGAAGCCGGCTTGACGACTTCATGAGCAGGAATGGCTATCCACTTAGGGATAACTCTTTCCGGTATCGCAGGCTTCTTTATGGACCCAAATGAGCTTTGGCCCAGTCTGTCAAAGACTGAGGCGTTGGAGCTGGACGACCCGTTGAGAGGGGCCACAGTAGTGTAAGTCGTTCAAAGACCGACTTCTTTGGGGACTCCTGCAACAGTAGCGGGGCATTGAAGTTCATGGATGGGAGCATGGTCCCGAAGAATAGTCCAGTGGTAGCCTGAGTAATTTGCTCCACCGGCATTTTGAACAGCGAGGCCGCTTGGGGCTCGTAGGTTACACCTCAAGATGAGGCGGAACGGGAGTTGCAGTCGCAGTTGGAGCAATTGGAGGCCATCTCTTTTTTCTGCACAGAGCAAGACACCAAATCTAAGTACCTCGAATCCACAGGAAACCATAGCAAACCGCGATTTGTTCGCGAACACGACACTCGAAGTGTGGAGTGAAAGAGGAAAAGGTCTCACCGGGCATGCCAGAATCTGTTTACCGCTGGAAATCGGGAAGACGAACGTCTCGCCTGAAATTCGGGGCAGATGCTAATAGGTGCTATCTGTCCACCTCTCTGAAGATGCCAAGTTGATTTATGGCACCATGTATCGAAGGTTTAAACGGATGCGGCCGATGTAGCAGACTTCGTCAGATTCCCCCTCGTTTGAGGGGTTTTTGATTGTGGGGACGCTCTTCCCTGCAGGCGCAAGCCCCTGCAGTTAATTACGCTACCGCATCGCGGTAACAACTTTCTCCTTCTCCAGATGGTCACTTCGTGTCATTGGTGTTTGTTTTGTTTGTGGTTGCCCGTGGATTGTATACGGAGACTAATTTATGTTGTCGCCCGTCGGGCGTGGATCAATCCAAATCCGTATATTCTTAGATTTGGGTTTTGGTTTGGGTTTAAGGATACGTTAGTCTCATTTGAGACTAAGATCAACTTAAACGTATGTTAAGGATACGTTAGTCTAATTTTTAGACTAAGATCAACTTAACGTTTGTTAAGGATACGTTACTCTAATTTTTAGACTAAGATCAACTCAACGTTTGTTAAGGACACGTTAGTTTAATTTTAGACTAAGATCAACATAACAGGATCATTTAAATCCAACAACAGAGCATTTGAGCTCTATTGTTCTAGTTTAGGGACTTTGCGGTCAATTACCAGTTTAAGGACATGGTGGTCCAAGGTTAAGGACATCATGGTCCGTGGATTTAAAGGGACCCCACAGTCCGAGGTTAAGGACATCGTGGTCCGTGGGTTTAAAGGGACCCCACAGTCTGAGGTTAAGGACATCGTAGTGCGTGGGTTTAAAGGGACCCCACAGTCCGAGGTTAAGGACATCGTAGTCCGTGAGTTTAAGGATCCCACAGTCCAGGTTAAGGACATCGTAGTCCATGGGCTTAAGGACCCCACAGTTCAGTTTAAAGACGTCATAGTCTGCGGAATGTATGGTTGTTGGGACCCGTCACTTCTCTGCAGACGTTGAAGGATTACAACGACATATATCAGAGGAGTTCAGAGATGTACCCTTGAACCAATTTTGGTTGGGAGATCTATAGTCCAATTTGGGACTAAGGTCTGTTAAAAGGTTTATGAGCATATGAGCTCAATTGATATGAGTTGAGGACTTATGGCCAAACTTGGGCTAAGTCCAATAAATGTTTAACATTTATTGTTCTGGCTATTGAGCCTTTATTTGGGCTTGGTCCTTTAATAATGCTGAGCATTAGATCCTGACATTTTTTGTCTTGTATTGAATGCATAGCATTCATCAGAATAATGTGTGTTCCGACAGTGCGCCACGTGGCGCGCCAGGCGGTTTGCGCCAATTAAAGAGCGCATTGCGCTTCTGCCAAGTAGCGCATACGAAAATGATACGTGTCGCGCTTAGCGCTAAGCGCCGGTTTATGAGCGCATTGCGCTTTCAATTTATGAGCGCTTTATGCTAGTTTAGTGGCGCACCAGTGAGTGACACGTGGCGCGCTTGGCGCTAAGCGCCAGCCCATGAGCGCAGTGCGCTGTTTCAGAAGCGCAAAGCGCAAATTGTATTTGTGATTGACACGTGGCATATTTTGGCGCTGAGCACCGGTCCAAGGAGCGTAAAAGCACAGTTCATGAGCGCAAGGCACTTTTCAGTAGCGCAAAGCGCAGTTCATCAAATTTTATGATCAGAGAACAATTTTATGTTCTTTTTAAAGGAGGCTTTGCCTCAAGAACAACAGTTCTTCTTTTTGAAAGGACTTGCCTTTGTAGATCAATGGTCTATATGAAGAATATGTTCTTCTTTATTATTTGATGAGATCTATTGATCTCTTTTATGAAAGACCTTGGTCTTTTTTAGATCTATGATCTTTTTTAGAAGATAGTTCTTCTTTTCATGAGGTGATTTCATCTCTGTGTTCATTGTTCATGTTCTTTACCTTGAAGAAATGATCTTCTTTTGCTAAAAGCTTGCTTTTTCTTTCTTTGAGTTTTCTCAAAGTTTGTAGGGGGTTTCTCTATATCAGACTTGAAGTTTTGGGGCCTTTATATAGGGCAAGTTGATTTGTTAAATCAGTTAAAGAGATCTTTCTCTGATTGATTTGGGAATATTTCCCACCGTTCGATCTTTGATCCTAAGGCTTCTGCTTTGCAGAAGATAATCTTCTTGTTTTTAACAAGATTGGAAAAAATCTTTCCATAACAGAATTTTTATTCTGATTAATCAATAATTTATTATTAGATCTTTTGATCTAACGGTGAGGAGTTCTTAATTCCAGCGCTAGCGCACCCGTGTTTTGCACGTGGTGCGCTGCTCAGAGCGCAGCGCACTTTGCGCTAGCGCACCTACGTTTTGACACGTAGCGCGCAGCGTAGCCTGCGCTAGCGCATCCGTGTTTGACACGTGGCACGCAGCACGTCTAGCGCATCCGTGTTTGACACGTGGCGCGCAGCGCGTCTAGCGCTGGATCTGAAGCGTTGCTTCAACTTTTAAATTTTGAATTTTAAAACAGAGCTATGCTCTAATTGGAGGAAACAATCCCCAAGCCAATGGTCTAGCTGAAGCATTCAACAAGACCTTGAACAAGATTATAAAGAAAATGGTATCCAGAAACAAAAATGACTGGCACGAAAGGCTGCACGAAGCCCTTTGGGTGTACCGAACGACATTCAAAACAGCTTCGAATACAACACCATACGCGTTGGTATTCGGCACTGAAGCGGTACTCCCTTTGGACATAGAACACCCTTCTCTTTGAGTAGCAGTTCGATACGAGCTAGCAGATGACCAAAATGCCCATCTTTGTCTTGAGGAGCTCGACGCCCTCGATGAAACTCGTCTTATAGCACAACAAAATGAAGAGGCTTATGAGGAAAGGATGACACGGTCATACGAAAAACTGACTAGGCCGAGATCATTCCGCCAAGGCGAACTCGTGCTAGTCGTCAAGACCTATGATCCCCAATCGTGCAAAACGGGGGAAATTTGAGCCAACTATGAAGGCCCGTATATCATAGACAATGTTTATCAAGGTGGGGCCTATTTGCTCATGGATATGCATGGTGAAAGACCCTTCCGGCCAATAAACAGCCGATTCCTCAAGAAATACCATGGTTGACTAGTAACGGCTTGGTTAATGATAGATGACGACGCTCGTATCCGCTCGCTATCTTCCTGAGTCAAAACTCTAAGTGGTATTTGGAAAAACTTCACCCCAAAAATGGTGATAATGGACCACTACGTCCTTAAACTGGTAACGGACCGTAATGTCCTTAAACTAAAGTTTCACCCCGAAAATGGTGATAATAGACCACTACGTCCTTAAACTGGCAATGGACCAAAATGTCCATAACCTAGTACTCCGCCTCAAACAAGGCGTATCGCCCCAAATACGACAATATCTTCTCTTGGGATCTATATTGCAATCAAAGCTCCAACGGCGAAGACTGCAACTCAAGTCCCATTGTTAAAAATAAATTAAAAAAAAGGTATGTCCACAAGCAAGATGGGCGTGGATGAAAACCCGAAAGGGCGCCGTGAGTAAAAACAACAGGGTTACCGGCGAGCTTGTGAAAACCCGAAAGGGCACAATCTCGTTGTTAAAAAAAAATGGTATGTCCATAAGCAAGATAGGCACGGATGAAAACCCGAAAGAGAACTGTGAGTAAAAACAACAGGGCTACCGACGAGCTTGTGAAAACCCGAAAGGGCGCAATCTCGTTGTTAAAAAAAACGGTATGTCCAAAAGCAAGATGAGCACTGATGAAAACCCGAAAGGGCTCCATAAGTAAAAACAGCAGCGCTACCGGCGATCTTATGAAAACCTGAAAGGGCGCAATCTCATAAAATTTTCACTTACGAGATCCTCTCGATTCGAAAGGATAACTTCCCCTATGAGACCCTCACGGCTTATATAATTTGAAAGTCTTAAGCCACATGGACTTGAACCTGTTCTTAAGCCATCGTATTCCCTTTTTCCCTACAGGCGGTCCAATATCGGCCCTTGTATACAATTCACGGGCAGAAATAAACGATTTTCCCCACCAAGTTCCACCAATGACGAGGAATGTCCTCATATGGTGAACGACACTTGTAAGTCCTCTTGACTTATAAGGAGAAAACACTCTTGTAAGATCCTTATGACTTATAAGAGAACACACACTTATGAATCCCCACAATTCCTAAGGAGAAAATACGCCTACGAGATCCTCATGACCCGTAAGGAGAAATAACTTTATGAGACCCTTACGGCTCATAAAGTCGAAAAGTTTTAGTCGACAGGATCCTAACCCTGTGTACTAAGCCACCTTTGTTCAAATCAGCACAGGCAGATGATGATTCGCTCCTGGAAATATTCTAGTCGCAGCGATGCTGATGCCGAACAGGTATCAAATTCCAAGTCCTTTCAAGGCAAATGATAATTCACTTCTGGCAATATTACAGTCGCAACGATGCTGATGCCAAAATTGGTATCAGATCTCAAGTTCCATACCCGCAACAAAAATCAGCGAGCAAGAAATGCATATGAAATTGCCGAAATGACAGGGCAACTCGCAATAAAAATCAGCGAGCGAAATATACGCATATAAAAACAGCCGAAATGCTTGTGCAACTCGCAATAAAAAGCAACGAGTAAAAAGAAAGAATAACCGAAATGATTGGGCACCGAGATAAAAAGCCAAACTGATTAGGCAATCGCGACTTTCGCGATATAAAAAGCTTAAATGATAGAGCATCACAAAAAGAAATAAAATGAAATGAAACTTTGGCCCTACAGGTGAGTCCAAATCAACCTTATATACAATCAATAGGCATAAACGAAAAAGAAACCATATTTTCCCACTAGGCTCCGTCAAAGGGAGAGCCAAGTCTTGATGGTTCACAATACAACCTAAAAACTACCTCAACATTCGTCTCGTCACAGCAGACACAATGTCAACAGCGGCGTTCCTTCTCACTCCAGCAGGATGCAGACGCGACGTCAACAAAGACTCTAGGGTCGAAACAAAATGGAGCCATGGCAAAATTCCTAGCTCCAAGTCTTAACGGTTCACAAAACAACCTAAAGACTACTCCGACATTCTTCTCTTTACAGCACACGCAATGTCAACAAAGTCTCCAAAATAGCCAAATCAAAAGGAAGCGAAGGACAAATTCCTAGCTTCAGGGTCTTGACGGCAACTCAAATAAAACCTGAAAGACTATTGGCGATCATCCCACACCAGTGCGGAGTGGTTATGACTCATTGGGGCTCCCCAAACTGAGCCTAACCTCAAGTAAAAAATGACATGGTAAAATTCCTAACGCTTACTCTTCCGACGGTCAAACTGCCTAAGAAGATTACTTGATGACGTCTTGTTCAGCCCTCGAAGGGATCAGAGACACGACAGTCGGGGGGCTACTCGAACAACATCGTAAAGTCTGCATATCGGGAAACACATCAGCCAACACGACGGTACCACGGACAAAAACCCTAATACCACAAAACCTAACGGACCTCTGTATTAAAGAGCAGGGGTTAACTATAACGTTAGGACAAGTTTGCCTATAAGCCCAAAGGAGGTAAACTAAACAAACTCCGAAATAAGTCTATAAACTAGAGACTCTGGAATGAGTGAATAAACTACAAACTCCGAAATGAGCACGTAAACTAGAAACTCCGGAATGCGTGAATAAACTAAAAACTCCGAAATGAGTACGTAAACTAGAAACTCCGAAATGAGTGAATAAACTACAAACTCCGAAATGAGTACATAAACTACATCACGTCAAGTCAAGACAGAAAGACGCAACCCATGAGCACCAACCATGTGCTATGCAAGGCAGTAAGGAGAGTATTTGATTCATACCCGACTAAGCGTTCATTCACAACTGTATACATACTTAAATGGAAATAGTGTTCAAAACATGCTGATTTATGTATGTGTGAGAAGGATTATCACATGACACAACAATGGCGTTCGCACTTAGCAAAAATTCCTAAGGGTAAAGTATAAAGCTTATGCACAGAGACGAGATACACGTACGAATACATGATGAAGATGAAACATTCAATATAAAACATTCAACAGTCAATAATAAGAGAAATACATTGAAATAAACATCTACTTTACAAGGAAGAGATCACCAAATATGGCATCAGAGATACAGGAGTTAACAAAACAGTAAACAAAATTATCCAACTCCCTCTCTGCCTTCTCCATCATGTCGAAACAGTGATCTTCGCGAGGAGTCGCTCCCCATCGATTAGCGCCGTGCTCATCCGCGAAGGCGGACATGATAGCTTGCTGAGCCCGTATCTGGCTTAGCAACTGAACTGAACGATCCTTCAGAGGCTGGATAATCAAATGTGCCTCATAGAAGCACTCGATCTTGTCCTCCGCCGCATCAAGAATCGCCGAAGTCATCTATGCCGGATGAGGAGGGATGTCGGCAAGCATGAATAGGAATATCATCCGGAGCGAAACAGAGCCCAGAGGAAGAGGAGAGCCCCTATGAGTCAGGAGCTCATGCATCACCGTATCACATTGATAATCGGTGAGAAGGGGATTCGCTAGCCGCACAGCAAAACGATGAATAATCTCCTCGATAGGTACCTCCCATAGTTGCCGACGAGCGTGAGGACGATTGCAAGCCATAAATATTAAAATGGTCGCCTTAAGATCTGTTAAGAGAAATGGTTCTTTCTGTGAGAAGTGGAGGAAGACTTGGCCTCAGGTTATAAAGAGAAGCATACAAGCCGAAGTGCAGAAAATTACGTGCATGGTGGAACTATTTCCAAGGCCGGGAAAAAGGGCATGGAAAAAGAAGGTAGTTGACCTATAGTAATCAGAGCAAGAAGGTGAACCGATCCCAGCACTTCACAAACGGTGGGAAAGATGCCACCGCTGCACTCACGTGTGAGCCACGTGAGCGCAACGGTAGGGGGGCATTTGTTCCCCCCAATAATAAAAGCAAAGCTCTGTTTAAAATTTAAAAGGCATCGCCTAACGTATTTTCCACGAGGGCGCCAGCGCCAGAGTTAAAAACTCTTATATTGGCGTCGCACGTGCTCCTCACGTCGGCGCTGATGTGTAAAGCACATAAAAGAATTAAAACCTTAATTAGCGCCCACATGCACAACACGTGAGCGCCGACGCTAAGGTAGAATTAAATTCTACTCTTTGTTAAATAGAGCCAATGGATCAAAGATCCAACGGAGATGATAAATCATCAAGACTCAGAATTGAAATTCTGTTAAGAGGAAATATTCCTCAAATCATTCTAAAACAAGAAATATACCTTCAGTGCGATCGTAGAATAAAATTCTATGCCCTCTGTAAAATAGAGGACAGTTGGATTAAAATCCAATGGTGATTAAAAAATCAATCACCGTTTTGCAGAATAATTTCTGTGAAAGGGAAAATATTTCCCTAATCTTGTTCTGTAAAACAGAAGCTCTTGGATCAAAAATCCAATGGTGTGTAAAAATCACTAAATCAATTAGAATCTCATAGCGAGAGATTTTTTCAACTAATTAACAAACTCGCCTCTACTATATAAAGGACCCAAGACTTCAAGTCTAGAGAGAGGAACCCCCCATAAGCTTCTAAAAACAAAGCAGAAAGCTTCAAAAAGGAAGAAAGAAGAAAATCTCTCTTCTCAGAAAAAACCCTAGGTAAATAAAAAGAAGAGATATCAAAGCATCTCATTTACCTATTGAAAGGTTTAACCCTTTTAAAAGAACTTAGTTCTTTCTCTGAATCCGAGATCCACAAGACAAGTCTTCCACAAGTTGAGAATTTAATTCTCATCGGGAAAAACTTGTTCTTGAGAATCAAATATTCAGAAAAGAACTAGGAAATCGAACTCCTCAAAACAAATCATATAAGAAAAAAACCTAGCGCCTAGCGCCTCACGTGCCCCTCACGTGGGTGCTACAAAAAAGGGGAAGTGCATAGCACTCAATGAGCGGCGCTTAGCGTCCAGCGTCCCACGTGCCCTTCACGTGGGCGCCACAGAAAAAAGAAGTGCTTAGCACTCAATGAGTGGCGCCCAGCACCCACGTGCCCCTAACGTGGGCGCTACAGAAAAAAGGAGTAATTAGCACTCAATGAGCGGCGCACGGCGCCCCGCGTGCCCTCACATGGGCGCCACAGAAAAAAGGATTGCTTTGCACTCAATGAGCGGCGCCCATCGCCCCACGTGCCCCCCATGTGGGCGCCACAGAAAAAAGGAGTGCTTAGCACTCAATGAGCGATGCCCAGCGCCTCACGTGCTCCTCGCGTGGGAGCCATAAAGAGTGTTTAGCACTCCATATAAAAACAAAAGGGATAAAGTGTTTGACACATATTGGGCAATTCGCATGACTGAAAACCCCACATGATTATATGTGAGCGTCAGAACTTACATAAGTGCTCAGCACTTTTTGCACAAAAAAGGGGACTGAGCCCAAACAAGTGCTTAGCACTCTTTTTCAAATGAAAAGAAAACTGAGTGGACCAAGCCCAAGTTGGTTAGGTCCCTTGAGAATAGAAACTCCTTAATTCAGATCAACCGAGCCCATGTGCTCACTACTTCCCAAACTGAATTTAGTCCCAATTACGACTATCGATCTTCCAACTGATGATATCCTAAAAGGATATTCGTCCCATATTCCCCTGAGGAAATCTTAGTCTCAAAATACGACTAATGATTCCTGGGTTTACCATCAATCCCTTTTCCCTCAAATACGGGAACTGGTTCAAGGGTATATCTCTCTACATCTCTCATACATGTCGTTGTAATTCCTCAGGTCTTCAGAGAGGTGGCAGGCCGACAACCAACTGCTTTTTGGTGCACTTCCCAAACCGACGTGCACATCCTAAATCAAATCACATCCCAAACTGGATGCATCTCATATCCTCGTTGCCCATCCCGTCACGTAACAAATACACGTGCACGTAAGATGGACAACGGACCAAAACGTCCTTAAATTAACAACGGACCGAGACGTCCTCAAACTAAAACCTCACCTCCAAAATGGTGATAAACGGACCGAGACGTCCTTAAACTAAAATTTCACCTCCAAAATGGTGATCAACAGACCGAGACGTCCTCAAACTAGAACTTCGCCTCCAAAATGGTGATAACGGATCGGGACGTCCTTAAACTAAAATCTCATCTCCAAAATGGTGATCAACAGACCGAGATGTCCTCAAACTAAAACTTCGCCTCCAAAATGGCGATAACGGACCGAGATGTCCTTAAACTAAAATCTCACCTCCAAAATGTAGGGTTACTTCGCACGACAGCAAGGTTTCGGGAGGTATCATTCATGCCATTTTTCAAAATTTTCCATGCTAAATAAGCCTAACCCTAGAATCTTAACTAGAGAATTAGACAATACATGCATGTAAACATCATTACATCTAAGTGAACAAGGAATACAACCTTTGTAGACCGGTCCTTCACTTCAAAAGCTCCGTGTAGTAGCCCCTTCGCTCCAAGTAATGATCTTCCGGACTCTAGAATGGCTCCACAAGATAAAAGGAACAAACTTGCTAGAAGTCCTCGAGGCCGAAGATGATCTACGTTGAGGAGACACCAACTCAAGCTATCTCTTCACTAATTTGGAATTAGTAAAGCTAACACCCAAAAATAAATGGCTAGTCTAGTAGAGAATGATGAGTAGGATTTTGGCTCACTTTAGAATTAATTTTCTCACTAATTTTCTTCACCTCTCAAAAACCTAGAGAGCTCACTCTTGATCAAGAAGAAGATGAAGAGAATAATGTTATTGCAACCATGGGTAAGAAATATCTCATATAACTCATGTAGAGACTTAACCATGGGTTAAGTTAATGGTTGGGTTTATAAATATCTAATGTAAAACAAAATTAGTAGACTAAGTCAATGGTTCCACAAGTTTCTACAAGCTTCAAACCATGTGACTAATTTCAACTAATTTTGATTTACTTGAAATAAATAAACCCTACATTATCATAAGCATGGTGTGAGTCTCATACACCCATGTAGTATGTGGCATCAAGCATGACACAAAAAGAAACACAATTAATATATATCACATATATATTAAATGCATAAGTGAGATAAAGAAATGCTTAAGTGAGCTAATATTAGTTAATGTAAATTAATATATCAAATATACAATTATACATTAAATTATTAAATCAACACTTGATTTAATAATCCGGCTATATCACATATAACCGGCTAATATTATTTGCATCAATTTATCGAATCAACACTTAATTCGACAACCCGGTTATATCATATATAACCGGCCGATACAAATATCGCGAGAATAGAATACAGTATCACATACTCATATTAATCTCGGTCCCGCACATATCACATATGGGCTCCTACTTTGTTTCGCCTGAGTCAGGAAACCTCTGTGTAGGACTCTAAAGACTCATCAATACGCCGGCAGTAAGTGATGATCATATCAGTCATCCACAAGCCGTCAGGGGTACTAGCTGGACGTAACGGCTATCCGAATATTGAGCGATCAGAAGATCAACAAGCAAGCTTGTCTAAACTCCCGCAAAGCTTGTCAGAAACACTATCGTACAGTCCGGTCTCTTCACCTGATATGTCGCATATCTAGTCTAGGGGTAGTATACGTCAGACCCCTGTAACCGATAAGTCGTGCCGATGTGAGGCTCATGACAGGTCGAGAAACTACTGATAACACCTACCAGTAAATCTCTGTATCATCTCTGGCTAAGGACTTCCTATTATGGCCAATCGAGCACAGCGCAACATCAACCCCCAATACCGGGAGAGACGAATCCCCTCCTATCGCTCATTTCCTCCATGTGACTCGGGACTGTACCCAAAAACCACCGTTTTGCACGTTGTCTTGAACGTGGTAAGGTGTAAATCAAAGCACAGTGAGAATCACACAAGACACTATGACGATCTTGGGTCTACAGACTAACATGTACCAATGTCACCAGAGAACTGCTATCTGACGCTAGGTATAATACCATCTAGGAGTTCTCGGCGAGTCCTGTTCAGTGTACCCTGTTTCCACTGAGCACCCGTATACTATCTTTGATGTCAAAAACCAATGGATGTGGGATCATCCATCACCCATCATATGGGTCAAGAAGCGTATACTCTAGTCTACCCTGGAATATTGATGCCCTGTCTCGATACACCCTCAACTGGGAACAATTAAAGGATGAACTTTGGGACTACCTTGGCCCCACTAGTATGATCTCCATCATAGTTCTGGTAGTCAAGTACACATCCTAAGGGCTTTATCAACATGTGAGAGCAAGACAGTATCACAATACAAATCTACTTATTAAGACAAAGACCAACCAGATAACATACTATCATATCGAGCAAGAAAGTCCTTTCTATATATGTCCAAGCATCCACTATAATATACATCATTTGTACAATAATGGCATCTAGGGAATACATATAACTAACACAAAATGGTGATCAATGGACCGAAACGTCCTTAAACTAAAAACGGACCGTAACGTTCTTAAACTAAAATCTCATCTCCAAAATGGTGATCAACGGACCGAGACGTCCTTAAACTAAAATCTCACCTCCAAAATGGTAATCAATGAACCGAGACATCCTTAAACTAATAACGGACCGAGACGTCCTTAAACTAAAATCTCACCTCCAAAATGGTGATCAACAAACCGAGATGTCCTCAAACTAGAACTTCGCCTTCAAAATAGCGATAATGGACCGAAATGTCCCTAAACTAAGACAACAGAGCCCAAATGCTCTCTTGTTGGATCTGAAACAAAAATGATCCTAAAACCTTGTTAAGTAGATCTTAGTCTCAAATTGGACTAACGTATCCTTAACAAAAGACTAACCGAGCCCCAACTGCTCGCATACATTTAAGTCGATCTTAATCTCGAACCAGATTAACGATCCTTAAATAAAAAAAACACAAATATAAGGTATACGGATTTGGACTAAATCGCGCCTTATGGGCGACGACATAAATTAGTCTCCGTATACGATCCACAGGCAACCCAAACAAACAAAAACACACACGACACGAAGTGAACCTCTGGAGCAGGAGAAAGTGGTTATCGCTATGCAGTAACGTAATTAACTGCAGGGGCTTGCGCCTGCAGGGAAGAGCGTCCCCATAATAAAAAAAACCCTCGCAAACGAGAGGGAATCTGACGAAGTCTGCTACAACGGCCGCATCCATCCAAACCTCCGATATACGGTGTCATAAATCAACTTGGCATCTTCGGAGAGGTGGACGGATAAATCCAAATAGCATCTGCCTCCAAAATTCAGGCCAGACATCCTAGCATCCTGGTCGTGTCTTTCGGCAGTGAACATTACTTATAGGCTTCATGAGTGTTTGGACATGATTGCTTGTTGATTTTCTATTCGCTCAATACTTGGGTAGTCGTTACATCTAGCTAGTACCGCTGACGGCTTGTGGGTGACTGATGTGATCATCTCCTACTGCTGGCGTATTTACGAGTCTTTAGAGTCCTACACAGAGTTTTCCTAATTCAAGCGAAACGAAATAGGGCACATATGCTGATATGTGCGGGGGCCAGATTAAATACGTGTATGTGATACCGTATTGTAATCTGGCAGCAATTTGTTATCAGTCAGCTTATATGTGATATAACCGGATTATCGAATTAAGTGTTGATTTGATAATGTGATATACAGATAAATAATATTAGTCGGTTATATGTGATATAACCGGATTATTGAATTAAGTGTTGATTTAATAATATGATATATATTTATATTTGATATAATTATATATTAACTAATAATATTGCTCACTAACTATTTTCTTTATATATATATATGATATATATCAATATATATAAAATGAAGCATGGTTGATTTTCTATTTATTGGAAATGGAAATGATGAGGTGGAAAATGAGAAATGGGGTGAAGCATGGTTTTGATATTTCTTTATTCATTTGGTATCACTATAGAATCGTGGTTTCTATATTATAATGGATGATATTCGATGCTTCAATAAGTGAGCTATTTGTTAAGCTATTCTACACTTGAGTTTTCTAGACTTGTGATTTTTCCTCACATGAGCTCTTTTCTCTCAAGCTCTCTTCATTTTCCTCCTCATCTCCTCCAAGCCCTAACACTCACATGAGTTGTGAAAGCTATGGCTTGTGAGAACCCTAGTGAGCAAACAAAACTCCTACTTCACCATCCTACACTTGATTAGCAATTAAGTGTAGTGTGTTTCCTTCACTAAAGAGTTTAGTGAAGATGTAGCTTAAATTAGCGGAGCTTCGGGTGGATCATCTTCGGCATGAAGATCGCAAAGGAAGCTTGTTCAATCTTCAAGTGGAGCCTTATGTAATCGTAGGGACTACTATATGGAGCTTATGAAGTGAAGGACTCGGTCTTCAAAGGTTGTTTCCTCTTTCCTTTAGCTTATCTCTTTAGATATCATCATAGAAACCCTAATAATCTAGTTTAATCCTAGGTTAGTCTAGTTTAGCAACCCAAATTTTTAAATTTGCATGCTCGATACCGGTTTTAACCTCATGGTGGTGCTAGGGTATACTTTCAGATCAGTGGTTTCTCGGATCGGTCCTGAACCAAATTGACATGACTTATCAGGTCAGTAGGGGGTCTGACGTTTACCAACCCTAGACCCAGTGTGCGATACTCTTAGACGAAGAAACCGGACTGTATGGAGATTGTCATGGATAGGCTCGGTAGAGGTTCAAATGAGCTTGTTCATCGGCCTTCTTTTCGACAGGTACCGGGGTAGCCATTACGTACAGCTAGTGTCGTTGACGTGCTTATGGTTAAACACACTGCCATCGTACTGTCGAGTCTTTAGAGTCCCACACAGATGGTATCTGTTTCAGGCGAAACGACGTGGTGGCCGTATGTTTATACGTGCAGGATTTTGATCGAATGATAATAATAGCCGTCTTAGAATTAAGCCGGATTATTAAATCAGGTATTGACACATTTCGATATGTATATTCTAGTGTCATCCAGGTTTTCGATCGAGCAGGGTTCCGATCGAATGATAATACTAGCCAGCTTAGGGTTAAGCCGGATTATTAAGTCAGGTATTGATTTAATAATTTACATATACATATTTCGATATGTATATTCTAGTGTTATCCAGATTTTCGATCGGACTGTTGATAATACTATCGGTCTTAGGATTAAACCGGTTTGTTAAATCAGATATTGATTTAATGCTAGTATTATATTAGTAGTAGTATTCTATCTCTTGGGTATTCATATTTTGGTACGAATACGGGTATGTATATACGGTAGAAAGTATTTTGTATTTATACAAATACCTTCTAGAAGATGACACCTCATCATGTTTTTTTTTTCTATTTTCTTGAAAATAGAAGATAGGGTGGAAAAGAATGAGATGGCTTGAAGCATGGATGAAGCATGGCATTATATTTATTGAAAACACTATTGGAGCATGGTTGTGTTTTTAAAAAGAAAAGAAAATGCTTCATAGGAAGCTTAGCCATTTTCTTCAGTTAGCCATTCTTCATACATTCATTCATCACTTGCTCTCCTCACTCTCTTCTTCTTGACTTTATCCTCTTGTTAAATCCTTATCATTCTCATATGTTGAGAACCAAAGGATTTGAAATAGAAAACTACTACTAAACATAACTACATCATCTAAACAAACTAGATTAGCAAACTAGTTTGCTTAGTTTGTTTCGTTTTGAAGTTGGAGCTTGAATCGAGAACTTTCAGGTCTATCATCTAGGACCGAGGAGGCCGGACATCAAGCTTGATCCAAGAAACCTCGAGGAGCTTAGAAAGAGGAGTAAAGACCCAAAGGACATGGACCTTTAGTATAAACTTTATCACAGTAGCTAGATTTTTCTAGTTTGATAGTTTCGATATTTGGTTAGATTCTAGAATGTGTTTTCTAACGCCAAAGTTTTTAAAAGTCAAGATTTTTCGTTCCGCAACGGCCGCAGACAGCGGTCAGGACGCTAGGAATCCCAACATGGTATCAGAGCCATCCAAACATTAGAAACTAGCCGTAGATGATGCATTAGTTTCAAAACCGAAAAATTTCGATTTCGAAACCCACTCTCTGTCACCAAATTTTTTTGGTCTCTGAAATTTTTTTTAAACAAGTGCAGAGACTTACTCTAGACATGTATGTAACACACGATGAAAACGAGGCCATTCCACCAAGAGAAAACCACCCAAATGGCCAAAAGCCCCATTCTGGCGGTTTACTGTTCACCTCTATACCTTGTTTTCATCCAGTATCTTTAGTTTTGTAAATTGGTATTTTTGGTCTTGTTTGATTTGCCCCAGATTTCACCTAATGTTATTTTTGCTTTAGGGCAATTTGGAAAGTTTTAAGACTTGAAAATTTTGCATCGTTGTTACTATATATCATTTAGACGGGGTTGCACATACTTGCTTATGCTGCTGTGATATTTATATCTGTGATGGCTCGTTCGGATTGTAGTGTTGGATAGCCCCTAATGCAATGGTAGATGTACAGTGTAGATTCATTTGTATATTCATTATTGCGGGGTGAGCGTCTGCCATGTGGACTGTCGTCTCTGCTAGTTTGTATATTCTTTTATTGGGGCACGGTCCGGTTGAGGTCGATGTCACCGTTTGTATATATATTTTCTTTTCTGTACTAGGATTACCCCGCGGAGGAGTGCTCGAATAGCCGGATTCTAGAGGGCAACGGGATCGCATCTTATGGCGTTGAGACGGAGAGGGCCTTACTTTAGAATTGGCGGGTTATTCGCCGCACTCGTAAGGGGGTATAGGATGACCCACGGAGGGGTGCTTAAGTTACCAGGTTCCGTAAAGTGCTGGGTGACCTATTCACTTTGTTAATTGGGGTTGCCTCACTTCCGGGATTGGCAGGTAACTTGCCGCGCTCGTAGGGGTCTAGGTTTTTCATTGCATGGGCTATACACACGACCAGGGAACATCGGGCTTCATTTGCGGCTCAAATGAAACCCGGGGCTTCTAAATTATCCATTATTCTATGTTGCTTATCGTTGTTCTGTGATGTTGCTTATATCATACAATGGATGAATGGTTATATATATATATATATATATTTATATATACTAGTAGATATTGTATATGTTTTCCATCCGTTCTAGTCCTGCCCCCGCTCTGCCAGTAGTTAAGTAACCTAACGGTACAAGACGGAGCCCCATGGCGAATGCGGATGGCATATACGTATATTTTATTTTCGTTCTTTTCTGGTGTGATAGGTTTTAATTGATGGGACTGCATTGATTTTAATTAATACGAGGAAAAGAAATCTAAAAGATGTTGGAACAAATTTCGAAAAACTATAGTCATATTCTTTTGCTTTGTATAGTGGTATTCAGTTAGGAATATCCAGCACCTCATTCTAAGAGGCAAGAGCCTAGATCCCTTCACGGGGAGTGACCTCTTGAGCAAAATTTTATGTTACTGTAGATTACTTAGTTTTCTTCAGAACCACTAGTTTTCAAAAGCGGGGTCTAAACCACTCCTTTTCAAAACTACTCGCTTCCTTCAACGATATCAAGTTCATTACATTAAAGGGTTTTTCGCCAAAAATCCAGCCATAACCCTCCGTCATTTCTTACAAGTATCACATAGTATTCATGCTATGTATGTTGGCCTACGTCAAGGCATAGTGAATGGTAGCTGGGTAATACTTGTTTGCTGCATAGATATGCGATTATTTAGGACAGTCGTACAGTTATTTTGGCCTACGTCAAGGACTTGTATGGGCGGGTCTAAGTTAATCCAGGATAATGACGGGTTGAACTTGACTAACGACTTATGATATGTTGGCCTACGTCAAGGTCATAAGTGTTGGGGGCAAAAACCACATCGGGAGTTTTAGGAAACTTGCTAGTGTTGCATACCTTCTGGAGCGTAGTGATTAGAGTGGCTTCCATCCAGATTATCACGTGATGATAGTTGGATCCCGATCCTACTGATGAGTAGGATTACTCTTCGGAGATATTTTTCACTTTACAATTAGCTAACCTATTAGGTGTCTAGAAAAGTGTTAAAGGGGCTACGCCTTTGCGGAAACTAGGTTTATTTTAATTAGGTCCGTGCGAGAGTATGGGGAAGTTCCCTCGGAGTACCAACATTCACCTGGATGAACGGTTAGAGAACTTGTAAAGTGCAAATGATTTTGACTAGTTCTCCTTTTAAGGTTTGGAGGAGAATTCAAGGAAACAGTAGGAGCCATCTTGATTAGATAAACTAATAACCAATCTAATCTTGCAAGAGCGCACGCTGAGTGTTCCTTTTCTCTCTCTCCAGGTAGCAACCATGTCATGCTCTAATCAAGATAATAAAATGTTTAACTTGACCGAACCAGCTCATTACACTGGGCTAGGGAACGTCGATTTGGCTCAAACTTGTGACAACTGTCATGAGTATGGGCAAGGGAAAAGAGACTGTAAGGAATTCCAGATAACCCTATTGAAAAGCATTCTAATGCATCTTCTTTGGGTGTATTTGTTATTAAAAACTGTTTTTCGGTCAACCCTACCTCTTGGGTACTAGATACCGGATCAGGATCTCATATCTGTAATTTATTACAAGAAATGAGAAAAAGTTGAATGGTTGGACTGGGTGATATGTCCCTCAGAGTAGTGAACAGAGCACAAGTTGACGCTGCTGCCATCGGTGAATATCACCTAGTACTTCCAAGCGGCAACACAATGGTTTTGAACAATTGCTACTATGTACCTTTCATGCTCTGCAACATCATATCTGTTTCTTTACCTGATAAAGATGAATATAATTTTGTTCTAGATAGAAATATCATGAACATTTAGCTTAATCAGGTATTGGTTGCAGAAGGTTTACTGTGTAATGGTATCTTTATTCTTAATCAAAACACAGTCTTCAATATATAAAACACACGCAAGAGGAAAAGTTCAAATACGAACGAAACCTACTTGTGGCATTGTAGACTTGGTCATATCAATGAGAAAAGACTATCTAAGCTACATAAAATGGATATTTGAATTCGTTCGAATTTTCATCTTATGAAAATTTTCAGTCATGTCTCAAAGGAAAGATGACTAAAACTCTGTTCAACGGGCATGGAGAGAGGGCTACAGAGCTCTTGGGACACATACACAGTGATGTATGTGGTCCAATGTCTATACATGCGAGGGGTGGGTTCTCGTACTTCATTACATTCACTGATGATCTCTCTAGGTTCGGATATGTATTTCTCATTAAACACAAATCTGAATCTTTTGAGAAGTTCAAAGAATTTAAAAGAGAAGTAGAGAACCAGACAGGAAAAAGTATCAAGATCCTCCGAAAAGATCGAGGAGGGGAATACTTGAGTACGGAATTCCGTGCCCTTCAAAAAGAGAATAATATTCTCTCTCAGCTTACTCTTCCATACACACCACAACACAATGGTGTATCGGAGCGGAGGAATCGTACTCTATTAGATATGGTTCGCTCCATGATGTGTAATGCCGAGTTGCCTCTTTCTTTCTGGGGATATGCACTTGAGACAGCGACATATCTATTAAATAGAGTTCTGACCAAATTCGTGCCTACCACTCCATATGAAATATGGAGTGGTAAGAAACCATGTCTTAAATTCATTAAGATATGGGGTTGTCTGGCTTATGTTAAAAAGCAAAATCCATACAAACTGGAGGTACGCTCAGTTTTATGTAAATTTATGGGATACCCCAAGCAAAATCCAGACACACTGTTTATCTCAGAAAACTGCATTTTAATGCTGCTCATTCATTATCTATTTTGTTATATATTGGTGCTATTAACCAGTGTCTGCTCAGTAATTACAGATTACAGGTATTCGTGATTAAATACTGGAAACACACTCAATATCACAGATATAGCTGTTCCCCTCCGAAAGGCGGCCGAGACGTTAGGACGTCTTGCCTGAGATTCGGGGCAGATGCTATATGGTTTTATCCGTCTATCTCTCCGAAGGTGCCAAGTTGATTTATGGTACCGTGTATCGGAGGTTTAGACGGATGCGGCCGATGTAGCAGACTTCGTCAGATTCCCCCTCGCTAGAGGGGTTTTTGATTGTGGGGACGCTCTTCCCTGCAGGCGCAAGCCCCTTCAGTTAATTACGCTACCGCATCGCGGTAACAACTTTCTCCTTCTCCAGAATTTCACTTCGTGTCGTGGGTGTTTGTTTTGTTTGTGGTTGCCCGTGGATTATATACGGAGACTATTTATTTCGTCGCCCGTAGGACGTGGATTAGTCCAAATCCGTATTTTCTTAGATTTGGGTTTTGGGGTTTTGGTTTGAGGATATGTTAGCCGTATTTGAGGTTAAGATCAACTCAAACGTTTGTTAAGGATACGTTAGTCCAGTTTGAGACTAAGATCAACTTAACGAGATCGTTTAGATCCGTCAAAAGAGTATTTGAGGGCTCTATTGTTCCAGTTAAGGGACATAATGGTCCATTTAATATATGGCCGTCGGGACCCGTCACCTCTCTGACGTCGTTGAAAGATTACAACGATAGGTATCAGAGGAGTTCAGAGATGTACCCTCGAACCAGAGTTGATTTGGAGTTTTATAGTCCATTTGAATGTTTAAGGATACGTTAGCCGTGTTTGGGGCTAAGATCAACTTAAACGGGATCGTTTAGATCCGGCAAAAGAGCATTTGGGGGCTCTATTGTTCCAGTTTAGAGACATAGTGGTCCATAGGTAGTTTAAGGACATTGCGGTCCATGTTCCAGTTTAGGGACGTGGTGGTCCATGTTCCAGTTTAGGGACATGGTGGTCCATTATTAGTTTAAGGACATTTCGGTCCGATATTAGTTTAGGGACGTCTCGGTCCAATATTAGTTTAAGGACGTTTCGGACCAATATTAGTTTAGGGACGTCTCGGTCCACGAGTTTAAGGACCCCGCAGTCCGTGTTGATGTGTGGTCGTCGGGACCCGTCACCTCTCTGACGTCGTTGAAGGATTACAACGATAAGTGTCAGAGGAGCTCGGAGATGTACCCTCGAACCGGATATAAATTGATTTAAGAAAGCAGTTGTGCTCAGTCCAGTTGAAGAATATTCAACGTTTTTATTTATCTTTGGCCTATTAGGCCTTTGCAAGGGCTTTGCCCCTGCACTGCACTTTATTTTGGCCTGTAAGGCCTATTTGATTTGGGGTCTGTCCCTTTATTTTTATGATGCAGAGCATCTGTTTTGGTCTGACAGACCTTTGTTTGGGCTCTGTCCCCTTTTTTTTTAAAAATAATGCATGGCATTTTATTAGGCCTGTTAGGCCATTTTAATTGGGGTTAGCCCTTCTTTTCAATAATGCAGTGCATTAATTATCTGACAGAGGTCATATGGCCTGTCAGGCGCTTTGCGCTAATTAATGAGTGCAAGCGCATGTGGAGGTGACACGTGTCACTCTCTGGTGAGCGCAAGCGCAGTTAGCGCAGTGCGTTGCGCCAGTGCGCTGCGCTGCTGACACGTGGCGCGCTCTGGTGAGTTGCACCAATTTCAGAGAGCACTGCTCTATTTTAAAAGCGCATAGCGCAAGTTGTTCTGGAGCTGACACGTGGCGCTCTATGGTGGCTTGCGCCAACCCAAGAGCGCAACAGTGCAGATTTATAAGTGCAAGGCACTATTATTTTGAGAATCTTTTAGATTCCAGAACCAATGGTTCATAACAGAAGTGCAAAGCACTGTTTGTTTTCTTGATCTAATTTAGATCAAAGAAAATAAGTTCCTCTTGTTTTTCTTATCTTCGAGAACCAATGGTTCATAAGTGCAAAGCACTATTTTTATTTTGTTTTTCTTATTTTAAAGAACCAGTGGTTCATAAGAAGTGCAAAGCACTGTTTATTATGTGAAGATCATTGATCTTGTTTTTAGATCAATGATCTATTAGAAGACATTTCTTCTTTCTTATGAAGGTTTTTACCTTTTTCTTGAAATTTTTCTCAGAGTTCTCTCTGTTTGAAGCTCTTGATTTTTTTTCAAGAAAAATTGATGCTTTTGAATTGAGGTCTAGGGCCCTTTTTATAGTGCCCATAAATTAGTTAAAGTTTGTTAAAGAGATCATTCTCTGAGTGATTTGGGGAATTTTCCCCACTGTTAGATTTTTGATCCAAGGGTTTCTGTTTTACAGAAGACAATCTTCTTGTTTTTAACAAGATTGAGAAAGATTTCTTAGAATTTTAATTCTGTTTGGCGCAAATGCTCCAGAGCGTGACACGTGTCGCGCAGCGCACAGCGCAGCGCAACTGCGCTGACACGTGTCGCGCAGCGCACAGCGCAGGCCAGCCGAAGCTTTGTTTCTTTAATTAAAGTTCGAATTTTAAACAGAGCCTTGCTCTGATTGGGTGTGCTGCCTTGGGCGCTGCGCTCCATGTGCTAAGGTGTCTGATTTTGACACGTGGCGCTATGCGCACAGCGCAGGGGATCTGAAGCGTTGCTTCATTTATTTTAATTTTAATTTTCAATACAGATCTTTGCTCTGATTGGGGGAAATAGAAGATTTGCTTCGTTTCCCGCCTTGGAATTTGAACAGAGCTATGCTCTGATTGGGGTAAACAATAGCGTTTGGGAGCCGACATTGCAATCAGAACAAAGAACCAACCGATATCCAAAGAGCTCTTTTGCAATAAACAAGTGTGCACACAATTTTTGGTCCAACACAATACATGTGTGACACTAGCTCTTTGATATGGACCATATGGGGGCTGCCCTTGCACAATTCATGCAAGTAGGCA
Organism: Agapanthus africanus; assembly: GCA_030015575.1. NCBI lineage: Eukaryota > Viridiplantae > Streptophyta > Magnoliopsida > Asparagales > Amaryllidaceae > Agapanthus > Agapanthus africanus. Next base: position 84,795,244 of record JASDDO010000026.1, on the reverse strand, counting down.
CATGTGTGGTGTGATGGGTAATAAATTCTAAAAGTTTTGATGTGATACATTGCTTCATGTTCCCTCCAAATCTCTGAATGCAAACCAGATTATTTTAGACAAATCAAACAGCACCAGGATGATATTGGAGTAGACACAAAACCACCACATCAACCCGAGCCTCTAAGCTCGGATTTGGACCGGCCATACCCTCATGGAATCCGAGCTCACCGGCCCCCTTGCTCAGTTTGTCCCCATCTTTTCCCTGTCCCTTCCTTGCAGTCATATCACTTCATTCTTATTACTTGTTTAATCATTTTTGGTTCCTATAAAAGCCAGATCAGTGAGTAAGGGAAGGCTCTCCATCATCTCTCATATTCACATAGATACATTTTGATAGTTTCTTTTATTTTTGGTTTAGGCTTGAGAGTGAGTGGATTTAACTTGGTCTCTTCTTCTTCTTCCCTCTTAAATCTTTCTTTTGAGAGCTTCATTATGGAGGTTGAACAAGTTACCAATGATTTGTACCTCAACTTCAAGTGTTAATAATATTGCTTTTGTTTAATTGCTTTCTTTTCTTTACTTGCTTTGCTTTTCTTTTTATTATGCTTAACTAATATCTTTGGCTGTGGTAATGGTGAGGAAATAAGATGAAGGCTTTGCCTCCTCCTCCTCTTGTGTTTGTTTAATGTGCTTTAATATGATTATAAACTTAGTATTGTAACTTGGATGGGTTGATATGGTATATTGATTCCATGGTTATTTTGTAACCTTATCACATACCATATTCTCCCCATAAACCCCATCTTGCAAGCCTAAACTTAGAATCAATTTGGTGTTAAGTTTTCTAAATTTGGATGTGGTATTTTGTGATTAAGTGACTTGACAAATCTCTTGGTTTCATATACCACATACCATCACAAACACTTAGCAAAATTAACACTAAAACTATTTGTTCTCACTCACTAATTGTGTTTTTGATGTTGTGGTAAGTTTGCTAACCCTTGCGCTTAGTGTTGATACCCCAAGCTCAGACATACAATAGTAAGTGAACAAAACGGACTAGTTTCATGTTTTGCGGCGAATATAGGAATTTGATAATTTATGCTTCACAACGGCCTTGACAAATTTTGCTTCATGCCGGGATCAACGTAAGGACGGACAACTCATGATCAAGGGAGCATCGAAGGAATTGTCGCGATTCGACTTTCCGAGCCAAAACCACAACCACTTCTTTCTTATCTTCTTTCTTTGTTTTCTTTGTTTTCGTATTCTTTATTTTAGTGACAAAACCAACCCATTCATTATTTGTTGAACCTTAAATCATAAAACCAAATACAAAATTTCTTGCGGATTGACCCGTACCTACCGGCTTGCTATAATGCGCCGTGCACTTGCGGTTTATAAATTTTAAAACGAGAACGATCTCGCGTGTGCATTCCATTTTCTTAAAGTCATATCCGTTTCCATAACATACGCGTTTGCGTGCACGGGTGAGTTCACAACAAGATTTTGGCGCCGTTGCCGGGGACTTGGTAGTTATTAGGAATTGTTATTTCTGGTTCGTACTAACTCAATAACTTTTAACTCAATTTTTTCAAAACTAACAAAACGAAATTTTTTGTTAACTTGTTCTCTGTCCTCCAGACTTGCTAACACCCTGATATTTATTTTAAAAATCAAGTTATACCATTGGAATACTAATATAACCTGAAAGATCCACACAAAATTCGAGCACAAATTATCATCATTGGACCGACGACATCAATGTAAAATCCGAGCTCGACGGCCCAATGATGGTGTTTTTTCTTTTTTTTTCTTTTTGTGTGATCTCCAGTGTGTTGTCAGTACTGTAGTGGTATTATTTGATTTTTATAATTTTGAGTGTGCAGGAATTGGGGCATATATATCGCTTTTTGACACTAAATTTCATATTTTCCGACATTTCAGGTTTTTAAGGAATTACGACCGGCGGTCGTGCGAAGCGAGGCTCAAATTCAATTGTAAAACGTTGGTGAATTATAGTGCTAAAGATCCGGGTAGTTTGACCCGCACAAGCGAAAAATCAAAATCTCGGGATCACTTCAAAAATGGGTTTTCTTAACCAAATCGCATCGGTACGTATTTCCTAACGTATTCCTCTTGAATCCGACGCATTCCATTATTCTATCTTCTGCCGGATTCTTCACACAAGCTTGCCACCAATTGCACAGAGAACTAACCGTATTTTTTTTGCAGCACTTAAATTTAAACAAAAAAGAATTGCTTAAATTGCTTGATGTCTTGAATTCTTTTATTGATTGCGCATTTGTATCTTAATACGGATTTAAGGGCAAAAGACCAAATAAGATACGGTAAAGGATTTCATCATCTTTTTCCGTAGCCCATAAATCACAAAATTCCATTCTTGCATACCCACAGTAATTTAAAGACTCTAAGGTCTTCGCGCTCATTAGGAGAAGTTGACTGTGTTTAGAACACCGCTTAACGGTATATCGTTCACGGGATGTCTAGGCAAGTATTTCAGAGAAAGGGTTATCTAATTAAGGAACTTCGTGAAAGCGTTGGAAAACCTCCCCTTATCTCTTGCACTTACCTGGCTTCGTGATCCGTATATCTTGAGCCCGTTTCTCGACACAGTTTTACTTCGACAATCAGGTTTTTGAGCAGGTCTAGTTGACTAGCATACCATAGACTGCTAAGGGTGTAATATTTTTTGTTTTTGTGATATTTGTGAATTCTTGTTAATATGGGTGATACACGATTTAATTCAATTTTTCCCAATTCTTATTCCTCTGTTTATACTCAGTCCCAATTCTTTTGTTCAAATCGACACGTTTCATCCCACATTTATGAAAATTGTCCTTTTCTATGCGGTGACCAACCGTCCCAGATTTTTGATAATGGTCACCCACCTAACACTCTTGAACCCAGTCTCACCTCAATTAGAGACCTAATGATTAAAGATTTAGAGAAAGAGGTCGACTGGGTAATGTCTCCTGAGGGTTTTCAGCGGATACTATCCACAAAATCCTATCAATTTGGTTTATCGACTTTTATTCTTCAATTAGGTTTTCTAACAAGAAATTCTATTATCTTCGACTCGTAAATTATCCACCCATATTCTTCACGCTTCCTTATCATTTAACTTAAGATTATATATGTTCTGCAGACCTATTTAGCTTTTGGCATCTCTTAAGTTTTCCTTCTAGGGTTCCATCTCAACTTAGGAATTTTTATTATCTCTATTAAAGATATAAGTCTTATCTTTCATCCCTATCTCTTATCTAAGTCCCAATCATATACCCCTACGTGTGTGTATATATCACCCCTACACTTGGAAATTCAAATCAAGCAATCATACTCTTGTCCGTCGTCCAAAGCACTTCTTAATAGGTGAATTTTTAGATGAATATCGCTCACACATCCTTCATGCGACTGTTAATACTTCTTGAGGTACCAACAACCGATTACAAGATGTGTTTGCACATTAAAGCGTAATTCCTAGTCTTGCAACACCTCAGGCTTTAGCAGTGACTCTCAAACCAGTTGGTCTAAGGCACTAGGTGATGAAGCACCCTCGCTAAATATTTTTCTATTTTTGCAGCCTTAAGTAATCACAAAACCCAGTGTTCATTTTTTTTTATCTCTTTATTCACACTTGTATTTTTTTATTTTCTTCGTACTAAGGACTTTAGACAAGAGCATTTCAAGATCTCCTCTACTATTCCAAGTTTCAAGGTTCGTGTTTGTGCAATTTGAAGGGTATATATTTTCAGAACTTAGACTTAAGCTTAGGAATTATTTTTCAAACTTATACTTTAATAAAAATATCAATACTCTTCCCTTGTTTTAACTTAGCCCAAGAAGTGAACTCAAAATTTGCCTATTTCTAAATAAACTACAAAAACATATACTTTCTACCGTTAAATTTTAAGAAAAGTTATTTTTAGGGTTTTTAACTCACTAAGTCTAAGATCTAGTTGTTCATAGCTAGTTAACCTTTTTGTAAAACTCAAGTCAAGTAAGGCCAAAATTGAATACTTTAATTTTTATAATTTTTTGAAATTTTTAGTTTTTATGGGTTTTTCTTTTTCTATTTTTTTTTTCTTTTTTTCTTCAATTTTTATGATTTTTATATGAGGATGCAATGCAGAATTTAAATATGCAAAAGAAAAAGAAAAATATATACAAAAATTAAAATATGCAATGCAAAAGATAACTATATACACCACCATCTCTCCCAAACTTAACCAAAGCAGTGCCCTCACTGCCCGGACCCACGTCGCGCTCTCGAGCGTGAACGTGATCGCTCTTCCCTAGCCAACAGGGTTTGAATACCCCTCTAAACCTCCGTCAGGCGACGGTTGTGCTCCCTTGCCGTCGACCTAAATTCTTCCCTCAATGCATCAATTCCCCTCACAGCTCTCCTCAGTAATCGTGCATGCTCTTGAGGTGCCATTTCGCCCTCGCTCGCTGTCGAGCTAGAGCTAGGGGTGCGAGCGGGTACATTTTCCGCCGGTTCGGTTCTCGACCATATATCAGTCAATCGTGAATAGGACGTAGAAACACCCTCAATAAGAGGTCGGACCGGTATCCCTCCCTTGTAATAATCGAATTCCTTAACGAGGAGGAAGTATCGGCAAAGCTGTGTGACCAGCATCGGACAGGGGTAGTTTGCGGCCCGTTTTCCCGCACCTATTGAGTTTAGTAATAATGTGCACATATTAAAACGAGGGTTCTTCGTCATAAGTGTGTGCACAATATGTAAGTAGGGGTGAAAAAAGTTGTATTGTGGGAGCTACCAAAAATGTTATTTTGTGCCCACCGGCACACGGTCAAAACATTCACGAAAAGGGTTCGAGCTTGAATACCCTGTCGTGGCGCCCTAGAGCAATCGGTGCTCATCAGGGGCATGTAGTTCTCGAATTGTAGGGTTGGTCGTGGGCAGGTATGCGAGGTATCAGTATGACCTCGTGAATTAAATCCCTATCGATTATGATTTCGCGATCGCCCCATTGCAATTTTATATAACCCAATAGAGCGAGACACCCATCCTCCATAGATTTGTAAAATTGGTTAACTAAATCCGGTAATGCAAATGTAGAAGGGTGATTATAGATCAGAAAATTCCAACCCCTCCGCGCGATTTCATTCGCGAAATATCTACCATAGACCTCATGTGAGAACCCTTGAGAAAAATCTCTCTCTAATTGCATGCGATGTGCCATAATGATTTACAGATCTAAAAAGTGCAAGAAACAGATAGGATTTGAACAGAACGTACCTCCCCTAAAGTTTCAGGGGGTGAAGCTGACAGGCGGCGGCGGATGCGCGGCTGAAGAAGGGGTAGGGCGGCGGAATCGCGGCGGGAAGGAAGGAACTCTGCAGAAGATTTTTAGGGTGGCGGCGCTAGGGTGTATTGAAGATGAATTTTGGGTTAGAAACAGAGAAGGGGATTCGGCCTCTTTATAAAGGGGAAATGATGGACATTTGCAGAGAAACCCCTCCAAAAAGGGAATTTATCTGCAAATAAAATTTTATTTGTTTATTCTGCCACATTTTTAAAAAAAATTCCAATTTTTTTTTCTTTTTTTATTTTCAAAATTTTTTATTTTTATTTTTTATGGTATTTTGTATTTACAAATGATACACACCCCCAAACTTATTTGAAATAAAGTTTTGGCAAGAAGATTGAAAATTCGGGAGTGAAAGTGGAGGAGAATTAATCGGTGTAAATCGGCTCCTGCAAAAACAGGAGCTCCTCCGATGGGTCCGCTGTGAGGAACTGTTTCAATCGATGTCCGTTTACTTTAAATAAAGTACCGTCCTCAGGATTTTCAAGATCGACCGCACCGTGCAGATAAACGGTGCGAACTACGAATGGCCCTTTCCACCTAGAACGGAGCTTGCCGGGGTGATAATGTAACCGAGTGTCATAGAGTAAAACCCGTTGACCAGGTTTAAATGTTTTTCGCAGAAGGTGTTTATCATGGAACACCTTAGTTCGGTTTTTAACAATTACGACATTATCATAAGCCTCATCCCGCAGCTCTTCTAGTTCGTTTAATTGCAGCTTTCGATTTCTGCCCGCATCTCCCATTGATAAATTCAACTCTTTGATTGCCCAAAATTTCTTGTGCTCAATCTCAACTGGGAGGTGGCAAGCCTTCCCATAAACAAGCCGGTATGGAGACATACCAAGATCGGTCTTGTATGCAGTACGGAAAGCCCATAGTGCATCGATCAGTTTGAGTGACCAATCTTTACGGTTTTTAGAAACCGTTTTCTCCAAGATTTGCTTCATTTGCCGATTCGAAACCTCGGCTTGCCCACATGTTTGGGGATGGTATGGCGTTGACAGCTTGTGAGTAATGGAATATTCGCGCATTAAGGACTCAAAAGTCCTATTGCAAAAGTGAGATCCATTATCACCTATAATCGCTCGAGGGTGCCCAAACCGAGAAAAAAATATGTTCTTTAAGAAATCGAACGACAACCTTGTTATCGTTCGTTCGGCTAGGCACAGCCTCGACCCATTTCGACACGTAGTCAACAGCCAAAAGAATATACACATTCCCAAAGGAATTGGGAAATGGTCCCATGAAGTCAATTCCCCAAACATAAAAAATATCCACAACCAAATTTGGTTGGAGCGGCATTTCATTTCTCCGCGATATCCGGCCCAAGTGTTGGCACCGGGAGCATGTCTTGCAGTATTCATATGCATCCTTAAAGAGTCGTGGCCAATAGAAACCACACTGCAAGATTTTCTCGGCTGTCTTCCTTGGGCCAAAGTGCCCGCCACACGCTTGATCGTGGCAAAAAGACAACACACTCTTAAACTCATTTTCAGGTACACACCGATGAATGATTTGGTCGGAACAGTATTTAAAAAGATACGGTTCATCCCAGTAAAAATGCTTTACTTGGGACAAGAATCGGAGTTTATCCTGTTTTGACCAATCTTTAGGTATCAAGGCGGTGGCCAAGTAGTTTACTATATCAGCGAACCATGGTTCGCAAGACACGGTTAGGAGTTTCTCATCGGGAAAAACATCTTTGATTGGAATTTCAAGTGTAGGCGAAGAAGGAAGTCGTGAAAGATGATCGGCCACTACGTTTTCACATCCTCTTTTGTCCCTTATGACAAGGTCAAACTCTTGTAGCAAGAGGATCCAACGTATTAGCCTCGATTTAGTATCCTTCTTTGCAAAAAGGTGGCGAAGAGCTGAATAGTCCGTATACACAATAACCGGAGAGCCGATTAAATAAGGCCGGAATTTTTCAAGTGCAAACACAACGGCTAAAAATTCTTTTTTTGTTGTTGTGTAGTTCAGTTGGGCCTCATTTAATGTACGACTAACGTAATAAATCACGTGCGGCATCTTATTAATGTGTTGTCCAAGAACAGCACCAATGGAAAAATCTGATGCGTCGCACATAATTTCGAAGGGATGCGTCCAGTCTGGAGATGAAAGAATGGGCGCAGAAATGAGAGAGTGTTTCAATGACTCGAACGCTTCCATACAAGTTGAGTCAAAATCAAATGTTGTGTTCTTGGCCAATAAGAGAGTCAAGGGTCTAACAATCTTGCTAAAATCCTTGATGAACCGTCTATAAAAACCGGCATGGCCAAGGAAAGCTCGGATGTCTTTGACGCATTTAGGAGAAGGAAAATTGGAAATGGCTTCAATTTTGGCTCTATCAACCTCTATACCATTTTGCGAGATGACATGTCCTAAGACAATGCCTTCTCGTACCATAAAGTGGAACTTCTCCCAAATTAAAGTTAGGTTCTTATCCCTACAGCGGGTAAGAACTGCGTCAAGGTGTAGCAAACACTCGTCGAAGGAGTCACCAAAAATGGAGAAATCATCCATAAAGATCTCCAAAAACTTTTCAACCATGTCTGAAAAGATCCCCATCATACACTGCTGAAATGTAGCGGGTGCATTGCATAACCCAAAAGGCATGCGACGATAAGCAAAAGTGCCAAAAGGACAAGTAAATGTGGTCTTGTCTTGATCCTCTTTGGCGATGGGGACTTGGTTATAGCCGGAATAGCCATCCAAAAAGCAATAGAACTCGTGCCTGTTCCCTTCCGAAAGATACGCAAGACGGACTGCCTTGCCTGAAATTCGGGGCAGATGCTAATTGGTGCTATCCGTCCACCTCTCCGAAGATGCAAAGTTGATTTATGGCGCCATGTATCGAAGGTTTAAACGGATGCGGCCGATGTAGCAGACTTCGTCAGATTCCCCCTCGTTTGAGGGGGTTTTGATTGTGGGGACGCTCTTCCCTGCAGGCGCAAGCCCCTGCAGTTTATTACGCTACCGTATCGCGGCAACAACTTTCTCCTTCTCCAAATGGTCACTTCGTGTCGTGGGTGTTTGTTTTGTTTGTGGTTGCCCGTGGATTGTATACGGAGACTAATTTATGTCGTCGCCCGTAGGACGTGGACTAGTCCAAATCCGTATTATCTTAGATTTGGGTTTGGGGGTTGTGTTTAAGGATACGTTAGCCTCGTTTGAGACTAAGATCGACTTAAACGTTTGTTAACGATACGTTAGTCTAGTTTTAGACTAAGATCAACTTAACGGGATCGTTTAGATCCGACAAGAGAGCGATTAGGGGAGCCCTGTTGTTTAGTTTAGTGACATTGCGGTCAATAAGTAGTTTAAGGACATTACGGTCCAGTATTAGTTTTAAGACGTTGCGGTCAAGGTTAAGGACGTCGTAGTCCGTGGATTTAAGGACTCCACAGTCCGATGTTAGTTTTAAGACATCACGGTCAAGATTAAGGACGTCATGGTCTGTTGTTAGTTTTAAAACATTCCGGTCAAGGTTAAGGACCTCATAGTCCATGGGTTTAAGGACCCCACAGTCCGGCGTTTAGTTTCAAGACATTACGGTCAAGGTTAAGGACCTCATAGTCCATGAGTTTAAGGACCCCACAGTCCATATCAATGTGTGGTCATCGGGACCCATCACCTCTTTGAAGACGTTGAGGAATTACAACGTCAAGTATCAAAGGAGTAAAGAGATGTACCCTTAAACCAAGGTAGATTAAGTGATCTGTAGTCCAATTTGGAAACTAAGATCAATTATTATATTATGAGCCCATTAGCCCAGTTAAGTTTGAATTGAGGACTTATGGCCAACTTGGGCTAAGTCCAATCATGTTTGGGATATTGGCCCTCTGTTGGTTCATTGAAGGAGAGGCTTTGCCTCTGGAAACTTAGCCAATTGGGCTAAAGCTAGTGTTAAACACTAGAGACCAACAGTGTTGAACACTGGGAATAAGATTAACAAGTTAGTGTTAAACACTAAAAGATAATCAGTGTTGAACACTGGGAACAGAGTTTTCAACATAGTGTTAAACACTAAGCAAATCAGTGTTAAACACTGGGGACAAAATCTCCAGACTAGTGTTAAACACTGAGGAGAGAGGGGTCACGTGTGGACACGTAAGAGCGCCCTGATTCCCCTTATTTTGTTCTGCAGATAAGTGTTTAACACTTTTAATTCTGAAAGCCATCACGTGTGGGCACGTGATGGGGGCTCACGCTTTGATCTATTAGAATGTTCATTATGGGTCACGTGTTGACACATGAGGGCGCCCCAGAGCTCTTTTCTATTTCTTTTGCCTTTTTCTCTGTGTGCTTTAGAGATCACGTGGGGCACGTGAGACATTGCCTCAAAGTTCTTTTTTATGGATCTTTGCAGGAGTCACGTGGTAACACGTGAGGTGTTGCTTCAAAGTTCTTTTCTGTGGATCTTTGCACGGGTCACGTGGTAGCCCGTGACTCTGGTTCTTTGCATGTTTTAAAGATCTGTTCATCTTTTAAGAATTAAATTCTTCATAGGGTTAAACCCTAACAACAAACTTTAGAGGAATTAAATTCCTGTTTTCTTCTGAAGAATTATATTCTTAAATAGGGTTAAACCCTAATTTCTTTTTTTAAGGGAATTAAATTCCCGTGAGTTTGAGAGAATTATGTTCTCAATTAGGGTTAAACCCTAGTTCTGTTCATTTTGAAGGAATTAAATTCCTATAACATAGGGTTAAACCCTAATTTTATCTCAAAGGAATTGAATTCCTATCATTTTGTGAGAATTAAATTCTCAAAACTCAATTCATCCTCTGTGTTTTAGATCTGCATGGCAGGATCTCAACCCAATGAGAATTAAATTCTCAATTCATGGGGAGATGTGCACTTTGCAGATCCTCCACCAGAGAAAGAACTAAGTTCTTTTCTTTATATAAGAGTTAAACTCTTTTGAGAATTAAATTCTCTTTTGAAGCCTCACTTTTCTTTTCTTACCTAAGGTTTTCCTTTTGCAGAGAATCAAAGGCACTATATCTCTATCTCTCTGTGTATCAAAAGAAAAGGTCCAAAGGTCTCCCCTCTTCTTTTCTTGGCTCCTATTTATTGGAGAAGGAAAAGAATCATTCTGTTTAGTAAATCTCTCATTGAGAGATTTGATTTATATTTATCATTAATCGCCTTTAGATTGTTAGGTGAATTTTATTCACCATTGGATTTTAAATCCAAAGATATTTCCTTGTTATTTCGGTTAGATTTAGGGGGAAATCTTTCCAAGTCCAAGATTTTTTCATAAATTGGTGATATTTAATCACTTTTAGATTTTTAATCCATCGGTTTTAGATAATTCTTTTCCATTTTGGAAAGATTTGAAAGATCTTTTCTCAGAATTTAATTTTGTTAAAGAATATGGCTTTTAGAGCCGGTCATGTGTGGCCACGTGACCGTTGGTCACGTGTGAGCACGTGACCCTCGGAATGGGCTTCTTTCCTTCTGTGCTTTGTTCTCTGGCCGCTGCTTAGCCATCACGTGCCAACACGTGACCATTGGTCACGTGGGAGCACGTGATGCCTCTTCTGAAGCTTTTTCTTGCTTTTCTGTTAGGGGATGAATGTGCTCTGTACCGCTGCTTTAAACGTCACGTGCCAACACGTGACCGCTGGTCACGTGCTAGCACGTGATGCTTCCTCAGAAGCTTTTTCCTGATTTTTAATCGGGGAACATTGTATAGCATATTTGCTCATAACTTTTGATCCCGGATGAATTATGAAGCCCATAATATATCAAATCGAAGGGTTTTCCGAGATGCTTCCAATATCATCAGAATTTAGCTGTTTCTCCTTCGGGAGTTTATTAAAATACAGGTCGGAAGATACTGGTTCGCATTTTCTTAAGCGTATCGCTGCAATTTGATACCTTGGACTCTTTTGCGCAGAAATTTGGCGGGAACAAATGCCCCCCACCACTTTGCCCACGTAAGTATGTACGTGGGTGAAGTAGTTCAGAGTTATGCATAGCGTATGACCAGTTTCGGGTTGGTATATAATTTTTAGATTCTTGATCTGAGAAGATAACGAGCGGACACAAGCGTCGTCATTTATCATTGACTCAAATCTCGACTCTTAAGAGATATAGTTCCAAACCCTTAACTCCATGAGCCGCACCCTTCTATCTCTTTATGTTTTATTCTGGCGTGAAGTAGTTTATATGCTCATGAGGAACTTCTTCATTTCAGTGGCATGTAGCCATGGCAAGTGTGGCCCATAGATGGTCCATCTTGACCTCTCTGTAGAGCAGTGATGGCTTAGGAGACAGGGTTAGGATCTGCCTCCCAAGACTTTTGAGCTTTACGAGCCGTGATAGTCTCATAAAGAGTTTTTCTCCCTACAGGTCGAGAGGATCCCGTAGGCATAAGTTCTTCTTAAGAATCGTGAGGATTCTTAAGCGGTTTTTCCCTTGGGAGTCATAAGGATCTCACAAGAGAGTTTTCCTCCTTACAGGTCGTGAGGACCCGCAAGTGCTGGGTGCGGTTGCCCTTATCCGTATTTCACGGGATCAGGGGTTGCTTTGGGATGTTTTCCAGGGTGCCGTAGTTTAAAGACGTCGCGGTCAAGGTTAAGGACCTTATAGTCCGTGGGTTTAAGGACTCCACAGTCCGATGTTAGTTTTAAGACATCACGGTCAAGGTTAAGGACATCATAGTCCGTGGATTTAAGGACTCCACAGTCCGATGTTAGTTTTAAGACATCACGGTTAAGGTTAAGGACGTCATAGTCCGTGGATTTAAGGACTCCACAGTCCGATGTTAGTTTTAAGACATCACGGTCAAGGTTAAGGATGTCATAGTCCGTGGATTTAAGGACCCCACAGTTCGATGTTAGTTTTAAGACATCACGGTCAAGGTTAAGGACGTCATAGTCCGTGGATTTAAGGACCCCACAGTCCGGTGTTAGTTTTAAGACATCACGGTCAAGGTTAAGGACGTCATAGTCCGTGGATTTAAGGACCCCACAGTCCGGTGTTAGTTTTAAGACATCACGGTCAAGGTTAAGGACGTCATAGTCCGTGGATTTAAGGACTCCACAGTCCGATGTTAGTTTTAAGACATCACGGTCAAGGTTAAGGACGTCATAGTCCATGGATTTAAGGACTCCACAGTCCGATGTTAGTTTTAAGACATCACGGTCAAGGTTAAGGACCTCATAGTCCGTGGATTTAAGGACTCCACAGTCCACGAAACGTGTAATTACTGGGACCCGTCACCTCTTTAAAGACGTCGAGGAATTACAACGCCAAATATCAAAGGAGTGAAGAGATGTACCCTTTAACCAAGGTAAATTCAGTCTAGAATCATGGTGGTTGATCGTTAGTTTTAAGACATCACGGTCGAGGTTATGGACATCATAGTCCGTGGATTTTAAGGACTCCACAGTCCGGTGTTTGCTCTGGATGCTTCACACGGGTTCACTGCCATGCTTGGCGAGGACCAGGCTCCGCTCTGGGCGTTTTCCGTGGGGTCAAAGAGTGACGTTATCCGCGTTCCACATGACCAGGAATTTTGCACTAGATGCTTCACACGGGTTCACTGCCGTGTTCGGCGAGGACTAGGCTTCGCTCTGGATGCTTCACACGGGTTCACTGCCGTGTTCTACGAGGACCAGGATCCGCTCTGGACGTTTTCCACGGGGTCAAAAAGTGACGTTATCCGCGTTCCACGTGACCAGGAATTTTGCACTAGATGCTTCACACGGGTTCACTGCCGTGTTCGACGAGGACTAGGCTCCGCTCTGGATGCTCCACACGGGTTCACTGCCGTGTTCTGCGAGGACCAGGATCCGCTCTGGACATTTTCCACGGGGTCAAAGAGTGACGTTATCCGCGTTCCACGTGACCAGGAATTTTGCTCTGGATGCTTCCCACGGGTTCACTGCCGTGTTCGGCGAGGACCAGGCTCCGCTCTGGATGCTTCATACGGGTTCACTGCTGTGCTCTACGAGGACCAGGATCCGCTCTGGACGTTTTCCACGGGGTCAAAGAGTGACGTTATCCGCGTTCCACGTGACCAGGAATTTTGCTCTGGATGCTTCCCACGGGTTCACTGCCGTGTTCGGCGAGGACCAGGCTCCGCTCTGGATGCTTCACACGGGTTCACTGCCGTACTCTGCGATGACCAGAATCCGCTCTGGACGTTTTCCACGGGGTCAAAGAGTGACGTTATCCGCGATCCACGTGACCAGGAATTTTGCTGATTATATCCGCATTTCACGGAGTTGGGATTTGACTCTCAGTGGGAGTACATCGCCGAGTCATGGAACTGGGAGTTGCCGCTGTTCCGCTTTGCTTGATGTTGTGTCCGCTGCAACGAGACGAACGTCGAGATGATCTCTAGGCTATCTGCGACTCATCGAGATTTGGCCTCTTCTTCTGATGAAACCTAGGCGAGGAGGAGTATGATCTCTTCTTTGTTTGCGCCCCTGGATTGTTTACAGGGATAGATGTAACATCACCTGTAGGGCGTAAATTTCATTTTTATTTTATTTCTTTTTCCGCGATGCTCTATCATTTCAGCTTTATATCGCGAAGGTCGCGATTACCCAATCATTTCGGCTATTTTTCGCGGTGCCCAATCATTTCGGCTATTTATTTTATTTTTACTCGCTGCTTTTTATTGCGAGTTGCCCAATCATTTCGACTATTTTTCATGCATACATTTTTACTTGCTACTTTTTATTGCAAGTTGCCCCATCATTTCGGCTATTTCCTATGCATGTGTGGCTCGCTAGCCTTTTCGCTGCAAGCTTGGATTTTAGACACCGATTTGGGCATCAGCACCGCTACAACTGGGATGTTGCCAGGAGCAAATCATCATTTGCCTATGTCGATGTTGAACAAAGGTGGCTTAGTAAACAGGGTTAAGGGTCCTGTCGACTAAGGCTTTTGACTTCATGAACCGTAAGGGTCTCACAAAGGTATTTCTCCCTACAAGTCGTGAGGATCTTGCAGGTGTGTTTACTCCTTGGGAATCGTGAGGATTCCTAAGTGCATGTCCTCTTGCAAGTCGTAAGGATCTTACAAAAGGGTCTTCTCCTTATAAGTCGAGAGGACTTACAAGGGTTGTTCGCCATATGAACATATCCCTAGTCACGGATGGGACTTGGTTAGGGAAATATTTATTCGCGCCCGTGGATTGTATACAAGGGTCAGTATTGAGCCACTTGTAGGGCATAAATTGAAGGTTGTGGGGGTTGCTTAAGCACGGGTTTTGGTCTCCGTGACTTAAGACTTTCAAATCCTATGAGCCGTGAGGGTCCCATAAGAGAGTTCTCCTTACGAGTCGTGAGGATCTCGCAAGTGTAATTTCTCCTTAGGAATCGTGAGGACTCCTAAGTGTGTTGCTCCCTTATGAGTCGTAAGGATCTCACGCAGGTGGTTTTTCTTTACAAGGTCGTGAGGACCCTGCAAGTGTCCTTTAACGAGGTTGCGCCCTTTCGGGTTTTCACAAACACTCGCCGGTAGCCCTGCTATTTTTACTCACGGAGCCCTTTCGGGTTTTCATCCGTGCCCATTTTGCTTATGGACATACCGTTTTTATTATTTTTTTTATATCGGCTTTGAGATACTGCAATCCACCGTAGTTTATCGACATCTCGGTCAACAACCAGTTTTAGGACATAGTGGTCCATTGTTAGTTTAAGGACATAGTGGTCCATTGTTAGTTTAAGGACGTTTCGGTCCGTTGTTAGTTTAAGGACGTTTCGGTCCGCTGTTAGTTTAAGGACGTTTCGGTCCGTTGTAAAGGATGATGGTTACTACTTAGAGTTCGGGCTTAGGAAGATAGCGAGCGGACATAGTCGTCGTCATCTATCATTGACCTAGGTCTTGACCCGTTAAGCGCAGTATTTCTTCAGGAAGCGACCGTTCACTGGCCTGAAAGGTCTTTCACCGTGCATATCCATGAGTAGATACGCTCCACCCTGGTAGACCTTGTCTATGATGTACGGGCCTTCATAGTTTGGCTCGAATTTCCCCATTTGGCGTGATTGGGGATCATAGGTCTTTTGACCATTAGCAAGAGTTCACCTTGGCGGAACGTCCTCGGCCTGGTCAATCTTTCGTATGAGCGCGTCATCTTTGCTTTGTAAGCCTCCAGATTTTGTTGCGCTATGAGCCGGGTCTCATCAAGGGCATCAAGCTCCTCAAGCCGAAGGTGAGCATTTTCTTCATCCGTTAGCTCGTAGTGGACCGCCACTCGTAGAGAGGGTAACTCTATCTCGAGGGGGAGTACTGCTTCTGTACCGAATACCAACGCGTATGGCGTTGTGTTCATGGCCGTTTTGAACGTAGTTCGATATGCCCAGAGAGCTTCTTGCAGTCTCTCGTACCAGTCCTTTTTGTTTCGGGACACCGTCTTCTTCACGATCTTTGTCAAGGTTTTGTTGAAAGCCTCAGCTAGACCGTTAGCCCGCGGATTATAAACTGAGGAATATCTCCAGTCTATGTTGTGTTGCTGCGCGAAGCGACTAATCTTGTGGCATCTGTAGGCTGGCCCGTTATCGGAGATGATCTGTCGCGGAGTTCCAAACCGATAAATGACGTGCGTCTTGAAGAAATAGAGGATATTCTCCATCTTCACTTCCCTCAGCGGTATTGCTTCTGCCCATTTGGAGAAGTAGTCAGTCGTTGCCAAGATGAATCGATGTCCCCTGGACGATGCTGGTTCGATGGGGCCGATTACGTCAGTTCCCCACATTTCGAACGGCCAGCTAGCCACTGTTGGATGTAGAGGATTTGGGTGCTGATGGATAAAGTCCCCATGAATCTGGCATGAGTGGCATTGCTTCGCATATTCGAGGCAGTCCTGAATCATCGTGGGCCAATAGTAGCCTATCCGCTTAATCTTCAACTTCATCTTCGGGCCTGCTTGATGAGAACCGTAGAGTCCATCGTGAACTTCCTGAACGACTCTTTTCGCCTCTTCAGGTCCCGGACATCTTAACCATAGAGAATCAAACAACCTCTTGTACAGAGTATCATTGATGAAGGCGAAAGACAGAGCTCGTTTCATGAGCTGGTGTCTTGAGGACGCATCTTCAGGCGTTCGACGGGATTTGAAGTAGTTTATAAAGACTTCTTTCCAATCCTCAGCCTTTTCCCGGTTTGTTATTTGCATAGCCATTTGCTCAGTCACTTCCTTTTCTTCCGATGATTCCGGAGATATTTCTGCAGGGGCAAGTACTCGACGGCTTTGTACCACGATCCTGACGTCATCAAGGTTCTCATCAGCCAGTTCTTTAGCGAGCTTGGCTAATGCATCCGCTTTTCTATTTTCGGCACGCGGTATGCTTTCCAAGGTGTAGGAGGGGATTTGAGGCAGTAGTCGTTGTACTCTCTCGCCATACTTTACCAGCTCTGGCTTGCATGTTTGGTAATCGCCATTTACTTGATTGATGACCAGTTGGGAATCTCCGTATATAAGGAGGTTTTCAATTCCCATGTCGATGGCGATCTCGAGTCCTGCTATCAAAGCTTCGTATTCAGCCTCGTTGTTCGTCCTCGGCTCTGTCAAGGAGAAAGCAAAGCGCATTATCCCTCCCTGTGGAGTTACGAAGATGAGACCCATCCCTGATTTGATTATAGGGATGCTTTATTTGCGCTTCTTCACGGAAGATGCTCCATCGAAATAATGCTCCCATCGGATATTACCACCGTCGATCGCATCAAACGCGTATTCGTCTGGCAGTTCGCAATTCAGAGGGGAATCGGCCGGTATCGGATGCTCAGCGAGGAAGTCGGCGATGGCCTGGCCATTCACTGCCTTGAGAGGTTGATATGTTATCGAGAACTCCATCAAGAGCAGGGCCCATTTAGCGAGTCGACCAGTCAGTATGGCCTTCGACATTAAATACATAAGGGGGTCCACCTTCGATATGAGACGGACTTCATGCGCCAATGCATAGTGCCTGAGCTTGGTTACCGCAAAGATCAACGCCAGGCAGTGTTTTTCAATGGGGGAGTAGTTGCTTTCTGCCCCCAGTAGAACTCGACTTAAGTAGTAGAGTGCTCTTTCTTTCTCTTGATCTTTCTCTTGCGCCCATAATGCGCCTAAGGAACCTTCGAGGGCGGTTGTATAAAGAATGAGGGGCTTTCCCTTGACCGGAGCAGCCAACACTGGCGGGTTCTGCAGGTATTGCTTGATCTCGTCTAGCGCGCTTTGGCATTTTTGGTCCCAGACGAACGGGGTTCCCTTCTTCATCAGGTGACTGTAGAGGCGACATTTGCCTGAAAGGTTGGCTATAAATCGTAGGATGTATGCGAGCTTTCCCTGGAGAGACCGCAATTGTTTGAGAGTCCTTGGCGGTGGCATTTCCATGATCGCCTTGATCTTCGACGGATCTATCTCAATGCCTCGGTACCGGAAAATGAATCCTAGGAATTTGCCTGAGGACACCCCGAACACGCATTTGAGAGGGTTCATCTTCAAGTTGTATTGCCGAAGGCGTTGAAATACACTCTTCAGATGCTCGAGATGTTCCTCGTATGATTTGCTTTTCACGACGAGGTCGTCGATATAGCATTTGACGATTTCATGTATGAGGTCATCAAAGATCTTCGTCATGGCCCTTTGATAGGTGGCACCGGCATTCTTTAGACCGAAGGGCATCACCTTATAGCAGAATATTCCCAGAGGGGTCCGAAAAGCGGTATGCTTCTGGTCTTCGGGGTGCATCTTTATCTGATTGTACCCTGATGAGCCGTCCATAAAAGAGAAAACCTCGTGAGCGGACGTGTTATGTATCATCAGCTCGGTTACCGGTACTGGGAAATTGTCCTTCGGGCAAGCTTTATTGAGATCCCGGAAATCCACGCATATGCGCAATGTCCCATTTTTCTTCATTACCGGGACGATGTTGGCGATCCAGTCAGGATATTGAACTTCCTGGATAAACCCAGAATCGATCAGCTTCTTGACTTCGGCGTTGATGCTCATCTCAAGCTCGAGCCGCATTCTTCTCGGCGCCTATTTGACTGGCTTAACGTCTGGGGATATCGCCAATTTGTGGACAACTATTTCTGGATCTAGTCCTGGCATTTCAGAATAGTTCCACGCGAAGAAATCTCTATACTGCATAAGCACATCTTTTAACGCGGCCACCCTTTCTTCAGATAGCAACTCGCTGACGAATGTCGGTCGCGGGTCGATCGTCGTTCCCAGCTCAATTTTCCTGAGGTTATCTGCAGTAGTATGTATGCCATCTTCCAGTTCATTTGGCGCTGGCGGAAATTCCGAGATTACCTCGTCATCGCTGTTTTCGAAGCACCAGGGAAAGTCATCCATATTCTCGGGCTCTTCTTTTGATACCGTTATCATACGACAGGTACGAGCTCGCTTCCAAGACCGATGTGGATCTGGTTCTGCTCTTGTGGCTTTGGGTTCGTGCTTTTGTGGCGGCGTTACCCTCCAGCTTTCGGATAGAGAAAATCTGCCTTGCTGGTATTGGTCTTCGACCCAGTTCTTGAAGGTGAAGCAGTCTTCGATAGGGTGTTCTATGGCTTGGTGATAAGATCAATAGCCCGGATGAGAGACCTCATTAGCTTGCTCAGGGTGTTTAGACTTCGGAAGTGTAATCATTAGATGTTTTAAAGCGAGGTCAAGTATCTTCAGTGTTTTATTCTGAGGAAAAGAGTATGCCTGACTCATCTTTTTCATAAGGGACAAATCTGGACCGCTCGATTTCCGATCGCGTGACTTCTCGGTCCTGCTTTGTCGCTGTCGAACGCCTTTTCTGCTCTTTGACTTGTCTCTACCTCCGCGTCGGGCCTTTTGCACAACAGGTTGACAGGGAGGAGTATTTCGTCTTTGGCAGCCTGTTGAAGAAGACGTTGCGTCCTGGATTTCTCGGATGGCCATTTCGCGGTTATGGTCGTCCCGAGCTTTTTGACCCGCTTTCCTGATAAGCTTGTCCATTCGCTCTTCAAATGACGGACTCAGCACTTTGATTGCGGGATCTAGTTTTGATGAGGGGTTGGCATTTCCCGACAGGGCGTCCTCTTCTTCATCGAAGTTATATATGGCGTAGCTACCGTGGACTCGTTCCCGTTTCCCGGATCTCACATATCCAAGCCCAAGCATTTTCATTCTCCCGTTGGGCAATTTGCGCTGAGTCCCAGGGACATCCCAAATCCTGTTATAGAATCGATGTCACGCCCCGCTTCCCAGAGTACGCAAGATTGGGCACGTGACATAGCCAACCATGCTACCTATGGGTAGGAATTATCCATCCACAGTCACATTACGGCTGTAGGGATATCAAGAACAAGATAAATAAACTAATCTAACACATGTCCAAATCCATAATAACAAGAGTCAATGAACAATAAGTGCGGAAGCAAGTGGTCCAATGCAATAATAGAAAGGTACGTCCCGTAATGCGGGATCGCACCGGGAAATAAAATGCAATAAGTAAACTAACCACTACAGAACTCACAAATCATCCTGCTGGCTGCAGTACTCCTGCTCGGTCGGCGACAGTAGTAAAGAATCTGGGCCATGCAAAACCCAGACGTCAGCGCGTCATGTCAACCAATAATATAATACGAACATGGTAATAAGCAATGCAGAAAGTAAGCATGAATAAGCAGTAATATGAAATAATAGTGCAGGGTAGTGTGCTGTGGGTAGCTATACTGTTCTATTGGGTTTCTATTCTAAAGTCTTTGAAATCAATTGGTGACTCGTCGATGTAACTCAATAGTATCCCGTGCATGCCCGGGACCATGGTCAAGACCCTCGGGGCTGAATCCGAGACGTGTCGCTAGGCAGTAAATAGGTAGCAGGATGGACGAGTGATGTCAGCATCATCACTCCCGGACTGGCCAAGCCCGTAAGACTGATCAAAACAGGTATCGAACTGTTGAGTTACAAGTCGGTTTCACCTTTGATTTCCCCATACCCCCAAGTTATGTATGTCAGGTCAGGTATTCAGTAATCAAGGACTAATGCCAACACAGGATCAGGTAACAGGTCAGGTTTGTCTGGATAGACAACAGGAATGGTCCATGAGGACCCCAAGTCAGGTTTGTTGGCATTAGGCATGAGATCAGGTAAAAAGTCAGGTCATGGTACATCAGATCAAGTCAACAGTACACGGTACCATGTCAGGTGGATCACGATATATATATGTGGCCATGTTAGATCGAGATATAGGCAATATCGTGGGTGTGCTCACGAGCATATATAAGCAACCATCAGGATCTAGTCAATGCGTAAAGTAATAAAGCGGATTTATTATCTAGCAGTACAGTTTTCAATTGTGTTAAAAGATGGTAACAATATAACGTGAATAAAGAATGGTAAATGTAACTACTGGAATCAGATTAATAAAACATTGAGTGTTCCAAGAATGCCATGACAAGTATAATCTATTTAAAGAATGCAATTGTAATTTGACCGGTTTAAGTTGTACATGAATATCTGATAAACTTAACTGGAATAAAAGCACCATAATAGTAAATCAAAATGTAATCTATCACGTACGGGGTTGTTAGGTATGAATGATTCGATGCGAGATCAAGTCTCAAGTTCGAAAACATATAGGTACAGCGGAGCCTGATACGGTTAATGGGAACTTTACTGTTATCACTTCTATGTAGGGATTTAATAGGAAAACAATTAATATGGCATGCTACTAGGGTTGAACAGGAAGCAATATGTGTAAAGTGATTTACTGAATAATACCTTATTATATCATGGGTAAATATTACGGCAACTTTAAAGTTTGTATTAAGGGAAGTTTAAAGCTTCACTAGCATGTAAGCAAGTATCAATTACTTGCCTCGGGAACAGAACGGTAATGCAAACATGAAGCACAAAACTGCTGATGCACGATCATGGCTAGACTTTAGCTCGACACGACGATCGCGACCACGATGGATACGACAAGGCGGAGATGTGAACACGACCCAAGAAAGGTCTTGGCTTGGATGTCGGCTCTGGTGAGGTCTCGGCCAAGGAAGAAGACTGCAGCAATGCGGCAACTTGAATCGACGGCGACGATGGGTGAACCGGCGGCGGGCTATGGTGGTCGAAGGTGATGGAATGTGCTGCAGTGGTAGTAAGGGGTGCGGGTTCTGGAGTTTGAAGGAGACGACGACAGCGACGCGCCGACTGCGGCCTCGAAGACAATGGCGACGAGGTCGGGTGATGGGTTCTTTGGCGTTGCGACGACGGCAAGAGGTGCTCGGTGAACGGGTGTGGGTTGCTCGATCGGTTGTAAGGAGGCGAGGGCAGCGGCTCGAGGTGGCAGTGGCAATGGTGGTGGAGATGATGGCTGGAATTAGCCCGTCTGGTTGCTGGCCGAGAGCTGCGGGTTGATGGAGGTGGATGGTGCGACGGCAGGGTGAAGGTGAGGCGCCGGTGATGCCGGCAGTTGATGGGCTTCGATGGAGGAGGTCCGGTGATGATGGTGGTGTGAAAGAGGGTGAGGAGGTGGAGGCGATGTCGAGGTTGAGGGTCGACGATGAGGGCAGGCGAGGTCGGGACTATGGGTTCGAGAGGGGAGAGGCGTCGGGAAAAAAAGAGAAAGGTGAGGAAGGAGAGGAGGCGCGGTCGAGGGTGAGGTCGACGAGGATGCTGCGGCGGCGACTGCAAGCGGGGACGGCGAGGGTGCTGCGGAGCTAGGGTTCCTCGCGTGGGTTGTCTCGAAGGAAGACGAGGCGAGGAAAATGTATGCGAGAGAGAGAGAGAGTCAGTTAGAGAGAGAGAGAAGGAGAATTTAGAGAGATATAGGGAAGGGATAAAGGTAGAGAGAGAGTATCGTAGAGGAGAGAGAGAGAGTATACAGAGAGGGAATAGAGAGAGATAAGAATTAGAGAGAGAAAGAGATAGGGAAACGGAGAGAGAAAGATTTATGAGAGATAGAGAGAGATTTAGGTGGGGCCCACGAGGGGTTTAGCCCCCGTGATTGGCTGGCTCAGAATTAGAAAAGATTTAAAACATTTGAATTTGTTAACTGAGTAATCAGTTTGGGATTTATATATATTTAATGGTTTTAGTATATTTAATTAAATGGGGATTTTGGCGCTAAATGAAACATTTCCAAATCGCGCCCGGGTTGCGTCCAAATGTTTCAAATTCAAATAATAGGATTTTTAGCGAGTTCCAAATTTTAAAAAGAGATGTTTTGTGATTAAAATGCATGCCCCCAAGTCGGACACTTGCACGCGCGCGTAGCCGTCCAAACTTGCCCGTTTCGCCGAACGGGATGAAATCTCGACGCGCGGACGCTACCACGCGACTAGTGGCGACGAGTAGGCCAACATGGATATTTTTAATTTCATTTTAGGTGTTAAAATTTGTTATAGGCAAAAATGACTTAGCCGGTTAAATTTAGCAGCGAGCACCAAACACACAAGATAATTGAAATGAGCAATGTATAACACTCAACTAGTACCAAAAATAGTATTATTGGGCTCGGGTGTTACATCATACCCAACTACAAAAAGAATTTCGTCCTCGAAATTCCCAGAATACAAGATAGCTAACTACAGGAAAAGGCGAGGAAATTTCTGCCGGATCTCGTCTTCTCGCTCCCAAGTGGATTCTCCATGTGATCGATTACCCCAAGAAACTAGCACAAGAGGGATAACCTTGTTCTTAAGAACCTTTTCTCTTCGATCCTTGATTTCAACTGGTCGCTCCTCAAAAGTTAGGTCCTCCCGTACGGTCAACTCCGAATGATCCAAGACGTGGGTCTCATCTCGAACATACCTCAGTAGTTGAGATACATGAAACACATTGTGCACTCCTGCCAAGGACTGTGGTAACGCTAAACGGTACGCTACCTCTCCAACACGCTCCAATATCTCGAAGGGTCCAACGAATCGAGGACTAAGCTTTCCCCGACTCCCAAAGCGAATCACGCCTCTAGTCGGTGATATCTTCAGGAATACCAAATCACCCACGGCGAACTCTAGAGGTCTTCTTGACGTGTCAGCCCAACTTTTCTGTCTGTCTTGAGCTGCCTTCATATGCTTCCTGATTGTATTCACCTTCTCGACTGTCTGTACCACCAAATCTGGTCCTAGTAACCTTCGTTCACCAACATCATCCCAACAAACAGGTGAACGGCACTTACGACCATACAACGCTTCAAACGGAGCCATCTGAATAATCGCTTGGAAGCTATTGTTGTACGAAAACTCCACCAGGTGTAGATGATCCTCCCAAGAACCTTTGAAGTCCAACATGCAAGCCCTCAACATATCTTCAAGGGTCTGGATCGTTCTCTCCGATTGTCCATCAGTTTGAGGATGATAAGCTGTGCTAAACTTCAATCGAGTCCCCAAACTTTCTTGTAAACTCCTCCAGAAGTGTGACAAGAACCGAGTGTCCCGATCGGACACGATGCTCACCGGTACTCCATGCAATCTTACAATCTTCTGCATGTACCGCTCTGCCAAAGTCTTCGTCGATTGACCAACCCGAAAAGGAATAAAGTGAGCTGCCTTGGTCAACCGATCGACAATCACCCATACTGCATTGTTGCCCTTTGGACTCCGCGGTAAAGCCGTCACGAAATCCATGGTTATATGTTCCCACTTCCACTGAGGAATCGGAAGTGGTTGCAACAAACCCGCAACCCTTTGGTGTTCAGCCTTGACTGGCTGACACACCAAGCACTTAGCCACGAAGCGAGCAATCTCCCGTTTCATGCCTTCCCACCAGAAGTGCTGTCGAATATCTCGGTACATCTTTGTCCCTCCTGGATGTACAGAGTAAGCTGAACTGTATGCCTCCTTCATAAGCTCTTCACGCACATCTCCTTTTGGCACACACACACGGCTACCATACCTCAACGAACCATCTCCGTGGATCACTAAATCGGTTCGTAGTCCGGCTTCAACCTGCTCTCGAAACTTTTGCAGTCTAGGATCCTGCGATTGTGCCGCTTTAATCTTCTCAACTAAGGACGACTGTACTTGCAACTGCATCAACTGTCCCGTAGCATGTGGTAGCACAGCCTCCAAATCAAATCTCCGAAAATCCGTAATGATCTCCCTTTGTGCGGTCAATACCTGAATCGCTAGTAACCGACTAAGCGCATCCGGCACAACGTTAACTTTTCCCGGATGGTACTTAAGATCAAGGTCGTAGTTGGCCATCAGCTCCAACCATCTGCGTTGCCTCATGTTCAACTCCTTCTGAGTGAACACATACTTCAAACTCTTGTGATCTGAAAAACTTCGACTCTCTCGCCTAAAAGGTAGTTTCTCCAAATTTCTAAGGCGAAGATCACGGCCGCAAGCTCCAAGTCATGAGTCGGGTAATTCTTCTCATGAGTCTTCAGTTGTCTTGATGCGTAAGCTACGACCTTCCCATTTTGCATCAAAACACATCCCAATCCTTTTCCAGATGCGTCGCTGTGAATCACCAGTCCTCCTGAATTGTCTGGTACGGTCAGGATAGGGGCGGTTATCAACTTCTTCTTCAACGTCTTGAAGGCCAATGCACATCCATCCGTCCAAATAAAAGGTACTTCCTTGCGCGTAAGCTTGGTCAACGGTTCTGCCAAACGAGCGAAGTCCTCCACAAATCTCCTGTAGTATCCGGCGAGTCCAAGAAAACTTCTTATCTCCGCAACATTCCTTGGATTTGGCCAATCTCGAACTGCTGCAATCTTCTCAGGATCAACGGCGATTCCATCGCCCGACACGACATGTCCCAGAAATTTCACTTCTTCCAGCCATAATTCGCACTACTCATCTTCGCATAAAGCTTCTCCTGTCTCAACATCTGCAGGACCTAATGATATCCGGATCGCAAATCCAGTTTCGAGAATACTCTCGCGCCACTAAGCTGCTCAAAAGTCCTCCAATGCGAGGGATCGGGTACTTGTTCTTAATAGTCACCCGGTTCAATTCTCGATAATCAATGCACATCCTTCTCGTGCCATCCTTCTTCTTTACTAAAAGAACTGGAGCTCCCCCAGGAGAGTTGCTGCTTCGAATCCAACCCTTCTCAAGTAATTCACCAACTTGCTTCTTAACTCCTTCCAATTCCACTGGTGCCATTGGATAGTAAGCTTTAGACACTGGCGCTGCACCAGGATTAAGGTCAATCGCGAACTCCACGTCTCGCTTCGGCGGTAAGCCCGATATATCTGCAAATACATCCATAAAGTCGCGAACAACTGCCGGCTCTTCATTACTATCAACTTCCATTGTTGCAAGAACACTGCGTGTCGGCCTAGCCCTGAACTCGACTGGCCCGACAGAACTGCTTCCTTACCGCAACTGCTGTCTGCATCGTTGGCCGCGAAAGGTCCAGCGAGACTACTGAGTCTCGTCCATCCTGCTGCATGCACGTCCACGGTTGCTCCATTCTGCTTTAGTCCGATGAACTTCTCTTTCATTTCCTCCCATGCAGTCCGCGGAAAGAACTTCTCCAGGAAACTCTTAGAGAAATCCGCCCAACTGCTTGGCTTGGGCAAACGGTTCTCCTCCACAAGCCACCACTCTCGGCGTAATCCACTAGTTGAATGCGCACCACATCAACTCCTTTGTCCTCTGGAATCTGTGCCGCAATCAGCAAATTCTCCGTGCTGACTAGCCACTGCTCGGCTGGCACGGCTCCTCCAAACCAGTGAAAGTAGTAGGACCCACACGTCTGAACTCTGCCACGGTCCCTACTCGGTCAACTGGTCTAGTTCCAATCTCGTTCACAGACTGCTGAACGATCTGCAAACCTTCCTGAAACGAGTCCGCTTGCTGCTGGATCAGCTCGGGCTGTTTCTTTGAATTCCAGCATTCCTCTTATCACTCCAAGCATGGCGACTTCGTTCACACGCCTCTGGTACGTCTTCAACTTCTTACCTGTCATAATCCTGAACTCAAAACACCCAATATTAGCATGATGATAGATTCTGAATATGGATCAAGGCTAGAACTCCAAGATACTTAAATAGAGTACCGCATTGTAGCTATGCCGCGGTATCATAGCCGCAATTACTTAACTCCACCCAAGTCGCCCAAGTCTTAGGGATAACAAGAAATCTGGTTTCCAAGTCGACATGCAAAGTAAGTTTGCACGTCGTAAAAGATATAATCCGGAAAAATGTGATTCAAGAATGGTAAAGCGGTCAAGGTGGCAGGACATGTTTCCTAAACACGGGTATTCTGATTCGTGTATTGGGTACAATACCCAACTGGAAGGAATCAACCCAACTAACCTATGGCTCTGATACCAAAAGAACCATGTCACGCCCCGCTTCCCAGAGTACGCAAGATTGGGCACGTGACATAGCCAACCATGCTACCTGTGGGTAGGAATTATCCATCCACAGTCACATTACGGCTGTAGGGATATCAAGAACAAGATAAATAAACTAATCTAACACATGTCCAAATCCATAATAACAAGAGTCAATGAACAATAAGTGCGGAAGCAAGTGGTCCAATGCAATAATAGAAAGGTACGTCCCGTAATGCGGGATCGCACCGGGAAATAAAATGCAATAAGTAAACTAACCACTACAGAACTCACAAATCATCCTGCTGGCTGCAGTACTCCTGCTCGGTCGGCGACAGTAGTAAAGAATCTGGGCCATGCAAAACCCAGACGTCAGCGCGTCATGTCAACCAATAATATAATACGAACATGGTAATAAGCAATGCAGAAAGTAAGCATGAATAAGCAGTAATATGAAATAATAGTGCAGGGTAGTGTGCTGTGGGTAGCTATACTGTTCTATCGGGTTTCTATTCTAAAGTCTTTGAAATCAATTGGTGACTCGTCGATGTAACTCAATAGTATCCCGTGCATGCCCGGGACCATGGTCAAGACCCTCGGGGCTGAATCCGAGACGTGCCGCTAGGCAGTAAATAGGTAGCAGGATGGACGAGTGATGTCAGCATCATCACTCCCGGACTGGCCAAGCCCGTAAGACTGATCAGAACAGGTATCGAACTGTTGAGTTACAAGTCGGTTTCACCTTTGATTTCCCCATACCCCCAAGTTATGTATGTCAGGTCAGGTATTCAGTAATCAAGGACTAATGCCAACACAGGATCAGGTAACAGGTCAGGTTTGTCTGGATAGACAACAGGAATGGTCCATGAGGACCCTAAGTCAGGTTTGTTGGCATTAGGCATGAGATCAGGTAACAAGTCAGGTCATGGTACATCAGATCAAGTCAACAGTACACGGTACCATGTCAGGTGGATCACGATATATATATGTGGCCAT
Organism: Agapanthus africanus; assembly: GCA_030015575.1. Taxonomy (NCBI): domain Eukaryota; kingdom Viridiplantae; phylum Streptophyta; class Magnoliopsida; order Asparagales; family Amaryllidaceae; genus Agapanthus; species Agapanthus africanus. The sequence continues at coordinate 84,767,692 of JASDDO010000026.1, read as the reverse complement.
GTTAGATCGAGATATAGGCAATATCGTGGGTGTGCTCACGAGCAGATATAAGCAACCATCAGGATCTAGTCAATGCGTAAAGCAATAAAGCGGATTTATTATCTAGCAGTACAGTTTTCAATTGTGTTAAAAGATGGTAACAATATAACGTGAATACAGAATGGTAAATGTAACTACTGGAATCAGATTAATAAAACATTGAGTGTTCCAAGAATGCCATGACAAGTATAATCTATTTAAAGAATGCAATTGTAATTTGACCGGTTTAAGTTGTACATGAATATCTGATAAACTTAACTGGAATAAAAGCACCATAATAGTAAATCAAAATGTAATCTATCACGTACGGGGTTGTTAGGTATGAAAGATTCGATGCGAGATCAAGTCTCAAGTTCGAAAACATATAGGTACAGCGGAGCCTGATATGGTTAATAGGAACTTTACTGTTATCACTTCTATGTAGGGATTTAATAGGAAAACAATTAATCTGGCATGCTACTAGGGTTGAACAGGAAGCGATATGTGTAAAGTGATTTACTGAATAATACCTTATTATATCATGGGTAAATATTACAGCAACTTTAAAGTTTGTATTAAGGGAAGTTTAAAGCTTCACTAGCATGTAAGCAAGTATCAATTACTTGCCTCGGGAACAGAACGGTAATGCAAACATGAAGCACAAAACTGCTGATGCACGATCACGGCTAGACTTTCGCTCGACACGACGATCGCGACCACGATGGATACGACAAGGCGGAGATGTGAACACGACCCAAGCAAGGTCTTGGCTTGGATGTCGGCTCTGGTGAGGTCTCGGCCAAGGAAGAAGACTGCAGCGATGCGGCAACTTGAATCGACGGCGACGATGGGTGAACCGGCGGCGGGCTATGGTGGTCGAAGGTGATGGAATGTGCTGCAGTGGTAGTAAGGGGTGCGGGTTCTGGAGTTTGAAGGAGACGACGACAGCGACGCGCCGACTGCGGCCTCGAAGACAATGGCGACGAGGTCGGATGATGGGTTCTTTGGCGTTGCGACGACGGCAAGAGGTGCTCGGTGAACGGGTGTGGGTTGCTCGATCGGTTGTAAGGAGGCGAGGGCAGCGGCTCGAGGTGGCAGTGGCAATGGTGGTGGAGATGATGGCTGGAATTAGCTCGTCTGGTTGCTGGCCGAGAGCTGCGGGTTGATGGAGGTGGCTGGTGCGACGGCAGGGTGAAGGTGAGGCGCCGGTGATGCCGGCAGTTGATGGGCTTCGATGGAGGAGGTCCGGTGATGATGGTGGTGTGAAAGTGGGTGAGGAGGTGGAGGCGATGTCGAGGTTGAGGGTCGACGACGAGGGCAGGCGAGGTCGGGACTATGGGTTCGAGAGGGGAGAGGCGTCGGGAAAAAAAGAGAAAGGTGAGGAAGGAGAGGAGGCGCGGTCGAGGGTGAGGTCGACGAGGATGCTGCGGCGGCGACTGCAAGCGGGGACGGCGAGGGTGCTGCGGAGCTAGGGTTCCTCGCGTGGGTTGTCTCGAAGGAAGACGAGGCGAGGAAAATGTATGCGAGAGAGAGAGAGAATCAGTTAGAGAGAGAGAGAGAAGGAGAATTTAGAGAGATATAGGGAAGGGATAAAGGTAGAGAGAGAGTATCGTAAAGGAGAGAGAGAGAGAGTATACAGAGAGGGAATAGAGAGAGATAAGAATTAGAGAGAGAAAGAGATAGGGAAACGGAGAGAGAAAGATTTATGAGAGATAGAGAGAGATTTAGGTGGGGCCCACGAGGGGTTTAGCCCCTCGTGATTGGCTGGCTCAGAATTAGAAAAGATTTAAAACGTTTGAATTTGTTAACTGAGTAATCAGTTTGGGATTTATATATATTTAATGGTTTTAGTATATTTAATTAAATGGGGATTTTGGCGCTAAATGAAACATTTCCAAATCGCGCCCGGGTTGCGCCCAAATGTTTCAAATTCAAATAATAGGATTTTTAGCGAGTTCCAAATTTTAAAAAGAGATGTTTTGTGATTAAAATGCATGCCCCTAAGTCGGACACTTGCACACGCGCGTAGCCGTCCAAACTTGCCCGTTTCGCCGAACGGGATGAAATCTCGATGCGCGGACGCTACCACGCGACTAGTGGCGACGAGTAGGCCAACATGGATATTTTTAATTTCATTTTAGGTGTTAAAATTTGTTATAGGCAAAAATGACTTAGCCGGTTAAATTTAGCAGCGAGCACCAAACACACAAGATAATTGAAATGAGCAATGTATAACACTCAACTAGTACCAGAAATAGTATTATTGGGCTCGGGTGTTACAATCGAGCTTGTCGAGTAGTCTGTTTTAAGGGTATCCCTTGGCGCTTCAATAGCCTTTTCAATCCGTTTGTGTAATATCTGGGAAAACAGATGGGTTGAAGCTTGTTAAGTGTAGAATCCGCGCCGTGCCAAATTTCTTTCTCTACTCTTATTTCCGTGGATCGGAAGAACAGGATCGCCTTTTCACCCTTTCGCTTAGAAGGTACGTAAAACGTCGGTTGGTCCTGCACATTGTAAGCTTCAAGTGCATCAAGGTCTTTGTAGTGCTCCCGCGGAATCATGGTGATTTGCAAACTCTGATCATCACCAGGGAATTCTTGTATTGGCGGCCGACTGGAGAACACATCATTAACCTCATCCTTCGAATCGCTTCCGAAGATCAATATGGGAGCGGACGGTTCCGGGTTGTTGCGTCGAGACGACCCAGCGTAAACTATCTCCTCTTCTTCTTCGGTATCACTCCCGAAAACAGGAAGGGCGGCGGCGGCTTTGTTCTCCGGTTTGCGACACCTCTCTGTATCCTCGAAGTCTGGCAAAAAGTACTTCGCATCTTCGTATTTGCGGACTTCGTTTACGGAGAACGGGTTCAGCTCTCCTGTTACGGTGTGCTCGAGACCATCCTTGAAATACTTCATACACTGATGTTGCGTAGAAGGGATGATGTTGTACTCGTGTAACCAAGGTCGGCCGAGCAGAGCATTGTAACATGTCTTGGCATCTATGACGTGAAACTTAATGTCCGTGACGAGTAGCCCAAAGCGTAGCGTCAATATCACAGATCCCAGAGTTCGTGATGACTGGAAGTCGAAACCGGAGATGGTAATTTTATCACGAGCGAGGTGCTGTACGCTCATGCAGATTTCTTTTAACACCCGCATGTTGAGGAGATTAACGGAAGACCCATTGTCAACCAAGATTTTTCCTATCTTTATATCGTGGCAGTATCCAGAGACGTATAGGGGACGGTTATGGTCGCACATCCTAAGGAGCAGGTCTTCGTCACCGAAAGTGATATCGGCTGTGTGCACTTCTTCCAGTTCATCCTTCATCCTTTCTTCGGAGAAGAAGGCTTGGAATTGCTCGGGCTCTTGTAGCGTCTTGATTAATGAATCTCTCGCTTCCTTTGATAACAGGAGGGCGTCGAGAATGCTGAGCTGCGAGGGTAGCTTCCTCAAGTGCGCTAGGATGCTGTAGTCCACCTTACTCTTCTTAGGCGGGTCCTTGGCAGCCAGCTCTTTCATAACTTGGTCATCTAAGGCGATATCCTCAGTGACCTTTTCCTTTCCCTTATCTTTTCTAGTTGAGGGTCCGAGGTTCTTTTCGGGATGCGTGCGATTGCGCAGCTGAATGTTTTCGCAGGCCTCTGGTTCTTCCTCTTTTCCCGAGGTGGACTCTTTAAAGAGGGGGCTAAGAGCCAGCTCCTCGTCAGAATCGCTCCCGAATATGAGCACTTGCGATCCCCCGGCATTGACCATGTAACAGCTACCGGTAGTTCTTTTGTGTCCTTCGGTCGTACTTCTCTGCTCCCGACGAGTTCTGCGTATCATTCGCTTAAAATGTTTCCGATGGGCAACATATCCCTGCCACCATGTCTTAAAAGCGTCGCACTCCTCAGTGGGGTGTGAAATCTTCCGATGATATGAGCAGTAATTAGGGTGCCTCTCCGCCCCATCAAGCGTGTTTTCTTCCGAGGGTGGTAGTTTCATTCCCATTGACATGGCTTTGGCAAACCTTTTCCTCGTCTTGAATATGTTTTTATCCGCGTCGGGTGTCTTTCGATCTGGCGGGAGTGCTTCAACTCTTTCGTTTAGTCGCCTGCGTTTGGCTCCTTCTGATGCGGCCATCTCACGCTCCTGGTCGGCTTTACTTTTCAAACGAATCTCGTCTAGAAAGGCGTCGATCATCTCGTCTGTCGGCCACACAAGCTCCAGTTCAGGATCTGCCCCCAGTTTCTTAGTGCCAGGAGTTTTTTCATCGTCAGTAAATGAGTGGGAGATCACATTACAACTTGCCACGTATCCCTCGGATTCATCCGATGAACTCTCCCCTTCATCTTCCTCTTGAAAGACGTGGTTGAGGAACTCTTGGAGTGTGATGGGAGTCCGTGCTTTCTGATTATATTCCTCCAGCGCGTCAATCTGCTTTTGTAAGTCCGTGCGCTTGTTGCCAGGCTTCACGGGCTTCTTAGATTTCTTCTTCTTTTTCTTTGAAGATTTTGACGGCTGGTCGTGAGTGCTCGGGTCGCCACTACTGATCTTCGGAGTTGGGCGCGGCTTCAGCATCCCTTCAATGATCTGGGGTTCCAGCGGGTTCTTCCACCTGACTGCCGGGCATGTCTGGAGCTCATTCAGCATTCTTTTGGTTTTTGCTGAAAGCACGATTTCCCATGGAGCTTCTTCAATGAAAGAACAAGTTGCCCCCGGTGTGTCCGTCTTCTTAGAAGTGTGAGGTTGTGGCGGGTTCACCTTCCACTTCTCGGACAGTGCAAACTTGCCCTGTAGGTATTGATCTTCAATCCATCCTTTGAAGACGAAGCAATTCTCAATCGGATGGCTTACCGTTTGATGGTAAGGGCAGTAGTTGGGGTTATTCACCTCACTGGGTTGCGGCGGTCGCCTTGGGTTTGGCAAGTTGATAAGCCTGTTGCGTACTGCCAGCTCGAATAGCCTCTTCGTCTTATCCCGTGGGAATGAGTAGGGGCGCTTCATTTTCTCATTATAATACCGCCGTCTTTCTTCCAGTTGATCCGCCAGCTTTGGGGCATTGGGTTGCTGCTGAGCGTTCACAACGAAGGTTGCCTTCCCTTTACCCTTGTCATTTCGAGGTTCTGGCTTCGGGGGAGACAGTCTGTGACCCATCTGGTCCATCTGGGTCAACTTGTCGATCAAAGCCTGGAACGTGGTTGGCTTAAAAAACATCATGAACTGTGAGATAGTTGCATGAGGATCTAGGGTACCCACGAACATGCCCACCACGGGCGCTTCCTCAATGCGTTGTTCGCATTTCGACTACAAGTTTCGCCAGCGTATAGCGTACTGGACCCACGTCTCGCCTGGTTTCACCCTGGCATTAATCAATGCCGTTATCGGAGTGCGTTCGCTGGCACTTGCGAAACGCTGGGTAAACATCAGCTCCATCTCCGCAAATGTTTTAATAGAGTCGTTTGGGAGCTCAGAGTACCACTCGAACGCCGTTTCTAACAAAGCTACCGACGAACTGGCGGAGCAACAATTTATCATCACCGCCGGTGTTGCCGCAAAGCGCCCTGAACTGGGCAACATGCTGGTGGGGATTGCCCGTCCCCTTATAGACATGAAATTTCGGTATTGTATAGCCCGGCGGGTACTTGATCTGGTCATACCAGCTCGGATATGGTCGCCCTGTTCTGACAACTTGACCAGCTGCCTCAGTCGCCTGGTGAACCCGTATCTACTGAGCTATATATTCTTCTAGGTCAGCTTTGGAGATTGTCTCCTCCTTGGCTGTTGACAGAGCGGGTGGAGGATTTGACGTTTCTCCCCTGTCGTCTTCAAGAACGATTGGAGGATCTTCAGCAGGAGAATCTTGTTGGATCATCATTCCTACCATGTCCTGGAACAGGAGGGCCATTCGTTATATATTGGCTGCTTGTTCGGCAACCTCTTTATCCTTCTTCTCCAATATCCTATGAAGGAATTCAGCGTCAGTTTCTTGCTCCTGGCGTTGATCAGATGACGCTTCGGGGCTTTCTTTCGGCCCAGTGAGTGCGGCCATCGCGTTCATCATTTCTTGGAGCTTCTGCTGTAGCTCCTGATCTTTGTTCACTGACCGTGTAAGCGGTCTATGACCCATGGATGTACGGCTGTCCTCCTTTCCCGACGCCATGTATACCGTATGCACCATCATGCCCCCAGACTTAGGGCGTTTAGGCTTATTGTCCTTGACATTTGCTGCAGAAGTGGGGACTTTCTCCGGCCTTCTTCTCTTGTGAGTAGTCGACGTGGAGATAGCCGTTGCAGCGGGCACCCAAGTTGTTGTCGTCCTTTGTTGTTTGACACGACGGTTCTTTTCTTCCTGCACCTTCGCCCTTTTCTGTTGACGAGAGTGATCTTGGTCAATTACGGAGTCTTGAACCTTCCGCCAGAGTTTATAAATTTTGGAGGACAGCCGTTGAGGAGGCTGCTCCGGCTTTGTTTCAATAACATTCTCCGCAGGTGGAGGGGATCTTTTGAGAACCGCAGTCGGCGAATTTCTGCGTACCCTGTTTAGCAGCTCAAAGCTGTTCTTGATTGGAACAGCAACGTTAACTTCCACCACTTTAGCCGGTGGAGTTAGCCCTGAGGGAGAGTTGCCCCCGGCCTCCCTTACTCGCCGCCAATGGCGACGTCGAACGTGTCGAACTGTTGGGGCTGGTTTAGCAACGGCTTCGTCTTGCCCCCTGTTCAGGTGAGGGGCTGCTGCCGGTGTCAACCTCTTGAAGACTGACGTTTGTTGAGAAGCTACGTCCATCCGGTCAAAAAAAGATTTCGGAGCGGGAGCGGGAACGGGGGTAGTCAGTCTCGCGAAGACCGGCCCTCTGGAAGGAGAAGCCGCCTTGACGACTTCGGGAGCAGTTGTCTTCTTCGGGATGGCCTTCTCAGGTACCATGGGATTTTTGGCGTGCCCTTTGGAGTTCAGGCTCAGTCTGGTGAAGACTGAAGAGTTGGACGATCCGTTGAGAGGGGCCGTGGGAGTGGCAAGTCGATCAAAGACCGACCTCTTTGAAGCTTCCGGTACGGGCATTGGGATGTTAACGTTCACCGGCGGGAGCATGGCCCCGAAGAACAGACCAGTGGTAGCCTGAGTTACTTGTTCCACAGGCATAGTAAACATGGAAGCAGCCTGCGGTCCATAGGTTACAGCTCCAGGTGAGGCGGAGCGTCGGTTGCATTTGCAGTTGGAGCAGCTTGAGCAGTTGCCAGCCATTGATCCTTTCGCTTTCTACAGCAAACGAAACACCAAATCTTAGTACTTCGAAACTCAAGGGCAACCATTAGCGAACCGTGATTGGTTTGCGAATCACGACACACGAAGTGTGGAGTGGAAAGAGGAAAAGGTCCCACCGGGCGTGCCAGAATCTGTTCACCTCCGAAAGACAGGCAAGACGGACTGCCTTGCCTGAAATTCGAGGTAGATACTAATTGGTACTATCCGTCCACCTCTCCGAAGATGCCAAGTTGATTTATGGCGCCATGTATCGAAGGTTTAAACGGATGCGGCCGATGTAGCAGACTTCGTCAGATTCCCCCTCGTTTGAGGGGTTTTTGAGTGTGGGGACGCTCTTCCCTGCAAGCGCAAGCCCCTGCAGTTAATTACGCTACCGCATCGCGGTAACAATTTTCTCCTTCTCCAGATGGTCACTTCGTGTCGTGGGTGTTTGTTTTATTTGTGGTTGCCCGTGGATTGTATACGGAGACTAATTTATGTCGTCGCTCGTAGGACGTGGACTAGTCCAAATCCGTATTATCTTAGATTTGGGTTTGGGGGTTGTGTTTAAGGATACGTTAGCCTCGTTTGAGACTAAGATCGACTTAAATGTTTGTTAAGGATACGTTAGTCTAGTTTTAGACTAAGATTAACTTAACGGGATCGTTTAGATCCGACAAGAGAGCGATTAGGGGAGCCCTGTTGTTTAGTTTAGTGACATTGCGGTCAATAAGTAGTTTAAGGACATTGCGGTCCACTGTTAGTTTTAAGACGTTGCGGTCAAGGTTAAGGACGTCGTAGTCCGTGGATTTAAGGACTCCACAGTCCGATGTTAGTTTTAAGATGTCGCGGTCAAGGTTAAGGACGTCATAGTCCGTTGTTAGTTTTAAGACATTCCGGTCAAGGTTAAGAACCTCATAGTCCATGGGTTTAAGGACCCCACAGTCCAGCGTTTGGTTTTAAGACATTACGGTCAAGGTTAAGGACCTCATAGTCCATGAGTTTAAGGACCCCAGAGTCCGTATCAATGTGTAGTCGGCCGGACCCGTCACCTCTTTGAAGACGTTGAGGAATTACAACGTCAAGTATCAAAGGAGTAAAGAGATGTACCCTTAAACCAAGGTAGATTAAGTGATCTGTAGTCCAATTTGGAAACTAAGATCAATTATTATATTATGAGCCCATTGGCCCAGTTAAGTTTGAATTGAGGACTTATGGCCAGCTTGGGCTAAGTCCAATCATGTTTGGGATATTGGCCCTCTGTTGGTTCATTGAAAGAGAGTCTTTGCCTCTGGAAACTTAGCCAATTAGGCTAAAGCTAGTGTTAAACACTAGAGACCAACAGTGTTGAACACTGGGAATAAGATTAACAAGTTAGTGTTAAACACTAAAAGATAATCAGTGTTGAACACTGGGAACAGAGTTTTCAACTTAGTGTTAAACACTAAGAAAATCAGTGTTAAACACTGGGGACAAAATCTCCAGACTAGTGTTAAACACTAAGGAGAGAGGGGTCACGTGTAGACACGTGAGAGCGCCCTGATTCCCCTTATTTTGTTCTGCAGATAAGTGTTTAACACTTTTAATTCTGAAAGCCATCACGTGTGGGCACGTGATGGGGGCTCACGCTTTGATCTGTTAGAATGTTCATTAGGGGTCACGTGTTGACACGTGAGGGCGCCCCAAAGCTCTTTTCTATTTCTTTTGCCTTTTTCTCTGTGTGCTTTAGAGATCACGTGGGGCACGTGAGGCATTACCTCAAAGTTCTTTTTTATGGATCTTTGCAGGAGTCACGTGGTAACACGTGAGGTGTTGCTTCAAAGTTCTTTTCTGTGGATCTTTGCAGGGGTCACGTGGTAGCACATGACTCTGGTTCTTTGCATGTTTTAAAGATCTGTTCATCTTTTAAGAATTAAATTCTTCATAGGGTTAAACCCTAACAACAAACTTTAGAGGAATTAAATTCCTGTTTTCTTCTGAAAAATTATATTCTTAAATAGGGTTAACCCTAATTTCTTTTTTTAAGGGAATTAAATTCATGTGAGTTTGAGAGAATTATGTTCTCAATTAGGGTTAAAACCTAGTTCTGTTCATTTTGAAGGAATTAAATTCCTATAACATGGGGTTAAACCCTAATTTTATCTCAAAAGAATTGAATTCCTATCATTTTGTGAGAATTAAATTCTCAAAACTCAGTTCCTCCTCTGTGTTTTAGATCTGCATGGCTGGATCTCAACCCAATGAGAATTAAATTCTCAATTCATTGGGAGATGTGCACTTTGCAGATCCTCCACCAGAGAAAGAACTAAGTTCTTTTCTTTATATAAGAGTTAAACTCTTTTGAGAATTAAATTCTCTTTTGATGCCTCCCTTTTCTTTTCTTACCTAAGGTTTTCCTTTTGCAGAGAATCAAAGGCTCTATCTCTCTCTCTCTGTGTATCAAAAGAAAAGGTCCAAAGGTCCCCCCTCTTCTTTTCTTGGCTCCTATTTATAGAAGAAGGAAAAGAATCAATCTGTTTAGTAAATCTCTCATTGAGAGATTTGATTTATATTTATCATTAATCTGGGCCTTTAGATTGTTAGGTGAATTTTATTCACCATTAGATTTTAAATCCAAAGATATTTCCTTATTATTTCGGTTAGATTTAGAGGGAAATCTTTCCAAGTCCAAGATTTTTCCATAAATTGGTGATATTTAATCAGCTTTAGATTTTTAATCCAACGGTTTTAGATAATTCTTTTCCATTTTGGAAAGATTTGAAAGATCTTTCCTTAGAATTTAATTCTGTTAAAGAATAAGGCTTTTAGAGCCGGTCACGTGTGGTCACGTGACCGTTGGTCACGTGTGAGCACGTGACCCCTGGTCATGTGTAAACACGTGACCCTCGGAATGGGCTTCTTTCCTTCTGCGCTTTGTTCTCTGGCCGCTGCTTAGCCATCACGTGCCAACACGTGACCACTGGTCACGTATGAGCACGTGATGCCTCTTCTGAAGCTTTTTCTTGCTTTTCAGTCAGGGGATGAATGTGCTCTGTGCCGCAGCTTTAAACGTCACGTGCCAACACGTGACCGCTGGTCACGTGCTAGCACGTGATGCTTCCTCAGAAGCTTTTTCCTGATTTTTAATCGGGGAACAGTGCATAGCATATTTGCTCATAACTTTTGATCCCGGATGAATTATGAAGCCCATAATATATCAAATCGAAGGGTTTTTCGAGATGCTTCCAATATCATCAGAATTTAGCTGTTTCTCCTTTGGGAGTTTATCAAAATACAGATCGGAAGATACTGGTTCGCATTTTCTTAAGTGTATCGCTGCCATTTGATACCTTGGACTCTTTTGCGCAGAAATTTGGCGGGAACAGTGCCCAGCCATTCGTTCTAGCTTTTGGTCAATGAAAGGTAAAGGAAAGTGGTCTTTCCTAGTCGCGGCATTGAGTTTTCGATAGTCGATGCAAACTCTCCACCCAGTTTGGGTGCGAGTAGGTATTAACTCATTTGCCTCATTGGTTATGACCGTAATGCCCGATTTCTTTGGCACAACATGAATTGGGCTAACCCACTGGCTATCCGAGATAGGGTAAATGATACCACTATCAAGACATTTAACAATCTCCTTCTTGACAGCCTCTTTCATTATGGGATTGAGGCGTCTTTGAGGATCCCTTACCGGCTTGGCATCATCCATCAAGTGTATATGATGTTCAACTATGAGGGGACTAATCCCCTTGATGTCCGCCATAGACCAGCCAAAAGCTTGTCGATTATTTTGTAAGACCATTAAAAGGGTCTTCTCTTTCTCGAGAGCTAGAGAGGCCGATATGATAACAGGAAGGGTCTCATTCTCACCTAGATAAGCATATTTAAGGTGCGAAGGCAAAAACTTTAGTTCGAGTTTAGGAGGTGAAACAATTGATGGTAACAATGATGTGACTGTTTCAAACTCGAAAGATTCCATCAACGGTTCAAATCGAGTATACGCTACCGAGTCGGATGGTTCAACTAACTCATCCGCAAAAGCAAAAGACTCAAACTCGGGTGGTGAGTCTTCAAAATCGTCTGCAAAGGTGAAACACTCATAATCATTGTCCGGCGTGAAAGCTGTGTCGGATTCTAGGAGGAACGCACTAGATGCGTCAACACTGCTGTGGTCGAACATAAAATTTTCGAACCCACAGTCCTCCTCCGCGATCTCATTGATCGAGCAAACATCAAGTACGCTAGAATTAGGCTCGGAAGGCTGATTTTCCAACTTGAAAATGTTGAGTTCAATTGTCATATTGCCAAAAGATAGATTCATTGAACCATTACGACAATTGATCACCGCATTAGAAGTCGCAAGGAATGGTCGACCAAGTATCACCGGAATTTGACTCTGGGGGTTAGCTACAGGTTGTGTATCCATAACAATAAAGTCAACGGGGAAAATGAAATCCCCTACTCTAATTAACACATCCTCCATTTCTCCCCTAGGATGGGTGATGGATCGGTCGGCCATTTGGAGAGTAAAATGAGTGGGCTTAAGCTCTCCAACGCCTAATTGCTCGTACACAGAATAAGGTAGCAAATTGACACTAGAACCAAGATCTAATAGTGCTCTATTGATGTTCTTGTCCCCAATTGTTATCGAAATAGTAGGACAACCGGGGTCCTTGTGCTTTTGGGGTAAAGATTGGACAAGAGCATCGCTAACAGCACTAGACACGAAAACTTTCTTTGGTACTTGTGACTTCCTCTTTTTGGTGCATAAGTCCTTTAAAATTTTTGCATATGAAGGAACTTGTTGGATTGCGTCCAAAAGAGAGATATATATGCTAATCTGTTTGAACAACTCTACAATCTTCTCCATCTGTGGAGTTGGTTTATTGGATCTCAACCTGTTTGGAAAAGGAAGATTTTGAAAAGTTGTTGAATCCAATTTTTGTGGATCAGATTGTGGAGTTGGAACGGATCCCCGTGTAGATGTGTTCGTGTTGTGAGAAGTGGGTCCGTTCGAGCTAGAAGAAGTAGAGCCTTGTGAAGGATGAAGAATATGCTCTAACGAAGAAGAAGAAGAAGAAGAAGGTGAAGAAGATGAAGAAGGACCACCGGTAGGGGTGTCATTGTTAATACCCACTTTATTTTGCAACACTTTTCCGGATCTCAACATGGTCACAACATTTACGTTATGATTCTGCTGTTCATATGCAACATGTGCGTGACCGGGATTTGGCAGTGGTTGAGATGGAAGCTTTCCTTTTTCTCGCTCGCTCAACGCAGCATTGAGTTGTGCAATTTGTGCCTCAATAAATTTGATGCTTTGATCGCGTGAGGCACTGTTTTGCACCAAAGATTGAATAGAAGTTTCCAACCTTGCTGCGGATTGTGTAGATTGCTTTAGGAACGCATCTAGACTTCTTTCTAGCGAGTTAACCTTATCATTATGAGGTTGAACAAAGTTGTTTTGATGGTAAGAATTGTTGGGCACAAAATTGTTCGTTTGGTTAGGGTAAGGTTGCTGTTGGAAAGGTTGCTGGAATTGAGTTTGTGGAGGTGCTTGTTGTTGTGGAGGAGGAGGCCTTTGGAAGTTGTTTCCTTGGAATTGTTGATTTTGATTCCAAGCGAAATTTGGGTGACTCCTCCAACCCGGATTGTATGTCGAAGAGTATGGATCATTTCTTTGTCGTTACTGAAAGGCAGCATTGACTTGATCATGTCCTTGAGCAGATGGATTGTAAGGACACTCTTCGGTAAGATGTGAGGGATCCGAACAACAAGCACAAACAGTTCTTGGGGGCACAACGGGGGCAGGAGAAGGCGATGAGATTTTGATCTCAATTGCCTCTAGCTTTTTCGTAAGTGCGGACATCTCGGCCTTCATAGCAATTGACATATCTAATTGATCTATGCCTGCCCTAGACTGACCAATAGAAGAAGATGAGGTGGTCTTGGTGCTCTCCCACTGAATTATTTGTTCACTAAGATCCTCGAGAAACTGCCACGCTTCCTCACTAGATTTGGTTAGAAAGTGACCTTGACAAATGGTTTCTAGCAACTGCTTCGTTGCCGGGTTCAATCCCTCGTATAATGTTTGGCAAAGTTGCCAATTTTCGATCCCATGGTGAGGGCATTGAACGAGTAGATCTTTGAATCTTTCAAAACATTTCCAAAATGGTTCGGAAGGAAGCTGGGAAAATTGTATAATCTCATTGCGTATTCTAGCAGTCTTGTGATGAGGATAGAACTTTTTAAGAAAAGCTTTCACAAACTCTTCCCAATTCTTAATTGAATGCGACGCTGTGCTGTATAACCACTTCTCGGCTAAGTCACATAAGGTGAAAGGAATGACCCTTAGCCTTATAGCATCGTCGGATAATTGGGTTGTTTTCATCATAGCGCAAACGTTTTGGAATTTATTGATAAAGATATAGGCATCTTCGGATTCCAATCCGTGAAATTTTGGCAGCATATTGATGAAGTGGGGTTTGATCTCGAAATTGTCCCTATTTGCCGGTGGGAGTGAAAGACAAGTAGGAAGGGCGGTGCGGATTGGGAAGAAGAGATCCTGGAGCGCGATTCGTTGGGGCGCTACAACAGGCAGGTGATTCGGGTTATTCGCACCTAACGGAGGTGGAATCAGTCCCGTCGGTAAGGTGTTGTTAGGATTATAACCCGACATACCTTCGGAAGAAGAATTTGAAGGTGAAAGTGAAGAAATGGAAAGGATTTCGACTTCGGAGTCGAAAGGTTCGTCGGTCGGTACCAACGAAAGACGGACTAATCGGACGCTAGTGTCCCTAGTCCAACCGGACATACACTAAAGAGGTAGTGTAGTCAAAAAGGTGAAAGACAGAATGTGGAGGTAAGAAAACGTCGATGAGATGAAAGTGGTGTAAGTGGAGTGCAAGGACTTCTTTAGCGACAAGTTGCAAGTTTTTGTAAAATTTTTCCCTTTTTTTATCCCTTTTTTATGTGGAGCTTTTTTCAAAAAGATTTTCGATAAGAGACTTTGACACAAATGCAATCAACCACAAATGCACAATCAGGCCTAGATCTAGGGTCACCTAGGTCAGCTAGACAGCTCCTAACTGTTCCAAAGGGCTAGAAATAGGACCTCAAACCGCCTCTTCACCGCCAATTGCGGCCAGGTAAGTGCCAGGTGAGTGGGAGGCTCTCCACTATAAGTAGTAGCCCTAATTAAGTAACCACTCGCCTTAGACACACTTGCCTAGACACCGCAAAGTCAGGTTAAGATTAACGGCCGATGCCTACAACAAGTCCCCTGTCCTAATGAGCGCGACGTCCTTAGGGCTGAGTCTAGTATTTTTTTAATTAAAAATGGTCAATGCAAATGCCTTATGTGATTTCTGGGGTCCTGGGAAGGGTGATGAAATCCCCACCCAATCTGAATTGGTCTCAAACCCCTTAAAGTCCGATTAAAAATATGCAAAACGGTAAAAATCACTGGCAATCAATTTTTTTTTAGCGCGGCGCAAAGAATCCTGCACAAGATCAATTATTGGAAGGGGAAGATTTTTTTAAGCGCAAAGAATCCTGCAGAATATTTGACAGAAGATATATGGGGATTTGCAGAAGAGAGAAAGAGGAAACAAACAGTGCTTTTTGTAGATGATGACGTCACATCAAGGCCGCGGTTCCGCGGTCGGAAAGGGTGGTTCGGCGGCTGTTCAGCTCCCGAGATTTTTGCTGCTATTCTGTTGTTGAAATCCCCTTCTATTCTGATCTTCAGCTTCCTGTTTCGCACTCTGGATTTTTCCAGATCCGTCGATCCTGCAAAGATTCACAAAAGAAACCCTTCAAACAATAAAAGATGATAAAAAATTTTATTTTTTCAGTTTTTTATGATTTTTATATTTTATATTAACCCGAAATTGCAAAAAGGAAATTTTACGCCATCCCCGGCAACGAGGCCATTTGATTTTTGAGATTTTGTGATCAAAATATAAGTTACCGCAATCAAGAACGGCGTCGCTTGGTAGCTAGCCGGTGAGTACGGGTCGGTCCACAGGGATGGTGTTAATTTCCTAATTGTTTTGACGAGCTAATTCCAAAGGGTGTTTGGATCTTTTATCACAAAAACTAATTTGAGTTATACGAGGATTAAGAAATTTGCTAGGATTAGGTTTATGTTAAGTTTGGTAAATTAAAATTTCCCACCTCTTTCAATGCCCTAAATTAGATTTTTTTAGGAGTTATGGTAATGATTAATAAAGGGGATTAGGATGATCGGGAAGAAACTATGTTTCTTCCTCTAGATTCTTGTCCGTCCTTTCTTAATCCTTACCCCAACCTCCATGGAAAACATGCATATCCGGTCTTTTATACTACGGTATCACCGTTACCTCGTGGGTAGGGTGCCATAGGGAGCGGAATATGAAAGTATGCATGGAGTCCTAATTATTCATAAGTGATTGGGCAAGAAAGGGGTGAGAGATCTTCATCTCTCAAACCCTTCCCTATTCCTAACCCTAACAAGCGAGGAAACTACTCGCTCATTGAGGGATCTACAAATGACATGATTTTTATTTTGTTTTTAGGGTTAAGAGATTAATTAACTACTGCAGATTAATAAAAATTCTAATCTAGATTAAGGCAAATAAGAATAGATCTATCTAGGGCAGAAATTAAATTAAGAACTAAGGCAGAAAATAAAGACTTACAAATTGATGCTCTCCAAAACTTCAAAAGAATTCTGAATTTTTATTAATGAAAGAAGGCATGACCTAATACAAGAATTTGGGTCTCTATTTATAGGACATAGAAAACCCTAGGTTTACAATCGCAGTATGTATGCTTTTACAAAAATACCCCTAGGAAGACTAGTCAACGCCGCCAAGAAATTTGGTAAAATATTTCGCCTCTACGGGCTCTACCCGGCCGCGGAACCGCGGCCGCAGGCCAGGTTTGGTCGCGGTTCCGTAGCCAAATTATGAGCTTGGATTCTCCACTTTCTTGTGCTGGTTATGGGCTTGTTTTTTGTCCTACTTCATTGGTTGGTTCTTCAGAATATCTTCCATATCTCTTCCAGATTTGCACAGTGAACAATATAGTGGACTTTTTACCGTTGCTTCGTGACGAAGTCTTGGACCTTGCACTGCCCTTGTTCATTTGATCTTCATTTAGTCTTCAAACTGTAGGCAAGATAAAGATTCTCTGTTTGTTGGTCGAAGTCTTACTTTTGCATCGTCTTTTCATCATTTCACTGTTTTTATTCTGAGAACCTGTAACCTGTAACTATGTAGCAGACATGGGTCAAAAGCACATGTTTATTTGTAAACTGAATAAGAATGGGGAATAAAATAATGCAAAATTATGGTATGAACAGGTAACTACTTTAGCATCACCACCGTCACAACCTTCTCTTCCTGAAACAACTGACACATCCTTATGGAATGATGGTGAGATGGATGCTAGGTTGATTGGTTTAGAGAAAAGTATTGAAGTGATGATTGCGGTCGAGAATCAAACAACCGCTACGCTAGCCCTATGTATACAGCAGTCTGAGCAACTGTTTCACGCTCAAGCTCAATCTTTGGCTAGAATTGAAGAGCCTGTAGCTGTAGTGATTCTAAAGAGTGATCACGGTCAATTAGAACCACATAGTGTTAATATCTGTCATCTAGGAAGTCACCCAAGTAAGATAAACGATCAATTGAATTTTGATGATTTCATAGATGGCGATGCAATTGAATTGACTAAGTGTTATCAGGACACACAAGAAAAACCACCGACTGATTTTTGCATTCCAATTTTAGAGGAGGAATCTTGTGGTTTTGACGTGTATGATCTGGATAGATTGTTAGAAGAGATCAATGATCAGGAACCTACGATTTTTGTATCGCCTAGTGATATTTTTTCGGAAGAAACGTTATGGTGAGAACCTACTTTTTTAAATGACATGAATCTACCCAGATATGAATGTGATGAAGAAGAACGTGTTTTAGGAATTGTGAGCTATAGGAGTGAGTATAGGATTGTGCAGAATTATAGGGAGGAAGACGGCCTTGAATAACAGTCTTTCTAATAGAGTTTTGAAGAATTATTTGCGGATGAACTTGATATCCTCGGTGAGTTTGAGTCAGGATCAATTAGGGAACATCCCATGATCCTTTCTTTTTCCAATTTTTTTTGCGGATGAAATCCAATTTTTAAACGTTATTGACTCCGAAACTCGACATGTGCTTTTTGAACATTCAATTCATCCGGACAACGATTCGTTGACATCTTAAAAACTTCATTTTCACTTTCAACGTTTTCTGATCCCTACTCATATACACCCATTCCCTTTACTAACAATTAACATATTCTTTTTATTTTTATTTTTTATATACATATTCTTTTACCAGCCCCTGCATTACATCGATAAATTTTTTGTGTGGCTGGTATTAATTTCTGGACCAATCATGTCATTTAGCTTGTGAATACTGTAATTAATCTTTGCTTTTTCTAGTTTTTTGAAAATAAGATCTCACCCGTTAGGGGGTGAGTGCTGATTTTTGGGGACAAAGCCGATTTCACTTTTTGTTTGAGTAATATTGTAATAAATGGGGTTTTATTTTTATGGGTTTTTTTTAAAAGGCCATTTATACTGCTAACATCCCTGGCCCGACCCTTTTTATTCACAGTTCTCAAATGGTAGCATCTCCTTTCTTTGCTTTCCCCTCACCTTCCTCCAAAACCCTAGCCTATCTCCTCGGAATCCGACCGGTGACGTTATCAGAAAATCCGGCAACGCCGGCCGTTCTTTCCTCGATCTCCGTTTGGCTTTGACAGTGCTGTAAGATTTTCTCTTCCCCCCTCTCCTACACTGTTTAAATTTTCTGCAAATTTCACCAACCCACAGATCATGGCCCCTTTGGAATTAGAGCGAAATTTTGTCAATGTTTTCACCCATGAAGTGTTCGGGAGCTATTTCCATGAGGCTATCCGACAGTTGGGGTGGGAATTTTTGTTGTATGGGGAAGAGGGGTTATGTGCATGCGAACACTTGGTTGATGAGTTCTATGACGCGCTTAGGAATGGTGAGATGCTCCAGGATCGCATTAGATTTCACTTTCAGGGTAGACGGGGGGTATTTTGGGCTGATACAATATCCAACGTCTCCAACATCCCTATCCGACCTGGTTTTCAAAGACCATTAGAGCTGGCCCAGTATAGGACGATTATGGGGGACAGGTGCGAGTTACGAGATGCTGGGCTGAATGCCCAGCAGATTTATAGAAACGTTTATACGGCATGCCGCTTGGCTTACCGTAACGTCAGGGGGATCACTCGAGTTTCATCTTTTCCAGCGATTGTGGGACACATAGTTCATTGCTTAATGACCAAGGATTACCAATTTTACATGGCGAGCATGCTATTTGCCACAGTCAAGGAAAGTGTCGCCGCGCGAAAATCTTTACTTCCCGTTCTCGTTACCCAAATTTGTCGCTATTATATGGAGGACGATGATTTCGCGGCCTGTCTCACGATGTATGACACCGTCCCGGTGGAGATAGAGAGGATCTCACCAGGCTACACAGACCCTAGGAGTGAGCAGCAGATTTGGTCACCTACTGACCCAAGCGAGCATGCGGCTCCGCAGACTTCCTCAGAGATTTACTTGGGAGACGACGTTCTGACAGATCCCTATGAATTACACAGGATGGAGGTCTATGGCATCAAGACTTTGATCAAGCAGAATAAAGAAATAAAAGAACAGCTCAGCCAGATCTTAGTAAACCAAGAAGAAGCAAGCGGAAGCAACAGAGGCAAGGCAAAGCCAAGCGACGATGAGGACATCGTCATATTCAGTTTGGGGGTGGAGCTGTTTTGGTTGTATTTTATATCTGCATATAGTTTGCATGTGCATATTTCCTACATTTCAGCACTTACATTATGTATTTTTCTTTTCTTTTGCATGTAGTTGCATTTCATATCTGCTTTTGTATTGCATTGTATTGAAAAACTTATAAAAATTGAAAAAAATTCCCAAAAATATAAAAACTTTATTATATTAGCTAACGGCGGAACTTAGATTCAAAGTCTGATGGTTTGGTTGATAAGTTGAAATAACTAAATACTTTTTATGAGACCGACAACCCGAAAAATAACCATCCTTTGTATTTAACCATAACTGATATAAGTCTTTTATAACACTTTACACGTGTCATATGTGTTTTGAGAATTTGATAAATGTCTGATATGTCTGGAAAACTTTTAAAAATTGATAAAGATCGTTAGGATCAAGCAGGTTTGTTCTGAGTTAAGCAAATATCAAGAATAGTTCATACAGTGAAGTAGATATGAAGAATCTTATTGTTGTTTATTAGAAGCTATAAGCCTGAAAAATAACCCATCTGGACCCCTGTTAGAGTAAGTACACACCTTATTCACATGTAACGTCTTCGGATTTAAAGAAATACTGGCTATAACTCCGTTTTCACTGAATTCGGAATATTTTAAAATAAAACGAGTCTTTTGTTTTGTGGCCTTGGTAACTTAGGTAATTAAGTCCTTGGGGTGTCTCCACGCCTAATACCCTAAAACCATCTGGTTTGGGAGTCATTGACCCAAAGCTCGCTAAGTTTCCAATCGCCAAATAAAACAAGCTAAGCAAATGTTCTCTCCGAGTTAAAAATCCTCACGTCTCTTTGTGGGAGAATAATCTTGGCGGAGACAAGTTTTCTTATAAAACAGTTTTTTTTACGGAGATATGAAAGTTTATATTTATAAATACGTTCTGCACGATAACGAAGGGTGTGTATGAACAAAAACAGGTGAAATGTAGGAGTGGAGAATAAGACTTAGGTTCTCTGTTAAAAACAGTTGAAATTCTGACTTGAAATCTAACTTGAGAACAAAAACTTGAGAAAATCTTAACTCCTTTCAAACTCGTGTGATCCTTCAGAAGTTTATCCTAGTCTGTAATTATGACATGTTGACCCTAATCAAAGTCTTAAAACCTTATGGACACTATCCACACAATCACGTAAAGACGCGTATGAGCTTATGTTAAACAAATTGCGAGGAGTGAAAAATAGGGTTTGATGTTTCTGACTTGGGTAATAGAACTTCTAACTTTGATCTCTAACTTAAGATTAGAATCAACAGATTCTTCGCAATGCTAACTTGACTGGATTTTGTGGGTGTAATCCACTGAAAATCCTCAGGAGACAACACTCCTCCTACTAGGGACACCTAGAGGTTTAACGGCTTGTTGCACATACTCAGTGCAATCGCGTTCCCTGCGAAAGTGAGGCTAGGATTTTTCGTTTTGCTCGGGACGAGCAAAAGATAAGTTTGGAGGTATTTGTTCATCTCAGAAAACTGTATTTTAATACCGCTCATTCATTATCTATTTTGTTATATATCGGTGCTATTAACCAGTGTCTGCTCAGTAATTACATATTACAGGTATTCGTGATTAAATACTGGAAACAAACTCAATATCACGGATATAGCATTTGGGAGCCGACACTACAATCAGAACAAAGAACCAACCGATATCCAAAGAGCTCTTTTGCAATAAACAAGTGTGCACACAATTTTTGGTCCAACACAATATATGTGTGACACTAGCTCTTTGACATGGACCATATGGGGGCTACCCTTGCAAAATTCATGCAAGTAGGCACATGTGTGGTGTGATGGGCAATAAATGCTAAAAGTTTTGATGTGATGCATTGCTTCAAGTTCCCTCCAAATCTCTGAATGCAAACCATGTTATTTTAGACAAATCAAACAACACCAGGATAATATTGGAATAGACACAACCACCAGATCAACCCGAGCCTCTAAGCTTGGATTTGGACCGGCCACACCCTCATAGAATCCTAGCTCGCCGGCCCCCTTACTCAGTTTGTCCCCATCTTTTCCCTGTCCCTTCCTTGCAGTCACATCACCTCATTCTTATTACTTGTTTAATCATTTTTTATGCCTATAAAAGCCAGATCAGTGAGAAAGGAAAGGCTCTCCATCATCTCTCATATTCACATAGATACATTTTGATAGTTTCTTTTATTTTTGGTTTAGGCTTGTGAGTGAGTGGATTTAACTTGGTCTCTTCTTCTTCTTCCCTCTTGAAGCTTTCTTTTGAGAGCTTCATTATGGAGGTTGAACAAGTTACCAATGATTTGTACCTCAACTTCAAGTATTAATAATATTGCTTTTGTTTAATTGCTTTCCTTTCTTTACTTGCTTTGCTTTTCTTTTTATCATGCTTAACTAATATCTGTGGTTGTGGTAATGGTGAGGAAATGAGATGAAGGCTTTGCATCCTCCTCCTCTTGTGATTATTTAATGTGCTTTAATATGATTATAAACTTAGTATTCTAACTTGGATGGGTTGATATGGTATGTTGATTCCATGGTTACTTTTTAACCTCATCACATACCATATTCTCCCCACAAACCCAATCTTGCAAGTCTAAGCTTAGAATCAATTTGGTGTTAAGTTTGCTAAGTTTGGATGTGGTATTTTGTGATTAAGTGACTTGAAAAAATCTCTTGGTTTCATATACCACATACCATCACAAACACTTAGCAAAATTAACACTAAAACTATTTGCTCTCACTCACTAATTGTATTTTTGATGTTGTGATAAGCTTGCTAACCTTTGTGCTTACTGTTGATACCCAAACTGGGACATACAACGGTAAGTGAACAAAACGGACTAATTTCGTGTTTTGCAGCGAATATCGGAATTTGATGATTTGTGCTTCGCAACGGCCTTGACAAATCATGCTTTATTCCGGGATCGACGTAAGGACGGACAACTCATGATCAAAGGAGCGTCGAAGGAATCGTCGCGATTTGACTTTCCGAGCCAAAACCACAACCACGTCTTTCTTATCTTTTTTCTTTGTTTTCTTTGTTTTCGTATTCTTTATTTTAGTGACAAAACTAACCCATTCGTTATTTGTTGAATCTTAAATCACAAGACCTAATACACAATTCCCTGCGGATCGACCCGTACCTACCGGCTTGCTACAACGCGCCATGCACTTGTGGTTTATAAATTTTAAAACGAGAACGATCTCGCATGCCCATTCCATTTTCTTAAAGTCATATTCGTTTCCATAACATACGCATTTGCGCGCGCGGGTGAGTTCCCAACAACCGAGGAACAAAAGGTGTTTGTTGCTCGTCACGCCACCTTTTTAGAATGGTAATTGCTTTCAAAAGAAATTAGTAGGAGCACTGTAGAACTGGAAGATATTCTAGAACCACAAACTGAAACTGAAGAATCGGTGGAACCTCAGGATTCAATAATCCCGGACGAATCTCAGCCACTCCGCAGATCTAATAGGATTTCTCGTCCGCTCGATAGATACTATGGTTTTCTCATAGATGGGGATCGAGAGAATTGCATTTTTGAAGAAGATGATCTTACTAGTTTCGAGCTGGCCATTAACAGTAGGGACTCTGTAAAATGGCTTGATGCTATGCAATCCGAAATGGAGTCCATGCACACCAACAAAGTTTGGACTTTGGATGTTACTCCTCCTGGGGTAAAACCCGTTAGATGCAAGTGGATCTTCAAAAAGAAGATTGGTGCAGATGGACAGGTGGAAACATATAAGGCTAGACTTATTGCAAAAGGTTTTCATCAAAGACCAGGAGTGGACTATGATGAAACCTTTTCTCCAGTGGCTATGCTGAAATCCGTTCGGATCCTACTTACCAATGCTGTCTACCATGACTATGATATCTGGCAGATAGACGTTAAAACGGCTTTTCTAAATAGAAATTAGAAGAGCGCGTTTATATGGATCAGCCGGAGGGATTCGTAAATAGTGAGAGCAGCGGGAAGGTGTGCAAGTTGTTTAAATCTATTTATGGATTAAAGCAGGCATCGCGGAGCTGGAACATCTGTTTTGATGAGACAGTCAATGAATTTGACTTCATCAAAAATAAGGATGAGCCATGTATCTACAAGAAGATTGTAGGGAGAATTGTCGTGTTCCTCATCTTATATGTCGATGATATTCTTTTGATAGGAAATGACATTCCTATGTTGCAATCGGTCAAGTTGTTCTTGTCACAAAAGTTCTTCATGAAAGACCTGGGTGATACCTCTTACATTCTGGGGATTAAGATCTACAGAGATAGATCCAAGAGATTGTTGGGAATTTCACAGTCCAGGTACATAAAGACCATACTAAAGAGATTTAGTATGGAAGATTCCAAGCGCAGTAATATACCCGTATTGCACGGAATCACTCTCTCCAAAGAGATGTCTCTCAAAACTGATGAGGAGAGGGTTCGCATAAGCACTATACCCTACGCTTTGGTGGTATGATCTATAATGTATGTGATACTGTGTACCAGACCAGATGTAGCATATGCGCTTAGCATGGTGAGCCGGTATCAGTCGAACTCGGGTGAGAATCATTGGATGGTTGTGAAGAACATTCTCAAGTACCTGAGAAGGACTAAGGAGATGTTCTTGGTATACGGTAATCAAGACCTTTAGGTCAAGTCCTTACCGATTCTAGCTTCCAGAGTGACAAGGATTACAGTAATCCTTTCTCGGGTTTTTTGTTTACCCTTAATGAAGGAGCGGTATTTTGGAAGAGCTTCAAATAGGACACCGTCGCAGACTCGACGATGGAGGTTGAATACATTGCTGCCAACGATGCCGCAAAAGAAGCGGTCTGGATGAAGAAGTTCATTACTGAACTTGAGGTGGTTCCGTCCATTGTTAATCCAATGCCTTTGTATTGTGATAACAATGGGGCTATAGGTTTAGCAAAGGAACCACGGTCCCATCATAAATCCAGATATATCTTAATAAGGTATCATCTGATCAGGGAGATCGTAGATCACCAGGAGATAGTGGTCCGGAGAGTAGATACAAAAGACAACACGGCGGATCCATTTACCAAAGCCCTCTCTCAATCGCAGTTTGAGCAACTTTTTGAGATATTGGATATGTGGTATGCCAAAAACTGGCCCTAGAGCAAACGTTAGGTATTCGGTACGCCAATTACAAGCCATAGTGTAAGTGGGAGATTGTTGGATATGTATGCCCTAGAGGCCTGCATTGTTTATGATGCTGGTGATATGTATGTACATGACAATCTTGCTTAGTTGTATATAGTATATTATTTGAGATGTCTCTGCCTTAATATGTGTATTTCTTTCTCTTGTTGCTTTTTATTGCTTACACATATTGATAAAGACTCGATACAGTAGTATACTATTATGGTTTGACTTTATCTTAACATGCGCATATGTTACGCTCGATATCGCATATGGTGGATACAAGTTGATAAAGCCAGTGGGATCTTGCTTGACTACCAGCGTTGTGATAGTGATCATACTTATGGGAGCTTGGTAGTCAATAAGCACATCCTTAAAGGTACCAAGTCGCAGGAGTATCGAGACCGGGCATCAATACTCCAGAGTAGACTTGTGTATACGTTTCTAGACCCCGATGAGGGGCAGTGGTTGGTCCCACAACCATTGGTGTGATCACCTAAGATTGTATACAAGTATTCACTGGGGGTGAGTACACTGGACGGACTCGCCGAGAACCTCTAGATGGTATTATACCTATCGTCAGATAGCGGTTCTCAGGTGACATGAGTACAAGTTAGTTGTTAGACCTGAGATCATCATTTGTCTCGTATGAGTTCCCACTGTACTTTTATCACTACCCTACCACGGCTCTACTGAGTCATGCAAACAGGTTTTAGTTAGGTACAGTCCCAAGCCACATGGAGGCAGTGAGTGATTGTCAGGGATTCGTCTCTCCCGGTATTGGGAGTCGATATCGCACTGTATCCGGTTGGCTAGAACCATAAGACCTTGGCCAAGACAGTTGAGATTTACTAATGATTAGATCAGTAGTTTCTCAAATCGATCCTGAGCCAAATCGATACGACTTATTAGGTCAGTAGAGGGTCTGACGTTTACTACCCCCAGACCTGGTATGTGATACTCTAAGATGAAGAGACTGGGTTGTACAAAGATTGTAACGGATAGGCTCGGTAGGGGTTCGGATGAGCTTACTTGTCGGCCTTCTTTCGATAGGTACCTGGGCAGCCGTTACGTACAGCTAGTGCCGTTGACATGGTTGCGGTTAAACCCACTGTCAGCGTACTATCGAGTCTTTAGAGTCTCACACAGAGGGTTTCTCTGATTCAGGCGAAACGATATGGTGGGCGTATATTTATACGTGCAGGGTTTTGATCGAATGATAATACTAGCCGGCTTAGGATTAAACCATATTATTAAATCAGGTATTAATTTAATAATTTACATATACACATTTCGATATCTATATACTAGTCTCATCCAGGTTTTCGATCGTGTAGGGTTCCGATCGAATGATAATACTAGCCGACTTAGAATTAAGCCGGATTATTAAGTCAGGTATTTATTTAATAATATACATATTTCGATATGTATATTCTAGTGTTATCCAGGTTTTCGATCGAACCGTTGATAATACTATCGGGCTTAGGATTAAACCGGTTTGTTAAATGAGATATTGATTTAATGCTAGTATTATATTAGTAGTATTATTCTATCTTTTGGGTATTCATATTTTGGTACGAATACGGGTATATATATACGGTAGAAAGTATTTTGTATTTATACAAAATACCTTCTAGAAGATGACACCCATCATGTTTTTTTTCTACTTTCTTGAAAATAGAAAATGAGGTGGAAAAGAATGAGATGACTTGAAGCATGGATGAAACATGGCTTTGTATTTATTGAAAACACTATTGGAGTATGGTTGTGTTTTTAAAAAGAAAAGAAAATGCTTCATAGAAAGCTTAGCCATTTTCTTCACTTAGCCATTCTTCACACATTCATTCTGTAAGTCTACAGTAGTGCCCCGGCCGACTGTCCGAGGCCAAAATGCGGAAACGAAACTTTTTCTAAACATGAAACCGGCGCTATCGTATGCTTAAAACCTGGATCGAACCATGAACCTATAACTAGCAACTAGAGAAAGGGTTGGAAAGCTATACCGATCGATCCGTCTCCTTCGGTCTTTGGCCACCATCCCAAGCTCCCCGCGGCATCTCCAGTTTCGATCTCCTCGTCGGAAAGGGCACCACTGTAAGTCTACGGTAGCACCCCGGCCGTCAAACAGACGCCAAATGCGGAACAAAAACTTTTAACTGGCGCTATCGTATACTATAACCCGGATCTACCATTATTGCTAAACTAACAAACTGTAAAGAGGGTAGAAAGGTTATACCGAACGATCCGAGTCCTTCGTTCTTTAACCATCATCCCACGTTCTGTTGCGGCTGCTCTGAACTCGTCGATCTCCGATCTGCTCGTCCAGGTGGCACCACGTCAACGGATCTTTAAACAGGCTCCCGCCTCTGACCCGAGGCAACTCGGTCGTTAAGTTTGCTAAAAGAGACGACCAAGAATGATGTAGAGAATGAGTAGAATACTTTGTCTCATTACGTCCAAAGCTATGGACGAACGGTTAATGAAGTTGCCTTTTGGATCAATATGAAAATGAGATATGAATATGTTAATTTCCATACATCCAAAACTCTATCTTTTTTCCAACAACCATTATCCATTCTCATTTGAAGTGGTCGGCCATATAAAGGAGGGGGTGAGGGTAGGAGCAAAGAGGGTGACCACAAGGATAAATATCAAAAGGAAATATCCTAAGGTTAACAAGAATCATTAATGCTAAAGGATGAGTCACAATAACACATCATCAAGCCATTAATGCAACAATTAATACCATGATGAGTCACTAAGCCACCTCACCATCTAGAAGCTTCCAGAAGCATGACTCACCTTCATGACTCACCCGAGTGACGGAAAGATAAATCTGCATTTAACCGAATGTCAAATACGGAAACTGGAAACTGGCAACTTCCAAAAGCGATCCTGAAACGAATTTTAGGACAACCCCGCAACTGTATAAATATACCCGCATTTGTATTACGACCGAATACAAATACAACTGAGACAAAGATATTATATCTACTCAATATAATACTCGGATCTGGCTTAAACCAAAGCCCACCAGTATTATCTGCCCGAAAAATGACACGTATGTAAACGCACGTGCATTTTCCGAACCCTGCCATAAAACCATACGGCCTCTACAACATTTCGCCCGAACTTGGGAAGCTGTCTGTGGGGGACTCTAATGACTCGTCAGTACCCTGGCAGTGGGTTTAACCACAAGCCGTCAATGGCACTAGCTGTGCGTAACGGCTGCCCATGGACTGACCTCAAGGGAGGCCGATGAGCGAACTCATCCGGAAACCCTATTGAGCCTAACAGTGACAATGTATATACAGTCCGGTCCGTTCGTCTATGAGTATCGCATATCTGCCTAGGGGGCTAGTAACGTCAGACCCCAATAGCAGTATAAGTCGTGTCGGAGTGTAGCCAAAAATCACCCTAAGATACTACTGGAGTACCTACCAGTAAATCTCCTGCCACGGCCGTGGGCTTTGTGTAATGGCTCTCCTAAACACAGCACGATCTCACCCCCAATACCGGGAGAGACGAATCCCCTGCCGATCCGCTCACGTGCCTCCATGTGGCTCGGGACTGTACCCAAAAACTACCTGTTTGCACGACTCCTTTGAGCCGTGGTAGGGTAGAAATCAAAGCACAGTGGGAACTCTCACGAGACAAATGACGACCTCAGGTCGATGAACTAACCTGTACACATGTCACCAGGGAACTGCTATCTGACGATATGTATAATACCAACTAGCAGGTTCCCGGCGAGTCCTGTCCGATGTACTCATAACCCAATGAGCACATTTATACATCTTAGGTGATCCAACTGACACCAGTGGCTTGTGAGACCGGCCACCGCCCCTCGTCGGGGTCTCGACTGTATACACTAGTCTATTCCGGAGTATCGATGCCCTATCTCGAAACTCCCACGACTAGGGACCACAATTAAGGATATGCGTATAAACCACCCAATTCTCACGTATATGATCTCCATCATACTGTTGGTAGTAAAGCAAGATCCTAAGGGCTCTATCAAAGTGTAACAGTGATCAGTCACCTGAACCTGTACACGATTGATAAAGACAAACCAGATAGCATACTATCATCTCGAGTAAGACTGTCCTACCGGTATAGGTCCTCCGCAATCATTGCAATCACGTGCCTGCGATCCAATAATTGACTCTGAGGGCACTATCTCCAACAATCTCCCACTTGCACTTAAGGCTAATTATTGCGATGTCGACTACTCACAGCCCGTGTGAAACCGAACATCCAACTCCTCTACTAATCAGTTTCATAAAGCCCGTTTGTAAAACTATTGTGTTCGAGAAATAGCCTCAGTGAGTGGATCCGCCTATATATTTCTTTCTATATCTCTCTTAATCTCAAGTTCACGGAGAAAGCCATCTCGCGAATCGAGTAATACTTGTCTTAGAATATGTCTGGATATCTGATGGGACCTAGTTCATAAATGAACTCCAAATCCAAACTTCTTAGACTGTATCGATCACTGAACCTAATCAGTATCCGGCACCATGCCTCCCACAGTATCCTCTTGGACCACCTGTCCAAAATACTGTCCCTCGTCAGAGGGAAAACTATAACTCTGACAATCACTCTGTCAACCATGTCACCTTTGAAGCCTGGAATGATAATCGTCTCCCGAAGGAGGCTGCCGTCATCAAATCCGTAGAACATGTACTTATGTTCTAAAATTGCTTCCTTATGTTTCTCCAGGATTGGATTAATACAAACTTATTGCATCTAGTGCAAAAACAACATCTGGTGTGGTACTTGACATCTCATGATTGACTCAATTGCCTAAGCAAGTGATCTGCCAATCATGCCCATCCCTCTCCCCTTTAGTCTGTAAGACACCTTTAGAGAGGGTGACTCCATCACCTGCAGGTACACCACCATGCCAGGAGTCATTTATTCTAAAAACCATTAGAATACTGTCAAAGTACCCACATTGGGAAACTACCCAAATCCAGATCTAAAACCATAGATCTAGAAACCAGAATGTCTGGTATTATATCCATATCCTGTCTGGAGAAACAACTGTGTGACGACCACAGTACAACCGATCGTAGTATAGGAATTTTACTTCATACTCTGTGTATGACATCCAAATACCAGGACATCACACCCTACTACCTTCTTAACAGATCCATCCCCTATTCTGATGAAGTCAAACCCATGACTGTCACATCAAAATTAGATGATCAATCTCCGCTATAACTGCTCTAGTCTATAAATAGACATAAGCTACTTGCCCATTATGCTTCCGCTACTCCCACTGACCACAACAACCCTCTGGCAGAATAATATATACGTGCACTTCTAAAGCTAGTTTAGAACGACGCTATACTTAACCTCCTGCCGGGTCTCATAGTCTGGAACAACAGTAGTGTCAAGTTTGGGTAAGCAAGAACCTCCCTGTCACCGTCCTTGAGGCTATCGGAGTACCTCTCGGGTGTCTGAGGTTACCCACCATATCTGCGGAGTGGCTAATGAAATGTCAAACCTGATTGAATCTTTAGGTCCTATTAAATTTTCCGTAATCGTTTGCGGTTCTGGAATCACTTCCAGTTCTACCATACTCTCACTTCTGTTTTCTGAAAAAAATCCATTTTACTAAAACTGTGGCGAGTCAAGAACAATATCACTATTGATCTTCCAAATGGTAGAAAATCAACCCTCGTCATAGCCAGGGTCAACCCACAAACAGCCATTACAGAAATGTGCCCTGAGTTATCCAGAGTCTGGTTTTAAGCATAAGCCGGACAACTCCCCGTACCTTAACATCGTTAAGATATGAACCATTCTATATCCAATATAGAAACTTTGGCACTTATTTAATTGGAACCAGATTCAAATCATGCAGCTGTCTCCAGTGCATATCTACTTGATGGAAAGAGGCTAATCAGCATTACTCAACTTAGGAATCTATCCAATTATGAGTAACCAGAAAGAGAAACAAGTTTCTCAAAACCATTACTATCATCTGAATACCAATCACAAGAATCTACATTTTCGATCTCTTTGAAGAATCCTGATACTTGTGACACTTGGTTCTCTACTTTATTCTTATACCCACAACTTCTCAAAACTTAGACCTTGTATTTCTACGAAACACTTGTCTAAAAACTAGAGAAGTCATAAGTAAACAGAACATAGTACGAGGACCTACCCCTTTGTCCTGATGGACACTTGGACAACATACAATACTCTGTATAAGTCCGCTGAGTTGAACAACTCAAAAACTTGTGCGTCGTAGGTTGAAAACTGTACCCAGGCGATTTCCTCAAATATCACCAATTACAACGAATTCCGATATAATGAGGATAATTACCTAATTCCCAATAACTTACTCCCACTCATCATCTGTAAAACCATACAGATATGAGAATCATACCTGGTAAATACATACCCTGGAGTAAGTATCTAATCGGGAAAACAGTTTTCCTTTAACAATGCACTGAAACATGAAAATGTTTCATAGGGGTATCCTGGTATTCATAGTAATGCCTCTTCCATAATCCAATTCATGACTTCAACCGTATATTTTATTGCCATCTCTCCAAATCCCTTTATTTGTCTTTAGTCATTACCTTCTGTACACCATCGTTAGGCTAAATGGTTTTCTTCCTTCCCTACCGTTCGGCACCAGCCTATGGTTTGGAAGAAGACTATCCAGTAAACATAATAGGTGTACCCTCCTAAACCAAGGAGTACTCACAACTTGAGAAAATATGATGATAAAAGACAACTGAATAATACCTTAATCTTTTAAAGGTGAAATAGGAGTGGCGATGAAGTACGCGGTTTGGTCGTGAATGATAGCAGTCGCAATTTACTTTGCCCTCTTTCTAATCCCTTTATTTTGTCTTTACATATTACCTTCTGTACACCCTACTTAGGCTAATTGGTTTTCTTCATTCCCTACCTTTCGGCACCTGCCTATGGTTTGGAATAAGACTATCCAATAAGCGTAATAGGTGTACTCTCCTAAACCAAGGAGCTCTCGCAACCTGAGAAAAGGTGATAATAAAAGACAACTGAATAAACCAATTCTATTTCTCCTGAACCTGGATCCATTCTCGAAGAAGTCCCTTCGAGTTCGTATATAATCATACGATGGATCTATCCAATGGAAGTGGATGTATGTAGTAATACGGGGTGTTCTGAGAAATTCAAAGGGTAAAAGAAGAAGTGGCAATGACTTATGCAACTCAGACAATCCAAAAGCCAGTATTTTAAGAAGGTTCGGTCAACTTGGTCACTGAGTCATAGTGTAGGGTCGGTCAAAGGTCGCTGCCAAAGAGAGAGAGAAAAGAAACACTCTGCGTGCACTCTAACCTAGATCAGAATGGTTATCACTTTATCTAATCAGGAAACCTCCCACTGTACTGTCAAATTCTCCTCCAAACCTAAAAGAAGAATCAATCGGGATTACCCGAACCAACTCATCAGTGGGAATCGGGATCCAACTCTCATCGTACGATAACGTGACGGAATCCACTCACGTTACTCACACTCCAGAAGGTATGCGCATACTTGGCAAGTTCCAGTTTCTTTAGAAACTCCCGATATGATTTTTGCCCCATGCTCTTATGACCTTGGCTTTGGTCAAAATGTCATAAGTCACATGCCAAGTTCTACCCGTCACTATCTTGTCAATTTGAACCCACCCGCACATGCCCCTGACTTTGGCCAATCGGCAGAACGACTGTCCCAAACCAACTCATCTATCTATGCAACAAATGAATACCCAGCAGCTACCAAACACTATGCATTAACTTTGGCTAAAATGCATAGCTTGAATACTACTGAATACCTAAAAGAAATGACGGAGGGCTACGGCTGGTTTTTGTCGAAAAACCTTTAACGTAACGAACTTGATATCGCTGAAGGAACCTGATAGCTTTTTATAAAAATATAGTGGTGAAAACCTTTGCTAAAGAGGTCACTCCCGGTGAAGGGATCTCGGCTCTTTCCTCGTGGAATGAGGTGCAGGATATTCCAACTGAATACCACGATGCAAAGCAACTTGTAATCGACTATAGTGAAGTTATTACCCTGACGCAAACTTCTGCCCAAGGGGTCATTCCCGGTGAAGGGATATCGGCCCTTGCCTCGTCGAATGAGGTGCAGGATATTCCAACCGAATACCGCTATGCATAACAAAAGGAAACGCCTTTGTAAAGACACTTTTTAAAATTGTTCCAACAACTGCCAAATAGGTTTGTTTTCCTTTGCATTGATCAAAATCAACGCGGTCCCATCATTTAATCACACCAGAAAAAAACGAAAATAAAATATACGTATATGCCATCCGCATTCGTCACTGGGTCCCGTCATCACCCGTTAGGTTACTTAACTAACGACAGAGCGGGGACTGAACTAGCGCGGGTGCAAAACATATACAACATCTAATAGTATATATACCAATATACAATAATCGCTCCAGGCGTGATAATATGCAACATTACAGAAAAGTAATAAGCATCACAGAACAATACAGATAAACTGGGATCCCCGAGTTTCATAGAGCCGCTGCTGAAACCCGACGTTCCCCTGGTCGTGTGGATAGCCTGTGCAATAAAACCTAGACCCCTACGGGTGCGGCAATTTACCCGCCAAAACCTGAAGCGAGGCAGCCCCCTACAGCAAAATGAATGGACCACCCTGCACTTCACGGAATCCGGTAGCTTGAGCACCCCTCCTTGGGTCAACCTGTACCCCCTACGAGTGCGGCGAATAGTCTGCCAATTTTAAAGTGAGGCCCCTCTGCCTCTCAAAGCCATGAGATGCGGACCCGTTGCCCTCCAGAACCCGGCTATCCGTGCACCCCGTCGCGGGGTAAACCTAGTACAGAAATAAAAAATATGTACAACGGGTACATCGACCTCAACCCGGTCGTGCCCCAAAAGAATATTATACAACAGGCAGTGACGACAGTCCACATGTTGGATGCTCGCCCCGCAATATCAAAATGTACAAATAAATCCAAACTGCACTACCATTGCACACTGCTATCCACCACGACAAATCCGCAACATCACAGCACAACACAGAACATCAACGCGAATGTCACGTTCGCAAACCCGTCTAAAAGAACTATAGCAATCAGACGCGGTTTACCGATCAAATGACATTCACGGTCGGAGATATAATTTAAGTACTGTAAACTAACATGTTTAAATTTCGATCGACTAAATATCACGAAGTGGGCCCCACGTACATCTGCTGTACAGTAACAAAATCTGGGTCCAAAAGATATATACCAAAAACCACAATTTACCCAAAAGAAGCCACTGTACAAATTTGGATCAATGATCCCACAGATTGGCCGCGGATCCGCGGTCAAACCCTAGGTTTGACCGCGATTCCGCGGCGGTCTTGAAGGGTCACGTGACCAAATTTCTACCATTTGCTTAGAAAAGCCTGATGAATTTTCTGTGATGTGTAAAATTATTTTTAGAACCCTTTTAAAATCGACAGAAACTCAGAACTAGGAATTTGCGGTTTTCGAAAATCCGTTCGATCGATATTTTAAACGTGTTATCATAAGTTAGTAAAGCATAATGGTGAGGCTCTGATACCACTGTAAGTCTACGGTAGCGCCCCGGCCGTCAAACAGACGCCAAATGCGGAACAAAAACTTTTAACTGGCGCTATCGTATACTATAACCCGGATCTGCCATTATTGCTAAACTAACAAACTGTAAAGAGGGTAGAAAGGTTATACCGAACGATCCGAGTCCTTCGTTCTTTAACCATCATCCCACGTTCAGTTGTGGCTGCTCCGATCTCGTCTATCTCCGATCTGCTCGTCCAGGTGGCACCACGTCAACGGATCTTTAAACGGGCTCCCGCCTCTGACCCGAGGCAACTCGGTCGTCAAGTTTGCTAAAAGAGACGACCAAGAATGATGTAGAGAATGAGTAGAATACTTTGTCTCGTTACGTCCAAAGCTATGGACGAACGGTTAATGAAGTTGCCTTTTGGATCGATATGAAAATGAGATATGAATATGTTAATTTCCATACATCCAAAACTCTATCTTTTTTCCAACAACCATTATCCATTCTCATTTGAAGTGGTCGGCCATATAAAGGAGGGGGGTGAGGGTAGGAGCAAAGAGGGTGACCACAAGGATAAATATCAAGAGGAAATATCCTAAGGTTAACAAGAATCATTAATGCTAAAGGATGAGTCACAATAACACATCATCAAGCCATTAATGCAATAATTAATACCATGATGAGTGACTAAGCCACCTCACCATCTAGAAGCTTCCAGAAGCACGACTCACCCTCATGACTCACCCGAGTGACGGAAAGATAAATCCGCATTTAACCGAATGTCAAATACGGAAACTGGAAACTGGAAACTGGCAACTTCCAAAAGCGATCCTGAAACGAATTTCAGGACAACCCCGTAACTGTATAAATATACCCGTATTTGTATTACAACCGAATACAAATGCAACTGAGACAAAGATATTATATCTACTCAATATAATACTCGGATCCGGCTTAAACCAAAGCCCACCAGTATTATCTGCCCAAAAAATGACACGTGCGTAAACGCACGTGCATTTTCCGAACCCTGCCATAAAACCATACAGCCTCTACAACGTTTGGCCAGAACTTGGGAAGCTGTCTGTGGGGGACTCTAATGACTCGTCAGTATCCTGGCAGTGGGTTTAACTACAAGCCGTCAGTGGCACTAGCTGTGCGTAACGGCTGCCCATGGACTGACCTCAAGGGAGGCCGATGAGCGAACTCATTCGGAAACCCTACTGAGCCTAACGGTGACAATGTATATACAGTCCGGTCCGTTCGTCTATGAGTATCGCATATCTGCCTAGGGGGCTAGTAACGTCAGACCCCCAATAGCAGTATAAGTCGTGTCGGTGTGTAGCCTAAAAACACCCTGAGATACTACTGGAGTACCTACCAGTAAATCTCCTGCCATGGCCGTGGGCTTTGTGTAATGGCTCTCCTAGACACAGCACGATCTCACCCCCAATACCGGGAGAGACGAATCCCCTGCCGATCCGCTCACGTGCCTCCATGTGGCTCGGGACTGTACCCAAAAACTACCTGTTTGCATGACTCCTTTGAGCCGTGGTAGGGTAGTAATCAAAGCACAGTGGGAACTCACACGAGACAAATGACGACCTCAGGTCGATGAACTAACCTGTACACATGTCACCAGGGAACTGCTATCTGACGATATGTATAATACCAACTAGCAGGTTCCCGGCGAGTCCTGTCCGGTGTACTCATAACCCAATGAGCACCTGTATACATCTTAGGTGATCCAACTAACACCAGTGGCTTGTGAGACCGGCCACCGCCCCTCGTCGGGGTCTCGACTGTATACACTAGTCTACTCCGGAGTATCGATGCCCTGTCTCGAAACTCCCACGACTAGGGACCACAATTAAGGATATGCGTATAAACCACCCAACTCTCACGTATATGATCGCCATCATACTGTTGGTAGTAAAGCAAGATCCTAAGGGCTCTATCAAAGTGTAACAGTGATCAGTCACCTGAACCTGTACACGACTGATAAAGGCAAACCAGATAGCATATTATCATCTCGAGTAAGATTGTCCTACCGGTATAGGTCCTCCGCAATCATTGCAATCACGTGCCTGCGATCCAATAATTGACTCTGAGGGCACTATCTCCAACAACCACATCATCGAGTCTTTTTACGGGCTCCCGCTTCGTCCGAAGCAACTCGGGCACGAAGTTCGCTAGCCGATGTATCCAAGGTGAAGTAGAGAATGTGTGTGACAACTTTGTCTCAAGCATCAATTGATTCTCATCACATAAGAGTGTATGGATGAAGGTTTGAGATGATGCAATTAATGGAGGTTGTGAGCTAGAGCAAGAAGAAGAAGAAGAGCCCTTTTTTCTTATGTGTTTCTTATGATGAAATGAGAGAGTGAGAGATGAGAAAATACAAGACCAAACTTACCTCTTGGCTGCCCCCCCTCTCTCTTCTCAACATATCAACACAAAATCAATCAAATAATGTGACATTAGCACAAGAAAAGAGACCATGAGTCACTAATGAAGTCTATGTCACATTAAATGCACAAAATGATGATATAAGCTCACAATTTTCATTTGTAAACATTAATCCAAATGTTTACAGCAATAAAAAGATACGACAACATCTAAAGTAACTCGTGACGGATCACAAGGATACCCCTCACCTGTATATACATACTTGCATCCGCATTCCGACTGAATGCGAATACGATGAGACTAAAGTAATCCAACAAATCTAATACTAGGATCCGGTTTAAACCAAAGCCCACTAGTATGATCCTCCCGATCATGATTCGTGCACTACTGCATGTATATGATCGGACCCTGCCATATATCATACGGCCTCTACAACGTTTCGTTCGAAACTTGAGAAATTGTCTGTGGGGGACTCTAAAGACTCGTCAATACTTTGGCTGTGAATTTAACCACTAGCACGTCAGAGGTACTAGCTGTACGTAACGGGCTACCAGGTATTGACCAAAAGGGAGGTCGATGAGTGAACTTATCCTGACATCCTACTGAGCCTGTTAGTGACAATATCCGTACAGTCCGGTCCGTTCGTCTATGAGTATCGCATGGCGGGCCTAGGGGGTTGGTAAAAGTCAGACCCCCAAAAGCGGTACAAGTCGTGTCGGAGTGTAGCCTAGAACACCCTGAGATACTACTGGAATACCTACCAATAAATCTCCTGCCTTGGCCAAGAACTTCGTGTAATGGCTCTCCTAGACACAGTGCGATCTCACCCCAATACCGGGAGAGACGAAACCCCTGCCGATCCGCTCACTGCCTCCATGTGGCTCGGTACTGTACCCAACTAAAACCTGTTTGCACGACTCCTTTGAGCCGTGGTAGGGTAGTAATCAAAACACAGTGGGAACTCACACGAGACAAATGACGATCTCAGGTCGATGAACTAACCTGTACACATGTCACCAGGGAACTGCTATCTGACGTCAGGTATAATACCAACTAGCATGTTCCCGGCGAGTCATGTCCGGTGTACTCATAACCCAATGAGCACCTGTATACATCTTAGGTGAACCAACTGACACCAATGGCTTGTGAGACCGGCCACCGCCCCTCGTCGGGGTCTCGACTGTATACACTAGTCTACTAATGGAGTATCGATGCCCAGTCTCGAAACTCCCACGACTAGGGACCACTTTAAGGATGTGCTTATAGACCCCAGCTCCCACGTATATGATCGCCATCATACTGCTGGCCGTCAAGCAAGAATCCTAAGGGCTCTATCAACGTACAATAGTGACCTGTAAGGTCACTTGAAGCAGTACACAATGATAAAGATAAACCAGATAGCATACTATCATCTTGAGTAAGACTGTCCTACCGGCATAGGTCCTCCCTCAATCATTGCAATCACGTGCCTGTGATCCAATAATTGACTCTGAGGGCACTATATCCAACAATCTCCCACTTGCACTCAAGGCTAATTATTGCGATGTCGCATACTCACAGCCCGTGTGATACCGAACACCCAACTCCTCTACTAATCAGTCTCACAAAGCCCGTTTGCGAAACCATTGCGTTCGAGGAATAGCCTCAGTGAGTGGATCTGCCCTGATGTTTCTTTCTATGTCTCTCTTTATCTCAAGTTCGCGGAGAAAGCCATCTCCCGAAATGAGCAATACCTGTCTTAGAATATGTTTGGATGTCTGATGGGACTTAGTTCATAAATGAACTCCAAATCCAAACTTCTTAGACTGTATCGTCAACTGAACTTAATCGGTATCCTGCGCCATGCCTTCCTCAGTATCCGCTTGGACCATCTGTCCAAACTACTTCCCCTCGTCAGAGGGAAAACTATAACTCTGACAGTCACTCTGTCATCCAGGTCATCTTGGAAGCCTGGAATGATAACTGTCTCCCGAAAGAGACTGTTGTTATCATATCCCTAGAACATCCACTTATGTTCTAAAACTGCTTCCGAACATTTCTCCAGGATAGGATTAATATCAACTTACTGCATCTCATGCAATAGCAATATCTGGTGTGGTACTTTACATCTCATGATTGACTCAATTGCCTAAGCAAGTGATATGCCAACCATGCACATCCCTCTCCCCTTTAGTCTGTAAGACACCTTTAGAGAGGGTGACTCCATCACCTGCAGGTACACTACCATGCCTGGAATCGTCCATTCTAAAACACCTTTAGAATGCTGTCTAAGTACCCAGATTGGGAAAATACCCAAATCTAGATCTAAAACCATAGATCTAGTAACCAGAATATCTGATATAATATCCATATCCTATGTGGAGAAACCACTATGTGACAACCAAAGTATAACCGATCGTAGTATAGGAATTTCACTTCCTACTCTGTGTATGTCATCCAAATACCAGGACATCACACCCTACTACCTTCTTAACAAATCCATCCCCTATTCTGATGAAGTCAAATCTATGACTGTCACATCAGAAATAGATGATCTTTCTCCGCTATATCTGCTTTAGTCCATAAATAGACATAAGCTACTTGTCCACTATGCTTCCGCTGCTCCCACTGACTACGACAACCCTCTAGCAGAGTCATATACACGTACACTTCTAAAGCTAGTTTAGAACGACGCTATACTCATCCTCCTGCCGGGTCTCACAGTCTGGAACAACAGCAATGGAAAGTCTGGGTAAACAAGGACCTCCCTGTCACCGTCCTTGAGTACCTCTCGGGTGCCTGAGGTTACCCACCATATCTGCGGAGTGGCCAATGGAATGTCAAACCATATTGAATCTTTAGGTTCTTATCAAATTTTCAGTAATCGTTTGCGGTTCTGGAATCACTTCCAGTTCTACCATACTCCCACTACTGTTTTCTGAAAAAAAATCATTTTTATCAAAACTGTGGCGAGTCAAGAACAATATCACTATTGATCTTCCAGATGGTAGAAAGTCAACCCTCGTCATAGCCCGGGTCAACCCACAAACAGCCATTACAGAAATGTGCCTTGAGTTATCCAGAGTCTGGTTTTGAGCATAAGCCGGACAACTCCCCATACCTTAACATTGTTAAGATATGAACTGTTCTATATCCAATATAGAAACAGAGGCACTGATTTAATTGGAACCAGATTCAAATCATGCAGCTGTCTCCAGTGTATGTCAACTAAATGGAGAGAGGCCGATCAGCATTACTCAACTTACGAATACATCCAGATATGAGTAACCTGAAAGAGAAGCAAGTTCTCGTAATCATTACTATCAACTGAATACCATACACAAATATCTACATCTTCGTTCACCTTGAAGAATCCTGATACTTGCAACACCTGATTCTCTACTTTATTCTTATACCTATAACTTCTCAAAACTTGGACCTTGCATTTCTACGAAACACATGTCTAAGAACTAGAGAAGTCACAAGTAAACAGAATATAGTATGAGTACCAACCCCTCTGTCCTCATGGACACTGTACAACATACAATACTCTGTATAAGTCCCCTGAGTCTAATAACTCATTCCCTGTGTGTCGTAGGTTGAAAACTGTACTTATGATTAAGAAGAATTACACCGCTGTTTAATGCTCCTTACCTAACCATCTACTGATATAGATAAATGTCATAGACATAATTTCAAAAAGTTATATCTCACTTTATAAAAATAAACGTACAGATATATCAATTTGAAATTGGTTCATAACAACGGATATTCAAAACCAAATATTTGCCGTCCGGCAAACAACCCAGACGATTTCCTCAAATATCACCAATTACAACGAATCCCGATATAATGAGGATGATCACTTAATTCCTAATAACTTACTCCCACTCATCATCTGTAAAACCATACAAATATGAGAATCAAATCTGGTAAATACATACCCTGGAGCAAGGGCTAATTGGGAAATCAGTTTTCTTTTAACAATACACAGTGAAACTGAAACATGTAAATGTTTCGAAAGGGTATCCGGGTATTCTTAGTAATGCCTCTTCCATTATCAGATTCACAACTATAACCGTATATTTCTTCGCCGTCTCTCCAAATCCCTTTATATGTCTTTAGTCATTACCTTCTATACACTCCTTTAGGCCAAATGGTTTTCTTCCTTCCCTACCGTTCGGCACCAGCCTATGGTTTGGAAGAAGACTTATCCAATAATCATAATAGGTGTACTGCCCTAATCCTAGTAGCACTCGCAACCCGAGAGAAGGTAAAGATAAAAGACAACTGAATAAAACCTTATTCCTATTTCTCCTGAACCAGAATCCATCCTCAAACTGGAACAAGTTCCTTCGAGTTCGTATATAACCATACGATAGAGTATCCAAATAACTGTGGATCTTCGTAGTGATACGGAGTGTCCTGGAGAAATACAAAGGTGATGTAGGATTGGCGAAGAAATACTTGGTTTGGTCGTGAATAGCAGTCGCAATTTACTTTGCCCTTTTACTAATCCCTTTATTTATCTTAACTTATTACCTTCTGTATACCATCGTTAGGCTAATTGGTTTTCTTCATTCCCTACCGTTCGGCACCTGCCTATGGTTTGGAAGAAGACTATCTAATAAGCGTAATAGGTGTACTGTCCTAATCCAAGGAGCACTCGCAACGTGAGAG
This sequence comes from Agapanthus africanus, assembly GCA_030015575.1. Taxonomy (NCBI): domain Eukaryota; kingdom Viridiplantae; phylum Streptophyta; class Magnoliopsida; order Asparagales; family Amaryllidaceae; genus Agapanthus; species Agapanthus africanus. The sequence continues at coordinate 84,726,844 of JASDDO010000026.1, read as the reverse complement.
AAGGTAAAAGGAAAAGACAACTGAATAGTCCTATTCATTTTCTCCAGAACCGAAAACCATCCTCGAATCTGGAACAAGTTCCTTCGAGTTCGTATATAACCATACGATGGTTTTATCCAATGGAAGTGGATGTTCGTAATAATACGGGGTGTTCTGGAGAAAAGGGTAAAAGTAGGAGTGGCAATGAGGTATGCAACTCAGACAATCCAAAAGCCAGTGTTTTAAGAAGGTTCGGTTAACTTGGTCACTGAGTCATAGTCAAGGGTCGGGTCATGGTCGCTGCCAAAGAGAGAGGGAAAAGAAACACTCTGCGTGCACTCTAACCTAGATCAGAATGGTTATCAATTTATCTAATCAGGAAACCTCCCACTGTATCGTCAAATTCTCCTCCAAACCTAAAAGAAGAATTAGTCGGGATCACCCGAGGAGTAAACCAACTCATCAGTGGGAATCAGGATCCAAGTATCACCGCATGATAACGTGATGGAATCCACTCACGTTATCACACTCCAGAAGGTATGCGCATATCTGGTAAGTTTTAGTTTCTTTAGAAACTCCCGATGTGATTTTTACCCCATGCTCTTATGACCTTGACGAAGGCCAACATATCATAAGTCACATGTCAAGTTCTACCCGTCATTATCCAGGTTAATTTGAACCCACCTGTACATACCCTTGACGAAGGCCAAAATAGTAGTACGACTGTCCCAAACCAACGCATCTATTTATGTTGCAGAAAAGTAACAAATAGCTACCATACACTATGCCTTGACGAAGGTCAACATACATAGCATGAATACTAAGTGCTACCTTTCTGAAATGACGGAGGGCTACGAATGGTTTTTGACGAAAAACCTTTAACGTAATGAACTTGATATCATTGAAGGAACCGGATAGCTTTTTATAAAAATATAATGGCGAAAACCTTTGCTAAAGAGGTCACTCTCGGTGAAGGGATCTCGGCTCTTTCCCCGTAGAATGAGGTGCAAGATATTCCAACTGAATACCACGATGCAAAACAAAAAGTAATCGGCTATAGTGAAGTTATTACCCTGACGCAAACTTTTGTCCAAGGGGTCACTCCCGGTGAAGGGATCTCGGCCCTTGCCTCATCGACTGAGGTGCTGGATATTCATAACCGAATACCACTGTGCAAAATAAAAGAGAACGTGCTTGCAATAACAGCTTTTTTTATAAAAAAAAATATTCCAACAACATCAGAATAGGTTTGTTTAGCTTGCATTGATCCGAATCAATGCAGTCCCATCAATTAATCACACCACAAAAGAACGAAAATACGATGTACGTATATGCCATCCGCATTCGCCATTGGGTCCCGTCATCACCCGTTAGGTTACTTAACTAACGACAGAGCGGGGACTGGACTAGGGCCGGTGTAAAACATATACAGCATCTACTAGTATATATATCAATATATAATATTCGCTCATGGCGTGATAAAATGCAATATCACAGAAATGTAATAAGCATCACAGAACAATACAGATAATCTGGGATCCCCGGGTTTCATAGAGCCGCTACTGAAACCCGACGTTCCCCTGGTCGTGTGGATAGCCTGTGCAATGAAATCCTAGACCCCTATGGGCGCGGCAAGTTACCCGCCAAAACCTGAAGTGAGGCAGCCCCCTACAGCAAAGTGAATGGACCACCCAGCACTTCACGGAATCCGGTAACTTGAGCACCCCTCCTTGGGTCAACCTATACCCACTACGAGTGCGGCGAATAGCCCGCCAATTCTAGAGTGAAGCCCCCTCTGTCTCAAAGCCATGAGATGCGGGCCCGTTGCCCTCCAGAACCCGGCTATCCGTGTACCCCACCGCGGGGTAATCCTAGTACAGAAAGTAAAATATACAACGGGTACATCGACCTCAGCCCGGTCGTGCCCCAAAAGAATAATATACAAACAGGAAGAGACGGCAGTCCACATGTCGGACGCTCGCCCCGCAATATCAAATGTACAAATATAACCAAACTGTAATACCATTGCATCCAGGCTATCCACCACGAAAAATCCGCAACATCACAACACAACACAGAACATCAACGTGAATGTCACGTTCGCAAATCCGTCTAAAAGAGCTATAGCAATTAGACAACATTTGCCGATCAAATGACATTCACGGTCGCAGATATAAAGTAAGCACTGTGAACTAACATATTTAAAATTTTCGATCGACAAAATTTCCCGAAGTGGGCCCCAAGCACAATTTCCAGTACTCAAAATAATGTGGGCAAAAACCAAAATTACCAGAAACCCCATTTCCAAGTCAGAAACCACTGTAGGAAAATTAATGGACTGATGCTACAGTACGGTGGCGGAACCGCGGCCAAAACGTGGGTACGGCCGCGGTTCCACACTGCTACAGTGGAATCAGTGAACCAATTTTTCTCAGATTTCTTAAAAAAGCCTGCCTGATTTTCTGCAATACTCAAAATAATTTTTTGACGACAAAAAAAATTCGACAGAAACTCAGAATTGGAAGTGCAGTTTTTGGAAATTTCGTCCGATCGAAGTTCTAAACACGTTAGAGCAAGCTAGTAAAGGTTAATGGCGTGGCTCTGATACCATGTAATTCTACGGTAGCGCCCCGGCCGTCTGTCCGAGGCCAAAATGCGAAAACGAAAACTTTTTCTAAACTTGAAACCGGCGCTATCGTATGCTTAAAACCCGGATCGAACCATTAACCTATAACTAGCAACTAGAGAAAGGGTTGGAAAGCTATACCGATCGATCCGTGTCCTTCGGTCTTTGGCCACCATCCCAAGCTCCTCGCGGCATCTCCGGTCTCGATCTCCTTGTCGGAAAAGGCACCACGTCATCGAGTATTTTTATGGGCTCCCGCTTCGTCCGAAGCAACTCGGGCACGAAGTTCGCTAGCCGACGTGTCCAAGGTGAAGTAGAGAATGTGTGTGACAATTTTGTCTCAAGCATCCATTGATTCTCATCACATGAGAGTGTATGGATGGAGTTTCGAGATGATGCCATTAATGGAGGTTGTGAGCTAGAGCAAGAAGAAGAAGAAGAGCCCTTTTTTCTTATGTGTTTCTTATGATGAAATGAGAGAGTGAGAGATGAAAAAATACAAGACCAAACTTACCTCTTGGCTGCTCTCTCTCTCTTCTCATCATATCAACACAAAATCAATCAAATAATATGACATTAGCACAAGAAAAGAGACCATGAGTCACTAATGAAGTCTATATCACATTAAATGCACAAAATGATGATATAAGCTCACAATTTCCATTTGTAAACATTAATCCAAATGTTTACAGCAATAAAAAGATACGGCAACATCTAAAGTAAACTCGTGACGGATCACAAGGATACCCATCACCTGTATATAAATACCTGCATCCGCATTCCGACTGAATGCGAATACGATGAGACTAAAGTAATCCAACAAATCTAATACTAGGATCCGGCTTAAACCAAAGCCCACTAGTATGATCCGCCCGATCATGATCCGTGCACTACTGCATGTATATGATCGGACCCTGCCATATATCATACGGCCTCTACAACGTTTCGCCCGAAACTTGAGAAACTGTCTGTGGGGGACTCTAAAGACTCGTCAATACTGTGGCTGTAGATTTAACCACTAGCACGTCAGAGGTACTAGCTGTACGTAACAGGCTACCAGGTATTGACCAAAAAGGAGGTCGATGAGCGAACTCATCCTGACACCCTACTGAGCCTGTTAGTGACAATATCCGTACAGTCCGGTCCGTTCGTCTATGAGTATCGCATGGCGGGCCTAGGGGGTTGGTAAAAGTCAGACCCCTAAAAACGCTACAAGTCGTGTCGGAGTGTAGCCCAGAACTCCCTGAGATACTACTGGAATACCTACCAGTAAATCTCCTGCCTTGGCCAAGGACTTCATGTAATGGCTCTCCTAAATACAGCGCGATCTCACCCCCAATACCGGGAGAGACGAAACCCCTGCCGATCCGCTCACTGCCTCCATGTGGCTCAGGACTGTACCCAACTAAAACCTGTTTGCACGACTCCTTTGAGCCGTGGTAGGGTAGTAATCAAAGCACAGTGGGAACTCACACGAGATAAATGACGATCTTAGGTCGATGAACTAACCTATACACATGTCACCAGGGAACTGCTATCTGACGTCAGGTATAATACCAACTAGCATGTTCCCGGCGAGTCCTGTCCGGTGTACTCATAACCCAATGAGCACCTGTATACATCTTAGGTGAACCAACTTACACCAATGGCTTGTGAGACCAGCCACCGCCCCTCGTCGGGGTCTCGACTGTATACACTAGTCTACTAATGGAGTATCGATGCCCAGTCTCGAAACTCCCATGACTAGAGACCACTTTAAGGATGTGCTTATAGACCGCAGCTCCCACATATATGATCGCCATCATACTACTGGCCGTCAAGCAAGAATCCTAAAGGCTCTATCAACGTGCAATAGTGACCCGTAAGGTCACCTGAAGCAGTACACGATGATAAAGATAAACCAGATAGCATACTATCATCTTGAGTAAGACTGTCATACCGGCATAGGTCCTCCCTCAATCATTGCAATCACGTGCCTGTGGTCCAATAATTGACTCTAAGGGCACTATATCCAACACATTCTTCATTTGCTCTCCTCACTCTCTTCTTCTTGAGTTTATCTTCATGTTAAATCCTTATCATTCTCATGTGTTGATAACCAAAGAATTTGAGATAGAATACTACTATTAAATATAACCACATCATCTAAGCAAACTAGATTAGCAAACTAGTTTGCTTAGTTTGATTCTTTTTGAAGTAGGAGCTTGAATCAAGATTCTTCAGGTGGATCATCTAGGACCGAGAAGGTCGGCCATCAAGCTTGATCCAAGAGACCTCAAGGAGTTTAAGAAGATGAGTAAAGACCCGAAAGACACGGACCTTAGGTTTAAACTCTATCACAGTAGCTAGATTTTTCTAGTTTGCTAGTTTCGATGTTTGGTTAGATCTAGTATGTGTTTTCTAGAGCCAAAGTTTTTAAAATTCAAGATTTTTTGTTCCGCGGCGGCCTTGGACAGTGGCCATGGCGCTAGGAACCTCAACAGAATCTAGAGCAAAATGATATGGCATGATACACATTCATATATAACTTCTTAGGAAAAAAAGTTTTGTATAATTTTGTCGCTATTCACAATTCATATGTTATGATTGTGGAGACCAATTAGTATACATCATTTTTCGCTGTATTTTAATTTATTTTATTTAAATTTTTGTAAAGTAAAATTGAAGTTACGAATAAATACCATGGTTTTCTCATTCTCACATATGACATATCAATATATTTACTTTTAAAATAATTTTAGAAAATAATTTTTACTTCTAGAAATTTAAAGAAATTTATATATGATAGAACATATTATTTTATACACACTGTAAAAATTTCAGATCGAATCGCTGAACGGTTTAGGAATTATATCATTTTTATTCACTGTTCGTAAAAAAACAGAAAACTACATTTATCCGTCAACTTTTGAGACACATAACTTGGTCTAACAATATCCAAATTGAGAAAACTCCGGTGTTTTTGATATCTACATCTAAGCATATAGATTTTATTAGTTTTAAGTTTTTACTGAAAATCGACGTTAAATATAGAAAACTGTGTTACAATATTAAGCGACGGATCTTGACAGAATCTTTCCTGATTTGCATACTGTTTTTAAATAGGACATAATTCGAACTCCCGATATCCGTTCATAACAAAATTTAGATGTGTAGATGCAAAATTGATAGAGATATAATTTCTTGTATATTAGATTACTTAGAAATGAATGATACAACCCGATATAGGCTTTGCAATATAGCATATAGTTGCGGTCCAGAAATCTCTGTTTTAAATGCTGATATTAAAATGATCATAACTAAAGCTTCAGAAATCCAAATCGCACGAATTTTAGTGTTTTGGATAAGTACATTAACCTACAATTTTCTAATAATTTCCGTAACTTGAAACCTGATGGAAATTGATCCAAACTATATTTTAAAAATATGCGGCGGTGCTGGACAGATTCTGATCTGTTCTACGCGATGAAACGAAAATAGGCATATCTCCCAAACCGGTAGTTATATTTAGACGCAACTGGAACTCACGCGTGCACAACACTTAGATCTATATTTTTGTTTATATTCATAATTTGATTAACTTGATTAATTAGTTGTACACAACACTTCTTTACAACATTGTTTATGATCGTTATTTGAATAATATACTTGACTCATTTCATGCTATTCAAACATGTTTATCTTGTTTTTCTAGATCTTTGAATTGTTTCATGTGCATGAAGACATAATTAGATATTATATATTTTAAATAATCCAATTACATACTAAACTTGACTTGACCGAACCATGAATATAACTTGACATGAACTTGACATGAATACCTAAATACAACTTGAATCTGAACTTGTACTATTTATATTCATGGATTCGGCCAAGACCTGTAACTTGAACTATACACTAAAATACGTGGGAATAACGGGTAGATTGGTACAGAACGCATATCGTGGCACGAGTGGTCACTTTAAAAGAGATCTACATGAATTCACGTGCCAGTGTCCCGTGGGTTATGACGGGGCCTTGTACTATATGTTACCATAGTCCACGGGGTAAGTTGGACTCCTCTCGTATGAATACTTTTTTTATCAAACTACAAATAACCACATTAGAATAATCATACTTACATATTGACATTCACTTTATGTTCACTATACCTATACTACACAACCATTTCTATACTTGTTTGCTATGCTCATATTCCATTGTCATGCTAACATGGTTGCTAAATACATTACCATAATTATTTACATATTACGATTTCCATTTATACTATATTACATGTCATCTTGCACTCAATCTATATATTACACCTCTCTTTTAGGACATACCGAGTGCTAGATCGCTGATGGGCATTCCACCCATCTCTTTATTTCTTGGAATGTTCGTTAGGTGAATTTGGGACAGAGGATTTAGAAGCAGTAAACGATGAGTATTTTTATCTCACATCTTAAGTGGATGAATAGTTTTGTTCATCTTCACGGTTATTATAGCTTTCCTTTTAGTATACCACATGTTTATGCTCTTTACCTTCATCTTATATTTATTGTTCAGATACGTTGTATCAGTTGAAAATTTTGAAATCTTGAATGTAATATATCGATGTTGGATTTTATTACTCTTGTTATTCTTGCACATTGTTATATTTTTTATATACGCTTAATATATTTATTAAGGAAAATGACTTTCTCATAGTAAATACATTGCGGGTTTGCCACGTCACCGTTTCCGTCTACTGGGAAGCGGGGCATGACACATAATTTTGAAATTAATAAAGTATTGTTGCTCGTCTGTGATGTGTCTGATTGGAAAGTCTGGTTTTTGTTTTTATTTTTCCAAGTGTGGATAGACCGGTGTCCCATCTCACCTCGGAGACGAGGAAATGTGAGTCAAGCGAACTCTAGGCTTATTCTTCCAAGTGTAAATAGATCAGCATCCCACTCACCCCGGAGAAGAGGTAACGTGAGTCGAGCGAACACTAGGTTTATTCTTCCAAGTGTAGATAGACCGATGTCCTCTTAGAAACACTTAGGAACTCAGACTGATCTTAGCAAAGCTCGGTGATATCCCCTCTTCGGATTCGAGTGGAATTAGAGTTGGGTCGGCTATCAACCGTGGGCGAGCTTTCTTTACTTGGGCTACTAAGGAGTCTGTCTACTTCAAATATGCATGCCGGTTAAAGGTCTGCCTGCTGGTTTAATGCGAAGTCCCACTGTTTAGGGCGAGCAGGAAGCTACCCGGTGGCCTCGGGGGAGGGCTTCCGATCCACAGTTTAGACCAAGCAGGAATCTGCTCGCTGTGAATCGGTCGGGCAGGAAGCTACCCGGCGGCCTTGTGAGAGCACTCCCGAGAAGGAATCTACTCGCTATGAATTGGACGGGCAGGAAGCTACCCAGTGGTCTGATAAGAGGCCTTCCGAGCAGGAATCTACTCGCTGTGAATGGGCCGGGCAGGAAGCTACTAAGCAGCCTTGTGAGAGGGCTCCCGAGCAGGAATTTACTCGCTATGAATTGGATGGGTAGGAAACTACCCAGCGGCCTCGTGAGAAGGCTCCCGAGCAGGAATCTACTCGCTTTGAATAGGCCGGATAGGAAGCTACCCAGGCGGCCTCGTGAGAGGGCTTCTGATCCACAGTTTGAGCTGAGCAGGAATTACTTGCTATGAATTGGCCGAGCAGGAATCTACCCTGAGGCCTCGTGAGAGGGCTCCAAACCAATGGAAGGTAAGATCGCCATGACGTTGATATTTGCACCTCTCTGATTCCCAGTGCCACGTGGTGCATGGCAGGTATCTTGAGATCCGCTCAAATCTCCTGACGGCATCGTTCAATCTTCCCGGATCCGCGTAAAAGGGAGGGGGCCAATATTCGGGTGCCGCGTGGCGGCGTCTCATCGGATGGATGCAATACTCCGTAATTCGTGCCTTGGCGGGAGAGAATCTTGACCATAAGGGAATTTTCGTTAAGGTTATAAGTAGAAGAGCCTTGGCCCACTCTTAGGCATTCCTGTCGATTTGCTTTTAGTTGTCTCTCGCCCTTTTCTTTTCTCTAATCTTCATAATCAATCATTTTTCGATGGCCGGTAACACGTACAACATCCGAGATATCGTATCCCGCGAGAACTTCTACTATTATGACTATGACAGTTCCGAGGTGACATATAAGACTGTGATTTGTCGGCTGGAACGTCATTATGGGTGATTACTCCCACGCCAATCGTTTCTCTTACAGGTGCTCGTCTACGGGATCTAAAGATCTTCCCCCGGCCTTTTCAGGACATTGTCTCACTAAGCACTGGAGGAGGTCGTCGAAAAGATACACATAGCCCATATGTTGTGCATGATCTCAAAGAGCAGGCAAGATTGATCTATAGATATCCTGCATCGATCTTTCCAACAGAGATTGATCATAGCTTCGCGACGGTAGGAGTCCATGATGGAACCATAGCTGCTCGGGTCCATGGATATAGGCAGAAGGAGCGATAGGACGCTGCCTGGGCTCGGCTGTCGGATTGAGTACAACGATCAATACTTTCAAGTCCCTCTTCCCCTTTGCTGTAATTGTTAAGAAATATTTTCTTTTCTTTTCTTTTGCGATCCCCTGAGCTCTTTTGTAAGGCTGAAGAGCCGAGAATATCTCTTTTTAATAAATTTTTCTTTTGCTCATGAATTTTTCTTTACTCAGAATGTTAGAATATCAAACTTTCTCGCTTCTATTTTTTCAAGTGTAGGTACATCGGTTCCCCTCCTCCAATCCTTCATACCGTAGTCGAGATAAGATGGGAGGAGCGAGATTTAGGTCGGCTACCTACAGGTGCACCCGCATTTTATTCACCTGAGTAAAGGGCTGGCCTGGGATATTTCCCTTACTACCGAGCCGGGCTGGAGATAGCCTGGAGGCTCGAGAGAAGGCTTTAGACCCTCAGTTTGGTCAGGTAGGAAACTACCTATTTTGAATGGGCACGCCGGGCAGGTGGCTGTCCGCGGGCCTTGCGCGGCGTCTAAGTTTAGAATCGGAAGAAATGGTCCGGATTGCAGAGAAACAAGAACCTTTATTATTAAAGGGAGAATAAGTGTTTAGCAATACAATTTGAGCTTTTTGGCATTATACGGCCGCGGAAGGGCTCGTTCCAAGGAGTCTTGGAAGCAGTACGCTCCTCCAGGCAATACCTCGGTCAAGAGAAATGGCCCGTCCCACTTTAGGGAGAACTTGTGCACCTTCCCTTTGTCACGCCCTGCTTCCCAGAATACGCAAGCAGGTACGTGACGAGACCACGACGTATTTATTCCGAGAGGGTCATTTCCTGGAAAAAATACGCTAAGCGTAAAAGAAACAATATAAAAATGACAAGAAACTGAACATGAGATTTAAAATTCAACAACTTTATTTACATTCAACTTGATTCATTTATAATACATGATTTCAACTGAAAGAAATACAAGAATGGAAATGCCTAAACAATGGCATACATAAACTGAGGAAAAAAACCGGTCTAGGCCTGGGTCTCGATCTGATCCTGCTCCTCCTCTGAGATGTCTACCTTCTCAGTCTCCATGATATCTGACAAACATTCCAAGAAAAATAAAGGTGGGTGGAATGCCCGTCAGCGAACTTTTGCTCGGTAAGTCCTAAAGAAAAAAAGTGAAATATAAAATGTACTGATAAAGAAAAATGTATATCATGAACAATTAATTATGAAGTGTGATGTGTCAGCATGTCGCTTAATGTAAACATGGCAAGTTTATTTAGCATGCAATTATTTATATAATGGTAACTAACATGAGCAGAGTATAATATGGCCGTGTAGTGTAGGTATAGTGAACATGAAGTGAATGTAAGTGTCTTAACGGTCTCTACTTGGGTATACTAATTTAACGTAAGTTTAATGGTGAATGTCAACCAATCTTAAGAGTGTTCTCGAACCCAACAAGCTGTAATCCAGGGGTAGGGAACCACGGGCCCAAATCAAGTGTTAGTAACGGGACTTCAATCTAGTGTTGAAGTATTCCAAACTCAACGGGCTGTAATTCAGAAGCAAGGAAACACGGGTCCTCATGATAGCTTGCTTGTGTTAGTAGACATGGATTCATGATCTAGTGAGACTCCTGAGATTTTGTTGGATTCACACAAGAACTACCCCGACACCCCGTATAAGCTAAGTTACAGCTAAAACTACCAACCTTGCTCGAATCCATGAATATATCAAGTTGCAAGATTGAGTTCATGTCTATATCAAGTATTCATGTATTCATGTCAAGTTGTATCCATGGTTCGAGTCAAGTCATGGTGTTCAACTATTCATGTTTTGATTGAGTCAAGTTCAAGTGTTCTGATTCATGATCAAGGGTCAAGTATACCTGTTTGCTTTTGATATTTGAATTCAAGTATTCATGATCAAGTATTCGTGTTTGGTTTTAGATTCAGGTTTGAGTTTGGATTCAGACTTGAGTTAGACTCTGACTTGAGTCAGACACTTATAAACCGATTTAGATCCTGAATTAGGTTCGGAAATTATCGGTAACTGCTGCACATGGACGGCAGGATTTGTGCCTTTTCCAAGACAATTACCATTGATAACTTCGTTAAGTTTTCTACCTTAAATAGGCAAGCACTCACTTTCTTCATCTCTCTGGGGCTCAAGAGAATTGATCCCGCTTAAATATATATTTACTAAAGTCCTTAAATGTTGTTTTATATAACTCGAGGGGGTTTTATGAAAAATATTTATAGTATAGTTTCAAAATAATCTCGAGAAGTTATTTATATTATTTAAGGTTTCCATGGATGTGAATTTTAGGGATTTGAGGTATTTTAGTGATAATAGCTTAGTTTGGAAGTTCATGGTATTTTATTGTAAACTTATCTTTTATTGATATCTTGATGGCATTTTGGTGAAACTTGTGATTCTTTCATTTAAAGAAAATATAAGTTTATTATATTTTGAAAATATATGAATTTGTAAATTTTTTATATAATTATTAAAAATTAAATTTTATTTAAGTAGAAAAATGTATTTTTCTTAAAAACCGTATTTAAAACCTTTCGAGACCGAATGCTCCGCGAGAAGGTCTGCATCTTGCTCTACTAGCCCAAGAATGTGCGATAATCTACACCATCCAATAGCGGGTCCCGTAAAGAGGGTTGTAGAGGCATATTCGCCAAGGAATTTAAAATACAATTTAAAATAAAACCGGTTTTTATAGTAAATGGTATTTTAATGTAATCTTGTATTCTTAACAAAAAATCATACAATGATACATTGTGCTATGGAACCATGTGTGTATGTGAGGGATAGGTCGTTACCCCGTGAAGTTTTCTAAAGGTGTGTTTTAACAAAATACGAAAAGAGGTGTTACCTAAAGTTCATGGTATTTTAATAAAAAATTTAAATTATGATTGTTTTACAAAAAATTCTTGGATAAAATTTATTCTAGACATGAGTATTAAGCTTATAAGTGAAGTGGTACAATTTGTTTGATCAAAAGGTGAAGGAAAATGGAGTTATATGCTTTAGAAAAAGGAATATCGGTAATAACTCCACTTTTTACCGATTTTTATTAAAAAGAAATTCAAGGAATAGAAAGGAAGATTGGGATGGACTTACAAGTTATTTAGATTAAGAGGAGGTAGAAGAAGGGAGGGTTGTCGTCGTGGCATCGCGGAATCGCCGGAATTTGTTTCGATCCTTGCCGGAACTTGAACGCTCGCTAACTCCTCTTCTACTCCAGTTGTACTTAAGAAATTTTAAGAATTTTGGCTACAATTTTCATAATGATGAAAGCTAGGGCATGTGGTAGTATTTATAGTGTAGAATTAGGGGTTTTGAATTAAAATGGTGAATTAAAATGCATTACAATGAGAATAAATGGGGAATTGAAAGGTCTCTATTTAACTGCAGGGTAATCAAACAGTGCATGGGAGTTAGGAGTAAGGGAAGGGTCATGTGTGCAAAGCCCGGGCATCATTTGCCATGGTTTACCCGTCCCCGCCGGCCCTTTGAGGCATTTCGCCGGTCGATTTAAGGGGTGAGGCCGGTGGATTCTTGCCACGTGTTCAAGGCTATATTTAAATCATTGTGCACATATTTGATTTTTTTCTATCATTTCATTTTTATGTGCATTGCACGTATAAACTTTTGGGCTTTCAAAAAGTTATTAAAAAATCAGAAAAAATTAATGTGTCTGATGGGATTCAAACATAGGGGATACGTCACAGCAGTGCAAGGTTTTACCAGTGAGATACAAGTGGCTTCTTGCTGTTCTTTAGCAAAAGTAACTTATAACTCCAACTCAGGCTATGAAACTTTATTCTGTATATTAACAGAAGAATTTCCGTACTAAGATTTCAGAGTCGTTATATTCTACCCTCCTTATAAAAATTTCTTTCTCGAAATTTATATAAGAAAGTTGTAACATATTCAAGAAAATTTTAATTAAAGCAGTGGTGAAAGAACTACTGATATTGTACCGGAAGTGTATGAAAATATTTAGGTAGATGAAAGACCAACAGGATGCAATAATTTGAAAGGCTGAAAAAGCTGGGAGGGGATTTTACCAGGGTTACCTTGACCCATAGCTTCGGCTTCCACGGCTACCAAGGTGGAAGCCTGACGTCTCTGCACATTTCGCTGTGCATGCTGATACATCGATAGCTGACGTGGTAAAGGTGGTCCGCGTGGGGGTGGTGCAGGAAGAGCTAACTGAGTAGGTGGAGCTTGAATAGCTTGTCTAGCTGCGGAGGATAGGCCAGTTCAGTTGTGTGGGCAAGTTCCTATAGTGTGTGAGGATAATCCACATATCAGACAAAGACCATTCGCTCGACGGAAATTCTTGACTTGGCGTCCAGTCCTCTTACAATAGATACAGAAATTGGGTTCAGTCTCGGAAAATGATCCTCCTGGCCTCATTACTAGCGCTGGGAGAGTTGGCCTAAAAGAGGCTCCTCCAGTAATCTGGTTAGCGGGACGTTTCATACCGACCAACTGTGGAATTTCCTTCTTCTTAATGACAGCTTCATATTGACGGGCTGACTTCAAAGCTGATTCATGTGTTAGGTATTCTTCCGTTGCTAGGGCAACCTGGATCTCAGGGTCTAATCCTTGCAGGAAGCGCCTGGCTCTGATTTCTATAGTAGGAATTAGATGGGAGGCGAATCTGCCAAGCATGGTGAATTCGGCATCTACTCGTCCACCGACTTATCCCACATGGATCCTTGTTGTAGATGAATGAACTTCTGTTCTATCTCGAAGTGTGGGGTTTCCGGAAAGTACTTGGCATCAAAGAGATCACGAAAAGTCTTCCACTCGATTGGCTGCTCAAGACGGCACTCCTCGGCTTTCCACCAGATTCTGGCATTGTCGGTAAGCTGGAGTTTTGCTATTCGGACCCAAGCCACTTCTGGAACTTGAGCTGCGACTAGGTCGTCTTCAATGCTCTGTGCCCATTTCTCGGCCCCAAGTGGTTTCTCCTTCCCTGAGATGTTCATCGAGTGTAACGCTCAAAATTTTTTCACTCCCGATGCTTCTGCTTCAGAGTGGGTGAAACTCTGTTGAAGGAGAGCAGTCTGCTCCTGCAAAATCGTGCTTTGAGCCTACTGACCCTCAAGTAGGCTTTTGATAGCCTCCAGAAGTATCGTCTGTTGTAACACCTTAGATTGCGATTAGTGTTAATTAAGCGATAATGCGAGTTTTTAGTAAAAAGTTAACCAAAATAGTTTTCACATATTTTATAAAAATTAATTAATATTTTATTATTATTTGTTGTGGCTTGCACACACTTGTGCATGCTAACCTAGGGTTAATTAGTGTTAATCATGCTTAAGTAGCCATGGCACCTTAACCCCATTCCATTAAGTTATATATAATTATTTAAATTATTTAGTTTTTAGTTAAGGTTTGGATTGGGTTGACTTGAGAAAGAGAGAGAGGGTTGACAATGCAAATGATGAAGCATGGGACAAGCATGGGGAACATTTAATGATGAGAGAGAAGAGGGGGCATGGCTCATTCTAACCTCATACCCCCATTTTCTCTTCACAACTCTCACACCCTCATTCTCTTCATCACTCACACTCTCTCATTCACACCATTATTTTCTCCTTCTCATTTTCTTCATTCCCTCAACTGAAACCCTACCAAAAATCATCACAACCCAAGCAAAATCTTCACAAAACCTCACTAAAACCCTTCACAAAGTCAAGTTAAGCTACTAAGATGACTTGGAGCATGGAAAGCTAGGGTTTTTGAGCAAGTGTGGATAGGAAATGATCTCTAACTGTTAATTAGGTATTTATATTGTTGTGTTGCCTAGTAGTTGTTGTTTAGAACACTAAAAATATAGTTTTGTGCACAATTCGTATTTTTAGTGTAATATTAGGATGTCTGTGATCTGCTATCACCACGAATTTTTACTGGAAAATCTAGCAATGTAATAGTGTTGTACTAGAGACCCTGAGTGTTCACCTGAAGCACGAACCCCACCCGACCCAGTAAAACCGGCTAGATTTAGGTATTTTCCGACGTCGCCGAATTTCTGGGAGACTGGGGAGTTGGGAATTTTATGGTAGCTGTCTGTAGGTATTTTGGGATGTTTGGTACTACTTGATTTTTCTGTGTTGACTATAGTCAAAATCTGAGATCAATTTGCTAGTTTATAGTGTTTCTACTACGCGCGTTATGATATCCGACACGGTTCGCGTTGTTTGTGTAACTCGCTGCACTTAGCTTTGTTTTAGAATGTCGCTACACACGTTAGCTGCTAAGCGAACACTTGAGAGTTTGTTGGAGTCGGTGCGTCGATCTAAACGTAGTTTGTATGTATTATTGAATGATTTCTAAGTTGCACTTGCTATGTTTTGTGTGATATTAGGAGCGAGTGCGGGGACTTCAGACGCTACGAAGAAAGGGAAGCAGGTGGTTGGATTTACCTAGCTCGAGATCATCGGTGAATAGATTTAACATCTACGGGGAAATCGCCCGTATGGCGTTAAGCGTCAGGGCTAGATATGATATTATAGTCGCATGTTTATATGCATATGAGTGATTATGCATGAACATCATTACATACCATTACTTACCTTGACTCAGTATATGTTGGACACTGCACCATTACCGACGGTTTATGTTGCACGAGCACTAAATTGTATGCTACACACACCGTTGGTAATTCCATGACACGCACGATATATACATGTATGTGATATTGCATGTGTTATTGACATTGAGGTAGTTGATTCTTGTTCTATTGCACATGTGAAATGCATCGTTCATACATACCTACAAGTATACACACATACCTTGCAATAGCTACATGTTCATATTTATATGATGTTGCATTTGGTTTTGGAGAAATTGGGAACCACGTGATATATTTAAAAACTTGATTCATTTAAAAGAGTGGTTTTCCCTTGATGTGCTCATATTACTGTTCTATGCTGTATACATCATATTTCATGGATTTACGTATTGAGATACGGATTTCATATGATTTATGGATTTGAGAACCGTGGTGATATTTTCAAGAAAGTATGTATTGTTTTGAAAACACGGTTTCTCTTGATATGATATTTCGATGCGTCCACCATGAGTTTTCTCGGTTCTGAGATTGTGATAGAAACCCGATTCGAGAAGATGGATGATCCGTTTGCGGGTTCATGGTGGACCCGGTATGGTACCCCGGTGAAAGAAATGTATGTTGTGCGGTAGACGATGAGCCTGGCAGAGGGACTACTACCTACCGGTGATAGTTTAGACCCGACGGCTATCCGGAGGATACCGACCGGAGTCGTGAGATGGATATGGGCCGATCCGGACTAACGGAGCCCGTGGGCCGATCCGGACTAACGGAGCCCGTGGGCCGATCCGGACTGAAGGAGCCCGAGTTATGTGGATTTACGTGTCGATGTTGGACACGCGTTTTCATGATGATTTCGAGTGCCGATGTTGGGCACTCAGGTTCCATAATATTTACAGGATATGAGGGCCGATCAGAGTGACGACGCCTGAGGTATTGGGATTTAGGGTGTCGTTGATGGACACCGGGATTTTTCACGATGATGATTCATTGATGATATTATATTTTATCCCACACTCAGGATTATTTGATATGCATTGTTTCATGTAGTTGTAGTACCCTGATGGTGTACCTTGATCATGATTGTTGCATATCCATATTTCCATACTTATGCTATCAGATTGCATGTGATAGAGTATCACTGTTCGTGCATACCTGCGATTATCTGTATGATGTTACTTACTATTCACGAGTTGGCAACTCACCCCCGTTGTGCCACGGTGTTTTGCAGGCTTGACCCTCAGAGTAGTCGCGGCAGGGCTCCCTATTGTATCTATTTCAGTGGATACCGCTACGGTTGGTTGTGAGGCTTTTTTGCTGTAGGTGGGTTGCGGTTATCCGATTATATCCATTGTATATCTCATCGTATCTAGTATTCTCTATCTACCACTTTCGTGTATTGACTTAGAGATGAGTTTGTGAGGACCGATATTGTATATTTTGTGACTCTGGGTGTCGTGCTCGTGGGAGCTGGTCTTTTCTTATGTTGCTTTATCTCTTTTTGCTGTTTTTTCATTTTTATTGTCTATTTCTTCGCTACGGCGTCGTGTATATATGCTTGTGGTGGTTGTTTCCACCTTTGGGCGTGATTTGCTCCTGTTTGGGGATACTTTATTTATATCCTATGTTTGTACCCGTTTCGGGGCTAGTTTTTACAAAGGAGGTGCTGCCGAAATTTTTAAGAAAATGAACTTAAGCTTTAAAATTTTACTTGAGATTTCCAAATGTTTTTAACAATGTTTTTATCACTTACTTCTTTATATGGTTTAGATTTCTGGGTTTTCGGCTTACTTAAATTGCGTTACGCCTGTTGATGTCACGTGGTTTAAGTGCCGGTCACGTGCCAAATTTTGGGTCTTGATATATGTTCTGTGAGTGGAGCGGTTACGGTAGGTGGAGGTGGTAGAATGGTAAGGATAGGTGGCGGTGGTGTACTTCCATCGTTAGTGCTAGGGTTGCTGGAAGAATCCATCACCTTAGATAGAGAAGAATGATTATGATAGATTCAACGGAAATTGAATTGCAAGAAATTTAAAGTTGTTGAATCTCATATTTCTTATTATATATTGCTTATGACTTCATGCAGAATGGAACTGTATGGGTCGCCAACAAAACCTGTCACGTACCACTTTCCAGAAGATGGAAGCAAGTACGTGACGAGGCCGCGGCTTATTTATTCCGAGAAGGTCATTTCCCGGAATAAATACGCTAAGCGTAAAAGAAGCAATATAAAAAATGACAAGAAAATGAACATGAGATTTAAAATTCAATAAATTTATTTACATTCAACTTGATTCATTTACAATACATGATTTCAACTGAAAGAAATACAAGAATGGAAATGCCTAAACAATGGCATACATAAACTGAGAAAAGATAACTGGTCTAGACCTGGGTCTCAATCTGATCGTGCTCCTCCTCCGAGATATCTACCTCCTCGGTCTCCACGATATCTGACGAACATTCCAAGAAAAACAAAGATGGGTGGAATGCCCGTCAGCGAACTTTCGCTCGGTAAGCCAAAGAAAAGAAGTGAAATATAAAGTGTAATGATAAAGAAAAATGTATATTATGAACAATTGATTATGAAGTATGATGTGTCGGCATGTCTCTTAATGTAAATATGGCAAGTTTATTTAGCATGCAATTATTTATATTATGGTAACTAACATGAGCAGAGTATAACATGGCCGTGTGGTGTAGGTATAGTGAACATGAAGTGAATGTAAGTGTCTACGGTCTTTACTTGGGTGTACTAATTTAACGTAAGTTCAAGAGTGAATGTCAACCAATCTCAAGAGTATACTCAAACCCAACAGGCTGTAATTCAGGGATAGGGAACCACGGGCCCGAATCAAGTGTTAGTAACGGGACTTCAACCTATTGTTGAAGTATTCCAAACTCAACAAGCTGTAATTCAGGAGTAAGGAAACACGGGCATTCATGATAGCTTGCTTGTGTTAGTAGACATGGATTCATGATCTAGTGGGACTCCTGAGATTTTGTTGGATTCACACAAGAACTATCCCAACACCCCGTATAGGCTAAGTTACAGCTAAAATTACCAACCTTGCTCGAATCCATGAATACATCAAGTTGCAAGATTGAGTTCATATCTATATCAAGTATTCATGTCAAGTATTCATGTATTCATGTCAAGTTGTATTCATGGTTCGAGTCAAGTCATAGTGTTCAACTATTCATGTTTTGATTGAGTCAAGTTCAAGTGTTCTGATTCATGATCAAGGGTTAAGTATACCTGGTTGCTTTTAATGTTTGAATTCAAGTATTCATGATTAAGTATTTGTGTTTGGTTTTAGATTCAGGTTTGAATTTGGATTTAGACTTGAGTTAGACTCTGACTTGAGTCAGACACTTATAAACTGATTTAGATCCTGAATTAGGTTCGGGAGTTATCGGTAACTGTTGCACATGGACGACAGGATTTTTGTCTTTTTCCAAGATAATTACCATTGATAACTCCGTTAAGTTTTCTACCTTAAATAGGCAAGCACTCACTTTCTTCGGCTCCCTAGGGCTCAAGAGAATTGATCCCGCTTAAATCTATATTTACTAAAATCCTTAAATGTTATTTTATATAACTCGAGGGGGTTTTATGAAAAATATTTTTAGTATAGTTTTAAAATAATCTCGAGAAGTTATTTATATTATTTAGGGTTTCCATGGATGTGAATTTTAGGGATTTGAGGTAGTTTAGTGATAATAGCTTAGTTTGGAAAGTTCATGATATTTTATTATAAACTTGTCTTTTATTGGTATCTTGATGGTATTTTGGTGAAACTTGTGATTCTTTCAATTAAAAAAAATATAAGTTTATTATATTTTGAAAATATATGAATTTGTAATTTTTTTATATAATTATTAAAAATTAAATTTTATTTAAGTAGAAAAATGCGTTTTTTCTTAAAAACCGTATTTAAAACCTTTCGAGACCGATTGCTCCGTGAGGAGGTCTGCATCTCGCTCTACTAGCCCAAGGATGTGCGATAATCCGCACCATCCAATAGCGGGTCCCCTAAAGAGAGTTGTAGAGGCATATTCGCCAAGAAATTTGAAATACAATTTAAAAGAAAACCGGTTTTTTATAGTAAATGGTATTTTAATGTAATCTTGTATTCGTAACAAAAATTTATACAAGGATATATCGTGCAATGGAACCATGTGTGTATGTGAGGGGTAGGTCGTTACCCCGTGAAGTTTTCTAAAAGTGTATTTTAACAAAATATGAAAAGATGTGTTAAAGTTCATGGTATTTTAATAAAAAAGTTAAATTGTGATTGTTTTACAAAAGATTATTAGATAAAAATTATTCTAGACATGAGTATTAAGCTTATAATTGAAACGGTACAATTTGTTTGATCAAAAGGTAAAGGAAAATGGAGCTATATGCTTTAGAAAATGGAATATCGGTAATAACTCCACATTTTACCGATTTTTATTGAAAAGAAATTCAAGGAATAGAAAGGAAGATTGGGAGGGACTTACAAGTTATTTAGATTAAAAGGAGGTAGAAGAAGGGAGGGTTGTCATCGTGGCGTCATGGAATCGCCGGAACTTGCTTCGATTCTCGCTGGAACTTGATCGCTTGCTAACTCCTCTTCTACTCCAGTTGTACTTAATAAATTTTGAGAATTTTGGCTATAATTTTCAGAATGATGAAGGGTTAGGGCATGGAGTAGTATTTATAGTGTGGAATTAGGGTTTTGGAATTAAAATGCATTAAAATGAGAATAAATGGGGAACTGAAAGGGCTCTGTTTGATTGCAGGATAATCAAACGGTGGAGGGGAGTTAGGGGTAGGGGAAGAGTCGTGTGTGCAAAGCCCGGGCATCATTTTCCATGGTTCACCCGTCCCCGCTGGCCTTTTGAGGCATTCCGCCGGTCGATTTGAGGGGTGAGGCCGGTGGATTCTTGCCACATGTTCAAGCCTGTATTTAAATCATTGTGCACATGTTTAATTTTTTATGTCTTTTCGTTTTATGTGCATTGCACGTATAAACTTTTGGGCTTCCAAAAAGTTTTTAAAAAATCAGAAAAAATTAATGTATCTGATGGAATTCGAACACAGGGGTTACGTCACAGCAGTGCAAGGCTTTAGCAGTGAGCTATAAGTGGCTTGCTGTTTTTTAGCAAAAGTAACTTATAACTCCAACTCAGGCTATGAATTTTTATTCTATATATTAACAAAAGAATTTCTGTACTAAGATTTCAGAGTCGTTACACCCTTGGTCCTCTAATTCGTTGTGTCGGAGGACCAAGTCTCCTATTTTGAACGCTCAGTGTTTGACCCGAGTATTGTAATACCGGACGGTCTGTTGCTGATATGCTGCCATCCTTATTTGTGCCCAATCGCTCTTATCCAGTAGGATGTTCAGGTTGTTCGAAGGGCTAATATGCTGGCTTCGTCGTTTAAGTGCTCGACTCGATAACTAGGTAGACTGATTTCTGCGGGGACCATTGCCTCAGTGCCATAACAGAGGCTGAACGGAGGAGTTTCCCTCGTAGGTGTTTTCTTCTACGTACGCAATTCACACAGTACCCAGGACAGTTCTTCGACTGATCTGCCCTATCTTCCTTCCAGGCGGGCTCTGAAGCCCCGGATGACACCTCGGTTTGCTAACTCTGCTTGCCCATTGCACTGGGGATGAGCGACTGCGAAGAACTTCATTAGTATGTGGTAGTCGCTGCAGAATTCTCTTACTTTATCATTTTTGAAGTTGGTTCCATGATCGGTGGTAACGAACCTCAGAATTCCAAATTGGGCGACTACGTTGTTCTGCAAGAACTTCACTGTGGAGGTGGTATCCGGTTTTCTAATCGTCATGGTTTCGACCTATTTTGTAAAGTAGTGTACGACGATGAGGATAAATTTGTGACCCTATGCCGGTGGGGTGTTGGCCAATCATGTCCATTCCCTACTGTTCGAATAGCCAAGGGGAGCTCAGCGGCATTAGCTCTGTAGCTGGTAATCGAGGAATACTGCCGAAGAGTTGGCATGCCATACATCTTCGTACGAGCTTCTCTGCATCGTTGTGGATAGTCGGCCAATAGTACCCCTATAGCAGCGTCTTTTGAATCAAATTGTGAGCCCCTGATGTGCGCCTCAGACTCCTTCGTATATCTCTTGGAGAACGTACTCAGTTTCGTCAAAGTCGACGCATCTGAGTACAGGTTGGGTGTACGATTTTTTATACAAGTTACCTTTGCTCCATACGAAGTGACGAGCTTTCATGCGGAGCATACGCGCTTCCATTCGGTCCTTGAGGAGCTTCCCATCCTTAAGGAATTACACTATGGGCTTTCTCCAATCCGGGATACTCCCTTAGGTGGCGTGGACCATGTGTATCTCTTTTGTATCTTCAATGCTATGTCACGGCAGGACCTCGAAGAGGATGTTCCTCTTGTAGCTAGCCGAATAGGAGGAGGCGAGCTTGCTTAAGGCGTCGGCTTCGACGTTCATACTCCAGGGAACCTGCTCTACTTAAACTTCGTCAAAATATTTCCGTAGCCTTTTCATCTCGGCAAGGTATGTCATCATTAAGCGTTCTCGGGTATCGAATCGTCCGGTCATTTGGCCGACAACCAACACGAGATCGCTGCGAATTCTAATTTTCTTTAGCCCCACCCCCAAGGTGATTCATAGGTCGGCCAATAAGGCTTCATATTCCGCGGCGTTGTTTGGGGGCCTTGAAGTCGAACCGCAGAGAATATTACATCTCGGCATCATTGGGGCCGCGGATGACCAACCCAGTCCCATTTCCTTCCTTTTTGGAGGAACCGTCTACATAGAGTATCCGGTCCAGAATCAGACCGAGTTTTTCTTTGACTAAGTGTTGTGGGTTTGGATCTCACGTCGGCACTTCTTCTCTGTTAGGAATGGTGCATTCGACCACAAAATCGGTTATGGTTTGGGCTTTAATAGCTTACCTTGGTCGATATTGGATGTCAAATTGCGACAACTCCCATCTTCACTTATCCAAGCGGCCCGATGGCTCGGGGGAATCGCGGATGTTCCACAAGGGTCGGTCGGTGAGAACAATGATTGTATGAGCCTGAAAATAGTGCTGAAGTTTCCTAGAGGTGACGATGAGCGCCGAGTCTATCTTTTCGATAGTCGGGTGCCTGGTCTCTGCGTCTTTGAAAACGTGGCTGATGTAGTAAACCGGCCTCTGTATTCCCTTGGATTCTTTGACGAGCATGGAGTTGTCTATCTAGTATGAGAAGGACAGGTACAGCAGCAGCTCGTCTCCTTCAGCTGGTCATATGAGAAGCGGTGGCGTCGATAGATAAGCCTTGAGTTGCTCGATGGCGACTTAACACTTCTCGGACCACTCGACAGATGAGCTTTAAGGTTTTGAAGAAAGGCAGGCAATTTTCCCCAGATCTGGACATGAATCGACTCAGAGCGGCCACATTGCCTTTGAGTTGCATGATTTCTACGCTGTTTTTGGGCGTCGTCATTTTAATGTTGGCTTTGATCTTTTCCTGGTTTGCCTCAATTCCTTAGTGGGTGACCATGAATCTGAGGAACTTTCCACCCGTGACACCGAAAGCACACTTGGCTGGATTCAGTTTCATTTTGTACTTTCGCAGGACCTAAAAGGTCTCACCAAGTTCCGTGGTATGCCCGGCTGACTGGGCAGACTTTACAAGCATGTCATCGACGTAGACTTCCATATTTCGCCAGATCTGTGATTTAAACAGCTTGTTGACCAGTCGTTGATAAGTTGCCCCGGCATTTTTGAGGCCAAATGGCATTATCTTGTAGCAGTAGACCCCTCGATCAGTGGTGAAAGCGTTGAACTTTTCGTCGGCTGGGTCCATCCGGATTTGATTATAACCAGAGAAGGCATTCATGAAGCTCAGCAGCTCGTGACCGGCCAAGCTATTTACCAGCTGGTCTATTCGAGGGAATGAATAGTTGTCTTTCAGGCAAACCTTATTCAGATCAATAAAATCGACGCACATGCGCCACTTCCCATTCGGTTTCTTGACCATGACTATATTGGCTAGCCAAGTCGAGTAGTCCAAGTTTCTGATGAAGTCTGCCGCGAGTAGTCGGTCTACTTCCTCATCAATCGCCTTCTGTTTGACAGACGTGAAACTTCTTTTCTTTTGTCGGACCGACCGGACTTTTGAGTCAACTCCAAGATTAGAGGAGATCACCTTGGGGTCGATCATCGGCATGTTCGGGAGTCAAAGCAAACACGTCGGAGTTGTTTCGGAAGAACTGGATAAGATTGTCCCGAGCTTCCCCGGTAAAGAGAGAGCCGATCTGGATTGTTCGACTGTTGTCTCCCTCTTTGAAGGGGACTTCGGACAAGGATTCTACTAGGAACCCCGGATCTCCTTCTTGTCGTTATGTGTATCCAGCGATTCCCGAAGATCACATAGTCCGTCGGTTAGATCAACGTCTTTGTCCTCAGGCGTTGTCATGGCGGGACACACCCTAACAATTTGCGGGTCTTCGTAGGCCCGGACTATCCCACAATCGCTCAGAAGAAACTTGAGCGCGAGGTGGTAAGTCGAGATCTGAGCTTGAAAGGCGTTTAAGGTAGGGCGACTGTAACGTTTTGAAAATCGTTTCGGTGAAATTTCGAAAAAAATCGGTAAAATAAAGGGCTTTTCTGTAAAAAGCCAAAATACAAATATCTTATTATAAAAATTAAATATACATATTCCAGCTATGTAATTGCTATTATTTGGTGTTTATTGAGCCGTTGGTGAAATTTCAAATTTTCTGAAAAAAATATTATTTTATTATTATTTTAAGCCGTCACTAATACATTTAATTAGGGAAAATTATAAATTGGAATGAGTTGAAACAAATTTTGTGCATCATAAAACATTAAATAAAATTTTATCATGTGGTTTTTGGAACGAAATCATTTGCCAAAACGGTTTAGAAATTATTGAAGAAAAAAAGGCTTTTTTTAGCGTAAATGGATGTTTGGGGTATTGTATTTATCATTTTTCATCACCCCACACCCGTACCCACACCCACACACACCCATTCACTTCTCCCCTTGGCTGAATTCAGCAGCCCCCATCTTTTTCCCCACTTGAGAAAAGTCCAAGCAAACAACAAGAGAAGAATGAATGAAGAAAAGAGTAATGTTGACTTTGGGGTATGGGTTTTGTTGACTTTTGCCACAAACCCATTCCCTCTCTCTCTCTCCTCACTCATTCTCCCCCCCCCCCCAATCTGGCCGAAACCCCTCCTTGATCAGCCCCAAATCTTTCCACTTCATTTCCAACACAAAGTGCTCAAAAAATTCAAGAAAAAATCAAATTAAAACCTCATAAATCCCAAATCCAACAATTACCCATTATTCTTTAACCAATCTAGTGTGGATCTTGGAGCATGGAAGCAAGTTTTGGAGGCTAAGATTCTTGCAAGATAGATCTACAAATTGTGAGGTATAATCTTGCTCCAAGTGTTATCTTCTTGATAATTGTTGTAATCAACTTAATTAGGTATCTAAATTGGTTTAATTTTCTATTTAGAAATTCAAGGTTAGGGTTTTTAAATAAGGTTAGGGTTTTTATAAAATGTTTATGATGTCATGGTGTAGTTAGCATATTAAGACATAGAAAACTTAATCTTATTGCATCTTGCTAATTGCTACTTTTAAATTTGTCCAAATTGCATAATTTTGTAAACTAGGTTTTAAAACTTAAGCTAAATTGTTAGATAAAAAAAAATTCTAATTATGTTGGTTTGCAAACTAGATTTTTGTAATTAATATAAAGAAGTGAGATTAAAATCTAGTAAGTGTTTATGTGGCCTAATTAAGCTATTTAGCGAATATTTTGACAACTCGTTTTGCTTAAACATCAAGATTTGTATTAAAACGGTTAACGACCGCTAACTAGAGTTTTGGGAAATAAAACGATTTGTGTACTTTTATGGTTTTGACGAATTAAAAACCTATTCCTTATATAATTAGTGAGTTTTGAAACCATGATTGGCGTGTTTGAGTTTTTCACGATCACTCGGCGTTGTACGCCGATGTGGAGGGTTTTGGGTTGATTTGTGAAAGCAAACCATAGGTTTTGATCTATGTGGGATTCGTGCGTCGTTTTGGTCATGAGTCGGATTTTAATGCGATACGGTGCGTTATGATATGTAGGTACCCCATGTGGACTTCGAGACGACAAGCAAGCGCGTGGCGGTGTCGGCACCGGCAAGCGAGGACTAGGTGAGTAGATTTATATCTACGGGGAGAAGTCGGGTGGATGGCGTATAGCACCCCCGCAGTTCGTGGTGATGTATACGAATATGTATGCACACACATATATATATATATATATTGTTTATATATTGTTTGAGATTATTGATGATAGAGATGGATCCTTGGTGTGATTGGATTGGTTTAGTGTTGCGAAACCCTAGAGTAGTGGTTGCACCACACATACACACACACCCATATTTGCATACATTCTTCTTTCATATGTGCGTACATGGGATTATATATTGATGTATATATTTACACATAGGTATGGGACTATGTGTTTATATACTGGATTTGAGGATAGTAATTGGGATTTGAGATGAGTCGATGATATTGGGCTTGAGGCCAGAAGATCCGTGATGTGTTTTGGTTCGTATTGAGATACGACATGATGTTTTAGCGGGTCTTTTGACGTAGTGATTCTTATACCTGCATGCATACATAGATGGTATCAATATTGTACTAGACGTAGATCAGTACCCCGATCATGATATTTAATAAAGAGGATATCAGATGAATAGTATAATGAATGTGATATTGACCCGTACCCAGATTTGGGATGCCGTACGACGAATTTACGTACGAGCTATATATTGATGATTGATCCGCACTCTTGACTTGGGATTCCTGATTATAGATATGGTATCGGATATGATATTATTGAGGCGGGATCACCGACTATACATATACAGGTATGTATATGTATCGACTCAGATGATAGGCGGTTTCCTTACCTGTAGTTCAGCCGTATAGTTTAGTGTAGTTGTTAGATTAGATTAGACTCCCACCTATTTCAAACTAGCGGGTCGTGGGTATTTTAAAAGACAGGTCAAGGGATCCTACGGATATTTCAAAGGACATATCTTTTCATAAAAACACCGTAACCCCTATTTTCAAAACCCCATGATTCGTGTTATTTCAAAAGGCATCATTTGTAGGACTTATATTAGATTAATGCAGATTAGTTATAGTTGCGTCTAGTTTTCAGCTCCCGCTCCTTATTGTGGTTCGCTTCGCATCGCATGCTTATATTATGTTTCATACTCCATTATTGATATCATGCTGTTAGGACACCAGCACCATTACCGATGATGCGTATGTACCACGTACACTTACTTGCCGGCTCACACACATCTTCATCGGTAATTGCCATGTCACGTACACCTTAGAAAATATTATTGCTTGACATAGCATGTTAACTAATAGTTTAGACATTGTAGTTATTACCTGCTACTTCATGCATACTGTTATTCATTGTTATGTCGTATTCATGGATTCTCATGCTTATATTCATGGTTTTACATGCTATTGATGATTCGGATTCCCATGATATTTTATGGATTTGGAGGAAAACCGCAAAACATATATAAACTGCTTTCTTTCTTTTTAAATAAAAAAATGCGGTTTTCCTATGATGTATGAGTCGTCCACCATGAGTTTGCTGATGGATTTCGAGACCCGATTCGAGGAGATGGATGAACCGTTTCGGGTACATGGTGGGCCCGGTGCGGTACCCCGGGGCAAGAGGAATGTGTTGTTGACGTTGAGCCTGGCAGGGGAGCACTACCGACCGGTGATATTACCGACGCGTCGGATATCCGGAGAATACCATCGTGGTCTTGAGATGGATGGTAGGGGCCGGTCTGGATTGACGGCACCCTAGATATTGATTTTGAGATATTGAGGTACAGAGATTGTGATACAGAGATATCGAGATATTTGGACACTTGTTTTGTGTCGATGCTGGGCACTGTTTTATGCTGATTTCATTTATGGTACCTCACTTTAAAAATACAGAAATCTCACTGATTTATAAAAGAAGTTTTCGTCAGTACATGCATTCTGTTCCGTGCATTCATACCTCATTCATATGATATATTGCTACCTGAGGCACTGACACAGGCACGTGAGATTACACTCGGGTTAGATATTTACCCTAACCTTGTTATAGGCTGCTGGTTATATTTGAGGATATATTATGATCATTGACCCAGGTTGCGTTATTTATGCGATTTCTGTGCGTAGATGTTTTTCTATTCACGAGTTGGCAACTCACCCCTGTTGTACCCCAGTTTCTTGCAGGTTTGCCGTACAGGTTTCATTACGGCTTTGCGGGCTCAGTTTCATTCGGGTGACTTGCTAGTAGGTGGGTTTTTCTTGTATCGTACCCATCATATTACCTTGTATAATATTATTCTGTTGTATCTAGTAAATTCCATCAACCAAACATGTATTTATTGAGATAGAGATCAGTATTGTTTATTCTTTCGACCTTAGAGTCGCTCGTTTTATTTCTGGTGGTTTTGAGTTTCCTTTTGAGTTTTGATCCTCGCCGTTGGCGTTGTATATTATATTGCTTGTGTGGTTGTGACCGTCGATTGACGAAGAGCTAGCTCCCGCTTGGGGATGCCTTTTTCTTGATTTCGTATACTATTCATGTTGTATCCCGTTTGGGGGCCAGTATTTACAAAGGAGACTCTGCCGAAATTTTCAGTAAATTTTTGATATTTTAAAAACCGCATAATTCGGCTTATGCTATTGAAATTACTTGCTTTAAGTTGGTTTTTCCTGCACTCTACTACTTTTCTTGGTTTGGATTTCTGGGTTTTCGGTTTACTTAGATTACGTACGCCTCGAGACGTTCGTAGTTTAAGTGCCGGTCATGTTTCGTACTTTCGGGTCATGACAGCGACCCAAAAGGATGTTATAAGACGAGAGAACCCGAGCAACGAGGAAACTCACCAACATTGTTCGAGTTCTTTCGGCCTCCCCAATGTTGAAAGGGGGAGTGATCGTTCGCTCGGCTTAGATGGAGTGGTTAGTAAACCCGGAGAGAACATGTGAGGTTGGTTGGAGATCGGACGGGTTTAATCCCATATGCTGGAAGCAATCGTAAAATAGGATATCCGCCGAGCTTCCTGAGTCAACGAGGATTATCCTAATTTCGTACCGATTTACCCGGGCCATGATCACCAGGGGATCATTGTGCATAATGGATATGCCATGCAGGTCCTCGTCGGTAAAGGTGATGGGAGCAACCTTCTTGTACTTCTTAGAGGGGGAGTATTTAAGGTCATGACCGTCCGGATACAGCGGGTGTCCCCATTACTCGGAGTCGAACCAACGGAGACAACCACGATCTGTCCGACCGTCAGCTCTCTGGGAGGAGGTTGGTCTGCTTGCTCCCTGTTTGCTTGACGTTTGTCTCACAGGTACTTTGCTAGGTGCTCGAAGCGGATCGGCTCCTCGCTGTAATCGCGTAGCTGTTTGCAGTTCTCGGTCGGGTATCTCTGTGACCGATGAAAGGCACAGTATGGATCGCGGAGTCGCTTGCCTGGCCTTTGTATCATCGACAGGAGTTTGAAGAATCTCTCGCTCTTTGCCTCCTCTAGCAGCTCTGCTTAAGAAACATTCAAAGAAGTGTGCTCGTGAAACCTCGGAGAATAGGGTCTCGGACGATCGGCCTTCTTCTTGTCTTCTCAGTCCTGTTTCTTTTGGTCTATCCGGCCTCCACGGGGAAGGTTAGCATTACCTCAAACTCAAGTTGGATTTTCTGTTCGGTCAAGACTTTTACCTCGGCCATAGTGTTAGTTTGAACCAATGCAAATGAGTGGAGCCACTCTTTGTACCTAAGACCGGATCTCAAGACGGTGATGACCGTCTCGTCCCGGTGCTCGGGTACTTCCAGGAGAGCATTGTAAAACCGGATGATATAGCCCTTGAATGATTCCCTATTCTCACTCTTGATGGTGAACAGGTAGTCAACCGATCTCTTCTGTCGTCGGTTTCCGACGAAGTGACTAAGAAACTAAGTAGCCAGCTCGTCGAAAGTTGAGATTGAGCACGGAGTCAGGCCATGGAACCAGTCTTGCCCAACTCGGATGAGAGTGGTGGGGAAGGCTCGATATTGAGCCACATCCGAGTTATCTTGAAAGCTCATGCCCGTGGTGAATGCGTCTGATTACTTTTAAAATCTCTCTATTTTCAAATAAAGGTGGAAAAGAAGTGTTTCGTAGTAAATAAAGTTAACCGCAATCAATAACGGCGTCGCGTGTAGCTAGCCGAGATGAGTACGGGTCATCCTCAGGGATGCGTGGAACTTTTAATCTTGTTTTAGACGAGTTGATTGAAAGAAGAGGAGATTGGTTGTAAATCTACGATATACGGATGTAGAATCTATAAAGGAGAGGTTTGTAGGGTTCATACAATTTAGTAGTAATGGATGAGTAATTAAAGATGACTCCTTTTATCTTTTAATAGATTTAAAACTAGATCGATAGTGATGAATGTGGATTAGGGTTCTTTTAGAAGAAACTAGGGTTTTCTCACTCTTAACCCTTATCCTTACATTGATCTCTATTATTGTCTAGCCTTTACCAAAACAATTGTTAATCTAATCTCAAATCGCGGTCGATACTATCAATAAATTGGTAGCACGACCGATAAGGATGTTAACATTTATTTTGCTAAAGTTTATAAACTTTATAAGATGTAAAAGAAGTTATAATATTTTTTTCCATCCATTGATCTACTCTAATCCTACGAACCGTAGAAAGTTAGGAATTATTCACGCATGGTTGAGATAGAAGAGAAGATGAAGAAGAAGATCATGATGTAAATACAGAAAGTAAATGCGAAATAATTAAACTAATGATCTACCTTTATTAATCAACATTACAAGTACAAATCCTTTGAATTTAGATTATAAGAAAAAGTTGCTCTCGATCTCTGCCTCGTAGGAAGTAATTGCTCCGTCGATATTCACGTCGTTCTATCACGTCGAATCGCGGACCTGTTGTGGATCTCTTGTTCTTTGACCGTGATTTGCTTCGTGTAAAAGGTGATGCCTTCTAACTTTAGCTCTCGGTCCCTTATATAGCTCAGAATTAGAAACCCTAGATCCCATGTGTTGGAATTTTCTGTTGTGATCACCCACCAAAAATATTAGATCCAACGACTACAAGGTGATTAGGGTGACGTCGGTCTTTCCTGGAATTAGGCGACCTGACCGACGTCTCCTTGGAGGGCGAGGGAACGCGGCGATCGTTAAAGCGACCATTTGGTTGGTCCCGAGAGCTCGGCTTTGGGCTGTCTGGCACCCAACGAGTCATGAAATTATTTCTTGTAGGGGGGTCACGACTACCGGAATCAGCACACCGGTGTTCCATGGTGTCGTGGTTGGTGCGAACGAAGCCGAGGACCTGAACACATCCCTCCGCCACCTTGTGCACGCCGCCGTTCTGGGGAACAAGGGCGACGGTTTGCCGGAGATGGCTGGCAGTTTGGACACGAGCGAGCGCGTCCACCATCGCTGTCAGTCGGTCTATCTGTGCCGATAAGGCTTCGACAATATTGGGGGGAGGAGTGGAACCGCCCCCGCCTCCGTTGCGGAGGACGGGATGGCTCGTACTAGGGTCTTCGTTGCGATGATCGCTGGCCATCGTATCGAAGGCGGAAGATCGATTTTTTGGGTGAAAATGGTTCTTCCTACAAACGGCGCCAACTGATGGAAGTCGGAATCTCCATCGCATGTTGTCCTCCATCGATCTTGTGGCGAGGACTGAACGGTTGAGATTTGTGGTGAAGGTTGGATGTGGATCTCAATGGGTTGTTGGTTGTTGACGCTGGGCTACCTGCAAAGGAAGTCTCGGGGTAGGAAACCACTGTAAGACCCTCCGATGATCAAGTAAGTACCGAGGAATAATTGGATAGAGTAGCGGCATATTAGATTGAGTTCGAGTTACCTGAATCGTCTGGAGAAGGGGTTTATATTGGGGCAGCATTGGAGCGAGCCAATGCGAGATTCTCGTTGTCCATTACACCCCCGCGTACGTTCTCGTTGATGGCGGGATACACCCATTAATGGCGAGATACGCTAACGTGGGATGCGGGACGTGGAGCGACGGAGATTTCATCGTAGCGAGATACACGGAGCCGTTACGGGGGCGCTTGTGGTCGGTGATCTCGACCAAACAGGGACGCTGAGGAATCTCAGTTATAGGATAACTCGGAGACGAGCAAGGATGCTGAGAAAGCTCTGCTATAGGATGGCTCAGAGACGAGCTAGGGAGCGGAGGAAGCTCAACTCTATGATTTCTTAGGTACGGGCAATGGCTGGTGATTAGGCGAAGAGAGAACATACTCAGGGGAGGTCTCCAAAAGATCGGATGCAACCTTGGAGGCTAGGCGCTGAGGAATGTTCTCAATATATCATTCATATTCCAGCTCCATAGTCCCCAGAAATCTAGCGGGCTTGCTTCAACAACACGTCATCTACTACGTGTCGTGATATGGATAATTCTCACTTATGAGTATCATCACACGTTGTGCAGTAAGTTGCTTAGAGAGAAGGGGGGCCTAAAAACTATTTTCGCTGTCACTGTATATATAATGATATGTAACAAAGTTTTTCTGCTCATAGGAAATATCTATGCATGCTGAAGTAAATAGGATAGATATCATGCATGGTGGCTATATATGTATAGGCCCCCAAGGCAGCAATATGAGAAACAACCAAAAATTTGGTTAATATTTGAGCTCTCTAACCCGTACGTTTTCAAACCCTTAGATGATGATTGTGCCCTTCGATAGAGCTAG
The DNA here is from genome assembly GCA_030015575.1 of Agapanthus africanus. Lineage (NCBI taxonomy): Eukaryota > Viridiplantae > Streptophyta > Magnoliopsida > Asparagales > Amaryllidaceae > Agapanthus > Agapanthus africanus. Next base: position 84,694,324 of record JASDDO010000026.1, on the reverse strand, counting down.
CTACAAAAGACTTCACATATATGTGAGCAGAATCTTTCATCATGAAACAGAAAAATGTGTCTAAAAGTCAGCGTTTATCTTTAAGCGCCACATGCATGTGTCAGTTGAATGATTGTTTCATTTATGAAATCATTGGGCGGCAGCCAATAGTTACAGCTGCATGCATGCATGCATGCAAATCTTTGGTGGTAAAAATCTTGTCGGTTGTCTCCGGGCCAGTCAAGGTGGCAAATAGGCTGGACGGTCCGGGGTCAGAACGTCCCGACAGCCTGGTCCGGTCAGGCCATCCTATACTGGTCCGTAATTAAAAAATTTGGTGGGAGGGAGGATTTTTTAACTTCGGGAGGGGGGATTTAATTGGGGGTCCCAACACAGGAAGTTTCATAAAGAGTGAGAATTTCTGGATGGGGTGTTTTATCAAAAAAATTAAAGGGTTGGTATTTCAAGATGTTTCTTTTATTGAGAAGGGAATCATTTGGTGTGGGGGAATTTTTAAATTTTTAACGAAGGATAATTAGGGTTAGGAGTTTTGATTTTGTTGGAGTTAAGTGGATTTTAATTCATACTATTCACATAAATATGGATTAACATATAGGAAATAACTTAACATTCATAGTACAAGCATAACATGATACTGATAGAAATATAGAAATACAAACATAACATAACAACAAACAAACAAAGAACATACAAACATAAAATACTAAAGACACCCTACGACAAACTGATAGAAAGAACGGATTCCTAAAGACTTGGAAGATACTTCCGGTATTCCGTTGTTTTCGTTTCCCGTTCCTTGCAAAAATCCTATCGACCTGATTGAATATCTGGATATGAATGTCGTTCACTTCATATCGTGCGAGAAACATGAAACGTTGATCAGGAGGAGGATGGACATAAAAAGGATCATCCGGGCCGGTTCCATGTTCGATGGGGTCAAACTGATACCGAGTGTCATTATTCTCGTTTGGTGGTGGTTCTTGATCGAGAGGATCAGTAGAAGGGGGATTTTCTGTAGGGATTTCTTCTGCCGGAGGTGGATGAAAAGTATGCTCCTCAAAAGGTTCTTCTGACGGACTCGAAAGAGAATGAGGCAGAGTGAACGGCAGAATCCGTGAGGGATTCGGTGTCGATCGTATATAAAAAATGGACTCTTTCTTGAAATCAAGTTTCTTTGATGAAGGTGGCCCTCTCTCGACAATGGGAGTGCTCCTTCACTACTACAATAAGGGGTTGTCCCTACGGTTTTATCCGTAGGGGCAAAGCACTGCCCCAACGGATATATTCGTAGGGGCTAGAAAATTCTCCGTAGATGCAATCGCCACAGGTGCAAGTTTTCGTCCTGAACATGCCCCTACGGAGTAAAAGTTGCCCTTACGGTTTCATGCGTGGGAGACTGTGTACCTACGGTGTATTCCGTAGGGAAAAAATATTTATTTAATTTAGTGGTTTATAAAATAAAATACTTTCCCTTCCGATGCTATCCGTAGAGGCATCTGCCAGCCCCTACGGAGTTAGCCGTAGGTCTACATATAAGCCCCTACAAGTGTATCCGTAGGTGCAAGTGTGTAACTCCTGTTGCTGAGTCCATAAGTGCAAAATATCAGTTATCCTGATATTTTGTCCCTACGGATAAATATGTAAAGGCAAACATTGGACCTACGGATGAATTTGTAGGTGCAACTGATGGCCCTACGGTTTAATCCGTAGGGGCATAATATCAGGGTTTTTTTTTAAAAAAAAGGGCTTCCTATTTTTAACCCGCCCTGTGCACAATAAGATATACATCATACGATATCAGGATAAATATAATAGAAATAGACATAATACAGAAATATTCATAATCAACCATGTCACGTATAATATATAATAGAAATAGACACACGGAATACGATATCAGGATAAATTATCGTTCATAAACAACCACCAACCATTATCATCCAAAATTTATACAATATGTATCAGATAAGTATATACATTCTCAAAAATATAAATAAAGCTACCGTAATTCGGTCCAGCTCCTCCACCTCTGATAATCGGCGTAATCTGGTGCATCTGCTTCTTGGTGCAGCCCTGAGTCGTCAAAAACCCGACCAATGAAGGAGCGGACTGTGCAGGAGTCGGAGCGGGCTATGGAGCTGCAGGAGTGGTCTGCGCAACCGCAACCGAGGTAGTGGCTTGCGGAGCCGCGGCCGAAGAAGATGCATGTGGATCCGCAGCCGAACTACCCTGTCGCATCTGTTCAATTTTGTGTGTAATAAAAAAGTAAGAACTGTGTATTAGTCGAATTAGTTTCATTATCAGGTTATTGCGAAACCCCAATCTAAGAGTAATCAAAGTTAAGTATACAACCAAATAAGCTCGGGCTACTGATATTGGATATGTTACTATCTATAATATGATATAATATTTTATTATTAAGTAATATACATACCATCATCTCCTTCAACTCCTAAACGGTGGTCTTCAAGATGGCAACATCTTGCTCTAGACGTCGTTCACGGGGGGTAAGGGAAGTAACCGCCGGAGTAAATTCCAACCTCATATGGGCCTTTCTGGGATCCAGTCCTCGGCCTCTCTCTCAACCTCCGTGGTGCCTTCCGTATGCGGCGTCTAAAACTGGGGTCAGCAGCATTGGATCGTTCTGTCCAGTAAAATCGATCCCTGATGCCTCCGCCTGCTCCACCACCCGCTTCTACACCCACATTAACCATTAAAATATAAGTATATCATTTAAATTTGAACTTTTCAAAACAAAAATTTCAAACCTGTTAGAATAAATATTAACACTTACGCAATACTCCTGGGTAGTGATATCGGGGAATTGAAGCTCGCCCGTGGAATGATCTGTCGAGATGACGTAGAGGGGGGTTAAAAGATAAATAAAAAGGTTTGAAGGGTTAAAAAGAAATTTGCTCTATTTTAGAGAGCTATGAGTGAAAAAAATGCTAACTAAAAATGAAAATTGCATTTGAATGTACATTCTAAGAACAGTTTAATATTCATGATGTGATTTTAACATGAAAAGTTTATTGAAAGTGAGTAGAAAAACAATATGATAAGTCGGTTGATTTTTTTATTTTCAATGCGGGCCAGATAAAACCCACAAACCCGCGAAGAGGTCAAAAAACGAGTAAACCCCATGAACCCGTGAGCCGGATTGACCCAATGATATTTTAAAACGGACGGACCAGGTATAAATAATTTTTAAATATGTTGTCAATGTTTGACCTGTGATACGGGTAGACCCACGGGTTATTCTTGATACCTCCCGACAAGATTAAGAATCGATAATTAATATCGAGATGATGTGAGTTTCTTTCTTGTCTCTTGCATTGTATGCATGCGGCATGGTAATTAATAAAGTAGTATTCGATATTACTGCCTTTAGTTATTTTTTTATTTCCTATAAACCACATATAAGAATTATCAATAAGGGGGAGTTGAGAAGTCAGGATCCGATCTCATTGACAAATTTGAAATCCAAAAAAATAAAAGTTGCTATACATTGTTACAGTTGGTTAATACTTGCAAGAAATTGAAACATCGTTCAGCCCATCTATATAATAATTCTCAATACTTGTAGTATTTATTCTCCCCTTTTGATAATATTTTTTCAAAGGGATCATGGATGATGATGATGAGCAATGCAATGGACTCCATTTCTTCAGGATCCTCCTACCTGATTTCTCTACCAAATTGGTACTCTCTCTCTCTCTCTATGAAATATATTAGATCAAAAAAATACATATGTACATATATAATAGCTTAAATTTAGTCCTCATGATATGATTGCATCAACTAAGTAAATATCTACGACGCATTCGTACGTGCACCGTGTGTGTAGAAAATAAACATCTCTCGAGTGTCATCGCAACTTTGAAGTTTTGATGTATGGGTATACTATATATCTGTATTTTAGTTTTCTTTCTTATACATGTCTTTTAATGGTTCGCAGCCGATTCCGAATAAATTTATCAAGCAGATTAGCAAGATGATCAAGAGATGCAATACTAGAATCAAACAGCAACAACAAATACAGATATATAGTATACCTATACATCAAAACTTCAAAGTTGCGATGACACTCGAGAGATGTTTATTTTCTACACACACGGTGTACGTGCGAATGCGTCGTAGATATTTACTTAGTTGACGCAATCATATCATGAGGACTAAATTTAAGCTATTATATATATGCATATGTATTTTTCTAATCTAATATATTTCACACAGAGAGAGAGAATGCCAATTTGATAGAGAAATCAGATAACAGGACCCTGAAGAAATGGAGTCCATAGCATTGCTCATCATTATCATCCATGATCCCTTTGAAAAAAAATTATCAAAAGAGGAGAATAAATACTACAAGCATTGAGAATTATTATATAGATGGGTTATATAGATGGGCTGAACGATGTTTCAACTTCTTGCAAGCATTAACTAGTAGTAACAACGTATAGCAACTTTTATTTTTTTGGATTTCAAATTCGTCAATGAGATTGGATCCTGACTTCTCAACTCCCCCTTATTGATAATTCCTATATGTGGTTTATAGGAAGGGGAAAAAAATAACTAAAGACGGTAATATCGAATACTACTTTATTAATTACCATACCGCATACATACAATCCAAGAGATAAGGAAGAAACTCACATCATCTCGATATTAATTATCGATTCTTAATCTTGTCGGGAGGTATCAAGAATAACCCATGGGTCTACCCGTAGCACGGGTAAAACATTTACAACATGTTTAAAAACTATTCGTACCTGGTCCGTCCGTTTTAAAATATCATTGGGTCAACCCGGCTCGTGGGTTCATAAGGTTTACTCGTTTTTTGACCTGTTCGTGGGTTTTATCCGGCCCGCATTGAAAATAAAAAAATCAACTGACTTATCATATTGTTTTTCTACTCATTTTCAATAAACTTTTCATGTTAAAATCACATCATGAATATTAAACCGTTCTTAGAATGTACATTCAAATGCAATTTTCATTTTTAGTTAGCGTTTTTTTTTCACTCGCAGCTCTCTGAAATATAGCAAATTTCTTTCTAACCCTTCAAAACTTGGTATTTACTTTTTAACCCCTAACCCAATTTACCCAAATTAATCTAATTAACCCTAATCAACACCCTAATCCTTTCAAATTATCACTAATTAACCCAAATTAATCCTACCCTCTAATTAACCCAAATTATCATATTGTCTTCTCGTCACATAAACTACACGACGGTTGTTAGTACCAAGCTATACCGTCCGATATTTAATAACCTTCGTATAGTTTTATGTCACGACGAATATTGAACGTATGTTAACCGATAGACGGGGACTAAGTGGCGCTTTGAGTTTCATATATGAGTATCGATGAGAATATGAAAGTTTCATATTATCATCGAGTATCATATATTGGTTTTAACTTGAACATTTAATGTGAATAGGTTTTACGTTTAAGTTTCGTTATTAAAGGTTCGAAATTTCAAGTTTAGGGTAAATTTTTCTTGCGTTTAAGGTAAAATTGTATGTTTACGTTATTATCGAGTATCCTACTGCAATGAACTAGTGCACTCTAAACCCTAATCCTAAATAACCCAAATTAACCACAATTAACCATAATCGTTACCCTAACACAAATTATCCCAATTAACCCAAACTTAACCCAATTTACTCAAATTAACCTAATTAACCCTAATTAACCCAAACTTAACCCAATTTACCCAAATTAACTTAATTAACCCTAATCAACACCCTAATCCTTTCAAATTATCACTAATTAATCCAAATTAACCCTACTCTCTAATTAACCCAAATTAACCCTACCCTCTAACCCTAAATCTGAACCAAACCCTAACCCTAACCCTAATTACCCTAACCCTAAACCCAACTAATTAACCCTAACCCTAACCCCAACCGAACCCTAACCCTAACCGAACCCTAACCTTAACCCTACCCTAAACTGGACCGGATACCTAACCCTAACACTCACCCCTACCCGAACCCTGAACCCTGAACCCTAGCCCTAACATCATCAAAATTATAAATAATTTGAGATTTACTAACCTGTAGCGGGCGGTGGAGGAGACGACGGAGGAGACCGGTGGTCGACGACGCAATCAGCGACAAGTCGCGGGCGGTATTGACGAGGAAGTTTTGGAAACGATCGAGGAAGGTGGCGGGCCGCGGGCGGAGGGCGGTGGCGACGAGGCGCGGAAACGATCGAGGCGTGGGAGAGTGAGGGAGAGAATTTTGGGGAACGGCGAGGGCTTTTCCGTGCCTTTTTTTTTATTAATAACCCATATATATGCCCCTACGGACTTAACCGTAGGGCATTTGTTTGCGGCTCCGTAGGGCCAAATAACAAATTACGATTTAATATTTTTAAATTAAAACGTAGGGCACTGTAGGGACAACCATGGAGACCTACAGATCAATCCGTAGGGGTAATAAAAAGTTGCCCCTACGGATTCCTGTAGCCGTAGGGGCAACCCTATATTGTAGTAGTGCTTATTGACATGGTTCTTTTTGACATGATTAATGTAAGTGCAAGTTTTAGGAGAAAATGAGGGAAGTTAATTTGAAAGAAGAAATGCACTTGAATTTATAGAGATAAAGGTGAAGGAATATTGTGTGATGTGATGGGGAGCGGGAAAATTTTCAAATGCCTGATAACGATTTAGAGGAGTTTTATTGGTTTGTTTGTGGATATGTTATGGAATCTGTAGAAATATTTTATACTGCAACCAAAATTTTATCTGATGTATACTATCCAACTACATGTTTATCGGTAGAACATTATTTTATGTTAGTAAAATTATTAATGAACATTTATTTTATACTGCAACTATATGTTTATCAACAGAAAAAAAAATCCCAAAAAAACTAAGTTTTTTTTATAAAAAACAATATTTAAATTGCTTTTGGGCCGGGCCGGGCTCGGGTTTGGGGCACCCGGGCAGGGTCGAGGCCTGGTCTGAAGCCCGGTCAATCGGGTTTGTCCCGGCCCGTTTGCCACCTTGACGGGCAGTAACCAAAATAAATAAATAAATAAAAATCTTGTCGGTTTTAATTATTGAATTATTTGATCTCAATTAATTGGCACATGAGAACAACTCTTTCTTGGATCCGGTTCCCAAGTCCCTGCTATTCTCATCCCAAGCTATTCGATCCCTGCTATTAAGATCAACGGTCAGGAATTTTGATTTTAAAATTAACGGTCACGATCGGCTGCCAAATAATGTAAAAACAGAAAGGTTTTGGTATTGGTGTATCATACATGCTTTACACGTGTGATGTACTGTCAGGATGCTCTCACAGCACCAAAAAACAGAGGTTCCAAATCCCTCTTTCTTGGTACTCTGATCTCAGTTATGGTCTTTTCTCCCATTATTTTTACAATCTTTATTCTTCCCTAAGGAGAGCAAAATGAAACCGAGAAAGCCGATCGATCGTCATAAAGGAAAGATATAGAAGACATTTTGAAGTTCCGTTTTCTACGGAATAAAGCAATTTGTTTCAAAAATTTGTAATTAAAAAAAATTAAGTTTATATAATGTATGATGATTATATACGAATCCTAGCAATACTCGTATCTTAATATTAGTTTGTTATAATACTATTTATTACAATAGATATTGAAGTGTATAATTGAAATCTAGCCAAATCAAAGCAAGAATTTTACTTTGTACCCGATTAGGGTTTGATATGCAATCAATTTGATTGGGTTTTGATATTCTTCGAAATACAAAGACGGGTTGGCTCTCCTAATCTCAGCATAATGTTTATCATAATGAAGGTATTTGACTGTTCATGAAGTAAAGATCGATGTAATTATATGTGCAACAAGAAATGGTCTTCTTGACGATCAAAAGGTAAACATAAGACAATTAAATGCAGCATGGACGAAACTTTGGGGAATGTTATATATAGAAATTAACCCAAATGAATTCACAGAATTCAATCATCATCAAAGGAAAATTTTAAAAAGGAATCTAATATAGAATGCTCTATAAATCGCCACAAAGCACTTTTCATGGACTTTTTTTTTATCTCCATTGATGTTACATCAAATCAATAAATAAATTGTTGCTGTGAGTAATGAAGAAAGATATGACACATGATTCATGATTGCAACCAAATCTAACTCCATGTTTATTTGTGTTCATGAGAGTCCACATCAGCAATTTTCGTCTGTTGCCGACACATTTGAGGAGTTTTAATTCCTTTTGGTTGCAGCACCCGAGAGTTGAGTGCATGCATGACTAAAAGAGGAAGGGATTTTAATGCAAGAGCCACAAGCCATGTGATTTATTATTAGCTCCCCATGCTCTTAAGAAAAATTCTCTAAGAAAATAAAAGGAAGCAAAAATAAAGATTTCATTTTTCGTAGCCCTTTCACTGTTTACCGTTAGACATGGGTCTGAAAGATGATTTTATGGGGTCAACCAATAAAGCCCTCGAATGGTCGACGATTGGGAGGCAGCCAAGATCTTTCCGATGTCTAAATCATTACAATTCAAATAGAAACAGAGATCCCAATTTGTTATGGAGATTGTTTGTATACTTCAACTCGTTATTCCCACCTACATTTAACATGCAATAAAAATCAAATTCGCATTCTTTAGGGTACAAGCAGAAAGAAATGGTCTTATTTAAATAACAAACCGACCATACTTATTTTGATATAGATGTTGGTAATTCATGTCAAGATAACTATTTATCTATCCATAAATACATAGAAAGTCTTATATACCGTTGAGCCAATGACCATTCATGATTCCATATTGAATCCATTCCATAGCAGTAATTAAATTAGAGGGATGTTATGGTAAAACTTCGTTTGAAATGATGTGGTAGAAAGCAATGTGTGACTTGAAGGACACAATGCACTGTGGATTCTTACATCCACCATTTTCTATAGGAACGGAGATGCTCTTGAATCGACATAGTTTGTTCTGTTCCTATTATGAGCCTAATTTGTGTTGGTTTTTAAATAGGAATAGTACATGATAGAGCTCGAGCAAAAAGCATTGATTCATTTATCAAAGGGGAAGAATCTAGGGTTGGTAACAATTAATAAGTTAGACCAACTTTGTAAGTATATCCTCAATATAGAAATAAAAATCAGGGGTTAAAATTCGAACACATTTGAAATGAAATAAAAAAAAGTCAAATTTATCGGAATTGGTAAAGTAAAACTTTTCAATTAAAATTCCAAGTGTATTATATTACAAGGGAATCAGTCGTTCGTACTATTTTTCCTTTCCATAGAAAGAAATAACAAAAAACAACGATGAAATGAGAAATTAACGCTGATTTAATATGGAAGATTACAAATGGTTATCAGAGGAAGAAAATTATGACATTCTAAAATCTAGATGAGTATTTCATATATTGAATCTTCACCTTCTTTTTTTGTAGCTTTCCAAGTGCAGGATTCCAAAATCTATTAGATTCTTTAGTCTTCTTTATTGAAAAACTTGCAAATGGCCCATGCGCAAATGCGGAGGGTGCTTGCCTAAAGGAAAAACGATTTAAGCAATAGATATTGATAATCTACATGACGGAAAGTGGATGAAAAATATTGACGGAAAATGGATGAAAAATATTGCACTCATTTAACATTTAAAGAAATTTATTGCAACACGTATTCATTCCAAAACAACACAACAAATTTAATACGAAGATCGACAAAACGCCAAATATTGACAACAAAGAAGAATAAAATCTTTGTTGGGGTCAAAAATTACATCCCGGTTGACCAAGTCAAAGTCAAAGTCAACCCCAAGCCAGGTGGGTCCAAGCCTAGGTCAAGTGGACCGATGCCCAAGTCGAGCCCCGCGACCGGTTTCCCCATGTCAAAATGAAATCATATAATAAATAATTTTGATGTAATTTTTTATGCATGAATGTAAGAAAAATGGGCATAAAGTCAAATTTCTGTAAAGCCCATGGTTCATGTGCAAAAAAAATGAGCACATGAGGTATGGGATGAGCAAAATACTATTTTATAAAGCCCAAGGAGCTATATGTAAATGTGCAAGTCTATATAAGGCAACATGATGATGAAATAAAGAAAACTTTTTTCTCTCTCAAAAATTAGGGTCCGTGCCCATACTTCTTCCTCAAGGTTCTAAAACCTTGTTCCCCTTTTAAAATAAATCAAGATTTTCTCTCTTCTTTTTCCAAAAATAAATAGTTTTCCACAACAAAACCCATAAAGAGGAGCTCAGATCTTCCATCAGATCTCAAAAAGGAAAGATTTTTAAATCTCATCCCTTTTCTCCAAGATCCGGCCAACCGAGAGAAAGAAGAACGAGACCTGTCTCCAAAAATCTCATCTTGGAAAGATCTAGGGCCAAAGGGGAGAGAAACAAATGGGCCCTCTTTGATCATTTCTAAACTTTTCTAGAAGTTTAACTCCATTCAAGATCTGTTGGAGTTCAATTGCATAAATTAATCTTTTTTTAGGAGTTTAACTCAAGAAGTCAAATCGGGAGCACAGCTCCCGATGCAGGGACAAAGTCCCTTTTTCTGTTGACGTCCAGCGTCCGCGTCAGCTCCCAGCGTCCGCGTGCTTGGCACGTGAGGCGCTAGCGCTCACGCATCCTTTGGACGCCATTTTCCCTTTTGATCATTTCTAAAGATTTTTAGGAGCTTAACTCCATTCAAAATCTGTTGGAGTTCAACTCCATAAATTAATCTCTTTTTAAGAGTTTAACTTCAGAAGTCAAATCGGGAGCACAGCTCCCAGTGCAGGGACAAAGTCCCTTTTTCTGCTGACGCCCAGAGCCCACGTGCCAAGCACGTGGGGCGCCGATGCTCAGTGCCCGCGTGCCAAGCACGTGGGGCGTCAGCTCCCAGCATCCAGCATCCGCGTGCTAGGCACGTGAGGCGCCGGTGCTCACGCGTCCTTGGACGCCATTTCCCCCTTATTTTATATACACTCCACACTAAAAATACCTCCCCCGTTAGAAAAAATTTCTAACAGGGCGCTGTCCCGCACCCCGCAAGGGGGCTGCTAGCCCCCTTGACCCCCAGCCCGCTATCCGGGTAGCGGTACCTCCGTAAAAACTCTGCGGGGCCCCCGATATATCCAAAACCCGTTTAAAATACAACACTGCACATGGAGTTCGCATGACCTGTTTGACCCGTCAATCGGAGGTTCTCTCGCTCCAAAGGCGGGGGGTAATTAATGACAGCTTAGTCCGTGGCTGCCGGAGATTCGGATTCCCACAATCAATAAACCCCGGCCTACTCTAAGCAAGTGGAATCTGTAATACGCCTGGCAAGCGCGCGTATATTCCCATCTCAATGGGGGTGACGAAAAACACCCTACAGATTCGAGCATGCCCGGTGGGACCCAATCTCTCCTCCCATATTTCGGGTTAAACGTTCATGCGAATTCAATCAACATATATATATATCGATTGCTTGTACTGAAATTATGCTTCTTTGTGCAGGTAAACAGTTTCAAATTGCAATCTTCGGACGCAGCAAGAATGTCTCCAAGGACAAGCTCATCTCTCGACACAGCTCACATCTCTTACAGGATGAAGATGGACTCCCGGACGGTCCTCCCGGCCAGTCTTGGGCGACAGCGGGAGGAGCCGCTGCAACGGTTCGGCTCTATTCTGTTCATGCCAGCTAATGTCATCCCTGCTCCTCAAGCCCCGGTGACTGATAAACCGTCCTCAAAAGGGAAAATGCCAAATGTCATGGTTACAAAGGCACCTCAGCCCAAGCACAAATCCATTTCCGCACGACTCTCCGTTTCTCCAGCTGGGGGTAAGGCCATCAACACCAACAAAGCAATAAGGCACACCAGGAAAGTTCCAGCGGTGCCCCTGACAACTGCTCGATCGGGTATTTTCTCTAAGCTCTCCATCAATCGATTCACGATGGCTTCCTGGATAACGGATGCCTGCCAAACCTACAAAATAGAGAAGCTAAGACAGAAAAGGCTCAGATACAGAGCCAACAAAAGAGCTACGGCTTTTGCTGATTTGAACATCGTAGGGTTCCAAGAACGAGGTTACCCAGCAACGACAGCTGAAACGGCTGTAAATCTCGCTAACTCTTTTGAACCACTGAAATTGGTTCAGAAGAATGCCATGACCGCGAGGGTCAAGAAAGTTGCGATTCGGACACCGCCGCCCAAAGACCCAGCAGGGCCAACCGTCTTCAGTCGTCTGTCCTTTCTAGAAGACGAAAAATCAGCCGCCAAAGATAAAGAGATGGCTGGATATGTAGTCCACACTGTCTACATGGTGGGCATGCGCAGCAAGAGTAAGGATGGGGCCACTACATCTCAAATCCAATTTGGTGTGAATGTGGCTGTCACTTCCCAAGACCAGAACCTTCCGGAAGGTAATGAAAATCCTCCCAATGAAGCTGATAAGCGGAGAGAGATCTCGGTTCATAAGGAGTCGGGCTCGGAAAGCGAAGATGAGCCAATCTTCCGTACCAAGAACGCAGAGCAGCAACTTCTCTAAGAGCTCCGAAAACAGTTCAGAAGTAGAGACGAGGAGATGGCCAAGCTCTACTCAAAGATTGACGACTTGACAAACGTCATCTTACGGCTCACGGCCCACGTTGCTTCTTGTTCCCCTCCGAAAGACACGCAAGACATGGACTGTCTTGCCTGAGATTCGGGGCAGATGCTAATTGGTGTTATCCATCTACCTCTCCGAAGATGCCAAGTTGATTTATGGCACCGTGTATCGAAGGTTTAGACGGATGCGGCCGATGTAGCAGACTTCGTCAGATTCCCCCTCGTTGAGGGGTTTTTGATTGTGGGGACGCTCTTCCCTGCAGGCGCAAGCCCCTGCAGTTAATTACGCTACCGCATCGCGGTAACAACTTTCTCCTTCTCCAGCTGGTCACTTCGTGTCGTGGGTGTTTGTTTTGTTTGTGGTTGCCCGTGGATTGTATACGGAGACTAATTTATGTAGTCGCCCGTAGGACGTAGATTAATCCAAATCCGTGTTTACTTAGATTTGGGTTTGTGGTTTTGGTTTGAGGATACGTTAGCCATATTTGAGACTAAGATCGACTCAAACGTTTGTTAAGGATACGTTAGTCCGATTTGAGACTAAGATCAACTTAACAGGATCGTTTAGATCCGACAAAAGAGCGTTTGGGCTCTATTGTTCCAGTTTAGGGACATGGTGGTCCATTGAATGTATGGCCGTCGGGACCCGTCACCTCTCTGACGACGTTGAAGAATTACAACGACAGATGTCAGAGGAGTTCAGAGATGTACCCTTGAACCAAAGTTGATTGGGGGATTTATAGTCCAATTTGGGACTAAAGTCTGTTTGAGGGTTTAAGGACACGTTAGCCATATTTGAGGCTAAGATCAACTTAAACGGTTGTTAAGGATACGTTAGTCCAGTTTGGGACTAAGATCGACTTAACGGGATCGTTTAGATCCGACAAAAGAGCATTTTGGGGCTCTATTGTTCCAGTTTAGGGACATAGTGGTCCATTGCCAGTTTAGGGACATGGTGGTCCAATACCAGTTTAAGGACATAGTGGTCCAATGCCAGTTTAGGGACATGGTGGTCCATTGGTAGTTTAAGGACATTGCGGTCCATAGGTAGTTTAAGGACGCATAAGTCCATGGGTTTAAGGACCCCACAGTCCATATGGGTGTGTTTAAGGACGCATTAGTCCGTTAGTTTAAGGACGCATAAGTCCGCGGGTTTGAGGACCCCACAGTCCGTATCTTGGTTTAAGGACGCATAAGTCCATGAGTTTAAGGACCCCATAGTCCGTGTTGATGTGTGGTTGTCGGGACCCGTTACCTCTCTGAAGACGTTGAAGGATTACAACGACAAATATCAGAGGAGTTCCGAGATGTACCCTTGAACCAATGATTGTAGTTTAAGGACGCATAAGTCCATGGGTTTAAGGACCCCACAGTCCATATGGGTGTGTTTAAGGACGCATTAGTCCGTTAGTTTAAGGACGCATAAGTCCGCGGGTTTAAGGACCCCACAGTCCGTATCTTGGTTTAAGGACGCATAAGTCCATGAGTTTAAGGACCCCACAGTCCATGTTGATGTGTGGTTGTCGGGACCCGTCACCTCTCTGAAGACGTTGAAGGATTACAACGACATATATCAGAGGAGTTCCGAGATGTACCCTTGAACCAATGAGTTGGTTGAAAGAGCAGATGTGCTCAGATCAAGATGATTTGAGGACTTATGGCCAGTTTGGGGTAAGTCCAGTTATGTTTGAAATATTGGCCCTCTGTTGGTCCATTGAAAGAGAGGCTTTGTCTCTGAAACTTAGCCAATTGGGCTGAAGCTAGTGTTAAACACTAGAAACCAACAGTGTTGAACACTGGGAATAAGATAGCAAGTTAGTGTTAAACACTAAAAGATAATCAGTGTTAAACACTGGGAACAGTGTTTTCAAATTAGTGTTAATCACTAAGAAAATCAGTGTTAAACACTGCAGATAGAGTTTTCCAATTAGTGTTAAACACTAAGGAGGGAGGGGTCACATGCGGACACGTGACAGCGCCCTGATTTCCCTTATTTTATTCAGCAGGTAAGTATTTGTTTTATTCTCAAATCTGCGAATAAGTGTTAAACACTTTTCATCTTTATTTCGAGCATCACGTGTTGACACGTGATGGGGATTTATGCGCTGACTGTTAGAATGTTTGCTAAGGGGTCACGTGGTAAACACGTGAGAGCGCCCAAAGCCTTCATTTCCATTGATCTTTCTTTCTGCATTTTGGGAGTCACGTGGGAGCACGTGATGGCATCAAAAAGTGGGGCCAGATCCCCTTTATTTTGTTCTGCAAACAAGTGTTAAACACTTTTAATTTTCATAGCCATCACGTGTGGGCACGTGATGTATAATCATGCCCTGGTTTATTAGAACACTTATTAGGGGTCACGTGCTAACACGTGAGAGCGCCCAGAATTGTTTCTGCCTTTGCTTTTGTTCCATATATAATGAGGGTCACGTGGGAACACGTGAGGCATTGCCTCAAAGCTTTCCTCTTCTCATTTTTGGGGGATCTGTTCAGGGGTCACGTGGGGCACGTGCGAGCGCCCAAAGCTTTCATTTCCTTCTGCGTTTTGGGAGTCACGTGGAAACACGTGAGGTGATGCTTCAAAGTTCTTTGCAGGGGATCTTTTCAAGGGTCACGTGGGGCACGTGACCCTAGTTCTTTTCATGAACAGAGATCTTTTAAGAATTGAATTCTTTATAGGGTTGAACCCTAATTATGATTTTGAAGGAATTGAATTCCGATCGTGAAAGAATTCTTATTTAGGATAAAACCCTGATTTCTTTTCAAAGGAATTAAATTCCCAGATATGTAAAAGAATTAAATTCTTGATTAGGGTTAAACCCTAGTTTTGTTTTGGGAGAATTAAACTCTCAAACCCCAATTCCCCTTCTAAGTTTAGGATCTGCATGGCAGGATCTCAACCCGATGAGAATTAAATTCTCATCCTATGGGGAGATGTGCTCTGTACAGATCTTCAACCAGAAGAAGAACTAAGTTCTTTTCTTTAAATAAGAGTTAAACTCTTTTGAGAATTAAATTCTCCTTTGAATCCTCTCTTTTCTTACCTAGGGTTTTTCTTTTGCAGAGAATTAAATTCTTCTTTCTCTGTTTCTTCTTCTCTTGAGAATTAAATTCTCCTCCCTCTGTTTTTCTCTCCAAAAAATGTCCATCCCCCCCTTCTCTTCTCTTGGCTCCTATTTATAGGAGGATGAAGAGAATAAATTTGTTTAGCAAATCTCTCATTGAGAGATTTGATTTGCATTCATCATTAATCTGGGCCTTTAGATCATTCAGTGAATTTTATTCACCGTGGATTTTAAATCCAAAAGATATTCTATTTGTTATCCTGGCGAGATTTTCAGGGAAATCTTTCCTTGTCAAGGGTTTTCTATAAATTGGTGATTTTTAATCACCCTTGGATTTTTAATCCAACGGTTCCCCATGACCCTTTTCCATTTGGAAAGATTCAGAAACTTTTAGAATTTAATTCTATTCATTATTTTAGAGGCTTTAAAAGCCCATCACGTGTCTGCACGTGACCCATGGTCACGTGTGAGCACGTGATGCCCCATTGGGGTCTTTTCTGAATTTTTATTGTATCTTTTAACTCCTCCAGCGAGTTCTTAAAAGCCCATCACGTGTGGACACGTAATTCCTCATAACTTTTGATCCCGGATGAATTACGAGGCCCATAATATATCAAATCGAAGGGTTTTTCGAGCCGCTTTCGATACAATCAGAATTTATCTGTTTCTCATTCGGGAGTTTATCAAAAAAACAGCCCAGAAGATACTGGTTCCCATTTTCTTAAGCGTATCGCCGCCATTTGATATCTTGGGTTCTTTTGCGCAGAAGTTTTTGGCGGGAACAAATGCCCCCCACTACTTTGCCCACGTAAGTATTTACGTGGGTGAAGTAGTGCAAAGTAATGCATAGCGTATGACCAGTTTCGGGTTGGTATATTACTTTCAGAATCTTGATCTGAGAAGATAACGAGCGGACACAAGCGTCGTCATTTATCATTGACTCAAATCTCGACTCTTAAGAGATATAGTTCCAAACCCTTAACTCCATGAGCCGCACCCTTCTATCTCTTTATATCTTACTCTGGAGTGAAGTAGTTTATATGCTCATGAGTAGCTTTTCCATTTCAGTGGCATGTAGCTTTGGCGAGTGTGGCTCATAGATGGTCCATCTTGACCTCTTTGTAGGGCAGTGATGGCTTAGGAGACAGGGTTAGGATCTGCCACCTAAGACTTTTCAACTTTATGAGCCGTGGGGGTCTCATAAAGACTTTTCTCCCTACGGATCGAGAGGATCTCGTAGGTGTATTTTCTCCTTAGGAGTCGTGAGGATTCCTAAGTGTGTTTTCTCTCATAAGTCGTAAGGATCTTATGAGAGAATTTTTCCCCTTATGAGTCGAGAGGACCCGTAAGCGGTTGTTCCCCTCCTTGTCGAAATTCGACTTCGGAGAGTGAGACCCGTGGATAGTATGCAAGAGACCATTTTGGGCCGACTTGCAGGATCCCAGTGCTTAGGAAACAGGTTTTTTAATCCCTACTGCCTAAGGCTTTATCTCACGAGTCGAGACAAATCGAGAAGTTCTCGCAAAGACATCATTTTCCTCACGAGTCGAAACGAATCGAGCAGATCTCGCAAGAATATCCTAACGTCACAGTTAACCTCTGCTCTTTATGACAGAAGTCCGTTAGGGTCTGTGGTACTTAGGGTGTTGGCCGTCGTACCGTCGCATGAGCTGATGTATTCCTCGATAGGCAATCGTGCTGTTCGAGTAGCCCTGCGACTGCCGTGTCTCTGATCCCTTCGGGGGTTGGACAAGACGTCTTCAAGCAATCCTCCTTGGCAGTTTGACCGTCGGAAGAGCAAGCGATAGGAATTTGCCATGCCGCTTTTTACTTGAGGTTAGGCTCATTTTGGAGAGCCCCGATGA
Source organism: Agapanthus africanus (assembly GCA_030015575.1). NCBI lineage: Eukaryota > Viridiplantae > Streptophyta > Magnoliopsida > Asparagales > Amaryllidaceae > Agapanthus > Agapanthus africanus. Next base: position 84,676,842 of record JASDDO010000026.1, on the reverse strand, counting down.
GTCATAACCACTCCGCGCTGGTGTGGGATGATCTCCGATAGTCTTTCAGGCTTTATATGACTTGCCGTTAAGACCCTGAAGCTAGGAATTTGGCCTTTGCTTCGTTTGCTGGCATTGCGTCCTCTGTATCGAGACGAATGTCGTGGTTGTCTATAGGTTGCTGGTGAACCGTCGAGGTTTGGAACTAGGGATTTTGTCGTTGCTCCTTTTGGTGATGTTGCGTCTGCTATATCGAGACGAACGTCGAGGTGGTGACCACTCCACACTGGGATGATCTCCGGTGGTCTTTCAGGCTTTATATGACTTGCCGTTAAGACCCTGAAGCTAGGAATTTGGCCTTCGCTTCGTTTGCTGGCATCGCGTCCTCTGTATCGAGACGAATGTCATGGTTGTCTCTAGGTTGCTGGTGAACCGTCGAGGTTTGGAACTAGGGATTTTGCCGTTGCTCCTTTCGGTGATGTTGCGTCTGCTGTGTCGAGACGAACGTCGAGGTGGTGATCACTCCATGTTGGTGTGAGATGATCTCTGATTGTCTTTCAGGCTTTATATGACTTGCCGTCAAGACCCTGAAGCTAGGAATTTGGCCTTCGCTCCGTTTGCTCTGGCGCGTCCGAATCTTGCTGGGGGAAGAACGCTGGGGTGACATTTCATCTGCTGTATCGAGACGATCGTCGAGGTGGTGACCACTCCGCGCTGGTGTGAGATGATCTCCGATTGTCTTTCAGGCTTTATATGACTTGCCGTCAAGACGTATGAAGCTAGGAATTTGGCCTTCGCTTCGTTTGCTTTGGCGCGTCCGAATCTTGCTGGGGGAAGAACGCTGGGGTGACATTTCATCTGCTGTATCGAGACGAATGTCGAGGTGGTGACCACTCCGCGCTGGTGTGAGATGATCTCCGATTGTCTTTTCGGTTTTATATGAGTTACCGTCAAGACCCTGAAGCTAGGAATTTGGCCTTCGCTTCGTTTGCTCTGGCGCGTCCGAATCCTGTTGGGGGAAGAACGCTGAGGTGACATTTCATCTGCTGTATCGAGACGATCGTCGAGGTGGTGACCACTCCGCGCTGGTGCGAGATGATCTCCAATTGTCTTTCAGGCTTTATATGACTTGCCGTTAAGACCCTGAAGCTAGGAATTTGGCCTTCGCTTCACTCGGGTTCACTGCCGCGTTAGGCTAGGACTAGGCTCCGCTCTGGATGCTTCACATGGGTTCACTGCCATGCTCTGCGAGGACCAGGATCCGCTCTGGACGTTTTCCACGGGGTCAAAGAGTGACGTTATCCGCTTTCCACGTAACCAGGAGGTTTGCACTAGATGCTTCACACGGGTTCACTGCCGCGTTAGGCGAGGACTAGGCTCCGCTCTGGATGCTTCACATGGGTTCACTGCCATACTCTGCGAGGACCAGGATCCGCTCTGGACGTTTTCTACGGGGTCAAAGAGTGACGTTATCCGCTTTCCACGTAACCAGGAAGTTTGCACTAGATGCTTCACACGGGTTCACTGCCGCGTTAGGCGAGGACTAGGCTCCGCTCTGGATGCTTCACATGGGTTCACTGCCATGCTCTGCGAGGACCAGGATCCGCTCTGGACGTTTTCCACGGGGTCAAAGAGTGACGTTATCCGCTTTCCACGTAACCAGGAGGTTTGCACTAGATGCTTCACACGGGTTCACTGCCGCGTTAGGCGAGGACTAGGCTCCGCTCTGGATGCTTCACATGGGTTCACTGCCATGCTCTGCGAGGACCAGGATCCGCTCTGGACGTTTTCTACGGTGTCAAAGAGTGACGTTATCCGCTTTCCACGTAACCAGGAAGTTTGCACTAGATGCTTCACACGGGTTCACTGCCGCGTTAGGCGAGGACTAGGCTCCGCTCTGGATGCTTCACATGGGTTCACTGCCATGCTCTGCGAGGACCAGGATCCGCTCTGGACGTTTTCCACGGGGTCAAAGAGCGATGTTATCCGCTTTCCACGTAACCAGGAAGTTTGCACTAGATGCTTCACACGGGTTCACTGCCGCGTTAGGCTAGGACTAGGCTCCGCTCTGGATGCTTCACATGGGTTCACTGCCATGCTCTGCGAGGACCAGGATCCGCTCTGGACGTTTTCCACGGGGTCAAAGAGTGACGTTATCCGCTTTCCACGTAACCAGGAAGTTTGCACTAGGTGCTTCACACGGGTTCACTGCCGCGTTAGGCGAGGACTAGGCTCCGCTCTGGATGCTTCACATGGGTTCACTGCCATGCTCTGCGAGGACCAGGATCCGCTCTGGACGTTTTCCACGGGGTCAAAGAGTGACGTTATCCGCTTTCCACGTAACCAGGAAGTTTGCACTAGATGCTTCACTCGGGTTCACTGCCGCTTTAGGCTAGGACTAGGCTCCGCTCTGGATGCTTCACATGGGTTCACTGCCATGCTCTGCGAGGACCAGGATCCGCTCTGGACGTTTTCCACGGGGTCAAAGAGTGACGTTATCCGCTTTCCACGTAACCAGGAGGTTTGCACTAGATGCTTCACACGGGTTCACTGCCGCGTTAGGCGAGGACTAGGCTCCGCTCTGGATGCTTCACATGGGTTCACTGCCATGCTCTGCGAGGACCAGGATCCGCTCTGGACGTTTTCTACGGGGTCAAAGAGTGACGTTATCCGCTTTCCACGTAACCAGGAAGTTTGCACTAGATGCTTCACACGGGTTCACTGCCGCGTTAGGCGAGGACTAGGCTCCGCTCTGGATGCTTCACATGGGTTCACTGCCATGCTCTGCGAGGACCAGGATCCGCTCTGGACGTTTTCCACGGGGTCAAAGAGTGACGTTATCCGCTTTCCACGTAACCAGGAAGTTTGCACTAGATGCTTCACACGGGTTCACTGCCGCGTTAGGCTAGGACTAGGCTCCGCTCTGGATGCTTCACATGGGTTCACTGCCATGCTCTGCGAGGACCAGGATCCGCTCTGGACGTTTTCCACGGGGTCAAAGAGTGACGTTATCCGCTTTCCACGTAACCAGGAAGTTTGCACTAGATGCTTCACACGGGTTCACTGCCGCGTTAGGCGAGGACTAGGCTCCGCTCTGGATGCTTCACATGGGTTCACTGCCATGCTCTGCGAGGACCAGGATCCGCTCTGGACGTTTTCCACGGGGTCAAAGAGTGACGTTATCCGCTTTCCACGTAACCAGGAAGTTTGTTGATTATATCCGCATTTCACGGAGTTGGGATTTGACTCTCTGTGGGAGTACATCGTCGAGTCATGGAATTGGGAGTTGCCGCTGTTCCTCTTTGCTTGATGATATGTCCGTTGTGACGAGACGAGTGCTGAGGTGGAGTTGGGATTTTGCCATCACTCCGCTTTGCTGACCATGGGGTCTTTTATTATCTTTGCATGTACATCCTGTTGGACTGTGAAGGAACGCCGTTGTTAACATTGCGTCTGCTGTAATGAGACGAATGCTAAGGCGGAGTTGGGATTTTGCCATCGCTCCGCTTGATGGTGTAACATCTGTGTCCTGCTGGAATGAGGAGGCACGCCGTTATTGGTCTCCAGACTGTAGATGTGGCCATTGAGATTTGGAAATAAGGACTTTGCCATGGTTCCGTTTCGTTGCGACTCTGAGGTCGATTGTTGACGTCACGTCTGCATCTGGCTGGAGTGAGGAGGAACACCGTTGGTGATCTCTAAGTTGTCGATGTTGACGTCGAGACCCTGAAGCTCGGGATCTTCTTTTTTCTTCGTTTGTTGACATTATGTCTGCAATATTGCGATAAATGTCGAGATTGTCTCTAGGTTGTCTATTAACCGTCGAGATTTGGCTCCGCTTTCTGATGGAGCCTGTTGGGAAGATATGGTTCCCTTTTTATCTGTGCCCCTGGATTGTATACAGGGATCGATGTGATTTCACCTGTAGGGCAAAAAGTTTCATTCTTTCATTTTTTTTATTCTTTCCGCGATGCTCTATCATTTCAGCTTTTTATATCGCGAAAATCGCGATTGCCCAATCATTTCGGCTATTTTTCGCGGTGCCCAATCATTTCGGCTATTTTTCTTTTTACTCGCTGCTTTTTATTGCGAGTTGCCCAATCATTTCGGCTATTTTTCATGCATACATTTTTACTTGCTAATTTTGTTTGCAAGTTGCCCCATCATTTCGGCTATTTCGTATGCATTTTTTTTTTTGGCTCGCTGATTTTTTCTTGCGAGTGTGGAACTTGGAATCTAGTGCCAATCTCAGCATCGGCATCGCTGCGACTGGAATATAGCCAGGAGCGAATCATCATTTGCCATGAAAGGACTTGGAATTTGATACCGGTTTAGGCATCAGCATCGCTGCAACTGGGATATTGCCAGGAGCGAATCATCATTTGCCTTGAAAGGGCTTGGAATTTGATACCGGTTTAGGCATCAGTATCGCTGCAACTGGGATATTGCCAGGAGCGAATCATCATTTGCCTCTGTCGATGTTGAACAAAGGTGTCTTAGTAAACAGGGTTAAGGGTCCCGTCGGCTAAGCTTTTGACTTTATGGGCCGTAAGGGTCCCACGAAGGTGTTTCTCCCTACAAGTCGTGAGGATCTTGTAGGTGTGTTTTCTCCTTAGGAATCGTGGGGATTCCTAAGTGTACGTTCCCCTGTAAGTCGTAAGGATCTTACAAAAGGGTTTTCTCCTTATAAGTCGAGAGGACTTACAAGAGTTGTTTGCTGTACAAGCATATCCATAATCACGGATGAGACTTGTTAGGGGAAATATTTATTCGTGCCCGTGGATTGTGTACAAGGGTCGGTATTGAGCCACTTGTAGGGCCATATCGAAGGTTGTGGGGGTTGCTTAAGAACAGGTTAAGGTGTCTGTAACTTAAGACTTTCAAATCTTATGAGCCGTGAGGGTCCCATAAGAAAGTTCTCCTTACGAGTCGTGAGGATCTCGCAAGTGCATTTTCTCCTTAGGAATCGTGAGGATCCCTAAGTGTGTTGCTCCCTTGTGAGTCGTAAGGATCTCACGCGGGTGGTTTCTCCTTATAAGGTCGAGAGGACCCTGTAAGTGTCTTTTAACGAGGTTGCGCCCTTTCGGGTTTTCACAAACACTCGCCGGTAGCCCTGCTGTTTTTACTCACGGAGCCCTTTCGGGTTTTCATCCGTGCCCATTTTGCTTATGGACATACCGTTTTTTGTTTTTTGTTTTTTTTTTGTTTTTTTGTTTTTTTTTTTTTAACCACGCCAGCCTGAGGATGCTGCGGGTTGATGGTAGTTTAATGACGTTTCGGTCATTTGCAAGTTTTAGGACATTGCGGTCCACCGTTAGTTTAAGGACATTTCGGTCCGACACAAGTTTTAGGACATAGTGGTCCATCGTTAGTTTAACGACATTTCGGTCTACCGTCGCCGTATTTGAGGCGAATTTCTAGTTTACTGACTTTTCGGTCTAGGAGGCCTTCCCTATGAATGAGCATGATGCCCCCGGCATATCCACCTTTTTCGAAGCATGTTGATGTGGCGGGTTTACTTTCCACTTTTCGGGCAGCGCGAACTTGCCCTGTTGGTATTGGTCTTCAACCCAGTTTTTGAAGACGTAGCAATTTTCGAGTGGGTGACCCATTACTCTGTGGTAGGGACAATAGTTAGGATTGTTAACGTCACCTGGTTGCAATGGACGTTTTGGATCTGGCAGAGTGATAAGCCCGCTGTGCACTGCTAGCTCGAACAATCTCTTTGTTTTATCTTTGGGAAACGAGTAAGGACGTTTCAACTTCTCATTGAGGTATCGCGGCTTGTTGTTTTGACGACAAAACGGTCTCGGGTTACTCGGCTGTTGTTGAGTATTGGCAACAAAGGCCGTTTTTTCCTTTTCCTTTCTCATTTCGTTTGCTCCGTCATTTGCGGGTCCGAGATTCTTTCCGGGTAGCGTGAGATTGTACGGCTGAACATTCTCGCAACTCTTCAATTTTTTTGTTTTAGAAATGAATTCCTTGAAGAGAGGGTTAAGAGCGGCTTCTTCATCAGAATCGCTTCCAAAGGTAAGAACTCGTGATCCCTCGGGCTCGTCCCTATGACAATTGCCGGCAACTCTTTTATGCTCATCTGTCGTATTTTTTCGCTGTCTATGAGCTTCCCGCTTTATTCTATTGACGTGTTGTCTATGAACGACATATCCTTGCCACCAACACTTAAAGGAGTTGCAGTCTTCAGTAGGATGTGCGATCCTCTGATGATATAGGCAGAAATTAGGGTGTACGTCCGTTTCATCAAAATGTATACCACCAGGAGAATTTTTTCTGAAAGAGGGCGGCCTCATCCCCATTGCTATGGCTTTGGCGAATCGTTTCCTTGTCTTGATCCTGCTTTTATTTGCGGCGGATGTACTTTCATCCGGTGGGAGTGTTTCGACCCTTTCATCTAGTCGCCGGCGTTTGGCTTTCTCGAATATGGCCATCTCGCGCTCTCGATCAGCTTTGCTTTTAAGACGGGCTTCATTCAGGAAGGCATTGATCATCTCGTCTGACGGCCACAGAAGTTCTGGTTCAGGACCCGCCCCTGGTTTCTCGATGCAAGGAGCCTCTTCATCATCTATCAATGAGTGAGAGATCATATGACAACTTGCCCCCGGTGTGTCCGTCTTCTTTGGAGTGTGCGGCTGTGGTGGGTTTACCTTCCACTTTTCAGACAGCGCAAACTTGCCTTGTAGGTACTGATCCTCGATCCATCCCTTAAAGACGAAGCAATCTTCGATTGGATGGCTTACCGCTTGGTGGTAAGGGCAATAATTGGGATCGTTGACATCGCCTGGTTGCAACGGACGTTTTGGACTCGGCAGATTGATGAGTCTGTTGCGCACTGCCAGCTCGAACAGTTTTCTCGTTTTATCCTGAGGAAATGAGTAAGGACGTCCCAGTCTTTCCTCGAGGGATGGGCGTGGTCGCACATTGTTCTGGCGAACAATCGGCTTTAAATGGCTCGGCTGTTGTTGAGTATTGGCGACGACGGTTGCTTTCCCTTTGTCCTTTTCATTCCAAGGCTCTGTCTTTGAAGGAGATGGTCTATGACCCATCTGGTCCATTTGGGCCAGCTTGTCAATCAAGACCTGAAAGGTGGTCGGCCTGAAGAACATCACGAATTGCGAGATGGTCGCCTGCGGATCGAGAGTGCCCACAAACATGCCTACCGCAGGTGCCTCTTCTATGCGTTGTTCGCATTTCGACCATAGGTTTCGCCATCGTGTCGCGTATTGGACCCACGTTTCGCCTGGCCTTATTCTGGCATTTATTAGTATTGTTATCGGGGTGTGTTCACTAGCACTCGCGAATCTTTGTGTAAACAGCAGCTCCATCTCTGCAAATGTTTTGACAGAGTCGTCAGGTAGCTCCGAATACCATTCAAAGGCTGTTTCTGCTAAGCTGCCGACGAATTGTCGTAGTAACAATTTGTCATCGCCTCCAGTATTGCCGCATAAGGCCCTGAATTGAGCGACGTGCTGATGCGGATTTCCCGTCCCCTTATATACGTGGAACTTAGGGATCGTATATCCCGGCGGGTAACTAATTTGGTCATACCAGCCCGGGTAGGGTCGTCCGGTTCTAGCAATTTGCCCAGCCGATTCATTTTCCTGGTGAGCTCGTATTTGCTGAGCTATATGGTCATCCAGTGCGGCCTTGGAAATGGTTTCTTCCTTGGCTGCTGAAAGAGCCGGAGGATGATTCGATGTCTCTCCTTTGTCATCTTCAAGGACAACCGAAGGATCTTCAGCAGGAGGATCTTGCTGGATCATCATCCCCACCATATCTTGGAAGAGAAGCGCCATTTGTTTTATGTTAGCCGCTTGCTCTGCGGCTTCTTTGTCCTTCTTTTCGAGGACTCTGCGTAAAAAGTCAGCGTCGGTTTCTTGTTCATGACGCTGCTCTGATGATACCTCCGAACTTTCTTTTGGCCCGGTAAGTGCGGCCATTGCAGTCATCATCTCCTTAAGCTTCTGTTGCTGCTCCTGGGCTTTTGTTACGGATCGGGTGAGCGGTTGGTGACGCGTCGAAGCACGGCTTTCCTCCTTTCCAGAAGCCATATAAACAGTGTGCACCACCATGCCCCCAGACTTGGGGTGTTTGTGCTCAGCGCGTTTACAGTTCTCCATGTTCACAGGGGCTTTTTGCGGCCTCCTTTTCTTTTGAGTGGTTGAATCTGAGGGGGCCGTTGTAGTGGGCGCCCAAGTAGCCGTTGCTTTTTGCGGCTTAACAGGACGGTTTTCTTCCTGCCGGGCCTTCAGCTTCTTCTGCTGGCGGGAGAAATTTCGATCAATCACCGAGTCTTGGACTTGGCGCCAGACCTTGTAGATTTTAGAGGACAGCCGCTGAGAGGAATGTTCTGGCTTGGCTTTCGCAACGTTTCCCACCGGAGGAGGGGATCTTTTTAGTACGGCGGTAGGAGAGTTTTTGCGCACCGTGTTCAGCAATTCAAAGCTGTTCCCGGTTGGAACAGCAGCATCGATCCCCACCGTTAGAGCTGGTGGAGTAAATCCAGAGGGGGAGTTGTCCCCAGCCTTCCTTACTCGGCGCCAGTGGCGACGTCGAGCGTGTCGTTCGGATGGAGTTGTTTCGGCCGTAGGGGCGACTTCGTCATGCCCCCTGCTTTGAGGAGAGACCGTTATTGGTGCTAGCCTGTCGAAGACTAACACCCGTTGAGAAGCAATGTCTAATCTGTCAAAGACAGACCTCTGGGTAGGAGAAGCAGCTTTGAGGATCTCGCCTGGAGCAGCAACCGGAATAGCCTGCCTTGTAAAAATTGACTTCTTGGAAGGAGGAGCCTTTCCAATAATTTCGTCCGCTTGAGCCGGGATAGCTATCCGCTTTGGGATGGCAGCTTCGGGTATCGCGGGTTTGCTGATGTTCTGGCCCAGTCCGTTGAAAACTGACGTATTGAAGCCGGGCGACCCGTTGAGAGGGGTCACGGCAGTGGTAAGTCGATCAAAGACCGACTTCTTTGGAGCTTCTTGCGATGTCATTGTGGCATTGAAGCTCAACGGTGGGAGCATGGTCCCGAAGAATAATCCAGTGGTGGCCTGAGTTACCTGCTCCACTGGCATCTTGAAAAGGGAGGCCGCTTGGGGCCCATAAGTCACTCCTCCAGCAAGGACCGAGCGAGAGTTGCAGTTGCAGGCAGTGCAGTTTGAAGCCATCGATCTTCTGATTTCTGCACGGAGCAAGACACCAAATCTTAGTATCTTGAATCCACAGGCAACCATATCAAACCGCGATTCGTTCGCGAACACGACACACGAAGTGTGGAGTGGAAAGAGGAAAAGGTCCCACCGGGCTTGCCAGAATCTGTTCCCCTCCGAAAGACACGCAAGACATGGACTGTCTTGCCTGAGATTCGGGGCAGATGCTAATTGGTGTTATCCATCTACCTCTCCGAAGATGCCAAGTTGATTTATGGCACCGTGTATCGAAGGTTTAGACGGATGCGGCCGATGTAGCAGACTTCGTCAGATTCCCCCTCGTTGAGGGGTTTTTGATTGTGGGGACGCTCTTCCCTGCAGGCGCAAGCCCCTGCAGTTAATTACGCTACCGCATCGCGGTAACAACTTTCTCCTTCTCCAGCTGGTCACTTCGTGTCGTGGGTGTTTGTTTTGTTTGTGGTTGCCCGTGGATTGTATACGGAGACTAATTTATGTAGTCGCCCGTAGGACGTGGATTAATCCAAATCCGTGTTTACTTAGATTTGGGTTTGTGGTTTTGGTTTGAGGATACGTTAGCCATATTTGAGACTAAGATCGACTCAAACGTTTGTTAAGGATACGTTAGTCCGATTTGAGACTAAGATCAACTTAACAGGATCGTTTAGATCCGACAAAAGAGCGTTTGGGCTCTATTGTTCCAGTTTAGGGACATGGTGGTCCATTGAATGTATGGCCGTCGGGACCCGTCACCTCTCTGACGACGTTGAAGAATTACAACGACAGATGTCAGAGGAGTTCAGAGATGTACCCTTGAACCAAAGTTGATTGGGGGATTTATAGTCCAATTTGGGACTAAAGTCTGTTTGAGGGTTTAAGGACACGTTAGCCATATTTGAGGCTAAGATCAACTTAAACGGTTGTTAAGGATACGTTAGTCCAGTTTGGGACTAAGATCGACTTAACGGGATCGTTTAGATCCGACAAAAGAGCATTTTGGGGCTCTATTGTTCCAGTTTAGGGACATAGTGGTCCATTGCCAGTTTAGGGACATGGTGGTCCAATACCAGTTTAAGGACATAGTGGTCCAATGCCAGTTTAGGGACATGGTGGTCCATTGGTAGTTTAAGGACATTGCGGTCCATAGGTAGTTTAAGGACGCATAAGTCCATGGGTTTAAGGACCCCACAGTCCATATGGGTGTGTTTAAGGACGCATTAGTCCGTTAGTTTAAGGACGCATAAGTCCGCGGGTTTGAGGACCCCACAGTCCGTATCTTGGTTTAAGGACGCATAAGTCCATGAGTTTAAGGACCCCATAGTCCGTGTTAATGTGTGGTTGTCGGGACCCGTTACCTCTCTGAAGACGTTGAAGGATTACAACGACAAATATCAGAGGAGTTCCGAGATGTACCCTTGAACCAATGATTGTAGTTTAAGGACGCATAAGTCCATGGGTTTAAGGACCCCACAGTCCATATGGGTGTGTTTAAGGACGCATTAGTCCGTTAGTTTAAGGACGCATAAGTCCGCGGGTTTAAGGACCCCACAGTCCGTATCTTGGTTTAAGGACGCATAAGTCTATGAGTTTAAGGACCCCACAGTCCATGTTGATGTGTGGTTGTCGGGACCCGTCACCTCTCTGAAGACGTTGAAGGATTACAACGACATATATCAGAGGAGTTCCGAGATGTACCCTTGAACCAATGAGTTGGTTGAAAGAGCAGATGTGCTCAGATCAAGATGATTTGAGGACTTATGGCCAGTTTGGGGTAAGTCCAGTTATGTTTGAAATATTGGCCCTCTGTTGGTCCATTGAAAGAGAGGCTTTGTCTCTGAAACTTAGCCAATTGGGCTGAAGCTAGTGTTAAACACTAGAAACCAACAGTGTTGAACACTGGGAATAAGATAGCAAGTTAGTGTTAAACACTAAAAGATAATCAGTGTTAAACACTGGGAACAGTGTTTTCAAATTAGTGTTAATCACTAAGAAAATCAGTGTTAAACACTGCAGATAGAGTTTTCCAATTAGTGTTAAACACTAAGGAGGGAGGGGTCACATGCGGACACGTGACAGCGCCCTGATTTCCCTTATTTTATTCAGCAGGTAAGTATTTGTTTTATTCTCAAATCTGCGAATAAGTGTTAAACACTTTTCATCTTTATTTCGAGCATCACGTGTTGACACGTGATGGGGATTTATGCGCTGACTGTTAGAATGTTTGCTAAGGGGTCACGTGGTAAACACGTGAGAGCGCCCAAAGCCTTCATTTCCATTGATCTTTCTTTCTGCATTTTGGGAGTCACGTGGGAGCACGTGATGGCATCAAAAAGTGGGGCCAGATCCCCTTTATTTTGTTCTGCAAACAAGTGTTAAACACTTTTAATTTTCATAGCCATCACGTGTGGGCACGTGATGTATAATCATGCCCTGGTTTATTAGAACACTTATTAGGGGTCACGTGCTAACACGTGAGAGCGCCCAGAATTGTTTCTGCCTTTGCTTTTGTTCCATATATAATGAGGGTCACGTGGGAACACGTGAGGCATTGCCTCAAAGCTTTCCTCTTCTCATTTTTGGGGGATCTGTTCAGGGGTCACGTGGGGCACGTGCGAGCGCCCAAAGCTTTCATTTCCTTCTGCGTTTTGGGAGTCACGTGGAAACACGTGAGGTGATGCTTCAAAGTTCTTTGCAGGGGATCTTTTCAAGGGTCACGTGGGGCACGTGACCCTAGTTCTTTTCATGAACAGAGATCTTTTAAGAATTGAATTCTTTATAGGGTTGAACCCTAATTATGATTTTGAAGGAATTGAATTCCGATCGTGAAAGAATTCTTATTTAGGATAAAACCCTGATTTCTTTTCAAAGGAATTAAATTCCCAGATATGTAAAAGAATTAAATTCTTGATTAGGGTTAAACCCTAGTTTTGTTTTGGGAGAATTAAACTCTCAAACCCCAATTCCCCTTCTAAGTTTAGGATCTGCATGGCAGGATCTCAACCCGATGAGAATTAAATTCTCATCCTATGGGGAAATGTGCTCTGTACAGATCTTCAACCAGAAGAAGAACTAAGTTCTTTTCTTTAAATAAGAGTTAAACTCTTTTGAGAATTAAATTCTCCTTTGAATCCTCTCTTTTCTTACCTAGGGTTTTTCTTTTGCAGAGAATTAAATTCTTCTTTCTCTGTTTCTTCTTCTCTTGAGAATTAAATTCTCCTCCCTCTGTTTTTCTCTCCAAAAAATGTCCATCCCCCCCTTCTCTTCTCTTGGCTCCTATTTATAGGAGGATGAAGAGAATAAATTTGTTTAGCAAATCTCTCATTGAGAGATTTGATTTGCATTCATCATTAATCTGGGCCTTTAGATCATTCAGTGAATTTTATTCACCGTGGATTTTAAATCCAAAAGATATTCTATTTGTTATCCTGGCGAGATTTTCAGGGAAATCTTTCCTTGTCAAGGGTTTTCTATAAATTGGTGATTTTTAATCACCCTTGGATTTTTAATCCAACGGTTCCCCATGACCCTTTTCCATTTGGAAAGATTCAGAAACTTTTAGAATTTAATTCTATTCATTATTTTAGAGGCTTTAAAAGCCCATCACGTGTCTGCACGTGACCCATGGTCACGTGTGAGCACGCGATGCCCCATTGGGGTCTTTTCTGAATTTTTATTGTATCTTTTAACTCCTCCAGCGAGTTCTTAAAAGCCCATCACGTGTGGACACGTAATTCCTCATAACTTTTGATCCCGGATGAATTACGAGGCCCATAATATATCAAATCGAAGGGTTTTTCGAGCCGCTTTCGATACAATCAGAATTTATCTGTTTCTCATTCGGGAGTTTATCAAAAAAACAGCCCAGAAGATACTGGTTCCCATTTTCTTAAGCGTATCGCCGCCATTTGATACCTTGGGTTCTTTTGCGCAGAAGTTTTTGGCGGGAACACTTCTCAGCCGTCCAATTAAGCGCAAGGTTCGGATCATGAACCAGAAAACGGTTTCCCGAGGCAACCGACGTCTATTCCCTCGAATCCAAAGGTGGGCGAGCTGCATGAAAGTCGGCCGCATCCTATCTTGGGAAATGTCTTGACTACCGATGACAGCAACCCGCTAACTCAAGATTAAATCATGGATTTTGTTGCCAACAAAGTCAAAACATTGGTAGCCGAACCTGGAGAGCAAAAAGATGTTAGCAGTAGCGGGAGACCATATCCTGCTCGGTACGATCTTGTGGAGTTTCCCACTGGCTATGTCGTCCCCAAATTTAAAAGGTTCGATGGGATGGAAAATGCGAACCGGCACATTGCCCAATTTAAAGTATTATGCACGAATACCGATGGCAATGATACGCTCCTTCTCCGTCAGTTTGTTAATAGCTTGACCGATATTGCTTTCGATTGGTATGCAAGCATATCGGATGACTCGATCATAATGTTCGCTCAAATAGAATCCATGTTCAAGCAAAGGTTCACGAGTGTCAGCGATAAAATCACCATTGCCGGCCTCGTAAGGACCGAGCCAAAGAATAACGAAAGCAACATGGATTTTATAGTCCGATGGCGCAATCACTCCGTCAAATGTGAACCGCCGTTGGAGCAAGACCAATCCGTCAGTCTTCTTATAGAAAATCTGAAGGACTGGATGAAACCTTTTCTATGCACCACAGGCCTTAAAACGTTCCAAGAGCTGACCAAGAAAGTCCAACTATTGGAACGCTCAAAGCCCGAGTCCACTCAGGATCTTCAGTTCACAAACAGACCAAAACCTTGGAGGGACGACAACCGAAAAGGCGAAAGTTCCAACAACACCGATTCTCTTATTAGGCAGAGAGCGGGCGGAGCGAAAGCTAACAAACCCCGAGAGACAACTTTGGAGGTAAGGAGAAATAAAGTCTACTCTTTCAGAAGAGACAAGGTCCATAAAATATTCAAAAATGCTCTGAAGAATGGCCTGCGGCTACCAGAACCAAAAAGGCTAAGTGAAGCGAACAGGACTGATCATCCCAACTTTTGCCCATACCACCGAGTGCTGGGACACACTATTGAAGACTGTTGCATCTTCAAAGATTGGGTCGAGAAACAATACAAGGCAGTAGAAATATCATTGTCCCATGGCATGTTAACAAACAGTCAAGTAGCGACCGCCAATTTCATACAAACGGAGACCGAAGTCCTTTGGGAACCTGATTCTCTCAGACATCTACTTTTCTCTGAAAAGAGTGGACCAATGCAACAAGCTAAAAGCCAAGTGAGCAACATTGCCAATGAAGAAGCAATAGACGGGTACACAACCCATACGGTCTACATGATGGAGCTCAGAGGAGCAAGTCCTCCTACGCCTTATAGCCATGACAATGACGTGGTTGTTGCCATCCAACACCGGCTCGATCCAAATGATGAAGAGTCCGCTCAGGCCATTGAGCCAAAGGAACCCGTGGTTCTTGTTGAATCAAGCTCAGGCAGTAAGGATGACCCCGTTGTCATACCCGGGACTATAGAACAAGCATTATTCCAATGGCTTCAAAAGCAGCTTCAGAACAGGGACAAAAAGATGGCCAAGGTCCATTCCAAAGTCGACGGCTGGCAAACGTCGTGGCAGATCTCACGACCCAAGTCGCTCGATTGCAATTACAGCAAAATCAAATTTTGGTTCGTGAGCTAGGGATTGATATCCGGAAGCAGCCAACCGATACTCCCTCCAGCCCATGAGCGGAACACTTTTGCGAAAAACGGCCGTGATCAGCTTCCAGTCTCTCCGATACGTACCCTGAATGGGATAAATGGACAGCATGCGAACCAAAGACTGATTGGCATCAATGACCAGCGTTGGTAAAAGCACCTACTCTAATGGAGAGAAAGAAGAAGGTGTACTCCTTCAGGAGGGATAACGTCCGTGAAATATTTGTGGACGCTTTGAACAACGGTCTTCAACTGCCTATTCCAAAGAGGCCACATGAGATGAACATGACCGGCAATCCCATATATCGCCCATATCATAGAATGGTGAGTCATACCATTGAAGACTGCTATGTTTGTAAAGATTGGGTGGTGAACCAATACAAACTTGGGAAAGTCTCACAGTCGTCAGATGTATCGACAAGCCATAGAGCTACAGTCGTCAACACAGCTCCGGCAAGATCAATGTTCGAGAAGCTGGGATAAGCAAACAACAGACCACCAAGTCTTTAAACTGGGAATAAACGACCACCACATCGTTAAACTGGGAACAATCGACCTTTAAGTCGTTAAACTGGGGATGTAAAAAAATGTGTAAATAAACAAAAAATAAAATAAAGAAAGCTGAAATGATGGGGTAACTCGCAATAAAAACCAACGAGTAAAATAAAGATGAAAATAAACCCAAAATGATGGGGCAACCGCGAATAAATAGCCGAAATGATAGGGCAATCGCAACCTTCGCGATAAGAAAAGCTGAAATGATAGAGCAAATCGCGGTAAAAAAAACAGCAAATGATGAGTCGCTCCTGGTACCATATTCCAGTACAGCGATGCAGACGCCAACCAAACTCCGAATGTCCCAGCGGCGAATGATCAGTCACTCCTGGTACCATATTCCAGAGCAGCGATACAGACGCCAACCAAAATCCAAATTCTCAAACGGTGAATGATGAGTCGCTCCTGGTACCATATTCCAATGCAGCAATGCAGACGCCAACCAAAATCCAAATTCCCAAAATTCTTCCATCCCTACGGTTGGTCCCCGAACTGACTACCGTATATAATCCACGGGCTCAAATAATTCTCATCATACCCATACCCCACTGCAATCACCAGTCCAGCGGCCAGTCTCCGCCTTTGGAATTATGCTCCATTTGGGAAGACCCACTCATGTGTCCTCATGATACATGAGGAGAACAAACTTACGAGATCCTCTCGACTCGTAAGAAAACACCTTCGTGGGATCATTACGAATCACGAAGGAAAAACACACTTGGGAGTCCCTACGACTCCTAAGGAGAAAGTACACCTACGAGATCCATTCGACTCGTAGGAAGAAAATGCTTTTATGGGACCCTTAAGGCTCATAAAATTGAAAAGTCTTAGGCGATAGGGACCTAAACCTGTCTCATAAGCCATCACTCCCCAACAGGGAACGGCAAATGATGAATTGCTCCTGGCACCCGTGCTTCAGTGTTAGCAACGCTGATGCCGACCCTAACTCCAAAATTCTAAACTTCCGATCCAATAGACCCCTAAGTCTTTAAACTGGGAACAGATGACCTCTAAGTTGTTAAACTGGGAACAGATGACCCCTAAGTCGTTAAAATGAAAACGAGGGAGATCCCCTAATGGCAAATGATGATTCGCTCCTGGTACCATATTCAAGTGTAAGCGGTGCTGATGCCAAACCAAAACCAAAATTCCCAAATCCACTCATGGCAAATGATGATTCGTTCTTGGTACCCTATCCCAGTGTAGCGATGCTGATGTCAACCCAAAATAAAACCAACAAGCTCTGCGGTGGAATCATGCTTCGTCCCAGAATATACCTTGTGTCGAAATCATGCTTCGCCTCGGGATATCTACCTTCCCTGCTGGAATTATGCTCCGCCTCGGGATCAAGTCAACCGGCGACATTCCGTCTCGGGGAAACGTCCAACACAGACACTCCGCCTCGGCGACAAGTCGACCAGCGACACTCCG
Source organism: Agapanthus africanus (assembly GCA_030015575.1). NCBI lineage: Eukaryota > Viridiplantae > Streptophyta > Magnoliopsida > Asparagales > Amaryllidaceae > Agapanthus > Agapanthus africanus. The sequence goes on along the minus strand of JASDDO010000026.1, from coordinate 84,660,020 downwards.
TGCCGGGGAAACATCACATACAGACACTCCGTCTCGGGGAAACGTCATAAACAGACACTACGTGCCGGGGAAACGCATACAGACACTCTGTCTCGGGGAAATGCCACAAACAGACACTCCGTGCCGAGGAAATGTCACATACAAACACTCCGTCTCGGGAAAACGTCCAACACAGACACTCCGTGCCGGGGACAAGTCAACCAACCGACACTCTGTAACGGGGAAACGTCAAGCAGACACTCCGCCTCGGGGGCACGTCGACCAGCGACACTCCATGCCGGGGAAACGTCGACCAGAGACACTCCGTGCCGGGGACACGTCGACCAGCGACACTCTGTGCCGGGGATACGTCATACGCCGACACTCCATCTCGGGGACACGTCAAGTATCGACCGTCCATGTAGTAAAAAAGGGCAGTGTCAGCTTCCCGAAAAGCGGGAACCAAATCAAGTCGCCTCCACGCGAAAGAACATCCATCAATTTCATGCACGCAACCCACATATGTGCGGTGTCAATTTATTGATGGGGAGTACTTTGTTGGGGTCAAAAATTACATCCCGGTTGACCGAGTCAAAGTCAAAGTCAACCCCAAGCCAGGTGGGCCCAAGCTCAGGTCAAGTGGACCCATGCCCAAGTCGAGCCCTGCGGCTAGCCTCCCCCATGCCAAAATAAAATCATGTAATAAATAATTTTGATGTAATTTTTTATGCATGAATGTAAAAAAAAATGGGTATAAAGCCAAATTTCTGTAAAGCCCATGGCTCATATGCAAAAGAAATAAGCACATGAGGTATGGGAAGGACAAAATGTCATTTTGTAAAGCCTAAGGGGCTATATGTAAATGTGTAAGTCTATATAAGGCAACATGATAATAAAATAAAGAGAACTTTTTTCTTTCTCTCAAAACCTAGGGTCTGTGCCCCTTGTCCTTCCTGAAGGTTCTAAAACCTTCTTCCCCTTTTGAATTAAATCAAGAGCTTTACTTTTTTTTTCCAAAAATAAATAGTTTTTCACCACAAAATCCATAAACGGGAGCTCAAATCTTCCATCAGATCTCAAGAAGGGGAGATTTTTAAATCTCACCCCCTTTTTCCAAGATCCGGCCAACCGAGAGGAAGAAGAAGGAGACACGTCTCCAAAAATCCCATCTTGGGAAGATCCAGGACCAAAGGGGAGAGAAACAAAAGGACCTCTTTGATCATTTCTAAAGATTTCTAGGAGTTTAACTCCATTCAAGATCTGTTAGAGTTCAACTCCATAAATTAATCTCTTTTTAGAAGTTTAACTCCAGAAGTCAAATCGGGAGCACAGCTCCCAATGCATGGACAAAGTCCCTTTTTCTGCTGACGCCCAGCGCCCGCGTGCAAAGCACGTGGGGCGTCAGCTCCCAGCGTCCAGCGTCCGCGTGCTAGGCACGTGAGGCGCTGGCACTTACACGTCCTTTAGACGTCATTTTTTCTCTTTGATCATTTCTAAACAATTTTAGGAGTTTAACTCCATTCAAGATCTGTTGGAGTTCAACTCCATAAATTAATCTTTTTTTAGGAGTTTAACTGCTGAAGTCAAATCGGGAGCACAGCTCCCAGTGCATGGACAAAGTCCTTTTTTCTGCTGACGCCCAGCGCTCGCATGCCAAGCACGTGGGGCGCCAGCTCCCAGCGCCCAGCGTCCGCGTGTTAGACACGTGAGGCACTGACGCTCACGCGTCCTTTGGACGCCATTTCCCCCCCTTATTTTATATACACTCCATACTAAAAATACCTCCCCGTTAGAAAAAAAATTTAATGAGGCACTGCCCCGCTTCCTGCAAGGGGACTGCTTGGCCCCTTGACCCCAGCCCGCTATCCAGGTTGCGGGACCCTTGTAAAAACTCTGCGGGGCCCCCGATATATTCAAAAGCCCTTCAAAACACAACATTGCATATGGAGTTCGCATGACTTGTTTGACCCGTCAATCGGAGGTTCTCTCGTTCCAAAGGCGAGGGGTAATTAACGACAGCTTAGTCCGCGGCTGCCGGAAATTCAGATCCCCACAATCAATAAACTCCAGTCTATCCTAAGCAGGGGGAATCTGTAATGCGCCTGACAGGCGCGCGTGTATTCCCATCTCAATGGGGTGACGAAAAACAGTCTGCAATCTTAAGATCAAAAAAATTGAACATTGACTAAGGAATTCATCTCTAACCATGAATAAAAATACACCCGTGCATGATGCATGGGGACAATAGCCCGAATCGAAAAGATTATGCAAAAAATAATATTCTGCCTAATTGTTATGAACAAAACTTCTTGAAAATATGAATTGTTCAATACTATATCACAATATCAAAAATAATTAACATAATGACCAACTAATTAGATCTTGATATTGGCAACTGTGATGTCATAATTAAATGTTTTAATGCCTCTGCTATCAACTGTCTCTTTTCTAGACAGCCGCAATACGTTTCTAGACAGCCGAGAATCTATGTGAAAATAAGTGCAACCTAGAGGCAAAATGAGAAAACCGAAAAGCTTGAATTCGAATAGCTTTCTGGCTATACCGAAAAGCTCGAATTAGAGCATCCCCATGGAACGATATTTATTTGTTCTCTTCCTCAATCACAATTACATTATGCTTTCAATGACAAAAGTTGTGTCTAATATAATTCCTCGATTGACTCTTTATACAAAAAGGTTTACTCTTTTCATCAAGAACACTTATCTCCCGTTTGTTCCACCAGTGCATTGACACAATAATGTCTCATAAAGGAGAACCTCCCCGTTTTCCTTTTTTTATATAAAATTTTCAAATGAAGAATGAAGGCAATTTTATTTTTGTCAAACGGAGACCAATGTTTATAGCCGTGTCAATATGAACTAACAGGTGTGAAATGTCTCTTCCACTACTCCAAAGTCATGATGAGGGTTGTTAGGATATATTTTATATTCTAACACGCCCCGCGTGTCGAAGATCTTTCGGGTCGAAACCAGTTGGACTTTTGCGCGACAGTATTTTTAATTTAAATAGATCCGCATTTAACATACCCCATATGTGAATCAAATCTGTGTTGCTCTGATATCATGTAAAATGTCTCTTCCACTCCATCAAAACTTCAAAGTCATGATAAAGGTTAGAGAGAATATATTTATATTTTAACAACATAAACCGGATTACTCAATGCAAATGAATCGATAATATGGTGCACTTGGCGAAGAATTTCTTTGTTGAATGAATCTTTTTTAATAAAATGATTGAGTAATTTGTTCGCTTCTTGATATCATTAGGAAAAATACAGCCAGCTATATTAAATTTATAATCTTTTTTAGTAAAATGATTGAGTAATTTCTTCGCTTCTTGATATCGTTAGGAAAAATACAACTAAATATTAAATTTATTCAGATTTATCAATAGAGGGAGCTGAATGAATTTTGTAAGAACATAGGGGGCAACATAACTTTGCACACATAGCCTAACACATTCAAATATTCAATCAGATATTTGGTGATTTGATATAATGATTGAGGGGGTAAAATTGAATTTTTCAACAGACAGAGGGACCTGAGTAAAAGAGCAGGGGCATAATTGGAAAAAGAGAAGCTTGAATGTTTCATGCTTGCTGCATGCTATTTTAGGCTTGTTTTAATAGGACCATTTTTTTCTTTTTCTTTTTATGAAGGAGCAAAATTTTTTAATCTCTTATTTTGACGATCTGTTAAAAATTCATTTTTTAATTAATATGCTTCCGCATTTTTCTGTGGACGGAAACATGTACCATTTATTTTCCTCTCCTCGTTTTTCTAAAGTTCATTTTCAATGAATATATCTCAGACCTTCTTTCATTACCTTAAAACTTCAAGGTTCTTCTTAAGGTTTGAAAAAGTACTTTCTATCATCCGTAAGAATTGATCATATTAAAAAAAGAAAGTAACATCCACATTTTGTCTACAATATTCTGCTTCAAACATATAACTTGATATTTTAGTAAAAAGGCGGAGAAGTTAGAGAGAACTGAAGTGCATTACTCAAAACCTTCATCCATTAATTTGTACCAAAAAACCATTTTTATCCTCAGCAGCTTTGCTTAGTTAAAATGCAAAAATAAAACAATCGATCTTTTTTTATCAAGAGAGCGTCATTTCTCTTGCAGATGGCTGCTTGTTGCAGCAAAATTTAATATGATTCCTCGCTTTATTTTATAGGTTGGAATCTTTGAATCCAAATTGATTAGCACCACATTTAATGGAATGAGTTTCAAATTCCTCCAGCCTTTTATGCTGTGCAAAACTCATGGTTAGCAACTTTATGAATAATATGATTCTAAAGCATGCAGCATAAAAATATTCCTTCAAAACTATATAACATCTTGAGAGAGGGACAAATCAAAACTATATAACATTAACTATATTCCAATGATTGCTACAGAACTCTAAACTATGCTCAGAGTATTGATTAGAAGCAGTGGCTGATAACCACCACCTGTATTCTGATCACTGGTTACTTGGTTTAAAAAACTCGCCAAATATTAAAAACAATATATAAGTCTCTTGATACCAAAGATCTATCAAAATACATTTCAATAGCTTTCTAATAGTCTCTGAATATAGATCTCTATATCATGGTCCGTGACCTTTCAAAATTCCGTTTTAACTCGAAAACTATTTATAGTACTATCCTAATCTAATCCGTTAAGGCACAACAGAAATGCGTATTCGAATTATACCAAGAGGAAATTCTTCATCAATCTAGCTGTTCCATTTCATCATCTGAGGTTGGGTTATCGACCTCGCTGCCGCTGCTCATACCATTTTTCATCGAACTGTCGTGGATCTTGTACTTTATGAACTTCATGGGTGTTTCTTCTTTGCCTCCCAATTCTTTTCTCTTCCTGTTTCCATTGCTTGCGGGCAAGTTCATCGAACGAGCAGCAGCCAAAAATGCAGTGGCATCCACTGATTGCATTTCCTCATCTCCCTTGTTGTCGATAAAGAAGAGATCAGCATCGGTTTCTTTGCTCTCTGTTTTGAAAGCTGAGACATCAGGGGCAGCTTTTGACTCACTAAGCATCAGCTTGGAACGAAGTTTTGAAGCGTCGTCCTCGAAAAATCTCAGTCCTTGATCCTCAAGGCCAGCAAGCCACTCTGCAGGAACAGAAGAAACAAGGGCCAATTTAGCCAAATGCTTAACTTGATGGGTTATGAATTAACAAATAGGCTAAATTACCCTTAACTACCGTCGTTTTAAACTAAACTCCCTTATTTGTTTGATGGCTTTACGAGATTTCAGTATAATACATATAAAGCACTTTAAGGGAGCTTAGGGGCTGTTTGGTTCCATGTAGTCGGAGCCCCCATGTAGCTCCAATGAAGTTGGAAAAACAAGTGTTTGGTTATTATGTTTTTGCAACTCATGATGTAGTTGCAAAAGCATTTGGCCTTGAAATGATACGGTTGCAACTTCGCTCAAAACGAGCGTAGTTGCAATTACATCTTGTGAATTGTGCAAATCACTTAAATCCAATCAAATTATTCATTAATTACATTACTTTAATATTTTTTTACTATATAAAAATATAAGAAAAAGGTTATTGCCTTTTTAATCATATTTTCCAACTTCATACAGCCAAACACCCCCTTACTGTAGTTTTTAAAAAATTAAGGTTGGTAACTGGAAAAAAACATTTGTCAAGGATAATGTAGCCTCAATAATATATTAAGCCAATTTAACACTTAGCACTACAACTCGCATGGTCTTTAGGCCATTGTTGAAATGATTTCATCGAAAACATGTCTCACTTGGAAAAACATAATAATTGGGAGTAAGTATATCTGTAGATGTATTTAAATTGTCAAAGATGAGGTTTGAAACAATGACCTTCAGGTAGACAAGTGATATGATACCATGCTAACCATCACTCTGCCATAAGCTTGCTAATGGCTTTTGGGTTAACAATGCACTAGGATATGCAATATAATGAACGCGGAGATAACCCACCAAGAAAAACTTGGGGCGTGTTGACCTCTGGCCTCTTGGTCTTTGCTATGCCAGTTTGATTAGCAACCCACTTAAGTATTTGATCGGGAAGACACGAGGTTGAAAATGCGCTCATATATGAAATTGCTTTTCCATGATCTCCCTTTTCCCTGAAACAAGAGAGGACTGAATCTAGAAAACCAACACCTTGAAATTTCTCAAGAACTTGACGTACCTCTCCTTACCTGGCAATTCTGATGGCATCATGTGTAACTATCAACCTTCTGATGGCAAGGCACCTAATAAAATCATAAGATTGATCCACATTTGTTCCAGGACTAAGGAACGAGTAATCAACCAATATCACAACATCGTATAGGATATCTCGCAGCAGGTTCTCATCTTTAGAATCCTGAGTAATGCAGGGTTGCAGATTAGATCTTACCATCTGACTAGAGTATTCTCATAAAGAGTAAGGAAGATGGTGGGAAAAAATGATTTTATAATATTAAGTACAACTTTTCTTTAAAAGGGATGCAGATTGAACGATTTACGAATCACAAATTGAGTAGAGTTTTTGTATAAGCTTTTCCACAATGATTTAGTGGCGCCTAAAGCTTGAGCAAGTTAGATATGTTGATCCTATCATAAAATCCAAAGAATGCAAGAAAGCACAGCTAATTTTCTTGTATAAGAAGAGCAAAGCTTCACACTGAACTCATCTATCATGGCCATAAAGGAAGGTGACCCTCCCAATAAACAAAATCATATCAATAAACAATATAAACTCTCACAGTGAAAAAAATAAGGAACAATTCTTTACAATGCATGGAGCTCTAAACTTCGCAGGTTTTAAGAGTGAATTACCATAACTGAACTACAGAAGAAAATAAATCATCTAACCAGAAACAATCACTGCACCCATTAAACAATTAGAGGTGCAAGTGGCATGTAAATCTAGTACATGATGCTAGAAATTTAAAGTTGTTAAGTATCTGAATAATATAGCATAAAGATTTCTGATCGGGGAAAAAATAACAATGGGTTGGTTTGGGTTTACATTTAACACATACAAGGTCAATCCTAATCCCTGACACGTTCTGACTGTGAAATCCTACACTAACTGAATTTTCATACATAATCAAGAGGATCCAAGTAAATATAAACATGCTTGAACAGCAAGAAACAACAAAACACCTACAGCTATACTTGATACCATAAGATTATTATCAGGCTCATTACTGAGCTTGAACACAATGATAACCTAAATATATCGAACTTAACCTAAAAAGGTTAGAAATTCAAATCTGGATAATACTGAAATGCCCAAATTCCTGGAATACGGAAATATGGGCTGAAACCACCAGTGCTCTTAGACAAGGGGAAATCGCCTTGTCATAGTCACACCTAAGGCTCTAACTAAACATGTACGATAATATCCAAGATATAATACTGGCATCATACCGCATAAATAACAAATAACCGAATCCACGAGATAAAGATAGAGTCAATAAAATATCCAAATAACAAAGAATTCCGAATAAACGAAATACACGATCCAAAAGGAAAGATACATTATTCCTAACGACCGTGGGGGACACATTCTAATACCAACTGAAATAAAATAGAAATAAACCTACAAATACTACTAATATTCGGCAAACTCCTGATAGTCACTCTGATGCTGCTCTGCCTGTGAATCGATCTCTAAATCTGAAATGGCACGTCTCAGAAATGTCGGAACATCCCAACTAGTACTCAATCGTAATTGTGTGTGTGATAACATGAATGTGTGAGTGTAGTGAAGCCTGCATGCACATGTAGATATAGATATGACATTAATATAAAGTAAACATGTAAACAAGTCAAGTCAGTCAAGTCATATTCTAGTTGGTCACTAAAAGGATAATCTATCATATCGTGAGTTCGAGTGGGTACGTCAACCTCTGCAAGAGTATTCTTAACCCAAGGATAAGACTCCATGGGCTAGAAAACATGGGCCCAAATGTGAAATGAACAAGCGACCGTATATAGCCCGATACGAGCTGTAGTAACAAGCGACCGAAATAACCCGATAAGAGCTGTAGTAACAAGCGACCAATATAGCCCGGTACAAGCTGTCGGCACGGGACTTATGAGATCCCGTTGAACGAATGCACACTCAAACTATCCCAACACCCCGTGTATTTATAACTAACATGGCAGTGAACCCGACCACTAAATAAAATGCTGACTGGACTGGAACTTATAATATCATGTTAACGGTATGGAATAGAAGCTTGTAAGTAGGAATAAATTGGGTCATGGCATATAACTCAGCATTCCAATAGTGATCTCGTTTTAATGCAAGAAAACATTAATCTTGAACAGGCATGTCATGTTAAGCAAGTGATGTTAAATAAATAGTGTCAAATAGCATGACAAGTACAGTTGATATAATATAATAATATCAATAATGTAAATAAGAATCTACATGAATTTACAAGCATCTCTATTTAATATCTGGATTTATTATTGGAAAGAATAATAAGCTAAAATATGGTTTTAAAAGGTTAATATAATTAATGGATGCTCTAAGAATCCTAGGGTTTCACCAAGATACACAATAAATTATGTGATTAATATCTAATACTATGCTATATAAAATACAATGATATGTATATGATTATATTTAAAATAAATACTAATAAAAACGAATATAATTATGTGCTCTTAATTACTATCGGTGATTAATATCCTTATATGTATAATATAATTATTATGATATCATCATACCTAATACTATTATTAACATAAACAAAATATGAGACTTTTAATATTAGGTACTATAGTCTAATAATGTATTGAGCAATTCGTCGATATTGCATCGATCAAACGAAAGAAACAAGAGTACTTGCCTTGAGACGGTTAAATACGACAACACGAAACGCAAACCAAACTCGATCGCTCGGCTAGAGAATCTCGATCCATGTTGCCCGCTGTTCTGGAGTTGGATGCGGTTGGTGATGGGTGCTCGGCGACTTTTAAAGAAAGGAGATTTGAGAGGCGAATATAGATTTAGAATTATATATAGATTTAGAATTATATATATATATATATATATATATATAGCGGGGAGAGAAAAAGGAGAGAGAAATATTCTGATTAGAGAGAGATTCATATTGGAGAAAGAGGTTGAGGTTAGGTAAAATATAAGTGTATTATGTATATATTGGTTATGGTAAAATTGGTAGAAGAGAAAATTTGTTAAATTAGATAAAATAATATATCATAAAATCCCCACAAGAACTATTTGTTAAAATTTCTAGGAAATCTCCTCAATTATTTATCATAACCAAAACAATCTACCATATATATATAGTTACAAAAATATTGTAGACAATATATATATCGTATGTATATTAATTAATATAAATATAAATTAGCATACCAATAAACATCTTAAACAAACGAGATAATCACTATATATATAGTTAAAATAGATGTAGTGTTTGTTATTATATAGAATAATAGAAAATATTTATATAAATATATATAAGGTTTTAAATAGATATGATGTATATAGATTAGTTTAAATATGTATGATTAAAATAAGTATACATTTGTTTGGGGAGATAAAATATATTTGAAGAGAGTAAAAATATATATATAAGTTTAGGAAAATAATTCTCATAACCCTAAAAAGTTCTAAAAGATTTTTAAAAAGGATTTTCGAGTATTTTGTCATATCTTTTGTTATAAGCGTCGTGTTAAAATAAATATATATCTAATATTTAAAATATACTATATGGATATCAACATAAGACATTACTAAATTATAAACAAATATTAAACTCTAAATTAATAATAATAATAATAGCAAAACCAATACATCCAAAAAGAAAAGAAAAACGTACGATCGGGTTAGGATGTTACATCCTACCCACCTTACAAGAAATATCGTCATCAAAATTAGAAGAACGAAAATACAAGATTGCGAACTAATTACAAGGATCAAGAAAAATAGATGAATATGAAAATCAAGGGTCAAGAAAACAAATGAGGGTACGAAGAGTCACGGTCTTGGCTTGAGAAATCGACGTGTATAATAAAATCAATCAGTGGAAACAAATTAAGGGTAGAACTAAGTTACTCAAATAAAATGACGCATTGTAACTATGCCGCGGTACATAGGTATAATAACGTAATTCTATCTCAGTCGTCCGAATGTTCCAATCAAAGTCAACGAAATATGCAGCATGACACACTAAGGGCAATCTAGACATACGATTCTAACCTAAAAGGTCGGTAGAACCAAGACTAAATTCGACGTCAGCCCGGCTCTGATACCAACATGTAACGCCCCAATTCTCGGAATACGGAAATATATGCCGAAACCGCCAATGCTCCTAGACAGGGGGAAATCACCTTGTCATGGTCACACATAAAGCTCTAGCTAAATATGTACGATATTACCAAATTATAATACTAATATCATGCTGCATAAATAACAAATAACACTGATGAATCCACGAGATAAAGATAAAAAAAAAAAGATCCAAATAATAAAGGGTTCCGAATAAACGAAATACAAGATGCAAAAAGATACATTATTCCTAACGTCCTGCGATGGGCGCACATTCTAATAGCAACTGAAATAAATAGAAATAAACCTACAAATACCACTGATTTTCGGCAATCTCCTGATGGTCACTCTGATCATGCTCTGCCTGTGAATCGGTCTCTAAACCTAAGATTACTAGATTATAAACAAATATTAAACTCTAAATTAATAATAATAATAATAGTAATAGTAGTAATAATAATAGCAAAATCAATACTTACAAAAAGAAAAAAAAATAGAAAAACGTGTGATCGGACTAGGGTGTTACAAATGCACTCTCATTGCTGAGAAAGAGACATATAAGCTCACTATTTTTAATTTCTTGGCATAATAACATGGTGCAATTAGATTAGAGAAAACTCATTTTATACACTTTAAGATCAATCAAGATTATATTCTAACTTAAGACCCCAACACTGATCAGGTTCTCCAACAAACCTGTTTTTTAGGCATAATAAAGTGAAACACATGTCGAGCGTTTTCGAGAAATCTCATTTTATTCATTTGCTTCGTCAACTTGTCGAGCGTTTTCGAGAGAAGAGAAGAGATTTGCATATGATATTTATTGATTTAGAAAAAGCGTACGACAAGATACCTAGAGAGGTATTATGAGGGACAATGATGAAGAAGGGGGTCCCCGTCAAGTATATTGACATAATTAAGGATATGTACGATGGAGTAGTGGCAAATGTCAGAACTTGCGGCGGCTTAACGAGTGATTTTCCGATTACTATTGGTTTACATCAAGGATCTGCATTAAGTCTATTCCTGTTTACCATCGTGATGGATGAGCTTACTAGAACTATCCAAGATGAGGTACCTTGGTGTATGCTATTCGCTGATGATATTGTTCTAGTAAATGAGACGAAAGCAGGGGTTAATGCCAAATTGGAATCATGGAGGCAAACATTGGAATCTCGGGGATTCAGATTGAGCAGGTCCAAGACAGCATATATGCATTGCAAATTTAGTAACCAGAGAAGTCAAAACCATATTGGTATAACATTGGAAGGGCAAGAGATATCACCGAGCGACCAGTTTAGATATCTAGGTTCCATCATCCAAAAGAATGGGGAGATCGATAGTGATGTTAATCAAAGGATTCAAGCTGGTTGGTTGAAATGGAGGAGTGCAACAGGGATTTTGTGTGATCGTAACTTTCCGTTAAAATTGAAAGGGAAGTTTTATCGGAGTACTATTCAGCCTGCCTTATTATATGGTACAGAATGCTGGGCTCCTAAGAAGCATCATACACAGAAGATACACGTAGCGGAGATACGCGTGTTTCGTTGGATGTGCGGTAACACTAGAAAAGATAAGGTCCGAAATGAGGATATTCGTACAAAAGTTGGTGTCGCACCCGTGGAGGAGAAGATGCGGGAAAACCGGCTAAGATGGTTTGGTCATGTGTGACGCAGACCTATGGAAGCACCGGTCCGACGAATAGATACTCTCGATATGGGCAATGGTAAAAGGGCAAAAGGGAGACCGAAGAAAACATGGATGGAGGTGATACGAAACGATATGGTTGCCACAGGACTCAATGAAAGTATATTGTTCGATAGGAGTGAGTGGAGGCTGAGGATTCATGTGCTGGACCCGGCGTGATTCCCATGTTGGTTCATGTAGCCTACCCCAAATGCTTGGGATAAAAGGCTCAGTTGTTGTTGTTGAAAGTGAAACAAACATTTGTTATCACCACTAGTTAGCTCATAAATACACAGTACCACAAGGTGAATTGACTAAATAAATCCAGATTGATTAAACACATTCACATTAAATCAATGTAGCAAGGCCAACTCAAATATAGCTCGAATCATGAGACGCTCCACGCATTTGCGTGCTTAAATTATCCAACCAAGGGCATAAGTGCCGAAACAGACATTCCTGTTAAGATCGCATGTCCATTTTATTTCATAGACAATTTTGAGATGACACCAAAAAAGGCAAGGCAAGTAGAAGCCACATCAAATCAGATTGCAATGTCAGACCATCAACAGAAAATGAACAACTAAACGGACAAATCGATGCAGGTCCAGACAAAGATTTGCTAGACAAACGTCATGCCTTTTCCCCCTTTTTTAAATAGGAAAGAAAGCCACAGGTCAAAGAAAAAGTTGGAACCTCCTTACCAATCATATTGCCAATGGTAGAGGAAAGAGAAGTGTTTGGGTGACATCATAGGAAATTATAACAAAATCACTTCAGTATGTCATTCCATTAGATCATGTGGTTCCTTAAAGCTAATCATAGTACATTGCCACTTTGCCTACTCTCTTTCTTTGACTAGGACTCTAGGGCGACTTGGAGGTGGCCTTAGCTGGCTAGTTTCCATTCCTTAAACTGTATGACCACGATAGGTAGGTTTGCATGCCTCCATCAAGGCTAATGGCATATCGCCATTTCTTACTAATAGTTTGCATCAGTCAGGAATCAACAGCCAATTAATAGAGGGGTAACATCAAGGCTTGATGTCATGTTTATAGCAAATCAAAAAACCAATGTTGAAAAAAAACGGAATATTCGGATTCGGTGGCAAAACGAACGAACACTGCAATATTCGGGCAAATATGCGGTCAAACTGAATATTCGCCACACAAACTGTATACTCGGGTGAATAATACGAATATTCCCAAAAACAAAAAACCCATAACTAAAAAAATCAAGTGTGGGATATACTACTTAACTAAAAAACAAGTGAGACCCACACTTAATTTCACACAACACTCTCTCCTCATTTCTCTATCAACATTTCTCTCTCCTCATTTTTCTTTTGCAACCGAGACTTGAACCCACAATCGTCCGATTTAGTTGGGACCTCTTAACATCAGGCCACGGGTGTATTAGTTTTCTATATTTTAATATTTTTTGAACTTTTATATGTAATATTTATATGAAAATATTGATGGCCGCATAATCTGAATAAACCAAATATTCACAGAATAAACTGGATATTCTTTATTCACACGCAATCGAGCAAACTTTGAATCCGTTTTTTCACAACATTGCAAAAAACTATGGCAATTCTTCTGCAAAAACCATATCTTTGATGAGAGAATTTTAGAAGATGCTGACAACGAGATTATTGTTCATTTTTTTCGAGCTAACAACAAAAACCAACTTTTTTCGAGATAATTGTTCAAAATATAGTTTGCAAGATCCGACTGGTTTCTAGTACATTATCTATCCAAGCTCAAAGTTGACTTGTTTGATCAAGATAATAGCAACAAAATCATGAACCCCGGTGCTTTTACTTTTGCATGGAGCGTTGTTACTTTTAATATAAAATCAAATAAACTTTCTTGTAGTATCTCTAGCTTACTTTGTAATAAAAGTAACATCAAATCATTGGAAGACAAGAGGAGCATTCATATGCCTTCTCATTGAAATGTTCATTATGTGTATGCTAAATATATGAGAAAATTTGAAATCTACATGCATATAAATGGCATAAAAGAAGTGGAATATTTAGATGTTTGTAAGAAATGTGTGTATGGTTTGGGGCGTGTGGGGATGCCCGTGTGTGTATGAAGGTATCTGGGACAAAGCTATATACAGAATTACCTATTAATGCACTTGGAAACTCGATGATTGAATTCATCATATTGTTCTGTATGCTACTTACTAAGAGGGAAGAGACAGGCAACGTTGGATCCAGCAGCAACCTCAGCAAAATCTCTGCTTTATACCATGCAGAAAGCAGAATCTAATCAGAAAAGGAACTTTCAAGGTTACTTTGAAAAAATATACTTAATAAAAAATAAAACAAAAAGAAACAAAGAATTACTAGGACTTTGTCATGCCCATAATTTATCAGAAATTTACCCATTGCATCAGGATATAGGACATAAGCAAACTGACCGCATAGAGAATTAACTTCCTTTTTTGTTCAGTAATTAAACCATTATTTGTCGGTACTTCATACCTGTTACATTCTATTACTAGTATTTTCCTTTTACAATTCCAGCACTTCTAGTTGTTAACAGTCACGCCTAGAATGATATAGTAATGAACATTGAACATCCATGCAGTGCTCAAAGGTTTTCACAAGCACAAAGATTATAGCATGACCGACACGAAGGAGCGATTCAGTTGGATGTAGTTAGGGCCTCTTGGGATTCCAACCTGGCCAAAATATAACATGTGTTTGGTTTCAAATAGTTATTACCAACAACTTTAGTTGAAACAACAATTTGAGTTGGACACACTTAAGTCTAGCACGTTTCTAAGTTTCTAATACAGTGGTTGGATCACAGGAAATAAAGGGGCAATTGGTAATCATGCAAGGAACCAAACACATTTTTACTATAACATGTACTCATAACATCATTTTAAACCCCAGAAAAACTTGAGCAATTTCAATTACAGTCGTTGGATCTGCATGTAATAGTAAATGCATCATATCTGTAACTAGAAGCAACCAAACACATCCAAAAAACGAAAAAGAAAAACAATTAAAACTCACATAACCTTTTTTCCTAGAAACTTTCATCGTTCATATGAACCCACATTGTATTTTTGGCACCGTACCTAAAGTGTCAGAAACCTATGGCTTGCTTCTGCTCAATAAAATAATTCATAACATTCTAAATCAAAATGTGTAATCAGAGCCTAGGAACCAGCCTATCATAAACGTCATACCTCAAACGAAAATATAAAACCATGAAACCACGAAATGCTTGAGCTTGAGATATCCTAGAAAGCATTATATAACCAAACAAATGCAGATAAATGATTACCAAAGAAGAAGTGATTCCGAAACACAGTGACCGAACTTATGGCCCAAACCCTCAACTCCCTCTGCAAGTCCTCCTTAGAGCACGCTCCCGCTCGAATCTTCAAGCACAGCTTCAACAAGAAGGCATCAACAATCACAACCCCACTCAAATAACCAACTCCACACCCCTCTTCCTTAAATCTCCCCCTTATCTCCTCACTCACCAACGGAAAAAACACGTCCAATCCGCCTCCGCTTCCGGACCGCCCAACCGTCCACACTCTCACCAAATCAAGAAAACAAGGAAGCAACCCGGCACCGAAACCCTCGCCTTCGCAGCTCCTCCCACTGCAGATGCTAATATAACTAAGAATCGCTTCGACCAGACCCTCCACCTCTCTCTTCAACTTCTTCTTCGCCTTCCCGCTAACCTTCTCCTCTTCCAACACACAGTTAAACACATCCGAAATCGCGGGAGCGAGCAAAGCAATGGACTTCAACCCGCTGCTCGAAGCGGAGCAAGCCGCCACAAACTGGAGCAGGTTCTTGATCGCAAGAGCTCGATCAGCGGGGCTCTTCGAGGACGAAAGCGCCTCATGGTAGTTGATCGCGGAGTAGAACCAGATAGCTTCAAGCGGAGGATCGGCACTGGACTGGAGCAGCCTGGTGAAGATCGAGCGGAAGATGGAGAAATCTAGGGTTTGGGTTTGGATCGAGCTGAGGAAGCGCTCGATCGACTCTCTGAGCATGGAGTCGTAGTTTGGAGCGGAGAAAGGCGCGAGCTTGGGGGATTTGGAGGCTATTGGGGACTCGATGAGGACGGAATCCATTGGATTCGAGGCCCTAACCCTAGTTTTGGGGCAAGTTTTTAGGGTTAGGTGTAGGGTTTTGGAGTAGGGTTTTTTGAAATTTGGGGGAAATTGATAGCCAAGATCAAACCAGGGTTGGGAATTGAACGAGCCAGTTTTGGAGTCACTTCGCGTTCAAGATTGGTTCATTAAACGAGTCAGACTCGAGCTCGTTTATTAAACCAGGGTTGGGAATTGAAAGTCTGGCTCGTTTATTAAACGAGCCAGACTCGAGCTCGGCCAGACTCGTTCAGCATTGACTCGAATTTGGCTTGATTAGACAGTTTGAAAAAAAACAGTGGTATGTAATATAGAACGGATTCTATACAACTCACAGGACACTTAATTCAATTAAGAGACAGTATATAAAATGCAACTGAGGTAAATACAAAAGCCAACACTTAGACCCATTACATGCTCTAGATGTTGATTTTTTTAAATCTTTCCATATCTCAAAACCATGGATCTTAGACTCAATGATTGTTTTTCCCAGCCTAGCCTCCTACAAAACACTTTCATGTTTTCTTTGGAAACACATGTAATGGTCATTGACCTATTCTCAGCCTTCACCAAACGCCTCATTATCGTTTTACTTTCAGAGATCGCCTAATAGAAGATGCATCCAAGCTCGATTTTAGCTCGTTTAAGACTCGATAAGCTCATGAGCCGGACCTACTCAACTCGAGACGAGCTTGGGCTAGCATAAACTAAGCCGAACCGAGCTTGGACAAGGATCTATTCGTTCAAACTCGGCTCGGTTACACCCCTGGATAAAACAGATAAAACAAAGGAAGTGGGTAGTAATAGTATAGTGGGGGTTACCTATCGAGCGCTAGGTGGGCACCAAATTTGAATCTTAATGTGCACCGAAATGGGCCTCATCTAGGCTTTGCTACAGGCCCATGATCTAATTTTCTTTACAGTTTTTTATGGCCCATGATCTAATTTCTCGTCAGACACGCAAACTCATCAAGAAGACTAGATCCAACGGTTCACATCAGTGAATAACCATGCTATTTAACATCAGTGTCAACAATTGATTCAAGTTAATGTTACATGAATGTCTACTGGAGACCTGACTGTGCTGCCCATTGAAGAAAATAATTTTTTCACTTGAGAATCTAGTTTTGTATATACCATCAGATTGGCTAAAAGATGGATAGAAAATGCAATTTTTATCTCTCTGCCTCGTTTGACCTGTTACCAACAAGTACTCATTGTATAAGTTTGCTTTTGGCTAATAAAAATGCCTTTTTGCATTTTACCAATGCCAAAAATGAAAGCCAATTGCAAACAATATGTAGGAGGATTCAAGCAATTTCCAACATAGAAAGAACAAGGGTAAATTCATAGAACACCATTGAATTTTATTTTCAAGGTCACAGAGATAACAACATTGATCTTTAAAAACGACATAAACCCTCTTGCAATGTTGTATGAAAACGTTAGCTTCATTAACTTGACTCATATAAGACACCAGTGAATCAAATAACCATAAAGGGATCTTGTATATGGACTAAGTACTCCAAAAACCGAACAGGCTATCGAATCTTTTACGAGATTACCCTTCCTCAAAAACCCTGAAAATTTGATGATGCTTTATAAAATTTAGCATAAGAACAATAAAGCAATGTAATTCCTTGACATTCTCATGTATTTTCATAATGATCGAGTGAGGTTAAATAAAGCAGCAACGAACACCTTTGCAAGCCTCTGTTACATGACAAAATTTGGAGGGGGGTGGGTGGGTGGGTGGACACAAGTGCCTTTGGAGGCATACATTAGGCAAAAGACTTGCTGGATTGAATGAACACAACCATATGATGCTAAGGCAATTTAGACCACAGGCAGTGAAATCTCAAAAGAAAATTATATTATCTGAAGATTGAGCACATATAATACAAGAAGAAGCCACCTTTGGTCACAAATGATGCATTGACATCTGTGACGTGTACAGACACCAAATATTTTTCGGAAAACAGAATTTCGAAAGCAAAGCAAACACGAAAAATTACCAATTCTGATCTTGAAAGTGCAAAAAAGAAAATAAAAAAAATCAATTGTAGGTCAGTGCATTTTGTAATGCTGGGTTCTAGAGACCTGACAGTGTTGTCCGCTCAACGAGTACTTCAGCGTGATATCAACGTCGCGTGGATTCTTGCTGTTGGGCTCCACGGTCATTGCGCCGACCACTGCTTCACCTTCACAAATAGTAAGCACTTCTTCGAGGTACAAGACTGTTTGCTTCCAGTGAGTAGCTTTAGATCTAGGCCCTGTATTGAAACAAAGAACAAATGAAAGAATTCAGTTTATTTGAGCAGCCAAGTACTCTTCCACATGAGCTTTCACTATAAATTTGGCTGAAATTAAGTTACCTGTAGAGAACCCCATCAGTTTGTGGCATTTGGTAAACGAAACATCGAAATAAGCCACAAGAGCGTGTATATAATCATTTCGCTCGGCCACAAGTTTGAATGGTGCTGTGAAAGAAACATCCCCTGGAGCCATTTTCGAAATGTCCATGGTCTGAAAGTAGAGAGAAAAGAACATAGGTACACATTGCAGCATGAGGGTGGAATCTGAGTGCCCAAGCATCAAATAACGGATTAAAGTAATACCTTGAGTAATTGACATTTCGTGACTATTTGGTTTTGCTCCACTGTGTCAACAAGAGGTTCCATCATTGAAAGTTTCTTGATGCAGCTCATGTCGAAGCCGTATACATTATTCCAGACTGAAAGAACAGGGACAGCAAATATACAAATGAATAAACCGTGAAAAAATTCCATTCTGAAAAACATCTAGGGCATTCAAGGCAGCATAGGCGTATGATCTCACATTCAATCTTGTCTTCTTTGTACTCGGCATCCTCGATTGCAGTTAAGTACAGAGAAGCCTTGTCTGGTAACACAATTCCACCGTTTATCTGCACAGGAACTAGAATTAAATTGGTGGCAGAACTGAATATATCTCTTGCTAGATTTTTCAAGCCGGATACAATAAACTCATGTGTATATATGTTGGAAAAACTATGGGCATATTAGTTTGAGGGCCTCCATCCTGTTGGAGAAGTTAATCACGTAGAACTGATAGCTGCATTCAGATTCTTACTGGAACAGGGATAAATCAACGGTTGCCGCTGAAGCATTTTATCCACATAACACTAAACATTGATTATTTTTATCCCTTTAGAAGGTCTTGATTAATTACAAATAATTCAGCCTTATCTTTTATGTTGTAAATCTTATTCAAAGGGCAGTAATGCGGAAAAAGCGTGGAAGGAATTGAAGTTAGAGTTGCTGACCAGATCTGCTCAAATTTCATCAATAGTAAATAACCTAGATGATTAATATTTACTTAATTAATTCTTCTAGCCATGAGTGATAACAAAACACCCTTAGCTAACTACAATTGCCTTTTATATAATGAATGAAGCAAATCAAGCTAACAAAATAAGTTCAGCTATGGGATCCAGCTCCCAAAGAAAAACTATGCAAGAAGATTCAGCTTTTAAAATCAATCACATGTCCTCGTTCTAGATAAAAGTGTTTATTTCTTCATATGAACAAATGCAATAAATTACTCTAGCAGTTATCTTTCAGCGGTTAAATATACTATGTCAAATGAATAATCACCGGATTTCTTGCTATTGCAAGTGAATATCTATGTTCTGTTTGTGTCCTTGTTGAAATGAAACCTTCTAATGAGAAACACACACAGTACAGCTTCTATGCCTAAGGTTATGTTATAACCTGTTTAGAGGGGGGGGGGGGGGGGGGGAGCTCGCAAGCAATACTTACAAGCCATTTGTCACGTGCATAAAGAACTGTGTCCAACATGTTTTCAAATAATAGAAAATAACCCATCCACTCAGAGATAATGACGTCTACATGGGTAACCGGTAGTACTATTTCTTCGACCTTTCCCTTCAGAACTGTTATAACTGCAAAAAAGAAATAAAAAGAAAAGAGAGGGACGGAGAGGAGGGGGGATCATTAATACGCACAAGGGCGTCAATTTTTTTTTTATTGCTAAATTATAGAAGGATTTACTGTTAGAAAACCCATTGGCTTTAACGATCTCTTTTGCCATGTCGGCCATGAGAGAGCACTCAACCTGCAGAAAGGATTTGAAATCAGTTACTGTATAAATAAACACAATACTTTGCATCATAAGCAAAGAAAATCTAAAAAGATAACAGGAAGATCACGACATTACTATAGAAATAAATGGCATATTATGGAAAGTACAGTAATAAAAAACAGAATAAGGAGAAGAATCTGTTTAGGGCCCTAGGGCCCAAAAGCAATTGGCTTTAGTCCCATGCTTCAAATAACTTCTAAAAAGTACGCACCCAAAGCCATTGTCTGCAGAGCCTTGCCATGTCTTTGTCTTGTATTTTGTTTAAATGCTGTACATACATACCCATATTACCTTCTACCTTCCCATATTCTCATCCGTTTTCATCACTAAAACCCTCTTCACCCAGGCACACTATCATACCCTCCTCAAATCTCGGATCTCTCCCCAAGTTCTTCTCCAAAGTCTCCAAATAAAAAACCCTAAGTTGTGAAAAACTTCAAGAAAAAAACACCATCTACCCCAACACACTTCTTCTGTCTCTTTGGCAAAACCCATTTCTCTAAGTGATGCTCTATGTTCTTCAACCAGGTCTGCAGAAAACCTAGCCTCACCGAAAATCCTATTCAAAGAGGATGATGATCCATTGAAGAGACCCGAGAGAGGCAAGGAGAAGCGGCCCCAAAGCGCTGTTTTAAAAAGCATCCGCTATGCGGCGGAGAGCTCTTTGCTGCTTTGCTTTTTACCGTTTAAGCAGAATGAAATTCTCACCCAATTAGTCAGATAATCATACTCTATATCATACGGATTAGGGTGCATTTAAAGGTTTATTGATGTGTATACCTTTATAAAGTCTTATAATGAGTACGTATATTTTGTATCTGGTGTAATAGTATCTAGCTTAACCCCAAATTCCCAATTCTTTTCACATTGTTTCTTCTCTCGAGCTGAGACATCAAACTAAAGTTTGGGTACTTCTACTTGGAGACTTCGACTTCGAATGTAACACTTCGACTTTGACTCGGAGGCTTCGACTTCGAGCAGCCGGGGTTTTCGACTTGAAGACTTCGGTTTCAATCTTGGAGAAGGTTTGATTTTGGCTTTGAACCAAAGTTCTTGCAGCTAGGGATTTTTTATTTTGATTTTAAAGCTAGGGTTTTCGAGTAACTTCGGCTTTCAGTTTCAAGCAGCTTCGACTTCAATTTTGATTTTGACTCAAGTAATATCGGTTTTGATTACGAAACTCGACTTACGAGCGGCTCGAGTATTTAAAAATAGTTAAAACTCCCGTTATAACCAATACCTAAACAATCGACTTACAAAAAATGGCATACTTAAACAAAATAAGAAATTGCTGGTTTTTGCGCGGCCAAAGCGGCTTCTTGCTCGGCCGAAGCACACCTGTTGCTCCTTTTTTTTCCTTTCTTTTTTGCCACTTTTAAAACACTGAGCAGAGAAGTCCATGAGGTTGGATCAAGATAGGATTTTTCTGCTCTAATTCCTCTAAATTTGGCTATTATTGAAGAATTGATGGATTTGAGGGTTGCAGGTTAACAATGTTATAATTATGAGAACTCCTAGTTTTCTCCCGTAAATTATAGTGTATCCTCTTGTGTCTTTCTTCTTCTTCTTGTTGATATAAACCAAGATTAAAGATTTAAAATTGTACTAATTGACTGATAAATGTAGCTCTTTTAGACACTGCAGCATAGTTAAGAAACATAAGTTGTTGCGGTTTAGTTATAAATGTAATATGTTTAAAATCAAGTATGAAACTTAGTAGTTAAATGTATAAATATGTATTAGTCTATCAACTATAGGTTTTACAGTTACATATATTTTACATATCAAACATTGCAGCTAACAATTTAATGCAGAGGTTTAATCATCAATTATATAGTTTTAAAATTAAATGTAGCGGTTAGAGATAAATCTAGTATTTTGATATCAAATGTAGCAGTTAACAATCAAATGTAATTATGTAGAGTATTACTCTGTCAAAGTTTTTTGCTAAACATAGCAACATAGTGATCAATGTAGTACTTTTATATTAAATCTGGTAATTTAGTGATCGATATAGGATTTATGATATCAAATTAAGCAGTTAATTGTTAGATTAAAAGATTACTTATTAAGTATAGCAATTAAATTTACAATTAAATAAAGCAATTTGCTATTGTGTGGAATTAAGATAGGGTGTTGTTAACATTTTTTGTCTTTAATTACACTATAATTCTTTGTCGAAGTTTCGAGGTTACAGTCATAAATTCCTATCATCCTATAGTGAAGTCACGACTAATGCTGAAAGAGCAACTTTGGCACAAGAGAATCCAGGATGTTACACCGTTTGATAGGGAAAATCTTCATCTAATTATAAAAAAATCAATTTAAAATAAGAGAAAAACACCCACCGCATACACATGTTTAGCCCCTGCTTTTGCACAGAAAAGAGAGAGAATTCCTGTCCCTGCACCCACATCAAGAACCACCTTGTCCTTGAAGAGAAAGGTATTCCGGTATATAACATTTTGATATGTTTTTGTTCTCACAGTATCTTTCAACATTTCCTGCAGAAAGATGGCCAGAAATTGACATAGTAGTCTTTATATAGCCCTCATCGGATAAAATCAATAGCAATTTCACTGACATATCCAAAAAAATCACTGAAAATATACATGACATTACTGATGGCAATAATTTGAATATGCATCTTTACATTCAAGGATAACAGAGGGATAGACAGCAGTTAACCAAAGCAGACCACTCTCTCAGAGTCAAATAACCAAAAACACTTGATGAGTAATAATATTTTTCTGAAGGAAGACATAAACATTCTTTCTAATAAAAAATGTGCTTAATAGATAAGTGATAAAGGAGAAAGAAAGCCATTCCAACATGATTTAAATTTCAAATGAATCTGTATTATGAAGTCAAAAGCTGTGAAGCAAGGAGATCTGAACAACTAATCTTTTTAATCATCTCATTTAATTTAAAATAGTCAACTTTCAATTTCCAATGAATAATCCTCGTTGTTCTGTCACAAAGAACCAACAAACAAACAATAAAAAAGGAAACGGAAAAAGAAAAAGAAAAAGAAAAACCACAATAAAGAATGGGCAACTGAGACAAGCTTACTTGAAATGAGAAAAAGAATTCCTCTATAGCACTAATGGTGTTAAAACTGAACGTTGAGACAGCAGAAAATAAAGAACTACATGCCCTGTAGGGTGTTTTTCGTCACCCCATTGAGATGGGAATACGCATCGCTTGTCAGACGCATTACAGATTCCTCCTGTCTAGAGTAGGCTGGGGTTTATTGATTGTGGGGATCCGAATTTCCGGCAGCCGCGGACTAAGCTGTCGTTAATTACCCCTCGCCTTTGGAGCGAATGAACCTCCGATTGACGAGTCAAACTAGTCATGCGAACTCAATATGCAGTGTGAGTGTGGTGTTTTGAAGGGTCTTGGGTATATCAAGGACCTCGTAGAGTTTACGGGGTCCCGCTACCCGGATAGCGGGCTGGAGGTCAGCCCCCTTGCGGGGTACGGGACAGCGCCCCGTTAAATTTTTTTTCCAATGGGGGACATATTTTAGATGTGGAGTGCATGGGAAATGAGGGGTGAGGAGCGTCTTAAAGACGTGTGCATGGCACGCGCCCGCTGGGCGCCCGCGGGCCACGTGCGCGGCTGCTGGACGCCCGCGGATCACGTGCACGGCCGCTGGAAACAGCAGCGGAAAAGGGACTTAGCCCTTGGGCTGGGAGTTGAACTCCTAAGAGGTTTTGGAGTTGAACTCCTAGCAGGGATTATGTATAGATTTGGAGTTAAACTCCTAAAAAAGGTTTTGTTTATGGAGTTAAACTTCAACAGATCTTAAATGGAGTTAAACTTCTAGAAATCTTTGAAGATGGTCAGAGAGGACCCCTTTCTTCTCCCATTTAGCCCTGAATCTTCTTTTGAGCCTTAGATCTTCCCGAAATGGAATTTTTGGAAAAGAGTCTCCTTCTTCCTCCTCTCCGCTGACTAGATTTGGAGAAAAAGGGATGAGACTAAAAAATCTCCCCTTTTGGGGGTTTGATGGAAAATCCGAACTCCCCTTCAAGGGTTTTATGGTGAGAAACTATTTACTTTTAGTAAAGAAAGAATTGAACTCTTGATTTAATTTAGAAAAGAAAAGAAGCTTTGAAACCTTGAGGAAGGAGAAGGAAGCACAGAAACCCTAATTTTTGTGGGGAATGAATTCTTTTTTTTTCCTTCATTTCATCATTATGTTGTCTTATATAGGCTTACAAGTTTACACATAGTTCCTTGGGATTTACAAAATGGCATTTTGCCCATCACATGTCTTATGTGCTTACTACTTTTTGCACATGAGCTGTGAGCTTCACAAAAATTTAGCTTTTGCCCATTTACTTTACATTCATGCATGAAAATTACATCAAAATTATTTATTACATAATTTTCATTTTAGTATAGGAGAGGTCGAACGCGGGGCTCGGCTTGGGCATGGGCCCACTTGATCTGGGCTTGGTCCCGCTTATTTGGGGTTGACTTTGACTTTGACTTTGACTTGGTCAACCAGGATGTAATTTTTGACCCCAACAAAGTGCCCCCATCAATAAATGCACACCACGTATATGAGTTGTGTGCATGAAATTGATGGATCTTGTTTTGCAGAAATTTGACTTTGAGGTGGAGCATCATTCCGGAGGCAGAACATCCTTCCGGGAACATGATTTCGGGGGTCGGAACATCATTCCGATTTGCAAGGCATAATTCCAGGGTTGGAGCATCATTCCGATTTGCGGAGCATAATTCCGAAGAGCGGAGCATGATTCCGGGGACCGAAGAATAATTCCGGAATCGGAGCATCATTCCGAGGAGCGGAGCATAATTCCAGGATCGGAGAATCATTCCAAAGTGCAGAGCATAATTCCACAGTCGGATGATATATTCTGAGACGAAGTATAGTTTCGACGCAGGGTTCCGGGGCGAAGCATAATTTCGACACAGGGTTCCGGGGCGAAGTGTAATTTCGACACGGGACAGGTGTATTCTGAGAAGAAGTGTAATCCACATTCTGACCGAAGTATAATTCCAATGCAGAGATTGATTTCCAGACGAAACATAATTCCGACAGGGAAAGAAGATACCCCGAGACGAAGTATAATTTCGACACGGGGTACACTCTGAGACGAAGCATGATTCCGACGTAGAGGTCAATTCCCAGGCGAAGCATAATTCCGACAGGAAAAGCAGGTACTCCGAGGCAAAGCATGATTTCGATACGGGGTACACTATGAGACGAACCATGATTCCAACGGGAAGATCGTTGGTTGACTTGATTCCGAGGTGAAGCATAATTCCGACAGGGAGGTCGTTGGTTGACTTGATTCCGAGACGAAGCATAATTCCTTGCTGCTCTTTTTGCGACTTGGACCGTCGGTGTTGCCATTTTAGCGATGTGGACGGTCGGTACTGGATTTGACTTGCTCAGCTTCTTGCAGTGTCAGGGATTGGATTTGACTTGATCCGCTTTTTGCGGTGTCAGAGTTGAAGTTGACTTGCTCCGCTTTCTTTGGTGTCGGGATTCGACTTGTTTCCGAGATGGAGCTTGATTCCGCCAGGGAGGTCGTTGGTTGTCTTGCTGATTTGATGTGATTTGGGTTGACATCAGCATCGCTACACTGGAATATGGTATCAGGAGCGAATCATCATTTGCCATGAGAGGATTTGGGGATTTTGGTTTTGGTTTGGCATCAGCACCGCTACACTGGAATATGGTACCGGGAGCGAATCATCATTTGCCATAAGGGGATTTCCCTCATTCCCAGTTTAACGACTTAAGGGTCATCTGTTCCCAGTTTAACGACTTAGGGGTATATTGGATAGAAAGTTTGGAATTTTGGGGTCGGCATCAGCGTTGCTAACACTGAAGCACATGTGCAAGGAGCAATTCATCATTTGCCTTTGCATGTTGGGGAGCGATGGTTTATGAGACTGGTTTAGGTCCCTATCACCTAAGGCTTTTCAATTTTATGAGTCGTAAGGGTCTCATAAAAGTATTTTCTCCCTACAAGTCGAAAGGATCTCGTAGGTGTATATTCTTCTTAGAAGTCGTGGAGAATCCCAAGTGTGTTTTTCCTTTATGAGTCGTAAGGATCCCACGAAGATGTTTTCTTACGAGTCGAGAGGATCTCGTAAGGTTTGCTCTCCTCATGTATCGTGAGGATACATAAGTGGGTCTTTCCAAATAGAGCATAATTACAAGAGCGGAGACCAACCGCTGGACTGGTGATTGCGGTAGGGTATGGGTGTGATGAGCATTATTTGAGCCCGTGGATTGTATACGGTAGTCAATTTGGGGACTTACCGTAGGGCTGGAAGAATTTTAGGACTTTATTGGCATCTGCATCGTTGCACTGGAATATAGTACCAGGAGTTCGCCGTTAGGTCAGTCAGAGATTTAAAATTTTGGTTGGTGTATGCATCGCTGCACTGGAATATGGTACCAGGAGCGACTCATCATTCGTCATTTGGGAATTTGGATTTTGGTCGGCGTCTGCATCGCTGCACTGGAATATGGTACCAGGAGCGACTCATCATTCGCCTTTGGAGGTTTTTTTTATTTTTATTATTAATTTATTTATTTATTTACCGTGATTGCTCTATCATTTCAGATTTTCTTATCGCGAAGGTCGCGATTGCCCTGTCATTTCGGCTTCATTTGTGGTTGCCCCATCATTTCAGCTGTATTTTTATTTTTATTTTACTTACTGATTTTTATTACGAGTTGCTCCATCATTTCGGCTTTTTTACACATTTTGACATCCCCAGTTTAACGACTATGAGGTCGATTGTTCCCAGTTTAACGATGTGGTGGTCATTTGTTAGAGCCTGGGCTCGATTCTGCAGGAATTATGGGCTCCTTTGGCTTAATTGCATAAGCGGGCTTTTCGTCTTCTAGACCGAGCCGATGTTGGATGGCAACAACCACGTCATTGTCATGAATACAAGGCGTAGGAGGACTTGTTCCTCTGAGCCCCATCATGTAGACCGCATGGGTTGTGTACCAGTCTATTGCTTCGTCATTGGTAATGTTGCTCGTTTGGCTTTCAGCTTGTTGCCTTAGTCCGCTCTTTTCAGAGAAAGACAGATGTCTGAGAGAATCAGGTTTCCGAAGGACTTCGGTCTCCGTTTGTATGAAATTGGTGGTCGCAGCTTGACTGTTTGTTAACACGCCTTTAGACAGTTCTATCTCTCCTGACTTATATTGCTTTTCGACCCAATTTTTGAAGACGAAGCAATCCTCAATGGCATGACCTATCACTCTGTGATAGGGGCAATATTTTGGGTCATCGGTCATATTCGCTTCTTGAGGTCTTTTTGATTCTGGCAACTGTAGATCGTTTCTTAGGGCATCCCTTGAATATTTTACGAACTTTGTCCCTTCTGAAGGAATATACCTTATCCAGCTTCTCTTTCAATGGAGATTCTCCTCATTCTCCAAACACTAGCTTCCGAGGCTGGGTGGCATTAGGCCCGCTCATCCCTCGCTTATTTAGGTTAGCCGAAATATTAAAAGATTCAGTATCGTCGGAATTTCCACCTTTGCGATTATCGTCCTTTTGGTTTCTCCGGGACCTATTGTTATTTTGGGAATCAAAGGAAGACTCCTGCTTTGAGCGCTCCAACATCTGGACTTTCCTGGTCAGCTCTTTGAATGTTTTGAGACCCGCGGTGCATAGAAACGAGGCCATCCAATTGTTGAAATTTCCGACTAGAAGGCTGACAGATTGGTCATGCTCTATCAGCGGTTCACATTTGACGGAGAGATTGCGCCATCGAGTTATAAAATCTGTATTGCTTTCGTTGTTCTTTGATTTGGTCCTTACAAGGTCGACGATGGTGATCTTATCGCTGACACTCATGAACCTTTGTCGAAACAAAGATTCCATTTGGACAAAAGTAGTAGAGGAACCATCCGGTATGCTAATGTACCGGTTAAACTATTAACGAACCGGCGGAGGAGAAACGCATCATTGCCCCCAGTATTCCCGCATGAGGGTTTAAAGTGGCCGATGTATTGATTCGCATTTCCGGTCCCATCAAATCTTCCGAATTTGGGGATGACATAACCGTCAGGAAACTCTACTATACCAGATCATAACGAGCAGGATATAGTCTCCCACTACTGCTGATATCTCTTTGCGCTTCGGCTACCAATATTTTGACCTTGTTGGCGACCAAATCCATAATTTGATCTTGTGTTAACGGGTAGCTGTCATCGGTAGTCAAGACATTTCCCGAGATAGGATGCGGCCGACTTTCATGCGGCTCGCCCACCTTTAAATTTGAGGGAATAGGCGTCAGCTGCCTCGAGACACCGTTTCTCGGTTCATGAGCAAAGCCCTGCGCTTGATTGGGCGGCTGAGAAGCAACTTGGGCCATGAGCTGTAGGACGACGTTCCTCAGGTCGTCGATTTTGGAGTAAAGCTTGGCCATCTCTTTATCTTTGCTCCTGAGTTGTTTTCGAAGCTCTTGGAGAAGTTGTTGCTCTGCGGTCTTGGGACGGAAGATTGGCTCATCTTCGCTTTCCAAGCCCGAATTCTCATGGACTGAGAGATCTATCTGCTTATCAGCCTCACTGGAAGGGTTTTCATTACCTTCCAGAGAAGGCTGGTCTTGGGAAGTGGCAGCCACATTCACACCAGATTGGATTTGAGATGTGGTGGCCCCATCCTTGCACTTGATGCGAAGGTTGTCGCTGGGATGCGTGCCCACCATGCAGACAGTGTGGACCATATATCCAGCCATCTTTTTATCTTTGGCGGTTGACTTTTCGGACCATCGTCGTAGCCCTTTCTCTTCTAGAAAGGACATGCGACTGAAGACGGTTGGTCTGACTGGGTCCTTGGGTGGCGCTGTCCGGATCACAACTTTCTTGACTCTTGAGGTCATGTCATTCTTCTGGACCAATTTCAGTGGTTCAAAAGAGTTAACAAGCTTCACAGCCAATTCAGCTGTTGTTGCGGGATAACCCTATTCTTGGAACCTCGTGAAGTACAGCCTAGCAGGAACCCTAGCCCTTTTGTTGGCTCTGTATCTGAGCCTTTTCTGTCTTAGCTTCTCGATTTT
The DNA here is from genome assembly GCA_030015575.1 of Agapanthus africanus. NCBI lineage: Eukaryota > Viridiplantae > Streptophyta > Magnoliopsida > Asparagales > Amaryllidaceae > Agapanthus > Agapanthus africanus. The sequence goes on along the minus strand of JASDDO010000026.1, from coordinate 84,630,682 downwards.
GAGTCGATTGACGGGAAGCTTAGAGAAGATGCCCGATTGAGCAGTTGTCAGGGGCACCACTGGAGTTTGCCCGAGATGCCTTATTGCTTTGTTGGTGTTGATGGCCTTACCCCCAGCTGGGGTCAAGGAAAGTCGTTCAAACACCAACTTGCATTTGGATAGTGGTGCCATCGAGATCATCACATTTGGCCTCCTGCCTTTCGAGGCCGGTCTGTCTGTTACTGAAGCTTGAGGAGCTGAGATGACGTTAGCTGGCATGAACAGAATAGAGCCAAATGGTAGCGGCAGCTCCTCCCACTGTCGCCCGAGACTGGCCGGGAGAATCGTCCTAGCATCCATCTTCATCGTGTAGGAGATGGGAACTATATCGAGAGCTGAGCCTGTCCTTGAAAACATTGTTGAGGCTTGATCGCTTGAAATCCTGCATGAAAGACAGTATTTTAGTATAAATATCGATATGTATGTTTATTGAGTTCGCATGAACACTTGATCCGAAATATAGGAGGAGAGAAAATGTCCCACCGGGAGTGCCAGAATCTGTAGGGTGTTTTTCGTCACCCCATTGAGATGGGAATATGCGTTGCTTGTCAGGCGCATTACAGATTCCCCCTGCCTAGAGTAGGCTCGGGTTTATTGATTGTAGGGATCCGAATCTCTGGCAGCCGCGGACTAAGCTTCCGTTAATTACCCCTCGCCTTTGGAGCAAAAGAACCTCCGATTGACGGGTCAAACTAGTCATGCGAACTCAATGTGTAGTGTGCGTGTGTTGTGTTTTGAAGGATCTTGGGTATATCGGGGGTCTCGCAGAGTTTACGGGGGTCCCGCTACGCGAATAGCGGGCTGGGGGTCAAGGGGAGTAACAACCCCCTTGAGGGATGCGGGACAGCGCCTGTTAGAAAAAAAATCCCAATGGGGGACGTGTTTTGGGTATTGAGTGCATGGAAAATGAAGGGTGAAGAGCGTCTTAAAGACGCACACATAGCACGTGGACGCTGGGCGCCCGCGGGCCACGTTCCCTGCACTCAACCGCTGGGCGCCAGCGGGTCACGTGCGCGGCACGCGACCGCTGGATGCCTGCAGGTCACGTGTGCGGCACACGGCAGCTGGAAACACCAGCGGAAAAGGGGCTTAGCCCCTGGGCTGAGAGTTGAACTCCCAAAGGGCTTTGGAGTAGAACTCCTCGCAAGGATTATGTATAAATTTGAAGTTAAACTCCTAAAAAAGGTTTTGTTTATGAAGTTAAACTCCAACAGATCTTGAATGGAGTTAAACTTCTAGAAATCTTTGAAGATGGTCAGAGAAGACCCCTTTCTTCTCTCCTTTAGCCCTGGATCTCCTTTTGAGCCTTGGATCTTCCCGAAATGAGACTTTTGAAAAAGGGTCTCCTTCTTCCTCCTCTCCGTTGGCTAGATCTTAGAGAAAAAGAGGTGAGACTCAAAAATCTCCCCTTTTGGGGATTTGATGGAAAATCCGAGCTCCCCTTCAAGGGTTTTATGGTTAAAATCTATTTATTTTTGAGAAAGGAAAAGTTGAACTCTTGATTTAATTTAGAAAATAAACTTTAAAACCTTGAGAAAGGAGAAGGAGACACAGAAACCCTAATTTTTGAGGGGAATGGACTCTTTTCTCTCCCTTCATTTTATCATCATGTTGCCTTATATATGCTTACAAGTTTACACAGCCTCTTGGGCTTTACAAAATGGCATTTTCCCCATCCCATGTCCCATGTGCTTACTTCTTTTTGCACATGAGCCATGGGCTTCACAAAAAATTGGCTTTTTGCCCATTTATTTTACATTCATGCATGAAAATTATATCAAAATTATTTATTACATAATTTTCATTTTAGCATAGGGAAGGCTGGAAGCCGGGCTCGGCTTGGACATGGGCCCACTTGACCTGGGCTTGGGCCCGCTTGCTTGGGATTGACTTTGATTTTGACTTGGTCAACCGGGGTGTAATTTTTGACCCCAACAGCCCCAAAAGGCTGCTAGTGCTAAAACACTGGTTTAGGTGTATATGTCCTCTGATCAGTCGTGCATCTGCTACAAACTGTCTAAATCATGTAGTTCAAAATTTACGCGTGTTATTGAAGCCTTGATGAAAATATTAGCGGGGTGCGTTTACCAGATTTGCATATCAAGGGGGAAAATTGATGATTTGAAATTCATTATGTCAATCTGATAACAAAATATATTAATTAGCTATTCAATATAAAAGGAGATATATCATCCTGTTCAACTATTCCACTAGATCTATTCTTAAATTATAAAGCAAAAAATGAAATTTGTTATTCATCTTTTAACCTATACAATCCATTCAGATCATTGCTGCCTGCCAAACGAAAATCGCATCAACATCTCTAGAGTGTGGGATACTTACTTCGTGAATCCCTGCAAATGGAAAAAAAAATTGTAAGTTCCTGAATTTGCAGCATATAATGTCAAATCTGATTAACAGGCATCCACTAACAAAGAACCAGAACCATTAAAAGCTCTAATACAGCCGGTCATAGTATATTACTCTATGTAACAGGGGATATATGTTAACCGAATTATAATGGCCAGGAATTCAATTTCACATCCAATTGTCAAAACTATCAACACCTATTACAAATACAAATATATAGATAAGAGACTTTATTGAAGACTCAGACATGGGAAACAATCTTCGCTTGGCTTAATTTAATCTATAACATAAAACATATACCATTTACAGATAGCTATAGAAAAACTAACATTTAAATCATGTGATGACGTTATTAGATGTTATAATGATTAAGCATGATGGATAACATTTTAAGCTTTTGGACATGAAAACTTTCACACAAAGTTTAGTAAATAAACCCATCATCTTTCCCTTATAATATATAGAACTCCAAATTCATCCCGCCGATCAAAAATAACTGTGAGGAAAGAATTATACTAAGCAATGAAAATGAATGGCTAAAGGCCATTCAACATCAAATAATCCAAGTATTATGCATTACTATGTTTAGATGATCAAGCAGTTATGATTACCAATACCCTAAAAGCCTGCAACTTTGTGCATAAAACATGTCACTATCGTTTGATCAAGAATTGCAAGCAAGAATGTTTTTGGATTAGCGTCAACCAACATGCTAGAAACTAGCAAATGATCTGAGAGAGACTATAACCAGACAAAATAAAGATTTTGATTTTGGATAGCTATATTGAATATGCTCCTTTGGTCATATCGTAATTACACAAACAAAAGCAATAATATGTTTTGAGAACAAATAAATTAATGGGTTTTCAGCCATGTCATATGAAACACGCCACAATGCTGTCGAAATTAACATGGTACAAAAAAAACATATTTTCACAAGAACTTGTATCAATTAGAACAAATGCTTTAGAAAATCAAACAATGTATACTGACAATATGCGAACCCATATTAGTTTGAAGAATCACAAAAGGGGCTGAAAAAAGAAGAAGAAGAAAACTTTACCAAAATGAGAGTAGGAATCGAAGTAGTAGTCGGCGCTGGTCTGATCGCTTCCCACTAAAGCTAGGGTTTCGAGAGGCTCTTCAAGATTCAAGCTTTCGGCGCTTTCCCCCATCATCTCTTCATCTTCACCCATGCTGTTATTTGAATCGTTCTTCTGATTGTTGGGAGCTAGGCTCTTGTTCCCGCTCTTTCGGCGACCCATTTCTCTTCGGAGAAAAAATGGGGACTAGGGTTTTTGAAAGAGGGACTGGGGAGGGGCTTATATTTTTTCTGACAAAAGATGATGTAGCATTTTATAAGACAAGGCAAATATTGTTCCTTACAATATTCAACTCTCTTCACGTATTGGAGAAGGGATATGATACATCAAAAAAAATCCCTAAACGACCATTGCATAGCTGTTCGGGCCGTCATACGTGCTGCTTGGTTAAAAGACATTTTTGAATGTTTCACTAAAATGTGTGAGTTGGAAGATATGAGACGATGATATTCGTAGATTATATGTGATGTCCTCCATGATGGAGTCAGTCTCGGTTGTGTAATCCAATTCACAATGTTCTTGGAGTCACTCACTGCGTTCCACAGGCTCCCATCACGATCAATTGCTAAGAGAATTCCATGTCGTACCGTCGATGCTTCTGCTAGCTCTGAGTCAATAGTAGGCAGGACTTGATATTTTTACAGGTTCAAGTTGTTAGTGTATATGCCCTAGAGGCAATTACAGTATCATACTAGTTTGTATATTACTTGATGGAAGCTTGGGATATTCATCTTGTATTGACAATCTTGCTCAAAATAGTAGTATGCTACTTGGTTTGTTTCTACTTTAATGTGTGCATGTGTTTCTTATAGCATATCGCCTTTACACATTAGTGGAGCCCTTAGGATCTTTGCTTGATTACCAATGTTGTGATGGCAGTCACACTCGTGAGGGCTGGGTAATCCATAAGCACATCCTTATGCAGGTCCCTAGTCGTAGGACTATCGAGACAGGGCATCGATACTCCGGAGTAGACTAGAGTATGCGCTTCTCATCCCAGCTTGGAAGACGGTCTGTCCCACAGCCGTCAGTACGTCGTACTTGAGATAGCATGCGGGTGCTCGTTAGGTTACGAGTACACTGGACAGGACTCGTCGGGAACTGTTGGTTGGTATTATACCTATCGTCAGTTATCAGTTTTCAGGTGACATGAGTACAGCTTAGTCCGTTGACTTGACACTGTCACTTCGCCTCGAGTGTGTTCCCACTGTTCTTTGATTACTACCCTACCACGGCTCAAAGGAGTCGTGCAAACAGGTAGTTTTGGGGTGCAGTCCCGAAGCACTTGGAGGCAGTGACGGTTAGATAGGATTCGTCTCTCTCGGTATTGGGGGTTGATATCGCGCTGTGTCTAGGAGAGCCATTACACAAAGTCCCTGGCCAGGGCAAGCGAGATAGACTGGTAGGTTTCCAGTGTTATCTCAGGGTGTTCTGGGCTACACTCCGACACGACTTGTAACCGCTATTAGGGGACTGACGTTTACCGCCCCCCTAGGCCCGTCATGCGATACTCTTAGACGAACAGACCGGACTGTACGAAGACTGTCACATTCAGGCTCAGTAGGAGTTCAGATGGGTTTACCTCATCAGTCTTCTTATCGGCATCTACCTGGGGACCGTTACGTACAGCTAGTGTCGCTTGCGGTCTGTGGTTAAACCCACTGCCAGCGTAGTGTCGAGTCTTTAGAGTCCCACACAGAGGGTTATTCGCCTTTAGGCAAAACGAGTAGAGGTCGCATGGTTTTGCGACAGGGTTCGTTCACATCCGCGCACTTGTGCAGGTTTGGTGTCCGGACAGCTTATACTAGCGGGCTTTGGTTTAAGCCAGATCCTAGTATATATTTTGGGATTGGTTTTATCTCTTTGTATTCGTGTTCCTCGGAACACGGATACGGGTGTGTATGCACAGTTGACTGAGGCAGAGGCAGAGAACTTTCATTAGGGTTAATGACCATTGTCATTTTCTTAACCCTAATGTTTATGTGTGAAATATGATTATTAATATTAGTTAATTATAATTGTGCTATGGTTGACTTGTTGACATATTGACCATCATCATTTCATATGAAAGATGCTCTTTGATTCTTGCAGTAGTAATTAATGTGAAATGATAATGGTCATTTCAAGATTAACCATCACAATTATCTTTAGCTAATTATTTATTTATCATAATTCACATATATATGAGAAGGTTGGCATTATTCTTCTCACTTTATCATTCTCATTCTCTCCCATCCTCTTCCTCTCTCTCAAAGCTCTCCCCTCTCATGAGTTGAGAACCATTGAGCTTGAGATAAATCCCTTAAAATTACTCTCTACTCTTTCTAAGGTTCTAGGTTTAGCACACCAAGCACCTTAGTTACTTCTAGTTTGAAGTTGGAGCCAAAAGTAGAAGCCCTCGGGTGGATCTTTCTTCGGCAAGAGAAGGCGGCGAGGAGAACCCGTTCATCACACTCCAAGGAGCAAGAAGAGAAGGACTTCAAGACTTAGGTATAACCCCTTAACCGAGTAGCCAACTCTTTTAGCTTGGTAGTTAGTTTATATTTAGCAAAGATCCCTCCTTTGGTTAGTCCATGTTGCCTAGTGTTGTAAAAATTGAATTTTTCATAACGTTTCCGCCTTCCCGTAAGCACCGGGATGGGCAACGTGGACTTACAGTGGTATCAGAGACAGGTTAAACACAAACTAACTAGTTAGCAAAGTATCTAGAACTTCGATCGAAAAAAAATCGCAAAACGCGTTTTCTAAAACCTAAGTTTCTGCCGATTTTTATTTCTGCTCTAAAAATAATAAATCATGTACTAAAAATCGGCTCAGGCTTTTATTAGAACAGGCAAGAAAAACGATCCAGAGAGTCGACCAACTCACCGCGGTTCCGCGGCAAGAGCTTGCTACTGCCGCGGATCTGCGGCCGAGTTGACTCGGTTGTGGATCGTTTCTCCTGCAGTTTTCTTCTGATGGTGTTTTGTGATTTTTGAGATGGTTTGTTTCTGCCCAGAATTTCCAGAGAACAAGTTAGTTTTTGGGGTGGTCACAAATCCGTATTTTTGATCGAACTTCTTTACACCTTGGCTAATGGGTTATATCTGTGATGTGATATATGTATTGAACGTCTGCTAATCGCTATACGTCGATTAGTGGGGGTTATACATATCTGTGATCTGTAATGTTGATGGTTTGTATATATGAATTCGTTGGATTGTCGCGGATGAATAGCCGGGGGTTGTGAGATAAGAGTTTTCTTATTCTTTCAATTCTTATAATATGTAAATTGATGTAATATTATTTGTATGACCGCACAACCGGGTGGGGGTTATAGCCGTCATTGTATAATTTCTTTTACTGTTTTTGCTCCTAGGATAGACCCAAGGTGGGGTGCACAAACTACCGGGTATCTCGAAGTGCCGAGTTGCCTACTCACGGTGTTGAGGGAGGTTGCTTCGCTTCGGGTACTTGGCGGGTAGTTTGCCGCACCCGTAGGGGTCTAGGGTGGGGTTTGGCTATTCATCGCGACCGTGTAATCCGTTCTTCGTTACAGGCTCGTACGGAGTGCGGATTCCTAGTATATCCAATGTGTTCATCTGTGATCTGGAATGGCTATCATTGCATGTGACGAATGTTTATATATATCTATATGATATCTATTTAGGCGTTGCTTATGTTTTGCATCCGCGCTAGTCCAGCCCCCGCTCTGTCGTTAGTTAAGTAACCTAACGGGTGATGACGGGACCCCGTGGCGAATGCGGATGGCATAAGCGTACGTCATATTTTCGTTGTTTTCTGCAATGGCAGGATTAATTGATGGGACGCATTAAAATTAATGCAAGAAAAAATAAACCAAGTAAAAGTCGTTGGAACACTTTCAAAACCACTCGGTTCTTTTCAAAACCAACTTTTAAATGCGGAGCTTGAACCACTCCTTTTGAAAGCTATCTCGTTCTCTCGATTATATCAAGTTCACTACGTTCACGGTTTCGCCAAAACCATTCGTAGCCCTCCGTAGTTTCACATGGATGGTCAATAAGTATTCAAGCTATGTTTGTTGACCAAAGTCAAGGCATAGTGATTGGTAGCTATTGGGTATTCATGTGCAGCATAGATAGATGTGTTGGTTTGGGACAGTCGTTCTACCTTGTTGGCCAAAGTCAAGAGTATGTGCTGGTGGGTTCAAATTAACCTGGAGAATGACGGGTAGAACTTGACATGTGACTTATGATTTGTTGGCCAAAGTCAAGGTCATAAGAGCATGGGGCAAAAATCAACATCGGGAGTTTCAAAAGAAACTGAAACTTGCTAGCGCTGCATACCATTTGGAGTGTGATGATTCTGGTAGGATTGCTTCAGTTTTGTCACGCGATGATATTTGGATCCCGGTCCTACTGTGAGTATATGCTACCCCTCCGGAACTTTCTCACTTAACGATCAATGATATAAACCAAGTAGGTGTCTAGAAAGGTGTTAGCGGGGCTACGCCCACAGGGAAAAGAGGTTATTTAATTAAGGAACTTCGCGAAAGCGTTGGAAAACCTCCCTCGAAGTACCGACACTGGCCTGGCTGAACGGTTAAGCAAGAATTGTACGGTGAGATTGATCCCGACTAATTCTTCCTTTATGGTTTGAGGAGGGATTCGAGAGACAGTGGGAGCCATCCTGTTTAGACAAATTAAAAACCACTATAAACTTGCAAGAGTATCATGCTAAAGTGTTTCTTCTCTCTCTCCTAATTGCAGCGACCAAATATCATGACTGGACTTAAGTTACTTCTAGATAAAAACATACTGACAGGGCCAAACTACAAAGATTGGCTCAGGAATGTCAAAATGGCAATCACTTATGACAAGTTGGGGTATCTTCTTACCACCAAAGCTCCCCCTGTACCAGGTCCCAAAACCAGCGTCGCGGATAGGGAAATCCGTAAGACCTGGAAAATCGACTGCGCGAAGGCCAAGTGCCTCGTGCTTGCCTCTATGGACAATGAACATCAGAGGAGGCACGAGAATATGGACCTCGAATCCATATTTCTCCATACAAAAGAACTGTATGGAGAGCAATCCCGTATCGCCAGATACGAAGTGTCGAAAAAGCTGTTTTCGGCGAGATTGGTCGTCGGATCATCGGTAGCGGAACACGTGCTTAAGATGATTGGCTACATAGAGGAGCTCGTGGACCTTGGGACCACATTGGAGAATGAGCTCTATACGGACTTGATTCTCCAGTCCCTTCCTTCCACTTACGCCCAGTTTATCCTGAACTTCAACTTGCAAGAAAAGGAAGTTGAACTTTCAGAACTCCTCAATATGTTGAGGAGTGCAGAGGGCACCCTACAGAAAGGTAAGGAAACATCCACTTTGTTCGTAGGAGGATCTTCCTCTTCTAGGTCCAAGGCGAAAGCCAAGGGAAAGAAGAAGAAAACCCCCGCCAAACTAAGGGGCGGTGTTAGTAAAGTGGATACGAAAGGAAAGGCAAAAGCAACAAAGGTAGCGGGAAAGCTTGTGGGGAAGGAAGAATGCTTTTACTGTCACGAGAGTGGACACTTGAAGAAAGATTGCAGGGCTTGGAAGTCCAGAACACATGATCTGAACCAAGTTGCGGCTTCAGCTTCAGGTGTGTATGTTATTGAAAACTGTCTATCAATAAACTCTACTTCCTGGGTATTGGATACCGGGTCAGGATCTCATATCTATAATTCTTTGCAGGCATTGAGAAAGCGTAGGTTTTTGAAGGCAGGTGATATGACCCTCGAAGTTACAAACGGAGCTAGCATGGATGCTGAGGCCGTGGGGGACTATCACCTGGGAATGTCAGATGGACATGTTTTGGTTTTACGTAATTGCTTTTTTGTACCCAATGCAACTTGTAATATCATTTCTGTATCTTTAATATCTAAAGAAGGTTATGAATTTGCGTTTGTAAGTAATGTTGTAAACATTCATCTTAATCAAGTTCTGATTGGGTCAGGTACATTAAGCAATGGTATATACGTATTAAACCAACCACAGATTTTCAATGTCCAGAATACACACAAAAAAAAGTCTCCGGAAACAAATCAGGCTTTCTTATGGCATTGTAGACTGGGTCACATCAATGAGAGAAGGTTGACGAAGTTACATACAGAAGGATATTTGGATCCGTTTGAATATCAATCGTATGCAACTTGTCAATCCTGTCTCAAAGGAAAGATGACAAAGACTCCGTTCACTGGACACGGAGTAAGAGCGAGCGAGCTCTTAGGACTCGTACACAGCGACGTGTGCGGTCTGATGTCTACGCATGCACGAAGCGGTTATTCTTACTTCATTACTTTTACGGATGACTTTTCAAGGTACGGATATGTCTTCTTAATGAAACATAAATCCGAAGCCTTTGGAAAATTCCAGGAATATAAGAATGAAGTAGAAAAACAAACAGGCAAAAGTATCAAGACACTGAGATCTGATCGAGGTGGTGAATACTTGAGTGCCGAGTTCCTGGATTACTTAAAAGAGAATGGAATTCTCTCTCAGCTTACTCCTCCATACACTTCGCAACATAACGGTGTATCGGAGAGACGGAACCGAACCCTATTGGATTTGGTACAGTCCATGATGAGTAACGCTGAGTTGCCGCGATCATTCTGGGGATATGCACTAGAATCAGCTGCATACCTTTTGAACCGAGTTCCAACTAAGACTGTGCTTACTACACCATATCAGATGTGGTGTGGGAAGAGACCCTATCTTAATCACATTAAGACATGGGGATGTCCAGCTTTTGTCAAAAAGCAGCATGCTGACAAACTCGAGGCACGCTCAGTACGGTGCAAGTTTGTGGGATATCTAAAGAACTCCAAGGGATATTTCTTCTATTGCGAAGATGAACAAAAGGTTTTTTTTTCTCGTCATGCCCACTTCTTGGAAACTGAGTTTTTGGAAAATCAGATAAGTGGGAGCGCAATAGAACTGGAAGAAATTCCAGAACCACGAGCTATTACTGAAAACTTAGTAGAACCAGAGGGTTCGAAAGATCAGGACATTCCTGCGCCGCTCCGCAGAAGTAGTAGGCAGTCTCATCCGCCCGAGAGATACTATGGTTTTCTCATAGACGGGGATAGAGAGGATTGGATCATTGATAGTGATGAGCCGACTAGCTTCCAGCAGGCCATTCAGAGTATTGACTCGGTAAAATGGCTGGATGCAATGTGGACCGAAATGGAGTCCATGTACACCAACAAAGTATGGACATTGGACGTTGCTCCAGATAGGGTAAAACCCGTAGGATGCAAGTGGATCTTCAAAAGGAAGATTGGTGTAGATGGACAGGTTGAGACCTATAAAGCTAGACTTGTTGCAAAGGGTTTCCGTCAAAGACCTGGCTTGGACTATGACGAAACCGTTTCTCCAGTGGCTATGCTGAAATCCATTCGGATCCTTCTTGCCATTGCTGCCTTCCATGATTATGAGATCTGGTAAATCGACATAAAGACCGCTTTTCTAAATGGAAATTTAGAGGAGTGTGTCTATATGGACCAGCCAGAGGGTTTCATTCAGAGTGGGAGCAGCGGAAAGGTGTGCAAGTTGCTTAAGTCCATCTATGGACTAAAGCAGACATCGCGGAGTTGGAACATCTGTTTTGATGAGACGGTCAAAGAATTTGGCTTTATCAAAAATCCAGATGAACCATGCATCTATAGTAGAATTGTAGCAAGAACTGTAGTATTCCTCATTTTATACGTGGATGACATTCTCTTGATAGGAAATGACAATCCTATGCTACAATCTGTCAAAGGGTTCTTATCACACAGGTTCTCCATGAAAGACCTGGGTGATGCCTCTTACATTCTGGGGATCCGGATCTATCGTGACAGATCCAAGAGGATATTAGGACTTTCGCAGTCCAGGTACATCGACACCATACTGAAAAGATTCGCTATGGAAGATTCCAAGCGCGGTAATCTACCGGCTTTTCACGGGATCACCCTCTCCAAAGAAATGTCTCCCAAGACTGATTTGGAAAGGGATCGCATGTCTATTATACCCTACGCTTCTGCAGTAGGCTCTATAATGTATGCGATGTTGTGTACCAGACCGGATGTAGCTTATGCACTGAGTGTGGTAAGCCGGTATCAGTCAAACCCTGGGGAGAAACACTGGATAGCGGTAAAGAACATTCTCAAGTACCTGAGAAGGACTAAGGAGATGTTCTTGGTGTATGGCGGAAAAGACCTCCAGATCGAGGCCTTTGCTGACTCCAGCTTTCAGAGTGACAAGGATGATTCCAAGTCCATGTCAGGTTATGTCTTTACCCTCTATGGAGGGGCGGTGTGTTGGAAGAGTTCCAAACAGGAAACCGTTGCTGACTCGACGATGGAAGCGGAATATATCGCTGTTGCTGATGCCGCAAAAGAAGCCGTCTGGATAAGGAAGTTCCTAACAGAACTTCAGGTGGTTCCGTCCATTGTTGATCCAGTACCTCTGTATTGTGACAACAACGGGGCTATAGCTTTAGCGAAGGAACCCAGGTCCCATCAGAAGTCCAGACACATCTTGAGGCGGTATCACCTGATCAGGAAGATCGTGGGTCGCCAGGAGATCGAGGTTCGGAGAGTTGCTACGGAAGATAACACTGTTGATCCATTCACGAAGGCCTTACCCCAGACTCAGTTCGAGCGGCTGATCGAGATGATAGGTCTTCGATACGCTAGTACATGGCCTTAGTGCAAGTGGGAGATTATTAGTGTATATGCCCTAGAGGCCATTACTGTATCATACTAGTTTGTATATTACTTGATGGAAGCTTGGGATATTCACCTTGTATTGACAATCTTGCTCAAAATAGTAGTATACTACTTAGTTTGTTTCTACTTTAATGTGTGCATGTGTTTCTTATAGCATATCGCCTTTACACATTAGTGGAGCCCTTAGGATCTTTGCTTGATTACCAGCGTTGTGATGGCAGTCACACTCGTAGGGGCTGGGTAATCCATAAGCACATCCTTATGCAGGTCCCTAGTCGTAGGACTATCGAGACATGGCATCGATACTCCGGAGTAGACTAGCGTATGCGCTTCTCATCCCAGCTTGGGAGACGGTCTGTCCCACAGCCGTCAGTACGTCGTACTTGAGATAGTATGCGGGTGCTCGTTGGGTTATGAGTACACTGGACAGGACTCGTCGGGAACTGTTGGTTGGTATTATACCTATCGTCAGTTATCGGTTCTCAGGTGACATGAGTATAGCTTAGTCCGTTGACTTGACACTGTCACTTCGCCTCGAGTGTATTCCCACTGTTCTTTGATTACTACCCTACCACGGCTCAAAGGAGTCGTGCAAACAGGTAGTTTTTGGGTGCAGTCCCGAAGCACTTGGAGGCAGTGACGGTTAGACAGGATTCGTCTCTCCCGGTATTGGGGGTTGATATCGCGCTGTGTCTAGGAGAGCCATTACACAAAGTCTCTGGCCAGGGCAAGCGAGATAGACTGGTAGGTTTCTAGTGTTATCTCAGGGTGTTCTGGGCTACACTCCGACACGACTTGTACCGCTATTAGGGGACTGACGTTTACCGCCCCCTAGGCCCGCCATGCGATACTCTTAGACGAACAGACCGGACTGTACGAAGACTATCACATTCAGGCTCAGTAGGAGTTCAGATGGGTTTACCTCGTCAGTCTTCTTATCGGCATCTACCTGGGGACCGTTACGTACAGCTAGTACCGCTTGCGGTCTGTGGTTAAACCCACTGCCAGCGTAGTGTCGAGTCTTTAGAGTCCCACACAGAGGGTTATTCGCCTTTAGGCAAAACGAGTAGAGGTAGCATGGTTTTGCGACGGGGTTCGTTCACATCTGCGCACTTGTGCAGGTTTGGTGTCCGGACAGCTTATACTAGCGGGCTTTGGTTTAAGCCAGATCCTAGTATATATTTTGGGATTGGTTTTATCTCTTTGTATTCGTGTTCCTCGGAACACGGATACGGGTGTGTATGCACAGTTGACTGAGGCAGAGGCAGAGGACTTTCATTAGGGTTGATGACTGTTCCCCTCCGAATGGCGGACGAGACGCGATAAACGTCTTGCCTGAGATTCGGGGCAGATGCTAATAGGTGCTATCCGTCCACCTCTCCGAAGATGCCAAGTTGATTTATAGCACCGTGTATCGAAGGTTTAAACGGATGCGGCCGATGTAGCAGACTTCGTCAGATTCCCCCTCGTTTGAGGGGTTTTTGATTGTGGGGACGCTCTTCCCTGCAGGCGCAAGCCCCTGCAGTTAATTACGCTAGCGCATCGCGGTAACAACTTTCTCCTTCTCCAGCTGGTCACTTCGTGTCTTGGGTGTTTGTTTTGTTTGTGGTTGCCCGTGGATTGTATACGGAGACTAATTTATGTCGTCGCCCGTAGGACGTGGATTAGTCCAAATCCGTATTTTCTTAAATTTGGTTTTGGGGTTTTGGTTTGAGGATAAGTTAGCCATATTTGAGGCTAAGATCAACTCAAACGTTTGTTAAGGATACGTTAGTCTAGTTTGAGACTAAGATCAACTTAACGGGATCGTTTAGATCCGACAAAAGAGCGTTTGGGCTCTATTGTTCCATTTTAGGGACATAGTGGTCCATTGCATGTATGGCCATCGGGACCCGTCACCTCTCTGACAACGTTGAAGGATTACAACGACAGATGTCAGAGGAGTTCAGAGTTGTACCCTTGAACCAAAGTTGGTTGGGGAATCTATAGTCCAATTTGGGACTAAAGTCCGTTTGAAGGTTTTAGGATACGTTAGCCATATTTGAGGCTAAGATCAACTTAAACGGGATCGTTTAGATCCGACAAAAGAGCATTTGGGGTTCTATTATTCCAGTTTAGGGACATAGTGGTCCATTGCCAGTTTAGGGACATAGTGGTCCATTTCCAGTTTAGGGACATAGTGGTCCATGAATGTATGGCCGTCGGGACCCGTCACCTCTCTGACGACGTTGAAGGATTACAACGACAGATATCAGAGGAGTTCAGAGATGTACCCTTGAACCAAAGTTGGTTGGGAGACCTGTAGTCCAATTTGGGACTAAAGTCTGTTTGAGGGTTTAAGGATACGTTAGCCGTATTTGAGGCTAAGATCAACTTAAACGTTTGTCAAGAATATGTTAGTCCAGTTTGAGACTAAGATCAACTTAACGGGATCGTTTAGATCCGACAAAAGAGCATTTGGGCTCTATTGTTCCAGTTTAGGGATATAGTGGTCCATCATTCCCGTTTTGGGGACAAATGTTAGTTTAAGGACACATTAGTCCATGAGTTTAAGGACCCCACAGTCCGTATTAATGTGTGGTTGTCGGGACCCGTCACCTCTCTGAAGACGTTGAAGGATTACAACGACAAATATCAGAGGAGTTCAGAGATGTACCCTTGAACCAATGAGTTGGTTGCAAGAGCAGATGTGCTCAGTTCAAGATGATTTGAGGACTTATGGCCAGTTTGGGCTAAGTCCAGTTATGTTTGAAATATTGGCCCTCTGTTGGTCCATTGAAGGAGAGGATTTGCCTCTAGAAACTTAGCCAATTGGGCTAAAGCTAGTGTTAAACACTAAAGACCAACAGTGTTGAACACTGGGAATAAGATTAGCAAGTCAGTGTTAAACACTATAAGATAACCAGTGTTAAACACTAGCAACAGGGCTTTCAAATTAGTGTTAAACACTAAAGCAAATCAGTATTAAACACTGGTAATCAGAGATTTCAAATTAGTGTTAAACACTAAAGCAAATCAGTGTTAAACACTGGGAACAAAGTCTTCAGATTAGTGTTAAACACTAAGGAGAGAGGGGTCACGTGTGGACACGTGAGAGCGCCCTAAATGTGGAGCCAGATCTCCTTTTGTTTTATCCTCAAATCTGCGAATAAGTGTTAAACACTTTCATTTTTATTTTAGAGCATCACGTGTTGGCACGTGAAGGGGATCTGTGCGCCAATTGTTTAAACATTTGCTGAGGGGTCACGTGATAACACGTGAGAGTGCCCAAAGCTTTCATTTCCTTTGCTTTTTCTTTCTGCGTTTTGGGAGTCACGTGGGAGCACGTGAGGCATTGCCTCAAAGCTTCTTCCTTTTTATTTTTGGGGATCTTTTTAGGGGTCACGTGGGGACACGTGACCCTGGTTTTATTCCTTCTTTTCTGATCACTGCGGATCGGGGTCACGTGTCATCACGTGACCAATATTCTTTATGTGCATGGAGATCTTTCAAGTCTCTTTATTTTAAGAATAAAATTCTCTGTAGGGTTAAACCCTAATTTTGTTTTGGAGGGATTAAATTCCTATTGTAAAAGAATTAAATTCTTATTTAGGGTAAAACCGTAATTTCTTTTTAAAGGAATTAAATTCCCAGATATGTAAAAGAATTAAATTCTTGATTAGGGTTAAACCCTAGTTTTGTTTTAGGAGAATTAAATTCTCAAAACTCAATTCCCCTTCTAAGTTTTGGATCTGCATGGCAGGATCTCGACCCGATGAGAATTAAATTCTCAACTTATGGGGAGATGTGCTCTGTGCAGATCTTCAACCAGAAGAAGAACCAAGTTCTTTTTTATATAAGAGTTAAACTCTTGGATTTTGAGAATTAAATTCTCTGTTTGAAGTTTTGATTCCCTTTCTTTTCTCACCTAGGGTTTTCTTTTTTGAGAATTAAATTCTCCTTTCTTTTCTTCCCTCTTGAGAATTAAATTCTCCTCTCTCTGTTTTTCTCTCCAAAAAGGTCCCTTTCTCTTCTTTTCTTGGCTCCTATTTATAGGAGAAGGAAGAGAATCAATTTGTTTAGCAAATCTCTCATTAAAAGATTTGATTTGATTTCATAATTAATATAAGCCTTTAGATCATTCAGTGAATTTTATTCACCGTTGGATTTTAAATCCAAAAGATATTCTGTTTGTTATTTCGGTGAGATTTGGGGAGATCTTTCCTTATTTAAGATTTTTCCATAAATTGATGGTTTTTAATGACCATTGGATTTTTAATCCAATGGTCCCCATAATCCTTTTCCATTTGGAAAGATTTAGAGAAATTTAGAATTTTAATTCTATTTCGAAAGATTTTAAAGAAATTTAGAATTTTAATTCTATTAAACTGTAAGGCTTTCAAAGCATGTCACGTGCTGGCACGTAACCCTTGGTCACGTGTGAGCACGTGACCCCCAAATTGGTTCCTTTAACAGCCGCTTGTTTATATTGTTGTTTTAACCATCACGTGTGAGCACATGATAGCTCGTTGAGGTATTTCCTGATTTTTAATCAGGGAACAGATTTTAGAATTTAATTCTATTCATTATTTTAGAGGCCTTAAAAGCCCATCACGTGTCTGCACGTGACCCATGGTCACGTGTGAGCACGTGATGCCCCATTGTGGTCTTTTCTGAGCTTTTATTATATCTTTTAATTTCTCCAGCGGGTTCTTAAAGGTCCATCACGTGTGGACACGTGATGCCTCATAACTTTTGATCCCGGATGAATTATGAAGCCCATAATATATCAAATCGAAGGGTTTTTCGAGATGCTTCCAATACCATCAGAATTTAATAGTTCCTCTTTCGGAAACTGTAACACCCGAGCCCAATAGTACTATTCATATTACTAGTTGAGGGTTGTGGTTTGCTCATTTCCAATTTTCCTGATTTCCTGGGGTTTATTGCTAAATTCTATCCGGTTAAGTCATTTTGGCACATAACAAATTTTAACTCCTAAAATGAAATTTAAGATGTCCATGTTAACCTACTCGTCGCCACTAGTCGCGTGGTAGCGTCCGCGTGTCGAGATTCCGTTCCGTTTGGCTAAACGGGCAAGTTTGGGCGACTACGCGCGCGTGCAAGTGTCCGACTTGGGGGCATGCATTTTAATCATTAAACACCTATTTTCTAAATTTGGAACCCACTTAAAATCTTATAATTTGAATTTGGAACATTTGGGCGCAACCCGGGCGCGATTTGGAAATGTTTCATTTCGCGCCAAAAAGGGCCCGTTTCAATTTAATATATATAAACTAAATTATACGATTATATACTTCCTTAACTACTTATATTTCCAAGTTAACTGCAAATCCTTTCAATTTTTTTCTTGTGGCCAATCACGAGGTCGAGCTCGTGGGCCCCTCTCCCATTCCCTATCTCTCTCTCTCTCTTCCCTCAATCTCTTCCATTCTCTCTCCAATCTCCCTCTCTCTCTCTAACCTCTCTCTCTCTCTTCCTCTATATTCACCATGCAACAGCCGCCTTCACCCAACCCTCGTCCATCGCGAGAAACCCACAAACCCTAACCCTAGCCTACCGCGACCTCACCACCGTCGCCACCGCGACCTCGCCGTCGCCGCCTGCGACGCCTCCGCGACAACCGCGCCTTCCCCCTCCCTCCTTCCTCCTCTCTCCCGCACCTGTACACAACCCCGGCCTCACCTCCAACCGCGCAAACCTCGCCGTCGACGCCACCCATCACCGTCGACGCCTCCCACGACTCCCTTTCACCCTCCTCGTCGAGACCTCGTCGTCGTTTCCTTCCTCCCCTCGCCGGAACAGTAAACCCGAGCCCAAACCCTTCGCCTGCACCTCCCCTGTTCGCCGGAGAAGCGCGCCGGCGACCTCGTCGACGCCACGCCCGACCACCTCCCTGTTCCCTCGACCACCAGAGCCGACCCCCTCTCTCCTCCACTCGTCGCACCCCTCTCCAGCAAGCCAGCGGCTGTTCCAGCCTTCACAGCCACCGTCGCGGCCTCGCCGGCGTTCCAGTGCCGTCGAACCCGCCGTGGTCACCCCCCTGGTGTCTCCCTGTAAGTTTCCTTTCCTTCCTTTGTGCAGATCATCCCCTGCTGGTCCGTATTTTTGGATGTGTGGGTTTTGTCGCTAATTCCGTTACTTTTGCCATTTTGCCGGAATCCGACCGTGCCGTCTGACGAACCCGACGCTCCAGCGTAGTCCCCTGGTCCGTGTGATCCCATTGACCTCTGTTGGGACTCGATCCGTGGCCCGTGCTTCCGTATCGTGGTTTCTACCGACATCGCATCCGTGTTTCGGTTTGCGGGACCGCCGAGGCAAGTATCTGAATACTTGCTTAACATGCTACAACTTAATCATCATATTATAACCACACAACTAATATAACATCGATACCTTTTATAACTTGGAATTGCTAGCCACGATTATCCGTAACCTTAAATCAATGAAATCATTGCTCGTATTAACCGGTTTGCTATTAATTCATACTTAACTAATCAAACCAAGTAGATCATCCCCACTTCATTGGTTAAAATCACTCTTGAGACAATTATTATGCTTAGTTCAAATTCATGTAACTCCATTGCGTATATTATCGATATTGTTTCATCTTGTGGCTTTTGCACCTCAAAGGTGCGTGAACCGGATTAATATGAAAATACAAACATCACTGTGTTCACATAGAATAATATTTGCTATTCATTGTTTCCTGCTACTGTTCATTACTTGTTACTATACCTGTTATCATCATATACCTGATTGCATTACATATTGACCGATCTTGATACACCTGACTCATGTACTGATACACCGGACACAACACCCTGTACATATCGACTCTACCTGTTGAAAGTAACCTGACCTGTTACCTGATCTCATGCCTAATGCCGACAAACCTAACCATTCCTGCTGTCGATCCAGACAGACCTACCTTTACTTGACTTGTGTTGGCATTAGTCCTTGACTACTGAATACCTGACTGACATACATAGTTTGGGGGTATGGGGAAATCAAAGGTGAAACCGACTTGTAACTCAACAGTTCGATACATTGTTCTGATCAGTCTTACGGGCTTGGCCAGCTCCGGAGTGTTGATGCTGACATCACTCATCTATCCTACTACCTTTTACTGCTTAGCGGCACGTCTCGGATTCAGCCCCGAGAATTATGACCGTGGTCCCGGGCACGCACGGGATACTATTGAGTTACATCGACGATTCATCAATTGGTTTCAAAGACTATAGAGTAGAAAACCTGATAGGCCAGTTTAGTCACTACTGCACATTACCCTGTTTATTACTTCTTATTACTGCTTTATTCATGTTCATGCTTGCACTGTTTGTTACCATGTTTATGTTACATACTTGATATCATGACGCGCTGACGTCTGGGTTTTGCATGGCCCAGATTCCGTACCCTTGCCGCCGACCGAGCAGGAGTACTTCAGCCAGCCGGCTGAACTGTGAGTTCTTTAGAGTTTCGTTTATTTATGTCATTTCATTTCCAGATGTGAGCCCGCATTATGGGACATACTGTTATTTCATTGTATTGGATCATTAGCTTCCGCACTTATTGTTTATTGATTCTTGTTATTATGGATTTGGACATGTACTAGTTTAGTTTATTTTACTGTTCTTGATATCTTTACAACCGTAATGTGACTGTGGATGGATACTTCCTACCCACAGGTAGCATGGTTGGCTATGTCACGTGCCCAAATCTTGCGTACTCTGGGAAGCGGGGCGTGACATGGTTTTATGGTATCAGAGCCATAGGTTAATTGGGTTGATTCTTTGTAGTTGGGTATTGCACCCGATGCACGAATCAGGATGCCCGTGATTAGGAAACATGTCCTGCCACCTTGACCGTTTTACCGTCCTTGAATCATCCTTCCAGATCATGTCGACATGCAAACTTACTTTGCATTGTCGAACTTGAAAACCTAACTTCTTGTTATCTCTAGGACTTAGGCGACTTGGGTGGAGTTAAGTAATTGCGGCTATGATACCGCGGCATAGCTACAATGCAGCACTCTATTTAAGTATCTTGGAGTTCTAGCCTTGATCTATACTCGAAAACTATCATCATGCTAATGTGGGTACTTTGATTTCAGGAATATGGCCGGTCAGAATTTGGAGACGGACCCAGGGCATGCGGTCTTAGCCGCCAGGCAAAGAGTGATAAGGGGATTGATGGAGAAACTAAAGGAACAACTCGAGCTGGAACCAGCATTTACAATGGACCCCACGTCCGTACGTAGACGTATTCCAGTGAACAGGCGCAACGTAGCACCAATGAAGAAGACCAGTATGGGTGATCGGAAGGGGAGCGTGATCTGTAGTTACTGCCATAAACTCGGACACGTGCGAAGGGAGTGTCGTTTGAGGCTGGGACTTTGTTTTAGATGTGGAGCGGCAGATCACACCGTTGATGCTTGTCCGTCGAAGCCTCGCACAAAGGATGATACACAGAAGCCTCCGCAAGGACCGTTCTAAGGACAGGAACCGCTTACTCAAGGACCACAGCAGGCTCGAGCGTTCACGTTGACAGCTGAAGAAGCTAAGGCATCGGGAGAAGTGGTTTCAGGTAATTTACTCGTTCATGGTTTTCCCGCTTTGGCATTACTTAATTTCGGAGCACCCCATTGTTTATGTCATCTAAATTTATAACTACACACTCGATCAACTGCACGACCCTGTCTAGTTTATGGGACATACACACTGGGAATGGGAAAATTATAGCTAGTAAGGATAGTAGAGATCGTACAGTTGTTGTTTGCGGACGGAAGCTTTTTGCAGACTTCTTGGTGATAGATACGAGCAGTTACGAGGTTGTCTTGGGGATGGATTCTCCTGGCACTTTCCACGCCCACATTGGCTGTAGGGCAAGGAAGGTAATTCCAGATTCCCGGACATCCTAAGTTTACTTTCATTGGAGAAAGAGTTTCTGTCGGGCCAGTCGAGTTTAGGGCTAGGCCGACGAACAGTGTTCTTGCGGCTATGGTAGTGGAGAGTGATGAAGAGCCGGCAGTCGTCCGCGACATTATGGATGTGTTTGAAGACATTTCGGGCTTACCACCGAAGCGAGACGTGGAGTTTGCGTTTGATCTTACTCCTGGTGCAACGCCAGTATCAAAAGCTGACTATCCAATGGCACCAGTAGTATTGGAGGGAGTTAAGAAACAAGTGAGTGAATTACTCGAGAAGGGATGGATTCGAAGCAGCAACTCACCGTGGGAAGCTCCAGTTCTCTTAGTGGAGAAGAAGGATCG
The DNA here is from genome assembly GCA_030015575.1 of Agapanthus africanus. Lineage (NCBI taxonomy): Eukaryota > Viridiplantae > Streptophyta > Magnoliopsida > Asparagales > Amaryllidaceae > Agapanthus > Agapanthus africanus. Next base: position 84,609,186 of record JASDDO010000026.1, on the reverse strand, counting down.
CACTGCCAACGCTGAGACAGGAGAAATTATTCGCGAAGATGAGTAAGTGCGAATTCTGGTTGGAAGAAGTGAAGTTTCTGGGGCATGTCGTGTCGGGCGATGGAATCGCCGTTGATCCCGAGAAGATTGCAGCAGTTCGAGATTGGCCTGTTCCAAAGAATGTTGCAGAGATAAGAAGTTTTCTTGGACTCGCCGGTTACTACAGAAGATTTGTAGAGAACTTCGCTCGTTTAGCTGAGCCGTTAACCAAGCTTACGCGTAAGGAGGTACCGTTTGTTTGGACAGATGGATGTGCATTGGCCTTCGAGACGTTGAAGCAGAAGTTGATAACCGCCCCTATCCTAACCGTACCGGACAATTCCGAAGGACTGGTGATTCACAGCAACGCATCTGGAAAGGGATTGGGATGTGTTTTTGCAGAATGGGAAAGTCGTCGCTTACGCATCGAGACAGCTGAAGACACATGAGCAGAACTATCCGACTCACGACTTGGAGCTTGCAGTCGTGATCTTTGCCCTGAAGATTTGGAGACACTACCTTCTGGGCGAGAGAGTTGAAGTCTTTACGGATCACAAGAGTTTGAAATATGTGTTCAATCAGAAGGAGTTGAACATGAGGCAACGCAGATGGTTGGAGCTGATGGCCGACTATGACCTTGAACTTAAGTACCACCCGGGAAAAGTTAATGTCGTGCCAGATGCGCTAAGTCGGTTACCAGCAATTCAGTTATTGACTACACAGAGAGAGATCATTGAGGAGTTTCGGAGATTTGACTTGGAGGTTGTGCTACCGCATGCTACAGGACAGTTGATGCAGTTGCAAGTACAATCGTCCTTAGTTGAGAAGATTAAAGCGACACAATCGCAGGATCCTAGACTGCAAGAGTTTCGAGAGCAGGTTGGAGCCGGACTACGAACCGATTTACTGATCCATGGAGATGGTTCGTTGAGATATGGTAGCCGTGTGTGTGTGCCAAAAGGAGATGTGCGTGAAGAGCTTATGAAGGAGGCACGCAGTTCAGCTTACTCTGTACATCCAGGAGGGACAAAGATGTACCGAGATATTCGACAGCATTTCTGGTGGGAAGGTATGAAACGGGAAATCGCTCATTTCGTGGCTAAGTGCTTGGTGTGTCAGCAAGTCAAGGCTGAACACCAAAGGGTTGCCGGTTTGTTGCAACCACTTCCGATTCCTCAATGGAAGTGGGAACATATAACCATGGATTTCGTGACGGCTTTACCGCGGAGTCCAAAGGGCAACAATGCTGTATGGGTGATTGTCGATCGTTTGACCAAGGCAGCTCACTTTATTCCGTTTCGGGTTGGTCAATCGACAGAGACATTGGCAGAGCGGTACATGCAGGAGATTGTCAGATTGCATGGAGTACCGGTAAGCATCGTGTCCGATCAGGACACTCGGTTCTTGTCACACTTTTGGAGGAGTTTATAAGAAGGTTTGGGGACTCGATTGAAGTTCAGCACAGCTTATCATCCCCAGACTGATGGGCAATCAGAGAGAACGATCCAGACCCTTGAAGATATGTTGAGGGCTTGCAGGTTAGACTTCAAAGGTTCTTGGGAAGATCATCTACACCTGGTGGAGTTTTCGTACAACAACAACTTCCAAGCAACTATTCAGATGGCCCCGTTTGAAGCACTGTATGGTCGTAAGTGCCGTTCACCGGTTGTTGGGATGATGTTGGTGAACGAAGGTTACTAGGACCAGATTTGGTGGTACAGACAGTCGAGAAGGTGAATACAATCAGGAAGCTTATGAAGGCAGCTCAAGACAGACAGAAGAGTTGGGCCGACACGTCAAGAAGACCTTTAGAGTTCGCCGTGGGCGATTTGGTACTCCTGAAGATATCACCGACTAGAGGGGTGATTCGCTTGGGAAGTCGGGGAAAGCTTAGTCCCCGATTCGTTGGACCCTTCGAGATATTGGAGCGTGTTGGAGAGGTATCGTACCGGTTGGCGTTACCACCGTCATTAGCAGGGGTTCATGATGTACCTCATGTGTCTCAACTACGGAGGTATGTTCGTGATGAGACCCATGTTTTGGATCACTCGGAGTTGACCGTTCGTGAGGACCTGACTTTTGAGGAGCGACCAGTCGAGATCAAGGATCGAAGAGAAAAGGTTCTTAAGAACAAGGTTATCCCTCTTGTGCTAGTTTCTTGGGGTAACCGATCGCATGGAGAATCTACTTGGGAGCGAGAAGACGAGATCCGGCAGAAATTCCCTCATCTTTTCCAGTAGTTAGTCATCTTGTATTCTTGGAATTTCGAGGACGAAATTCTTTTGTAGTTGGGTATGATGTAACACCCGAGCCCAATAGTACTATTCATATTACTAGTTGAGGGTTGTGGTTTGCTCATTTCCAATTTTCCTGATTTCCTGGGGTTTATTGCTAAATTCTACCCGGTTAAGTCATTTTGGCACATAACAAATTTTAACTCCTAAAATGAAATTTAAGATGTCCATGTTAACCTACTCGTCGCCACTAGTCGCGTGGTAGCGTCCGCGTGTCGAGATTCCGTTCCGTTTGGCTAAACGGGCAAGTTTGGGCGACTACGCGCGCGTGCAAGTGTCCGACTTGGGGGCATGCATTTTAATCATTAAACACCTATTTTCTAAATTTGGAACCCGCTTAAAATCTTATAATTTGAATTTGGAACATTTGGGCGCAACCCGGGCGCGATTTGGAAATGTTTCATTTCGCGCCAAAAAGGGCCCGTTTCAATTTAATATATATAAACTAAATTATACGATTATATACTTCCTTAACTACTTATATTTCCAAGTTAACTGCAAATCCTTTCAATTTTTTTCTTGTGGCCAATCACGAGGTCGAGCTCGTGGGCCCCTCTCCCATTCCCTATCTCTCTCTCTCTCTTCCCTCAATCTCTTCCATTCTCTCTCCAATCTCCCTCTCTCTCTCTAACCTCTCTCTCTCTCTTCCTCTATATTCACCATGCAACAGCCGCCTTCACCCAACCCTCGTCCATCGCGAGAAACCCACAAACCCTAACCCTAGCCTACCGCGACCTCACCACCGTCGCCACCGCGACCTCGCCGTCGCCGCCTGCGACGCCTCCGCGACAACCGCGCCTTCCCCCTCCCTCCTTCCTCCTCTCTCCCGCACCTGTACACAACCCCGGCCTCGCCTCCAACCGCGCAAACCTCGCCGTCGACGCCACCCATCACCGTCGACGCCTCCCACGACTCCCTTTCACCCTCCTCGTCGAGACCTCGTCGTCGTTTCCTTCCTCCCCTCGCCGGAACAGTAAACCCGAGCCCAAACCCTTCGCCTGCACCTCCCCTGTTCGCCGGAGAAGCGCGCCGGTGACCTCGTCGACTCCACCCCCGACCACCTCCCTGTTCCCTCGACCACCAGAGCCGACCCCTTCTCTCCTCCACTCGTCGCACCCCTCTCCAGCAAGCCAGCGGCTGTTCCAGCCTTCACAGCCACCGTCGCGGCCTCGCCGGCGTTCCAGTGCCGTCGAACCCGCCGTGGTCACCCCCCTGGTGTCTCCCTGTAAGTTTCCTTTCCTTCCTTTGTGCAGATCATCCCCTGCTGGTCCGTATTTTTGGATGTGTGGGTTTTGTCGCTAATTCCGTTACTTTTGCCATTTTGCCGGAATCCGACCGTGCCGTCTGACGAACCCGACGCTCCAGCGTAGTCCCCTGGTCCGTGTGATCCCATTGACCTCTGTTGGGACTCGATCCGTGGCCCGTGCTTCCGTATCGTGGTTTCTACCGACATCGCATCCGTGTTTCGGTTTGCGGGACCGCCGAGGCAAGTATCTGAATACTTGCTTAACATGCTACAACTTAATCATCATATTATAACCACACAACTAATATAACATCGATACCTTTTATAACTTGGAATTGCTAGCCACGATTATCCGTAACCTTAAATCAATGAAATCATTGCTCGTATTAACCGGTTTGCTATTAATTCATACTTAACTAATCAAACCAAGTAGATCATCCCCACTTCATTGGTTAAAATCACTCTTGAGACAATTATTATGCTTAGTTCAAATTCATGTAACTCCATTGCGTATATTATCGATATTGTTTCATCTTGTGGCTTTTGCACCTCAAAGGTGCGTGAACCGGATTAATATGAAAATACAAACATCACTGTGTTCACATAGAATAATATTTGCTATTCATTGTTTCCTGCTACTGTTCATTACTTGTTACTATACCTGTTATCATCATATACCTGATTGCATTACATATTGACCGATCTTGATACACCTGACTCATGTACTGATACACCGGACACAACACCCTGTACATATCGACTCTACCTGTTGAAAGTAACCTGACCTGTTACCTGATCTCATTCCTAATGCCGACAAACCTAACCATTTCTGCTGTCGATCCAGACAGACCTACCTTTACTTGACTTGTGTTGGCATTAGTCCTTGACTACTGAATACCTGACTGACATACATAGTTTGGGGGTATGGGGAAATCAAAGGTGAAACCGACTTGTAACTCAACAGTTCGATACATTGTTCTGATCAGTCTTACGGGCTTGGCCAGCTCCGGAGTGTTGATGCTGACATCACTCATCTATCCTACTACCTTTTACTGCTTAGCGGCACGTCTCGGATTCAGCCTCGAGAATTATGACCGTGGTCCCGGGCACGCACGGGATACTATTGAGTTACATCGACGATTCATCAATTGGTTTCAAAGACTATAGAGTAGAAAACCTGATAGGCCAGTTTAGTCACTACTGCACATTACCCTGTTTATTACTTCTTATTACTGCTTTATTCATGTTCATGCTTGCACTATTTGTTACCATGTTTATGTTACATACTTGATATCATGACGCGCTGACGTCTGGGTTTTGCATGGCCCAGATTCCGTACCCTTGCCGCCGACCGAGCAGGAGTACTTCAGCCAGCCGGCTGAACTGTGAGTTCTTTAGAGTTTCGTTTATTTATGTCATTTCATTTCCAGATGTGAGCCCGCATTATGGGACATACTGTTATTTCATTGTATTGGATCATTAGCTTCCGCACTTATTGTTTATTGATTCTTGTTATTATGGATTTGGACATGTACTAGTTTAGTTTATTTTACTGTTCTTGATATCTTTACAACCGTAATGTGACTGTGGATGGATACTTCCTACCCACAGGTAGCATGGTTGGCTATGTCACGTGCCCAAATCTTGCGTACTCTGGGAAGCGGGGCGTGACAGAAACTTATCAAAATACAGGCCGGAAGATATTGGTTCGCATTTCCTTAAGCGTATCGCTGCCATTTGATACCTTGGACTTTTCTGCGCAGAAATTTTCGGCGGGAACAAATGCCCCCCACTACTTTGCCCACGTAAGTATATACGTGGGTGAAGTAGTGCAAAGTAATGCATAGCGTATGACCAATTTCGGGTTGGTATATTACTTTCAGAATCTTAATCTGAGAAGATAACGAGCGGACACAAGCGTCGTCATTTATCATTGACTCAAATCTCGACTCTTAAGAGATATAGTTCCAAACCCTCATCCCCATGAGCCGCACCCTTCCATTTTTTATGTCTTACTCTGGCGTGAAGTAGTTTATATGCTCATGAGTAGCTTCTCCATTTCAGTGGCATATAGTTTTGGCAAGTGTGGCTCATAGATGGTCCATCTTGACCTCTTTGCAGGACGGTGATGGCTCAGGAGACAGGGTTAGGATCTGCCACCTAAGACTTTTCAACTTTTTAAGCCGTGAGGGTCTCATAAAGACTTTTCTCCCTACGAGTCGAGAGGATCCCGCAGGTGTATTTTCTCCTTAGGGGTCGTGAGGACTCCTAAGTGTGTTTTCTCTTGAAAGTCGTAAGGATCTCACAAGAGAATTTTCCCGCTTATAAGTCGAGATGACTCGTAAGTGGTTGTTTCCCTCCTTGTCGAGATTCGAATTTGGAGAGTGACCCGTGGATAGTATGCAAGAGACCGTTTTGGGCCGACTTGCAGGGTCCCAGTGCTTAGGAAACAGGTTTTTAAATCCCTACTGCCTAAGGCTTTATCTCACGAGTCGAGACGAATCGAGAAGTTCTCGCAAAGACATTAATTTCCTCACGAGTCGAAACGGATCGAGCAGATCTCGCAAGAATATCCTAACGTCACAGTTAACCTCTGCTCTTTACGACAGAAGTCCGTTAGGGTCTGTGGTACTTAGGGTTTTGGCCGTCGTACCGTCGCATCAGCTGATATATTCCTCGATAGGCAATCGTGCTGTTCGAGTAGCCCTGCGACTGCCGTGTCTCTGATCCCTTTAGGGGCTGGACAAGACGTCTTTAAGCAATCCTCCTTGGTAGTTTGACCGTCGGAAGAGCAAGCGTTAGGAATTTGCCATGCTGCTTTTTACTTGAGGTTAGGCTCATTTTGGAGAGCCCCGATGAGTCATAACCACTCCGCGCTGGTGTGGGATGATCTCCGATAGTCTTTCAGGCTTTATATGACTTGCCGTTAAGACCCTGAACCTAGGAATTTGGCCTTTGCTTCGTTTGCTGGCATTGCATCCTCTGTATCGAGACGAATGTCGTGGTTGTCTCTAGGTTGCTGGTGAACCGTCGAGGTTTGGAACTAGGGACTTTACCGTGGCTCCTTTTGGTGATGTTGCGTCTGCTGTATCGAGACGAACGTCGAGGTGGTGACCACTCCGCACTGGTTCGAGATGATCTCCGATTGTCTTTCAGGCTTTATATGACTTGCCTTTAAGACCCTGAAGCTAGGAATTTTGCCTTCGCTTCGTTTGCTGGCATCGCGTCTGCTGTGTCGAGACGAATGTCGCGGTTTTCTCTGGGTTGCATGCGAACCGTCGAGGTTTGGAACTAGGGATTTTGCCGTGGCTCCTTTTGATGATGTTGCGTCTGCTGTGTCGAGACGAACGTCGAGGTGGTTACCACTCCGCACTAGTGCAAGATGATCTCCGATTGTCTTTCAGGCTTTATATGACTTGCCTTTAAGACCCTGAAGCTAGGAATTTGGCCTTCGCTTCATTTGCTTTGGCGCGTCCGAATCCTGCTGGGGGAAGAACGCTGGGGTGACATTTCATCTGCTGTATCGAGATGATCGTCGAGGTGGTGACCACTCCGCACTGGTGCGAGATAATCTCCGATTGTCTTTCAGGCTTTATATGACTTGCCGTTAAGACGCATGAAGCAAGGAATTTGGCCTTCGCTTCGTTTGCTTTGGCGCGTCCGAATCCTGCTGAGGGAAGAACGCTGTCGTGACATCGCGTCTACTGTATCGAGACGAACGTCGAGGTGGTGACCACTCCGCATTGGTGTGAGATGATCTCCGAATGTCTTTCAGGCTTTATATGACTTGCCGTCAAGACCCTGAAGCTAGGAGTTTGGCCTTCGCTTCGTTTGTTTTGTCATATCCAAGTCCTGTTGGAGGAAGGACATTGTTGTTGACATTGCGTCTGCTGTAACGAGACGAATGTCGTGGTGGTGACCACTCCATGTGGGATGATCTCTGATTGTCTTTCCGGTTTTATATGAGTTACCGTCAAGACGTTGAAGCTAGGAATGTGGCCTTCGCTTCGTTTGCTTTGACTGTGTCTGCTGTATCGAGACGAATGCTGAGGTGGAGCTGGGATTTTGCCGTCACTCCGCTTTGTTTCGACCATGAGGTCTTTTGCTGATGTTGCTTCTGTGTCCTGTTGGACTGCGAAGGAACGCCATTGTTGACATCTCGTCTACTGTATCGAGACGAATGTTGAGGTGGAGCTGGGATTTTGCCGTCGCTCCGCTTTGTTTCAACCGTGAGGTCTTTTATTGACGTTGCATCTGCATCCTGCTGGACTGCAGAGGAACGCCATTGTTGACATCTCGTCTGCTGTATTGAGATGAATGCTGAGGTGGAGCTGGGATTTTGCCCTCTCTCCGCTTGATGGTGTAACATCTGTGTCATGCTGGAATGAGGAGGCCCACCGTTGTTGGTCTTCGGGCTGCAGATGTGGCCATTGAGATTTGGAACTAGGGAATTTTCCATGGCTCCCTTTCATTGCGACTCTGAGGTCGGTTGTTGACGTCACGTCTGCATCAGGTTGGAGGGACGAAGAACGCCGGTGTTGATCTCTAAGTCGTTGATGTTGACGTCGAGACACTGAAGCTAGGGATCTTCCTTTGCTTCATTTGCTGACATTGTGTCTGCAATATTGCGACAAATGTCGAGGTTGTCTCTAGGTTATCTATGAACCGTCGTGATTTGGCTACGCTTTCTGATGGAGCCTGTTGGGAAGGTATGGTTCCCACTTTATCTGTGCCTCTGGATTGTATACAGGGATCGATGCGATCTCACCTGTAGGGCAAAAAGTTTCATTCTTTCATCATTTTTTTATTCTTTCCGCGATGCTCTATCAGTTCAGCTTTTTATATCGTGAAAATCGCGATTGCCCAATCATTTCGGCTATTTTTCGCGGTGCCTAATTATTTCGGCTATTTTTCTTTTTACTCGCTGTTTTTTATTGCGAGTTGCCCAATCATTTCGGCTGTTCTTGTATGCATACATTTTTACTTGCTGATTTTGTTGCAAGTTGCCCCATCATTTCGGATATTTCATATGCATTTTTTTTGGGGCTCGCTAATTTTTTTTTTGCGAGTAGGGGATTTGGGATCTGATACCAATCTTGGCATCAGCATCGCTGCAACTGGAATATTGCCAGGAGCGAATCATCATTTGCCATGAAAGGACTTGGAATTTGATACCGGTTTAGGCATCAGCATCGCTACAACTGGGATATTGCCAGGAGCGAATCATCATTTGCCTCTGTCGATGTTGAACAAAGGTGGCTTAGTAAACAGGGTTAAGGGTCCTGTCGGCTAAGGCTTTTGAATTCATGAGCCGTAAGGGTCTCACAAAGGTATTTCTCCCTACAAGTCGTGAGGATCTTGTAGGTGTGTTTTCTCCTTGGGAATCGTGAGGATTCCTAAGTGCATGTTCTCTTGTAAGTCGTAAGGATCTTACAAAAAGGTTTTCTCATTATAAGTCGAGAGGACTTACAAGTGTTGTTTGCTGTACAAGCATATCCCTAGTCACGGATGGGACTTTGTTAGGGAAATGTTTATTCGTGCCCGTAGATTGTATACAAGGGTCAATATGAGCCGCTTGTAGGGCAGTATCGAAGGTTGTGGGGGTTGCTTAAGAACAGGTTCGGATCTCTATAACTTAAGACTTTCAAATCTTATGAGCCGTGAGGGTCCCATATGAGAGTTCTCCTTACGAGTCGTGAGGATCTCACAAGTGTAATTTCTCCTTAGGAATCATGAGGATCCCTAAGTATGTTGCTCCCTTGTGAGTCGTAAGGATCTCACACGGGTGGTTTCTCCTTACAAGGTCGAAAGGACCCTGTAAGTGTTTTAACGAGGTTGCGCCCTTTCGGGTTTTCACAAACACTCGCCGGTAGCCCTGCTGTTTTTACTCACGGAGCCCTTTCGGGTTTTCATCCGTGCCTATTTTGCTTATGGACATACCGTTTTCCCTTTTTTTTAATTCTTTTAATTCTTTTTTTTAACGAGGTTGCGCCCTTTCGGGTTTTCACAAACACTCGCCGGTAGCCCTGCTGTTTTTACTCACGGAGCCCTTTCAGGTTTTCATCCGTGCCCATTTTGCTTATGGACATACCGTTTTTTTTGTTTTTTTGTTTTTTTGTTTTTTTTTACCACGCCAGCCTGAGGATGCCGCGGGTTGATAGTAGTTTAACGACGTTTCGGTCATTTGCAAGTTTTAGGACATTGCGGTCCGTCGTTAGTTTAGGGACGTTTCGGTCCGACGCCAGTTTTAGGACATAGTGGTCCACCGTCGCCGTATTTGAGGCGAATATCTAGTTTACTGACTTTTCGGTCTATGGGGCTTTCCCTATGAATGAGCATGATGCCCCCGGCATATCCATCTTTCTCGGAGCATGTGGTTGTGGCGGGCTCACCTTCCAGTTTTCGGACAGCGCGAGTTTGCCTTGTTGGTATTGGTCTTCAACCCAGTTTTTGAAGACGAAGCAATTTTCGAGTGGGTGACCCATTACTCTGTGGTATAGGGACAATAGTTAGGATTGTCAACGTCACCTGGTTGCAACGGACATTTTGGATCCGGCAGAGTGATAAGCCCGCTGCACACCGCTAGCTCGAACAGTCTCTTTGTTTTATCTCTGGGAAACGAGTAAGAACGTTTCAACTTCTCATTGAGGTATCGCGGCTTGTTGTTTTGACAACCAAATGGTTTCGGGTCACTCGGCTGTTGTTGAGCATTGGCGACGGAGGTCGCTTTTCCATTCCCCTTATCCCTTTTGTTCGATCCCTTGTTTGCGGGTCCGAGATTCTTTTCGGGTAGCGTGCGATTGCGCAGCTGAACGTTCTCGCAGCTCTTCTTTTCTTCCTCTTTTCCTGAGGTGGATTCTTTGAAGAGAGGGCTGAGAGTCATTTCTTCTTCAGAATTGCTCCCGAAGGTGAGAGCTTGCGATCCTCTGCTGTCAACCATGTAACCGTTGCCGGCAGTTTTCATATGCTCATTTGTCGTGCTCTGTTTCCGACGAGCTTCGCGCTTCAATCGTTGAACGTGCTGCCGGTGAGCAACGTATCCCTGCTACCAGTTTTTAAAGGCATTGCATTCTTCAGTAGGGTGTGCAATCTTCTGATGATATAAGCAAAAGTTAAGATGCATGTCCGCTTCATCAAGATATATATCGGTGGGAGAATTTCCTCTAAAAGAGGGGAGCTTCATTCCCATCGATATGGCTTTGGCGAACCTTTTTCTCATCTTGAACCTTCTTTTATTTGCGGCGGATGTACTCTGATCCGGTGGGAGTGTTTCGACCCTTTCATCTAGTCGCCGGCGTTTGGCTTTCTCGAATATGGCCATCTCGCGCTCTCGATCAGCTTTGCTTTTAAGACGGGCTTCGTTCAGGAATGCATTAATCATTTTGTCTGATGGTCCTAGAAGTTCTGGCTCAGACTGCCCCCAGCTTCTCTGTGTAAGGAGCTCCTTCGTCGTTTATCAACGAGTGAGAGATCACATGGCAGCTTGCCGCATAATCTTCAGATTCATCCGACGAGTCTTCTCCATTGTCATCATCTCCGTCCTTAATGACGTGGCTGAGAAATTCTTGGCGTGTGATTGGAGTCCGCGCTTTTTGATTGTATTCTTCCAATGCGTCAATCTGCTTTTGCATGTCCATGCACTTGTCACTAGGCTTCACGGGCTTTTTGGTCTTCTTCTTCGACGACTTTGACGGCTGAGTGTGAGCGCTTTAGCTACCATCACCGATCTTTGGAATTGGGCGCGGTTTCAGCATCCCCTCGATGATTTGAGGTTCGAGCGGGTTCTTCCATCTGACCGCCGGGCGCGTATGAAGATCACTCAGCATCCTTTTGGTTTTGGATAAAAGCACGACCTCCCATGGGGCTTCTTCAACAAAAGAACAAGTTGCCCCCGGTGTGTCTGTCTTCTTAGGAGTGTGCGGTTGTGGTGGGTTTACTTTCCACTTCTCAGATAGCGCAAACTTGCCTTATAGGTACAGATCCTCGATCCATCCCTTAAAAACGAAGCAATCCTCGATCGGGTGGCTTACCGTTTGGTGGTAAGGTCAATAATTGGGATTGTTGACATCGCTTGGCTGCAACGGACGTTTTGGATCCGGCAGATTGATGAGTCTGTTGCGCACTGCCAGTTCGAACAGTTTCCTCGTTTTATCCTGGGGAAACGAGTAAGGACGTCCCAGTCTCTCCTCGAGGGATAGGCGTGGACGCACGTTGTTTTGGAGAACAACTGGCTTTAAGTTGCTCGGTTGTTGTTGAGCGTTGGCGACGAAGGTTGCTTTCCCTTTGCCCTTTTCATTCTAAAGCTCCGTCTTTAAAGAGGAAGGCCTATGGCCCATCTGGTCCATTTGGGCCAGCTTGTCAATCAAGGCCTGGAAGGTGGTCGGCTTGAAGAACATCATGAACCGTGAGATGGTCACTTGCGGATCAAGGGTACCCACAAACATGCCTACTGCAGGAGCCTCTTCTATGCGTTGTTCGCATTTCGACCATAGGTTCCGCCATCGTGTTGCGTATTGGACCCACGTTTCGCCTAGCCTTATCCTGGCATTAACCACTAGCACTCGTGAATACCTGTGTAAACAGCAGCTCCATCTCCGTAAATATCTTGATAGAGTCATTTGGGAGTTCAGAGTACTACTCAAATGCCGTTTCCGACAGGCTGCCAACAAACTGGCGGAGCATCAATTTATCATCACCTCCAGTGTTGCCGCACATGGCTCTAAATTGAGCGACGTGCTGATGCGGATTTCCCATCCCCTTATATACGTGGAACTTAGGGATCGTATATCCCGGCGGGTAACTAATTTGGTCATACCAGCCCGGGTAAGGTCGTCCAGTTCTAGCAATTTGCCCAGCCACTTCATTTGCCTGGTGAGCTCGTATTTGCTGAGCTATATGGTCATCCAGTGCGGCCTTGGAAATGGTTTCTTCCTTGGCTGCTGAAAGAGCCGGAGGAGGATTCGATGTCTCTCCTTTGTCATCTTCAAGGACAATCGGAGGATCTTCAGCAGGAGGATCTTGCTGGATCATCATCCCTACCATATCTTGGAAGAGAAGCGCCATTTATTTTATGTTGGCCGCTTGATCTGCGGCTTCTTTGTCCTTCTTTTCGAGGACTCTGCATAGGTAGTCAGCGTCAGTTTCTTGTTCATGACGCTGCTCTGATGATGCCTCCGAGCTTTCTTTTGGCCCGGTAAGTGCGGCCATTGCAGTCATCATCTCCTGAAGCTTCTGTTGCTGCTCCTGGGCTTTCGTTACGGATCGGGTGAGCGGTCGGTGACCCGTCGAAGCACGGCTTTCCTCCTTTCCAGAAGCCATATAAACAGTGTGCACCACCATGCCCCCAGACTTGGGGTGCTTGTGCTCAGCGCGTTTACGGTTAACCATGTTCACAGGGGCTTTTTGCGGCCTCCTTTTCTTTTGAGTAGTTGAAGTTGAGGGGGCCGTTGTAGTGGGCGCCCAAGTAGCCGTTGCTTTTTGTGGCTTAACGGAGTAATCCTTCCCCTGCCGAACCTTCATCGTTTTCTGTCGGCGGAGATAGTCTTGATCAATCACCGACTCCTGGATCTGTCGCCAGACCTTGTAAATTTTAGAGGGTAGCCGTTGAGGGGGCTGCTCCAGCTTCTTCTCTGGAGTATCCTCCACAGGTGAAGGAGTTCTCTTCAGCACTGCAATAGGAGTGTTTCTGCGCACCTTGTTGAGCAGTTCAAAGTTGTTCTCGGTTGGAACAGCAACATCGATCCCTACCGTTGGAGTTGGCGGAGTTATCCCAGATAGGGAGTTTCCCCCAGCCTTCCTCACTCGGCGCCAGTGGCGACGTCGAGCGTGTCGTGTGGATGGAGTTGTCTCAGCCGTAGGGATGACCTCCTCATACCCCCTGCTTTGAGGAGAGACCGTTATTGGTGATGGCCTATCGAAGACTGACACCCATTGAGAAGCAATATCTAATCTGTCAAAGACAGACCTCTGGGCAGAGGAAGCAGCTTTGAGGACCTCGCCTGGAGCAGAAGCCGGAATGGCCATCATTGTAAAAACTGACTTATTGGAAGGAGAAGCCTTTCCAATGATTTCGTCCGCTTGAGCCGGGATGGCTATCCGCTTTGGGATGGCAACTTTGGGTATCGCGGGCTTGTAGACGCTCTGGCCCAATCTGTTGAAAACTGAGGTATTGAAGTTGGGCGACCCGTTGAGAGGGGTCGCGCCAGTGGTAAGCCGATCAAAGACCGACTTCTTTGGGAATTCTTGCAACGTCATTGTGGCATTGAAGCTCAACGGTGGGAGCATGGTCCCGAAGAATAATCCAGTGGTGGCCTGAGTTACCTGCTCCACTGGCATCTTGAAAAGGGAGGCCGCTTGGGGCCCATAAGTCACTCCTCCAGCAAGGACCGAGCGAGAGTTGCAGTTGCAGGCAGTGCAGTTTGAAGCCATTGATCTTCTATTTTCTGCACAGAGCAAGACACCAAATCTTAGTATCTCGAATCCACAGGCAACTACAGTAAACCGCGACTCGTTCGCGAACACGACACACGAAGTGTGGAGTGGAAAGAGGAAAAGGTCCCACCGGGCGTGCCAGAATCTGTTCCCCTCCGAATGGCGGCCGAGACGCGATAAACGTCTTGCCTGAGATTCGGGGTAGATGCTAATAGGTGTTATCCGTCCACCTTTCCGAAGATGCCAAGTTGATTTATGGCACCGTGTATCAAAGGTTTAAACGAATGCGGCCGATGTAGCAGACTTCGTCAGATTCCCCCTCGTTTGAGGGGTTTTTGATTGTGGGGACGCTCTTCCCTGCAGGCGCAAGCCCCTGCAGTTAATTACGCTACCGCATCGCGGTAACAACTTTCTCCTTCTCCAGCTGGTCACTTCGTGTCTTGGGTGTTTGTTTTGTTTGTGGTTGCCCGTGGATTGTATACGGAGACTAATTTATGTCGTCGCCCGTAAGACGTGGATTAGTCCAAATCCGTATTTTCTTAGATTTGGTTTTGGGGTTTTGGTTTGAGGATACGTTAGCCATATTTGAGGCTAAGATCAACTCAAACGTTTGTTAAGGATACGTTAGTCTAGTTTGAGACTAAGATCAACTTAACGGGATCGTTTAGATCCGACAAAAGAGCGTTTGGGCTCTATTGTTCCAGTTTAGGGACATAGTGGTCCATTGCATGTATGGCCATCGGGACCCGTCACCTCTCTGACGACGTTGAAGGATTACAACGACAGATGTCAGAGGAGTTCAGAGTTGTACCCTTGAACTAAAGTTGGTTGGGGAATCTATAGTCCAATTTGGAACTAAAGTCCGTTTGAAGGTTTAAGGATACGTTAGCCATATTTGAGGCTAAGATCAACTTAAACGGGATCGTTTAGATCCGACAAAAGAGCATTTGGGGCTCTATTATTCCAGTTTAGGGACATAGTGGTCCATTGCCAGTTTAGGGACATTGTAGTCCATCTCCAGTTTAGGGACATAGTGGTCCATTTTCAGTTTAGGGACATAGTGGTCCATGAATGTATGGCCGTCGGGACCCGTCACCTCTCTGACGACGTTGAAGGATTACAACGACAGATATCAGAGGAGTTCAGAGATGTACCCTTGAACCAAAGTTGGTTGGGAGACCTGTAGTCCAATTTGGGACTAAAGTCTGTTTGAGGGTTTAAGGATACGTTAGCCGTATTTGAGGCTAAGATCAACTTAAACGTTTGTCAAGAATATGTTAGTCCAGTTTGAGACTAAGATCAACTTAACGGGATCGTTTAGATCCGACAAAAGAGCATTTGGGCTCTATTGTTCCAGTTTAGGGATATAGTGGTCCACCATTCCCGTTTTGGGGACAAATGTTAGTTTAAGGACGCATTAGTCCATGAGTTTAAGGACCCCACAGTCTGTATTAATGTGTGGTTGTCGGGACCCGTCACCTCTCTGAAGACGTTGAAGGATTACAACGACAAATATCAGGGGAGTTCAGAGATGTACCCTTGAACCAATGAGTTGGTTGCAAGAGCAGATGTGCTCAGTTCAAGATGATTTGAGGACTTATGGCCAGTTTGGGCTAAGTCCAGTTATGTTTGAAATATTGGCCCTCTGTTGGTCCATTGAAGGAGAGGATTTGCCTCTAGAAACTTAGCCAATTGGGCTAAAGCTAGTGTTAAACACTAAAGACCAACAGTGTTGAACACTGGGAATAAGATTAACAAGTTAGTGTTAAACACTAAAAGATAACCAGTGTTAAACACTAGCAACAGGGCTTTCAAATTATTGTTGAACACTAAAGCAAATCAGTGTTAAACACTGGTAATCAGAGATTTCAAATTAGTGTTAAACACTAAAGCAAATCAGTATTAAACACTGGGAACAAAGTCTTCAGATTAGTGTTAAACACTAAGGAGAGAGGGGTCACGTGTGGACACGTGAGAGCGCCCTAAATGTGGAGCCAGATCTCCTTTTGTTTTATCCTCAAATCTGCGAATAAGTGTTAAACACTTTCATTTTTATTTTAGAGCATCACGTGTTGGCACGTGAAGGGGATCTGTGCGCCAATTGTTCAAACATTTGCTGAGGGGTCACGTGATAACACATGAGAGCGCCCAAAGGTTTCATTTCCTTTGCTTTTTCTTTCTGCGTTTTGGGAGTCACGTGGGAGCACGTGAGGCATTGCCTCAAAGCTTCTTCCTTTTTATTTTTGGGGATCTTTTTAGGGGTCACGTGGGGACACGTGACCCTGGTTTTATTCCTTCTTTTCTGATCACTGCGGATCGGGGTCACGTGTCATCACGTGACCAATATTCTTTATGTGCATGGAGATCTTTCAAGTCTCTTTATTTTAAGAATAAAATTCTCTGTAGGGTTAAACCCTAATTTTGTTTTGGAGGAATTAAATTCCTATTGTAAAAGAATTAAATTCTTATTTAGGGTAAAACCGTAATTTCTTTTTAAAGGAATTAAATTCCCAGATATGTAAAAGAATTAAATTCTTGATTAGGGTTAAACCCTAGTTTTGTTTTAGGAGAATTAAATTCTCAAAACTCAATTCCCCTTCTAAGTTTAGGATCTGCATGGCAGGATCTCGACCCGATGAGAATTAAATTCTCAACTTATGGGGAGATGTGCTCTGTGCAGATCTTCAACCAGAAGAAGAACTAAGTTCTTTTTTGTATAAGAGTTAAACTCTTGGATTTTGAGAATTAAATTCTCTGTTTGAAGTTTTGATTCCCTTTCTTTTCTCACCTAGGGTTTTCTTTTTTGAGAATTAAATTCTCCTTTCTTTTCTTCCCTCTTGAGAATTAAATTCTCCTCTCTCTGTTTTTCTCTCCAAAAAGGTCCCTTTCTCTTCTTTTCTTGGCTCCTATTTATAGGAGAAGGAAGAGAATCAATTTGTTTAGCAAATCTCTCATTAAAAAATTTGATTTGATTTCATAATTAATATAAGCCTTTAGATCATTCAGTGAATTTTATTCACCGTTGGATTTTAAATCCAAAAGATATTCTGTTTGTTATTTCGGTGAGATTTGGGGAGATCTTTCCTTATTTAAGATTTTTCCATAAATTGGTGGTTTTTAATGACCATTGGATTTTTAATCCAATGGTCCCCATAATCCTTTTCCATTTGGAAAGATTTAGAGAAATTTAGAATTTTAATTTTATTTCGAAAGATTTTAGAGAAATTTAGAATTTTAATTCTATTAAACTGTAAGGCTTTCAAAGCCTGTCACGTGACCCTTGGTCACGTGTGAGCACGTGACCCCCAAATTGGTTCCTTTAACAGCCGCTTGTTTATATTGTTGTTTTAACCATCATGTGTCAACACGTGACCATTGGTCACGTATGAACACGTGATAGCTCGTTGAGGTATTTCCTGATTTTTAATCAGGAAACAGATTTTAGAATTTAATTCTATTCATTATTTTAGAGGCCTTAAAAGCCCATCACGTGTGGACACGTGATGCCTCATAACTTTTGATCCCGGATGAATTATGAGGCCCATAATATATCAAATCGAAGGGTTTTTCGAGATGCTTCCAATACCATCAGAATTTAATAGTTCCTCCTTCGGGAAATTATCAAAATACAGGCCGGAAGATATTGGTTCGCATTTCCTTAAGCGTATCGCTGCCATTTGATACCTTGGACTCTTCTGCGCAGAAATTTTCGGCGGGAACAATGACCATTGTTATTTTCTTAACCTTAATGTTTATGTGTGAAATATGATTATTAATATTAGTTAATTATAATTGTTCTATGGTTGGCTTGTTGACCTATGTTGACATATTAACCATTATCATTTCATATGAAAGATGCTCTTTGATTCTTGCAAAAGTAATTAATATGAAATGATAATGGTCATTTCAAGATTAACCATTACAACTATCTTTAGCTAATTATTTATTTATCATAATTCACATATATGTGAGAAGGTTGGCATTATTCTTCTCACTTTATCATTCTCATTCTCTCTCATCCTCTTCCTCTTTCTCAAAGCTCTCCCCTCTCATGAGTTGAGAACCATTGAGCTTGAGATAAATCCCTTAAAATTACTCTCTACCCTTTCTAAGGTTCTAGGTTTAGCACACCAAGCACCTTAGTTACTTCTAGTTTGAGGTTGGAGCCAAAGGTAGAGGCCCTCGGGTGGATCTTTCTTCGGCAAGAGAAGGCGACGAGGAGAACCCGTTCATCACACTCCAAGGAGCAAGAAGAGAAGGACTTAAAGACTTACGTATAACCCCTTAATCGAGTAGCTAGCTCTTTTAGCTTGGTAGTTAGTTTATGTTTAGCAAAGATCCCTCCTTTGGTTAGTCCATGTTGCCTAGTGTTGTAAAAATCGAATTTTTCATAACGTTTCCGCCTCCCCGTAAGCACTGGGGTGGGCAACGTGGACTTACACAAGTTTGAAGGGGGTTTATTGTTGGAGTAGGTGAGAAAAATGGACGGTAAAATTTAAAAATTTCTGCAAGGATACCGCAATGATCTATCGTTAGATCAAGTCGAGACCTGTTATGCATTCATTAATATAACATTTTGAAAATTATAAATACTATTTTATAATTTAAATATGGATATTATGAGTTACGAAAAGCGTATGATGTATGGATTTTGGGTTTTCGTAGATTAATATCCTCATGTGTATCATTTTGAGAGAAAATGACAATATGAGATATTTTAAAATTGATAAGTATTTTATTTTGAGAATGATATAGGATTTTGGTGTAAAGTTAATATTTTATTTGTAAAAGTGAAAGATGGAACATGTTGAGATGTATCATGCCCTCATGTGCATCACAACCTCCCTCCAACACATGATGGCTGATTGATCGTTTCTGTGTCGTGTTTAGAAATGTTTTACAACCAAAGAAATTTATACCGCAATCAATTAACGGTGTCTATTGTAGTTTCGTCGGTGAATGCGGATCGTCCACTGAGAAAATGTGATTTGTTCGTTATCATTTTAGTTGAGTTGAAAATTAAAAGATGTAAGAAAACGATTCAATATTTGTGAAATTTAGTTTCAAGAATCATCAAGAAATAGATCTAAAATCAAGAAATGATAGAGATCAAGAAAATGTCCAAATAGTTTGAATTATCAAGATTTGTAAAGAGGCTTGTCGGAATTGATCCAATTGATAGTGATGATGAATACTAATGATTACAAATTCTTATCTATTGAACATTTGTTGCTAGATCGATGACAATCAATGAGCTTTAGGGATCTATTGAAGAAACTAGGGTTTCTCCATCATCATCCTTTATCCTTTCATTGATTATCATTCAAATTCTAGCCTCCAGCAAATTAAATCACCGATCATTGATCTCTAATTTGGAGCGAAAATATTCAAGAAAGCGATCTCGCTCAAATTAGGTTTTCGATGATTAAATTTCCTAAAGTTTACAAAACTCATAAGACTTAAGAATTGTTCAAGAATTTAATCATCATTATCTACCTATTTTCTCAATTCCGCTACAAGCGGAGTTTTTACTCACCCATCATTATAAAGCAATCAAGAACTAAGAATATCATAATGCGAGAATGAATAGAAAACAAGAATAAAGATTTTCACCTTTATTTAGATCTTCTTCAAATTACAATTCTCACTCAAGTTTACAAGACTAGCTGTAGCTCACTCAATTGAGAAGGAATTTGGCGTCGATCTTTGCGTGGCTCGATCGTCGTGAGTCGCGAATCGTCGTGGATCTCTTGCTCGGATGAAAATCGGCGTTGCTTCAAAGGCTCGTTGAAAACTTGCTTGAATCGATACTCGATGAATCTTGATTTGGCTCAAATGGTGTCACTTCACTTGATTTGAATTGATTTGGATTTTGCTAGAAATTGTACCCTAATTGATGAACAACTATCAACCCTTTGTAATGAAGCCCTAGGAACCTTTTTATAGCTTTCCTTTAGCTCCCCTTAGAAGCTTGGCTTATCTTCTACTAGAAGCTAGGTTGTTATGAAACTTGCATAAGAAGCTTGGTAGGTATTAAGCTTGCATAAGAAGTTTGGCTGTTAGAAGGGAAGCTTCTGGAGAAATCTACACAATTTGAAGCGTTTTGGAGAAACTTGGAAGTTGAAAAGAAGCCTCGGGGAAAATTACCAACCGCCGATGAGTCGGATCGGCCGCGGATCCGCGGCGGATCGGCCCGACTCGGCCGCGGATCCGCGGCCATATGAGGTGATTTCTGCATTATTTTTCCAGGGTAATTCTTATGTTGGTTTTATGGCACTTTCTTGATGTCTGGAATATTTTTATACTTTCTTGTTTACTGCCAGATCATAAGTCTTGGACTTGACGCGTTTTATCAACAGTTCCGGCTTTTTTACCTGGAAAATTTCCTGCATGCAATCTCGAGACAAGGATTGATATATACAGATCAATGCAAGTAGTAATAAACACTTAATTTCCCTTTAGAATGCCGATTATAACTATAACACAGTGTATTTGGTATTTTCTAGATGAATTCTTAATCTGTGTTATAATTACAATAAACACCTATATATGAATGACAAGAGTAGGGAAATTAACGTGTTGAGAATGCACTATTTTCGACTGATCAAATTCCCCCAAAATTAATTTTGGTCGTCTCGAGCAAACTTGTTTTATTCTTATTTAAGAGAAGGAGAAAATATAAGAAAAAGAAAAACTAACTAGCACACTTTCGTAGGCAACACGATTGCACTGAGCACGTGCAACAAGCCTTTAAACTGTCCCTAGTATGAGAAGTGTTGTCTCCTGAGGGTTTTCAGCGGATTGCACCCACAAAATCCCATAATAAAAAGAAGACTGTGAAAGTTACATGTAAAGATAAGAATTGTAAAAGAAAGACTTTGAAAATTAGAGTTTCCAACTATACTAGCTTTTCGGTTGTCATGAGCCCTATCTTAATAGTCATGAAAAAATATTAGAAATCACATCATCACTCAATAAAATATCGTCTTTATTCTTCATTCCTACTTTTCTTCCAAACATCGATCATATAACTCTACGTGTGTGTAAAGAACATCCCTATACTCGGAGAATTTAATTCAAGCTATCATACTCTTGTCCATCTACCTCAGTACTTTTTAATCGGTGAATATTTAGATGGATTTGCTCACACATTTTTCATGCGACCGTTAATACTTCTTGAGGTACTAACCGACCGATTACTCATGTGCTCGCTGATTAGGCATAAGTAGCATTTTCCTCGTCTTGCAACACCTAAGGCTTAGCAGTGACTCCCAAACTAGTTGGTCTAAGACACTAGGTGATGAAGCACCTTCGCTATATATATATTTTTATGCTGTCTTGGTGATAACAAAACTAGTGTCCATTTTTCTACACCATTTTATCTTTTATTCATTTATAATTTCCTTCATACTTTGGCTTTTAGACAAGAGCATTTCAAGGTATCCTCTACTATCCCGAGTTTCAAGACGTGTGTAAGTGCATATAGTAGGGTATCAACGTTCAAATATTTGGCTTCCAGAATAGGAACTATTTTTCAGACTTATTTTTATTCTCAAATTAGTGCCTTCTTTCATCTTACTAACCCTTGGGACAACGGCTCATAACTACTTATTAGTAGTTCGTTTAAGAAAACTTCTAAATTTCTTGTTTTTCTTAAATTTTTCCAATCTTTTGGATGTAATTTTTCACTATCTAGTCTTTTATTATAAAATTAAATATTAAATATTTTTTTATGTTTTGTGCTTATGCAAGGTATGATGCAAAATGATGTGTAAATAAGCACAAACCTTCCCCAAACTTGTTTTCAACAGTGTCCTCACTGTTGTCATCTGTTTAAGCTCAGAAACCTGTAGACTTGGGAGGAAATATTTGTTAAAGGGAACATGAAATATGATCGTGAAAATCTCCCCCAAACTTATTCTTTTATTTATGTACAAGAATTTTTATTGTTTTGTTTTGTATTTTTTTCTATTTTTTTTTATAAGATGTATGTGCAAGTTGACTCACCTCCATTCTAAAGATATGACAAAATTACCAAATCATGGAGGTGAGGTGGAGGAAAATCAGTCATTATAAAGCGGTTCCTGTAAAAACAGGAGCTCCTCCGAGGGGTCAGTGGAAAAATACGGTTTTATTCTATCTCCATTTACTTTGAAAATTATACCGTTTTCAACATTTTCAACCTCAACTGCCCCGTGCGGGTATACATACCGCACAACAAAAGGTCCTTTCCACCGAGATTTTTGCTTACCCGCATGAAGATGGAGACGTGAATCATAAAGAAGGACTCGTTGACCAGGTGTAAAAGTTTTTCTCAAAATATTTTTATCGTGAAATACCTTAGTCCGGTTCTTTACAATTACAGAATTATCGTAAGCTTCATCGCGGAGTTCGTTTAGCTCGTTTAATTGCAGCTTTCGAAAGTTGCAGGCTTGATTTAAGTCAAAGTTAAGTTCTCTAATGGCCCACATTGCTTTGTGCTCAATCTCAAACGGAAGGTGACAAGCCTTTCTAAACACTAGTCTGTAAGGAGACATACCTAGATCGGTTTTATATGCAGTTCGGAACGTCCAAAGAGCATCCTTCAATTTGGTTGACCAATCTTTTCGATTTTTAGAAACTGTTTTCTCCAAAATTTGTTTGATTTGTCTGTTTGAAACCTCAGCTTGCCCGCTCATTTGGGGATGATAGGGTGTGGAAAGTTTGTGGTTGATTGCATATTTCCGCATCAAAGTCTCGAAAGACCAATTGCAGAAATGCGTCCCGTTATTGCTAATGATAGCGCGATGGTGTCCAAATCGCGAAAAGATGTTTTCTTTAAGGAACCTAATGATAACCTTTTTGTCATTAGTGCGACAAGGAATAGCTTCTACCCATTTCGAGACGTAATCAACCGCAAGCAATATGTACAAATTCCCGAAAGAGTTGGGAAAATGACCCATAAAGTCAATACCCCAAACGTAAAAAATTTCAACCACCAAGATGGGTTGAAGTGGCATCTCATTTCTCCGGGAAATCCTACCCATATGTTGACACTGTGCATAGGTTTTGCAATGATCAAATGCATCTTTGAATAAAGTCGGCCAATAAAAGCCGCATTGCAAAACCTTCTTCGCCGTCTTTCGAGGACCGAAATGACCCTCACATGCCTGATCATGACAAAAAGATAGAACACTCTTGAATTCATCATTAGGGACGCATCTGCGAATGATCTGGTCAGGAAAATACTTAAACAGATATGGTTCATCACAGTAAAAGTATTTTACTTGGGATAGAAATCGATATTTGTCTTGTTTTGACCATTCACAGGGAATAAGTCCCGTAGCAAGATAATTCACAATATCCCCGAACCAAGGTTCAGTGGATACTTTCAAGAGTTGTTCGTCTGGAAAAGAATCATTGATCGGCAGGGTCACATGTGAAGAAGAGATGCGCGAAAGATGGCCGGCTACTACATTTTCACATCCTTTCTTATCTTTAATAACCAGATCAAATTCTTGTAATAGAAGGATCCAACATATTAGCCTACCTTTAGCATCCTTATTCGCCAAAAGATGTTTCAAGACGGAATGGTCAGTGTACACAACAATAGGTGAACCAATCAAGTAAGGCCTGAATTTTTCTAATGCAAATACAACTGCCAAAAGTTCTTTTTCGGTAGTTGTATAGTTAATTTGAGCATCATTCAGAGTCTTACTTGTATAATAGATCACGTGTGGCATCTTTTTAATGTGCTGTCCTAAGACTGCACCAACTGCAAAATCTGATGCATCACACATAAGCTCAAAAGGGTGGTTACAATATGGAGAAGATAGAATGGGGGCTGTAGTGAGAGAGTGCTTGAGTGAGTCAAATGCAGCCTCACAATCCGAGTCAAAGCGAAAGGTTGTATCCTTGGTCAAGAGAAGAGTTAAGGGTCTAGCAATTTTGCTAAAATCCTTAATGAATCTCCGATAAAAGCCTGCATGGCCAAGAAAGGATCGTATATCCTTGACGCATTTGGGATGAGGAAGGTTTTGAATGACATCTAATTTAGCTTTGTCAACCTCAATGCCTTTTCGTGAAATAACATGTCCAAGCACAATTCCCTCTTGGACCATGAAATATTTCTCCGAATATCGAGAAATCGTCCATGAAAATCTCCAGAAAATTCTCGACCATGTCCGAGAATATCCCCATCATACACCGCTGAAATGTAGCGGGAGAATTACATAACCCAAAAGGCATGCGTCTATAAGCAAAAGTACCAAAATGACAAGTAAATATGGTTTTATCTTGATCCTTTTTGGCAATAGGGACCTGGTTATAGCCAGAGTATCCGTCCATGAAGCATTAATATTCTCGTTCAGCTAAGCGTTCTAACATCTAGTCAATGAAAGGTAGAGGAAAGTGGTCTTTCCTCGTTGCGGCATTGAGTTTTCTATAATCAATATATACACGCCACCCAGTTTGAGTGCATGTCTGGATTAGCTCATTAGCCTCATTTGTTATGACCGTGATGCCAGATTTCTTAGGGACTACATGAATTGGACTTACCCATTGGCTATCGGAGATTGGGTAAATGATACCACTGTCAAGGCATTTGACGATTTCTTTCTTCACCGCATCCTTCATGACAGAGTTTAACCGTCTATGTGGCTATTGGGTTGGCTTGGCTTCATCCATCAGATGTATATGATGTTCAACAATCAAGGGACTAATCCCTTTGATGTCAGCCATAGTCCAACCAAACGCCTTCCTATTAGATCTCAATACCGTCAAAAGCACATTCTCTTGCTCTGAGGCTAGAGAAGCGAATATGATCACAGGTAAGGACTCATTCTCACCTAAATATGCATATTTAAGATGAGAAGGTAAAAGTTTGAGATCTAATGCTAGCGGAGAAACTATAGAAGGTGGGGTTAAAGAATGACATTCAGAGTCACGAAGAAGCTCGTAGCCTGCAAAGGATATAGACTCGGAAAGTGAAGAGTCACAAAGTTCAGAGTCAAGAGTGGAAAGAGTGTCTTCACCAAGATGTGCAAGATCAAACATTGATGTGCTAGTGTCGTCGAGATCTTCAAAGCAAAGTTCATCAACTTCGCAATTTTCAGGAGTAATCTCGTGGACAGAACATACATCAAGTATGTGAGCAGAGGGTTCAGACGACTGACTTCCAATTTTATAGATGTTCAGTTCAATTGTCATTTTTCCAAAAGATAGGTTCATTGAACCGTTCCGACAATTAATGACAGCATTGGAAGTGGCAAGGAATGGTCGACCCAAAATCACCGGAATTTGGTTCTGTGGATTCGCTACAGGATGTGTATCGAGAACAATAAAGTCCACAGGGAATATGAATTCCCCGACTTTTATCAACACATCCTCCAGTTCACCCCTAGGTTTGGTGATTGATCGGTCTGCCATTTGGAGAGTGCAATGAGCTAGTTTTAACTCTCCAATCCCTAACTGCTCGTAGACCGAATATGGAAGCAGGTTAACACTTGTACCAAGGTCAAGTAAAGCACAGTTAATGTTTTTACCCCCAATAGAAATCGAGATCGTAGGACATCCTGGGTCCTTACGTTTCTTTGGTAACTGTGGGGTGAAAGCAGTGCTAACATTATTTGTCATGAAGACCTTTTTTGGCACTTGAGTCTTCCTCTTCCCAGTGCACAAGTCTTTAAGAATTTTCGCATAAGTAGGGACTTATTGAATAGCATCTAGGAGAGGGATGCTGATGTTAACCTGTTTGAACATTTCCATAATCTTCTCCATATGTGGACTCGATTTGTTTCCCCTTAACCGATTCGGATAAGGGGCTTTAGCAATAATAGCTGGGTCCAACATTGGAGAAGGTGGTGTGTGTGGAACTGATCCCAGAATAGAAGTGGGGATCGTCTTTGGTGGACTAGAAGAGATATGCTGAGGGTTTGAGCCTTGGGAAAAATGAAGAGTATGCTCGCAAGAAGGTGGCGGGGTAGACGAACAAGGATCAGAAGTATAAGTAGATGTGGAGGGAAAAGTGGAAGTGAAAGCCGGGGTGTTATTGATTAATTCATCTTGATTATCAATCTCTTCCCCAACTTGATTATTCAGCACTCTTCCGGATCTCAACGTTGTAATTGCATTCATATTGTAGTGTTGTGAATGTTTAGGATTCGGTAGGGGTTGAGACAGAAGTTTCCCTTTCTCTCTAGCACTCATTTCGGCTTTTAATTGTGCAATTTGTGTTTCCATCGATTTTATACTCTCTTGGGAAGCAGAGTTTTTCTTTATATCATCGACAGAAGTCTTTATTTCAGCCGAAACTTGCATGAATTTTTTTAGAATCAAATTCATAGTTTGTGCGAGTGAAGATGATTCATCAGTACCGGTCAACTGCAAAGGATTATACGGTGCAGGTGTGTTGACCGGATTTTGAAAGTTTTGTGATTAGTAAGGGTGCTGAGTCAGTTGTAGTGGTTGCTGTTGTGGTGGAGGACCCCTTTGGAAATTGTTTTGGTTTGGAACCATGTTTTGAGTTTGTTGTTGGTTCCAAGCAAAGTTAGGGTGATTCCTCCAACCCTGATTATAAGTGGAAGAATACGGATCATTTCTAGGTCTTTTGTAACATTTCAAAAAAATAAAATATTATTTTTAGGAATTTTTATAATTTAATATTATTTTAATGAATATTTTAATATTTCGGTATAATTAAATACAGATAAATGGGAAAAAAATATGGAAAATTCTAAAATATGGTATTTTATGGAATTATACCATTTTTAAGTTTTTATGATTAATTATATACTAATTTAGTGCTAATCGCGATTAAAAATCGCTAATCGGTTTTTTAGCATTTTTGTGCAAACATGCACATATCATTTTTTTTGTTTTACACTTGTGCATTTCTACCATGTTACTTTGGGTTTACTATTGGTGTGAGAAGGATTTGGGTTAATGAAATTAGAAAAGAAAAGAAAAGAAAGGGAAAAATGATATTATATTGAGGTATGGGTGAGAAAGAGTAGGTGAGGGTGTTGACTTGGCCATTTCCCTTCATTCCTTCACTCATTTCTTTCCCTCTTCCTTCAATGCTGCTGCTGCTCCTGCTCTTCACCTCCTTCCCCTCTTCAACTCCTCAAAACACATCCAAAAACACCTCAAAACCCTATCCCCACTTCACAAAAATTGTTCCCAAGCTCACTAGCTACACATTGGACCAAGAAAGTCTTCATTTTGGCGCTGTTGAGGATTCATGAGGGTCTTATGAGGTAATTTCTTCACAATTAGAGTGTTATTGCTTGTGCTTAAGCTTCAATTCAAGTTTCATATCGATATCGTGTAATTTGGTGTATTTTGGACCAACTTAGAGAGGGTTAGGGTAAAGTTGAGATGTTGCTTTGCAATTGGACTTAAATGGTGACCTTAGACCCTATATTGACCAAAACACTGGCCTAGCACAACCTGAAACCCAAAAATACGGAATTACGGAACTTTTCATGTAGGTTTGTGTGATTTGTGAAGGTGTTCTGGAATCTGGAGCAACCCGGGGGCACCAAAAATAAAATTGAGCTGACAGGGAGTCGTGCAGGCACCTAGGAAGCTACCACCAAGACCCGAGCCCCTAACTCAAACCTACGGCCGCAGATTTAATCATTCTGGCCGCAATTTGCGGCCAGAGTAGAAGAGAATCGGTCCATTTTTGTTCCAGGGCTCATTTTGCACTAAATTAGACCCCTCCTATATGCAGTTTTGGCTAATTGTCATCTGGGGAAAATCTGGGAGCATTTTGGTGTGTTTTAGGCGATATTTTCCGTATTTTTAAATGCACTTTCTTGATATTTGGATTTGTATTTGGTTGTCGGGTGTTCGTACATCGACAACAGGGGTTGTTTGTTGGATTTGCATGTTTGGGCCATAGGTTCCAACCTATGAGCACACTGTGCGCTGTATCGGTTTTCTGCCTTGATTTTCATACGCATTGCTATGGTTGATCATTGTAGGTACCTTCACGTGGATTCTGAGGCGACGGAGCATGGCGTTATCGACACCGACACGCAGGATACAGGTGAGTAGATCTATATCTACGGGGAGAAGTCGGGTGGATGGCTTATAGCACCCCCGCAGTTCGTGGTGATGTATACGAATACGTATACACACAGATATTGATTATATTTTGTTGAGATTATTGATGATAAAGATGGATATTTGGTATTTTTGGATTGGTTTAGTGTAGTTGCGAAACCCTAGAGTAGTGGTCGCACTCACACACGCACGCACACACATACTTGCATACATTCTTTCTTTTATATGTGCGTATATGGGAATATATATTTATGTGTTCACATGGGTATGGGACTATGTGTTCATATACTGGATTTGTAGATAGTATTTGGAATTTGAGATGAGTCGATGATATTGGGCTTGAGGCCAGAAGATCGGTGATGTGATTTGGTTCGTATTGAGATACGACATGATGTTTTAGCGGTCTTTTGACGTAGTGATTCTTACACACAGACATACATACTTAGGTGGTATCAGTATTGTACTAGACGTAGATCAGTACCCCGATCATGATATTTGATAAAGAGAATGCCAGGTGAATAGTATGATGAATGTGATATTAACCCGTACCCAGATTTGGGGATGCCGTACGACGGATTTACGTACGAGCTATATTTTGATGATTGATCCGCACTCTTGACTTGGGATGTATGATTATAGATATGGTATCGGATATGATATTATTGAGGCAGGATCACCGACTAATATATATACAGGTATGTATATGTATCGACTCAGATGTTAGGCGGTTTCCTTACCTGTAGTCCAGCTTGTTAGCTTAGCCCTTTAGTTTAGTTTAGTTGTTAGATTAGATTCGATTCTTACCTATTTCAAAAACTAACGAATCGTGGGTATTTTAAAAGACAGCCCAAGGGATCCTACGGATATTTCAAAGGACGTATCTTTTCATAAAAACACCGTAGCCCCTATTTTCAAAACCCCATGATTTGTGTTATTTCAAAAGGCACCATTTGTAGGACTTATGTTAGATTAATGCAGATTAGTTATATTTGCGTCTAGTTTTCAGCTCCCGCTCATTATTGTGGTTCGCTTCGCATCGCATGCTTATATTATGTTTCATACTCCATTATTGATATCATGCTGTTAGGACACCAGCACCATTACCAATGATGCGTATGTACCACGTACACTTACTTGCCGGCTCACACACATCTTCATCGGTAATTGCCATGTCACGTACACCTTAGAAAATATTATTTCTTGACACAGCCTGTTAGCTAATAGTTTAGACATGATATTAGTGTACTTGCCTTATATGTTAGTTTAGACATTGTAGTTATTACTTGCTACTTCATGCATACTGTTATTCATTGTTATGCCGCATTCATGGATTCTCATGCATATATTCACTATTTTACGTGTTATTGAGGTTTTGGATTCGGATTTCCATGAGATTTTCTGGATTTGGAGGAAAACCGCAAAAACATAAATAAACATTTTCTCTCTTTTAAAATAAAAAGTGCGGTTTTCCCATGATGTATGAGTCGTCCACCATGAGTTTGCTGATGGATTTCGAGACCCGATTCGAGGAGACGGATGAACCGTTTCGGGTACATGGTGGACCCGGTAAGGTACCCCGGGACAAGAAGCGCGTGATGATGACGATGTGAGCCTGGCAGGGGAGCACTACCTACCGGTGATTTAACCCGACGCGTCGGATATCCGGAGGATACCGCCGTGGTCTTGAGATTGATGGTAGGGGCCGGTCTGGACTGACGGCGCCCTGGATATTGAGACTGAGACATTGAGATTTCGAGATATTGAGATACTGATATTTGATGATACAGGCCGGTCCGGATAGCCGGAGCCTGAGATATTGAGATATTGGGATTTATGTTTTGTGTCGATGCTAGACACTGTTTATGCTGATTTCATTTATGTTACCTCATTTTAAAAATGCAGAAATCTAACTAAGTTATAAAAGCAGTTCCTTCAGTATATGTATTCTGTTTTCATGCATTCATACATCATCCATATGATATATTGTTATCTGAGGCATTGACACGAGAACTTGGTATTACTGTCATTTAGAAGTATACCCTAGCCATTGCTATAGGCTGCTGGTTATTTTTTTGAGGATGTATATTGATCGTATGACCTAGGATTGCGTCATACATGCGATTTCTGTTCATAGATATTTTCTATTCACGAGTTGGCAACTCACCCCCGTTGTGCCACAGTTTCTTGCAGGTTCTGCCGTACAGGTTCCATTGCGGCATTTTTGGCATACTGCTTCCTTGCGGGTGAATTGCATTTGGTAGGTAGGTTCTTTTGTATCAAGAACCACCATTGTACTTGTATTATTCATTGTATC
The DNA here is from genome assembly GCA_030015575.1 of Agapanthus africanus. NCBI lineage: Eukaryota > Viridiplantae > Streptophyta > Magnoliopsida > Asparagales > Amaryllidaceae > Agapanthus > Agapanthus africanus. Next base: position 84,578,834 of record JASDDO010000026.1, on the reverse strand, counting down.
TAGAATTCCATCAACCAAAACTTGTATATTGTTTCAGACTTAGACATTAGTGATGTATTATTCGACCTTAGAGTCGCGCTTAGTAGTATTGCGGTTTTCATGCTTATTGGGTTTCTGTTGAGTTTGATCCTCGCCATTCGGCGTTGTATATTATATTGCTTGCGTGGTTGTGACCGTTGATTGACGAAGAGCTAGCTCCCGCTTGGGGATGCCTTTTATCATTGCATATATATATTTTTCTTGTTGTACCCCGTTCGGGGCCAGTATTTACAAAAGAGACTCTGCCGAAATTTTTAGAAAAGACCGTACATTTTTAAAATGCATATTCGACTTAGTTATTTAAAAACCTTGACTTCAAAACATGTTTTCTTTACCTATTAAAAACCAGTTTTCTTTATTTATCCTTAAAATGGTTTTAGATTTCTGGGCTTTTGGCTTACTTGGATCAGATGGAGTCCTATAGACTTCATATGGTTCAAGGGCCAGTCACGTGCTCTTTCGGGTCGTGACATCTTTGTTGGAAAGCAGCATTGGTATGCTCTTGACCTTGAAACGGAGAATTCAATGGACATTCTTCCGTAAGATGAGATGGATCAGAACAGTATCCACAGACAGTTTTGGAAAGTGACATCTGAATTAGAGATGCTACTAAAAATTTATGTTCCATAGCTTCGAGTTTCTTTTGCATTGCAGCCATTTCAGCTCTAACTCCTATGGAAACATCAAGTTGATGAATGCCACCCTTAGACGATGACTGGTTTACACTCTCCCACTGTAAAGTTCTTTCAGCGAAATATTCTAAAAATCTCCAGGCTTCACCATCATCTTTATTCATGAAGGTGCCTTGACACATGGATTCAAGGGTCTGTTTTGTTGTAGGATTAATGCCCTCATATATGATTCTGCACAGATCCCATCTAGGAATTCCGTGATGAGGACATTGAACTAACAGATCCTTGAAGCGTTCAAAACACTTCGAGAATGGTTCATTTGGAAGCTGGGTAAATTGATTTATTTCGCTACGGACTCGAGCTGTCTTATGATTATGGTAGAATTTCTTTAGGAAAGCTGTTACGAATTCTCCCCAGTTCGAAATAGAATGTGCGGCTGTGTTATAAAGCCACTTCTCGGCTATATCGCACAAAGTGAACGGGAGAAGACGTAATCTCACAGCATCTACAGAAAGCTGTGAAGTACCCATCATAGTGCATACATTTTCAAATTTGGTAATAAAGACGTATGCGTCTTCAGACTCAAGACCGTGATATTTTGGTAGAAGATTGATGTATTGTGGTTTGATTTCAAAATTGTCCCCATTGGCTGGTGGAATGGTAAGACAGGTCGAAAGAGGACCTCGCATAGGATAACATCTCTCTTGTAGAGAGATGCGGGACGGATTCTGCACACCTGTAGACAGTGGCAGAGTAGTGTTAAAGAAGTTCGATGGAGATCCGTCCATCGAAGTGGGTGTGGTAGTGGGTGAAGAAAAAGTAGATGTAGAAATACCGAATTCGGAGTCGATAGGAGGAACGCGGACAAGACGGGCACTAGAATCCCGTGTCCAGCCGAGCATGCACTAAATGGTTTAGCACAAGTGGCAGCGTTGGTGATAATTAGAGAAAAAGTGGATTGGTGTTTGTTTTGAAAAATATGGATTTTTGAAAAATTCAAACAAATAATGCACAAGCAACCCTAATTCTAATGGTCATCTAGGTCAAGTCTCTAGACCGCTCCTAGACTTCCAGAAGACAAGTCGCAAGATAGATCCTCTACTGCCTCTTTGCCCCTTCTGTGGTTAGGTAAGTGCCAGGTAAGTGGGAGGTTCTCCACTACGTAAGTAGTGGGCCTAATTAAGTAACCACTTGCCTTAGACACACTTGCCTTAGACACCACAAAAGAAACGCGGATAAGCAATAGATTACCCACGACCTCCTTCTGTCCTAATTGAGCGCGACGGTCCTTAGAGTCATGTCTAGATATTTTTTAGTTAATGAGGGTGATGCAGATGCAAGTTTTGTAATTTCTGGGGCTTAGGAAGGGTAATGAAATCCCCACCTAATCTGAATTTGGTCTTTGCCCCTTAATTTCCGTATTAAAAATGCAAACAACCAAGATCAAACATGCAACAATTTTTCTTTTTGCGGCGCTGCGAATTTTTGCAAAGAAACCTGTAGAAATTGGTTAATGGATAGAGCAGGGAGGAGATAAGAAAGACAGAGATTCACCAAGAAAATTTGGTGCACTGAAACCTCTAGAATACCGCGGATCCGCCGCGAGATGCTACTTTTGGCCGCGGATGCGCGGTTTCGTGATTAGATCCCTGCACAAAAATTTCAACAACTGCTCCAATTGCCTCTCTGGACTTTTTTTAGATGTCCTGAATTTTTTTTTTCTCGCTCCAGAGATTCCAGATCTCCTTGCAACAAATCACAACAAATCGTTAAGCGCTTGTTGCGGATTTTGATCTAAAAATTCTGATGTAATAATAAAATTTTCAACTCAATTAACGAAAACGAACAAATTAGCACACGATCCCTGGCAACAGCGCCATTTGATTGATCGTTTCCATGTCGTGTTTAGAAATGTTTCACAACCAAAGAAATTTATACCGCAATCAATTGACGGTGTCTATTATAGTTTCGTCGGTGAATGCAGATCGTCCACTGAGAAAGTGTGATTTGTTCGTTATCATTTTAGTTGAGTTGAAAATTAAAAGATGTAAGAAAATGATTCAATATTTATGAAATTTAGTTTCAAGAATCATCAGGAAATAGATCTAAAATTAAGAAATGATAGAGATCAAGAAAATGTCCAAATAGTTTGAATTATCAAGATTTGTAAAGAGGCTTGTCGGAATCGATCCAATTGATAGTGATGATGAATACTAATGATTACAAATTCTTATCTATTGAAGATTTGTTGCTAGATCGATGACAATCAATGAGCTTTAGGGATCTATTGAAGAAACTAGGGTTTCTCCATCATCATCCTTTATCCTTTCATTGATTATCATTCAAATTCTAGCCTCCAGCAAATTAAATCACCGATCATTGATCTCTAATTTGGAGCGAAAACATTCAAGAAAGCGATCTCGCTCAAATTAGGTTTTCGATGATTAAATTTCCTAAAGTTTACAAAACTCATAAGACTTAAGAATCGTTCAAGAATTTAATCATCATTATCTACCTATTTTCTCGATTCCACTACAAGCGGAGTTTTTACTCACGCATCATTATAAAGCAATCAAGAACTAAGAATATCATAATGCGAGAATGAATAGAAAGCAAGAATAAAGATTTTCACCTTTATTTAGATCTTCTTCAAATTACAATTCTCACTCAAGTTTACAAGACTAGCTCTAGCTCATTCAATTAAGAAGGAATTTGGCATCGATCTTTGCGTGGCTCGATCGTCGAGAGTCGCGGATCATCGTGGATCTCTTGCTCGGATGAAAATCAGTGTTACTTCAAAGGCTCGTTGAAGGCTTGCTTGAATCGGTACTCGATGAATCTTGATTTGGTTCAAATGGTGTCACTCCACTTGATTTGAATTGATTTGGATTTTGCTAGAAATTTTACCCTAATTGATGAACAACTATCAACCCTTTGTAATGAAGCCCTAGGACCCTTTTTATAACTTTCCTTTAGCTTCCCCTAGAAGCTTGGCTTATCTTCTACTAGAAGCTAGGTTGTTATGAAACTTGCATGAGAAGCTTGGTAGGTATTAAGCTTGCATAAGAAGCTTGGCTGTTAGAAGGGAAGCTTCTGGAGAAATCTACACAATTTGAAGCGTCTTGGAGAAGCTTGGCAGTTGAAAAGAAGCCTCGGGGAAAATTACCAACCGCCGATGAGTCGGATCGTCCGCGGATCCGCGGCGGATCGGCCTGCCTCGGCTGCAGATCCGCGGCCATATTAGGTGATTTCTGCATTATTTTTCCAGGGTAGTTCTTATGTTGGCTTTATGGCACTTTCCTGATGTCTGGAATATTTTTATACTTTCTTGTTTACTGCCAGATCACAAGTCTTGGACTTGACGCGTTTTATCAACAGTTCCGGCTCTTTTACCTGGAAAATTTCCTGCATGCAATCTCGAGACAAGGATTGATATATACAGATCAATGCAAGTAGTAACAAACACTTAATTTCCTTTTAGAATGTCGATTATAACTATAACATGGTGTATTTGGTATTTTCCAGATGAATTCGTAATCTGTGTTATAATTACAATAAACACCTATATATGAATGACAAGAGTAGGGAAATTAACGTGTTGAGAATGCACTATTGTCGACTGATCAATGGCTACACCTCATTCTTCTTTCATCATCACAAAATATCTCTTATGAGAATATCTTCATCTCCTCTCATTATCCTCTCCATTTTCCTCTCATAAAAAATCTTCAACTCAAATCCTCCATAAAATATCATACCTTTCTTCATCAAAATTCTTGCTTGAGCCAATATTTGCAATTAAAACTTCAAGAGCTTCAAGTAGGCATCTCAAAAGCTTGGATCTTCATTTTTAATCATATATATTGGTAAAAATATCTCCTTTTCTCAAGTTCTTTATGATTTAAAGTGTTTGAATATGAAAATGTGTAGTTTTTATGTTAAGATTAATGATGATGCTCGATATCGGTGATCTCTCAGATCATGAAACGTGGCTGATGACGTGTCCCGAAGCTCACAAGAAAGGACATACGGTGGCCGACCAGGCCACTCCTGTGCCCGTCCCATAAACAAACGTTGGCTCACCTCCGAGCCCCTTGCACAAGCGGCCCTCTCAGCTCGTCTCCGGGCTACCGCAGAACCAAGATATATCGGCTCTCCCACTCGTCCGCGAGCTCTCCCGCCGAGGTCATCCTCCTCGGTCTCATCGACCGACCAACGGCACCACTCATAGGCGCAACCGCCATCCCGCGAATCTCGCCATACGCGAGATATCCACCGGCCACATCCCACGTTCCACCCCATCACGATCCCCCATTAACGAGCCAGTCTCGTCATTAATGCGGGATCCCGCCCATCACGCAGGCGTGACGTCGGGAGCGTAACGGCCGGCGTGATTCTCGCGCCTGCCTGCCTGCTGCCACCGCTATATAAACCCCTCCTTTAGACGGTTCAAGTAAGCCATTTTTACTCCACTAAGCAGTTACTCTGCTCGGATTTCCTCTCTAACTTGACCGTCGGAGGGTCCTCGGTGGTACAACCACCCTGGGACTTCCTTGCAGGTAGCTCGACCCAAACAACCTCAAACCTATTGAGATCCATACGCTTTAGGAGCCAGCCTCCAGATTCAACCTCAGCCGTCTATCGCCGCCATCAGCAGATCAACGGAAGGTAACATCTTGACGCGATCCGACACGCGTCAGCTGGCGCCGTCTGTGGGAAAACTTGATTCCACAAAAACAAAAAGTTCATCTTCCGATCCCAACCCAATGGCGAGCGGTCATCACGACGATCCAAGCACCAGCCGCCGCCTCCCCCTCTACGGAGATGCGGACGAGTCCCTTCCTCCGACGAGCGTCTACAACGCCTTAGCCGCCCGGATAGACCGACTTGCGTCCGTCGTGGATGCGCTCGTCCATGTCCAAACGGCGGGGCAAGCTCCCCAGGTCGCCGCTCCCCCACCTCAGGACCGGGACCCCTACAGAGGAAGGGAAGACTCCGCTCGTGTCGGCACCGCCGACCACTGCCTCGCTGCCTCCCACGGCCGCAGATCCCCCGGGCCGATACATTCTGCGACCCGCTGGGCGACCCACAGTTCGACATCTAGGTCCGTCGCCAGAGCGCCTCGCCCCGAGATCCTTTACGCACCTGTCCCTCCCGAGGAGATGTCGGTCAGCTCGCCTGTTACCAGGCATGACCGACACCCCCTCCCTCGATGGGGTCGCGCGGACGAGGCTCGTCACGGCAGCTCAAAGACTACCTCGCCTCGGGATCTAAGGGACTTCATCAAAAGGAACCGAGGCCGCGGCCAGACACGGGCCACCGACAGCAGAGGCTAAAGATCAGAATGTGCCGAATCGATAGGATACCACGGCCAGCTCGACGCCCTCGAGAAGAAGATCGAAGGTATGCATCGGGAAGGTCACCGTTCGAGCGACGGGGCTAAGTACGCCGCCGACTCGCTCACCAAACCATTCACCGAGGATCTTCTCGCCGTCCACGTCTCCTCTCGCAACAAGCCCCCGAAGGTCTCCTTCTTCGACGGAAAATCTGACCCGAAGGACCATTTGGATGCATTCACCACGGGAATGAGCTTCTAAGATAACTCTGACGCCACCCAATGCCGAGCTTTCCCGGCCGCTCTCCTCCGCTCTGGACGAGGCTGGTTCCGAGGACTCGAGCCACACTTGATCTCAACTTTCGACGAGCTGGCCATCCAATTCCTCGGCCACTTCGTCGGGAGCAGGCGGCAAAAACGCACAGTCGACCATCTCTTCACAATCAAGAGCGGGGACAAAGAGACATTCAAAGCATACGTCACCCGCTTCTACAACGCCCTTCTCAAGGTCCTAGAGCACCGGGATGAGACGGTCATTACGGCGCTTAGGTCTGGTCTTAGGCACAAGGAGTGGTTACGCTCTTTTGCATTAGCGCAACCTAAGACCATGTCCGAGGTAAAGGCCTGGACCGAGCGTGAGGTCCAGCTCGAATCCGAGGTGAACGCAAATCTCCCCGGGGCAGAGCAAACCGACCAGAAAAAAGGGCGAGGGAAGAAAGAAAGAGACTTGAACGGCTAAAGCCCTACTCCCCAAGGTTTCAGGAGTACACCCCGCTCAACGTCTCCCAGACAGTACTACTTGAGGAGGTCAAGGGCGAGGGGTTCTTCAAGCTCCCCCCGATCTCATGCATGGCGGCAAAGCGTACTCGGGGCCCCTACTTCGGTTTTCACAGATCGCTAGGCCACTCCATGGAGAGTTGTAAGCAGCTTCGAGACTATATCGAGGAGCTCATCCGTTCGGGACACCTCGCAGCGTACTTTCGGGACAAGCGGCAAGTTGACTGCGAGCAGGAGCAGCGTCCCCCTCTCGGCGAGCTGACAATCGGCCAAATCATGGTCGTATCAGCGGAGAGTACGTCAGGTACCTACAAAGCTCAGTACCCTATGCCGAGCATAGAGGCCAACAGACATCCAAGGGGCTCAAGCTGCACGAATAAGAGCATCTACTAACGTGTACTTCTTTTCAAGGCAATGTAAACCTTTCTTGAGAACTTTTGTTTATGTAATAAAGGGATCAATAAAACATTGCAAAAAGAAGATTCTTATTTATTCAAAAGGGTACTATGAGCTTCTCAGCCGTACATCCAAAAAGAAAAATTACAGTAGCGGGGGAAGGGGGTGCAGGAAACATTGCTCGTGGTACTCCGAAGATATCTCCACCAACCGAGCCCACACAGCCTTAGACCTTTGCCCCCGGTGCCGCCCGCGGACGTCGGCGTCATGCCTCAATTGGTAGCACTCAGGGATGAGCGCCACCGAGCGGTCCCGCTGACCCGCAGAGATCAGGCTGAAGCGCCGCAAGGATCTTAGCTTACCAACCGCCTCGTCCTTCAGCTGTTCGGACAAGGGGTTGTAGAGCCCTGGCGATGCCCTCCAGATGGAGTACATCAGCAGCTGGAGTAGGGAGGAGCACCGGGGGAGCAGTCGGCAAAAATGGTCCTCAATGCGGCCAACCACTAGCTGCACCGTGTCCTCGGTGCAGTACTGGTCATAGAGGTACACGTCCTCAAAACTCACGATGTTGGGGATCGTAAAAGGGAAGTCCTCCATTCTCACGTTTGGGTGTGAAGAAAGGAGTGATCAACACTCCCTCCGCTTTATAGCCAGCTTCGCCCTCGAAAATCCAACGGTCGCCCGTTTCACCCACAGCTGTGCCGCCAGGCGGCATACCTCGAGCCTTTCTCGATGAAATCGAAACAACGCAGCTCCGGCGCTTCGCCTCCTCCACGCGTTCATGGCACGTGTCACCTACGACTGTTCCTCTTCCCAAAGTCCTCACTAGGAGGCAGCCGAGCGGCTACCATGCTCGGCTATCCCTGGCTGGTAGTTCCCTACCCCCCGACGCCAGGGATCAAAGCCCTCACCAAGAGGCAGTCGAGCGCCTACCCTGCTCGGCTATCCCTGGCTGGTAGTTCCCTACCGCACAACGCCAGGGATCAAAGCCCTCACCAAGAGGCACAGAGCAGCTTCACTGCTCGGTCCGTCCTTAGCAGTCTCTTAGGGCCCTTCCAGCGCTAAGGATCAAAGCCCTCACCAAGAGGCAGCCGAGCGGCTACCCTGCTCGGCTATCCCTGGCTGGTAGTTCCTTACCCCACGACGCTAAGGATCAAAGCCCTCACCAAGAGGAAGCCTAGCGGCTACCCTGATCGGCTATCCCTGGCTGGTAGTTCCCTACCCCACAATGCCAGGGATCAAAGTTCTCACCAAGAGGCACAGAGCAGCTTCATTGCTCGGTCCATCCTTAGTAGACCTCTTACGGTCCTTCCAGCGCTAAGGATAAAAGCCCTCACCAAGAGGTAGCTGAGCGGCTACCCTGCTCGGTTATCCCTGGCTGGTAGCTCCCTACCCCACAACGCCAGGGATCAAAGCCCTCACCAAGAGGCAGCCGAGCGGCTACCCTGCTCGGCTATCCTTGGCTGGTAGTTCCCTATCCCACAATGCTAGGGATCAACGCTCTCTCTAAGAGGCAGAGAGCAGCTTCACTGCTCGGTCCGTCCTTAGCAGACCTCTTACGGCCCTTCCAGCGCTAAGGATCAAAGCCCTCACCAAGAGGCAGCCGAGCGGCTACCCTGCTCGGCTATCCCTGGCTGGTAGTTCCCTTCCCCACAACGCCAGGGATCAAAGCCCTCACCAAGAGGCAGCCGAGCGGCTACCTTGCTCGGCTATCCCTGGCTGGTAGTTCCCTACCCCACAACGCCAGGGATCAAAGCCCTCGCCAAGAGGCACCGGGCAGCAACCCTGCTCGGCCAGTCCTTAAGGATCAAAAGCTCTCGAAAGAGGCAACCGAGCCTACCCTTGCTCGGTTATCCCTGGCTGGTAGCTCCTTACCCCAAAACGCCAGGGATCGAAGCCCTCACCAAGAGGCACCGGACAGTGACCCTGCTTAGCCCGTCCTTAGTAGGCCTCTTACGGCCCCTCCCGCGCTAAGAATCAAAAGTCCTCGAAAGAGGCAACCGGGACCGCCCTTGCTCGGTTATCCCTGGCTGGCAGCTCCCTACCCCAAAACGCCAGGGATCAAAGCCCTCGCCAAGAGGCACCGGGCAGTAACCCTGCCCGGCCCGTCCTTAAGGATCAAAGCCCTCACCAAGAGGCACCGGGCAGTAACCCTGCTCGGCCCGTCCTTAGTAGGTCTCTTACGGCCCCTCCCGCGCTAAGGATCAAAAGCCCTCGAAAGAGGCAACCGGGCCTGCCCTTGCTCGGTTATCCCTAGCTGGTAGCTCCCTACCCCAAAACGCCAGGGATCAAAGCCCTCGCCAAGAGGCACCGGGTAGCAACCCTGCTCGGCCCATCCTTAGTAGGCCTCTTACGACTCCTCCCACGCTAAGGATCAAAAGCCCTCACTAAGAGGCAACCGAGCCCGCCCTTGCTCGGTTATCCCTGGCCGGTAGCACCCTACCTAACAACGCTAGGGATTAAATCCCTCGCCAAGAGGAAACCGGGCCCGCCCTTGCTCGGTTACCCCTGGCTGGTAGTTCCCTACCTCGCAACGCCAGGGATCAAAGCCCTCGGCAAGAGGCAACCGGGCTCGCCCTTGCTCGGTTATCCCTGGCTGGTAGCTCCCTACCCCACAACGCCAGGGATCAAAGCCCTCGCCATGAGGCGACCGAGCAGCTACCCTGCTCGGCCCATCCTTAGCATGCCTCTCTGTGCCTCTTACGACTAAGGAACAAAAGCCCTCACCAAGAGGCATCCAGTCTATTTGCGTCTGAGCGATCTCCACCTCGACTTTGGGGCCATGGAGATACCGTCTTCCCGACGGTCTTTGCACACTTGGCAAATGAACAGACTCAACTCGACGCGTAATCGCTAGATGAAGAACCGACATAAACTGTGCAAATACAAGTGTTTATCGACAAAGGAAAATACGCGCGTAAATACTACTGCGAAAATAATTCATTCCCAAAGCCAAAAGTCTTTACAAGGGTATTGTGGACTCCCCAGCCTTATTAAATTACCCGGAGGCTTACAAAAGAGAAAGGAGGAAAAGCCAAAAAGTTCGGGCCGCAAGCCCCGCCTAGACCTCACCTCCCTCGTCACCATCGACCGGAGGCATGACCACCGAAAGTGGGACCCGAGCACGGAGCTCACCGTCGGTAAACTCCGAAAACTGCTCCTTGACGACATCCAGAGCTTTGTTCCATGCAATAGCGGAGGCCTCGTCGAGGTCGACGTAAAACTGGTCCGACCCCTTGTAATCAGTCACCGCCTTTCTGGCCCGAACCTCGGCAACATCCGCCGCCTGAAGTGCCGCCTCGGCATCCTGCCTACTGGAATCCCTCGCCCCCCTCATGGCTGCAAAGTGATCGGCTAGTTCCATCAACTTCGCCTCGATGACTCCGTGAGACTCACTTAGACAGTGATAGGACTCCTGGCACTTCGAGACGGCGAGCTCAGCGGCGGATGATCGGGCTTCAAGGACGGCCATCCTCTCCCTCTCTAAACACAGCTCAAGTCGCAGATCCTCGGCCTCCAAAGAAGACTCTCCCGCCGGCCTCGTAGCATGGATAACCCCCTCAGCTTCCATGCGAGTAACAAGGGCGCAGCGCTGAAGGACCTGACGAAAAACAGCAGAGAGACTTAGAGACACTCGAACTAAAGAAAGGGCGCTCAAAACAACACATGAGAGAGTACGTACCTGCACCGCCTCCTGAGCTATAGCCGCCATTTGGGCCCTCGGGGTCCCCCGCGGAATCTTGTCCCCGGCCGACTCTTCCATACCAGCAAGTAGGCCAGCAGCAACGGAAAGCCCAGACGGGACCACAAAATGGACGTCCCCCTCCTGCATAGGAATCCCCTCAGAAATCTCCGACGGTGGCGCGTGAGAGACCGTCCTCGTCCTCTTAAGAGGAGCCCTGTCTTCGTCCTCTCCTGCATCTCTCGTCTGGGGCTCGGGAACCTATGGACGCCTTTGGCCGCCGCCGGGACAATCATCGGGAGCTCATGACGAGGCAGACGGCCCCGCCTCCGGCGGCACATTCGGTGCGGGGCTTGGTTAGCCGGAGGCGCGGCCGCACCGCCGGCCCCCCTCCGGGACAGAGCACCGAGGGCACTAAGAGTCCTGGATCGATCCATTTATCCTGCCAAAGGGAGATGCAGGCTCAACTCAGAAGGAGAAGAAGCAGAAGAAAGAAAAGGAAGACGTCTAACCTGATGAAGATGAGTCCTCGGGAGAGAAAACGCAGGGATCCCGACCTAAAGAGGAGAACGCCGAGCTGAAAAAACCAAAGACGAGGGAATTATGAAGAAGAATGGGCCCTCATGTGGACCCCACCTCTATTTATAGCAGCCGGCGTAACACATCCAACGGCCTCAGTCATCTCCCACCAAGGCGACTCTTCGCACTCAACGACCACCATCGCTCCACCTGTCATGTGCACATTGGCCGCACCCCATCGGGCGCAGGGAACCTGCGACTCGTCGCATCAGCCAAGCAGCGTCAGACATGTGGGCAGTCGCTTCGACGAACGTACCTACGATCTGGCACACCCTCTTTATTGCAAAGATTTCACCCCTGATTCATTGGCATCATCCAGAAAATACAACCGATTGCCCGGGGACACGCCCCAACGATATCTTCGAAAAGGAGCTCACCTCTGGTGACCCAGCAGACCACTCTCAACCCGACCTATGATCTGGTCGGGACGAGAGTGGGGGGCTAATGGTGATGCTCGATATCGGTGATCTCGCAGATTATGACACGTGGCTGATGACGCATCCCGAAGCTCACAAGAAAGGACCTACGGTGGCCGACCAGGCCACTCCTGTGCCCGTCCCACAAACAAACGATGGCTCACCTCCGAGCCCCCTGCACAATCGGCCCTCTCAGCTCGTCTTCGGGCTACCGCAGAACCAAGATAGCTCGGCACTTCCGCTCGTTCGTGAGCTCTCCCGCCGAGGTCATCCTCCTCGGTCTCATCGACCGACCAACGTCACCACTCACAGGCGCAACCGCCATCCCGTGAATCTCGCCATACGCGAGATATCTGCCGGTCACATCCCATGTTCCACGCCATCACGATCCCCCATTAACGAGCCTGTCTTGCCATTAATGTGGGATCCCGCCCGTCACGCGGGCGTGACGTTGGGAGCGTAACGGCCGGCGTGATTCTCGTGCCTGCCTGCCTGCTGCCACCGCTATATAAACCCCTCCTTCAGATGGTTCAAGTAAGCCATTTTTACTCCACTAAGCCGTTACTCTGCTCGAATTTCCTCTCTAACTTGATCGTCGGAGGGTCCTCGGTGGTACAACCATCCCGGGACTTCCTTGCAGGTAGCTCGGCCCAAACAACCTCAAACCCATTGAGATCCACACGCTTCAGGAGCCAGCCTTCAGATCCAACATCAGTCGTCTATCGCCGCCATCAGCAAATCAACGGAAGGTAACATGTTGACGCGATCCGACACGCGTCAATTAAGATTTTGAAAGAGTTATAAGTTTTAAAGTAAGGTTTTCATGAAGTTTTTGATGTTCAATTTGAATCCGAAGTAAGTAGCTGTAACACCTTTGAATGTGTTTTGTATCTATTTATATTTTAAAATATGGTTTTTAATAAAAAGTTTACCAAATTAGTTTATAAATATTTTATCCTAATTATTGAGTATTTTACTAGAATTTTGTTAGGCACACACACACTTGTGCATGTTAACTAGGCTTGTTTTTGGTATTTAACCATGATTAGCAACCATGGTTAACTAACCATTTCTCTATTCTAGTTTTAATGTTTGTTTAGGTGCATGGTTGTATTTAGTAATGATAGTTTTAATAAGGGTTTTATTTTGAATTTGTGGTTTGGTTCATGGTTGACTTTGAGAGAGAGAGTGAGCATGGGCATCATGGCTTTGCCCATGCCTCATTATGAGAGAGAGAGTAAGAAGGGGCCCTTGGGTGTGCTCATTCTCCACCTCATTCCTTTTCTCTCATTCTCTCACTCCCTCACAACACACACACCTCACACTCTCAGAAGCAGCAGCAGAAGCAGCAGAGACAGCAACAGCAACAGCAACAGCAACAACAGATCTTCATCACCTTCATCATCACCAGCACCAGCTTCATCGACCCACACACCCTCACACCTAGGGAGAGAGAGAGCAGCAGCAGCTTGCATCACCATCACCATTAGCAGCAGCTTCATCACCATCAGCAACATCAACAGCAAAAACAACAATAGCAGCAGTAGCAAGCTTTAGCAGCAGCAGCAGGTAGCAGAAGTAGTAGCAGGCAGCCCCAGCACTTGCAGTAGCCCCACACACTTCTTCACCTGCTCTCTAGGGTCCAATTGGGTATATTTCTGAACCCCAAATCCCTAACTTGCTTATGGTGTGTGGTTTTGTGTCGTTTTGTGTTATTTAGCTAAATTAGTGCTAGTTTATGGTGTTTAAGTGGAATTGTGGTAGATTGTTGAATTGGTTAGCTACCTTAGGTTAGTGTAGTGTTAGTAAAGCCACTTCAACTGAGAAATACCCAGGTTTCACAAAAATACCATAGGGTTTCTTATTTGTGCAAATTGGTGTTTTAAAGTGATATTTGTGACATTTGTGATCTGCTATAGACCCGGACCTTGCAGAGTAAAATTGTGGAAACTGGGACATGATACCTAGGTCTAGAACACACCACCAGAAGACGAGCCCCTACCCCCTTGTTCAGGCCGCCAATTTCTCCAGATTGGCCGCAATTTGCGGCCAAGTTGGGGAGTTGGGTATTGGTCTTTTGGCTAGGGGTCCCTGCTGTGTTGTTTAGGTCTTTGGCATGTATAGTTTTGCAATATCTTGCCTGTAGGAAAATCTGGGACTATATGTCGCTTTTGTGTTTAGTTGTGTTTGCGCGATACGCGCGATACGTGAGTGGGTTCTGTGATCCAGCGTATCGCGGCGTGTCGCGATGGTTTTAGACGCGTACACACACGATTCAGCGTATCGTGCACACGCGCGTTTAGTTCGCGACGCGAGTTTCTCGTTTCGATTCGATATCGCGTTTCGCGAGATATGTGGCTTATATGTGATTTCCATGTCTTATTTGCAGGTTTGCAGACAGGGACTACAGACACCACTACAGGGGGAGCAGATGATAGGATTCACCCCGCGTGGAGTTTAGATGAGTAGATATAACATCTACAGGGGAATCGCCCGCATGGCGTTATGCGTCTGGGCTAGGATTCAATTACCTGTCGCACATTCTACGTCATTGTAGAATTGCGCCTTACTGCATTTCCTAGATATAACTATACTGTGACTAGCAGCCGTAGGACACTGCACACATTATTGACGGTTCATGTTGCACGAGCACGGATTGCATGCTACACACACACCGTCAATAATTGCCATGTCACACACTACCCCTTATAGCTACCATTGCTTGCCACACTTGACATCTAGCTTATCGGTATACCTATAGTGTATCATACCTCTAGTGATAGGTATATTTTCACTTTGCGATACAGCTACAGGTATACCTCATACATATTGTACTTATACCGGGAGGGATTTCCTACATATGTTACTATACCCAGGGGGTATACGACATTAGTTCCTATAGGTAGATACCTATACTTTGTTACACCTGTATGTTAGATACATATTCAGTTGTTGTCGCATATTCACATTTACTGATGTTACTTAGCTGTACCTTATCATGATTTCGCATACATCTGGTTCAGCTATATACTTGTGTTTACCTGCTCGCATTCAGATATATCTCATATATTTATTCTTGGATTGCGCATTGTTTATCTGGATTTTTTATGATGTTTTCGGGATTTGGGAACCGCGGGAGTTCATGAAATTATGCATACATGAACAACCCGGTTTCCTTGATATGATATTTCGAGCGTCCCCCATGAGTTTTATCGGTGCTGATTACCTACTCCATACGAGGTGTGGTTGCCGTATGAGAGTACATGGCGGGGCCCGGTATGGTTTCCCTCGGCAAGAAGATCGATGGGTTTGCCGATTGAGCCTGGAGGCGGGCGAGTACCTACCGGTGATTGTTTGGACCTGGCAGTTGTCTGGAGGCTACTGGCCAGAGTAGAGGGATGGATGCGGGATGACCTGTACTGTCGAGGCCGAGGGCCGACACTGCAGACGGACCCCGTGGGCTGATCCGGACTGACGGAGCCCCATATACGAGGATTTCTGTGTCGATGCTTGGCACACGGTTTCATGATATTTCTTTAACCCCTTTTTGTATATATAACAGGGGATTTAGCCGTTGTTATATATACCCTTACACCAATATTAGTGGAATGGGACGCTAATATATGTGTATTGCCCCCATCATATTTATTTCTGTACATATATTTACCTTTAGGATGCTAGAAACTTACTTGGGATACTAGATGATTCATTGGGATTGGACATTGGATATACCTATGTGATTGGTGATTTGTACATTCGGGATATAGGAGATTACTCGATATCGTACATTGAGGTGATATGAGACTTTTATATTGTGACAGCCCAATGTGGGGGCCGGTTTGAGGATTTGGGATTGGAGTATCTTGATGGATTGTGATCCTACCACGACGTCAGGTTTCCGTGGGAAATGATATATTCTACCCTATACCTCACCCTTACCTACCTTATGCACAGATTCATATATTGGCAGTACTTATAGTGTACCCTTATGATAGTTGCATAGTTGCTTCTCATATTTCTATTGCATAATTATTGCATACCCCTGTCATGTTACTATTGCTTCGCATATTGATTGTACCTGCTAGTGTACTCTTCTTATTTTAGCATTGCATGACATATTACTATTGTAATCGCATATCATAGATTCATGCTGTACGTGCATTCCTGCGATTACCTGCATATGTTTTATACTATTCATGAGTTGGCAACTCACCCCCGTTGTGCCACAGGTGTTTCAGGTTGTTCCCCAGAATAGTCGAGGCAGGCTATTCCCCTATCCAGCTATCCAGCTACCATCTTTTGCTACAGATACCGCATCAGCTCACAGTACCTTTTTGCTTAGGTGGGTTAGACGGTTATCTGTATTCTATATTGTATACTCGTTGTATTTGTACTCTCCATCTACTACTGTATTTGTGGACATAGAGACTTGGTGAGGACGTTAGCATGTATTATTGTGGATTTGATGTCTTTTATATATACAGCTTTTTCTCTACTGTCCTTATTCTTCTGTTGTATTCATATTGACTGGTCTTTATAAAAATGGGGTGTTGCTAAAATTTTAAAGAAAAAAAGTAAGACTTTTAAAGAATTTGGGTTGCGATTTCAATTGTTTCAAAACTTATATTATCTTTTCCGTATTTTCTCTTGGTTTAGATTTCTGGGTTTGGCTTTCTTTTACTACGTCGCGTCTTTGGGCGTTGCGTAGTATTAGGGCCGTCACGGGCCAATTTTGGGTCGTGACAGTAGCGTTTTCTGAAAAATAAAATAAAATTATTTTGAACTCCTAAGGACCCCCTGAGACCATCTTAGAAGCCCGAGCCCCTAACTCCCCTATTTACTGTAGATTTAATCTATGTCACGCCCCGCTTCCCAATAGACGAAAACGGTGACATGGCAGGCCGTAACGTATTTACTATGAAATAAATACGTTAAGCGTAATTGAGCAATATATAAAAATAAACAAGAATGACAAGAGAATAAAATAAAACAACAACTTTATTTACATTCAACTTTACATACAACTGTTTGAAATAAAATATACAATAATCAAAAGTAAATGCCTAAACAATGGCATACTGAAAGTAAGTGCATAGGAACTTGTAGTCAGGCTGAGCGGTAAGTTGGTCCAAGTTCACCTGGCTCAGCTCTATCTCCTCAGAGTCCGGTACTCCTGACGAACATTCTAAAAAAAGAAACAGAAAGGAATTTAAACGCTCGTTAAATCTCAAAAGAAGAAAGAGAACATAGTATATAAAGTGAAAAGAACAGGTAAAATCGTATATGATCGATTACTGGTATATGATAGTTATTCTAACGTGATTGTTTGTAATTTGATAAGGAAGGTATTCATGTATACGAGAGGGGTCCATCTTACCCCGTGGACTATAGTAACATACAGTACAAAGCCTTATCATAACCCACGGGACAATGGCACAAGAATTCATGTATGTGTCTTTTAAGTGACCTCTTGTACCACGATATACGTTCCGTACCAATCTACCCCTTTATCCCCGCGTAATGTATTGTATAGATTATGTTTACAAGACTTGGCCGAACAACAAAACCTGTCACGCCCTGCTTCCCAATAGACGGAAACGGTGACGTGGTAGGCCCATGACGTATTTATTTCGAGAAGGTCATTTCCCGGAATAAATACGCTAAGCATAATTGAGCAATATAAAATGACAAGAAATTAACACGAGATTTAAACTTCAACAACTTTATTTACATTCAACTTAATTCATTTACAATACATAAGTTCAACTGAAAGAAAATACAAGAAGGGAAACGCCTAAACAGGTGGCATACATAAACTGAAAGGTAAGGATAACTAGTCTATGGCCTGAGTCGTGATCTGATCGTGCTCCTCCTCTGTGGTGTCTACTTCTTCGGTCTCCACAGTATCTGACGAACATTCCAAGAAACAAAGATGGGTGGAATACCCGTCGGCGAACTTTCGCTCGGTAAGTCCCCAAGAAATGGATGTGAAGTATAAAAGTATAATGATAAAGAAAATGTATATCATGAAGCAATGGACTGGGTGATATGGTGTTGAAACATGTTATTTAATATAAGCATGGCAATTCTATATAGCATGCAGTTCTATATATATATCACGGCAAAATAACATGAGTATGGTATAGCATGGCGGTGTAGTGTAGGTGTAGTGAACATGAAGTGAATGTAAGTGTCCTAAAAGGTCTGTACATGGGTAAACTAAATGTAACGTAAGTTCAATGGTGAATGTCAACCAATCTCAAGAGTGTTCTCGAACCCAACAGGCTGTAATCCAGGGGTAAGGAACCACGGGCCTGAATCAAGTGTTAGTAACGGGACTTCAACCTAGTGTTGAAGTATTCCAAACTCAACAGACTATAATTCAGGAGTAAGGAAACACGGGCCCTCATGATCGCTTGCTTGTGTTAGTAGTCATGGATTCATAATCTAGGGGGACTCCTGAGATTTTGTTGGATTCACACATGAACTACCCCAACACCCCGTGTATTCTACGTCACAGTTAAAATTAACAGCCTTGCTTGAATCCATGAATACATCAAGTGGAAAGATTGAGTTCATGTCAATATCAAGTATTCATGTCACGTGTTCATGCATTCATGTCATGTTGTATTCATGGTTCGAGTCAAGTCAAGCCGAGCATATATGTTTGAATTTGATGTTTGAATTCGAGTATTCATGTTCATGATCAAGTATTCGTATTTGATTTTGGATTCAGGTTTGAGCTTGGGCTCAGATTGATTCAGACACTTGTAAACTGATTTAACTCTTGAATTCTTAGGTTCGGGAGTTATCGGCAACTGCTGCACATGGACGGTAGGATTTGTGTCTTTTTCCAAGACAATTGCCATTGATAACTCCTGTTAAGTTTTCTAACCTGAATAGGTAAGCACTCACTTTTTCCGGCTCCCTGTGGCTCAAGAGAATTGATCCCGCTTAAACCTATATTTACTAAAGTCCTTACAATATTATTTCGTATATCTCGAGGGGGTTTTATGAAAAATATTTTAATATAGATTAAAAATAAAATCTCGAGGGTGATTTGTATTACTTAGGGTTTCATGAACATGTGCTTTGATTATAGAGGTATCTTAATGATAAATACCTAGCTTTTAAAAGTTTATGGTATTTTATTGAAAACTGTTTCTTTTTAGTAACTTGATGGTATTTTATTGACATTTTTTAATCTTTCATTTTAATAAAAATATAGTTTCATAATATAATGAAAATATGGATTTATAATTTTATATAATTTTTAAAAAAATTATTTTTTATTTAGAAAATTTGTTTTTCTTAAAAACCGTATTTATATCCTTCGAGATCGAATATTCCGCAAGGAGTGCTACATCTCGCTCTACTATCCCAGGATGTGCGATAACCTGCACCATCCATTAGCGGGTCCCCTAACGAGAGTTGTAAATGCATAATTGCAAAGGAAAAGGAATACCGCTTTAAAAAACCCGGTTTTAAAGTATGTGATATTTTATTGTAAAGATTATTTTTCGAAACAAATATACATACAAACAGGCATCGTGCTATGAAACCAAAGTGTATGTGTATGGTAGGTCGTTACCCCGTGAAGTTTTTCCTAAAGGTATAGACAAAAACGAAAAGAGGTGATAATAAAGTTCAGGGTATTTTAATGAAAAAGTTCAATTATGGTTGTTTCACATGAGATTCTTAGTTAAACTTGATTCTAAATATTGGTATTTAAGGTTACAAGTAATGTGGTAAAATTAGATTGACCAAATTATAAAGGAAAAGGGAGTTTCTAGGGTTTAGAAAAAGAATATCGGTAATAACTCCACTTTACCAATATAAGATTTAAAGATAAATTTCAATGAAAAGGAGGAGAGTTGGGAGGGACTTACGGTTTGAATATATCAAGAAGAGGTTAAAAAATAGGAGGGAGGGTTCATGGTGTCGCGGGAGCTCCGGAATCGGCTTCGATCTTCGACGGAAGAAGCTTACTCGCTAACTCCACTTGCACTTAGGAACTTTTGAGAGAGTTTTTGCTAGAAATTTTAGAATGGTGAAGAGCTAGAGTATGGGGTGGTATTTATAGTGGAGAATTATGGTTTGGGAAGTTTGGGTTAAAAAGCATTAAAAATGATGTCAAACGGTGAAATGAAAGGTCTCTGTTTGATTGCAAGGAAATCAAACAGTGCAGAGAAGTTGAGGGGAGTTGAAGAGACGAGTGTGCAAAGTACGGAACAATTTGGGCACATCCGAACCGTCCCCGCCGGCCTATTGGGCATATCCGCCGGTCGATTATGAGGCAAATGCCTCGAGATTCATGCCACAAGATTTATTCAGGGTTTGCACCATTTTGCACATGTTTGATTTTTCTGAACTTTTCATTTCCTCGTGTATTGCACGTGCAACCTTTTGGGCTTCCAAAAATTTAAAAAGAAACATCAGAAAAAATAATTGTGTCTGATTTGGAATCCAACACACAGGCTACGTCACAGCAGTGCAAAGGCTTTACCAGTGAGCTACAAGTGGCTTCTTGCTTTTATTCAACAAAAGTAATTTATAACTCAAACTCAGGCTGTAATACTCTTTTCTTGTATATTAACAGGAAAATTTCTGTATAGAGATTTCAGAGTCGTTGCATTCTACCCTTCTTATAAAAATTTCGTCATCGAAATTTACAATTACATAGGGACTAATTTTCAAATAGATAAGGGTATCTCGCACGCATATCTTCTTCTCGTTCCAATGTTGATTCTCCTGGAGAATCCTTTCTCTACATCACTCGGACCAAGTTTATTTTCTTGTTCCGCAATGTCTTCACCTTTCGGTCCAGGATATCAACTGGTTGTTGCTCACAGGTTAAGTCAGTCTATACTGTGAGCTCTGAGTGATCAAGTATGTGGCTGGGGTCGCTCACATATTGTCGTAGTTGGGATATGTAGAACACGTTATGCACTCCTTCCAATAAGGGTGGTTGTGCTAAACGGTATGCCACTTCTCCAACTCGTTCGAGTATGTCGAACGGTCCTATGTATCTTGGACTGAGTTTACCCCTCTTGCCAAAACAGATCACTCCTCGGTTTTGAGAGATCTTTAGGAATACATGGTCTCCAGGTTGGAACTCCAGATGTTGACACTTTGCATCTGCCCAATGCTTCTGTCGGTCTTATGCTATGCCCATCCTTTCCCTGATTGTGTGAACCACGTCCACAGTTGCCACGATCATCTCTGATCCAAGGAGTTCACGACCTCCAACGTTGTCCCAACTTAGCGGTGAACGATACTTCCGTCCGTAGAGTGCTGCGAATGGTGCCATTCCAATACTTTCCTGTTGTTGTATGAAAACTCCACAAGGTGTAGATGCTTGTTTACCGCCGAAAACGGAGACGGACCGCGTAGGTCATCTTGCCTGAATTTGAGGGCAGATACTAATTGGGTTTATCCGTCCACCTCTCCGAAAATGCCAAGTTAATTTATGGCACCATGTATCGAAGGTTTGGACAGATGCGGTCGTTGTAGCAGACTTCATCAGATTCCCCCTCGTTGTGAGGGGTTTTTAATTGCGGGTGTTAGTTGTATGTATGCCCTAGAGGCCATTATTGTACATATGATGTATATTATATTGGATGCTTGGACATATATATAGAGGACTTTCTTGCTCGACATGATAGTATGCTATCTGGTTGCTCTTTATCTTAACATGTATATTGGTCTCTTGATACTGTCTTATGGTTACATGTTGGTAAAGCCCTTGGGATGTGTACTTGACTATCAGGATTATGATGCAGATCATATTAGTGGGGCCATGTAGTCCATAAGTTCATCCTTTAATGTTCCTAGTTGCGGGTGTATCGAGATAGGGGATCGATATACCAGAGTAGACTAGCGTATACGCTTCTCGACCCATGAGATGGGCGATGGATGATCATATATCCATTGGTGTTTGACATCAGATATGGTATACGGGTGCTCAATGGAGACTGGGTACACTGGACGGACTCGCCGAGAACTCCAAGATGGTATTATACCTGACGTCAGATAGCAGTTTTCTGGTGACACTGGTACAACTTAGTCTGTAGACCTGAGATCGTCATAGAGCCTTGTGTGGTTCCCACTGTGCTTTGATTTCCACCTTACCACGTTCAAGAGGACGTGCAAAACGGTGGCTTTTGGGTACAGTCCCGAATCACATAGAGGCAATGAGCGATAGGAGGGGTTTCGTCTCTCCCGGTATTGGGGGTTGATGTTGCGCAGTGCACGATTGGTCATAACAGGGAAGTCCCTGGCCAGGGCTGATTTAGAGATTTACTGGTAAGTGTTATCAGTAGTTTCTCGACCCGTTATGAGCCTCGTATCGGCATGACTTATCGAGTTATTGGAGTCTAACGTTTACCACCCCTAGACTTGATATGCGACATCTCAGACGAAGAGACCGGACTGTACGGTAGTGTTACTGACAGGCTTTTCAGGAGCTAGAGCAGGCTTGCTTGTTGATCTTCTGATCGCTCAATACCCGGATAGCCGTTACGTCCAGCTAGTACCGCTGACGGCTTGTGAGTGCTTGATATGATCATCACTTACTGCCGGCGTATTGACAATTCTTTAGAGTCCTACACAGAGGTTTTACTGGCTCAGGAAAAACGAAGTAGGAGCACATATGCGATATGTGCGGGACCGAGATTAATACGAGTATGAGATACCATATTCTATTCTCGCGATATTTGTATCGGTCGGTTATATGTGATATAGCCGGGTTATCGAATCAAGTGTTGATTCGATAAGTTGATACATATTATATTAGTCGGTTATATGTGATATAGACGGATTATTAAATCAAGTGTTGATTTGATAATTTAGTGTATAATTGTGTATTTGATATACTAGTTTACATTAACTAATATTAACTCACTTAAGCATTTATTTTTCTTACATGTGTACACTTAATATGTATGTGATATATATTAATTGTGTTTTTTTATTTTGTATCATGGTTGATGATACACACTATATGGGTGTATGAGACTTACACCATACTAATTATAATGCAGGGTTTAAACATTTAAAGTAAATCCAAATTAGTGGATAATTAGTCACATGCATAAAGCTTGTAGAAGCTTGTGGGCGCATTGAATTGGTCCACTAATTTTGTTTTACTAAACATATTTATTAACCTAACAATTATAACTTAGCCATGGTTATGTCTTTACATGAGTTAGATATATGATACAAACCCACCCATGGTTGATTCTCTCACCTCATTAGTTCATTCTCATCTCTTGACTTCATTTTCTTCATCCTTGAGAAAAAGCTTGCTAGATTTTTCCAAAGTGAGAAAATATTGTGAGAAAAATAAAACTAAAGTGAGCTCACTTCCTACTTCATCATCCTCTACTAGATTATCACTTTAGTATAGGGTGTTAGCTTCACTAATCTTTCATTAGTGAAGTAGTAGCTTGAGTTAGTGTCTCCTCGACGTAGATCATTTTCGGCCTCGAAGTCTTCAAGCAAGTTCGTTCCTTTCACCTTGAGAAGCCATGCAAGAGTCCGGGAGTTCCATGATCGCAGCGAAGGGACCACTACAAGGAGCAATTGAAGTGAAGGACCGATCTAAAAAGGTTGTATTCCGTTATCACTTAGATGTAAAGTAGTTTACATTTCGTTTCGTATGATTCTCTAGTTAATGATTCTAGTTTAGGGTTCTTTAAAACGGAAATTTTTTGAAAATGGCATGGACGATGCCTCCCGAAACTTTGCTGTCGTTGATAGGAACCCTACAGTGGTATCAGAGCTTAGCTAGTGAATTAGACGGATTGTGTAGGATTATAAAACTGAAACTACTCCGAAACTTGAAAGACGAAATTGCAGTTTCTGTCGTTTTTTAAAGTTGTCAAATTTTTTTTTAAACATGTGCAGAATGTTATATGGGATATATCGTGAAAACAGTGAAGATTTCAGGGGGTAAGCTTGGATTTTGGCCGAGCAGAGTCATGTTGTGGCCGGCCCAAAAATGATGATTTTTCCTGAAATTTTCAGTGTGTTCCATTGACCGGGTTTTGGTGTTTCAGGTGTTGTTTGTTTTTGCTAAATTTTCATGTGATGTTAATTTTGTGCAAAGGCAACACGGAGTGTTTCATAGTCGTAATTCTAACAGTTATTCGGGTTACTTTAGACGGTGCTAAAAGTTCGATCGGATATCAAATACCCGCTTTAACCCTTGCCGGAAAATTTTCCAAGCGTTGGATTTTTTCGTAGTTAAAGAGCATTCAAACATCATGCAAGTTATGCGATGGACCCTTTAGAAGAACGAAACCCTAACTCGATTATGTGACCGTCAGAACCGCCACTAAATCCTAGAGTTTGTGGTGGTTCAGCGGTGCCACATGTGAGCCTTGGTTGACCCTTCTACGACTGGTTCATTGGTACTGTGGCATGTGCTGAATAATTTTAAACTACGCTCAAGTGTTGAGCTTTTTGGGTAATTTTGGGCGTTTGTTAATTCAACGGAATGTTTAACATCGTCTAGCAATTTGTGGAATGTGATACAATATGTGGAATTCATATAGTTAGGCATGAAATCCAAAGTATGTGATATTTTGGGTTTATGATGTCTAAGGTTATTGTGGATTCCAAATGTTGTAGTTTGACATTTTCTTTTCTGCGACCGTAAGTGTAATATGTGGTGTATCGCCGGTTTCGTTGCTATATGTCAACGATAATTGGGATACGCATATTTACTTACGTTGATGACATATGATGTTATGTGTTGCTGTGATATGTTATATTGGATCGTCGTGTTTTGAATAGCCGGGGGGTTTTATGTGAGATGAGAGTTTTTATTTTCATTCATGTAAAATTCATTATATATAATATTCTTTTATTGGGGCACTTTCGAGTTGAGGATGATGTCACCATTGTTGTATATTATTTACTTTTCCGCATTAGGATAGACCCAAGAATGGGAGCACAAGTAACCGGGTTGTAGAGTCCAGTGGGAGACCATCTCGAGGAGTCGAGTCCGGGTCTCTTAACTCTAGAATTGGTAGGGTTGCTTGCCACTCTTGTAGGTGTCTAGAGATGTGGGTTTGGCTATTCATCGCGACCGTGGAATCCGTGTTTTATACAGGCTCAAAATAAAATACGGACCTCTTAGTATATCCAATATTTCATATGTTTCTTCTGCTCTCTGTGATGTGTGTGGATTCTGAGACGAATGGATATACATTATATATGAGATATATAGTAGACGTTGCTTATGTTTTGCACTCGCGCTAGTCCCGTCCCGGTATGCCGTTAGTTAAGTAACCTAACGGTGCATAACGGGACACTATGGCGAATGCGGATGGCATAAGCGTACGTTGTATTT
The DNA here is from genome assembly GCA_030015575.1 of Agapanthus africanus. Lineage (NCBI taxonomy): Eukaryota > Viridiplantae > Streptophyta > Magnoliopsida > Asparagales > Amaryllidaceae > Agapanthus > Agapanthus africanus. The sequence continues at coordinate 84,553,621 of JASDDO010000026.1, read as the reverse complement.
TCGTTTCTTCTGTGATACTTAGGAAGCATAAATGATGGGACTTCATTAATGAGATTAATGAAAGAAACGAAACCTAAAAGATGTTGTTGAATCAAATTTTCAAAAAGAGTAGCTCTAGTTTTTGCTTTGCATAGCGGTATTCCTTGTAGAATATCCAACACCTTATTCGATAAGGAAAGAGCCGAGATCCCTTCACCGGGAGTGACCTCTTTAGCAAAAGCTAGCACATACTACAATACTCGGTTTTGTTTTTGATTGCTTCTATAATTGTTGCTTTGCATAGTGATATTTGTGAAATATCTTGCACCTTATTCGATAAGGAAAGGGTCGAGATCCCTTCACCGGGAGTGACCTCTTTAGCAAAACTAGTAAAACCCTCAAAAACACTCCTTTTCAAAAATCACTCGATTCTACAACGATATCAGGTTCATTACGCAAAAGGTTTTCTTAAAAACCTGTCGTAGCCCTCCGTCATTTCAGATAAGTCCTACTTAGTATTCGTGCTACGTTTGTTGACCTCCGTCAAGGCGTAGTGTGCGGTAGCTGATTAGTATTTATCTGCTGCATATGATGCGATTGTTTTAGGGTAGTCGTGCGACCTTGTTGACCTCCGTCAAGGGTCGTGCGGGTGGGTTTAATTCAATAAAGAAATGACGGGTTGAACTTGACTAGCAGCCTATGGTTTGTTGAACTCCGTCAAGGTCATAGGACGCTAGGGGCAAAATATTATCGGGAATTTCAAGTGTTGAAATTTGCAATGAGATTGCATATCTTCTATGAGATTGCATATCTTGCGGGTAAGAGTTACTTCTGTGAGTGTTTTACACAAGACAATTAGCCGATCAAGTAGGTGTCTAGAAAGGTGTCAACGGGGTTATTCCTCTGGGAAAATGAGGTTTATTTTAATTAGGTCTGTGCGAAAGCACGGGGAACCTCCCTCAAAGTATCGGCACAGCCTGGCTGAAAGATTGGCGAAATTGTAAGGTGTAATTAATCCCGGTTAGTCTTACCTACTAGGGTTTGAAGGAAGATTTGATAAAAACAGTGGGAGCCATCCTGATTAGATAAAATAATAACCAATCTGATCTTGCAAGAGCATACGCTAAAGTGTTTTCTTCTCTCTCTCTCCAGGTAGCGACCATGTCACGCCTTAATCAAGATAATAATATGGATGTATTGACCGAACCCACTTGTTATACTATGCAGGGGAACGTTGGTTCCGTTCTTTCTTATAATTGTTATAAGACTGAACAGGAAATAGGGGAATATCCAGATTCCCACGCCGCCCAAACGAAGAATAAGTATGTTGATGCATCTTCTTCGGGTATGTTAGTTATTGAGAACTGTTTCTCAGTTCACTCTGCGTCCTGGGTATTAGATACCGGATCGGGATCCCACATATGTAATATATTACATGGGCTAAGGAAAGGTAGAGAACTGGGAATGGTTGATCATTCCATAAGAGTAGGGAATGGTGCAAATGTTGCAGTCAAAGCAGTTGGCGAATATCATCTTATATTACCAAATGGTAATACATTGATTCTGAACGAATGCTATTACATTCCGACCCTGATATGCAATCTTATATCAGTTTCTTTATTAAGTAAATAAGGATATAATTTTGTAGTACATGATAATGTTATGAACATCTTCCTGAATCAAAAGTTAATTAGATCAGGCTCGTTAATTAATGGCATATACGTTCTAAATCAAACCACGGTTCTTAATGTACAAAACACACACAAGAGGAAAAGTTTAGAAATGAACGAATCCTTCTTGTGTTATTGTAGACTAGGTCATATCAATACGACACAACTAGCTAAGTTACATAAGGATGGATATTTGAATCCGTTCAAATTTTCATCTTATGAAACTTTCCAGTCTTGCCTCAAAGGCAAAATGACCAAAACTCCGTTTACAGGACACGGAGAAAGAGCTAGTGAGCTCTTGAGACTGATACATAGTGATGTATATGGTCCCATGTCTACACATGCCAGGAATGGTTCCTCATACTTCATTACATTCACCGACGGTCTCTCAAGATTCGGACACGTGTTTCTGTTGAAACACAAGTCTGAAGCTTTTGAGAAATTCAAGGAATATAAACACGAAGTTGAGAACCAAAAGGGTAAAAGTATTAAAATCCTACGATCAGATCGGGGAAGAGAATACTTGAGCAATGAGTTCCGGGACAATCTAAAAGAGAATGGGATTCTCTCTCAGCTTACTTCTCCGTATACACCATAGCACAACGGTGTATCGGAGCGGAGGAATCACACCCTGTTAGATATGGTGCGCTCTATGATGAGCACCGCTGAGTTACCTATTTCCTGTTGGGGGTATGCACTTGAAACATCCATATACTTATTGAATAGAGTTCCAACCAAATCAGTGCCTACCACTCCATATGAGATATGGGAGGGGAAGAGACCGTATCTTAATTTTGTTAAGATATGGGGTTGCCCGGCCTATGTTAAAAAGCAAAATCCGGACAAGCTCGAAGCAAGGTTTGTTCTGTGCAAGTTTGTAGGATATTCCAAGCATTCGCGAGGACATATCTTCTACCACCCTGAGGAACAAAAGGTATTTGTTGCTCAACATGCCACCTTTTTAGAAAAGGAATTTCTTGCAAAGGAAATTAGTGGCGAGGAGGTAGAACTGGAAGAAGTTCCAGCAATACAAACCACGACAGATGATTTGGTAGAACCAGAGGATTCGAGAGCTCCCAACGAACCCCAGCCTCTCCACCGATCTAGTAGGGTTCCTCATCCACCTGAGAGATACTACGGTTTTCTCATTGATGGTGGAAGCGAGAATTGCATCATGGAGGATGATGACCCAACTAGCTTCGAGCAGGCCACCATGAGTGGGGACTCAGTGAAGTGGCTAGATGCAATGCGATCTGAGATGGAATCCATGTACACCAACAAAGTATGGACTTTGGAAGTTGCTCCTGAAAGGGTAAAACCCTTTGGGAGCAAATGGATCTTCAAGAAGAAACTTGGTGTAGATGGAAAAGTTGAGACTTTCAAAGATAGACTTGTTGCAAAGGGTTTTCGTCAACGACCAGGTGTGGATTATGATGAAACCTTTTCTCCAGTGGCTATGCTTAAGTCCATCCGGATCCTACTTGCCATTGCTGCATACCATGACTACGAAATCTGGTAAATGGATGTTAAGACCGCCTTTCTAAATGGTAATTTGGAAGAGTGGGTGCATATGACTCAGCCAGAGGGCTTCATAGACAGTGGGAGCAACGGAAAGGTGTGCAAGCTGCTTAAATCCATCTATGGGTTAAAGCAAGCATCGCGGAGTTGGAACATCTGTTTTGATGTCGTTATCAAAGTGTTTGATTTCGTCAAAAACTTAGATGAACCTTCTATATACAAGAAGGTGGCAGAGAGTAAGGTTTTCTTCCTCGTATTGTACGTGGATGACATACTCTTGATAGGAAATGATATTCCTATGCTGCAATCGGTCAAGCTCTTCTTATTACAAAGATTCTTAATGAAAGATCTAGGTGATGGCTCCTACATCTTGAGGATTAAGATCTATCGAGATAGATCTAAACGGATACTGGGATTGTCCCAACCCAGGTACATTGACACCATACTAAAGAGGTTTAGTATGGAAGAATCCAAGCGTGGGTTTTTACCCACGATCTCAGGACTCACTCTCTCCAAAAAGATGTCTCCCAAGACTGATTTAGAGAGAGCTCGCATGCAAGAGATACCCTATGCTTCGGCAGTAGGCTCTATCATGTACGCGATGCTATATATCAGACCCGATGTAGCATACTCACTAAGTGTAGTGAGTAGGTATCAAGCAGATCCAGGAGAGAGTCACTGGACAGCTGTGAAGAGCATTCTCAAGTACTTGAGAAGGACTAAAGAGATGCTCTTGGTGTATGGTAACGGAGAACTCCAAGTGGTGTCCTTTACCGATTCGAGCTTCCAGAGTGATAAGGACGACTCTAAGTCGCACTCGGGATTTGTCTTTACCCTCAATGGAGGGGCGGTATGCTGGAAGAGTTCCATGCAGGAAACCATGGCAGACTCGACGATGGAGGCTGAATACATCGCTGCCAACGATGCTGCCAAAGAGGCTGTCTGGATGAAGAAGTTCATAACTGAACTTGGAGTGGTTCCATCCATTGAGTATCCAATACCTTTGTATTGTGATAATAATGGAGCGGTGGCTTTGGCCAAGGAACCTAGGTCCCATCAGCGATCTAGGCATATTCTGAGGCGGTATCACCTGATCCGTGAGATAGTTGATCGCCGGGAGATCGAGGTCAGGAGAGTTGACTCTTCGGGATGTTGGGTATGCGATACTACAGTAGCTGGCCCTAGTGCAAGTGGGAGATTGTTAGTTGTATGTATGCCCTAGAGGCCATTATTGTACATATGATGTATATTATATTGGATGCTTGGACATATATAGAGAGGACTTTCTTACTCGACATGATAGTATGCTATCTGGTTGCTCTTTATCTTAACATGTATACTTGTCTCTTGATACTGTCTTATGGTTACAAGTTGGTAGAGCCCTTAGGATATGTACTTGACTACCAGGATTATGATGCAGATCATACTAGTGGGGCCATGGTAGTCCATAAGTTCATCCTTTAATGTTCCTAGTCCCGGGTGTATCGAGACAGGGCATCGATATACCAGAGTAGACTAGCGTATACGCTTCTCGACCCATGAGATGGGTAATGGATGATCCCATATCCATTGGTGTTTGACATCAGAGATGGTATACGGGTGCTCAGTGGAGATAGGGTACACTGGACGGACTCGCCGAGAACTCCTAGATGGTATTATACCTGACGTCAGATAGCAGTTCTCTGGTGACACTGGTACAACTTAGTCTGTAGACCCGAGATCGTCATAGATTCTTGTGTGATTCCCACTGTGCTTTGATTTCCACCTTACCACATTCAAGAGAACGTGCAAAACGGTGGCTTTTTGGTACAGTCCCGAATCACATAGAGGCAATGAGCGATAGGAGGGGTTTCGTCTCTTCCGGTATTGGGGGTTGATGTTGCGTAGTGCACGATTGGTCATAACAGGGAAGTCCCTGGCCAGGGATGATTTAGAGATTTACTGGTAAGTGTTATCAGTAGTTTCTCGACCTGTTATGTGCCTCGTATCGGCATGACTTATCGAGTTATTGGGGTCTGACATTTACCACCCCTAAAATTGATATGCGGCATCTCAGACGAAGAGACCGGACTGTACGGTAGTGTTACCGACAGGCTTTACAGGAGCTAGAGCATGCTTGCTTATTGATCTTCTGATCACTCAATACCCAGATAGCCGTTACGTCTAGCTAGTACCGCTGACGGCTTGTGGGTGCTTGATATGATCATCACCTACTGCCGACGTATTGACGAGTCTTTAGAGTCCTACACAGATGTTTTATTGGCTCAGGCAAAACGAAGTAGGAGCACATATATGATATGTGCGGGACCGAGATTAATACGAGTATGAGATACCGTATTCTATTCTCGCGATATTTGTATCGGTCGGTTATATGTGATATAGCCGGGTTATCGAATCAAGTGTTGATTCGATAAGTTGATACATATTATATTAGTCGGTTATATGTGATATAGCCGGATTATTAAATCAAGTGTTGATTTGATAATTTAGTGTATAATTGTGTATTTGATATACTAGTTTACATTAACTAATATTAGCTCACTTAAGCATTTATTTTTCTCACATGTGCATACTTAATATGTATGTAATATATATTAATTGTGTTTTTTTATTTTGTGTCATGGTTGATGATACAAACTACATGGGTGTATGAGACTTACACCATACTAATTATAATGTAGGGTTTAAATATTTAAAGTAAATCCAAATTAGTGGATAATTAGTCACATGCATGAAGCTTGTAGAAGCTTGTGGGTGCATTGACTTGGTCCATTAATTTTGTCTTACTAAAGATATTTATTAAGCTAACCATTATAATTTAGTCATGGTTATGTCTCTATATGAGTTAGATATATGATACAAACCCACCCATGGTTGATTCTCTCACCTCATTAGTTCATTCTCATCTCTTGACTTCATTTTCTTCATCCTTGAGAAAAAGCTTGCTAGCTTTTTCCAAAGTGAGAAAATATTGTGAGAAAAATAAAACTAAAGTGAGCCCACTTCCTACTTCATCATCCTCTACTAGATTAGCACTTTAGTATAGGGTGTTAGCTTCACTAATCTTTCATTAGTGAAGTAGTAGCTTGAGTTAGTGTCTCCTCGACGTAGATCATTTTCGGCCTCAAAGACTTCAAGCAAGTTCGTTCCTTTCACCTTGAGAAGCCATGCAAGAGTCCGGGAGTTCCATAATCGCAGCAAAGGGATCACTACAAGGAGCAATTGAAGTGAAGGACCGGTCTACAAAGGTTGTATTTTGTTATCACTTAGATGTAAAGTAGTTTACATTTCGTTTCGTATGATTCTCTAGTTAACGATTCTAGTTTAGGGTTCTTTAAAACGGCAAAATTTTGAAAATGACATGGACGATGCCTCCCGAAACCTTGCTGTCGTTGATAGGAACCCTACAATGGGGACATTCTTCCCTGCAGGCGCAAGCTCCTGCAGTTAATTACGTTACCGCGTAGCGATAACCACTTTCTCCTGCTCCGGATGTTCACTTCGTGTCGTGTGTATTTGTTTTATTTTTAGTCGCCCGTGGATTGTATATGGAGACTAATTTGTGTTGTCGCCCATAGGGCGTGGATTAGTCCAAATCCGTATTTTCTTAGATTTGTGTTTGGTTTGATTTAAGGATCGTTAATCTCGTTTGGGATTAAGATCAATTTAAATGTTTGTTGAGGATACGTTAGTCTAATTTTAGACTAAGATCCACTCAGCTGTACTTTTGGGATCATTCAGACCCCCAAAAGAGCATTTGGGCTCTATTGCTTTAGTTTAAAGACGTTACGGTCCATAGATCACCATTTTTGGTATGAGGGTCTAGTTTAAGGACGTTGCGGTCTATGGCTAGTTTAAGGACATTGCGGTCCAGAGCTAGTTTAAGGACATTGCGGTCCATTGGGATGTGCTCATGGGTTTGGGAGTGCACCAAAGAGCCGTTGGTTATCAGGACCCTCCACCTCTCTGAAGACGTTGAAGAATTACAACGACATGTATCAGAGATATGGAGAGATGTACCCTTGAACCGAATTCCAGATTAAAGGGAGAGATCATGGTGGAATGAACATCATTTTAGATACCATATGTTAGGAGATCATTAGTCATCTTTGGAACTAAGATCGATTTGGGGAGACCTGAGCATAGGAGGGCTCGGTTGATTGGTGATCAAAAGAGTTTTGGCCTCGGGAGACTTGTCTAGTTTAGGCTAAGGTTGGCCTCTCATAGTGTTAAACACTAATATCTGCTCGGCGTTCACGTGCTCCCACGTGAGACTCTAAAGTAGTGTTAAACACTGAAATTTGGGGCGCTCATGTGTGGCACGTGAGGCGCCTGAAAGTTGGTGCTGTGCCCTTGGGTTCAAATCCCCATCTATATATACAAGTGTTAAACACTTAATTCTTGTGGCCCTCACGTGTGAGCACGTGAGGCGCCCCAAAGTTGGGCACTGCCTCTTTGGATTTATTCCCTCTTCCTTTTATAAGTGCTAAGCACTTAGCTCATATAATTCTCACGTGCGAACACGTGAGGTGCTCAAAATGTGATCGCTGTCTTTGGAATTTTCCCCTTTTCCATGTAAGTGTTAAGCAATTGCTTGGGGGTCACGTGGGAACACGTAAGGTGCCATTTTCCTTTTATAAGTGCTAAGCACTATTGGGGGTCACGTGGGAACACGTGATTCAATCTCAGTCCATTTTTGTTCATCAAAGGTGCTCACGTGGGAACACGTGAGCTTTTGTTATATAGCATTGAACGCTAATGAATCACCAGTCTGCATGGAGATTTTAATCTGAGTTTTGAGAATTTTAGGTCCCTTGTTTTATAAGAATTAAATTCTTTTGCGGGGTTAAACTCTAGTTTTATCAGAGGAATTAAATTCTTATATTTTTGGAAGAATTAAATTCTTCAAACTAAGTTCTTTCCCTTAAGTTTTGAGGCTGCATGACAGAATATCCCCGATGAGAATTAAATTCTCAACTTGTGGGGAGATCTGCTTCTGCAGACCTCAACCAGAGGAAGAACTAAGTTCTTTTTAGAAGAGTTAAACTCTTGAAATGGCGAAGAAGAGATAAAATGATCTCTATGTCTTTTTTCTTACACTGAAAGAAAGAGAAATTCCTGGGTTTCTTTTTCTAAAAGAGAGCTCTTTTTTTGTTTCTCAAATCTTATGGGAGGGTCTCTTCTCTCTCTCCTCCTCTTCTCCTTTCTCTCCCAAGCCTTGAAGTCTTGGGTCCTTTATATAGTAGAGACAAGTTTGTTGATTTAGTTAAAGAAATATCTCATTGAGAGATCTTAATTGATTTGGAGATTTTATTCCCCGCTGGATCTTTTATCCAAGGACTTCTGTTTTACAGAAAATATTTTTTTTGTTTTTAACAAGATTGGGAAAATATTTTCCCATACAGAGCTTATTCTGTAACTTGGTGATTTTTATCCACCATCGGATTTTTAATCCAACGGTTCTCTGTTTTGCAGAGAGCAATCTTTCTTGTTTAGAAAGATTCAAGGAAATATTTTCCAAATAGGGTTTTGATCCCTTTACTTAGAATTTAATTCTATCGGCCCAGAAGGCATTTGAGACCACTCACGTATAGCATGTGACCCCACAGAGTTAAACTCATTTGCGTATGTGCAACAGTCAAAAGAGGGCATCACGTGCTGACACGTGAGCCTTTCTGGCCTGTCATTTGTTTTAATATGGCGTCTATATATTTTGTATATAGACGTCACGTGCTTACACGTGAGGCTCTATTTCAGCCTATCAATTGTTTAAACCCAGCGACTATAATCTTTATATAGGCGCTCACGTGTGGGCACGTGATGGTTTACTAGTGGAAATTTTCCCATCACTTTTTCTCTATTTCTTCTCCTTTTCTTTCTTTTTTTATAAGGGAACAGTGATCTTCCCACGAACTTCCGAAGTCTAACATACAGGCTCTTAACATGTCTTCTAGAATCTGAATTGTTCGCTCGGACTGTCCGTCCGTTTGTGGATGATAAGCCGTGCTAAAATTCAAACTCGTTCCTAGGCTAGCTTGCAGACTCTGCCAAAATTGTGATCATAATCTTGTATCACGATCGGAGACGATACAAATAGGTATTCCATGTAATCTCATGATCTCCTGCATGAGTTCATGGGTATCAAATATAGTACATCTTGAAGGTTTAAATCTTACTTTAGATTTATGCTCATCTCCATGTACTTCTTTGCTAACGTCTCGGTTGACTGGCCAATTCGAAATGGAATAAAGAGAGCCGACTTGGTGAGGGCTTCCCCCAATCAGAGCAAAGCCCTGTTTAAAATTCAAATTTTGAAATAAAGAAAATGCTTCTTAGCAGCGCCAAGTGTGCTGCGCCCTAAGTAGCACACCACGTGCAAAGCACGTGTGCGCTAGCGCCAAGTGCGCTGCGCTCTAAGCAGCGCACCACGTGCAAAGCACGGGTGCGCTAGCGCCAAGTGCGCTGCGCTCTAAGCAGCGCACCACGTGCAAAGCACGGGTGCGCTAGTGCTGGAACTAAAAGCTCCTCACTGTCAGATCAGAGATCCAATAAAGATGATAAATCATCAATTAATTAGAATTAAATTCTGTTAAGGAAAGATTCCTCAAAATCTTTCCAAACAACAAGATTGTGCTCTGATTTACAGAGCATAAATTGTTCTTTAATAAGCCACGGAGCTATGAGGAATGCTGAGCATTCAACAAAAGACAGAAATACTGTCAGGACCCAAATAAATGCTCAACAGCCCAAAATAAATGTTAAACATTTTAACTTGATTGGACTTAGCCCAAGATTGGCCATAAATCCTTAATTCACATTAACTGAGCCCATATGCTCATAAATCTTTGATCTTAGTCCCAAATTGGACTATAGATCTCCCAACCAATATCGGTTCAAGGGTACATCTCTTCACTCCTCTGATATTTGTCGTTGTAATCCTTCAACGTCTTCAGAGAGGTGACGGGTTCCGACAATCATACATTTCATAGACTATGACGTCTTTAAAATGGACTGTGGGGTCCTTAAGCCCATGGACTATGATGTCCTTAACCTTGGACTGCGGGGTCCTTAAACCCATGGACTATGATATCCTTAACCTCGGACTGTGGGGTCCTTAAGCCCATGGACTATGATGTCCTTAACCTTGGACCACCATGCCCTACGTGCGACAACATAAATTAGTCTCCATATACAATCCACGGGCAACCAAAAACAAAACAAACACACACGACACGAAGTGACCATCTGGAGAAGGAGAAAGTGGTTACCGCGATGCGGTAGCGTAATTAACTGCAGGGGATTGCGCCTGCAGGGAAGAGCGTCCCCACAATCAAAACCCCCTCAACGAGGGGGAATCTGACGAAGTCTGCTACATCGGCCGCATCCATCTAAACCTTCGATACACGGTGTCATAAATCAACTTGGCATCTTCGGAGAGGTGGATGGATAGCACCAAATAGCATCTTCCCTCGGAATTCAGGCCTGGACGTCCCAACGTCCCGGTCGCGTCTTTCGGTGGAGAACAGATTCTGGCACGCCCAGTGGGACCTCTTCCTCTTTCCACTCCACATTTCGTGTGTCGTGTTCGCGAACGAATCGCGGTTTAATATGGTTGTCCTTGGGTTTGAGGTACTAGGATTTGGTTTTGCTCTCGTGCACAAAAAAGAAATGGCCTTTAACTGCTCCAGCTGCAACTGCAACTCCCGTTCCACCTCATCTGGAGGTGTAACCTACGGGCCCCAAGCGGTCTCCCTTTTCACAATGCTATTAGAGCAGGTAACTCAAGCCACCACTGGGCTATTCTTCGGGGCCATGCTCCCACCGATGAGCTTCAATGCCCATGTACCATTGCAAGAAGCTCCGAAGAGCTCGGTCTTTAATCGGCTCACAACTACTGCGGCCCCTCTTAACGGGTCATCCAGCTCCAACGCCTCAGTCTTTGACAGACTGGACCAAACCTCATTTGGGCCCATGAAGAAGCCCGCGATACCAGAAAGGGTTATCCCAAAAAGGATAGCCATTCCTGCTCTCGAAGTCGTCAAGGCGGCTTCTCCTGCCAAAGGGTCGGTCTTCACAAGACTGACTGTTTCAGCTCCTGTTCCAGGAGAAATCGTCAAGGCTGCTTCTCCTGCTCGGAAGTCTGCCTTCGATAGGCTGGTTATCCCCACTCAGCGGACATCAGTCTTCAATAGGCTGACAATGACAACTTCTGACCAACACAGGGGGCATGAGGAAGTCACCCCTACAGCTGAGACAATCCCAACGGCTCAACACGCTCGATGTCGCCACCGGCGCTGAGTAAGGAAGGCTGGAGGCAACTTTCCTTCTGGACTGACTCCGCCGGCTCCAACGGTGGAAATCGATGCTGCTGTTCTAACTGGGAACAGCTTTGAACCGCTAAGGAGGGTGCGCAAAAACTCTCCGACTGCCGTGCTGAAGAGATCTCCTCCACCCATGGAGAATGCTACAAAGGTGAAGCTAGAGCAGCCCCCTCAGTGGCTGTCCTCTAAAATTTACAATGTTTGGCGACAGATTCAGGACTCGGTGATTGATCAAGATTACTCTCGCCAACAGAAAAAGGTGAAAGTTCAGCGAGAAGAGGACCATCCTGTCAAGCTACAAAAGGCGACAGCTACTTGGGGGCCTACTGCAATGGCCCCCTCAACCTCGACCGCTCATAAGAGGAGAAAGCTAGAGAAAATCCCGGTGTCTGCGACGAATCGCAAGAACACTGAATCTAAACGCCCCAAGTCTGGGGGCATGGTGGTGTATACCGTCTATATGGCATCCGGAAAAGAGGATAGTCGTATCTCCACAGGTCATCGACCGCTTACGCGATCAGTGACTAGGGCTCAGGAGCAACAACAACAAAAGCTCTAAGAAATGCTAACAGCTATGGCCGCACTTATGGGACCAAAAGCAAGTCCGGAGAGATCCTCGGAGCAGCGCCGTAAGCAAGAAACCGATGCTGAATTCCTTTGGAGAATGCTTGAGAATAAGGACAAAGAAGCCGCGGAATAAACGGCCAATATAAAACAAATAGCCCTTCTGTTCCAAGATATGGTGGGCATGATGATCCAGCCGGACCCTCCAGCCGAAGATCCTCCAGTAACAATTGAAGATGATAGAGCAGAGACATCAAATCTTCTGCCGACTCTATCGACAGCCAAGGAAGAGACAATCTCCAAAGCTGCCCTGGATGATTACATCGCTTAGCAGATACGAGTTCATCAGGCGAATGAAGCGGCTGGGCAAATTGTTAAAACTGGACGACCTTATCCGGGTTGGTATGACCAAATAAAATACCCGCCGGGATACACGATCCCCAAATTCCATGTATATAAGGGGACGGGAAATCTGCATCAGTACGTCGCTCAATTCAGAGCCTTGTGCGGCAACACTGGAGGTGACGATAAGCTACTGCTTCGCCAATTTGTTGGCAGCTTGTCGGAGACAGCATTCGAGTGGTATTGCTAACTCCCAAATGACTCTGTCAAGACATTCGTAGAGATCGAGTTGCTATTCACCCAACATTTCGCGAGTGCTAGTGAACGCACCCCAATCACGGCATTGATCAATGCCAGGGTGAAGTCTGGAGAAACAAGGGTTCAGTATGCAATATGGTAGCAGAATCTATAGTCGAAGTGCGAGCAACGCATCGAAGAAGCGCCTTAGTAGGCATGTTCGTGGGTACTCTTGATCCTCAAGCGACCATTTCACAATTCATGATGTTCGTCAAGCCGACCACTTTCCAGGCCTTGATTGACAAACTGGCCCAAATGGATCAGATGGGTCATAGACCTTCCTCTTCGAAGCTGGATCCGCGGAATGAAAAAGGGAAAGGGAAGGCAACCTTCGTCGCCAATACTCAACAACAGCCGAGCAACTTAAAGCCAGTTGTTCGCTAAAACAACGTGCGTTCATGCCCATCCCTCGAGGAGAGACTGGGATTTCCTTACTCGTTTCCCCGGGGTAAAACGAGGAGACTGTTCGAGCTGGCAGTACGCAACAGACTCATCAGTCTGCCGGATCCAAAATGTCCGTTGCAGCCAGGCGATGTCAACAATCCCAATTACTGCCCTTACCACCAAGCAGTAAGCCATCCAATCGAAGATTGCTTCATCTTCAAAGGCTGGATTGAGGACCGATACCAACAGGGCAAATTCGCGCTGTCTGAAAAATGGAAGATGAACCCGCCACAACCACATGATCCGAAAAAGATGGACATGCCGGGGGCATCGTGCTCATTCATAGAGAAAGCCCTTGGACCGAAAAGTCCGTAAACTAGAAATTTGCCTCAAATACAGCAACGATGGACCGAAACGTCTTTAAACTAACAATGGACCACTATGTCCTAAAACTGGCTGTTGACCGAGACGTCTATAAACTACTACTGACCACAGCATCCCAAGGCTGACAAAAAAAAAACGGTATGTCCATAAGAAAAATGGGCAAGGATGAAAACCTGAAAGGGCTCCGTGAGTAAAAATAGCAGGACTACCGGCGAGTTTTATGAAAACCCGAAAGGGCGGAATCTCGTTAAAAGATACTTGCAAGGTCCTCTCGACCTTGTGAGGAGAAAATGCCTGCGTGAGATCCTTACGACTCACAAGAGAGCAACACACTTAGGGATCCCCACGATTCCTATGGAGAAATTACACTTACGAGATCCTCATGACTTGTAAGGAGAATTCCCCTTTGAGACCCTCACGGCTCACAGGGTTCAAAAGCCTTAAGCTACAGGGATCTGAACCTGTTCTTAAGCCATCACAATCTCCAATGCTGCCCTACAAGCGTCTCGACCCTTGTATGCAATCCACGGGCGCGAATAAACATTTCCCTAACAAAGTCCCACCTACGACTTGGGATATGTTTACACAGTGGACAACCCTTGTAAGTCCTCTCGATTTATAAAGAGAAAACACTCTTGTAAGATCCTTACGACTTATAAGAGACCATACACTTGGGAATCCTCACGATTCTTAAGGAGAAAACGCACCTACGAGATCCTCACGACTCGTAGGGAGAAATACCTTTATGTGACCCTTACGGCTCATGAAGTCAAAAGCCTTAGTCGACAGAATCCTAACCCTGTTCGCTAAGCCACCTTTGTTCGACATCGACAAAGGCAAATGATGATTCGCTTCTGGCAATATCCCAGTTGTAGCGATGCTGATTCCTCAATCGGTATCAAATCCCAAATTAGCAGCGAAAAGCCAGCGATCCACAAATGCATATGAAATAGCCGAAATAATGGGGCAACTTGCAACAAAATCAGCAAGTAAAAATGTATGCATACAAAATAGCCGAAATGGTTGGGCAACTCGCAATAAAAAGTAGCGAGTAAATAAAACAAATAGCCGAAATGATTGGGCACCGCGAAAAATAGTCGAAATGATTGGGCAATTGCGACTTTCGCGATATAAAAGGTGAAATGATAGAGCATCACGGAAAGAAAAATATATAAAATGAAACTTTTTACCCTACAGGTAAAATCACATCGATCCCTGTATACAATCCAGGGGAACAAACAAAAAGGGAACCATACCTTCCCACCAGGCTCCATCAAAAGAAAGACAAGTCTCGATGACCACATCTACAGCCCGGAGACCTACAACGGCGTTCCTTCACAGTCCAGCAGGATGCAGATGCAACGTCAACGAAAGACCTCACGGTCGAAACAAAGCGGAGTGATGGCAAAATCCCAACTCCACCTCAGCATTCGTCTTGTTACACCAGACGCAATGTCAACAATGACGTTCCTTCGCTGTCCAGCAGGATGCATATGCAACGTCAACGAAAGACCTTACGGTCGAAACAAAGCGGGGTGATGGCAAAATCCCAACTCCACCTCAGCATTCGTCTCGTTACACCAGACGCAATGTCGACAACGATGTTCCTTTGCAGTCCAGCAGGATGCAGATGCAACGTTAACGAAAGACCTCACGGTCGAAACAAAGCGGAGTGATGGCAAAATCCTAGCTCCACCTCAGCTCGTCTCGTTATAGCAGACGCGATGTCACCCTAGCGTTCTTCCTCCAACAGGATTCGGACGCGCCAAAACAACGAAGCGAAGGCAATAATCCTAGCTTTAGGGTCTTGACGGCAACTCATATAAAACCTGAAAGACTATTGGAGATCATCCCATACCAGTGCGGAGTGGTCACCACCTCGACGTTCGTCTCGATACAGCAGATCCGATGTCACCCCAGCGTTCTTCCTCCGGCAGGACTCAGACGTGACAATCAAACGACGGAGCCATGATAAAGTCCCTAGTTCTAAGCCTCGACGGTTCACCAACAACCTAGAGACAACCGCGACATTCGTCTCGATACAGCAGACGTAATGCCAGCAAACGAAGCAAAGGCAATATTCCTAGCTTCAGGGTCTTGATGGCAACTCATATAAAACCTGAAAGACTATCAGAGATCATCCCATACCAGCGCGGAGTGGTCACCACCTCGACGTTCATCTCGATACAACAGACGAGATGTTACCCCAGCGTTCTTCTTCCGGCAGGACTCAGACGTGACAATCAAACGACGGAGCCACGGTAAAGTCCCTAGTTCCAAGCCTTGACGGTTCACCAAAAACCTAGAGACAACCGCGACATTCGTCTCGATATAGTAGACGTAATGCCAGCAAACGAAGCAAAGGCGATATTCCTAGCTTCAGGGTCTTGACGGCAACTCATATAAAATATGAAAGACAATCGGAGATCATCCTATACCAGTGCGGAGTGGTCACCACCTAGACGTTCGTCTCGATACAGCAGACGAGATGTCACCACAGCATTCTTCCTCCAGCACGATTCAGACGCGACAATCAAACAACGAAGCCACGGCAAAATCCCTAGTTCCAAATCTCGACGGTTCACCAACAACCTAGAGGCAACCGCAACATTCATCTCGATACAGCAGGCGTAATGCTGGCAAACGAAGTAAAGGCCAAATTCCTAGCTTCAGGGTCTTGACGGCAACTCATATAAAACCTGAAAGACTATCGAAGATCATCCCACACCAGCGCGGAGTGGTTATGACTCATCGGGGCTCCCCAAACTGAGCCTAACCTTAAGTAAAAAGCGGCATGGCAAAATTCCTAACGCTTGCTCTTCCGACGGTCAAACTGCCTAGGAAGATTGCTTAAAAACGTCTTGTCCAGCCCCCGAAGGGATCAAAGACACGACAGTCGCAAGGCTACTCGAACAGCAAGATTGCCTATCGAGGGATACATCAGTCAACGCGACGGTACGACAGGCAAAACCCTAGTACCACAGAACCTAACGGACCTCTATCGTAAAGAGCAGAGGTTAACTGTGACGTTAGGACATTCTTGCGAGAACTTCTCGACTCGTCTCGACTCGTGAGGAAATTAGTGTCTTTGCGAGAACTTCTCGATTCGTCTCGACTCGTAAGGAAAAGCCTTAGGCAATGGGGATAAGGATCTGTTTCCTAAGCACTGGGGCCTTGCAAGTCGGTCCAAAATAGACTCTTGCATACTATTCACGGGCCACACTCTCCAAAGTCGAATCTCGACAAGGAGGGAAACGACCACTTACGAGTCCTCTCGACTTGTAAGAGGGAAAATTCTCTTGTGAGATCCTTACGACTCTCAAGAGAAAGCACACCTGGGAATCCTCACGATTCCTAAGGAGAAAATACACCTACGAGATCCTTTCGACTCGTAGGGAGAAAAGTCTTTATGAGACCCTCACGGCTCATAAAGTTGAAAAGCCTTAGGCAACAGATCTGAACCTGCTTCCTAAGCCATCACTACTTTTCTAAGAGTTCAATATGGAGTGCTCTCTATCATCTACAGGCCACGCTTACTAAAAGTAACATGCCGACAACAAAGAAAAGAGAAGAAAGCAACAGTAGAACAAAAATGTGTATCTTTTATTCATGAATTTCAATGGAGCACAAGTTGGATCATATGAAAGAATAAAGATGGATACATGTTATTCAAAATTTACAAATGTTAATTGGTATAAAAAAAACTATTGGGAGAGAGGCGTTTTCAATAAACCAATCAGTTGCTCGCGCACTCCCCTCTGCCCCTTTTCACGATTAGCTGTCGTGGCCAACTCCGCTTCAACCTGAGCCCGTTGCTGCAAATAAGATGAAAGTTGCTCATCAATGACCCGCTGAGCTGCCCCACGACTTTGCGCATCTCGCTCGATGAGGTCGAGCTTCTGCCTCAACGTTAGCCCGTCAGAAATACATCGTAGAAGGCCCTCAAAGATAGCTTTCAGCTGTACAGCATTTTCATCAACTTGAGCGTGCAGCCGGGCAGATTCGCTTGAAGTCTCTTCACACTCCTTACGCTTTAAGGCCACTTCTTGTTCAAGATGGCGGAAGTAGGGAGTGCTCTGCTCGACCCACGCAGCCCGTTAGGAGTTCATAGCCAGGACCTTGGGAGCGGGATGTCCGAGCTCAAGCTCATGTAGGCAGGCCTCAATTTTCCTGCAGTGATTAACCCAAGACTCAACAACGCCCTCACTATGGAAGTTCACGAGCGTCGCCAGCATAGGATTAACTTCAGCAGCAAAATCTGCAGCAAGGGCAGGGATCTCAGTGTCAAGCTCTTCAATGGAATCGCTCAACATACGCAGACTGGTCACAGCGCCTTTTGAAGATGGATGTCTGGAAAAGGGGCCCGCTGGCATTATGATTCGAGACTCGAACGGAGCTGAAGTCGGTGTCACTGCTGCAAAACAAATCATAGTCAAATGATGGTTCAAGAAATAGAGAAGGTACATAAACAATGGGGTTTACTATACCGGCAGTGGCAGTTGGCAAGGCCGAGAGTACCGGTGGCGCAACTATTCTTTCATCTCCTCCTTCAATCTGTAGTGCTGCAGTCAAAACAAAGAAGAATTTACAATGACTTAGATGCCTGTAAAAGAAAAAAGAAGATATTAGCTAGAGGCTGTACTCACCAACACCACTAGATGAAGCAGTCTCCGACTGGAAGGAGAAATGCGGGTGCAGCACCTGATACAGATGATAAAAAAGGACTCCTGCAAGGATGTAATAATTCAATGTCAGTACGTAAAGTATATTGCCTACAATGAAACCGATAAGTCACAAACCCGTACTTTCCAGCATTTGGGAGGACACGAGAGAAGGCAAAGGGGCGGCCACCGTCAAAGCAGCAACTGGCGATACTTCCTCGGGTGACACAAGCTCAACGCTCACCACACCTGCATTAGAAACGAGAGAAATATTGTCATAAGAGATTGAAAGGAATTGCAGAATGAAAAATAAAGCAATGGCCCAAAATCTACCTGGTGAGTCGCCAGTCGAAACTGTGACAAGGGCGTCACTGGGTGCAGCGACTGCTTCATCCTCCTCCATCGGAATGATTTCGCCGCCCGTAGCTTCATCCCCCGACTCCACGAGAACCGTCGTGATACTCGCAGCACCCGGCAATGGTAAGGAACCGCAAGGGGAAAGAGTGGCAGTTGGGGCAGTTCCAGACTCTTGAGAAAGAGTGGCCACTTCAGGCTTAGTGGTTGCCGCCGTCTCACCTACCACTTCCTCATCAAGACTCAGCCCTGTAGGATAGGATATATGAGAATCTAAAGATCAAAACTTTGACGAAAGGACTCAGTGTTACGTTACCTTGGGTCTGTCTTTCAATTGCTTCCTGAGCCGCATGTGCCGCCTGTCTGTGAGCGGTAGACAGGGCGGCCGAAGCACCCTCTAAAGGAGCAAGGACATGGGTAGCAGCGCTCGAGCCTGCACCCACGGCCAAGGCGACATTACGTTCCCTTGCTGCACGCCTCCTGCGCTTCCTTTCCGCCCGGGCCGTGAGAGCTGATCTTCTTAAGACCTCCGTCAAAGGGACATCATCGTCCACGCCAGGAGCTACCTCTGGAGCCGTTATGGCGTCCGTCATCGGTTGCTTAAGTAAAGCCTCTTTTGGCAATGCTGAAGAGTCCGGGACTTCGATAGCTGGCCCTGGAAGCATCTCTGCATCATCCTGCGGGATTGGCACTGTACGGGGCATGACCTGAGTCAAGGTAGTCCCTGCGATAAGATGAAAAATGGGTCAGATTATCCATAAGAAAGGTGAATAAAGGCCCAATGAGCCGAAATATACCAATGCCCAACGAAGCGCGAAGTCTCTCCTCCTCCTCAAAAGTCCTGAGGGAAGCCGCGAGAGCCTCTTCAGTGGAAATGCCTGTTAAAGAAGGAGTGTCAGTCAAAACATGATAACAAAAACATAACAGCAAAAAGATACGACTGAAGATTACCTGACTCAGCAAGGATGATCAGTCCTGCTTTGTGGCTGCTAGACGCTCGGAAGCTGCGGTGGCAGCCTCCGGATCAGTATCATCTGACGCCATGAATAGACCCTCGTTGGTCCCATATTCGCTCAGGCCCTCGCTATAAGGAGCATGAGGCTCCTGGCCAAATACAACGTCTGCAGAAAGAATCGACTTTTTCTTCTTCTTCTGCAAGCGAGTACCGGTCGCCTCTACCACAAGCTTACGCTTGGTGGGCACCTTGGGACGACGAGTCCCGATATCTGAACCCATGCCAGACTCGGGAGACGCTACAGTCACCGCTTTCATGGGAGCACGGGGTATAGGTAGCTCAGGCCTATCATGCGGGACCTCGACCGCAGCAACTTCTCTTAAGGGAGGACGGACAATGGTCCGTAGCTTCAGAGGAACATTTGGATTACCAGCCGGCGCTACACCCTTGAGATCAAGAAGCAATCTTTTTTCTTCTCTAATGACGGCGCCCATCGATTGTTGATACCACGCCACATACACATTCAGGACCTTTGGAACACAGCTCGGTTCGCTGATGAAGAAGTTGGACCCTGTATTTAGGCGCATAAAATGGTGCAGCGCACTCCGGATACCCTCTTCGGTAGCAGCAGGTTCTGCCAAGAAAGTCTCAAGCAGGACGCCTTGATTGTAGCTCAACTGCTGGACGAAATGATGCGGGTTGTATCTCATGAACAACGCAGCATCATTCTGCCTAAATACGAGAAAGCCCGGCCTGATGGAGTACAGATGAAGAATCTCCCGAGCTTTCAAAACAGAGGCCCCGTCTTTAAAAATGTCTTGCAATGGCAGCACCGTTTTTGTAGATTCCTGGCCGACGGTCAAAATTTTATCGGTAAAGGACATACCATCTCCAACCGTGCGTGGACGAAGGAGCAAACCACTAGCTTCCCGCGGTGTCGGACTTACGATGGATGCGTCGACTAGCCGCATTATCCGAGGGAACTTACATCTGTTATAAAAGGAAGGTCTTCTGTGGATACCGAAGACCCCAAGCACGTGCAACTTGAGCCATGAGGTGAAATAATGCATTGAGAAGTTGGCAGGCTGCACCCCTGGCTCAGTAGTATCCGCTGCCAAGCTGAGGCCGTGATACAGGTGGGCTAACCCAGCAATCCCGACGGCCACTTGTATCCCGGCAACCATTAGATGCGCTGGGTAGAAGACGGACGGCCTCATATGGCGAGGGTGCATCGGAAGCTCAAACCAGCTTAACCACAAACCGAGGAACCCTAGAAAGAACGCTTCCTCATCAATGCCCGGAGCGACAATTTCTGAAAAGGGGACGATTGCGACGTTTGGAAGAAAGAAATCCTTTTGATCGGTGTCTAATATTGGCCGGCGATCTAAGCCAAAGCCGAAAGGATCATCAAGTTTGGCAAACTTTTCACCTTGTCGCGATAAAACTTCTGGGCGAAGAAAACGGGCGATGAAGTCCACAAAGCTGACCCCCTGGCTTCCAGATTCAAGAAATTGGCCCTCGTAGATATTCAACACCTTTATCAAACTTGGAAACTGGTGTTGAATAGCGTTCTCTAGGGTAAGACCCATTACCACTGATTTGGTGGAAAAAATATACTGATCCAGAGGAAGCAGCTCCTCATAATGCTCTCCCCTAACGGGTAAACCGGAGACCTCGGCAAATTCCTCTAAGGAAATGGAGATTTCTCGATCCAATAAGAGGAAGGTGTCGGTCGGAATGTTCCATTGCTCTAGAAACGCCTTGATCCACCATGTAGGAGGTGCAGAATACTGGAACAAGGAAGCGTAGATCGCAGGGTACAATCCGAGCTTCAGCAGCTGTGACTTCTTCGCCGATAAGATATATCGGGCCCACTGCAGGTATCCGGCCAGGTGACGGGGAGTTAGTCCTATGTTGTATGGCTGTCCCCAAGGGCGCGATTCACCTTGGCATATGTGCCACCCTAGAGTGTCCAAAGCTACCGGCGGCTGCACGGGTATTGCGGCCATAGAAGGACGAAGGAGACCTTCTGAAGTCTAATTCACCTCCTCCACAGTATAGCTTATCGGGGGTGCATCTGCATAAAGGATCGCAGAGATAGGCTCCGAGGGTGTCGCACAAGAAAAGCTCCGGTGGCTGATTGTTGTGGGAGATTTAGTGCTTACGCTATTTGTGATCAAAGAATTAACCGCAATCAATAACGGTGTCGCTTGGTTGCTTGACGGTTGAGTACGGGTCGGTCCACAAGGAGATGGATTCCTTTTCTTTATGTTTTAACGAGTTAAATCCAAAAGATTTTGGGTTTTATTTTAAAATCTAAGAATGAGATGAAAGTTTATAAAAAGCTTGCTAGGGTTAAGATTAGTTTAGTTTGGAAAGTCAATTATTCTCACCGCTTTCTTTGCCCTAATTAAGAACTTTTGGATGTTAAGGAAATAGTTAACAAAGTGGATTAGCACGATCGGGAAGAAACTAGGTTTCTTCCCTTTGGTCCTTGTCCGTCCTTTCTTAACTCTTATCCCTAACCTTTATGGAAAACAATCACAACCGGTCTTTAACTATGGTATCACCGCTACCTCGTAGGATAGGGTGCCGTAGTGAGCGGTGTGTGTTTGTATGCATAGATTCCTACTTTAAAATGTTGAATGGGCAAGAAAAGGATGAGAGATTTTCATCTCTCAAACCTTCCCTAAACCTAACCTTAACAAGTGAGGAACTACTCACTCATTAGGGAATTAATAACTAGGGCAGAAAAGAAACTTAACTAGGGCAGAAAAGAAATTAAAATAACTACGGAAAGATAAAAAAAACTTACTTCTTTATTGATGCACTCTTTGACAATTACAGGAATTGAAAATTTTAAACTAGATAAAAAGAGGCATCTCAAAAGAGGCACCCAAAAAGAGGCCCGCTCCAAAAAGAGCTGTAGGGTTCCTATTTATAGATAATAGAAACCCTAGGGTTTACATCTGATCCATATCTAGAATTACAAAAATACCCTAAGAAAACCGGGTCAATGCACCGACTCCATCGACACGCATCGACACGCGCCGACACACGCTTAGCACGGCCACGGATACGCGGCCATAAGCATGGTTTGGCCGCGGTTCCGCGGCCATTTGATGGTCTTGATGCATCATTTCTTCAGGGCTTCATTTTGTTGCTTTTTACTTCTATTTTATTCACTTGGTTCTTCGGAATGTCTTTTAGTTTCTTCCAGATTTCCACAATGCAGAATGTTGTAGACTTTTACCGTTCGCTTCATGTTGAAGTTTTGAATCTTGTGCTGCCTTTGTACTTTGTGCAATCGAACTGTTTGCTGATCTTCGTTTGTTCCTCGAACTGTAGGCGGCATGATAAAGATTCTTCTATTTGTTGGTTGTAGTCTTACTTTTGTAGCGTCTTTTTACCATTTTCACTGTATTGTTCCGAGAACCTGTAACCTGCAACTATTTAACAGACATGGATCAAAAGCATCTATTTATTCGTAAAATGATTAAGAATGGGGAATATAATAATGCAAAATTTTGATATGAACAACGGCCTCTGATAATTTTATCGTACCGTCTACCCCATAGATGAAGATTCTTGTACTCTGGGTCATGGTCTTTGATCAGCGCAAGAACCTCTCGGTTTACGGGAGCTTCGGGGAATCCACCTTCTGAGCGGACGAACGGGAAAGAAGTGTCGAAAGACATAGTACCTGCGCGGAAAAGAACAAATTTTCAGCCGCCAATGCTACAATTTAAGTTCTGTCACTAGGTACTTTAAATCGGTACCACACTGCAATGCAGTGAAAAGGGATCAAAGGGGACCCACATAATCCAGATGATATTGCATCATTAATAAAACCGCCTCATCATTTGATGAGACTGTCATTAAATGAGGAAATCCTCAATTGATTCTCATTCAATGAGAATTCCTCGGGCCAAGGAGTAAATCTCCCCTTGAAAGCAGTGCTCTATGACAGAGTGACATCTGTCAGCTTTGGGAATAGGAAAATTCCTCAAAGGAAATTCTGAAGAGCCTTGCTCTGTAAAAATGATGGAATAATCATTAGAAAACTTAAAATAAAATTTTTAATAAATTAAAATTCTGAGATCTTCAACATCTATGAACAAACTCTAAGAGTTCTTCATGAGAAAAGCTTTGTTAATGGGCTAAGGGACCCTAAGGAAGATCTCTTTAGATCTATGGGTTCAAGAGAGCAAAGCTCTGTCAACAAAACCCTAAAAAAGGTTTTCTTTAGATCGAAGATCTATGAAGAGCAAAGCTCTGTTAATAGGTGAAACCCTAGATTATTAAATGATCTACTCAAAAATTTAATCTTTACTTAAGATTTTGACAGAGTTCTGTCCTTAAGAAAGTTCTTAAACCAAAGAGCTATGCTCTGCAAGAGAATAATAATTCTCAGAAGGAAGAAGATGAACAGAAATAATCTCAAGGGCCAAGAGTCCTATTTATAGGCACTAAGATGCCGTTTCAACTTCTGAATTGATCCAAGGGCGCAGATGTTGCCACCGCTGCACTCACATATGGGCCACGTGAGCGCAACGGTAGAGGGGCATTTGTTTCGCCCAATCAGAGCAAAGCTCTATTTAAAATTCAAATTTTGAAATAAAGAAAATGCTTCTTAGCAGCGCCAAGTGCGCTGCGCCCTAAGTAGCGCACCACGTGCAAAGCACATGTGCGCTAGCGCTAAGTGCGCCGCGCTCTAAGCAGCGCACCACGTGCAAAGCACGGGTGCGCTAGCGCTGGAACTAAAAGCTCCTCACTGTCAGATCAGAGATCCAATAAAGATGATAAATCATCAATTAGTTAGAATTAAATTATGTTAAGGAAAAATTCCTCAAAATCTTTCCAAACAATAAGATTGTGCTCTATAAATCAGAGCACCATTGGATCAATGATCCAATGGTGATTAAAAATCACAAAAAAATACAGAATAAATTCTGTATGGAAAAGATTTTCTAATCTTGTTAAAAACAAGAAGATTGTCTTCTGTAAATCAGAAGCCCTTGGATTAAAGATCCAACGGTGGGGAAATCCCCAAATCAAATGGAGAAAAGATCTCCTTAACCGATTGAACAAATCAGCTTGCCCTATATAAAGGCCCCAAGATTAGCGCTCAGCTTGCCTTATATAAAGGCCACTGAACTAATAACTCTTTGCGCTCATAAATCAGCGCAATACGCTCATAGATTGGCGCTCAGCGCCAAGCGCACCACGTGTCCCTCATGTGTGCGCTACTCGGCAGAAGTGCATTGCGCTCTTTGACTGGCGCAAAGCGCCAAGCGCACCACATGCCCCTCACGTGTGCGCTGATAGAACATAAATTGTTCTTTAATAAGCCACATAGCTATGAAGAATGCTCAGCATTCAACAAAAGACAGAAATACTGTCAGGACCCAAATAAATGCTCAACAGCCCAAAATAAATGTTAAACATTTTAACTTGATTGGACTTAGCCCAAGATTGGCCATAAGTCCTTAATTCAGGTTAACTGAGCCCATATGCTCATAAATCTTTGATCTTAGTCCCAAATTGGACTATAGATCTCCCAACCAATATCGGTTTAAGGGTACATCTCTTCACTCCTCTGATATTTATCGTTGTAATCCTTCAACATCTTCAGAGAGGTGACGGGTCCCGGCAACCATACATTTCATAGACTATAACGTCTTTAAACTGGACTGTGGGGTCCTTAAGCCCATGGACTATGATGTCCTTAACCTCGGACCGTGGGGTCCTTAAACCTATGGACTATGATGTCTTTAACCTCAGACTGTGGGGTCCTTAAACCCATGGACTATGATGTCCTTAACCTCGGACCGTGGGATCCTTAAACCCATAGACTATGATGTCCTTAACCTCGGACTGTTGGGTCCTTAAGCCCATGGACTATGATGTCCTTAACCTTGGACCACCATATCCTTAAAATGGTAATGGACCGCAATGTCCCTAAACTAAACAATAGAGCCCAAATGCTCTTTTGTTGGATCTAAACGATCCCGTTAAGTTGATCTTAGTCTAAAATTAGACTAACGTATCCTTAACAAACGTTTAAGTTGATCTTAGTCTCAAATGAGACTAACGTATCCTTAAGCCCAACCCAAAACCCAAATCTAAGAAAATACGGATTTAGACTAATCCACGCCCAATGGGCGACAACATAAATTAGTCTCCGTATACAATCCACGGGCAACCAAAAACAAAACAAACACACACGACACGAAGTGACCATATAGAGAAGGAGAAAGTGGTTACCGCGATGCGGTAGCGTAATTAACTGCAGGGGCTTGCGTCTGCAGGGAAGAGCGTCCCCACAATCAAAACCCCCCAATGAGGGGGAATCTGACGATGTCTGCTACATCGGCCGCATCCATCTAAACCTTCGATACACGGTGTCATAAATCAACTTGGCATATTCGGAGAGGTGGACGGATAGCACCAAATAGCATCTACCCTCAGAATTCAGGCCCGGAAGTTCCAATGTCCCGGTCGCGTCTTTCGGCGGAGAACAGTGAGTCGATCCACAATAACCCATATTGCGTCGTTACCCTTCATGCTGCGATGGAGGGAAGCCACGAAGTCCATGGTAATGTGCTTCCATTTCTATTCTGGGATTGGTAACAGCTGAAGTAGACCGTCAGTTCTGTGATGTTCGGCCTTCACTTGCCGACACACCATACACTTGGCTACGCTCCTTACTACTTCGCGCTTCATTCTATACCACCAGTAGTGTTGCTGTAGATCCTAGTACATCTTCGTGCTACCGGGGTGTACTGAATAAGGAAAGTTGTGAGCTTCTTTCATCAACTCTTTTCGAATAGGTCCGACTGGCTCGCATAAACGATTTCCATATCGCAAGGATCGATATTCGTGGATGATGAAGTCAGTACGAAGTCCACTTTCTACTTGTTCTCGTATCTTTTGTAGCTTGGCATCATTTGCTTGGGCTGTCTTGATCTGATTTACAAGAGTGGACTGGACTTGTAAGTTCATCAAATATGAAGCATTACCTGGCATAACTACTTCGATCTCCAATCCATGCAGTTCTTGCTGTAGCTTCCACTGAGCGGCGAGGTTCATTGCTAAGGGCTGGCGACTAAGTGCATCGGGAACTACATTCACCTTCCCAGGATGATACTGTGGGTTGATGTCGAAGTCCGTCATGAGTTCTAGCCATCTTCTCTGCCGCATGTTTAATTCCTTCTGAGTAAATACATACTTCAGACTCTTGTGATCAGTGTATATATCCACTCGTTCACCCAAAAGACAGCGGTGCCAAATCTTAAGTGCAATGATGATGGCTGTCAACTCCAGATCATGCGTTGGATAGTTGCGCTCATGAACCTTCAGTTATCTTGATGCAAAAGCCACAACTTTTCCATGCTGGTGTAGAACGCATCCTAATCCTTTACCGGACGCATCACAATGCACAATGAATCCTCCAGATTGATCCGATATTATGAGGATATGAGCATAGGTTTCTTGACTTGAGTTCTACAAAAGATTTTTCACATGCTTCTGACCACACGAATGCTTTATCATGTGAGCTTAGTCAGGGGTGCTGCAATCTTTGAGAAGCCTTCAATAAATCGTCGGTAGTATCCTGCTAATCCCAAGAAACTTCATATATCCTTCATCGTCTATGGTGTCGGCCACTCGCTGACAGCTGACACCTTGGCTGGATCTACTGAGATTCCTTCTCCTGAAACAACATGTCCGAGAAATCCGACTTGATCTAGCCAAAATTCACACTTGCTGTACTTGGCGTAGAGCTAATGTTGTCACAATGTCTCCAGGATAATTCGTAAGTGTTCGGCGTGTTCTTTCCGATCCTTTGAATACACCCGGATGTCATCGATGAAGATAACAATGAACCTGTCTAAGTACTCTCGGAAAACTTGGTTCATCAGGTTCATAAAGATGGCAGGTGCATTGGTCACTCCAAATGGCATTACGAGATATTCATAATGACCATAGCGAGTTCTAAACGCCGTCTTCAGAATGTCGAACTCTTTGACCTTTACCTGATGATAACCCGAACGAAAATCTAGTTTTGAAAATACACAAGACCCACTTAACTGATCGAAAAGATCATCGATGTGTGGTAGTGGATACTTATTCTTAATCGTCACTTCGTTCAGAGCTCGATAATCTACACATATCCTGTATGAACCTTCTTTCTTCTTCATAAGTAATACTGGAGATCGCCAACTTGAAGTACAGGGTCGGATCCAACTTTTCTTCAGCAGTTCGTCCAACTGGATATGGATCTCCTTCAAACCCTCCGGACTTAACCGGTACAAAACTTTGATTACAGGTTGCGCACCAGGTTGTAAATCAATACTAAACTCAAGAGCTTGATCGGGAGGCAAACCTGATATATCTTCAGGGAACACATCCTCGAACTCTCGAACTACTTCGGGCTTTTCTTCTTCTGCCGGTACAGAAAACACTTCTGCATTCTTCGGTTTAGCATGGTATCTTCCTGGCTCCAAAGTTCTATCTCCACTTTTAAAATAGAAGACTGGGTGATCTGGTATCTCAAATACTACCTCCTTTGACGACAGTCAATAGTAGCATAGAATACTCCTAGCCAATCCATTCCCAACACAACATCGAAATTTGGGATGTCTAATACTTTGAAATTTGCGTAGAATTTTCGTTCGCAAACTACAACTAGACACCGATCAAACCTCATAGTTGCTTTCAAGACTCCATTCCTGGAACTGACATTCCAGCTTGAAATGAGTGGCTTCATGGGAATCGCATGCGTTCTCACGAATCGTTGGGACATGAAATAGTGTGAAGCTCCAGTGTCGAAAAGTGCGAGTGCAGGAAGGGTGGCTACTAGTATAGTATCTAAGTTGTGTGAGGTTAGGTTTAGATATAGGAAAAGTATGGTGATACATAAGGATTGAAAAATTGAAAGGATTGGGGGATTTACTAGTGATGACCTGTCCAGTGGCTTCGGCCTCCTTGACCGTTATCATAAAATCCTGACGTTGTGGTACATTCCCCCTTGCTGGATGCACATTCCTCTGTCCTTGGGGCAAGTTTCTGTGCCCTTGAGGCACGTTTCTCTGTGCCCGATAGAATTGATGTTGAGGCTGTGCAGGTAGTCTATGTGGAGCTGGTGCAGGGAGAGCTAAGCGGGGTGTAGGTGCTTGGATAGTTGGCCGCTGCAGGGCTGTGATGAAACGATATGGACATGCTCCTGTAGCGTGAATGGATGCGCCACAAACCAAACACAGGCCATTTGCACGCCTGCAGTCCTTCGCCAGGTGTCCAGTTCTCTTACAGTAGAAACAAAAGTTTGGATCAGTCTCAGAAAATGATCCTCCTGGCCTCATAGTTGGCGTTGGGAGAGTTGACCTAGAAGAGGCTACTCCAGTAATCTGGTTGACGGGACGTTTCATATCGACCGACTGTGGCCTTCCTTTCTTCTTAATGACAGCTTCATAGCGACGGGCTGACTTCAAAGCTGCTTCATGTGTTAGGTATTCTCCCGTTGCTAGGGCATTCTGGATCTCAGGGTCTAATCCTTGTTGGAAGCGTCTGGCTCTGATTTCTGCAGTAGGAATTAGATGGGCGGCGAGTCTGCCGAGCATGGTGAATTCTGCATTATACTCATCCATCGACTTATCCTATATGGATCCTTGTTGCGGGTGAATGAACTTCTGTTCCATCTCGAAGTATGCGGCTTCTAGAAAATACTTGGCATCAAAGAGATCACGGAAAGTCTTCCACTCGATCGGCTGCTTAAGATGGCTCTCTTCGGCTTTCCACCAGAATCTGGTATTGTCAGTAAGCTGGAGTTTTGCTACTCCGACCCAAGCCACTTCTGAAACTTGGGCTGCGACTAGGTCATCTTCTATGCTCTGAGTCCATTTCTCGGCTTCAAGCGGTTTCTCTTTCCCTGAGAAGTTCTTCGGGTGTAATGCTTGAAATTGTTTCACTCCTGGTACTTCTGCTTCAGAGCGGATGAAATTCTGTTGAAGGAGAGCAGTCTGCTCTTGCAAAATCGTGCTTTGAGCCTGCTGACCCTCAAGTAGGCTTTTGATAGCCTCTAAAAGCATCTTATGTTCTGTGAGTAGAGCGGCTATGGTAGGTGGAGGTGGTAAAACGGTAAAGATAGGTTGTGGTGGTGTACTTCCATTGACGTTGGTGCTAGAGTTGTTGGGAGAATCCATCACCTTAAATAGAGAAGAAAGATTAGAATAGATTCAACGGAAATTGAATTGCAAGGAATGTAAAGTTGTTGAATTTCATATTTCATATGATATTTTGCTTACGACTTCATGCAGAGCTGACCTGTATGGGCCGCCAATAAAACCTGTCACGCCCTGCTTCCCAATAGACGGAAACGGTGACGTGGTAGGCCCGCGACATATTTATTTCGAGAAGGTCATTTTCCGGAATAAATATGCTAAGCATAATTGAGTAATATAAAATGACAAGAAATTAATATGAGATTTAAACTTCAACAACTTTATTTACATTCAATTTGATTCATTTACAATACATAAGTTCAACTGAAAGAAAATACAAGAAGGGAAATGCCTAAACAGGTGATATACATAAACTGAAAGGTAAGGAAAACTAGTCTATGGTCCGAGTTGCAATCTGATCGTGCTCCTCCTCTGTGGTGTCCACCTCCTCGGTCTCCACAGTATCTGACGAATATTCTAAAAAACAAAGATGGGTGGAATGCTCGTCAGCGAACTTTCGCTCGGTAAGTTCCCAAGAAATGGATGTGAAGTATAAAAGTATAATGATAAAGAAAATGTATATCATGAAGCAATGGACTAGGATATATGGTGTTGAAACATGTTATTTAATATAAGCATGTCAATTCTATATAACATGCAGTTATATATATATATCATGACAAAATAACATGAGCATAGTATAGCATGGCCGTGTAGTGTAGGTGTAGTGGACATGAAGTGAATGCAAGTGTCCTAAAAGGTCTGTACATGGGTAAACTAAATGTAACGTAAGTTCAATGGTGAATATCAACCAATCTCAAGAGTGTTCTCGAACCCAACAGGCTGTAATCCCGGGGTAAGGAACCATGGGCCCGAATCAAGTGTTAGTAACGGGACTTCAAGCTAGTGTTGAAGTATTTCAAACTCAACAAGCTATAATCCAGGTGTAGGGAAACACGGGCTCTCATGATAGCTTGCTTGTGTTAGTAGACATGGATTCATGATCTAAGCGGACTCCTGAGATTTCGTTGGATTCACACATGAACTACCCCAATACCCCTTGTATTCTACGTTACAGTTAAAATTAACAGCCTTGCTCGAATCCATGAATACATCAAGTGGCAAGATCGAGTTCATGACAATATCAAGTATTCGTGTCAAGTGTTAATGTATTCATGTCAAGTTGTATTCATGGTTCAAGTCAAGTCAAGCCGAGTATACATGTTTGAATTTGATATTTGAATTCGAGTATTCATGTTCATGATTAAGTATTCTTGTTTGATTTTGGATTCAGGTTTGAGCTTGGACTCAGATTGAGTCATACACTTGTAAACTGATTTAACTCTTGAATTCTTAGGTTCGGGAGTCATCGGCAACTGCTGCACATGGACGGCAGGATTTGTGTCTTTTTCCAAGATAATTGCCATTGATAGCTTATGTTAAGTTTTCTAACCTGAATAGGCAAGCACTCACTTTCTCCGGCTCCTTGAGGCTCAAGAGAATTGATCCCGCTTAAACCTATGTTTACTAAAGTCCTTAAAATATTATTTCGTATATTTCGAGGGGGTTTTATGAAAATATTTTAATATAGATTAAAAATAAAATCTCGAGGGTGATTTGTATTATTTAGGGTTTTCATGAACATGTGCTTTGATTATAGAGGTATTTTAATGATAAATACCCAGCTTTTAAAAGTTTATGATATTTTATTGAAAACTGGTTCTTTTTAGTAACTTGATATTATTTTATTGACATTTTTTAATCTTTCATTTTTATAAAAATATAGTTTCATAATATAATGAAAATATGGATTTATAATTTTATATAATTTTTAAAAAAATTATTTTTTATTTAGAAAATACGTTTTTCTTAAAAACCGTATTTATATCCTTTCGAGATCGAATACTCCGCGAGAAGTGCTGCATCTCACTCTACTATCCCCAGGATGTGCGATAATCTACATCATCTATTAGCGGGTCTCTTAACGAGGGTTGTAGATATATAATTGCAAAGGAAAAGAAATACCGCTTTAAAAGATACCTGGTTTTAAAGGATGTGGTATTTTATTATAAAGATTATTCTTCGAAACAAATATACATACAAATAGGCATCGTGTTATGAAACCAAAGTGTACGTGTGGGGTAGGTCGTTACCCCGTGAAGTTTTTCCTAAAGGTATAGTTTTAACAAAAATGAAAAGAGGTGATAATAAAGTTCAAGGTATTTTAATGAAAAAGTTCAATTATGGTTGTTTCACATTAGATTCTTAGTTAAACATGATTCTAAACATTGGTATTTAAGGTTACAAGTAGTGCGGTAAAATTAGATTGACTAAATTATAAAGGAAAATGGAGTTTCTAAGGTTTAGAAAAAGAATATCGGTAATAACTCCACTTTACCGATATAAGATTTAAAGATAAATTTCAATAAAAAGGATGAGAGTTGGGAGGGACTTGCGGTTTGAATATATCAAGAAGAGGTTAAAAAAGAGGAGGGGGGCTTTGTGGTGTTGCGGGAGCTCCGGAATCGGCTTCGATTTTTGACAAGAGAAGCTTGCTCGCTAACTCCACTTTACTCCACTTGCACTTAAGAACTTTTGAGAGAGTTTTTGCTAGAATTTTCAGAATGGTGAAGAGCTAGAGCATGGGGTGGTATTTATAGTGGAGAATTAGGGTTTGGGAATTAACGTTTGGATTAAAAAGCATTAAAAATGATGTTAAATGGTGAAATGAAAGATTTCTGTTTGATTGCAGGGAAATCAAACAGTGCAGAGGAGTTGAAGGGACGGGTGTACAAAGCACGGATCAAAATGGCCTCATCATGACCATCCTCACCGGCCTATTGGTCAATTTGGCCGGTCATATTTCGAGCTTTGGCCTCGAGATTCGTGCTATGTGGGTTATTCCGTGTGTACACCATATTGCACATGTTTGATTTTTCTAAACTTTTCATTTCCCCGTATATTGCACGTGCAGCCTTTTGGGCTTCCAAAAATTTAAAAAGAAAAATCAAAAAAATAACTGTGTCTGATGGGAATCGAACACACGGGCTACGTCACAACAGTACAAAGGTTTTACCAGTGAGCTACAAGTGGTTCCTTGCTTTTATTTAACAAAAGCGACTTATAACTCATACACAGGTTGTCAAGCTCTTTTCTGTATATTAACAGAAGAATTTCCGTACAGAGATTTCAGAGTCGTTACAATCTATATGGCCGCAATTTGCGGCCTTGACATCAAGTTAGGGTTTGATTTTTGTTCAGTAGCTCACAAACATGATAACTTAGCCCCTAGTATATCCCTTTTTATCCTAGATTCTCTGTATCAAAATCTGGGAGCACTTTGGATAGTTTTTGATGATATTTTCAGGGTTTTAAACTTGGTTTTAGGGATTTCTATATCTTGACTTGATCGTTCGACATTCTTACGTCGACATCGGAGATATTTTGTCGTATTTAGCGTATATTGGCCATAGGTTCCAACCTGTGTGCGCTTTGCTTGTCGTGACATTTTCGATTTGGATATTTATGCAGTTGTGTCATGATTTCGGTTGCAGGTACGATCGTGGGGACTTCTAAGACGGCGAGGACGGACGAGACGGTCGTGGGTTTTGACTAGCTCGAGACGTTTGTGAGTAGATTTATATCTACGGGGGAAGTCACTTGGATGGTGTATAACACCCCCGTAACCAATTAACTAGAATACTCATACTATATACTTAGGCTATAATGTTATGTTAGATTACTTATTCTATAACTAAATTAGTATATAGTTTGTATCTAGTAAGTTATATGTATGTGTGGATATATATATATTTATACATGATTATTGTTATATGCGTACGCGATTATAGATCCATACGATATTGATTGGGTATTTGATGGATATCGAGGGCAGTTTGCCGAATATGGCCAAGATTCATTTGGACCCGCGGAGTCATACGTTTATCCCGATTGGGACATTGCGATTGCTTGAGCTATACTCCTTTAAACAAATCAACGATTCGTTTTCCACTTTTACATGATAAATAGTAAGGATGCCCTGCTAATTTTAAATGGGTATCTATTTTAAATATACCACGGCTTCCTTATTTGTAAAACAATGTTTCGTTTTATTTTAAATTATAAAGGTATAGCTCATAATAGTTAGTTATGTTTAAATTTTAAATGGGTATCTATTGTTCACGTTACGATTAGATTACACTTTATACGCTCGCGATTCGATTACCTATTATATATACTGGTTGCGTTGCTATTCTCGTATGAACACACTGATAGAACTTTGCACAACTACCAATGATTTCTATGTTGCACAAATCACAGACGCGCATATTACACTACACCTCATTGGTACTGCCATGACACTGTAGGATTGACATGCTTGATAGCGCTGATATTATTATATGAATGCGATGATTGATATATTCATGTGATCAATCATCAAATAACGTAGATGCATGACGCATTATTGATAATTATGATAGCGATATTCGAACACCTTTGATAGAACACTTGCTATCACGCCTCGCTTCCCAGTAGACATAAACCCTTGACGTGGGAAGCCCGCAATTTATTACTATGAAAATACGTTAAGCGTAATTAAGCAATATAACAATGAGTAAGAATGACAAGAGTAATAAAATAAAACAACAACTTTATTTACATTCAACTTTACATACAACTGTCTGGAAATAAAAGATACAATAATAATGCAAATGCCTAAACAATGGCATAATGAAAGTAAGTACAGGTAGTAAGAAGCTAGTAGTCTGGCTGAGTAGCAAACTGATCCAAATCCTCCTGGCTCAGCTCTATGTCCTCAGAGTTCGGTCCTCCTAACGAACATTCCAAAGAAAAAAATTAGAAAGGAATGTCGTCAGCGAACTAGCGCTCGGTAAGTCCCAAAATAAGTAAGAGAAGATAGTATATAATGTGAATAGAAACCAAATGACAGTGGACGGTAAAGTTGTATATGATCATTCACGGGTATAAAATAGTTATTCTAATATAGTTATTTGTAGTTTGATAAAGAAAGTATTCATGTATACGATAGGAGTCTATCTTACCCCGTGGACTATGGTAACATGTAGTACAAGGCCCCGTCATAACCCATGGGACAACGACGCGTGAATTCATATAGGTGTCTTTTAAAGAGGCCATCGTGCCACGATATACGTTCCGTACCAATCTACCCTTTTATCGCCGTGTATTGGATTATATAGATTAAGATTACAGGTCTTGGCCGAAACCATGGATATAAAATGTTCAGATTCATGTTCAAGATGTAATCATGTGTTGAAGTATTCATGTCAAGTTATAACCATGGTTCGGTCAAGTCGAGTCAAGTATACAAGTTTGAGGTTGATATTTGAATTTGAGTGTTCAGGCTCATGATCAAGTATTCAAGTTTGTATTTGATTTTTGGATTCTGGTTTGAGTTTGGATTCAGGTTGGAGTCAGAATCTTATGAAAGGATTTAGTTCTTGAAATTTCTTAAGTTCGGAAGTAATCGACAACCGCTGCACATGGACGACAGGGTTTGTGTCTTTTTCCAAGACAATCACCATTGATAACTTCGTTAAGTTTGTCTAACCTGAATGGGCAAATACTCACTTTTTCCGGCTCTCTGGGGCTCAAGAGAAATGATACCGCTTAAACCTATATTAATCTATAGTCCTTAAATATTTGTTATTTTGTTATTTATATTGTTTGCATCTCTCGAGGTTTTTTTATGAAATATACTTTAATATTCTTTAAAAATAAACCTCAAGGGCGATTTATAATATTTAGTGTTTTTATGAATATGTATTTGAATTTAGATGATGTTTTAGTGATAAAACCTAGTTTTTAAAAGTTTGTGATATTTTTATGAAAACGATCTCTTTTGGAAACTTGATGGTATTTTTCATTTAACTTTAACCTTTCATTTGAAAATATGATTTTCACAACTTGTTTTACTGAAAATACGGTTTCATAACTATATATAATTTTCCAAAATTTAGTTTTGTTTAAAAAATTCGTATTTCTTGAAAACCGTATTTTTATTTTCTTTCGAGACTAAATTCTCCGTGAGGAGCTCTGCATCTTGCTATACTATCCCAAGGATATGCGATAACCCACACCATCCATAAATGAGTCTCCTAAAGAGGGTTGTAGAGACGCAATTGCCAAGAATTTAAAAATATCGATAAAAACGTATTTTTATAAAAGTGATGGTATTTATTTAAAAAACGTATTCTCTTAAATTAACCATACATCTAAATCTCATGCTATGAATCAAAAGTGTGCGTGTGGGATAGGTTGTTTCCCCGTGAATGTTCTATTGGTACATATGCTAGTTATCGATAATACGGTTATATTAAATCTCATGGTATTTTTTCTGAAAAAGTTTGTTAAAGGCGTATTTCACTTGAATTTCTAATTACATGAAAACGTAAAGATGTGAACAACATGTTAAGATGATATTTAGAGGTTTAAAATGAACATTTAACCTTGGTGAAGGTAACAAAAGTTGTTTATATAAAAGTTAACGAGATAACTCCACTTACCGATATTGTTTTATAGATTGGATTTTTAAGATGCAAAGAAAGAGAGGAAAAGGACTTACCGGTTGATGTCACAACCCGAAAAGTACGGAATATGACCGGCACTTAAACTACGAAACGTCTCGAGGCGTACGTAATCTAAGTAAGCCAAAACCCAGAAATCCAAACCAAGTAAAGCAGTAGAGTGAAGGAAAAACCAATTTTAAAGCAAGAAGTTTAACAACGTAAGCCGAAATGTGCTTTTTTAAAATCTCAAGTCTTTTCTGAAAATTTTGGCAGAGTTTCCTTTGTAAAAACTGACCCCTGACGGTGATAAAGTATATATATTAAATAAAGGCATCCCCAAGCGGGAGCTAGCTCTTCACCAACCGGCGGAAAAAACCACACAATGCAATATAATATACAACGCCGAAAGGCGAGGATCAAACTCAGGATAAAATCCAACATCATCAAGAAAACCAGAGGAAAATCATAATAATACAGCATGCGACTCTAAGGTCGAAAGAATATACACTGGTCATCTATCTCTATCAAATATATAAGTCTGGTTGATGGAGTTTTACTATATACAACTGAAATAACAGATATACAATGGTGGTCATGATGCAAAAGATCCCACCTACCAAAGCAATCATCCGGAAGGAACAGTGTGCCAACAAAGCCGCAACGAAACCTGTACGGCAAAACCTGCAAGGAACAGTGGCACAACGGGGGTGAGTTGCCAACTCGTGAGTAAAAAATATCACAGAGCAGAAATCGAATGTATGGCGCTATCCTAGGTCATATCAAGTAATATCCTCAAATAAATATCCTGATCCATCTACACATAAGTGCAATACCGCGTGCTCGTGTTCGTGCCTCAGATAGCAATATATCAGCTATATGAAGTATGAATGCATTACTAATGGAAACAGAATACATCATGAATGAGACAACTGTTTTCTTTATTTAATGAGATTTCTGTATGTATATAAATCGAGTATCATCAATGAAATCAACAGAGAAATCAGTGTCAAGCATCGACACAAACATAAATCTCAATATCTCAGGCTCCGGCTATCCGGACTGGCCTGTATCATCAAATCTCAATATCTCAGTGTCTCAAATCTCAATATCTTAATACCTCGGGCTCTGTCACTCCTGATCGACCCATATCATCAATCACATGACTACAAATGGTATCCTCCGGATATCCGCCGCACCAAACAATCACCGGTAGGCAGTCTGCCCCTGCTGGGCTCATCGTCTACAACTCGAGCTTCTTGTCCCGGGGTATCATACCAGGTCCACCATGTACCCGCAGACGGTTCATCCAACCCCTCGAACCGGGTCTCGAAAACCATCTCAGAACCGAGAAAACATCATGGTGGACAATACTCATCATATCAAGGAAAACCGCATTTTTCTCTTTAAAATAACTCATTAGTTTATAAAACTTTCACGTGCGGTTTCCTAATCCAGAAAATCTCAAGAAGGATCCGAAATCATCAAATCACCATGTCAATAAACAGTGAAAACCGACATAAATCTCCATAATACTGCATAATCAATGAATACATGAATGCATCTGATATCATGCAATGAATGCAATAGTTAAACTAGTATATGAAAGCTATAACATATTGCAACTATCAACTAGCAAGCTATGTCAATGAATAGTATTCTCTAAAGTGTACGTGACATGGCAATTACCGATGATGATGTGTGTGAG
This sequence comes from Agapanthus africanus, assembly GCA_030015575.1. Lineage (NCBI taxonomy): Eukaryota > Viridiplantae > Streptophyta > Magnoliopsida > Asparagales > Amaryllidaceae > Agapanthus > Agapanthus africanus. The sequence goes on along the minus strand of JASDDO010000026.1, from coordinate 84,515,719 downwards.
CTGGCAAGCAAGTGTACGTGGAACATACGCATCATCGGTAATGGTGCTGGTGTCCTGACAGCAGGATTTCATAATAATTACAGATAACATATGTATAAGCATGCAATACGATGAAACATCATGAATATACAGAAAGTAATATAGTAACAGCAACACTAAAGAATAAACCTACAAAAAAACCTTACCACGCCCCGCTTCCCAAAATATGGAATACGGAAAGCGACGAAGGCCAGCCGTGCTACCTACGGTAAGAAAAAGTCCTTCCATAGCCACATAAGGCTGTCTAGATTAACCTGTCAAAAATAAAATCCAATACCTAAAGAAATAATACTGATAATCATGCTGCAATGAAACCACAAGAAATCCTAAAAATGGGTCCACTAGATAATTGATGTAGGGTTCCTAGGCACACTCATAAGGTTCTACAACTGATCAACCATGCCATAATCAAACATTTTACATGTGCCGAGAAACCCTAATGCAAGATCGTTACCAGAGGTAAGGCGAAAGCAATGCAAGTTAACAACTTTAACTACAAGTGAAAGGAATTACAACCTTTGTACATCCGATCCTCCACTTCTTTAGCTCCGTGTTGACGTCCCTCCGCTGCGATCATCGGGATCCCGGACTCTAGCGTTGGTTTCGTCGGAGAAATGAGCGGGCTAGGTCGTTGACTTCGATGCCGAAGATGATCTACGTCGAGGCGACTAAAAACTTGGTCATGAACCTTGTGAAGAAAACACCCTATACAACATGGCAAGTGGTAGAGGATGAAGAAATAGGAAGTGGGTTCACTTTGGATTTGGATTTCTCACTTGATTTCAACACTTGAAATTTTCTAGCAAAGGTTTTCTTCACTTCATGAAAAAGAAGAAGAAGAAAGAAAAATGAATTATCTTAAAAAATTAAATCAAGTGAAGACTTATCATAATGCAACCATGGGTAAGTTAACTCATGTAGAGAGCAAACCATAGTTTAGGTAATGGTTAGGTTTAAAAACAAAACAAAAATGGTTTAGACTTTTCAAAGATGCATGAAGCATCATGAAGCTTCTAGCAAAACAAGAAAAGCCACCACCATTTTGTTTTTACAAAATGAATAAAGAAAATAAAACCCTAACCATTAACTAAACATGGTGTAAATCATACACATACCCAAGTTTGCATGTATCATCAATTATGATACAAACTAGTGCACAAAAATATATCACATATACAACTTGTGCACATCAAGTGAGAAAATCAATCTTAAGTGAACAAATACTAGTTAATGTAAAGTAATATATCCAATATATAATTATACATTAAATCATTAAATCAACACTTGATTTAATGATCCGGTCATACTGCATATAATCGACTAATATCAAGTGTATCAATATATCGAATCAACATTTGATTCGGTAACCCGGCTATATCACATATAACCGTCCGATGATACAAATCGCGAGAATAGAACACAGTATCACATACTGGTATTATTCTCGGTCCCGCACATATCTCATATGCGCTCCTATTTCGTTTCGCTTGAGCCAGGAAACCCCTGTGTAGGACTCTAAAGACTTGTCAATACGCCGGAAGTAGGTGATGATCATATCAAACACCCACAAGCCGCAAGCGGTCTGCTAAACGTAACGGCCACCCCGGTATTGAGCGATCAGAAGATAAACGAGCAAGCCCGCTCATACTCCTGTAAATCCAATCGGTAACACTTACCGCACAGTCCGGTCTGTTCGTCTGATATATCGCATATCTCGCCTAGGGGTGGTAAACGTCAGACCCCAGTAGCTCGATAAGTCATGCCGATGTAAGGTCCATAACAAGCACGAAACTACTGATAACACTTACCAGTAAATCAGTGCAACCCTAGCCAGGGATTTCCAGTTATGGCCAGTCGAGCATAGCGCAACATCAACCCCCAATACCGGGAGAGACGAATCCCCTCCTATCGCTCATTGCCTCCATGTGAATCGGGACTGTACCCAAAAACCACCTGTTTGCACGACTCAGTAGAGCCGTGGTAGGGTGGAAATCAAAGTACAGTGGGAGACACACAAGACTCTATGACGATCTCGGGTCAACAGACTAAGCTGTACCAGTGTCACCAGAGAACTGCCATCTGACGTGAGGTATAATACCATCTGGGTGTTCTCGGCGAGTCCGTTCAGTGTACCCAGTCACCACCGAGCACCCGCATACCATCTCTGATGTCAAACACCAATGGATATGGGATCATCCATCGCCCATCACATGGATCGAGAAGATATACGCTAGTCTACTCTGGAATATCGATGCCCCGTCTCGATATTCCCACGACTAGGAACATTGAAGGATGTATTCATGGACTACCTAGGCCCCCACTAGTATGATCTACATCATAGTCCAGGAAGTCGAGTACAAACCCTAAGGGCTTTATCAACATGTAACAGAGAGACAGAAAGTATACATGTTAAGATAAAGAGCAACCAGATAGCGTACTATCATGTCGAGCAAGAAAGTCCTTCCTATATATGTCCCAGCATCCACTACAATATACATCCTATGTACAGTAATGGCCTCTAGGGCATATATATAACTAACAATCTCCCACTTGCACTAGGGCCATCTGTAGCAGTGGTTGCAGTATCTCATACTCAACCATCCCTTATAAGTCTCTCTCTGGAAAAAAGCCTTTGTGAGTGGATCCTCCGTGTTGTCCTCTGAGTCTACTCTCCTAACCTTGATCACCCTGGAGATCAACTATCTCCATGATCAGGTGATACTGCCTCAGAATATGTCTGGGTCACTGATGGGATCGGGGTTCCTGGGCCAAAGCCACACTTCCATTGTCACACAATGGTAGGAACCTAGTTCATCTTATGAACCAATATACACCCAAACTGCCTCTTTGGTAGTATCTTTAATAGCGATGTCACCAGCCTTTATTGTCTAGTTTGCCACGGTATCACGCTTGGAACTCTTCCAACATACCGTCCCTCCACTGAGGGTAAAGACAATGCCTGCGACTGACATTCAGTCGTCCTTATCACCCTGGAACCTTTCTAGTGATTCTCTCCAGGATCAACCGATACCATCTCACTACAACTAGTGAGAATCCTAACATCCATTTAGATCTATCTCATAGATCTAAAACCCAGAATTTAGGAGGTATCATTTTGATCTTATATGGAGAATTCATGTAATAAGAGGAGATTGACCGATCGTAGCATAGGAAACTCTTTTCCTATCAAGAGTATGTTGTCCACGTACAATACGAGGATGACCACCTTACTCTCTACTACCTTTTTGTACATACAAGGTTCATATGCCATTTTGATGAAGTCAAACTCTTTGACTATCACATCAAAATAGATGTTCCAACTCCGCGATGCCTGCTTCAATCTGTAAAGCAACTTGCACACGTTTCCGCTGCTCCCACTGTTTACGAAGCCCTCTGGCTGTGTACTTATAGACGTTTTCTTCTAAATCAGTATTTAGAAAAGCAGTCATGACACCCAACCACCAGATATCGTAATCATGGTATGTAGCAATGTTAAGTAGGATCTGGATGGACTTAAGCATAGCTACTGGAAAAGGTTTCATCATTTTCCACGCTTGATCGATGACGAAAAACTTTAACAAGTCTAGCTTTGAAAGTCTCAACTTTTCCATCTACACCAAGTAATCTTCTCAAGATATACTTGCTCGTGATGGGGATTTAACCCTTCAGATATTGCAACCAAAGTCCATACTTCGTTGGTGTACATGGATTCCATCTCAGATCACTAAGCATCCAGCCATTCTTAAAGAGTCCCTACTCTCGATGGCCTGCTCGAAACTAGTTGGGTCATCATCTCATGATGCAATCCTCGCTCCCACTGTCATCGAGAAACCGAAGTATCTTTCAGGCGGATGAGGAACCCTGCTAGATCGGCGAAGAGGCTGAGGTTCGTCGGAATCTATTGAATCCTTTGGTTCTACCAAATCATCTGCTGTAGTTTGTATAGCTGGAACTACTTCCAGTTCTACAGAACTGACCTTGCCTCGAGCTTGTCCGGATTTTGTTTTTGACATAGGCCGGACAACCCCAAATCTTAACTTGCTTAAGAGATGAGCTCTTCCCATACCATATCTCGTATGGAGTGGTAGGCAGTGATCTGATTCGAACCTAATTCAATAGGTATGCAGCTTCTTAAGTGCATAAGCCTTAAAAGGAAACGGGTAACTCAGCAGTACTCATCATAAAGCGCACCATATCATATAGGGTGTGATTACTCCGCCCCGATACACCGACGTGCTGTAGTGTATACGGAGGAGTAATGCTGAGAGAGAATCTCATTCTCCTTTAGAATAGTCCAGGAATCCCGTGCTCAAGTATTCTCCTCCCTGATCACATCAAAGGACATAATACTTATACCCGTTTTTGGTTCTCTACTTCTAACTTATATTCTTTGAATTTCTCAAAAGATTCAGACATGTGTTTCAACAGGAACATGTGTCCGAATCTTGAGAGATCATCAATGAATGTAAGGAAGTACAAAGAACCAGTCCTGGCATATGTAGACTGGGGACCTTTATACATCACTATGTATCAGTCCCAAGAGTTTACTAACTTTTTCTCTGTTTCGAGTAAACAGAGCTATGGTCATCTTATCTTTGTGACATGACTGGCAAGTTTCACAAGATGTAAATTCAAACTGATTTAAATATGCATCTAAATGTAACTTTAGCTAGTCGGGTCACATTGATATGACCTAGTCTACAATACCTCAAGAAGGAATCGTTCAATTATGAACTCTTCCTCTTGTGTGTGTTCTATACGTTAAGAACCATGGTCTGATTTAGAATGTATATGCTTTTAGATAACGTGCCTGAACCGATCAACTCTTGATATAGGATATGTGCAAAACATTATCCAACAATACAAAATTATATCCTTCAGAGACTGATATGATGTTGTATATCAGATTCGGTATCTAATAACATTCGTTCAGAATCAGTGTATTTTGGTAATACAAGGTGATAGTGACCAACAGACTTGGCTGCAACACTTGCACCGTTTTTTGTCTCATGCAACTTATCACCCGTTTCCAGTTCTCTTCCTTTCTGTAGCACTATGTAACAGATTACATATGCGGAATCCTGATCCGGTATCTAATACCCAGGACGTAAAGGATACAGAGAAACAGTTCTTTGTAATGAACGCACCCGAAGGAGATGCATCTTATGCACTTTCTTCGTTTGGGCGGCATGGGAATCCTGGTATTCCCCTATTTCCTGCTCGGTCTTATAACAATTATAAGTTGGAGCGGGACCAATGTTCCCCAGCTCAGTATAACAAGCGGGTTCGGTCAATACATCCATATTATTATCTTGATTAAGGCGTGACATGGTCGCTACCTGGAGAGAGAGAGAAGAAAACACTCTGCGTGCGCTCTTGCAAGATTAGATTGGTTATTTAGTTTATCTAATCAGGATGGCTCCCACTGTTTTTATCAAATCTTCTTTCAAACCCTAAAACGAAAGATTAGCCGGGATTAATTACACTCTACAAGTTCGCCAATCTTTCAGCCAGGCCAGTGCCGGTACTTTGAGGGAGGTTCCCCGTGCTTTCGCACGGACCTAATTAAAGTAAACCTCGTTTTCTCAGGGGCGTAACCCCGTTGACAACTTTCTAGACACCTACTTGATTGGCTAATTGTAAAGTGCAAAACTCTCGCAGGAGTAACAATTACTCACAGTGGGTATCGGGATTCAACTATCATATAGAAGGTATGCAATCTCATTGCAAATTTCAACACTTGAAACTCCCGATAATGGTTTTTACCCCTAGCACTTATGACCTTAACTATGGTCAACAAATCATAAGCACTAGTCAAGTTCTACCCATCATTTCGTGATTAATTAGACCCACCCACATGACCCTTAACTAAGGTCAACAAAGTCACGCGATTGTCCTAACTAATCGCATCATATGCGGTGTAGGAAGACATCACTTAGCTACCGTTCACTGTGCCTTGACTATGGTCAACAAACACAGCACGAATACTAAGTACTCTACTTCCTAAAATGACGGAGGGTTGCGTATGGTTTTTAAGAAAACCTTTAACGCTTTGAACTTGATCTCGTTGCGGAATCAAATGGTTTTTAAATGGAGTGTTTTTGAGGCCTTTCTAGTTTTGCTAAAGGGGTCACTCCCGGTGAAGGGATCGTCGGCCCTTTCCTCATCGAATAAGGTGCAGGATATATCACATATACTGCTGTGCAAAAACTATAGAAGCAATCAAAATACATACCGAGGGTTGTAGCATCTGCCAGTTATTGCTAAAGGGGTCACTCCTGGTGAAGGGATCTCGGCCCTTTCCTTATCGAATAAGGTGCAGGATGTTCTACAAGGAACACCGCGATGCAAAGCAAGAACTATAGCTACCTGTTTTATTTTTGAAATTCGATTCCACAACATCTTTTAGGTTTATTTTCTTTCATTAATCTCATTAATGAATGTCCCATCATTTAAGTCCACCTAAACATCACAGATAAATACAACGTACGCTTATGCCATCCGCATTCGCCTCGATGTCCCTTCTGCACCGTTAGGTTAGGTAACTAACGGCAGAGCGGGGCAGGGCTAGCGCGGGTGTAAAACATAAGCAACATTTATATAATATATCATATATAGTATATACAGTATCCATCTGAACAAATCACATAATCACATCACAGATAACGCAGCAGAAAATATCATATGAAATATTGGATATACTAGGACGTCCGTGCTTTATTTTGAGCCTGAATAAAACACGGATTCCACGGTCGTGATAAATAGCCAATCCCACACCCGTAGACCCCTACGAGAGCGACAAGCAACCCTACCAATTCTAGAGTTAGGAGACCCGGACTCGACTCCTCGAGATGGTCTCCCACTGGACCCTAGAACCCGGTTACTTGTGCTCCCCTCCTTGGGTCTATCCTAATGCAGAAAAGTAAATATTATACAATGGTGACATCATCCTCAATCCGGAAGTGCCCCAATAAAAGAATATTACATACATTTAATATACATGAATGAAAATGAAAAACACTCATCTCACATAAAAAACCCCGGCTATTCAAACACGACGATCCAATATAACATATCCAGCAATACATAATATCACATGTCATCAACGTAAGTAAATATTCCCATCCCAATTGTCGTTGACATATAGCAATGAAACTGGTGATATCACATATTACACTTACGGTCGCAGAAAAGAAAGTGTAAAACTACAACAATTGGAATCCGCAACCTGCATAGACATCGCATGCCTAACCAAATGAATTCCTTAGACATCGCATGACTAACAATTATAAACTCCGCATTTTAGTCTCATTATCGAAAACACTTTTCAATAAAAAGTCGGGCAATTCAACAAGATTCCCGACATCCAGAACGAATGCTCGTCACAAACTTTAGAAGATGGCCGTACCTTCGGATGCCGTCGACGAAGTGCACTAAGGCGGAACACCGCTGCCGCGAGCACCCGAACGGATGCTTTTTGGCGATGGGGTTCTCCTACAGTCACTTGGTCGGGGCTATGGGGTGAAGCTGTCTATTAAGTTTACCCGGCGAGTATCCGCGTACACAACGTGATTGCGACGGACTTTTGATCACATCAAAATTCCGTGGCAACCGATCAAGTGAGACTAAACTGCTAGATTTATAACATTCAAATCAGTTATCTCATAACTATTTGTGGATTCCAAATATTGTATCACATTCCAGATAAATAGACAATGTTAAACTTTCCGATCGAACAATCAAACACCCAAGTTTTCCCGAAAAGCTCAACACTTGAAATAAGTTTAAAAACATCCACTTCATGCCACAGTACCAACGGTCCAGCCGTAGAAGGGTCAAGCCAACGCCTCACATGTGGCACGCCGTACTGTCCCAAACCCTAAGGTTCAAAGGGCAGTTCAAGATGGTCACATAATCGAGTTAAGGTTTGTTGTCTTCTAGAGGGTCCATCGAGTTACTTGCACTACTTAGAACATTCTTAAACTACGGAAAAATCCAACAATTGGAAATTTCCCGTCAGGGGAAAAAGTGGGTATTTATATCCGGTCGAACTTTTTAACATGTTCTAAAATTACCCGGAAAAACACAATAAACAAAGTTAAATAATCCGATCGAATCATCGAGTCCCCAAAACAACCCAGAAAACTCAACTGTTGAGTAGAAGTTAAAAATTCCCAGAAAACACAGCACTTACAGAAAGAAATTACTGTGCAAACCACGTGGCAAGATTCGCCATTATGGCCGCGGAACCGCCGCACAAGCCAGGGTGGGGCCGCGGTTCCGCGGCGCATTGGTAGACTTGGGGTCACGTGCTTCACAGTAACTCTTAACAAACCCTGCTAAATTTTTTGACAATTTTTAATTCACTAAAATCCACAATTTCAGAAAATGTATAGAGAAGGGTTTTGTTTAGGGTTTCGGGGTTCGATCGGGTTTCTAACTTCGTCTACACTTCGCCTAAAGCTCTAGCTAGGCTCTGATACCACTGTAGGGTTCCTAGGCACACTCATAAGGTTCTATAACTGATCAACCATGCCATAATCAAACTTTTTACATGTGCCGAGAAACCCTAATGCAAGATCGTTACCAGAGGTAAGATGAAAGCAATGCAAGTTAACAACTTTAACTACAAGTGAAAGGGATTACAACCTTTATAGATCCGATCCTCCACTTCTTTAGCTCTGTGTTGACGTCCCTCCGCTGCGATCATCGGGATCCCAGACTCTAGCGTTGGTTTCGTCGGAGAAATGAGCAGGCTAGGTCGTTGACTTCGATGCCGAAAATGATCTACGTCGATGCGACTCAAACCCAAGCTCCATCTTAACTTGGTCATGAACCTTGTGAAGAAAACACCCTATACAACATGGCAAGTGGTAGAGGATGAAGAAATAGGAAGTGGGTTCACTTTAGATTTGGATTTCTCACTTGATTTCAACACTTGAAATTTTCTAGCAAAGGTTTTCTTCACTTCATGAAGAAGAAGAAGAAGAAGAAAGAAAAATGAATTATCTTAAAAAATTAAATCAAGTGAAGACTTATCATAATGCAACCATGGGTAAGTTAACTCATGTAGAGAGCAAACCATAGTTTAGATAATGGTTAGGTTTAAAAACAAAACAAAAATGGTTTAGACTTTTCAAAGATGCATGAAGCATCATGAAGCTTCTAGAAAAACAAGAAAAGCCACCACCATTTTGTTTTTACAAAATGAATAAAGAAAATAAAACCCTAACCATTAACTAAACATGGTGTAAATCATACACATACCCAAGTTTGCATGTATCATCAATCATGATACAAACTAGTGCACAAAAATATATCACATATACAACTTGTGCACATCAAGTGAGAAAATAAATCTTAAGGGAACAAATACTAGTTAATGTAAAGTAATATATCCAATATATAATTATACATTAAATCATTAAATCAACACTTGATTTAATGATCCGGTCATACTGCATATAACCGACTAATATCAAGTGTATCAATATATCGAATCAACATTTGATTCGGTAACCCGGCTATATCACATATAACCGTCCGATGATACAAATCGTGAGAATAGAACACAGTATCACATACTGGTATTATTCTCGGTCCCGCACATATCTCATATGCGCTCCTATTTCATTTCGCTTGAGCCAGGAAACCCTTGTGTAGGATCTAAAGACTCGTCAATACGCCGGAAGTAGGTGATGATCATATCAAACACCCACAAGCCGCAAGCGGTCTGCTAAACGTAACGGCCACCCGGGTATTGAGCGATCAGAAGATCAACGAGCAAGCCCGCTCACACTCCTGTGAATCTAATCAGTAACACTTACCGCACAGTCCGGTCTGTTCGTCTGATATGTCGCATATCTCGCCTAGGGGTGGTAAACGTCAGACCCCCAGTAGCTTGATAAGTCATGCCGATGTAAGGTCCATAACAAGCACGAAACTACTGATAACACTTACCAGTAAATCAGTGCAACCCTAGCCAGGGATTTCCAGTTATGGCCAGTCGAGCATAGCGCAACATCAACCCCCAATACCGGGAGAGACGAACCCCCTCCTATCGCTCATTGCCTCCATGTAAATCGGGACTGTACCCAAAAACCACCTGTTTGCATGACTCAGTAGAGCCGTGGTAGGGTGGAAATCAAAGCACAGTGGGAGACACACAAGACTCTATGACGATCTCGGGTCAACAGACTAAGCTGTACCAGTGTCACCAGAGAACTGCCATCTGACGTGAGGTATAATACCATCTGGGAGTTCTCGGCGAGTCCGTTCAGTGTACCCAGTCACCACTGAGCACCCGCATACCATCTCTGATGTCAAACACCAATGGATATGGGATCATCCATTGCCCCTCGCATGGATCGAGAAGATATACGCTAATCTACTCTGGAATATCGATGCCCCGTCTCGATATTCCCACGACTAGGAACATTGAAGGATGCACTCATGGACTACCCAGGCCCCCACTAGTATGATCTACATCATAGTCCAGGAAGTCGAGTACAAACCCTAAGGGCTTTATCAATATGTAACATAGAGACATAAATTATACATGTTAAGATAAAGAGCAACCAGATAGCGTACTATCATGTCGAGCAAGAAAGTCCTTCCTATATATGTCCCAGCATCCACTACAATATACATCCTATGTACAGTAATGGCCTCTAGGGCATACATATAACTAACAATTGATGCAATTAAAGATCCAAAACAAAATATTCGGAAATAAAATACTATCCAAAAGAGATACATAAGTCCTAATGTCCCATAAGGGCGCACATGCTAAAAGCTAATTGAAAAGGTGAAAATAAACCTACGGTTACTGATCTTCAGCAAAGTCCTGGTAGCTGCTCTGATCCTGCTAAGCCTACAAATCTGTCTCTAAACCTGAGATGGCAAATCTCAGGGATGTCAGAACATCCCAGCAAGTACTCAACGTATAAGGTGTGTGTAGTATAATAGCAAGAATATAAGAAAGTAGTGAAGCCCGGTGCGCAAGAAAAACATGTATATAACTAATTAGATGCATTAACACTATGAAACATGTATGTAAGGGATCAGGTCATAACCTAACTGGTCACTAAAAAGTAAACTATCCTATCATAAGCTCGAGTGTGTGTGCCAACCTCTGCAGCAGTATTCCTAACCCAAGAGTGGTGCCCAAGGGGATAGAAAACACGGGCCCAACTGTGGAATGAACAAGAGACCGCTATAGCCCGGTACGAGCTGTAAACATGAGACCGCTATAGCCCGGTACGAGCTATAAACACGAGACCGATATAGCCCGGTACGAGCTGTAAACATGAGACCGATATAGCCCAGTACGAGCTGTAAACATGAGACCGCTATAACCCGGTACGAGTTGCCGGCATGGGACTCCTGAGATCCTGTTGTACAACACACACTCAAACTACCCCAACACCCACGTATTTATAGCTGCTATGGTAAAGATTAAATCTCTAAATTACGAATGCTGAACAGACAGGAACTTGTGGTATGGTAATTGTATGGAAATAAAACTGGTGAATAGTGGTGTCATGGCATGTAGTTCAACATTCCAATTAATGATTTCATTTTAATATAAATAACAAGGATCATGAATAGGCATGTCAAATCAAGGTGTTCTATACATGTAAATCAACATGAGTCTCGAATGTGTATAAAGCATGTAAAAGGATTCTTGTGCATAGTAATCATGTCATAGCATCACATAAAGAAAAAGCAAGCAGCAGTTGGTAATTAGCAAAAAATGGTTTTCAAGTACTCACAATTCACTGCATTTGAAAACAAGTATGACTCGAGCCTAGTCAAAAGGGTAAGGAAATCTACCTAGGTCTGAGTCGACCTATATATATATCTAGTAGTCGGTGATCTCACCTCAATAGTATCACATATGATACAATATATATATATATATATATATATATATATATATATATATATATATATATATATATATATATATATATATATATGACATCCTCGAGTCAAGAGTGCGAATCTAACATCATAATTATATCTCGTACGGTAAATCTATCGTACGGCATCCCAAATCTGGGTATGGGTCAAATATCATGTTTATCTCATTACTCATATGATATCCTTATCATCACATATCGTGAACAGGGGGTACTGATCTAAGTCTAGTACAATATTAATATCATCAACATATATGTACGCGTGTGTATGAATACACATCGCCCATCAATCCGCTAATATCATGTCGTATCTCATAATACGAACCAAATCACATCACCGATCTCACGGCATCAAGCCCAATCACATCGACTCACCTCCAAGTACCATATACTATCCTCGATCATCCGTGTACCCGTATATGTATGTATATAAACCCATGCATCCACATCTATCCACATACATATAACTTGTACACCCAAAACCATATCTCGTGCGTGCATGTGTATGGGTACCAACCTCACTCTAGGGTTCGTGACTAAGAAACCAACTAAACCACTTTCCTCAATTCTTGCTAACATTAACCCATGATCTCCTAAACCTTTTCTTGCTAAGTGTTCATATCTCTCAATAACACATAAATGCACATCTATATCGCATCACATCATTTCTTACAACTTTGCGGGGGTGCTATATGCCATCCACCCGACTTCCCCCGTAGATATAAATCTACTCACCTGATCTTCGCTTTCCGATGCCGACGTCACTACGCGCTTGCTTGTCGTCTCGAAGTCCATATAGGGTACCTACATGTCACAACGTATCGTATCGCATTAAAATTCAATTCGAAATCGAAACGACATACAAAAACCAAATCGGCACGCGTATCACACATAGGTCCAAACCTATAGCCTACGCATGCAAGAATATCCAAACCAACCCTCGATGTCGATGTACAAACGTCAAACCATCGAGGTAAAACACAAATACTAAAATCCAGAATCCAAATACGTAAAACAAAACCCCGAATCAAAATAGCAACTCTTGAAAATAGTCCCAGATTTTTCCCCAGGTGAAATTAGCCAATTTTGCATACATGGAGGGTCTAGTTTACTGGAGATGGAGGCATGAACCAAACACGAACCATTTATCCCCTACTCTGGCCGCAAATTGGGGCCATAGGGATTAAATTTGCGGCCTGGAAAAATACAGGGGGTCTCAGGTTTTGCGTAAAGCTTCTAGGTTGCCTGCTTGTATCTCTGTGTTTGCTAAATAATTTTCAGGTCACCCGGGTTATAGCAGATTTCATTTTACCCTCACAGAATCCACAATTCTCCGATATCGGGTTCTCTAAGTTCGTATTCCGGGTTTAAGTCTTAGGTTCAGTCCACTATATCATCACTACATGGGTTGTGTGGCCTCTATTAACCTCAATTACACTTCACAACTCAAGAATCCCTCACACCCTCATCTTGGAAATTTCCAAACTCACAAAACTACACAATATCGGTTCTAAACAAACATAGATGCTAAAATGAATGGAAAACTATGCTAAGGGTGAAGGAAATACCTCATTTGGCAACTCAAGAATTTTCTTGAGTTGCCCCAAGTCTCCAAAATCCTTATTTTTTTGGTCCAAAGTGTTTGTGTGGAGCTTGTGCGTCCTTTTTGTGAAAGGGGGGTGGAGTTTTGAGGAGTTTTTCATGGTGTTTTGAGGAGGTGAAAAGGGGATGAAGGAGATGGCAGCAACCTTGAAGGGAGAGAGAGGGAAGAATGAAGGAAAAAATGAAGGGAAGAATGCCAAGACTTAGGTTTGACCCCTCATCTCTCTCTTTCTCTCATGCCCATACCTCTAATTCTTTATTCATTTCCTTTTCTTTTCTTTTCTTTTCCTTTTCTTTAAATTTATAACCATGCATGATAAAAAAGGAAGAAAATATGAAAGAAAAATAAAACAAGTGCTAAAAATGACATGTGCATGTCATGTGCACAAAACACGTTTAATGCGCGATGAGCGAGATTTAATCGCGATTAGCATTAAAATAGTGTATAATAAACCGTAAAATTTCATAATTTGCATAAATCACATAAAGCACCCTCATTTCAGTAATTTCCATAATTTTCCAAAATTTCCCCCAATTTATCGGTATTTAATTATACCGTCTTATTAAAATATTCAATATATTCATTATTTAATTATAAAAATTTCTCAAAATAATATTTTATTTTTCTGAAATGTTACAGTTGAGTAGTGCTAGGAAGAGGGTAAATAAGGGATAGGAGGCTCCGTGGCGTCGAGGTAGCTCCGGAAACAACTTCGAACTTCAACGAAAGAGGCTTGATCGCTAACCCCTCTTTGACTAGTCTTAACTCCACTTGTTGTTAGAGAGTTTTGAGGATTTTTTGACAGAATTTTAGAATAGAGGAAAGCGAGGGAAGTGGTGTGGTATTTATAGTGAATAATTTAGGGTTTGAGAATTAAAAATTGGATTAAAAGAATTAAAATTGGTGTTAAATGATGAATTGAATGGTCACTGTTTAATTACAGGAAAATCAAACAGTGCAGGGGAGTAGAGGGGAGTCGAAGGGACTTGTGTGCAAAGCACGGAGTGATTTGGACCAGATCGGGCCGTCGGTAGCGGCTAATATGGGGAACAGGTGGTCGGATTTCGATTGACTGCCTCGAGATTCGTGCTACGTGCTTTAACCAGTATTTACTCCTCATTGCGTCTGTTTAATTTTTTTGAAACTTTTCGTTTCTCCATGAATTGCATATGCAACTCTTGGTCTTCCGAAAAATTAAAAAGAAAAATCTTAAAAAATAATTGGGACTGATGGGATTCGAACTTGCAGGCTGTAAGACAGAAGTGTAGAGTCTTAACCAGTAAGCTACAAGGAGTTTCTTGCTTTTATTGAACAAAAATAACTTATAACTCCACAACAGGCTGAAATAGCCTTTTTTTTTATACATTTAAACAAATAATTCTGTACAGCGATTTCAGAGTCGTTACACTTGCACAATTACTAATGATTGCCATGTGACACAAGCACAGACGTATATGCTACACTACACATCATTAGTATTGCTATGACACAGTAGAACTGCCATGCTTACTTGTATTCTAGATATCCACGATAGATGTGATTATACCTTTCATGAGTTTGATATATGAATACCATCGTTATGGGTATTCGCATTTGATTGTTGCCAATAGGCAAAGATGATATATGCGTTATGTTCTTATGAACTTGAGACGAATTATATATGTGTTCTTCGAAACTTGATGTTTTCCATGGATTTGAGAAGCCGCGGTGTGATTTATAAAACCTGTAAATGTTTTAAAATACGGTTTTCTCTTAATATGATGATTTAGCGTTCACCATGAGTTTTCATGTTTTGATGATATGGGTATTATCCGAATCGAGAGAGGGGTTAACCGATTATGGATATATGGTGGACCCGGCATGACACCGAGGGGTAGAAAGTCCGTAGGGAGGTACGGGGAGCCTAGCGAGGTGGATTGATACCGGAGATAGTATTGGAGCACGGTGGATATCCGGGAAATACCGACCGAGGCTATTCGATATCGAGAGAAGACCGGTCTGATGAGATAGTGCCTACAATATCTGGATTTTACGTGCCGATGATAGACACGAGATTTATGATAATTTTGAGTGTCGGTGATGGACTCTCGGTGGATGATAAGTTAGTGTATCGATGATGGACACTCATGAGATTTGGAGTGTCGATACTGGACACTCATATGTTGATATTTGCGCGAACTGTCGTGATGCGCTGTATAGATTATACCATATAGTAACCAAACAGGATTGATCCATGAGACAGTACCTGAATACTATTTTCACATATTAATATACATTAAAGAGGTTTCCAAATGAGCTATAGTTTCACTATTTTGACGTATCTATGACAGCATACGAATTTTTCAAACGGAAACCCTTTTAAAATTCATTTCTAAAAAGCGATACGTATACTTTAACAAAATACATATAATGCTTCATAAACCGACTTCTGCTACTTGTGCCGTGATATACGTATCATACGGTTATTTTGAAAGGATTTTACATACATTTTTCAGCTACTTTATAGCCTTATACATGGATGCATGATATATATATATATATATATATATATATATATATATGTTCAGTTGATAAAACTGCACATTTGTTATTACATTTTTCCTACCATTTTCATATTAAAAAGGACTTTATTATAATATATCATACATATAAGGGTTTATGTGTAAAAATACTATTTTCCATGTGTTGATATATTATAATTAGCATTTGGTAGGAAAATGTATGCAAATAAATTCATTGACCTAATCCTAGTAGAACAAAGTCTACTAAATCTTATTTGAGTTGTTGTGCAGAATATTTCCAAGTTGTGCAGAATTTTTCAAAGACTAGAATCGAGCAAATCAAGTTGTTGAAGAAGACTTGCCTAATTAAGAATCAAAACTTGGAGACCAAGTCTGATAGCAACCACGAGAAGATTTCAAAGATGCAAAGGTTCCAGAGAAGTATACATGTCATAAAGAACAAAGCCCTAAAAATTGATGAAAGGAGGGATCTAATGGCCGCGGATCCGCGGAAGATTTGATAAGTTAGTTACTGCAATTTTTGTGGAAGATTTTATACATCTAGTTACCTCATTTGGAAGCAAAAGATTATGGCTTTGGACTATAAAAAGGGACCGAGAGCCTCTTGGAAAATTTATCAAGCCGACGCGATCACGAAGTCCCACACGGCTCACGTATCCAGGCTGATCATCAACGGTTCTTCTACCTCCTTGGAAGAGATCGAGAAGCAAACCAAGTTTTTGTAATCATTTTCTAAGAAATAAAGTGTAGATTGTTCAAGTTGATTAATAAAGGTAGTTGTTTTATTTAATTCTTTTGCATTTTATATTATGTTTTCCCTCTCTGTCTTTTCATCTTCTTCTCCCAACATGCGCGAGTAATTCTCCGCTTGTTAGGGTTCGTAGGATTAGGGTAGGCTAATGGACGATGAACATCCCTAAACCCTTTTTAAGTCCTATAAAGTTTATGAACTTTATCAAAAGAATCATTAACATCCTAATCGGGCGTGCTAACAATTCTTTGCTAGTTCCGACCGCGATTAGACATTAGATTAATGATTGTTTTGGTAAAGGCTAGATATGAACGGAGTTCCGTGTCGAGATAAGGGTTAAGAGTGGGATTCATTTTCCCTCCAGAAACCCTAATCTACACGCATCACCGTCGTTCTAGTTATAAATCTATTAAAGGATAAAAAGGGTAACTTTTAATTAATCATCCATGACTACTAAATCCTAACGAACCCTACAAGCTCTTCTATTATATTATCTACATCTCTAAAATAATCTAGATCTATATTTTTGCATTCTTGCTTAACGTAGATCTAGAAACTTTTCACAAAATTCTTATTTCCTCCTCTCTCTTTCAACACATCTAAAGTAAGAGTAAAAGATTCAACGTTTCCCTGAGGACGACCCGTACTCATCTCGGTCTAGCTACACGTGACACCGTTATTGATTGCGGTTATTCTACAAACAAACACTCTTTCGAACCAATCAAATGGCGCCATTGCCGGGGAAACATGCGTAATTTTTTATTCTTGCTATTTGTGTTGAATTCTTAGACGATTCATATCATTATTAAAACAAAACTGCAAATTGCATATTTAACGATTTGTGTGTGAATTTTGCGAGGGAATCTGGAGTCACGGACTTGAGGAAACAAGAGATCTAGGGTTTCACACTTCTCTGGTATCTTTCTTAACTCCTTCTCTCTTCTCTCAAATCCAATAAAATCTATTTTCTGCAGGATTCTTTGCAAAATATCGCCGCTCAAAAATCTTTTTGCAAAGTTTTATTTTGCGGTTTGTTTTTGCATATTTTAATACGGATTTTTAAGGGGAAAAGACCAAATCAAGATTAGGTGGGGATTTCATCACCCTTCCTAAGCCCCACAAATCACAAACCGAGCATCTGCATCAACCCTACATTAATTTAAAAAATATCTAGACCAGACTCTAAGGACTGTCGCGCTCAATAAGGACAGAGGAAGGTCGTGGATAATCTATTGTTTATCCGCATTACTTTTGTGGTGTCTAGGCAAGTGTGTCAAAGACTAGTGGTTTTTAATTAGGCCCACTACTGTGGTTCCTTCCCACTTACCTGGCTACAAGGGTAGTACGGAGGCGGTAGAGGATTGATCCTGCGGCTTGTCCTTTGGAAGTCTAGGAGCGGTCTAGAGATTGGACCTAGGTGACCTTAGTTCTAGGGTTGCTTGTGCATCTTAGGGAGATTTGTCTTGAGTCCCACTTTTTCAAAACAAGCCAATTTTAAATCACACACACGCTGCCACTTGCACTAAACCCGCTTAGTGCATGCTCGGCTGGACACGGGATCCTAGTGCCCGTCTTGTCCGCGTTCCTGCTATCGACGCCGAAGTCGGTACTTCTTCATCTTCTTTTCCCCCACCACACACCACATCAACCGAGATGGACGACACTCCATCAGAATTTAACACCACGCTGCCACTGTCCGTAGGTGCGCAGAATCCACCGCGCATCTCTCTCCAAGAGAGATGCTATCCTATCCGTGGTCCTCTTCCCACTTGTCTATCTCTTCCACCACCTAACGGGGATAATTTCGAAATTAAACCCCACTACATCAATCTGCTGCCCAAATTTCACGGGCTTGAGTCGGAAGACGCATACGTTTTCATCACCAAATTCGAAAACGTATGCGCAATGATGGGTACTTCACAATTGACTTTAGATGCTATGCGCTTACGTCTTCTCCCATTCACACTGTGCGACTTGGCAGAAAAATGGCTTCACAATACTGCCGCACACTCTATCACTAATTAGGATGAATTCGTCGTAGCATTTCTTAAGAAGTTTTACCCAAATCATAAGACTGCACATGTTAGGAGCGAGATTAACCAGTTCACCCAGCTTCCCAATGAACCATTTTGGAAGTGCTTTGAACGTTTCAAAGATCTGCTTGTCCAATGCCCCCATCACGGAATACAAAGATGGGATTTATGTCGGATTATATATGAGGGCATTAATCCAGCGACAAAGCAGATGCTTGAAACAATGTGTCAATGCAATTTCATGTCTAAAGATGACGGTGAAGCTTGGAAATATCTGGAAGACCTTGCTGAACACACGTTGCAGTGGGAAAGCGTAAGACCACCTTCAACTAAGGGAGGTATTCACCAGCTCGATGTTTCTATCGCAGTAAAAGCCGAAATGGCAGCGATTCAGAAGAAACTCGATGCTATTGAAAACAAGTTCTCAACATTCTCCCTAAATTAGGTCACGCTTCTTAAGACCGTCTGTGGTTGCTGTTCGGATCCTTCACACTTAACGGAAGAATATCCTATGAATGCTTCGTTTCAAGCTAATGCTGCTTTTCAGCAGCGACCTAGAAACGACCCTTATTCTTTCACGTACAATCAAGGATGGATAAATCATCCTAACTTTGCTTGGAATCAAAACCAACAAAGCAATTATCAAAGACCTCCTCCACATCAACCACAACCACAGAATCAGCCCCCCTTTCAGTCACAGAATTTCCAAAATCTGGCCAACATTTCTACACCACAAGTGGCCGGTACTGACCACTCACTTGCACAAACTTTGGATATGTTCATAAAACAATCCATGCAAATTTCGGCTGAGATGAGGTCTTCTATTGATACCCTAATGAAAAACTCCTCCCATGGTGAGAGCATTAAATCAATAGAAAACCAAATTGCCCAGTTAAACGCCGCAATGAGTGCGAGAGAAAAAGGGAAACTCCTATCTCAACCCATACCTAATCCTGGCCACTCACAAAGTTATAATGTGAGTGCTGTTACCACGTTGAGATCGGGAAAAGTGCTGAATAACCGAGTGGGTGAGCAATGTGATGATAGTGACACCAATGATACCCCAGCTTCTTCTTCTTCCCCTAATTCGTCTAATCTCCCACCTTCATCCGAGCCTATTCTCCATTTTCCCCAAGGCTCGAACATTTCGCCAAATCTATCTAAGTCGATTCCCACTCTAGTTTTGGGATCGAATCCATCCCCACAGTCTTCTCCACAAACGTTGGACCCAAAACTTATTGATCAAGCACCTTATCCAAACAGGTTAAGGGGCAACAGACCAAGTCCACAAATGGAGAAGATTGTGGAAATTTTTAAGCAAGTTAACATAAACATTCCTCTCCTAAATGCTATTCAACAAGTTCCGTCATATGCAAAAATCTTAAAGGACTAGTGCACTAAGAAGAGAAAAGTTCAAGTACCTAAAAAAGTTTTCCTTGCGAGTAATGTGAGCACAGCTTTTACACAACAACTACCCAAGAAACGAAAGGACCCCGGAAGTCCTACAATTTCAATTTCTATTGGGGGTAAAAATATCAATCGTGCTCTACTCGATTTAGGTGCTAGTGTTAACTTGCTTCCGTATTCTGTTTATGAGCAATTAGGGATCGGAGAGTTAAAACCTGCGTATTGCACTCTTCAGATGGCCGATCGATCTATCACCCAACCTAGGGGTGAGCTAGAGGATGTGTTAATCAAAGTCGGGGAATTCATATTCCCTGTGGACTTTATCGTTATAGATACACAACCTGTGGCAAACCCACGCAATCAAATCCCGGTGATACTCGGTCGACCCTTTTTGGCCACTTCCAACGCAGTAATCAATTGTAGAAACGGCTCTATGACCCTATCCTTTGGAAAGAAGTCAATTGAGCTTAACATTTACAAGTTGGGAAGTGAATCCTCCGAACCCTATGCTCATGTGTGTTCTGTCGAATTAATGGATGTCGACAGTAGCGAATATGATCAACCTCATGATACTGACTCTTTTCATATGTTGTTGTTTGACCCAACCGTGTATTCTTCCGGGTCAACATCTAACGCTGATGAGGAACTTTTTATAGAGTCTGACGATCACCCCATTTTTTCTGATGACATTATTCTTCGGGGTATCGACGAAAGCTTTGAGAAAATTTTCGCTGATGAACTCGCATTTTTACAAGACACGGGTGTTGAGATGAATCAACTCCAAGATAAAGAAATTGAGCCTCCACCCCTTCTTCTGGACAATCATGATAATGCGAGTGATCCATCATTACTATCACTGTGTCGTCTCTCCAAATTGAGACGCAATTCTTTTCCATTACACCTCTTATCACCTCCCCACTTCTTCTTGTCAAAAGGTGACATGTTCTTCCTCCAACCTTGGTACTTCATCGATAAAATTTTTGAATGGTTGGTGTTGACCTTCGGTCTTTGCAAAGCTTGGCATTGACCAATAACCTTGACCCCTTCGTGTGATTTTAAAAGATTAAAATTGTTTAACTCAAGTATAGGGGGTGGTATATTTTGGCTCTTGAAAGAAAATGATTTTCACAAAATTGTGAGCCTAAAAAAAAAGTTTGGGGGAGGATTTTCACTTTCATATATTCTTTCCCCCATTAATAATTTCCTCCCAAGTCTACAGGTTTTTGAGCTTAACGGATGACATCAGTGAGGACACTGCTGTAAACAGGTTTGGGGGAGGTTTGTGCTTATTTACGCATCAATTCGTATCATACTTTGCATAAGCACAACATTTTCAAAAATTTCAAAAATTTTCTTTTATAACAAAAGAATAGAAAGTGAAAAATTATATATGAAAGATAGGAATAATTTAAGAAAACCAAGAAAATTAGAAGTTTTCTTAAATGAACTAGTAATAAGTAGTTATGAGCTGTTGTCCCAAGGGTTAGTAAGATGAAGGAAGTCACTAATCCGAGGATAAAAATAAGTCTGAAAAATAGTTCCTATTCTGGAAGCCAAACATTTGAATGTTGATACCCTACTATATACACTTACACACGTCTTGAAACTCGGGATAGTAGAGGATACCTTGAAATGCTCTTGTCTAAAAGCCAAAGTATGAAAAGAAAAAAAATGAAGAAAATATAAAATGGTGAAAAGAAAAAAACGAACACTGGTTTTGTTATCTCCAAGGTAGCAATAAAAAAAATATAGCGAGGGTGCCTCTTCACTTAGTGCCCTAAGGCCAACTGGTCTGGGAGTCACTGCTAAGCCTTAGGTGGTGTAAGACGAGGAAAATATTATCACCAAATCAGCAAGCACACGAGTAATCGGTCTGTTAGTACCTCAAGAAGTATTAACGGTCGCATGAAAATGTGTGAGCAAATCTAAATAGTCATCAAGTTAAAAAGTACTGAGGTAGATGGACAAGAGTATGATAGCTTGAATTGAATTCTCCGAGTGTAGGGATGTCCATTTCACACATGTAGGGGTATATGATCGATGTTTGGATGAAAGGTAGGAATGAAGAATAAAGACGATGTTTTATTGAGGGATGAAGTGATTTCTAACATTTTTTCATGACTATTAAGATAGGGCTCATGACAACTGAAAAGCTAGTATAGTTGGAAACTCTTATTTTCAAAGTCTTTCTTTTATGGTTCTTATCTTTATATATAAATTTCACCATCTCTCTTTTTTTATAGGATTTTGTGGGTGTAATCCGCTGAAAACCCTCAGGAGACAACACTCCTCCTACTAGGGACACCTAGAGGTTTAACGGCTTGTTGCACGTGCTCAGTGCAATCGTGTCTGCCTATGAAAGTGTGCTTAGTTTTCTCCTTTCTTTTTCTCCTCTTGAATAAACTAGTTTGCTCGGGACGATCAAAGATAAGTTTGGGGGTATTTGTTCAGTTGATAAAACTGCACATTTGTTATTACATTTTTCCTACCAATTTCATATTAAAAAGGACTTTATTATAATATATCATACATATAAGGGTTTATGTGTAAAAATACTATTTTCCATGTGTTGATATATTATAATTAGCATTTGGTAGGAAAATGTATGCAAATAAATTCATTGACCTAATCCTAGTAGAACAAAGTCTACTAAATCTTATTTGAGTTGTTGTGCAGAATATTTCCAAGTTGTGCAGAATTTTTCAAAGACTAGAATCAAGCAAATCAAGTTGTTGAAGAAGACTTGCCTAATTAAGAATCAAAACTTGGAGACCAAGTCTGGTAGCAACCACGAGAAGATTTCAAAGATGCAAAGGTTCCAGAGAAGTACACATGTCACAAAGAACAAAGCCCTAAAAATTGATGAAAGGAGGAGATCTAATGGCCGCGGATCCGCGGCCATACCCCCTTAGGCCGCGGATCCGCGACAGATTTGATGAGTTAGTTACTGCAATTTTTGTGGAAGATTTTATACATCTAGTTACCTAATTTGGAAGCAAAAGATTATGGCTTTGGACTATAAAAAGGGACCGAGAGCCTCTTGGAAAATTTATCAAGCCGACGCGATCACGAAGTCCCAGACGGCTCACGCATCCAGGCTGATCATCAATGGTTCATCTACCTCCTTGGAAGAGATCGAGAAGCAAACCAAGTTTTTGTAATCATTTTCTAAGAAATAAAGTGTAGATTGTTCAAGTTGATTAATAAAGGTAGTTGTTTTATTTAATTCTTTTGCATTTTACATTATGTTTTCCCTCTCTGTCTTTTCATCTTCTTCTCCCAACATGCTCGAGTAATTCTCCGCTTGTTAGGGTTCGTAGGATTAGGGTAGGCTAATGGATGATGAACATCCCTAAACCCTTTTTAAGTCCTATAAAGTTTATGAACTTTATCAAAAGAATCATTAACATCCTAATCGGGCGTGCTAACAATTCTTTGCTAGTTCCGACCGCGATTAGACATTAGATTAATGATTGTTTTGGTATAGGCTAGATATGAACGGAGTTCCGTGTCGAGATAAGGGTTAAGAGTGGGATTCATTTTCCCTCCAGAAACCCTAATCTACACGCATCACCGTCGTTCTAGTTATAAATCTATTAAAGGATAAAAAGGGTAACTTTTAATTAATCTTCCATGACTACTAAATCCTAACGAACCCTACAAGCCCTTCTATTATATTATCTACATCTCTAAAATAATCTAGATCTATATTTTTGCATTCTTGCTTAACGTAGATCTAGAAACTTTTCACAAAATTCTTATTTCCTCCTCTCTCTTTCAACACATCTAAAGTAAGAGTAAAAGATTCAACGTTTCCCTGAGGACGACCCGTACTCATCTCGGTCTAGCTACACGCGACACCGTTATCGATTGCGGTTATTCTACAAACAAACACTCTTTCGAACCAATCAATATATATATATATATATATATATATATATATATATATATATATATATTCCCTGTTTACGCGATCGATTATGATGCGTTTATAGTTGTAACCCTTCGAAAATCGAATAGGCAGTTTTTCGGTAATCGGCTAATTTTTCGGCTTTTTCCGTAAAAAGTCAAAACATATATTTTTTATTGTAGACCTAATTATACAAAATTTAGATAAGATATTACTATAATTTTGTCACTAAAATGTCATTTATAAGTTTCTAGTTAAATAAAATTTTTTTCGTAATTAATTATTATTTTTTATTATTTTAAGCCTTTTTAAATACATTTAATTAGGGATAAATACAAATTTAATTAGGTAAATTTCTTAATTAGGAGTCTTTATAAGCTAAAATAGAGTGTTAATAAATTGTAACATAACTTTATAAGATTTTAGTTTTAGGGTTTGAAAATTATGAAAAAAATGATGAAAATGGGGTTTTTTATGTAAAATTTGATGTGATATGCATTAATTGACCTTAAATGATAACTTTTTGTGTAGAATTTTCCACACAACTCTTCCCTTAACTCCCCCTCTTGCTCAGGTCGAGCTCAACCAGCAGGGAACCTCCATTTCCCCCTCTCTTTCTTGCTTCAAATTCTTGCAAAAAAAAAATCAACAAAATCCACAAAATACACACTTTTCTTCACTAATTCAAACCTAAATCCTTTTCCACCTCTTCTCAAACCCTAAATTGTTTCAAAACAAGGTGAAAAGAGGGTTCTTTCAAGGGCAAGTGCAAGTTGGGGTTCACTTGGGAGGTATAATCCTAAACTAGTTGTTAATTTGTAGTTTAATTAAGCTAGTTTAGTATTTTAAAATGATTAATTTCATTGAAATGGTTAGTTTTGAAAATTCAAGTAAGGGATTTGATTATGGATTAGGGTTTGAAGCATAGGGTTAGAGTTAAATTAGGGCTTTGGGTTTCTAATTGATTAGAATGGTTAATGGTGTAATTATGTGCTTGCTAAATCGATAAATTTCGATGTTTGTAGCGAATCGGTAAGAAAATCGCTTACTAGATTTTCGTAGAAAATAGAATGCGTTCAATTTGCATTAGGTTAGCAATATTATTAGCTTCGTATAGGATTATTAGAATGCGTGAACGCGGGGTTTTGTCTAGCCGGGTTTTAGTTTTGTCGATTTCCCCGAAATGACGATTTTAGCTAAAAATTAGCGATTTTCGTGCGTTTTCCCGCGCACCGAGGGCGTGCTATGATTAAATTGAGAGCGTCGATAATTGTATATAGTGACTTGCATCGTTTTAGGTGTTGTAACCTTATGCTTGGTATTGTGCAAATATAGGATCGGTCGGAGAAACATTGGACACGGCGCGCAAAGGCAAAGCGGTGGCCGGATCAGATTAGCGGGGATTTCTGGTGAGTAGATATATTCATCTACGGGGGAATCGTCTGGATGGCGCGAGGCGCCCCCCTAGTTAGGATTACCCTAATTTATGCAATAATTATATTGTTAGCTAGCCTATCCATTTATGTACATTGCATACCCTTACAGCTAACCCTATACTAGATTGCATGGACATTCATATGACATTCATATATACATATGCGATATCATTTCGTAGGACACGAACACCTTACCATTGGCATCTATTGCACGCGCACTATTCATGTGACACACACGCCTTTGGTATTTGCCATGCCACGTGCACTATAAAAACCTGTTTAGCTTAGTAACGCCATTGCATTCATGCATGATATTTGAGATTGTATCGCACGCATATACCTCGCATTACTATCATATTTACATAGATTTCTAGCCAAACTCTCACATCATATACATTGATATCATAGATACTTATCATATATAACATGTGGACATTATGATTTCTTGAGGATTTCAATTTTGCGGCGATTTCTGGATTTTTGGGGAAAACCGCAAGAATTTAACAAAAGCTTGTATTTATCATTTTTAAAACAAAGTTGCGGTTTTCTCATGATGTATGTGTCGTCCACCATGAGTTTTCATGTTTTCTGTTGGATTTCGAGACCCGATTCGAGGAGTGGAGGAACCGTCTCGGGTACATGGTGGGCCCGGTATGGTACCCCGGGGCAAGAAGATCGAGTTGTAGACGATGAGCCTGGCAGGGGAAGACTACCTACCGGTGATGTCTGGCGCGGCGGATATCCGGAGGATACCGACCGTAGTCGTGAGATTTATGATATGGGCCGATCCGGACTGACGGAGCCCGACATTGAGACAGATATGATTCCTATTTGGTGTCGATGCTTGACACGGGTTTTCTGAGGATTTCTTGATGATATTTAGCTATTATGCCGACATTCGTTTTCTAAAAGTTAAGAATGCAGTAACTTTAACAGTTAAAACACTTAAAGAGTTAGAAAAGATATTGCATACATGTGCATGCATACTAGACTTATTATAGCACATATGGACATGCATGTTGTGGTGCATTGCGTGCATTCTTACGATTGCCTTATTAGATGTTATATTTACTCACGAGCTGGCAACTCACCCCCGTTGTGCCACAGTGTCTTGCAGGTCGGACCCGTCAGTCTTGTAGCGGCGGGCTATCTTGTCATCAGTTCCTTTTGCTCAGACTCGCGACATCGCCCGTAGGTGGGTTGCGAGTATACTTTATTTCTTTTTGCTTTATCATTGTATCTAGTATTCTCCATCTACCAGTTGTTTTGTATATGCGACCTAGTGATGAGACTGAGAGACTGTATATTTGTGGTTCTTTTGGGTCGAGCTCACTTGAGCCGACGTGTATTTTCTGATATTTTAGGTTTCCTCTATGCTCTTTTCTTGGTATTGCTTATATATTGCATGTGGTTGTGATCCGCCTTGGGCGAAGAGCTAGCTCCCGCTTGGGGATGCCTTTTTTATGATTACAGGTTTATTATCTTGTTGTACCCATTTTTGGGGATAGAAAATACAGGGGAGACTCTGCCGAAATTTTCAGAAATTTTTGATGTTTTAAAAAGGGATTCTATGCAACTTAATTGATTTAAAAACCGTTTTCGTTTAAGGTTTTCCTTCACTCCCTTTTGATTTTGGGTTAGATTTCTGGGCTTTGGCTGACTTAGGTTACGGTACGCCTTTAGACGTCTCGTAATCTAAGTGCCAGTCACGTTCCGTACTTTCGGGTCGTGACAAAGTTGGTATCAGAGCGTAGGTTTTACCTTTTTGAGTGTAGGACGACCTTGGTAGATGGAGTAGGTGACTTAAGCAGAGTGGCGTAGCGTGGGTATGATCCGCGGCATACTTACGATACGGTACTCCGCCTAAGTGACCTTAGGACATAATTGCTTGTATTTCCTTTCTTGATTCCTTGCATTCCTTGATTCAATTGCAATGATCTTATCAGTCCTGTTTATTATTCAGCTTCGATGCCGCCAAAGACTACGAGAGCTCAGCGGGCTGCCGCTAGGGATGAGATTCGAGCGGGCTCGTCTGAGGCGAGGATCGAGCGGGAGGATACACCTACCCCTCAGGATCCTACTGATCCGCCTTATCCTGACCGTATTGCCAGATTAGAGGCCGGCATGCAAGAGTTGCGGCAGATGATGGGATCTTTAGTTGAGTCCAGCCGGGCACAGAGATCCGAGGACGTTCCTTCCACCCCACAGACCACGATCGTACCTGCTGCACAGATGGTCACTCCTGCTGCTACTACGGAGACTATTCCTGTTTCACAACAGGAGTTCATGAGATTGAGACCCCCAGCTTTTACCGGTACAGATGCGACAGAGGACCCACAGACATTTCTCGATAGGATGGCACGGATTGGCCGTTCGTTGAGGTGTTCTGAGGATAGATTGGTGGAGTTTGCGAGTTTTCGTCTGGAGGGTCTTGCCCAGACATGGTACGACTCAGTAGAGAGAGGCCGAGCTGCAGGTCTGCCTTCTATGACCTGGGATGAGTTTACATCTGCATTTCTTGCCCGTTTTCTTCCGGAGAGTGTCCGAGATGCTCGGGCCCGTAATTTTGAGTCTTTGCGTAAGACTCCTGGGATGACAGTGTCGGAGTATGATATACAGTTTACCCAGTTGTCTCGATATGCACCGTACCTAGTCGACACAGAAGAGAAGAGAATAAAGAGGTTTGTACGAGGGCTTGATACACAGCTATTCCTTGCCATCGGCACCCAGCACTTTGATACATACGCTGCCGCGATGGATGCAGCCTTACTTTTGGAGGAGCGTATTTCGGAGACTCCGGTCGTTTCTGGGCCGAAGAGGATCCGTACTGATACGCCAGCTCAGCGGCAGATGGGCAGACGTCGTGATAGATTCTTTCCGGGAGATGGCGGAGGCAGAGGATTGAGACGAGGTCAGTTATTTGGTTCATATCCACAGACCCAGCAGTCGTCTCCAGGATGTTTTCGGTGCGGGAGTCAGTACCACCGTATCAGAGACTGTACCATGGGACGTCCGGGCGCGGCGACAGTCCCGCATGTGACCTTACCACCCTCACCACCTTCTCAGAGAGCTTTACTTCCTACTCCTGATGATGCTTCACGCCAGCCAGATGCTTCTAGAGGCCGTGGGCGTGGCGGTCCGGTTCAGAGAGGACGAGGCGACAGAGGCAGAGGCAGAGGCCGAGGTAGAGGCAGAGGACAGCCAGCTATTAGTGGTGGACAGGCCCGAGTGTTCGCATTGACTCCTCAGGATGCACAGGCATCCAATGCCGTCGTGACAGGTACTCTACCAGTATGTTCCTTTGATGCACGGGTATTATTTGATCCAGGCTCCACACATTCCTATGTTTCCACGTATTTTGCACTGAGGTTGGGCCGAGAGTCTTCTCCGTTAGATCAGCCGCTTGTCGTTATTACCCCGGTAGGCGAGTCTTTTGTTGCCCGTTTTGTGTATCGATCTTGTTCCGTTCGTATCGGGGAGAGAGATTCTTCTGTAGAATTGATTCTCCTCGATATGCTAGACTTTGACGTTCTTCTTGGTATGGACTGGCTAGCCACCTGTTATGCATCTGTGGACTGCCGTGAAAAAGCAGTCAGATTCAGTTTTCCTGGTGAGCCGGTTCTTATTATTCAGGGAGATCGTAGTGCTACCCTTCCCAGCTTGATTTCTTCTCTTCGCGCTGGTCAGCTCTTAAGGAAAGGGTGTCAGGGATTCTTAGCTTATGTTTGTGATACTAGCTCCACAGAGGTTCCGTTGGACCAGGTCCCTGTTGTGAGAGAGTTTCCTGATGTATTCCCTGACGAGCTGCCTGGTCTGCCACCAGAGCGCGAGATTGAGTTCTGTATTGACTTGATCCCTGGCACGGGGCCTATCTCTATACCTCCTTATCGGATGGCCCCGGCGGAGCTGAGAGAGCTAAAGGATCAGTTACAGGACTTGCTGGACAAAGGGCTTATCAGACCGAGTGTGTCACCTTGGGGTGCTCCCGTCTTGTTTGTTAAGAAGAAGGACGGAAGTATGCGTTTATGCATTGATTATCGTCAGCTGAACCGGGTTACTGTGCGGAACAGGTATCCCCTACCCCGCATTGATGACTTATTCGATCAGCTCCAGGGTGCAGGGTTCTTCTCGAAGGTTGACTTACGATCAGGTTATCACCAGTTGCGGGTTCGGAAGAAGGATATTCCTAAGACAGCTTTCCGTACTCGATATGGTCA
Source organism: Agapanthus africanus (assembly GCA_030015575.1). Taxonomy (NCBI): domain Eukaryota; kingdom Viridiplantae; phylum Streptophyta; class Magnoliopsida; order Asparagales; family Amaryllidaceae; genus Agapanthus; species Agapanthus africanus. Next base: position 84,485,877 of record JASDDO010000026.1, on the reverse strand, counting down.
TTATGAGTTCTTGGTGATGTCGTTCGGGCTCACCAATGCCCCGGCAGCTTTTATGGATTTGATGAACCGCGTATTCAGGCCGTATCTTGATCAGTTCATCATTGTGTTCATTGACGACATCTTGGTTTATTCTCGGAGCCGGGAGGAGCATGAGAAGCACTTACGTATCACATTGCAGACTTTGAGGGAGCATCAGCTGTTCGCCAAATTCTCCAAGTGCGCATTCTGGCTAGACAGTGTCGATTTCTTGGGTCATGTGGTGACGAGAGATGGTATTTGCGTGGACCCGAAGAAGATCGAGGCAGTTCAGCGTTGGCCTAGACCGGTATCAGTCACAGAGGTTCGCAGTTTTCTAGGTCTGGCCGGCTATTATCGACGTTTCGTCCAGGATTTCTCCCGCTTTGCTGCACCGTTGACCGGGTTGACCCGGAAGGGGGTTCCTTTTGATTGGACCCAGGCATGTGAGGATAGCTTCCAGCAGTTGAAGACTCGTCTGACTACTGCACCAGTGTTAGCTTTGCCTTCAGGATCAGGCGGGTTCGTGGTATATTGTGATGCTTCTAGAGTGGGGCTGGGATGTGTATTGATGCAGCACGACAGAGTTATCACGTATGCTTCTCGACAGCTGAGGAAACACGAGCAGAACTACCCCACCCATGATTTAGAGATGGCTGCAGTGGTATTTGCACTCAAGATCTGGAGACATTACCTATACGGTGAGTCGTGCCAGATATTCACTGACCACAAGAGTTTGAAATATATCTTCCAGCAACGAGATTTGAACCCGAGGCAGCGCCGTTGGATGGAGTTGGTGAAGGATTATGACTGCGAGATTTTATACCATCCGGGCAAGGCGAATGTGGTGGCAGATGCTTTGAGTAGGAGGCCCGGAGGTAGCCTATCTTGTTTGAGCGCAGTACAGATGCAGTCGACGGCGGATTGGCAGGTGTTATGTGATAGCAGAGTGCAGTTCGAGTTTACTCCTACAGGGGGACAGCTGGCCCATTTCAGAGCACGCCCACAGTTACTTGACCGTATCCGCGAGGCACAGTCCGGCGATGCCCGTATCTTGGAGATTATTGAGCAGATTCGGCAGGGCAGAGTTTCTGAGTTCGTGATTGATGATCAGGGGATACTTCGATTTGGGACTCGACTGTGTGTGCCAGATTCAGAGGGACTGAGGCGTGATATTCTCAAGGAGGCACATAGATCCGTATACAGTGTGCATCCAGGTTCCACCAAGATGTACCGTGATTTAAGAGAGGTTTACTGGTGGGACGGGATGAAGAAGGATGTTACAGATTTTGTGTCGAGATGCCTGACTTGTCAGCAAGTCAAGGCCGAGCACCAGAGGCCAGCCGGCGAGTTACAGCCTTTGCCCATCCCTGAGTGGAAGTGGGAGGAGGTCTCCATGGACTTCGTGGTGGGTCTACCCAGGACCAGTCGAGGGTACGACTCTATCTGGGTGATTGTTGATCGACTGACGAAAGCGGCTCACTTTCTGCCAGTGAAGACCACTTTTGGATTTTCTCAGTACGCCCAGGTTTATATTGATGAGATAGTGCGACTGCATGGTGTTCCGACTTGCATCGTGTCCGACCGTGGCACCCAGTTTACCAGCCGATTGTGGCAGAAACTCCAGGAAGCTTTGGGCACCCGATTGAGTTTTAGCACAGCCTTTCATCCTCAGACTGACGGTCAGTCGGAGCGTACGATTCAGACTCTTGAGGACATGCTCAGAGCTTGTGTTTTAGATTTTGGTGGTAGCTGGGATCGTCATTTGCCTTTGATCGAGTTTTCCTACAATAATAGCTTTCAGGAGACGATTCAGATGGCACCTTTCGAGGCTTTATATGGGAGGAGATGTCGATCGCCGGTATGTTGGACAGAGCTCAGGGAGAGCAGTATTTTGGGGCCGCAGATCGTACAGGAGATGACCGAGAAAATACAGCTGATTCGGGACAGGATGAGAGCGGCACAGAGCAGGCAGAAATCTTATGCTGACAGGCGTCGTCGCCGACTCGAGTTCGCTGTTGGCGATCATGTTTTCCTGAAGGTCTCTCCGATGAAAGGTGTGATGAGATTTGGGCGGAAAGGGAAACTGAGTCCTAAATATGTTGGTCCTTTTGAGATCCTAGAACGTGTTGGTTCAGTCGCTTATCGGTTAGCTCTTCCGCCCAGCTTCCCCGATGTTCACCCCGTATTCCATGTCTCGATGCTCCGCAAGTACCTTCATGATCCTTCCCAGGCGATTCAGCACCAGACGATCCAGTTAGAGCGTGATCTTTCTTTCACCGAGCAGCCGGTGGTCATCTTGGATCGGCAGGTAAAGAAATTGAGGTCGAAGGTCATACCGTCTGTCAAAGTCCTTTGGCGTGGCCCGAACAGCGAGGAGGTCACCTGGGAGACCGAGGTCGAGATGAGGAAGAGATATCCCCATCTTTTTGAAGGTACGCGTAGTTAAATTCTAAATTCGGGGACCGAATTTCTTTAAGGGGGGAAGATTGTAACCCTTCGAAAATCGAATAGGCAGTTTTTCGGTAATCGGCTAATTTTTCGGCTTTTTCCGTAAAAAGTCGAAACAGATATTTTTCATTGTAGACCTAATTATACAAAATTTAGATAAGATATTACTATAATTTTGTCACTAAAATGTCATTTATAAGTTTCTAGTTAAATAAATTTTTTTTCGTAATTAATTTTTTTTTTATTATTATTTTAAGCCTTTTTAAATACATTTAATTAGGGATAAATACAAATTTAATTAGGTAAATTTCTTAATTAGGAGTCTTTATAAGCTAAAATAGAGTGTTAATAAATTGAAACATAACTTTATAAGATTTTAGTTTTAGGGTTTGAAAATTATGAAAAAAATGATGAAAATGGGGTTTTTTTTTGTAAAATTTGATGTGATATGCATTAATTGACCTTAAATGATAACTTTTTGTGTAGAATTTTCCACACAACTCTTCCCTTCACTCCCCCTCTTGCTCAGGTCGAGCTCAACCAGCAGGGAACCTCCATTTCCCCCTCTCTTTCTTGCTTCAAATTCTTGCAAAAAAAAATCAACAAAATCCACAAAATACACACTTTTCTTCACTAATTCAAACCTAAATCCTTTTCCACCTCTTCTCAAACCCTAAATTGTTTCAAAACAAGGTGAAAAGAGGGTTCTTTCAAGGGCAAGTGCAAGTTGGGGTTCACTTGGGAGGTATAATCCTAAACTAGTTGTTAATTTGTAGTTTAATTAAGCTAGTTTAGTATTTTAAAATGATTAATTTCATTGAAATGGTTAGTTTTGAAAATTCAAGTAAGGGATTTGATTATGGATTAGGGTTTGAAGCATAGGGTTAGAGTTAAATTAGGGCTTTGGGTTTCTAATTGATTAGAATGGTTAATGGTGTAATTATGTGCTTGCTAAATCGATAAATTTCGATGTTTGTAGCGAATCGGTAAGAAAATCGCTTACTAGATTTTCGTAGAAAATAGAATGCGTTCAATTTGCATTAGGTTAGCAATATTATTAGCTTCGTATAGGATTATTAGAATGCGTGAACGCGGGGTTTTGTCTAGCCGGGTTTTAGTTTTGTCGATTTCCCCGAAATGACGATTTTAGCTAAAAATTAGCGATTTTCGTGCGTTTTCCCGCGCACCGAGGGCGTGCTATGATTAAATTGAGAGCGTCGATAATTGTATATAGTGACTTGCATCGTTTTAGGTGTTGTAACCTTATGCTTGGTATTGTGCAAATATAGGATCGGTCGGAGAAACATCGGACACGGCGCGCAAAGGCAAAGCGGTGGCCGGATCAGATTAGCGGGGATTTCTGGTGAGTAGATATATTCATCTACGGGGGAATCGTCTGGATGGCGTGAGGCGCCCCCCCTAGTTAGGATTACCCTACTTTATGCAATAATTATATTGTTAGCTAGCCTATCCATTTATGTACATTGCATACCCTTACAGCTAACCCTATACTAGATTGCATGGACATTCATATGACATTCATATATACATATGCGATATCATTTCGTAGGACACGAACACCTTACCATTGGCATCTATTGCACGCGCACTATTCATGTGACACACACGCCTTTGGTATTTGCCATGCCACGTGCACTATAAAAACCTGTTTAGCTTAGTAATGCCATTGCATTCATGCATGATATTTGAGATTGTATCGCACGCATATACCTCGCATTACTATCATATTTACATAGATTTCTAGCCAAACTCTCACATCATATACATTGATATCATAGATACTTATCATATATAACATGTGGACATTATGATTTCTTGAGGATTTCAGTTTTGCGGCGATTTCTGGATTTTTGGGGAAAACCGCAAGAATTTAACAAAAGCTTGTATTTATCATTTTTAAAACAAAGTTGCGGTTTTCTCGTGATGTATGTGTCGTCCACCATGAGTTTTCATGTTTTCTGTTGGATTTCGAGACCCGATTCGAGGAGTGGAGGAACCGTCTCGGGTACATGGTGGGCCCGGTATGGTACCCCGGGGCAAGAAGATCGAGTTGTAGACGATGAGCCTGGCAGAGGAAGACTACCTACCGGTGATGTCTGGCGCGGCGGATATCCGGAGGATACCGACCGTAGTCGTGAGATTTATGATATGGGCCGATCCGGACTGACGGAGCCCGACATTGAGACAGATATGATTCCTATTTGGTGTCGATGCTTGACACGGGTTTTCTGAGGATTTCTTGATGATATTTAGCTATTATGCCGACATTCATTTTCTAAAAGTTAAGAATGCAGTAACTTTAACAGTTAAAACACTTAAAGAGTTAGAAAAGATATTGCATACATGTGCATGCATACTAGACTTATTATAGCACATATGGACATGCATGTTGTGGTGCATTGCGTGCATTCTTACGATTGCCTTATTAGATGTTATATTTACTCACGAGCTGGCAACTCACCCCCGTTGTGCCACAGTGTCTTGCAGGTCGGACCCGTCAGTCTTGTAGCGGCGGGCTATCTTGTCATCAGTTCCTTTTGCTCAGACTCGCGACATCGCCCGTAGGTGGGTTGCGAGTATACTTTATTTCTTTTTGCTTTATCATTGTATCTAGTATTCTTCATCTACCAGTTGTTTTGTATATGCGACCTAGTGATGAGACTGAGAGACTGTATATTTGTGGTTCTTTTGGGTCGAGCTCACTTGAGCCGACGTGTATTTTCTGATATTTTAGGTTTCCTCTATGCTCTTTTCTTGGTATTGCTTATATATTGCATGTGGTTGTGATCCGCCTTGGGCGAAGAGCTAGCTCCCGCTTGGGGATGCCTTTTTTATGATTACAGGTTTATTATCTTGTTGTACCCATTTTTGGGGATAGAAAATACAGGGGAGACTCTGCCGAAATTTTCAGAAATTTTTGATATTTTAAAAAGGGATTCTATGCAACTTAATTGATTTAAAAACCGTTTTCGTTTAAGGTTTTCCTTCACTCCCTTTTGATTTTGGGTTAGATTTCTGGGCTTTGGCTGACTTAGGTTACGGTACGCCTTTAGACGTCTCGTAATCTAAGTGCCAGTCACGTTCCGTACTTTCGGGTCGTGACAATAGTACTTGTGTATTATACATACATTAGTACATAATATGATATTACTATATTTTATGACCTAGATAGATCGTTATGCACCTCGATTTCTACCTTATAATATATTTTTATTCACTGAGTTGGCAACTCACTCCCGTTGTGCCCCAGTTTCTTGCAGGATTGACCGCTCGGTTAAGTAGCGGTTTGCCGGCACAGTTCTTACTTCGATGATTGTTTTGGTAGATGGGTTACATGTTGGATCGTAACCGCCATTTTGTATATGTATTTTCATTTGGATCTAGTTAAAAACTCTGTAATAATCGGTTTCCTTGTGGTCGATACTTCCATATTTTAATAAACTTTGTTTCTCGAAATCTATCGATAAAATATTGTTATAATATTTTTCTTTATATTTTTCTATTTTTTCCCCTACATTCCTTTCTTTATAACTTCTAAAATTTTTCTGACTTACTATTTATAATTCCTATTTTTAAAACCTACTTCTTTTATATTCCTATTTTCCTATATATTTTGTTATTATTTTTTCATCTTTAATTATCCTAATTATTTTCTTAACATTTATATTTTCCTATTCATTTAATTTCTAAAACTCTAAACCCAAATCTTAAGTCATATTTTTCTTTTCTATATTTTTTCTATCAACTAAACCTAAACCCTGAAACCTTAACCCTAATTTCTAATTTTCCTAAACACTAACTATAATTCCTTTTCTAATTTAAATCATATCTAAACCCTAACACAAAACCCTAGCCTAAGCTTCACATTCCTTTCTCTTCTCTAATTTTAATTTCCTTTCACCTTCTATCCTGGGCCTTGGCCCAAACACCCTAACCTTAACCCGACCTGACCCTCAACTCATACCCTCACCCAAACCCAGGTCCCACCTTCTTCCCTTTATCGCTCTCCCTTCTCTCTCCTTTTTTTTCCTTCACCCTTGTTAACGGCTCCCCCTCTCTTGCCAACCTCCCGCATGACCCGTTCCTCCTGCGTCACCATGCCCTAACGCCTCCATAATATCCACGCTTCCCCCGAGTTCCTCGCCTCCTTCCTTTCTCAACCGTTCACTCTCTCTCTAAATCTCTCTCTAACTCTTAAACTCTCTCTCTCTCTCTCTCACGCAAAACAACCGCTGACCTCCTCTCTGGAGCCATCTCGCCGACGAACTGCGATGCTGTCCCCCAGCATTGCCACGCCGACCACGACCTTCACCGAGCTCCTTCATCCTTCCCACAACCAAACCCATCACCTAGCCAGCTTTGCCGCTACACCCATTCATCTGTCGAGCACCACCACTGGCGACCACATCCTTCTGCAACCTTCAAGTCACCACCATCTCCTCCGAAGCTCCAGCATTGAGCTCACCACCGCAGACGACCCCACACCACCACAGCTTCCTCCAACCGTCGAACTCATCTCCTCGCCTGCACCAAACTCAACCCCGACCCCTAAACCAAGCCTCTCCTCTTCATCGCTGCATCTTGCTAACGAGGCCACTGCCACTATCCACCTCCTCTTTCGTCGCTACAACGTCCCTAGCTTCTTCCCCAACTCCACCGAGCTTCCCTCCAATCGAGACCACATCTCCAAGCCTACAACTCTACAACCATAGCCTCCCGAACACCGCCGGCTGACCCCAGCATCACCGATGACCCCCTTGTCGCCACCCAAGCTCCTCTATGTTCACCTCTCCTCGATCAACTCCCTCCTCCTTCAAGTCGAGCCCTGCACCTTGTTGTCGCTGTAGCCGCCGCTCTGTGCTGTTGCCGCCGATCGCCATCTTACCACATAGTTTCGTTATCAGGCAAGTTCAAAACTTGCTTATTCATGTGATAATTATAGTAGTTAGATCAATTAATATTATTTATAATTGTATGTATGTGTGTGTGTGTGTGTATGTCGTAATTTATCGACAGATGATAATATACGAGCCGTGGTTATTTAGTTGTGTTGTTTTGGATATGACGGGGTCTAAAACTACGTCTTAGGTCATGTAGAACTTGTAGGAATTGATTTCTGCTCTATTTGAATAGTCAGAATTTAATTCTCGTTCGAAGTGAATAAGCATTCAACCTGTTCGATGAATTGACTAAACCTGGAATCTATCGTACTTGTCGTCTTGTAAAATTCACATTAAATTGAATACAACTCGTAACATAATGTTCTAGGGCTTGTATTGAAGCCATCAGATAAACCTACAACATACCATAGTTGATATCTAAATTTTAATAAGCTATGACAATGAAAACCGAGGCTATTCATGGCTTTGGACTGTAGTCCAGAGCATGAATCTCTGCCTTTACCTATTTTAGAACGCATATATCTCACCGTTTAAGTGCGCAAGTGTGCTGAATCATACATAGAGGTGTAGGGATTTGAGTTAGCTTTCTAGTGACATACGTTTCACCAAATTCTAGTGTTGTTTGATATTTATAACATATTTTACACTGTTGATAGGTATGGCTGACTACTGCCATCTCAATTTAAATATTGTAACCATGAACTGTAAAATAACTACTAATATATGATGGCTATTACTGATCCATCTTTTATTTTGAAACCCTAACTAATAACCCTAAATATTATTCAACTGTAGCGATGCCTAATCACGACCGTAACTAGGGGTAAAACACGTTTGAAAATGAACTTTCAGTTCAGAAACTGTAATTCCAACAGTAAACACCTGCATTTAAACAACCATATCTCCCAAACTAGAAACCCGATTCACTCGAAACCAATTTTTATGTACAAATAATTAAATATACTTTTTACTTCTTTTATATTATTTTGCCAAATTATGCACATGTGATTTAATGCGATTTTCTAATCTAAACGACACCGGCTGGTCATATATTATTAGTAGTGCATTTTACTGCATCTATCATGTTGCGTGACTGTTATACCCTCAGTAATTAGTGATCATTTGCATCGATACTCTAGAGATTGTTTTAGATTACCGAAGTATTAATGATTAGATTATGGCAAGTACATCAGCGTAAAAGCGTGAACGAATAGTGATCATGACACGTACTATTATACAATCAATGCAACCATTTAATTATTGTATTATCGACATCTGTGGGATGTATATAAGTGTAACTATAACTGGAATGAGACGATTATGGAAACACTTATATTAGTGTCATAAATAAGACATCGGGGACTGCCCACTTATTTAAAGTACTGGCCTAGTCATACTTGATGGAGACCAGTTTCCAATCCTCGAGTAGACTTATCATGGCTAACCGGTATTTTGATTTCTGGTTGGACCTTGATGTAGACCATGGGTGTTTGGGTAGTTTGAGTGTGAGTTCGGTCAATAGAATCTCAGGGTTCCATTACATGAGCGTGTACTGATTACAGGAGAGGGCCCCTCAGGGTCCCATTACGTGAAAGCGTGTTACTGATTATAGGAGAGGGTCCTGTGTTTCCAATGGTCGACTGTAACGTCTTAAAATTTATTAGAGTTAATTATAATTTAATTAGCGATAAACATAGGTTTTCAATAAAACTTGGTTAATATACACACACACACACACACATATTTAACCTAGAATTGATGATATGCTAGTTTAGGCCTAATTTAGTAGCCATAACCATTAAACCCCACATTATGTATATATATACATATTTTATATACATATTTGGCCTAATTTAGTAGCCATAACCATTAAACCCCACAACTTCTTCTTTATTTTAGCAAACTAAATTTTTATTTTTTTTAAAACAAAAGAAAAGAAAAGAAAATAATAATGGGGGGACATGAGGGGATGGTGCAATAAATGATGAGGAAAATTGGTGCATGGCTATTATGAGTCATTCTTTTCTTTCATATCTTCCTTCTATTTTCTTTCTTCTTCATTTATCCTTCTTTCTTCAACTCCTATCCAAGACCTTTCTCTACCTCTAAAATCCCACACACTCACCCATTCAAAAATCCTCACAAAATCATATTTTATCCCTTCAAGGGTCTTGTGGAAGCTAAACCCCCACCTTTGAGGCCATCTTGCAAACTTAGGACCTCCTTCAAGCTAATTTAGAGGTAATGACCTAACCTTAAATATGTTTTACTAAAATCTTGTCTTAACAACTGCTAATTTTAAATTAAAGTCTATGTTTTGTGATGTTTTCAAACTTGAAGTGAGGGTTGGAGTGAGTTTTGGGGTTATGAAAATTCTTGGGTTGACCATAGCTTAATCTAGGCTAAATGAGGGCACTTTAATGTTAATTATCTTTGGCTTAATCAATCAAGACTTCACTAATCTACCATGATGTTTGAATTAGTGTTAAAACTAGTTTTTAGTTGTAGGTTAGGGTTACAAATTGAATCTGCTATTAAACCAATGATCGCAGAATTAAATTGCGATTAGTGGGAGCTTGTCAATGAACCTTGAGTGCACTCTTGAAACCCGAGCCCCTCTCTCCAACTTGTGGCCGCCAATTTATTGGAAATGACCGCAATTTGCGGCTCATTCTGGGAATTTGGGTGTAGGTTTTTGTCCAGGGTTCTCTAAGACTCTAATTAGACCTCTGGTATATGCAACTTTTTCCAATTTTGCGTATACAAAAATCTGGGAGCGCTTTATCTTACTTTTGGCGATATTTTAATGTACGATACAGATATCCTGACTCCCGTTTTAGTGTTTTAGTTGGTTAACGACTCTTTGGGGTAGTCTTAGGTGTTGTTGCACAAGTTTAGCACACTAGGTTCACACGTGTTAGCTTGTGAGGGTTTAGTTCGTTTGCGTATTGCATACACGCGTCGTATTGAAATTTTAGCCCTCACGTGCTAAGGTTTTGTTTGATGCTAGAATCATTTGCGGGGACTTCGGATGCGGTAAGGAAAGGGAAGGAGGTGATTGGATTCGAGTAGCTCGAGGTTGTTTCGGTGAGTAGATTTAATATCTACGGGGGAATCGTTTGGATGACGTTAAGCGCCCAAATGTCTAGATTCAAGTTATACAATCTTTTATACACACACACACATTCACATGTTACATACTCATTACCATACGCATTTTATTGATTGCTACGCATTGATACATCCTTGTTAGGACACTTGCACCTTTACCAATAGGTTTATGCCGCACATGCACAAACTCGCATGTACACACACGCCCTTGGTAATTTCCATGCCACGTACACTGTAGAACTTGCCACGATATCTTGCATTGTAATATATCCTTATTGTTAGTTAGATCTTCGCTTATTTCATACTAGCATGCACCATGCCCATATCATGTACATTTGCCATTATCACCATATTCTTATATGATGTTATTTCGTGGGATTTCTGTTTTCATGAGATTTGAGAAACCGTACAACACATTTTCTAAAACTTGGATTCATTTAAAGATGCGGTTTTCTCTTGATATGATATTTCGATATCCACCATGAGATTTCTCGATGTTTAGCTATGATGATTATCCGAATCAAGGCAGGGGGAGGAACTGATTGCGGATATATGGTGGACCCGGTACGGTACCCGGGGCAATAAGATCGTATAGAAAGGCGTTGAGCTGGGCAGGGGAACACTACCTACCAGTGATAGTATGGAAACTCGGCAGATATTTGGAGGATACCGACCGGAGTTATATGATCAGATAGATATAAGGGCCGATCTGAGTGACGACGCCTGAGATATTGGGATTTCAAGTGTCGATATTTGACACAGGATTTATGATGATTCATTGATAGTACTTTTGTTTTTACCTTATTAGAACTGTTATGACATGTTCATTTTCATATGGCTTCTACTTCCCTGATACTATACTTCGCTCATTCATCTATGTTGCATCCATGCCATTATACATCGTTATAACCTCATAATTATGATTGTCGTTGTTTCGTTCATGCATGTGATTGCCATTTACAATATTATTTACTACTCACGAGTCAGCAACTCACCCCTGTTGTGCCACAGTTTCTTGCAGGGCCGATCCTCCAGTGTAGTTGCGGCGGGGGCATACTACTATTACTACTATTTTTTGGGTGTGATCTTTTGTTAGGTGGGTTGCGAGTATTCTTTTGTCCGCTATCTTATACACTTGTTCATTGTATTTAGTATACTCCATCTACCAAATGTATATTTGACTTAGAGACGAGACTGAGAGATTATATTATATTTGACTCTGGGTGTCGTGCTCGTGCGGGCCGACTTTTATGATTATAGTGTGGTTATTATTTTCTTTTCTTATTTGCTTATTTCTTCGTCTATGGCGTCGTATATTTTACTGTGTGGTTGTGTTCCACCAAGTAGGCGTTGAGATTGCTCCCAAGTAGGGATGCTTATATATTTTTGCTTATGTATCAGTTTGGATCAAATTTTACAAAGGAGATGTTGCCGAAAATTTTAACGATAACTTGATTTTCAAAAAAGTTTTGAAATGACTCTTCTACTCTTTAAATTAACTCTTTAATAATGTATTTCACCTCTTTACTTCTATTTACGGTTTAGATTCTGGGTTTTCGGCTTACTTGAATTACGTCATGCTTTTAGATGTTGGTGATTTAAGTGCCGGTCACATTCCTCATTTGGGTCGTGACATCGACTCTTACGCTCAAGCTGACAATAAGATAAAGACATGGACATTGAGACCTAGAGACTAATATGATTAGTGACATGAACTTGCATCGATTTACTGATCCGATACTCATGCTATAGTGTTTACCAGTGCATGCTATTTCATGCTCATGTCTTTAACCTATGCTCACTACTTCATGTTTATTATTATTTCACGTATTATATATTACTATTTTGTCGCTCTGATGACATGAGTATGCATTCTCAGAGTAAGAAGTGGACCCATATGATTTCGAGGAGATCGTGGATATCTAGACCAGTGAGCCGGCCCTATCATTCCTTTCATTATCACCGGTTAGTTGTTTGTATCTGCTACGATCAGTTTTCTTTTCATATGATAATTTTAGTGACTGTATTATCTCATTATCTGTGTTATATTACTGCTACCATGTACTGCCAGGAGCCGAAGTGTGACCACGATAGGATTATTCCTTGATCGTAGGAGTATGGCTGGCCTAGTTACCATCGTATCTCATATTTTGGGAAGTGGGGTATGACATGGTTTTGTTGGTATCAGAGCACCATGTTAAGATTGAGATTACAGTTTTCAACTAGGGCTTGACAAGTTAAGTTTCCATGTCGGTCTAGGTTAGAGCTTGTTATCCTTGACTAGGATTTCTATTGTGTGTTTGTTCGGCATGATTTATTACATTTTAATACCACCCATTTTCTATCATTTTGTCAATAAACAATGCTATCTAATCTGTGTTTGCTCATTAGTACAGATTACAGGTACACAAGCAAAAACACTGGAAACGGTACACAACATGCACAGAAATGACGATTTTAGCCGGAAATGCAAACGGGACAGAATACAGATCGGATTAAATGATTTTGCAACAAATAAAGAGTTGTGTACAAAAAGAACATTTGTTTTGGTCCAACATGACCATATATGAACAAGTGTGAACATAGACTTGACCAAGTGCACAAGTAGGCAAACACCATCATGGTGTTTTGCAAGTGGGTGCACAAGTGGGCATGGCAATGAGTAGTTAAAAAGTGTTGATGTTGTCACGCCCCGCTTTTCAGAGTACGCTGAAATGGGCACGTGACATAGCCAACCATGCTACCTGTGGGTAGGAAGTATCCATCCACAGTCACATTACGGCTGTAGAGATATCAAGAACAAAATAAAACTATCTAAAACATGTCCATAATCCAAGATAAATCATGAGTCAAGAATAAATAAATGCGGAAGCGAAAGATCCAATACAAATAACTGGAATGTATGTCCCATAATGCGGGCTCACATCAGGAATAAAAATGCAGGAAAGAAAAACTAACTACTGCTGACACTCATAGCTCAGCCTGTCGGCTGAAGTACTCCTGCTCGGACTGCAACAGTGGTACAGAATCTGGGCCATGCAAAATCCAGACGTCAGTGCGCCATGTCATCAAGTAATAAAATATAAACAGGGTAGCAGGCAATGCAATATAAACATGAATAAGCAAGGGTAAAATAATATAAGTCAGAGCAGTGCAAGGTAGTGTGCAGTGGGTAAACTAAACTGTTCCATCAGGTTCTAAAGTCTTTGAAACCAAATAATGTAATCCTCATCGTAACTCGTCGGTAATTATTCCGTAACGCCCGGAAAATGGCAAACAATAGGTATTCCGTAACGCCCGGAAAAATGGCAAACAATAGGTATTCCGTAACGCTCGGAAAGACGGCAAACAATAGGTATTCCGTAATGCCCGGAAAGACGGCAAACAATAGGATGGCCCTTGGAGTTACGTTCGGTTACAATACTGATTTTCCCATACCCCCAAGTTATATGTGTAAGTCAAGTCAGGTATACCGTAATCAAGAAACTAATGCCAACGCAGGATCAGGTAAACAAGTTTGTCTGGATAGACAACAGGAACGGTCCGTGAGGACTACATGTCAGGTTTGTTGGCATTAGACACAAGATCAGGTAACGGGTCAGGTCATGGTACATCAGGTCAAGTCAAGCAGTATACGGTACCATGTCGGGTCAAGCACTATGTATGTAGCAAGTCAGGTCAAGATGTAAACGATAACATAGGTGTGCTCACAATCAGTTATATAATCAAGCATGGTTATCATCAACATGATATAAACAATGAATTAAGCAATAGGCAGATTTACTCAATTTGCAGTACAGTTATCGGTTGTGTCACAGAGATGATTTCAAAGTTATGCGAATGCAGTATGACAATTATGGCCTTTTAATCATGTTAACAAGTTTAAGAACTTGAGAGGTGCCATGATTTATATAAAGGTTCAGTACAGCTATTACAGGTTAAAATGCACACGAGTGTCCAAATGGAGCAAAACTATAGAGATAAATGCCATAAGCTATGTCAACATTAAAAATGTGATTAAATGGTAAATGTGGTTATTAGGTTCAATTGCAAACTGTAAGTTCCAAGTTTAAAGATAAAATGACATATAACAATATTGTACATGAAAAATGAGAACTGATCGTACCAAGTTAAATTTACAGGTTTAGGGTGTCATAATATATATGTAAATATTGTATAGCATGTAGTAAGGGGTACTTGCCTCGACGGGTCGCGAACCGGGAAAAACGGAACGTAAAACGTCTGCGGGGAAACTCGCGACGGGCGCACGGTTCACGGAATGAACCCAAACGACGAACAATGGAACCACACGGGTCGGGGTACCTCACAGGAACGTCGGGTCACGTCGTCGGCATCGTCGGATTCCGGCCAAGGGATGAACAGTAAACAACCACGACTTGCAACCAAGGAGGGAAAAGAAAATAGAGAAGAAGGAAGGAGGATCTGAGGAGAAAGAAACTTACAGTGGTCTGTAGAGGGGTCGTGAGGATCGACGGCGTCGAAGGAACTCCGGTGGCCAGCCTATGACGACGGCGAGAAAACTGCAGATCAAGAAACTGGATCGGGGAAGGAAAAGAGGAAAGGAGAAGATGAGGGGATATGAAGCTTACAGAGGGGGTGCTTGCGAGGCCAGGGCACGGAGGCGAGACCACCGGCGGCGACTCGCGGCGGTGCGACAGCGTGCAGTGGGTGCAGGTGGTCGCGGTGAGGGTGCAGGGCGCGCGGGGGTCGATGAAGGAGGATGTGGGTGAGATGAGGCTGAGGAGGCGAGGAGGTCGGTGGTAGTGTCGTCGGCTTTGGGCTGCAGCGGCGAGGGCAAGGCGGTGGCTAGGGCACAGCGATGGGTTAGGTTTGCGTTTGAAAAAGAAAAGAAGGAGGGAGAAATGAATATATATGAGAGAGAGAGAGAGAGATTTAAGGGGAGAGAGAAAGTGGAGAGAGATAGAGAGAGATACGGGAGAGAGAGAGAGTGGAGAGAGAAAGATAGAGAGAGAGACGGGGCCCAGGGAAAAAGGGTTGTGATTGGCTGAGGTTTGATAAGGAAAAATATTAAAGATTTAAACGATTTTGAACAGTGAAAATCTTATAAGTTTAAGGAAAAAATATTAGATGATTTGAATATTAAAATTTGGGATTTTGGCGCAAAATAAAACATTTCCAAATCGCGCCCGGGTCGGGTCCAAAATTTGAATTTGAAATAATAGAATTTTAAGCGGGATCCAAAAGTGAAAATGAAGTGTTTTATGATCAAAAAGCATACCCCCAAAACGGACACACGTATATGCATGTAGCCATCCAAACTCGCCCATTTCACTGAACGGGACGAGAACACGACGCACGGACGCTACAACAGGGTTAGGGGTGTCAAGTAGGCCAAGATGAATGTTTTTAATTTTATTTTAGTTGCCAAAAATTGTTATATGCAGAAATGAATTTGTCGGGTAAAATTTTACAGTAAGTAACAATCAAACAAGATAAATGAAATAAGTGTCACCCTACGTTCAAACGGTAACAGAAATTAGTAGTATTGGGCTCGGGTGTTACATTATACCCAACTACAAAAAGAATTTCGTCCTCGAAATTCCAAGAATACAAAGATAGACAAACAACTACAAGAAAAGATGAGGAAACTTCTGCCGGATTTCATCTTCCCGTTCCCAAGTGGACTCTCCATGCGAGCGATTACCCCAAGAAACAAGCACAAGATAGATCACCTTGTTCTTAAGAAGCTTTTCCCTTCGATCCACGATTTCAACTGGTCGTTCCTCAAAAGTCAAGTCTTCTCGTACTGTTAGCTCCGAATGATCCAATACGTGCGTTTCATCTCGAACATACCTACGGAGTTGAGATACGTGAAACACATCGTGCACACTCGCCAAGGACTGCGGTAACGCCAAACGATACGCTATCTCACCAACACTCTCCAAGATCTCAAAGGGTCCAACGAATCGAGGACTAAGCTTTCCTCGACTTCCAAAACGAATCACCCCTCTAGTCGGTGATATCTTCAAGAATACCAAATCACCCACGGCGAACTCTAGAGGTCTTCTTGACGTGTCTGCCCAACTCTTCTGTCGGTCTTGTGCTGCCTTCATATGATTCCTGATAGTGTTAACCTTCTCAACTGTATGCACAACCAAATCTGGTCCCAATAATCTTCGTTCACCGACATCATCCCAAAAAACAGGTGAACGGCATTTACGACCATACAAAGCTTCAAATGGAGACATCTGGATAGTTTCCTGAAAACTGTTGTTGTAAGAAAACTCCACCAAATGTAGATGATCCTCCTAAGAACCCTTGAAATCCAACATGCATGCTCTCAACATATCCTCAAGAGTTTGGATTGTTCTTTCCGACTGACCATCTGTTTGAGGATGATAAGCTGTGCTAAACTTCAATCGAGTCCCCAAACTTTCCTGTAGACTCCGCCAAAAGTGTGATAAGAACCGAGTGTCCCGATTGGACACGATGCTCACCGGTACTCCATGCAATCTTACAATCTCTTGCATGTACCGCTCTGCCAAAGTCTCGGTTGATTGACCAACCTGAAAAGGAATGAAGTGAGCTGTCTGGTCAACCGATCAACAATCACCCATACTGCACTATTGCCTGTTCATATCAGATTTTTGCATTTTTATACCGCCCAATTTTTATCACATTGCATATTGGTAGGTACTCTTGAGCCGTGTTTGCTAGTCAATTGCAGGATACAGGTTCTCGGCTCTGAACGGTGAAATTCATGGAAAAACACGACAAAACCCGGGTTCCTGCCAACCACAGATAAAACACGGGTCTCCGCTCTTTATCCGTCTGTTGCCACACACCAGTTAAAGAGACAAAATGGAAAATCAATGTCATTTTCATGCACAAGGCTCAATGGCAACACAAGATCCAAGAAATCTACGCGAAGCTCGAGAAAATCATGACAAAAAGATCCACATCAAATCACTTTTTGCTCAACAGAAATTCTGAAAAAATCGTGAAGAAAATCTGAGAAAACACATGTACCAGAATAAAGGACATAGAAGACCAGGGAAGCACAAAAAAACATAGACCCCAACTCACCTAAACGGCCGCGGAATCGCGGCCAATAGGGGGTCTAGGCCGCGGTTCCGCGGTCGTACTGGCGCCGCAGATGGTGATTTTTCAGGGGCAGATTGGTCTTTTCACATTTGTTCTGAATGTTGCCCTAGAATTTCTGTTGCCTGCCTATAAATATCCCAGAACCTTGTGAAGCCAAGGGTGCTTAATCTTGTATTTTTTTAGGGTTTAGAATACTTGTTCTTCTTCCTCTTCTCATCTCTTCTCCATTGAAAAACTTGTAGTGAGCTTTTGTGAGTGAAGAATGATGAATAAAGAAGTTCATTTTGTTATTATACTTGTCTTGCTCTTGTTATGTTAATTGCTTGTAATCTTTAATTGATAAGTAGTTGTTGTTATTTCTTGTTGTTTCTTTCTTTTCTCTTTTCCTTTATCCTTAAACAACCATGATGCTTACGCTTGATCCTTGCCAAGGTGAGGTCGCAATTAGCTAGTTGTTATCTTCTAATCTCTTTCTTTCTATCTTCCTTTTTTGTTTTATTTTCTTTTCGTTATGATGTGTGAGTAGTTTCCATACTTGTTAGGGTAGGATAAGGGAAGTTTGAGAGAAGGAAATCTCTCTCACTCTTTCCTTGCCCAACATCTTAAATCGACTCCCGTTAATTGAACCACAATCCGCTCCCTTCGGCACCCTATCCTACATGATAGCGGTGATTCCGTAGTGAGACCGGTTGTGGTTGAATTAACCGGAGGTTATGGCTAAGAGCCAAGAACGGATGGACAAGCACCAAAAGGAAGAACTTAAGCGTTGGAAAGCCTAGCTTATACTTGCAAGTTCCTTCCTTGTCGTGCTAATCCCCGTTGTTGCCGATTACCGTAACACCGATATTAAGAGTGGCAACGAAAGAAGTGAGCGACTCATAACTCAAACTAACCTAATCCTAACCCTAACAAGCTCTCTTTACATATCATTTTAACACTTAGTTAATCACAAACAAATCTGGAAAATTGGACTTAACTTGTTAAAGCACATAGAAAAAGATTCCCATCTCCCTGCGGACGACCCGTACTCAACCGGCTAGCTACAAGCGAAACCGTTTTGATTGCGGTAATTAACTAAACTTGAACACGCAGAATCTCTACCAATCAAATGGCACCGTTGCCGGGGTGACGGTAGTTTATTTCTTTGTGTAATTTCGGGTTAACTTGTGAATATAAATCTAACTGAAAAACAAAACAAAAAAAAAATATACATTGTAAAAAACCATCTTGTTATTTTTGATTAGTTTTTATGCAAGTGTGCAGGATAACACGAAGTTCGAGTTCAGTGCTAAAGACGTGGAAAGATAGACCCATATTTTGCGGCTACACCGCGACAGATTCAAGACAGATAAAACGGTCTACACAAAAATTCTGGAGCAGTTTCAGTGAGCAAATCCAGATTCAGGGTCTTAAAAACAGCAGAGGACACCCAAAACAGCCCACACCAGAAAAATGAAGAACCGAATCCTCCTTACTGCCGCGGAACCGCGGCATTAGGGCCCTATTGCTGCGGAACCGCGGCCACTTGATGCGTTCTGCGTGCCAAAATCCCTGTAAGTGTTTCTATCCTCTCTCACACTCTTCTGGACTCCAATAAACTGTGTTTTCTGCAGCATTCTTTGCGCAAATTCTCTTCCCCCTTCCAATAAACTGTTTTTGTGCAGGATTCTTTGCGCCGCGCTAAAAATAAAAATTGTTTGCAGTTGATTTGTTACCGCTTTGCATTCATTAATACGGACTTAAGGGGCTTGAAACCAATTCAGATTGGGTGGGGATTTCATCACCCTTCCCTGGACCCCAGAAATCACAAAAAGCATATGCATTGACCATTGTTAAATTAAAAAATACTAGACTCGGCCCTAAGGACTTCGCGCTCAATAGGACAGAAGACTAGTTACAGGCATCGACCGTTTATCCTATCTGACTTTTGCGGTGTCTAGGCAAGTGTGTCGAAGGCAAGTGGTTTTTAATTAAGGAACTTCACGAAAGCGTTGGAAAATCTCCCACTTATCTGGCCGCAATTGACGGAGAAGAGACGGTTTGAGGTCCTATTTCTAGCCCTCTGGAACAGTTAGGAGCTGTCTAGCAGATCTAGGTGACCCTAGATCTAGGTGAGATTGTGCATATCTTGTTTGTGATTGCTTAAAGCCGTAAGTTCGTACATATTCCTGTAAAGCTCTTTCTAAAAAAAAAAGAAAAAAAAATCAAAAAACTTTTATAAAAACTTGCCCTTTGTCGCCAAACCCATTTTTCACCCACCACCCATCGTATTTCTCCATTGACGTTTTCTTACCCTCACCTTCTCCGCTTTGACTATACTAAACTCGTTTAGTGTATGTCCGCTTGGACTCAGGACACTAGCGCCCGCCTAGTCCGCGTTACGTTAGTCGCTACCGACTACGCGATCGACTCAGATGTCGAAACTCCGTCCACACCTCTTTCACCCTTACCTTTGCCGGCCAACTCCAACGTTGACCGGAATTCTGTTCATACATCTTCACCTTCACCATCACCAACCTCTTCTTCCGCGATGTCAGGATTTAATCCGAACATCTCTTTGACTACCCCTGGATTGGCTCCACCTCCTACGGAGACCAATAACCCACCACCACCGCCTGTTGTAGCGCCGCAGCGAATCGCGCTCCAGGATCGTTTCTATCCCACCCGTTCTGCACTTCCCATCTGCCTTTCTCTTCCACCGGCCAATGGGGATAATTTTGAAATTAAGCTCCACTTCATTAACATGCTTCCACGATTTCATGGGCTTGAATCTGAAGATGCCTATATCTTCATCAATAAATTTCAAAACGTTTGTGCCATGATGAAAACCACCCAGCTGTCGGACGATGCTATACGTCTACGGGTCATTCCGTTCACTTTATGCGATCTTGCTGAAAAATGGCTGTATAGCACCGCTTCCCACTCCATAACCAGTTAGGACGAGTTTGTTAAAGCATTTCTCAAAAAATTCTATCCGAATCATAAAACCGCAAGGATTCGTAACGAAATCGACCAATTCTCTCAGCTTCCTTCTGAACCCTTCTGGAAGTGCTTTGACCGGTATAAAGACCTTCTTGTTCAGTGTCCTCACCATGGTATAGAGAAATGGCAACTTTGCCAAACCTTATACGAGGGCTTGAACCCAGCAACCAAGCAGTTGTTGGAAACCATTTGTCAGGGCCACTTCCTATCGAAATCTGACGAGGAAACGTGGCAATTCTTCGACGACCTTGCGGAGCAAACGCTACAATGGGAGAGCACCAGACCGACTTCTTCTTCTTCTACCTAAATTTCTACCGGTCAGTCTAGGGTAGGAATTCACCAACTTGATGTCTCTATTGCGATGAAAGCTGAAATGGCTGCAATAACGAGAAAGCTTGAAGCGAACGAGAGCAAATTCTCTTCTCCTGCTCCTACCCCTGTTCTTCCCCTTCGTACCATTTGCGCTTGTTGTTCTGATCCTTCTCACTTAACCGAAGAGTGTCCTTATAATCCACCATCTCAAGGACAGGATCAGGTTAATGCTGTATTCCAGCAAAGACCGAGAAATGATCCATACTCTTCCACCTACAATCCCGGTTGGAGGAACCACCCCAATTTTTCCTGGAATCAGAATCAGAATCAATTCTAAGGCAACAATTTCCAAAGGCCCCCTCCGCCGCAACAACAAGCGCAACAACAAACTCAACATTAATTTCAGCAGCCCTTCCAACCCCAACCTTTTCAAAATCAGACGAACAACTTTGCACCCAACAATTCTTTCCCACCAAACAACTTTGTTCCGTCAAACAACGATAAGGTTTCCTCGCTCGAACGAAGTCTGGAGGCGTTCGTTAAACAATCGACACAATCCACCACCAACATCTAGTCTTCCATTCAGTCCTTAGTGCAACACACTGCCGCTCATGGGCAAAGCATCAAGACCATCGAGGCCCAGATTGCACAACTGAATACGGCCTTAAGCGAGCGAGAAAAGGGGAAACTCCCGTCCCAGCCACTCCCAAATCCCGGTCACCCACATAATGTACATGTTGCTCTTGAACAACAGAACCATAATGTGAGTGCCGTGACCACATTGAGATCGGGAAGGATGCTGCAAAACAACATCGGCACACGGCCCAACAATGACACCCCGACGACTTCTTCTTCTTCTTCTTCGTCTTCTGAGCCTATTCTCCGCTCTTCAACAAGCTCTCCTTCCTCTTCTTCTGCTCTGAACGGACCCACTTCTCACTCCACGAAAACACATGTTCTGGGATCCGTTCCAACTCCACAATCTCCTCCTCCAGCATTGGACTCAACCAATTTTAAAAACGTTCCATTTCCAAACCGGTTGAAGTCCACCAAACAAAATCCACAAATGGAGAAGATTCTGGAGTTATTTAAGCATGTTAACATTAACATTCCTCTTTTAGATGCTGTCCAACAAGTCCCGTCCTACGCGAAAATCTTAAAGGACTTGTGCATGAAAAAGAGGAAGTCTCAGGTACCCAAGAAAGTTTTCTTGGCTAGTGCTGTGAGTGATGCCCTTACCCAATCTTTACCACAAAAATGGAAGGACCCTGGCTGTCCTACGATTTCTATTACTATTGAGGATAAGAACATCAACCGCGCACTATTATATCTTGGTGCCAGTGTTAACCTGCTTCCGTACTCAGTATACGAGCAATTATGCGTAGGAGAGCTGAAACCCACACACTGCACTCTCCAAATGGCCGACCGATCAATCACCCATCCTAGGGGTGAGCTAGAGGATGTGTTAATAAAAGTCGGGGACTTCATATTCCCCGTAGACTTCATTGTATTAGACACACAGCCTGTAGCTAACCCCCAGAATCAAATTCCGGTGATACTCGGTCGTCCATTCCTTGCAACCTCAAATGCTGTGATCAATTGTCGCAATGGTTCGATGAACCTCTCTTTTAGAAACATGACGATTGAACTCAACATTTTTAGGTTGGGGAATCAGCCCGCCGAACCTAATGCTCATATACTGGACATTTGCTCAATCCAAGAGATCACCCCTGAAGAGTGTGAATTCGAGGAGTTTCTGTTTGATCACGATAACCTTGACGCCACTAGTGCGTTCCTCTTCGAACCTGCTGCCGTTTCTGCGCCCGACAACGACTACGAGTGTTTCACATTCTCGAACGATCTTAGCCGCTCACAACCCGAGTTTGAATCCTTCGAATTTCCGGATGAGTTACCTGAACCATCCAACTCGGTCGCTTACACTCATTTTGAACCTTTGCTGGAGTCCTTTGAGTTCGAGACCTCTTCACCAATCTTGCCTTCCATCGTTTCACCTCCGACGCTCGAACTCAAGCCTTTGCCGTCTCACTTTAAGTACGCTTACTTAGGTGAGAACGAGACCCTCCCTGTCATCATCTCGGCTTCTCTAGCTCCAGAGCAAGAGAAAGCCCTTCTCACGGTCTTGCACAGCAACAGGCAAGCTTTTGGCTGGTCCATGGCGGACATCAAGGGGATTAGTCTCCTGATCGTTGAACATCACATTCATCTGATGGATGATGCCAAACCAGCGAGGGATCCACAAAGACGGCTCAATCCAGTCATGAAAGAGGCTGTGAAAAAGGAGATCGTAAAATGTCTAGATAGTGGTATCATTTACCCTATCTCTGATAGCCAGTGGGTTAGCCCCATTCACGTTGTCCCCAAGAAATCAGGTATAACGGTCATAACCAACGAGGCGAACGAGTTAATCCCTACTCGCATCCAAACTGGGTGGCGAGTATGCATTGATTACAGAAAACTCAACGCCGCAACGCGGAAGGACCACTTTCCGCTACCTTTCATTGACCAAATGCTTGAACGATTGGCCGGACACGAGTACTACTACTTTCTTGATGGCTACTCCGGCTATAATCAGATTCCCATCGCCGAAAAAGACCAGGACAAGACCACATTCACTTGTCCTTTCGGCACGTTTGCATATCGTCGCATGCCCTTTGGGTTATGCAATGCGTCCGCTACCTTCCAGCGGTGTATGATGGGAATCTTCTCAGACATGGTGGAAAAATTTCTGGAGATTTTCATGGATGATTTCTCCATCTTCGGCGATTCCTTCAACGAGTGTTTGCTGCATCTTGACGCTGTCCTTACCCGATGTAAGGACAAGAATCTCACTTTGAATTGGGAGAAGTGCCACTTCATGGTGCGTGAAGGTATTGTCTTAGGACATATCATCTCGTAAAATGGCATAGAGGTTGACAAAGCGAAGATTGAGGTCATTTCCAATCTCCCTCCTCCCCGATGCGTCAGAGATATCCGAGCCTTCCTTGGCCATGCCGGTTTTTATAGACGGTTCATCAAGGACTTTAGCAAGATTGCTAGACCTTTGACTCTTTTGCTGGCCAAGGATACGCCATTCGACTTCAACTCGAGCTGTGTGACTGCATTCGAGTCATTAAAAACCTCACTCACTTCTGCTCCCATTCTTTCTTCACCTGACTGGACGCACCCATTTGAGATTATGTACGATGCATCCGACTTTGCCATTGGTGCTGTCGTTGGACAACACATCAACAAGATGCCGCACGTAATCTATTATGCGAGCCGAACCCTGAACGACGCCCAACTCAATTATACAACAACTGAGAAGGAATTCTTGGCTGTTGTATTTGCTTTAGAAAAGTTCAGGCCCTACCTCATCGGCTCTCCAGTCATTGTCTACACAGACCATTCTGCTCTGCGCCATCTTTTTGCGAAGAAAGATGCAAAATCTCGGCTAATACGTTGGATCCTCTTGCTTCAAGAGTTTGACATTGTCATTAAGGACAAACGAGGATGTGAAAACGTAGTTGCCGACCATCTCTCACGACTTCCTTCTTCGCCTTCGCTTCAAATTCCGATCAACGACGTTTTCCCGGATGAACAGCTCTTGACAGTATCTTGCGAACCCTGGTTCGCAGATATTGTGAACTATTTGGCCACAGGATTACTATCGACTGAATGGTCAAGTCAGGACAGACTTCGCTTCTTATCCCAAGTAAAACACTTTTACCGGGACGAACCCTATCTGTTCAAGTACTGTCCCGACCAGATTATTCGTCGGTGTGTCCCTGACGAGGAATTCAAGAGTGTGCTGTCATTTTGCCACGATCAAGCGTGTGGCGGGCACTTTGGCCCTAGAAAGACAGCTGAGAAGATCTTGCAATGTGGTTTCTACTGGCCACAACTCTTCAAAGACGCTCATGACTATTGCAAGACTTGCTCCCGGTGCCAACACATGGGCCGGATATCCCAGAGGAACGAGATGCCGCTCCAACCAATCTTGGTTGTGGAGATTTTTGATATTTGGGGGATAGATTTCATGGGGCCGTTTCCCAGCTCTTTTGGGAACTTGTACATCCTTCTTGCTGTTGATTACGTCTCGAAATGGGTCGAGGCTATGCCCAGCCGGACCAATGACAACAAGGTTGTCGTCAGGTTTCTTAAAGAAAACATTTTCTCCCGTTTTGGGCACCCCCGAGCGATCATTAGCGACAATAGAAGTCATTTCTGCAATAAGACTTTCGAGGCCTTGATGCGGAAATATTCCATTAATCATAAGCTATCCACGCCCTACCACCCCCAAACCTGCGGGCAGGCCGAAATTTCAAATCGGCAAATCAAGCAGATACTGGAGAAGACGGTTTCCAAGAACCGAAAAGATTGGTCGCTGAAACTCACTGATGCCCTTTGGGCATTTCGAACCGCTTATAAGACCGACCTTGGCATGTCTCCCTATCGGCTTGTGTACGGAAAAGCCTGCCACCTACCTGTCGAAATAGAGCATCGCGCATTTTGGGCGATAAAAGAACTGAATCTGTCTCTCGAAGATGCGGGCAGCCATCGGAAGCTGCAGTTGAACGAATTGAGCGAGCTTAGGGATGAGGCTTACGATAACGCGGTTGTCGTTAAGAATCGAACGAAGGTGTTTCACGATAAACACCTTTTGCGCAAAACCTTTGTACTTGGTCAGCAGGTACTGCTTTACGACGCCCGACTACACTTCCATCCAGGAAAGATCAGATCTCGCTGGAAAGGGCCGTATTTTGTGCGGAATGTATATCCGCAGGGCGCTGTGGATTTGGAGAATCCAAAGGACGGTTCATCTTTTAAAGTGAACGGACACCGACTAAAACCGTACCTTAGCGCCGAACCAACAGAGGAGCTCCTGGTCTTACAGGAGCCGGTTTACCCTGCATAATCTTCCTCTGCCTACCACCAAACTTCAGTTATCCAGCTAAGAATAGTGGACACTGTTCCAAATAAGTTTGGGGGTATGTATATACCTTTTTTGTATTTATTTGTGGATATTCTTATCCTTTTTCTTTACTCTTTAAAAACATAAAAAAAACAATTTTTTTTTGTGTATATCTAACCGACAATTTTGACCCTTCAAATGATCTCTTCCTGCAATGACAGTGAGGACACTGTCCAGTTTAAGTTTGGGGGTACGCTCGGTACACAATTCTAACCTTCGCATTCATATGTATATTTTGCATCTGCATATTAAAATCCATAAAAATCAGAAAATTTTCTACAAACATAAAAACTTTTCTGTCAAGTTAGCTAGTGGGAGGACTCTGATTCAACATTTCGACGGTTTTGTTTGATAAGATAAGAATAACTAAATCTTATTTTTAGATTTTGAAAACCTAAAAGATAACTCTCCTTTGAATTTAACTATAGCTGATATACGTCTTTACATCACACTACACGTGTCGTGAGTTTTTGGGAATTAGATGACAAGTCTTTTATGTCTAAAAATTTTAAATGGATAAATGATTTTCTGAGGATCAAATAGATTTGTTCTGAAATAAATAATATCAAGAATAGTTTATGAAGTGAGTGAATATGAAGGAATGTTATTGATGCCTTAATTGGAACTAAGTCTGAAAAATAACCCATCTGGAACTTGATTGGAATGATTACACACCAAAACCCACTAAACACGTCTTTTATCCAAAAAATAATTGAACTGCCGGTTATATCTCCGTTCGTATTGAATCATCTTGATTTTCACGCTAAACTGTCTTTTGTTTTTGGACCTAGGTAACTTGAGTAAT
Organism: Agapanthus africanus; assembly: GCA_030015575.1. Lineage (NCBI taxonomy): Eukaryota > Viridiplantae > Streptophyta > Magnoliopsida > Asparagales > Amaryllidaceae > Agapanthus > Agapanthus africanus. The sequence continues at coordinate 84,459,221 of JASDDO010000026.1, read as the reverse complement.
TAAGTCCGCTGGGATGTTTCTACACCTAATGCCCTAAAGCCAACTGGTTTGGGTGCATTGGCCCAAAGCTCGCTAAGAAGTCTAGAAAGTCCAGATTAAAACAAAATCAAGCAAGTGTTCTCTCCGAGTTAAAATTCCTAACGGTTCTTTGTGTGAGAATAATCTTGATAAAAGACAGGCTTTTATAAAAAAATTTAGCGGAGATATGAAGGTTTTATTCTATGATAAAGACTATTGTACGTTCACAGAGGTGTGTATGAAATGAAAACAAGAAAAAGGTGGAGTGAAAAATAAGACTAGTTTCCTGTTAAGGAAGATAGAAATTCTGAAGTTGAAACCTTACTGGAAAAGGAAACTTGAAAAATGCTTAACTCTTTATAAAACTTATGTGATCCTTTTAAAATTGTTATCTGGGCTTTATTGTGTGACATGATGACTTTATTCGACCCTTCTGGAACTTAACGACACTATTTACACTACACGTAAAGACATATAAAATCTGTAGTTAAATAAGAAGCGAGGTGTGAAAAATAAAGGTTCGATAGTCTAGACTTAGGATAATAGAATTGTTATTTTCTGAAATAAAACTTTTGGGTTTGAATCTTAGTTATTTTACAAAATCAACTTGACCGGATTTTGTGGGTAGTATCCGCTGAAAACCCTCAGGAGACAACACTCCTCCTACTAGGGACACCTAGAGGTTTAACGGCTTGTTGCACATGCTCAGTGCAATCGCGTTCCCTGCGAAAGTGAGGTTAGGATTTTTTTATGAATAAATTGGCTTTGCTCAGGACGAGCAAATGATAAGTTTAGGGGTATTTGTTCATATCAGATTTTTGCATTTTTATATCGCCCAATTTTTATCACATTGCATATCGGTAGTTACTCTTGAGCCGTGTTTGCTAGTCAATTGCAGGATACAGGTTCTCGGCTCTGAACGGTGAAATTCATGGAAAAACACGACAAAACCCGGGTTCCTGCCAACCACAGATAAAACACGGGTCTCCGCTCTTTATCCGTCTGTTGCCACACACCAGTTTAAGAGACAAAATGGCAAATCAATGTCATTTTCATGCACAAGGCTCAATGGCAACACAAGATCCAAGAAATCTACACGGAGCTCGAGGAAATCATGACAAAAAGATCTACATCAAATCACCTTTTGCTCAACAGAAATTCTGGAAAAATCGTGAAGAAAATCTAAGAAAACACATGTACCAGAATAAAGGACATAGAAGACCAGGGAAGCACAAAAAAACATAGACCCCAACTCACCTAAACGGCCGCGGAACCGCGGCCAATAGAGGGTCTAGGCCGCGGTTACGCGGCCGTACTGGCGCCGCAGATGGTCATTTTTCAGGGGCAGATTGGTCTTTTCACATTTGTTCTGAATGTTGCCCTAGAATTTCTGTTGCCTGCCTATAAATATCCCAGAACCTTGTGAAGCCAAGCGTGCTTAATCTTGTATTTTTTTTAGGGTTTAGAATACTTGTTCTTCTTCCTCTTCTCATCTCTTCTCCATTGAAAAACTTGTAGTGAGCTTTTGTGAGTGAAGAATGATGAATAAAGAAGTTCATTTTGTTATTATACTTGGCTTGCTCTTGTTATGTTAATTGCTTGTAATCTTTAATTGATAAGTAGTTGTTGTTATTTCTTGTTGTTTCTTTCTTTTCTCTTTTCCTTTATCCTTAAACAACCATGATGCTTACGCTTGATCCTTGCCAAGGTGAGGTCGCAATTAGCTAGTTGATATCTTCTAATCTCTTTCTTTCTATCTTCCTCTTTTGTTTTATTTTCTTTTCGTTATGATGTGTGAGTAGTTTCCATACTTGTTAGGCTAGGATAAGAGAAGTTTGAGAGAAGGAAATCTCTCTCACTCTTTCCTTGCCCAACATCTTAAATCGACTCCCGTTAATTGAACCACAATCCGCTCCCTTCGGCACCCTATCCTACATGATAGCGGTGATTCCGTAGTGAGACCGGTTGTGGTTGAATTAACCGGAGGTTATGGCTAAGAGCCAAGAACGGACGGACAAGCACCAAAAGGAAGAACTTAAGCATTGGAAAGCCTAGCTTATACTCGCAAGTTCCTTCCTAGTCGTGCTAATACCCGTTGTTGCCGATTACCGTAACACCGATATTAAGAGTGGCAACGAAAGAAGTGAGCGACTCATAACTCAAACTAACCTAATCCTAACCCTAACAAGCTCTCTTTACATATCATTTTAACACTTAGTTAATCACAAACAAATCTGGAAAATTGGACTTAACTCGTTAAAGCACATAGAAAAAGATTCTCATCTCCCTGCGGACGACCCGTACTCAACCGGCTAGCTACAAGCGAAACCGTTTTGATTGCGGTAATTAACTAAACTTGAACACGCAGAATCTCTACCAATCATTGCCTCATATTACGCTCCTTCTGTGTGAACACATACTTCAAGCTCTTAAGATCAGTAAAAACTTCGACCCTTTTGCCCAAAAGGTAGTGTCTCCAAATCTTCAAAGCGAAAATCACAGCCGCAAGTTCCAAATCATGAGTTGGGTAATCCTTCTCATGGGTCTTTAACTGTCTCGATGCGTATGCTACAACTTTCCTATGCTGCATCAAAACACATCCCAATCCTTTCCCAGATGCGTCGCTGTGAATCACCAATCCTCCGGAATTGTCTGGCACGGTCAGAATAGGGACGGTTATCAACTTCTGCTTCAACGTCTCAAAAGCTAACGCGCATTTGTCCGTCCAAACAAAGGTACCTCCTTGCGCGTAAGCTTGGTTAACGGCTCCGCCAGATGAGCAAAGTTCTCCACAAATCTCCTGTAATATCCGGCGAGTCCAAGGAAACTTCTTATCTCCGCAACATTCTTTGGAATTGGCCAATCTCGTACTGCTGCAATCTTTTCTGGATCGACGGCAATTCTATCGCCAGATACAACATGCCCCAAAAAACTTTACTTCCTTAAGCCAAAACTCGCACTTACTCATCTTCGCATATAACTTCTCCTGTCTCAACGTTTGTAGTGCGATCTTCAAATGTTCAGCCTGCTCTTCAAAATTCTTCGGGTAAACCAGAATATCGTCAATGAAAACCACGATAAAATGGTCCAAGAACGGTGAAAAGATTCGGTTCATCAAGTCCATGAATATTGCCGGCGCATTTGTTACTCCGATGGGCATCACTAAGTATTCATAATGTCCATATCGAGTTCGAAACGCCGTCTTGCAAATATCTTCTGCTTTCACTCGAACTTGATGATATCCGGATCGCAAATCCAGCTTCAAGAATACCCTCGTGCCACTAAGCTACTCAAAAAGTCCTCCAATGCGAGGGATAGGGTACTTGTTCTTAGTAGTCACCCGGTTTAATTCTCGATAGTCGATGCACATCCTTCTTGTGCCATCCTTCTTCTTTACTAGAAGAACTGGAGCTCCCCAAGGCGAGTTACTGCTTCGAATCCAACCCTTCTCAAGCAATTCAGCAACCTGCTCCTTGACTTCTTCCAATTCTACTGGTGCCATAGGGTAATACGCTTTGGATACTGGCGCTGCACTAGGAATAGGATCAGTTGCGAACTCCACGTCTCGCTTCGGTGGTAAACCCGAGATGTCCTCGAACTCGTCCATGAACTCTCAAACTACAGCTGGTGCTTCGTCTTTACAATCCTTGCCGAAGGAAGAACATTAGTTGTCGGCCTAGCCCTAAACTCTACTGGCCTGACAGAACTGCTTCCTCAAAACAAACCTCTGGATGTCAGGGAATCTGGAAATTCTCTTTCTTTACTCTACGCTTAATGTGAGCGTGGAAAGTGCCGAGAAATCCATTCCCAAGACAATTTCACAATTGCCGGTAACAAACACCAAGGAATATGCAATTAACTCCCGTCCGCCAACAACAACAGAACAATCCTTACATCTTCTATTAGTTAAGATTTTCCCTTTCCCAGTGTGTATGTCCCAAAACTAAACAGGGTCGTGCAATCCTTCGAGTGTAAAGTAATAAACTTGGACGACATAAAACAATGGGATGCACTAGAATTGAATAACGCTAATGCGAGAGAAAACGAAGATCCGGTAGGGTACCTGAAATGACTTCCTCTGGGGCTTTAACCTCTTCAGCCGTCAGGGTAAAGGTTCGAGCTTGATTAGGTCCTCGAGTTATCAGCTTCTGCTCCTGAAACTGTCTCTGCGGTGGCTTCTGAGTATCTTCTTTTAACCGTAGCTTCGACGGGCAAGTATCAATGGTGTGATTCGCTGATCCGCAAATAAGACAAAGTCCAAGCCTCTTACGACAATCTCTGCGATAATGACCCGGTCGCTGGAAGTAATCGCATACCACCCTTCCCTTTTGCTCGGGCAAAACTGGCCTCTTCATTGGCACAATGCCACGTCTGTCCACCGGAATACCCTTGCGTCCATGTGCTCGGTTTGGCGCAAATGTTGGCTTCCGTGCTGTAACTGCTGGCTGCGATGTACCCCCGGTCTTCATAGTTAGCCTCTGCTGCTCTCGGGCTGCTGTAAGTACTTGTGAGAAAGTGGTCAAACCCAGGGAGACAATCTGCCTCTGGATGTCCACATCCAAACTGCGCATGAACCTTCTTGCCCTATCAGCATTGTTGGCAACCAAAGGTCCAGCGAATCTACTGAGCCGCGTCCACTCAGCTGCATGCACATCTACAGGTGCGCCGTTCTGCTTCAAGCTGACGAATTTTTCCTCCATTTCCTCCCGTGCAGTTCGCGGGAAGAACTTCTCTAAGAAACTCTTCGAGAAATCCGCCGAACTGATCGGCTTGGGCAAGCGGGTCTCTTCCACAAGCCACCATTCCCGGGCGTAGTCCACTAACTGAATGCGTACCACATCAACTCTTTTCTCATCTGGAATCTGTGCCGCAATAAGCAAGTTCTCTGTGTCAACTAGCCACTGCTCTGCTGGCAAGGCTCCTCCAAACCAGTAAATATAGACGGACCCAAACGCCTGAAATCTGCTACGGTCCCTACTCGGTGAACTGGCTTAGCTCCGATATTGTTCACAGACTGTTGAACGATCTGCAAACCTTCCTGAAACGAGTCTGCTTGCTGCTGGATCAGCTCGGTCTGTTTCTTTTGATTCTCCAGCATTCCTCTTATCACTCCAAGCATGGCGGCTTCATCCACACGCCTTTGATACGTCTTCAAATTCTTATCTGCCATATTCCTGAAATCAAAACACCCAACATTAGCATGATGATAGATTCTGAATATAGATCAAGGCTAGAACTCTAAGATACTTAAATAGAGTGCCGCATTGTAACTATGCCGCGGTATCATTTCCATAATTACATAACTCCACCCAAGTCGCCTAAGTCCTAGGGATAACAAGGAATCAGGTTTCGAGTCGATATGCAAAGGAGGTTTGCACATCGTCAAAGATATAATCAGGAAGAATTTGATTCAAGAATGGTAAAACGGCAAGGTGGCAGGACATGTTTCCTAAACACGGGTATTCTGATTTGTATATTGGGTACAATACCCAACTACAAAAAGAATCAACCCAACTAACCTATGGCTCTGATAACAAAAGAACCATGTCACGCCCTGCTTCCCAGAGTACGCTGAAATGGGTACGTGACATAGCCAACCATGCTACCTGTGGGTAGGAAGTATCCATCCACAGTCACATTACGGCTGTAGAGATATCAAGAACAAAATAAAACTATTTAAAACATGTCCATAATCCAAGATAAATCATGAGTCAAGAATAAATAATGCGGAAGCGAAAGATCTAATACAAATAACTGGAATGTATGTCCCATAATACGGGCTCACATCAGGAATAAAAATGCAGGAAAGAAAAACTAACTACTGCTGACACTCACAGCTCAGCCTGTCGGCTGAAGTACTCCTGCTCGGACTGCAACAGCGGTACAGAATCTGGGCCATGCAAAACCCAGACGTCAGCACGCCATGTCATCAAGTAATAAAATATAAACAGGGTAGCAGGCAATGCAATATAAACATGAATAAGCAAGGGTAAAATAATATAAGTCAGAGCAGTGCAAGGTAGTGTGCAGTGGGTAAACTAAACTGTTCCATCAGGTTCTAAAGTCTTTGAAACCAAATAATGTAATCCTCATCGTAACTCGTCGGTAATTATTCCGTAACGCCCGGAAAACGGCAAACAATAGGTATTCCGTAACGCCCGGAAAAATGGCAAACAATAGGTATTCCGTAACGCCCGGAAAGACGGCAAACAATAGGTATTCCGTAACGCCCGGAAAGACGGCAAACAATAGGATGTCCCTTGGAGTTACGTTCGGTTACAATACTGATTTTCCCATACCCCCAAGTTATATGTGTAAGTCAAGTCAGGTATCCCGTAATTAAGAAACTAATGCCAACGCAGGATCAGGTAAACAGGTTTGTCTGGATAGACAACTGGAACGGTCCGTGAGGACTACATGTCAGGTTTGTTGGCATTAGACACAAGATCAGGTAACAGGTCAGGTCATGGTACATCAGGTCAAGTCAAGCAGTATACGGTACCATGTCGGGTCAAGCACTATGTATGTAGCAAGTCAGGTCAAGATGTAAACGATAACATAGGTGTGCTCACAATCAGTTATATAATCAAGCATGGTTATCATCAACATGATATAAACAATGAATTAAGCAATATGCATATTTACTCAATTTGCAGTACAGTTATCGGTTGTGTCACATAGATGATTTCAAAGTTATGCGAATGCAGTATGACAATTATGGCCTTTTAATCATGTTAACAAGTTTAAGAACTTGAGAGGTGCCATGATTTATATAAAGGTTCAGTACATCTATTACAGATTAAAATGCACACTAGTGTCCAAATGGAGCAAAACTATAGAGATAAATGCCATAAGCTATGCCAACATTAAAAATATGATTAAATGGTAAATGTGGTTATTAGGTTCAATTGCATACTGTAAGTTCCAAGTTTAAAGATAAAATGATATATAACAATATTGTACATGAAAAATAAGAACTGATCGTACCAAGTTAAATTTACAGGTTTAGGGTGTCATAATATATATGTAAATATTGTATAGCATGTAGCAAGGGGTACTTGCCTCGACGGGTCGCGAACCGGGAAAAACGGAACGTAAAACGTCTGCGGGGAAACTCGCGACGGGCGCACGGTTCACGGAATGAACCCAAACGACGAACAATGGAACCACATGGGTCGGGGTACCTCGCTGGAACATCGGGTCACGTCGTCGGCATCGTCGGATTCCGGCCAAGGGATGAACAGTAAACAACCATGACTTGCAACCAAGGAGGGAAAAGAAAATAGAGAAGAAGGAAGGAGGATCAGAGGAGAAAGAAACTTACAGTGGTCTGTAGAGGGGTCGTGAGGATCGACGACGTCGAAGGAACTCCGGCGGCGAGAAAACTGCAGATCAAGAAACTGGATCGGAGAAGGAAAAGAGGAAAGGAGAAGATGAGGGGATGTGAAGCTTACAAAGGGGGTGCTTGCGAGGCCGGGGCACGGAGGCGAGACCGCCGGCGGCGACTTGCGGCGGTGCGACAGCGTGCTGTGGGTGCAGGTGGTCACGGTGAGGGTGCAGGGCGCGCGGGGGTCGATGAAGGAGGATGCGGATGAGATGAGGCTGAGGAGGCGAGGAGGTCGGTGGTAGTGTCGTCGGCGTTGGGATGCAGCGGCGAGGGCAAGGCGGTGGCTAGGGCACGGCGATGGGTTAGGTTTGCGTTTGGAAAAGAAAAGAAGGAGGGAGAAATGAATATATATGAAAGAGAGAGAGAGAGAGCGCGATTTAAGGGGAGAGAGAAAGTGGAGAGAGATAGAGAGAGATACGGGAGAGAGAGAGTGGAGAGAGAAAGATAGAGAGAGAGGAGAGAGAGAGAGTGGAGAGAGAAAGATAGAGAGAGAGGAGAGAGAGAGACGGGGCCCAGGGAAAAAGGGTTGTGATTGGCTGAGGTTTGATAAGGAAAAATATTAAAGATTTAAACAATTTTGAACAGTGAAAATCTTATAAGTTTAAGGAAAAAATATTCGATGATTTGAATATTAAAATTTAGGATTTTGGCGCAAAATAAAACATTTCCAAATCGCGTCCGGGTCGGGTCCAAAATTTGAATTTGAAATAATAGAATTTTAAGCGGGATCCAAAAGTGAAAATGAAGTGTTTTATGATCAAAAAGCATACCCCCAAAACGGACACACGTACGTGCATGTAGCCATCCAAACTCGCCCGTTTCACTGAACGGGACGAGAATACGACGCACGGACGCTACAACAGGGTTAGGGGTGTCAAGTAGGCCAAGATGAATGTTTTTAATTTTATTTTAGATGCCAAAAATTATTATATGCAGAAATGAATTTGTCGGGTAAAATTTTACAGTAAATAACAATCAAACAAGATAAATGAAATAAGTGCCACCCTACGTTCAAACGGTAACAGAAATTAGTAGCATTGGGTTCGGGTGTTACAGATGTGATATGAACCATTGAAACTTGATCAAGTGCCTTCTTTATTCATCACTCTAGAACTCACCCATGTGTGAATTATAACAAGTTGAAACTACAGAGAGATGATCAAGTGATCGGAAGACCATTGACTAAAGATGGGCCCCATTCTCCAAAGATAGGCCGCATATTTAATCAATATGGCCTCAAATTGCGGCCATAACAATGCCAAATTGGCTCGTGCAAATTTGGTGGGCCACAGGTGGTCTTGTCAATCCAATGGTGTATGCAACTTCTGCTTTTAAAATTTTTATAAATAGCAGATCAATGTATGAGAAAGGGATGTGCATTTTTTCACTACTTGTATTCACTTTGATAAATTTTTGTAGTTCTTTGGTTAGATTGAGTTCTTTGCCTTCCTCTGGTCTTGAAACTTCTATCTTTGAGTTTGCAAGATTAGATTTTGGTATATGAACTCATTTTTCTTGTACTTGGATACTATTTCAATAAAAGCTTCATTGAGTTCAAGTTATGATTCTTATATTTTTTCTCTATTTCTTTTCTTGCATTCTCTTTTATATTTATTCATTTGTGTTCTTATTACATGAAGTGTGAGTAGTTTTTTTTACTTAGGCTATGGTGAGGCAGGTTGATGAATGGCTTACCTTCCAACCCCTCCTTCTTGATTCTTAGCACTTTTTGCACTTCTTTTCTTAATGTATTCAATGTTATTATATTTTGCTTGATAGGATATATTGTTTTGAATGATTGCAAATCAACTTTTAACATATATCCTATTCCTTTTTTACATATTATTTTTTTTGCATTAAGAAATGAAGTTGAAAGGAGTATAAAATTTAGCTAAGGATATTAAACTAGCTAGATAGAACATGTAGCCATACAAGTATATGTTCTATACTTGCTAACTTCACTTAGCTCCTTTTATCCTCATTTCATCTAAAAACTTTAAATTTGTAGTTTCTTTTTGTACCTATATTGATATCGTATCCTAAAACGATACTTTGTTATTGGTTTGGATGCGGCATGCTTTTTAAGTCTATTAAAAACTAGAAATGGATATTGAATCAAGATTGAGAGTTGAGGGTAACGCCGTATGTCAATTTATCAAATCTTAGCTTAAGTTTTCCGTACATATCACTCTATCCTTACATTGCTTCATTTGTATAAAAACGTGACAACTTCAACCTCAAAACCGTTGTTTCTTACTCAAAAGAATGTCGTGATATCCACTCCCTGTAGATCCACCCGTACTTGCCGGCTTGCGTCAACGCACCGTGCATTTTCGGTATTTTATAATTCGAGAATCACGTCGTGCACTACTTTTAATCAAAAAACCGACATATCTGATATTGACCATATCCTTTTCAAAAGCACGACATCGTGAATTTCCAACAAGTTTTTGGCGCCGTTGTCGGGGAGTGATAGCATCACGAAGTTTATTTTGAGTTATCACTGTATATACTTTTAGACAAACGAACAAAAAATCTAAAAAAAACACAAATAGTACGACTTTTGCTCTTTGTTTTTAATCTGTTGTTGATATGAATGTTATTGAAATATTTTGCATATAAAAAGGGGACACTAATAGAGCTTGGAGAACACACCAAGCAACTGGAGCCAGACTATCACAACTTGGCCGCAAATTTAACCCTTTTGGCCGCAAATTGCTGCCTGAATGTGACATTTTGCCCTAATTCTTTTGTGTTTTTTCTATTATCCTGTTATTGATCCAATGTTATATGCAAAATTCATAATTATGTGTTTACAGCACTTTGGCCATAAATATCGTATTGTGCACTAAATATCTTATCTTCTGACATTTTCATATTTCGACGGAATTACGAACTACGATCGTACGGAGCTAGGAGCAAAATTCAAGAACAAGGCGTTAAGAAATTACAGTGCCAAAGATCCGGGTAGTTTGACACGCACAAGCAAACACTCAAGCAATCACGGATCAACTCAACGGGGGTTTCTCAACCCACAAATTTAAGGTGCGTACTTTTCTAAAAACACTTCCTCTTAAATTTGACGCTCCAATACTTCGATTTTCTGCAGGATTTCTTTTGCAAATTCCGCAGCACAAGTGCCAAAGAGAACTAACCGTATTTTTTGCAGCGCGCCGCTTATAACTTAAAAAACGATTGATTGATAATTTGAACAACTAATATTATTTGCGCATTACATAAATCTAATACAGATTTAAGGGGAAAAGAACCTCAACAAGATACGTTAAGGGATTTCATCACCCTTCTCCGTGGCCCACAAACCACAAAAAACGAGCATTTTTCACACCCCAATTAATATTAAAAGAAATTAGACTTTCAGTCTCTAAGGACTTCGCGCTCAATAGGGAAAAGTTGATTGTATTTCAAACACCGCCCATTGTTACATTGTTCAAGAAGTGTCCAGAAAAGTGTGAAAGGCGCAACCGCCGAAAGAGAGAAGGTTATTCTAATTAAGGAACTTCCCAAAAGTATTGGACAACCTCCCTTCCTCTCTGCACCGACTTGGCTTTTTTATCAGTCTATCTTGGGCCCGTTTCGCGATACACTTTTACTTCACAAATCAAGTTTTTTGAGCAGGTCTAGTTGGCCTAGGTGAATCCTAGATTGTTTAGGTTTGTGAAGTGTGTCATGATTATTTTTTTGCTGTGCCTTTTTGTGTGATATTTCTCATTTATGAATATATATATATATATATATATATATATATATATATATATAAACAAAAATTAGAATTTGTAAACAACACTTTCTTCCATTTCCTTAGTCTTTCCCTAACCATGTTCGGACAGTGCATATCAGCTTGGACTAGAGATTCAAAATCTCGATTAGTCCGGTTCGAGACTGTATCTTCCGACTCTTCTGTACTTTCGGATTCCTTGGAACCGTCTGAGACATTCTTACCTTCTGCTTTATCAGAGCCGTCCGATTCTACTCTTCGTTCACCTTCACCTTCTTTTTCTCCCACATCACCCACGATGACAGAACAAATAATCATGGCCTAACAAGAAGCAGCGTTGCAGGACAGATGCTACCCTCACCATTCATCCCTACCTTCGTGCATAGTATTGCCCACCATCGCAGCAAATAACTATGAAATCAAACCGCAATTCATATCGCTACTCCCAAAATTCCACGGACTCGAGTCCGAGGATGCTTACCTTCTAATCAGTGAATTTGAGGGAGTATGCGCTATGATGAAAATCCAAGGAGTGGGAGAGGATGTTGTTAAGCTCAAATTCATTCCTTTTGCGCTTAAAGACAATGCAAAGAGTTGGTTAAACAGTTTGCCAGCTTGATCAATTACAAAGTGGGATGACTTTGTGAAAGTATTCCTCAAGAAATTTTACCTTATTCACAAAACAGTGCGAATCCGAAATGAAATTCACAATTTCAAACAAAAAGAGGGTGAAATCTTTTGGAAATGCTTAGAGAGATTCAAGGATATCTTAATCAAATGTCCCCACCACGGTTTAGAAAAATGGAGGCTTTGTCAGATTGTCTACGAGGGTTTAGACTCCAGTTCATGCATGATATTAGAATCCACGTGTCAATGCAAATTCCTGAGTTATGGTGCTAAAGACGCATGGAACTTTTTAGAAGAACTGGCTGATAAAACCATTCAGTGGGAGAGTGTGAGTGAGAAACCATCATCTGTGACTAGGGGCGGTGCACACATAGTTGACACCTCTATAGCAGCTAAAGCAAAAATCGCCGCTCTTGTACGGCGAATGAAAGCTTTAGAGAGCAAAAATTCACCGTTACCAGTCAACCAAGTTTTTCAAACAGTGTGTGCTAATTGTCAGCATCCTAGCTACATAGCGGATGAATGTCCGTTTCTCGTCGGGTCCCAGGAACACGAAAACATTAATGTGCTATATCAGAACCAGCGTCCCAGGAACAACCCTTTCTCACAAACGTACAATCCTGGTTGGAAGAATCATCCCAATTTCGCTTAGAATCAGACACCTTTTCAAAACAACAATTCAAACCCGCCTTTCCAACAGTTTCAAAATTCGAATTTTCAAAATCAGAAAGTGGGATACTCCAACAACCAACCCCAACAGCTGAATCAGCCCAACCCAACCTTTAACTCCCTGGATTCGTCTAAGACAACAAGATAGTATCATCTATTGAAAAGGGGTTGGAAGCTTTGATTAAAATCTTTACGCAGACTGCGTTTAGTCTGGCTACTTTCATGCAAACATCTGATCAGTTGCATAACACTAACACATAAGCGATAGCCAGACTAGAAATTCAAATCAGTCAACTCGCTGCTGCAGTAAATGAACGTGAAAAGGGAACATTTCCTTCTCAACCGGTGACAAATCCGAGAGAACAGAGAAACCACAACGCTTATGTTGTTCAACAGAACAACGTTGAGAATGCAAATTCCGTCACCGTCCTACGATCAGGACGCACGATTGACAACGAGGTTATCAAACCTAACGACTCATCCAAACGTGCGGTTATAAATTTACTGGCACATGTCTCATCACCCGTTCCTTCTTCCGATCCGTCTCCATCTTCATCTTCATCTTCTTTACCGTCATCTTTTTCACCTTCACCTTCTTCTTCGTCATCAGCTGCATATCCTTCAAAACAACCAGATCTACCACCACAAATTCGTCCTGTTGTTCCAGCTAGAACGCTCGCGCCTTTTACACCTCCTCCATCTGCAACTTCTTCGAACCAAATGCTTGAGCCTAAGGCTCCCTATCCCAATAGGTTAAAATCAAAGAAGCCCTCTGCAAGTATGGAAAAGGTGTTAGAAGTCTTCAAACACTGTAAAGTCAACATTCCGCTGTTGGACGTGGTCCAACAAGTCCCGGCGTATGCAAAATTCCTTAAGGATTTGTGCACACAGAAACGACGCACGAATGTGCCCAAAACAGTCTTCTTGGCCACCACTCTAAGTGATGTCTTGTCTAAATCCATTTCGGTAAAATATAAAGATCCTGGTTGTCCTACTATTTCTTGCACCATCGGGGACAAGCAAATCAATTGAGCTTTGTTAGACTTAAGGGAAAGCGTGAACCTACTCCCTTTCCCAGTTTATGAACAACTAGGTTTAGGAGAATTGAAGCCGACCAAAGTGACTCTGCAATTGACAGACCAATCCACGAAGGTACCGAGGGGAGAGATCGATGACGTTCTGATTAAGGTCGGGAAATTCATATTCCCCGTAGATTTCATCGTATTGGAGACTGAACCCGTCGCCAATCCCAGCAGTCAGATTCCAGTCATACCGGGGCAGCCTTTCCTAGCCATGACCAACGCGTTGATCAATTGTCGTAATGGATCCATAAAACTCTCTTTTGGAAATATGACGATTGACCTCAACATCTTCACGCTAGGAAACCAAGCGAGTGAAAGACATGATGACACATATGAAGTCAACGCTGTACACGATATGTCTGAGGAGGAGACATTTGACTTCAAAAATGAGTGTTTTGAAGAAACTTTTGAAGAACTGTTTTCTGATGAACTTCTTTTGCTTGAGAAGCTAAGTCCTGAACAGGCTTCCTACGCACATTGGGGCCCCCAATTTGAATCACTTCGTAATGAACCGACCCCCGAAGTGCGACCATCAGTAGAGGATCCACCTAGAATTGACATCAAAGTTCTTCCTGACCACCTAAAGTATGCATAATTAGGCGATAACGAAACGCTTCCAGTTATAATTGCAACCGACCTTGCGTCTGAGCAAGAGTTGGCACTCATGAATGTTCTGAGAAAGAACATGGAAGCAATTGGATGGTCAATGGCTGATATCAAAGGAATCATCCCCGCTATCTGTCAGTACAGAATCCACATGATCGATGAATCCAAACCCTTCAAGGATCCTCAATGCCGGCTTAACCCGGTTATGAAAGAAGCGGTGCAGAATGAAATCCTGAAGTATCTTGACAATGGGATCATTTATCTCATATCTGATAGCAAATGGGTAAGCCCCATTCATATTGTACCAAAAAATCGGGTATCACGGTGATCACGAATGAAGCGAACAAGCTAGTCCCAACCCGCACACAAACGGGTTGGAGGGTCTGTATTGATTACAGAAAATTCAATGCAGCAACTCGCAAAGATTATTTTCCGTTGCCTTTCATTGATCAGATGCTTGAACGTCTAGCCGGCCATACCTACTATTGTTTCCTTGATGGATATTCCAGCTACAATCAAATTCTGATCGATCCAGAGGATAAGGACAAGACAACTTTCACTTGTCCTTTTGGTACATTCGCCTACCGTTGCATGCCCTTTGGGCTGTGCAATGCACCTGCAACATTTCATCGATGCATGATGAGCATATTTTCCGACATGGTAGTGTGATTCTTGGAAGTATTCATGGATGATTTCTCCGTCTTTGGAGATTCATTTTCTGAATGTTTGAGACATTTTGAACTTGTAATGATACGATGCAAGGAAAAACATCTTACACTCAATTGGAAGAAGTGACATTTCATGGTCAAACACGGTATTGTGTTAGGTCACATCATTTCTAAAATTGGCATCGAAGTCGATAAAGCAAAAATTGACGTCATTTCAAGTCTCTCACATCTACGGACTGTCCGAGACATCAGGGCATTCTTAGACCACGCCGGTTTTTACAGGCGTTTTATCAAGGATTTTAGCAAATTGGCTAGACCCTTGAATTTTTTGCTGGCTAAGGATATTCCCTTTGAGTTTAATTCTGAGTGCCTTATTGCGTTCAAACTTCTAAAATCGGAACTCACTTCCGCTCCGATTCTAAGTGCACCAGACTGGAATGAACCTTTCGAGCTAATGTGCGATACTTCTGACTTTGCGATAGGCTCTGTCTTAGGACAGCGATTTGAAAATAAGCCACGCGTTATCCACTACGCGAGTAGGACGTTGAATGGCGCACATCTGAATTACACCACCACTGAAAAGGAATTCTTAGATGTCGTATATGCACTTGAAAAATTCCGTCCATACTTGATCGGGACCTACGTCACGATTTACACTGATCATTCTGCACTTAGGTATCTCTTTGCAAAAATTGATGCCAAAGCCAGATTGATAGGTTGGATTCTCCTTCTTCAAGAATTTAACTTGACCATCAAAGATAAGAAGGGAACCGACAATGTTGTTGCCGATCATCTATTTCGCTTAACAAATGCACCAATTGAGGAAATTCCAATCAATGAACAATTCCCAGATAAACAACTTCTCTCCGTATCAATTGAACCCTGGTTCGCTGATATTGTGAACTATCTTGTCACCGGTGAAACACCTTCTTTTTGGTCAAATCTGGACAAGTCAAAATTTCTCTCCCAAGTCAAATTCTTCTATTGGGATGAACCATACCTGTTCAAGTACTGTCCTGATCAGATCATTAGAAAACGCGTTTCCATCTCTGAAACGAGAAGTGTTTTATCTTTCTGTCATGACCAAGCTTGTGGGGGCCATTTTGGACCTAGAAAGACGGCTGAAAAAGTTTTGCAAAGAGGCTTCTACTGGCCGACGCTTTTCAAGAATGCTTTCGAATATTGCAAAACTTGTAGCCGATGTCAACACAAGGGAAAAATCGGAAAATGAAATCAGATGCCCCTAAATTCCATTCTTATTGTAGAGACTTTTGATGTCTGGGGTATCGATTTCAAGGGGCCGTTCCTAAACTCTTTCGGGAATTTGTACATTTTAATGGCTGTGGACTATGTGTCCAAATGGGTAGAGGCAATCCCTTATCGAACCAACGATAACAAGATTGTCTTAAAATTCTTAAAAGAGAACATCTTTTCTCGGTTCGGTACACCTCGCACCTTCATCAGCGTTAACGGAACACATTTTTGCAACCGATCTTTTGAATCACTGATGAAAAAATACTCCATAAGCCACAAATTGTTAACGCCCTACCAATCTCAAACTTGCGGCCATGTTGAAGGCTCTAATAGACAGATTAAATAGATTCTGGAAAAAAAAACTGTTAGCCACAACCATAAGGATTGATCGTTGAAGTTAAATGACGCGCTTTGGGAGTTTCACACTGCCTTTAAAACAAATTTAGGTATGTCTCCATACCAACTCATCTTCGACAAAGCGTGTCATATGCCTATTGAATTGGAACATCGCGCATTCTGGGCAATTAAACAGCTCAATATCAACCTAGAAAAAGCTGGCGAGGCACGAAAACTTCAACTAAACGAGCTCGAAGAGATACACAATGATGCGTATGAGAACGCCAAACTCTACAAGGAAAAGACGAAAGTCTTTCACGACAGGGCGATTCTCCGAAAAACTTTCACGGTGGGCCAAAATGTTCTACTATACGATTCCAGACTTCATCTATTTCTAGGGAAATTGAAGTCACGATGGACTGGTCCGTTTCTTGTGCGCACCATTTTTCCGCATGGTGCATTCAACATCGAAGATTCGCATTCTGGAAACATCTTCAAGGTCAATGGCCAACGTCTAAACCCATTCTTAGAACTGCCTGCGGAAACGGGGGAGTTCATGTTTTTGCAGGAGCCAAATTATCTCGATTAAATCACATCCCCACATCTTTTATATACAAATTTTGCCTCTTTGAGTTTTCTTTTTGTAATTATTAGTTTTTCTTAAATTTCTTTTTGGGGGGCTTATTTGAAAACTGGAATTAAAAGCATCCCCAAACCCAACCCGAGACCCCATATTAGTTTTCCCCAAACCTCACAACTTTCTCTTCCTTCCCAACCTTCTCTCCTAAGATCCGCCCCCAACTCATCTTCCCGGCAGTCGAAAAAATCATCAGAGCCGCAAATTGCGGCCAGATCAGCTCCTCCTTTGACGATCTTTTTTCTACTGTAAGATCATCTCCTTCTCTGCTATAATTTAAATGCAAAATCTGTCAAAAATAAATATGGTGTCTTTCGAGTGTGAAAAGAATTTTTTTGGAAATCTTCTCCGATGAAACTTATGGGGAGTATTTTTACGATGAAATTCTTTAAAGGGGGTGGGATTTCCCAATCTATAACAGTGATGATCTCTTTGAAATAAAAGAATTAGTTGAGGATTTCTATGAAGCTTTGAGAAATGGTGAGCCCGGGTCAGGATATGTTGAGTTTTTCTTTCAAGGAAGATGCAGAATTTTTCAACCAGAAACAATCTTGAGGGTACAACATTCCGATGAGGCTTGGAAATCAATAGGCATGCGAGTTGTCTATTTATCGATCTATATTGGGGGAGTTTGTAGAATTGAAAGATAAGGGGTTAAACCCCATGCAGATGTATCGGAACGTACTTGCGGTTTGCCGATGGGCAAAGCGCAACATCAGGGGTAAAAGCCGTGTTTCCTCTTTCCCGGCTGGAGTAGGGCACATCGTTTATTATTTAATGGAAAAAGATCACCAGTTTTGTTTCGTGACACAATTTTTTAGCACGATCATAGATGGGGTGGCTCAGAAGAAACCTCTACTGCCAGTCCTAGTGACCCTCATTTCCATGTACTATATGGCGAGGGAAGAGTTCGATGGATATGCCACCTCTTATGCCTATTGGCTAGTTGAGACAGAGCAGATTTCACAGGGACATTCAGGCTGCCATTATGAACAAAAGAATTGGATAAGGGAGGTCCCAAGCGAACATCCCGGTCCAGAGGATTCTACGGAGGCACTTCTTCATGAGCCTGAACCAGATGATGAGAAGGACTTGCATCGCTTGACATTTAGAAACATTCGCCACATGCTGAAGAAGTAACAAAAGATGTAGGAACAGTTAGATAGAATCGAGGTGGCTCAGCAAGCAGCACAGGAAGAAAAAAGTGGCAGTAGGAAAGGAATCAAGAAGGCAACGAGGCATTTCCTAGTTCAAGTTTGGGGGTATTGAAATGCGTTGGTTTGTGTATATAGCATGTAGTTGCATTTGCACGTTTCCTGCATTTTCGCACTTTCATTCCTGTATTTTTCCTTTATTTTCATGTAGTTTGCATTGCATATTTGCTTCTGTACCTCATTTGCTCAGTGTACTAAAGAAAATGAAAAAAAAATTAGTGGTTAAAATTTTCCTTTTTTGTATATACAGCAATCCAAAAACTATAAAAATGCGAAAAAAAAATTTCTAAAAAAAACATAAAAACTTTGTCGTCAAGTTAGCTAATGGGAAAACTTAGTTTCGATATATCGACGGTTCGTGTTTGATGAGTTTAAAATAACTAGATCCTATTTCAGAAATCGAAGACTTAAAACGATAACCCTTCTTTGAAATTAACTATAGATTAAATACGTTTTTTGACATTACTATACACGTGTTGTAAGTTTTGTGAAATGAGAGAACGAGTTGTGACATGACAGCAAAACTTTTAAAAATCGATAAAACCTCTTTAGGATCAAACAAGTTGTTTGGAAATAAGTAATATCAAGAATAGTTCATAAAGTAAGGTGAAGAGGAAAGGGTATTATTGAAGATATAACAGAGACCAAGTCTGAAAAATAACCCATATTGATTTTTGAGTGATTACACACCCATATCTACACAAAACATGTCTTTTGATCTAAAAAAGAGAAATGAAAAGAAAGATCAATTGTATCTCCGTTAGCATTACTTTGAGATTTTCACGTATAAAATGAGTCCTTTTGTTTTAGGACCTAGGTGACTTGGGCAATTAAGTCCGTTGGGGTGTTTTCACACCTAATGTCTTAAAACCATCTGGTTTGGGTGCATTGACCCAAAGCTCGCTAAGAAACCTAGAAAGTCCGTTTTAAAACAAAGTCAAGCAAGTGTTTTCTCCGAGTTAAAATTCCTCACGATTCTTTGTGTGAGAATAATCTTGGCTTTAGACAAGTTTTACTATAAAAATACTTTTTAATGGAGATATACAGATAAAAGACTATTTGCACGTTCACGAGGGTGTGTATGATACAAAATCAGGTAATAGGTGGAGTGAAGAATAAAGCTTAGTCCTCTGTTGAAGTTAATAAAAACTCTGATTTGAAACCAAACTGGAGAATGAAACTTGAAGAAATATTTAAGTCTTAAACAACTGGTGTGATTCTTCTGAAGTTCTTGGTTCATCTTTGACATAAACTATAAATCAAAGTTTCTTGAAACATAACGACGCTATTCCCATAAAGCACGAAAAGACGTATAGGATCTTGGTTAAATACAAAGCGAGGAGTGAAATAGAGGGTTCGATATTTTTGACTTAGGATAATAGAATTTCTAAAACTTTGATACTACACCTTAGTATTAGAAACAACAGTTAACCTATGAAAACTAGCTTGACGGGATTTTATGGGTGTAATCCGCTGAAAACCCTAAGGAGACAAAACTACTCCTACTAGGGACACCTAGAGGTTTAACGGCTTGTTGCACGGGCTCAGTGCAATCGCGTTTCCTGCGAAAGTGAGGTTAGGAATTTTTGTTTTGCTCGAGACGAGCAAAAAGGTAAGTTTGGGGGTATTTGTTCAGCACGATTTATTACATTTTAATACCACCCATTTTCTATCATTTTGTCAATAAACAGTGTTATCTAATCTGTGTCTACTCATTAGTACAGATTATAAGTACACAAGCAAAAATACTGGAAACGGTACACAACATGCATTGAAATGACGGTTTTTGCCGGAACTGCAAACGGGACAGAATACAGATCGGATTAAATGATTTTGCAACAAATAAAGAGTTGTGTACAAAAAGAACTTTTATTTTGGTCCAACATGACCATATATGAATAAGTGTGAACATGTACTTGACCAAGTGCACAAGTGGGCAAACAACATCATGGTGTTTTGCAAGTGGGTGCACAAGTGGACATGGTAATGAGTAGTTAAAAAAGTGTTGATGTGATATGAACCATTGCAACTTGGTCAAGTGCCTTCTGTGTTCATCACTCTAGAATTCACCCATGTGTGAATTACAACAAGTTGCAACTATAGAGAGATGATCAAGTGACCAGAAGACCATTGACCAAAGATGGGCCTCATTCTCCAAAGACAAGCCTCGGATTTAATCAATATGGCCGCAAATTGTGGCCATAACAATGCCAAATTGGCTCATGCAAATTTGGTGGGTCCCTGGTGATCTTGTCAATCCAATGGTGTATGCAACTTCTGCTTTTGAAAGTTCTATAAATAGCAGATCAATGTATGAGAAAGGGATGTGCATTTTTCACTACTTGTATTCACTTTGATAAAATTTTGTAGGTCTTTGATTAGATTGAGTTCTTTGCCTTCTCTGGTTTTTCAACTTCTATCTTTGAGCTTGCAAGATTAGATTTTGGTAGTTGAACTCATTTTGCTTGTACTTGGATACCATTTCAATAAAAGCTTCATTGAGTTCAAGTTGTGGTTCTGTATCTTTTCTCTATTTCTTTTCTTGCATTCTCTTTTATATTTATTTATTTGTGTTCTTATTACATGATGTGTGCGTAGTTTTTTTTTACTTAGGCTATGGTGAGGTAGGTTGATGAATGGCTTGCCTTCCAACCCCTCCTTCTTGATTCTTAGCACTTTTTGCACTTCTTTTCTTAATGTATTCAATGTTATTATGTTTTTATTGATAGGATATATTGTTTTGAATGGTTGCAAATCAACCTTTGACATATATCCTATTTCTTTTTTACATATTATTTTTGTTGCATTAAGAAATGAAGTTGAAAGGAGTATAAAATTTAGCTGAGGGTAGTGAACTAGCTAGATAGAACATGTAGCCGTACAAGCATATGTTCTATACTTGCTAACTTCACTTAGCTCATTTTATCCTCATTTCATATAAAAACTTTAAATTTGTAGTTTCTTTTTGTACCTATGTTGATATCGTATCCTAAAATGATACTTTGTTATCGATTTGGATGTGGCATGCTTTTTAAGTCAATTAAAAACTAGAAATGGACATTGAATCAAGATTGAGAGTTGGGGGTAACGCCGTATGTCAATTTACCAAATCTTAGCTTGAGTTTTCCATACATATCACTTTATCCTTACATTGCTTTATTTGTATAAAAATGTGACAACTTCAACATCAAAACATTGTTTCTAACTCAAAAGAATATCATGATATATACTCCTTGTGGATCGACCCATACTTGCCGGCTTGCGTCAACGCACCGTGCACTTGCGGTATCTTATAACTCGAGAATCACGTCGTGCACTACTTTTAATCAAAAAACCGACATATCCGATATTGACCATATCCTTTTCAAAAACACGACATCGTGAATTTCCAACAGTGTCCTACTATATTTTGATCCTATTCGCTAGAGTTTTGAGTGACTTGATAGATTTATGTAGTTGTGACTGTGAACTGCAGCATAGTCACAATACGACACTCTATTTAAGTGACTTGGAGTTTTACATTTGATTTCTTCTCGATTGAGTTTCACCTTACCATATATTCTTGTTTCGTTGTCAATTCTATATCTTATTTTGATCCTTGTATCTTATGCCGTCCAAAAATTTGTTGTTTCAGGACCATGGCTTTCCACGACTCTTCTTCTACCTTCGCTTCCCAGAGTCAGACCACTGAGATTTTGGGTGTACTGCAAGGCTTGAGGGAAGCCCAGGAAAGGACAGACGATCTTTTAGCTGAGGGGTTAAGGAAGCAACTAGTTCGAGCACCAGGAGGAACCCTCGATCGTGAGGGAATCCCTGTTAGTAAAAGAGGGGGTGTACGGATGAAGCACCCATTTGTTCCTCATCAGCAGAAGTAGTGGAGAACTCAAGTTTGTAGTTATTGCAAGTGGCCGGGGCACCTTCAGAGGGACTGTCGCCGAGCCATGGGGCGTTGCCTGATTTGTGGATCCGGTGAACATTTTCTCAACGGTTGCCTTCGAAGGAAAGATTTGTAAGGAGGAGATTCATCGACGCCATCCTCATCTGTTTGAGTAACTTGGTTGTTTTCATTGTTTTCGTACTTTGAACTTCTAGGATGATATGGACCCAACGTAGGATTCAGACTTGCCTTACGAGATCTTAGAGATTTAGATATCAACGCGGAGTTATCACCTTTCCTGATTTCAATAAAGACATTATTATTTTATTGGATTAGTTGTTTCTTTTCGTTTAAATCTTGTATCTGTTGAACTCCTTGGTTTAAATGCAAAAAAATTATGAGTACAAACCGTGAGCCCGTGGGGCGTGCAAACATCTCAAAACTTCATTTTTAAGGACTGTTTTTGTCGGCAGTTCGTGCGCAACCAAAATGATGGATTTATAACGTTGCTACGAGCTATCTAAGGCTTATGGAGTGGCTCTGAAACCATGTAAGTTGATGTCGCACACTCCACATGGTTTTTAGAGAGGCAAAATTTTCAAAAAAATGATTTTAAGAAAGCAACATCGACTAATCTCCAAGAACTACCATAAGCCATAACTAGCAAAACTACATAGGATTCTAATCTACCGTGAAAGTGATTATACCTATGTGATTCAAGTCCTTCAGGTTTTCTTTTCTTCTTCTTAAGCTCCTCATTAGTCGGGATCGAGCTTGGTCGTCGGTCTTCTTGTGTCGAAGACGATCCACCCGGGAGTCTATAGTTCAAGATTTAACTTCAAAAGTGAGGTAACTAAAACACCTAGTTTGCTAATCTAAGTGGTTTAGTAGATGTAAAGAATGTTTATTGGATTAATTTATCTCATTAACCCTAGGATTCTCAACTCATGAGAGGGTTATGTTAGGAATATATATGCCCTAGAGGCCATTATTGTATATTATAGTGGATGCTTGAACATATATATAAAGGATTTTCTTGCTCGACATGATAGTATGATATCTGGTTGTTCTTTATCTTAACATGTGCACTTGTTTTAGTTTACTATCTCATAGATACATGTTGATAAAGCCCTTAGGATGTTGGCTTGATTACCAGGACTATGATGCAGATCATACTAGTGGGGCTTGTGTAGTCCGTAAGCACATCCTTTAATAGTTCATAGTCGAGAGAGTATTGAGACAGGGCATCGATATTCCGGAGTAGACTAGTATGTACATTTCTTGATCCTGTATGGAGCGATGGTTGATCCCATAACCATTGGTGTTTGACATCAAAGATTGTACACATGTGCTTATTAGAGAATGGGTACACCGAACAGGACTCGCCGAGAACTCCTAGATGGTACCATATTTATCGTCAGATAGTAGTTCTCTGGTGACACTTGTACAGGTTAGTCTGCAGACCCGAGATCGTCATAGAGTCTTTTGTGGTTCCCACCGTGCTTTGATTTCCTCCCTACCACAGCTCAATGGAGTCGTGCAAATAGGTGGATTTTGGGTATATTCCTGAGTCACATAGAGGCAATGAGCGATAGGAGGGGTTTCGTATCTCCCGGTATTGAGAATTGATGTTGCGCTATGCTCAATTGGCTATAACAGCAAGTCCCTAGCTAGGGATGATGAGATTTACTGATAAGTGTTATCAGTAGTTTCTTGAAAGGTTATAGGCCACACATCGGCATGATTTATCAAGTTACTGGGTTCTAACGATACCACCCCTCAGACTTGATATGCGACATATCAGATGAAGAGACCGGATTGTACGGTAAGTGTTGCTTATAGGCTCTACGGGAGTTTGGACAAATTTGCTTGTTGATCTTCTAATCATTCAATACCTGGGTAGCCGTTATGTCCAGCTAGTACCGCTGATGGCTTGTGGGTATCTGATGTGATCATCACCTACTGCTGGCGTATTGACGAATCTTTAGAGTCCCACACAGAGGTTTCCTAGCTCAAGCGAAACGAAGTAGGGCACATATGGAGATATGTGCGGGAGCTTGATTAAATACGAGTATGTGATACCGTATTCTAATCCAGCGATATTTGATATCAGTCAGGTTATATGTGATATAACCGGATAATTGAATCAAGTGTTGATTTAATGTTTTGATATACATATATATATGATATTAGTCGGTTATATATGATATAACCGGATTATTGAATCAAGTGTTGATTTAATAATTTGATATATATTTATATATTTGATATATATATATATATATAAAATAATATTTAGCTCACTTAAGATTTTCTTCTATTTATATATATATTTATATATATGTGATATATATATATATATGTATGTATGTATGTATGTATGTATGTATTTGATATTATATCGTGGTTGATGATACATATGACTAGGATGTATGAGAATCACAAAAAGACAAATGATAATAAGGATGATTTTTATTTTAAGAAAAAGATAAAAAGAGGAAAATGAGTCATGGCTTTGGATGCTTAAAGAAGCATTGAGAAGCCATAACTCATGATTTTTGTTTTACTCTTAGATATTTAATTGTCATTATCTTATCACTCACCTCATGGTTCATTTAACCTCTCATACATATCCAAGTTCATCTCCTTCTTCTTCTCCTCTCTAGGGTTTTTCTTGAGTTGAGAAAATAAAAGAGAAAAATATTACTAGTGAGCAAAATCTCCTACTTTGTCAACCTACACTAATCTAGCCTATTAGTCTAGGTTGTTTGCTTCATTAATACCTTAATTAGTGAAGAGTGAGCTTGAGTGAAAGAGACTTCAAGGTGGATCATTTTCGGCAACGAAGACTACAAGCAAGCTCGATCCTTTCTTCAAGTGGAGTCAAAGAAGAGTTCTAGGGACTACTACTTGGAGCTTTAGAAGTGAAGGATCAGTCTACAAAGGTTGTAAACCCTCTTCACTTAGTTTAAAACTAGTTTGCTTACTTTCAAACTCTAATTCTCTAGTTCGATTCTTGTTTGGTATGATTATCACTCTAGATTTTTTAAAATTGCATACTTGATACTTGTATAAACCTAGTAGAGGTTCTAAGATATACTTTCATGGTATCAGAGCCAAACTAGAGACTTAGACGAAGTCTAGATGATGTTAAAGTGTTCGATCGAAGTTTTAAACAGCAGTTTTTACTAGTTTCTGTCCATTTTTTCAAAAGTTGATATTTTCACGATTAAAAATATTCAGAAAATCATGCATGTATAACTATGGAGGCCCAAGAAAAACGGGCACCTAAATCCTCTATGTGGCCACGGAACTGCGGCCTAAACCAAGTCTTGGCCGCGGTTCCACCGCTGACTTGATGAGTCAGGGGCTCGTTCTTCCTCTGCTACTTCATGTTGTCGTTTTTTGTTTTCTGGAAATGTTTAATGAGACTCAAGTGGTTGAGGTCTCTGTGAATTGGTGGTGTTTGAAATATCGATCAAAATGTTTAACATCGTCTAGATAGTTTTGGATATGTGATACAATTTTTGGAATCCACATTGATTAATTTTGCAAAAACTAGTTAACGAAATGTAAATATCGCATTTTAGTCTCAAATGATGGATTGTCACGGAGTTTCGATTCGGATCAAAACTCCGTCGCAATCTCGTATTGCACGCGAATACTCGCCGGGAGACACTACAAGACAGCCACGCCCTATAGCCCCTACCAAGCGACTATAGGAAAACCCCATGGCCAAAAGCATCCACTCGGGTGCTCACTGCTACGGTGTTCCGCCCAAGTGCACTTCGTTGACGGCCTCGGGGGTGCGGCCATCTACTAAAGTTCTCGACGAGCATTCGATCATTTAATCGGAAATCTTGTTGAATTGCCTGACTTAATTTTTTAAAAGTGTTTTCAATTCGAGACTTAAATGCAAGGTTTATAGGGTTGGGCATGAAATTCAGAATATGTGATAATCCGGGTTTATGATGTCTAAAGATGATGCGGATTCTGATTATTGTAGTTTTCATTTCTTTTCTGTGACCGTAAGTGTAATATGTGGCAGTATCCCCGATCTTATTGTTATACGTCAACGACATTAGGGATACACATATTTACTTACGTTGATGACATGTGATGTTATTTTGTTGCTATTGATATATTATATTGGATCGTCGTGATTGAATAGCCGGGGTTTTTTACGTGAGATGAGAGTTTTTATATTTTCATTCATGTAAATATTTGTATGTAATATTCTTTTATTGGGACACTTTTAGGTTGAGGTTATTGTCTCCATTTGATGTATACTATTTACTTTTCCGCATTAGGATAGACCCAAGGCGGGGAGCACAAGTAACCGGATTCTAGAGTCCAGTGGGAGGCCATATCAAGGAGTCGAGACCGGTCGCCTAACTCTAGAATTGGCAGGGTTGCTTGCCGCTCTCGTAGGGGTCTAGGGGTGTGGGCTTGGCTATTCATCACTACCGTGGAATCCGTGTTTTTTTATTACTAGATTAATCTAAAACACGGACCTCCTAGTATATCCTATATTTCATATATATGATTCTGCTATTTCTGTGATGTGATGTGATCAAATAACTGCGTGAGATGAATGCTACTTATATATATGATATACTAGTAGACATTATATATGTTTTGCATCCGCGCTAGTCCTGACCCCGCCCTGCTGTAAGTTAAGTAACCTTACGGTGAAGACCCGGGTTCCTGTGGAGAATGCAGATGGCATATATGTGTGTTTTATTTCCGTTTCTTCTGTGATATTTAGGAAACATAAAAGATGTGACATCATTAATAAGATTAATGAAAAGAAAAGAAACCTAAAAGATGTTGTAGAATCAAATTTTTCAAAAGGGTAGCTCTAGTTCTTGCTTTGCATAGCGGTATTCCATTATGAATATCCTGCACCTCATTCGATGAGGAAAGAGCCTAGATCTCTTCACCGGGAATGACCTCTTTAGCAAAAATAGCATATGCTACAACCCACTCGGTTTGTTTTGAAAACTACTCGATTTTAAAGCGGAGCTTAACTCCTTTTCAAATCACTAGATTCTACAACGATATCAAGTTCATTACGTTAAAGATTTTCTTCAAAACCAGTTGTAGCCTTCCGTCATTTCAGATATGTAGTATTTAGTATTCGTGCTGTGTTTGTTGACCTCCATCAAGGTACTGTGTATGGTAGCTGGGTAATATTTATCTGCAGCATGTTGATGTGATTGGTAGGGGAAGTCACACAGCCTTGTTGACCTCCGTCAAGGGTTTGTGTGGATGGATTCGAATCGATCAAGAAATGACGGGTTGAATTTGACTAGCGGCCTATGGTTTGTTGACTTCCGTCAAGGTCATAGGTCGTTAGGGGTAAAAACAGATATCGGGAATTTCAAGAATTGAAATTTGCAATGAGATTGCATACCTTCTATACGATAGTTAGATCCCGATACCCACTGCAAGTAAGTGTTACTCCTGGGAGAGTTTTCCACTTTACAATTTGCTAATCCAGTAGGTGTCTAAGAAAGGTGTTAATGGGGTTATGCCCTTGCGGAAACGAGGTTATTTAATTAGTTCCATGGAAAAACACAGGGAGACTCCCTCGGAGTACCAATACCTGCCTGACTGACCGATTAGCGAACTTGTAGGGTGTAATTAATCCCGGCTAATCTTACCTTTCAGGGTTTGAAGGAAGATTTGATAAAAACAGTCGGAGCCATCCTGATTAGATAACATAATAACCAGTCTAATCTTACAAGAGCATACGCTAAAATATTTTCTTCTCTCTCTCTCTCCAGGTAGCGACCATGTCATGCCTTAATCAAGATAATAATATGGATGTATTGACCGAACCCGCTTATTATACTGGGCTGGGGATCGTTGATTCCGCTCTATCTTATGACAACTGTCATAAGTCTAGGCAAGGTGTTGGGTTACACTAACGCCCTGGCCATCATCCGTGGCTGTTTGCGGAACAAAAATTCTACAACGAGTTAAACTGGCATTAGAATAACCCTATACCGGATCTACCATATAACCTATCTAGCCTGCTAAAGAAGCTATCTACTATGATTGAATATTATACCTAAAGAACCAAGTCCTTCAGGTCTTCAATCCTCTCCTCTAGCTCCTCGAAGGAAGTATGGATCACGCTTGATTGATGGCCTCCTCGTGTCAAAGATGATCCACCCGAGAGTGTATGTTTTGAGCTCCTACCTCCTAATTAAGGTAACTAGGATACTTAGAATGCTAATCTAAGTAGCCAAGTTGAAGTAGAGAGTGATGATAGATTGCTTTGTCTCACTATCCCTAGGTTTCTCAACACATGAGACTTTTAGGGTTTGAGCTAGAAGAAGAGAGCAAGGAGAAGATGAGAGTGTAGTGTGAGCATAGAATGAAGAAATGTCTAAGTGTTGTGAACTAATAATGCAAAGCCAAAATATCTTGAAGCTACACAAATATCTAATATGCCACCTTGCATCAATAATTCACAACACATGAAAATATCAAGCATACTCCAATAGTAAACAATGAGTCATGCCATGAGTCACCAAGTAGCCATGCTTCACTTAAACCAAATGAACACCTCATTTCTCCACCTCATTAACCATTAACAAAAATGGTTTAAACAAATAATGAGGTGCCTTCTTCTAGAGACTCTGCCAGGGGATTATCATAGTCAGTAGGAGAAGTGGAAGGTGTGCACGTTGCTTATGTCTATTCGTAGACTAAAGTATGCATAGCGGAGATGGATCAACTGTTTTGATGTGACAATCAAGATGATTGACTTCATCAAAACAACTAATGAACCTAGTAAGAAGGATGCAGGGAGTTATGTCCTGGGATTTAGATGGCATACTCCTGATAGAAAGTGATGTTCCTATACTATAATCGGTCAAACTTTGGTTATCACAAGATGTTTCTCCATATAGGATCTGGATAAGATATATCAGGGATTCGGGTGACTAGATCTATGGTTTTAGATTTAGATTTGGGAAGTGTCCCAATCCGGGTACTTAGACACCATTCTTAAAGTGTTTTAGAATGGAAGACTCCTGGCATAGTAGTGTACCCGCAGGTGATTGATTCTCGATGTCTAAAGAGATGTCTTCTAGACTGATGAGGAGAGGGACTCGCATGAATGGCATATCATTTGCTTAGGCAATTGAGTCAATCATGCAATGTCTTATACCAAACCAGATGTTGCTTCTGCGCTTGCCATAGTAAGCAGATATTAATCCAATCCTGGAGAAATAAAGGAAAGCAATTAAGAACAAAAGAGGATGTTCTTGGTATATTGCAACGGCAGCCTCCTTCATGAGGCGGTTATCGGTTCTGGCTTCCAAGGTGATCTGGATGACAGAGACGCTGTCAGAGTTTTGAGTTTACCCATTTCTGAGAAGCAGTATATTGGATAGGGTTCCAACAGAGTTACTGAGATAGACATGGTGCAGGATGTTGGTTATGACTCAACAGAGGATACAGCCCAAGAAGTTTGTCGGATAAACTTGTTCGTTTATGAACTTGGTCCCATCATGTATCCAGAAAAATTCTTGAGGCGGGGTATCGGTTAGGTCCAGAGATTTTTGATCCACGAAATTGAGACATAGAGAGAGGAACTTGGATTACTGTAGTGGATCGACTCACTGAGGCTATTTCTCGAACACGGATGTTTCGCAAACACGGTTTGCGAAACTGATTAGTAGAGAAATTAGTTATTTAGTAGCACATAGGATGTGGGTATGAGATACCACAATAATTAGCTTTAAGTGCAAGTGGGAGATTATTGGATATAGTGCCCTCAAGACAATTATTGTAATTGCAGGTAGGCGATTATGATAATTGATAGAGGACCTATACATGTAGAACAGTCTTACTTGAAATGATAGTATGCTATATGGTTTGCCTTTATTATTGATGTGCATACGTTTAACTTATTATTACGTGTCTCTAATACATAATAATAAATCCTGTAGGATTCTTGCTTGACTACCAGCATTATGACGGTGATCATATACATGAGAGTTGGGTAGTCCATATGCGCATCCTTAAATGTCCATAGACGAGGGAGTGTCAAGACCGGACATCGATATTCTAGAGTATACTAGTGTATACATTTCTAGACCCCAACGAGGGGCGGTGGCCGGTCTCACAAGCCATTGATGTTGTGTTACCTAAGATAGTATACAGGTACTCACTGGAGGTGTGTACACCAGACGGACTCGCCGAAAACTTTTAGATGGTACTATATCTATCATCAGATGGAAGTTCTCTAGTGGCATAAGTATAGGTTAGTCTTTTGACCTAAGATCGTCAGTTGTCTCATGTTCCCACTGTACGTAGATTACAACCCTACCATGGTTCAAAGGAGTCGTGCAAACAGGTTTTAGTTGGGTACAGTCTCGAGCCACATGGAGGCAGTGAGCGATTGTCAGGGATTCATCTCCCCTGGTATTAGGAGTCGATTTCACGCTATGTTCGATTGGCCATCACCCTAAATTCATGGCCACGGTGGATGGGATTCACTGATAGGAGTTCAGTAGTTTCTTGGTTGATGATGAGCTTGACTCCTTCACGACTTATCAGGTTATTAGGGGTCTGAAGTTATCCACCCCTAGAACCGATATGTGATACTCTTAGACGAAGAGACCAGACTGTACGGAGATTGTCACATTCAGGCTCAGTAGGGTACGAACAGACTTGATTGTCGACCTCCCTTTCGGCATATACCTGGATAGCCGTTACGTACAACTAATGCCGATGACGTGCTTATAGTTATGGATTTATCCAGTAATCACTGCCACCATATTGTCGGGTCTTTAGAATCCCACATAGAGGGTTTTTCCAGTTCAGGCGATATGATGTAGATGATGTATGTTGGTACATATAGGTGTCCGATTAAATATGAGTACATGCTACACGGACTTTAATCGGACGAGTGATAATACTAGCCGGCCGGATTATTGAATCGAATTTTTATTTAATAATAATATATATATATATATATATATATTCTAGTATTATTGTTTACTATTCATTTTCTCTCTCTTGGCTATTCGTATTTTTATACGGATACACGTATATGTATTTCGATACGTATGCCGGTTTGTATTTCGTATTTATATGGCATATGTTCTAGAAAGAGGACACATCATTTGTGAATATTCATTTATGAATATTTATGGTAATGAGGTGGCTAGGTGAGGTGACTTTGAGTATGGTTGAGACATACAGAGAGGGATGGCTTCATTTGTTTATTATGAAAATGGTGAGATATTTTATTTTGATGGTTGTAAAAATATTATGAAGCCATTCTCTCTCTCTCTCTCATTCTTTGAACACTTAGTCCATTTTGTTATAGCTACCTCTTCTTCCTCCGTATCCTCCTTCTTAATTATGCTCTCTTGAGCTTGGTTTTTAGTGAGAAAATGATAGTGGAAAATTCTTATATCCCCACTCTCCATTCCTAGCGAGCTTTGAGCGTCGGTTGCTTCACTAGGTGAAACCAAAGCTTGGATCGGTTCTCTCGGATGGATCATCTTCGGTAAGGGCGGTCGTCTCTCAAGCTTGTTGCTGATGGCCTACGAGGAGCTTGGAAGGGTCTTCCACGATTGGAGGGACACACATCAAAGATTGTAATCCCTAAACCTTGTTTGCTTGGCTTCTAATTTTAGTGTTTGGAACGATCGCTATGGATTTGTTTCTAGTGCTCTCTTGAAAATTTCCGTTTTTCGGTTCCACATCGGCCGCGGTAGCGGTGGCGAGGGCAGTAGGAATTTTCACCAATATGGCTCACAAGCGGTCACGTTTCTCTGCATTCCTGCCCCTTAAAATATGGCTGGAATTTTCTTTTGGACCTTGCCCCCATCCTTCACCTTTGGTTCCTCAATGCCAAAGGAGGAAGCGCCAAGAAATTCGGTCTTCGATCGGTTAACCACCGCTGCGGGCCCTGCTGACAAGCTTGCCAGCCTTAAAGTTTCAGTCTTTAACAAACTCAAAGTAACCTTAGTGGGCCCTACAAAGAAGCCCACAATCCCAGAGTGGGCTGTCCCTAAACAGCTGGCCATCCCCTCTCCTACTCCGCTTGAAGCGAATAAAATGGCTTCACCCCTAAAACAGTCTATATTCAATCAACTGACCATCTATGCTAATGCCAATCTCGAGGCGCAAAAGGGAGCTTCACCTCCAAGCCCTTCGGTCTTCCATAGACTGGCATCCCCTACTCTACCAAGACAATCGGCCTTCAAACGACTGGCACCTCCTGAAGGACAAGACCAATGCAGGGGGCAGATACAGGAGGCTCCCAAGGCTCAAGATGCTCCTATTTAAAGAAATGCTCGACGTCGATATTGGTGCCGAGTAAGGCAGGCTGGGGGCAGTTCGCCATCTGCACTAACCCCGTCAGTTCCGATGATCCAGAATAATGTTCCAACTGGGAACAAATTCGAGACACTGACAATGGTGAAACGCAACTCGTAAACTGCTATTCTAAAGAAAAAACTGCCTCCCGTCGAGAGGAATGATGAACCAAAATTTCTTCGATCAGTGAAAGGCTTTTCTCGACTATTCACAAGGTCCGGAAAGAAGTGCAGGGGTCGATGATCAACAAAGATTCTTTCCCCTAACCCAAGAAATTGAAGAGCCATGATAAACGCTCTTCCCACCAACTCAAGGAGGCTCCTGCCATGTTGGTTCTTTCGAAAACAGCCTCTAACAAAAGAGAGAAGCCGGAAAAGATTCCGAAGGTCAACACAACAAGCGTCCTAAGTCTGGAGGCTTAGTATTTCACACCGTCTACATGGTGAACTCCAAAGATGAAAACAAAACTTCCATCCCTCACAGACCAATCACACGGTATGTAACTAAGGATCCCCAGAAGCTGCAGGAGTTGATGGCTCAGGCAACAGAAATTATGAGTCCTCCATCCGGTACAAATCTGGACGACACTTCTGAGGAACGAGCGAAGTAAGGGTTTGACACTGACTATCTGAAGCGTATGCGTATGCTTCAGAAGAAGGACGAAAAAGCTGCAGAAATGGAGTCCCGAATGGACAATATAGCCCTTTTATTCCAAAGTATGCTCGGGATGATGGCTCATCCCGAACCACCAGCAAATGAACCGCCGGTGTTCGTCGTCAAAGATAAAGAAGAGACTTCCAATCCCCTCAAAGCCTCATCAGCGGCAAAGGAGGAAGTAATCTCCAAATCGCAGCTGAACGAATACATCGCCTAGCAGCTCAAAGCTCACCTAGCCAGTGAAGCTGCCAGCAAGTTGACAAAGACTGGCCTACCCTATCTGGTATGTTATGATCAAATAGAGTACCCTCCAGGATACACAATTCTGACATTCTCCATATATAAAGGAACTGGAAATCCAAAGCAACATATTACCCAGTTCAGGTCCAAGTGCGGCAATACTGGGAGTAACGACATATTGCTCCTTCGACAGTTCATTAGCAGTCTAGCAGACATAGCGTTCGAATGGTATTCGTAGATCACTAACGACTCAATTAAAACCTTTGATGAGATGAGCTTCTATTTTGCTAGAGATTCGCTAATGCGAGCTAGCGCACTACCGTGACCGCCTTGGTCAATGAGAGGCCCGGATCAAATGAGATATGGGTCCAATATGCGATGAGATGGAGAAATCTTTGGTCTAAGTGCAAACAAAGAATCGCTGAAGCTCCGGCTATAAGTATTTTTGTGAGCACTCACGACAAGAAGGCGCAAGTGTTCCCATATCTGGCCCTTTTCAGCCCGGCGAATTTTCATGAACTTATCGATAAGTAAGCGCAGCTGGATGCAATGAACCAAGGTCCTCACTTTTCCAACGGATATTCATGAAGCTTCAAGGGTAAGGGTAAGGCCACATTTTTCGCTAACACACAACAACAGCCGAACGGTCCTAAAGCGGCTGGTCGTCAAAATAACAACCGCACGGGATCCACCCTTGAAAAAAGAATTGGACGGGAATATTCATTCCCTCAAGATAAAACAAGAAAGCTGTTCGACCTTGCGTTAAAGAGCGACTTTCTGACTTTGCTTGAGTCATGGCAACCGGATCAAGCCAATGACGTCAACAGTCTGACTTATTGTCCATATAATCGGGTGGTAAGTCATCCGATTGAAGATTATTACATCTTCAAGAACTGGGTCGAGGACCTATATAAACACAGCAAGTTCATGCTCTCTGATAAATGGAAGGTGAACCCTCCTCAGAAGCATATTTCTAAAGGGACCAATACACAGGGGAAACCTGCTCGGTCGTCGAAGAAATCCCATGGTGATGTTGTCCCCCAAAACAAAGAGAATAATAAAGGATCTCCAAGCATGACCTGCAATCAGGTGGAAAATCTCGCTTGAACCGGAGATCATAGAAGGGATGTTGAAGCTACGTCCCACTCCGAAGACTATTGATAAAGGGAAAGGCCCCGAAGTCATGAAGTCTTCCAAGAAGAAAAACAAAAAGAAAGTGAAGAAGTCTGTACAGCCAGCCGAGCATGTTGACAGTGTATAGACATCCAAAAGTACATTGACACACTAGAAGAATACAATCAGAAAGTGCATTCGCTCTTTACCTTTGAGGATTTTATCAAACACATCCTTGAAAATAGCGGAGAGTATGAGGATGATGACTCAGAGGGAGAAACAGAAGACCGTGTGGAAAGCTGCCGCATAGTCTCTCGCTTCTCAATCTATGATGATGGGGCTGCACCCGTGTCCAAAAGCAAGTCAGACGAATAGGGGGCAGAATCAATTCCTGAAGCTCCGAGTTCGCCACAGCATGACCCAGTCGAGAAGCTCCTAAGAGAAGCCTTTCAAAGAAGCCGGGAAAATCAAAGGCGTGAGCTGGCTATTTACAAAAAAGCCAGACAACAACGTCTAAAAAGGAAAGACAAGGAAGAAGCGAGTTATGTATCTCCCTAACCAAAGTAGAGTATGCAACCAAAGCAGAAGATACTTCTAAAGAAGGTAAAGGCCGAGAAACATTTCGCTAAGGCCTTATCCAAAAAGATGAAGCTGCCGCCCCTAAGGATGTATACCCCAGGAGTTGTGGACTTCGAAGGAGGAGAAAAGCATCCAAAGTATTGTCTATAGCACCAAAGGGTTTTTCATCCCATTGACGATGGTAACGTATTCAGGAAATGGTGAAGAAAATACGTCCTCCATAACAGGCATCTTAAAAGAGAGAAGCGGATGGCCAAGGCTCACCCGCCCCAACATGATGGTCTTAAGGAAAACGGCCAAGTAAGGATGATCACCGAGAGCAGTTATATGATCAAGGCTCAGACTTCGAAAGGAGGAAGTTCGATAGTGCCTACTTTTAGAAGAGATTCAGAAGATGAACCTCTCGTTGATCTCTTCTATGGAAGCTTCTCATCAGGAGACGAAGAAAAAGCATTAGACTGCAGCAACATTCGTCTGCGGAAATGCACTCTCCCCGAGAAGAACCTTGGGCCCGCAAATAAGGATCCCAAGAATCAAAATAAGGGTAAAGGGAAAATGCCCGAAGAGATTGCCCTTGATTAAGAGGTGGCCAAAGAACTCGCCTCCAAGGATCTCCCCAAGAAAAATAAGGTGGACTACAAGGTGTTAGCCCATCTGAAAAAGTTACCCTCACACTTGAGCATATACGATGCTCTGCTCTTGGCAAAAGAACTATGAGAGTCTTTGATTAAAGTCCTTGAAGAACCAGACCTCTTCCAAGCACACTTTGCAGAGGAAGCGATGAAGGATAAAATAGGGGAGGTATACACGGCTGACATCTCCTTCAATGAAGAAGATCTTCTCCTAGGGATGTTCAAACACAATTGACTGCTCTACATCGCCGGGTACTGCTATGATCAAAGGATAAATAAAATCCTCATCAAAAATGGCTCCTCGGTTAACCCGTTAAACGTTAAGGTGCTCAAACAACTGTCCATGGACGTACGATACCTCGGCCAAGAGAAAATCACTATCTCCAGGTTTGACTCCCGGTCTTCAAGAACGCTGGGGTCAATAGTGTTGACACTTCGCTTTGGAAAACTCGTCACAGACGTCAAATTTCACATCATTGAAGGAAAAACCTGCTATAAAGCTTTACAGGGTAGACCTTGATTACACCAGTATGGCGTCATCCATTCTACACAACATCAGTGTATGAAGTATTTCAAGGATGGCCAGGAGCACACCATCATAGGGGAGCTCAACCCATTCTCAGTAAATGAGGAACAGAAATATGAAGATGCGAAATACTTCTTGTTGGATTACGAAGATATAGAGAAGTGCGACAAACCCTTGGACGGACAAGTCCAAGTGGTGATCATCCTAATCTTTGGATGTGACTCCGAAGAAGAAAAAAAGTATTCACGGGTCAGCCTCCAAAGGAAGCCGATAAACCAAGATCGTCAACTACTGTTCCAATTTTCGGCAGTGACTCGGAAGAAAAAACTGTGACGATTTTCGTCATCCATCCGCAGGTGAAGGTCCCCGATGAAGCGGATCGAGCCCTGCATATTACAATGGCTCAGCCGCATCACTACAAAGAGCTCGATGCACTCAGCACCTATAACGTGCAAGATCTAATACCCTTCTACATGCCTCCCAGATGTAAAAGAGAAAAGGAGGTTCTCTTTTATAAATCAAGAGAGACCAAGGTGGAGAAAGAAATCTGGCATAGACTTGAGCCGAGACTCGATAGGTTGCAACTAATCCCCATGCCAAGATACTATACAAAGAGCTTGAAGGAACCCCTTCATCAGCAGGGAGTACCGTTCGAACAGACTGCCTGTCAGGCCTAGTATTTCAAAAGGATCTGGGAAGTACTAGGGACCGCCAACCAGCATCCCATGGGAAATTCGATACCACTGGTTTGGATTATGTCCGACCTAAGAAGAAGAAGTGAGATCATAGCTGATATGACCTAAACAAAAGGGAGGATACTTGGAAGGCAGACAACTCAACCGAGCAAGGTGAAGAAACCTTACAAAGTACCCCGACCGGATCATCTAAAGTGCCGCTCGAGTCACTGATGAAAGAAATGATTCAGGAATTAGATGAAATCGGAGAAAATATAATGGTCCTACATAAAAAGATCATGCAATTACCCTAAAGTGGGCAATATAATGAAGCAATGGGTTGCATCAATTCAGCTGCGCAAAACACTGCGACTTTGCCACAAGAGGACCCTACTGAGAAGCTATCGAAAGAAGCCTATCGAATGGGTGAGACAGCTCTGTATGAAGCAACCAAAAGATCGCACTTAAGCAGGAAATCTATGGGAGAGACGAGCAATGGTCCTCATCCTCGACAGCTGCTTGTACCTGCTTTTATAAATGAAGAACTTCAAGGTGGTCACATTGAAGATAAAACACCATCCACGTCCAAGTCGCAAGGTCGCTTAGCCCCATCTCTTGAGGAATGGATAGGACAAGGATATTCTTTTCCCCAGGATAAGACGAGGAAAATATTTAATCACTCTATGGAGCACCAGATGTTAACGTTACCTAAATGCAAGCGGGCTCATGAAGCTAATGCTTTGGATCATCCTGACTACTATCCCTATCATCGGGTCATCGGTCATCCTATCAAAGATTCCTTCGTCTTCAAGAATTGGGCGAAAGACTTGTATAGGCAAGGCAAGTTCATGGTGAGTGACAACTGGAAAGTGGAACCTCCGCAAAAGTACGAGCCGATGCTAGACATCCCCGCCAAATCAGAGCGTGTTAGTGTTATATGCCCTAGAGGCTATTATTTTATCATACTGGTTTGTATATTACTTAATGGAAGCTTGGGATATACACGCATATAGTAACAGTCTTGCTCGAAATGGTAGTATGCTACCTGGTTTGTTTCTACCTCAATATGTCCATATGTTTTCTTAGCATATCGCTTATACATATTAGTAGAGACCTTAGGATCTTTTGCTTGATTACCAGCGTTGTGATGGCAGTCACACTAGTAGGGGCTGGATAGTCTATAAGCACATCCTATACAGGTCCCTAGTTGTAGGATTATCAAGATGGGGCATCGATACTCTAGAGTAGACTGGTGTATACGCTTCTTATCCCAGCAGGGGAGATGGTCTGTCCTACAGCCATTAGTACGTCGTACCGGAGATAGTATGCAAGTGCTCATTAGGTTATGAGTACACTAGACAGGACTCATCGGAAACTGCTGGTGGGTATCATACCTATCGTCGGGTAGCAGTTCCCAGGTGACATGAGTACAGCTCAGTCTGTCGACTTGACACTGCTACTACGCCTCGAGTGTGTTCCCACTATACTTTGATTACTACGCTACTACGGCTCAAAGGAGTCATGCAAACAGGTAGTAGTTGGGTCTGGTCCCGAAGCACTTGGAGGCAGTGGCGGTTAGATTAGATTCATCTCTCCCGGTATTGGGGGTTGATATCATGCTGTTTTTGGAGAGCCATTACACAAAGTCTCTGGCCAGGGCAAGCGAGATTTACTGGTAGGTATTCTAGTAGTTTCTCAGGGTGTTTTGGGCTACACTCCAGCACGACTTATTGCGCTATTAG
This sequence comes from Agapanthus africanus, assembly GCA_030015575.1. Taxonomy (NCBI): domain Eukaryota; kingdom Viridiplantae; phylum Streptophyta; class Magnoliopsida; order Asparagales; family Amaryllidaceae; genus Agapanthus; species Agapanthus africanus. The sequence continues at coordinate 84,420,597 of JASDDO010000026.1, read as the reverse complement.
GGGTCTAACGATTACCACCCCCTAGGTCCGATATGTGATACTCTTAGACGAACAGGCAGGACCGTACGGAGATTGTCACATACAGGCTCAGTAGGAGTTCGGATGAGTTTGCTCATCGGCCTTCTCATCGACAGATACCTGGGTAGCCGTTACATGTAGCTAGTACCGCTTGCGGCTTGTGGTTAAACCCACTGCCAGTGTACTGTCGAGTCTTTAGAGTCCCACACAGAGGGTTTCCTTGCATTGGGTGAAAGATGTAGAGGCCGTATGGTTTTATGGCAGGGCTTCGATCACGTACGTGCACTTGTGCACGTATGATGTTCGGGCGGATAATACTAGTGGGATTTGGTTTAAGCCGGATCCTAGTATTGTATTGATGGATTTATTTCATCTCTTTGTATTCGTATTCCTCGGAATGTGGTTGCGGGTATGTATATACGGATGATAGGCATTCTTGTAATTAGTCAGGAAAGCTTCTAGAAGTGGACACCTCATTTAGGGTTTATTCTTTTTGGATTAAACATAATGAGGTGAGGAAATGAGGTGGAGTTTTATATTGAATCTAGCATGGCTACTTGGTGACTCATGGCTATGACTCACCATTAGATATTTTGTGAAGCTGATGAGATATTTGTGTGAGATATTATATCTCCTCAATTATCATATATGCTTCATTCTTTTATCAAGGGCATCCAAGCTTCTTTCAAGAGAACACAACTTCACTCTCATATTTCTCAAATCTTCTTCTTGTTCTTCATGAACTCTAAACCTCTCATGTGTTGAGAATCTTAGGGTTCAAAGAGATAAACTATTCCATCTTCACTCTCTACATCACCTAGGCCATCTAGTTTAGCGAACTAGTTTCCCTAGTTACCTCGAATTTGAGGTTGGAACACGGACTATAGACTCTCAGGTGGATCGTCTTTGACTCAAGGAGGCCGGCGAGGTTGCTCGATCCAAACGATCCTTGGAGCTTATGATGACAAGGAGGAGGACAGTGACTAGAAGATCCAAAGTACTTGGTTTCATGAGGTATAACTTTCATCCGAGTAGTTAAACCTCACACAGTATTATGTTAGTTAGGGTTTAGCATCGATCCTGGAGTTCAAGTCCGTGTTGAGAGCTTTAAAAAATCGTTTTTTTGAAAATTCCGCCTCCCTGCGGACACGCGGGGTACGCGACATAGACTTACAGTGGTATTAGAGACTACTAAACCATAGCTAACAGTTTAGACGAAGTGTAAAACTACGAAACCGAAATAACTCCGAAACATCGAAACAAAGATCCAAGTTTCTATCAGTTTTTCCCGAGCCTCTAAATTTTTTTTAAACAATTGCAGAGTGCTCTATTTGTTGTGATATGAACACACACACAAAATGAAGCAAATTCACCGGAATTGGGCCTGCCACATTATCAAAAAACCGGCACCACCTTTTTAGTTGTGGTGAAATTCTTTGAATTTTGGTCTATGTTCTAGTTGCTTGGATCTAAGGTCTCAGGTGTTGTTTGTTTTTGCCAATTTTGGATATACTGTTATCTTTTTCCTGTGGCAATACGGAGTGTTTCGAAGTCGCAGTTTTAACGTCGTTTAACAAGTTTCAAGTTGTGATATATGTGTTTGGAAACGTCGACTAATTGCTATACGTCGATTAGTTGGGGTTGCACATATCTGTGTTGTTGTTCTTGTAGTTTATGTATATGAACTTGTTGGATCGTGGATGAATAGCCGGGGATGTGAGATGAAGGTTTTTCATTCTTTCATTCGATGTAAATTATAAAGTGATGTAATATTATTTTGCGGGGCACATCTGGGTTGAGGTTGTATATTATTTCTTTTACTGTTTTCTGCTCCTAGGATAGACCCAAGGTGGGGTGCAAAAACTACCGGGTACTTTGAAGTGCTGAGTGGCCTACTCACTTTGATGAGGGAGGTTGCTTCACTTCGGGTATTTGGCGGGTAGTTTTCCGCACTCGTAAGGGTCTGGGGTGGGGTTTGGCTATTCATCACAATCGTGGAATCCGACTTTCGTTACAGGCTTAAACGAAACGCGGAATTTCTAGTATATCCAATATGTTCATCTGTGATCTGGAATGCCTATTATTGCGTGAGACGAATGTACATATATATATATATATATATATATATATATATATATATATATATGATATCTAGTAGGCGTTGCTTATGTTTTGCATCCACGCTAGTCCAACCCCCACTCTGTCATTAATTAAGTAACCTAACGGGTGATGACAGGGTCCAGTGGCGAATGCGCATGGCATAAGAGGACGTTATATTTTTGTTTCTCTCTGTAATGATAGGTGTAAATGATGGGACTGCATTAGATTAATGCAAAGCAAACAAACCAAAGCTGAATCGTCGGAATAAATTTTAAAAATCCCACTCGGTTTTTTCAAAACAGCAGACTTTTAAATGCGGAGCTTAAACCACTACTTTTAAAAAGATATCAGGTTCCTTCGATTATATCAAGTTCACCACATTCACGGTTTCACCAAAACTATTCGTAGCCCTCCGTCATTTCATATGAATATTCAATAGTATTAAAGCTATGTTTGTTGGCCTTCGTCAAGGCATAATGATTGGTAGCTGCAGGGTGTTCATATGTAGCATAGATAGATGCGTTGGTTTATGACAGTTGTATTACTTTGTTGGCCTTCGTCAAGAGTATATACGGGTGGATTCAAATTAACCTGGACAATGATGGGTAGAACTTGACATGTGACTTATGATTTGTTGGCTTTTGTCAATGTTATAAGAGCATGGGGAAAAAATCCACATCAGGAGTTTATAAGGAAACTGAAACTTGCTAGTGTTACATACCATTTGGAGTGTGATAATGCTGGTAGGATTTCTTCAGGATTATTACACAATGATATTTTGATACCGACCCTACTGTGAGTATATGTTACTCCTCGGGAGATTTTTTCACTTAACGATCAATGCTATAAACCAAGTAGATGTCTAGAACAGTGTTAACGGGGCTACGCCTCCAGGGAAAAGAGGTTATTTAATTAAGGAACTTCACGAAAGCGTCGTAAAACCTCCCTCGAAATACCGACACTAGCCTGGCTGAATGGTTAAGCAAGTATTGTACGGTGAGATTAATCCTGACTAATTCTTCTTTTATGGTTTGGGGAAGGATTCGAGAGACAGTGGGAGCCATCCTGTTTAGATAAATTAAAAACCAATCTAAACTTGCAAGAGCATCATGCTAGAGTGTATTCTTTTCTCTCTCCTAATTGTAGCGACCAGGTGACCAGATTAGGTTACAGTTAGATAATAAAATGACTGAGTTATACTATATTGGCTGGCAAAGGTTTGTCCAGATGTCCATTACCTATGATAAGCGGGACCACCTCATTACTACTCAAGCCCCTGCCGTCCTAGGTCTATTTTCCACCGTCACGGATGCTGATATCCGTAAGACAAGGGAAAAAGGACTGTGCGAATGCCAAGTGCCTCGTGTTGGCCTCGGTTGATGGTGTATACTAGAGGCAGCACGAGAAGATGAACTTAGTTTCCAACTTTCTCCATAACAAATATTTATATGGAGAGAAATCTCGTATCACAAGATTTGAGACCTCGAAGGAATTGGTTCAAGCGAGATTGGTTGCCAGGTCATCTGTAGGGGACCATATCTCTACAATGATCAGCCGTATTAAACTGCTCATGGACCTGGAGACTATGTTGGAGAACGAGTCATGTGCTGACTTGATTCTACAGTCCCTATCTTCTACTTACGCCCAGAGGAAGAAAGTTATACTTCCAGTTGAGGGCACCCTGAAGGAAACCAGGGTGACACCCGCTCCGCTTATTGGGGAATCTTCCTCTTCTGGATCCAAGGCGAAAGCCAAGGGTGAGTAAAAGAAGACCTCTACAAAGACGATAGGCGGTGTCAGTAAGGTAGAAGGAAAGGGAAGGGCAAAAGTTTCGGGGCCAACAGTTGGAAAGAAGGGTTGTTCCTATTGTCACGGGAAAGGGCATTGGCCGAAGGGATGCAGGGCTTGGAAAGCCAGAATCCAGGATCCAAAGCATGTTGTGGCTTCGACTTCGGGTGTGTTTGTGAATGAAAATAGTCTGCCAATTAACTCTACTTCCTGGGTACAAGATACCGGATCAGGATCTCATATCTGTAATTCCTTACAGGCTTTAAGAAACCGTAGAGTAATCAGCGTAGGTGATATGACTCTCAGGGTTACAAACGGAATGAGCGTGGATGCTATATCCGTAGGGGAATATCACCTAAAATTGACAAGTGGGCAGATATTGATTCTACGTAACTGTTTGTGTGTACCTAGTCTAGTTTGTAAGTGATGTGGTCCACATCCACCTTGTAAGTCCACGTTACCCGTCCCCGGTTCTTTGGGGTTGCGGAAATGGTGAAAAACGATTTTCTACGGTGGGGGTAACATGGACTCAAAATATGGATATTTGTTAAATAACTATCTAACAATCTAACTAGGAGTTTTACCTACTCGGTTAGGGGGTTATACCTTAACTTGAACTCCTTCTCTTCGACTCCTTGTGGTGGTCGGATGGTTCTCTCCCCGTCGTCTCCTTGTGCCGAAGATGGATCCACCCGAAAGCTTCTACCTTTGGCTCCAACCTCAATCTAGAGGAAACTAGAACACTTTGTGAACAAACATAATAATTGAGTATTATGTGATGGTTGTTATCATATCAAATGTCAATATCATTTCATGCATTAAATGCAATTTGTGAACAAACAAGCAAGCAAAGGTCAATGCCAAGAAATGGTAGCCATTGTCATGATGATGGTCAACAAGTCCAACCTAGTCAACCGGTCAACTAAGTCAACAAGTCAACAAAGTCAACCTTTCAACCCAACCATGGCACAATAATACTTAATTAATATTATCATTAATCATATTTCTTATTCTCATTAGGGTTTAGCAAAAGTCAACAGTCAACAACCCTAATGAGAATCCTCTGCCTCTGTCTCTGTCAACCGTGCATACACACCCGCATCCGCGTTCTGAGGAACACGAATACAAACGAGATAAAACCAATCCCAAAACATACACTAGGATCTGGCTTAAACCAAAGCCCGCTAGTGATAACTGCCCGGACACTAAACGTGCACAAGTGCACGGATGTGACCGAACCCTGTCGCAAAACCATGTGACCTCTACTCTTTTACCTGAAGGCGAATAACTCTCTGTGTGGGACTCTAGGAACTGATAACTGACGATAGGTATAGTACCAACCAACAGTTCCCGACGAGTCCTGTCCAGTGTACTCGTAACCTAACGAGCACCTGCATACTATCTCAAGTACGACGTACTGACGGCTGTGGGACAGACCGTTTTCCATGCTGGGATGAGAAGCGCATACACTAGTCTACTCTGGAGTATCGATGCCCTGTCTCGATAGTCCTACAACTAGGGACCTGTATAAGGATGTGCTTGTGGATTACCCAGCCCCCACGAGTGTGACTGTCATCACAACGCTGGTAATCAAACAAAGATCCTAAGGGCTCCACTAATGTGTATAGATTATATACTAAAAGAAACACATGTACACATTAAAGTAGAAACAAACCAAGTAGCATACTACTATTTTGAGCAAGATTGTCTAGACAACTGTGAATATCCTAAGCTTCCATTAATTAATATACAACCTAGTATGATACAGTAATGGCCTCTAGGGCATATACACTAACAATCTCCCACTTGCACTAAGGCCATGTACTGGCGTATCGAAGACCTATCATCTCGATCAGCCGCTCGAACTGAGTCTGGGGTAAGGCCTTCATGAATGGATTAGCAGTGTTATCTTCCGTAGCAACACTCCGAACCTCGATCTCCTGGTGACCCACGATCTCCCTGATCAGGTGATACCGTCTCAAGATGTGTCTGGACTTCTGATGGGACTTGGGTTCCTTCGCTAAAGCTATAGCCCCATTGTTGTCGCAATACAAAGGTATTGGATCAACAATGGATGGAACCACCTGAAGTTCTGTCAAGAACTTCCTTATCCAGACGGCTTCTTTTGCGGCATCTGCAGCAGCGATATATTCCGCTTCCATCGTCGAGTCAGCAACGGTTTCCTGTTTGGAACTCTTCCAACACACCGCCCCTCCATTGAGGGTAAAGACATAACCCGATATGGACTTGGAATCATCCTTGTCACTCTGGAAGCTGGAGTCAGCAAAGGCCTCGATCTGGAGGTCTTTTCTGCCATACACCAAGAACATCTCCTTAGTCCTTCTCAGGTACTTGAGAATATTCTTTACCGCTATCCAGTGCTTCTTCCCAGGGTTTGACTGATACCGGCTTACCACACTTAGTGCATAAGCTACATCTAGTCTGGTACACAACATCGCATACATTATAGAGCCTACCGCAGAAGCGTAGGGTATAATAGACATGCGATCCCTTTCCAAATCAGTCTTGGGAGACATCTCTTTGGAGAGGGTGATCCCGTGACAAGCCGGTAGATTACCGCGCTTGGAATCTTCCATACTGAATCTTTTCAGTATGGTGTCGATGTACCTGGACTGTGAAAGTCCTAATATCCTCTTGGATCCGTCACGATAGATCCGGATCCCCAGAATGTAAGAGGCATCACCCAGGTCTTTCATGGAGAACCTGTGTGACAAGAACCCTTTGACAAATTGTAGCATAGGAATGTCATTACCTATCAAAAGAATGTCATCCACGTATAAAACGAGGAATACGACAGTTCTTACTACAAATCTACTATAGATGCATGGTTCATCTGGATTTTTGATAAAGCCAAAATCTTTGACCGTCTCATCAAAACAGATGTTCCAACTCCGCGATGCCTGCTTTAGTCCATAGATGGACTTAAGCAACTTGCACACCTTTCCGCTGCTCCCACTCTGAATGAAACCCTCTAGCTGGTCCATATAGACACACTCCTCTAAATTTCCGTTTAGAAAAGCGGTCTTTACGTCCATCTGCCAAATCTCATAATCGTGGAAGGCAGCAATGGCAAGAAGGATCCGAATGGATTTCAGCATAGCCACTGGAGAAAAGGTTTCGTCATAGTCCAAACCAGGTCTTTCACGAAAACCCTTTGCAACAAGTCTAGCCTTATAGGTCTCAACATGTCCATCTACACCAATCTTCTTCTTGAAAATCCACTTGCATTCTACGGGTTTTACCCCATCTGGAGCAATGTCCAAAGTCCATACTTTGTTGGTGTACATGGACTCCATTTCGGTCCGCGTTGCATCCAGCCATTTTACCGAGTCAACGCTCTAAATGTCCTGCTGGAAGCTAGTCGGCTCATCACTATCAATGATGCAATCCTCTATATCCCCGTCTATGAGAAAACCGTAGTATCTCTCGGGCGAATGAGACTGCCTACTACTCCTGCGGAGCAGCGCAGGAATGTCCTGATCTTTCGAACCCTCTGGTTCTACTAAGCTTTCAGTAATAGCTCGTGGTTCTGGAATTTCTTCCAGTTCTATTACGCTCCCACTTATCTGATTTTCCAAAAACTCAGTTTCCAAGAAGTGGGCATGACGAGAAACAAAAACCTTTTGTTCCTCTTCGCAATAGAAGAAATATCCCTTGGAGTTCTTTGGATATCCCACAAACTTGCACTGTACTGAGTATGTCTCGAGTTTGTCCGCATGCTGCTTTTTGACAAAAGCTGGACATCCCCATGTCTTAATGTGCTTAAGATAGGGTTTCTTCCCACACTACATCTGATATGGTGTGGTAGGCACGGTCTTAGTTGGAACTCTGTTCAAAAGGTATGCAGCTGATTTTAGTGCATATCCCCAGAATGATCGCGGTAACTCAGCGTTACTCATCATGGAACGTACCATATCCAATAGGGTCCGGTTCCGTCTCTCCGATACACCGTTATGTTACGGAGTGTATGGAGGAGTAAGCTGAGAGAGAATTCCATTCTCTTTTAGGTAATCCAGGAACTCGGCACTCAAGTATTCACTACCTCGATCAGATCTCAGTGTCTTGATACTTTTACCGGTTTGTTTTTCTACTTCATTCTTATATTCCTGGAATTTTCCAAAGGCTTCGTATTTATGTTTCATTAAGAAGACATATCCGTACCTTGAAAAGTCATCCGTAAAAGTAATGAAGTAAGAATAACCGCTTCGCGCATGTGTAGACATTGGACCGCACACGTCGCTGTGTACGAGTCCCAAGAGCTCGCTCGCTCTTACTCCGTGTCCAGTGAACGGAGTCTTTGTCATCTTTCCTTTGAGACAGGATTGACAAGTTGCATATGATTGATATTCGAACGGATCCAAATATCCTTCTGTATGTAACTTCGTCAACCTTCTCTCATTGATGTGACCCAGTCTACAATTCCATAAGAAAGCCTGATTTGTTTCCGGAGACTTTCTTTTGTGTGTATTCTGGACATTGAAAATCTGTGGTTGGTTTAATACGTATATACCATTGCTTAATGTACCTGACCCAATCAAAACTTGATTAAGGTGAATGTTTACAACATTGCTTACAAATGCAAATTCATAACCTTCTTTAGATAATAAAGATACAGATATGATATTACAAGTTGCATTGAGTACAAAATAACAATCACACAAAACCAAAACGTGTCCATCTGACAATCCCAGGTGATAGTCCCCCACGGATTCAGCATCCATGCCAGCTCCGTTTGCAACTCTGAGGGTCATATCACCTGCCTTCAAAACCCTACGCTTTCATAATGCCTGCAAAGAATTACAGATATGAGTTCCTTATCTGGTATCCAATACCCAGGAAGTAGAGTTTATTGATAGACAGTTTTCAATAACATACACACCTGAAGCCGAAGCCGCAACTTGCTTCGGGTCCTGGTTTCTGGCCTTCCAAGCCCTGCAATCCTTTTTCCAGTGTCCACTCTTGTGACAGTAAAAGCACTCTTCCTTCCCCACAAGCTTTTCCGCTACCTTTGTTGCCTTTGCCTTTCCCTTCGTACCCACTTTACTAACACCGCCCCTTAGTTTGGTGGGGGTTTTCTTCTTCTTTCCCTTGGCTTTCGCCTTGGACCTAGAAGAGGAAGATCCTCCTACAAACAAAATGGATGTTTCCCTACCTTTCTGTAGGGTGCCTTCTGCACTCCTCAGCATGTTGAGGAGTTCTGAAAGTTCAACTTCTTTTTCTTGCAAGTTGAAGTTCAGGATAAACTGGGCGTAAGTGGAAGGAAGGGACTGGAGAATTAAGTCTGTGTAGAGCTCGTTCTCTAACGTGGTCCCAAGGTCCGCGAGCTCCTCAATGAAGCCAATCATCTTAAGCACGTGTTCCGCTACCGATGATCCGACGGCCAATCTCGCCAAAAACAGCTTTTTTGAGACTTCGTATCTGGCGATACGGGATTGCTCTCCATACAGTTCTTTTGTATGGAGAAATATGGATTCAAAGTCCATATTCTTGTGCCTCCTATGATGTTCATTGTCCATAGAGGTAAGCACGAGGCACTTGGTCTTCGCGCAGTCGATTTCCCAGGTCTTACGGATTTCCTTATCAGCGACGCTGGTTTTGGGACCTGGGACAAGGGGAGCTTTGGTGGTAAGGAGATACCCCAACTTGTCATAAGTGATTGCCATTTTTACATTCCTGAGCCAATCTTTGTAGTTTGGCCCTGTCAGTATGTTTTTATCTGGTAGTAACTTAAGTCCAGTCATGATGTTTGGTCGCTGCAATTAGGAGAGAGAGAAGAAATATTTTAGCATGATTCTCTTGCAAGTTTAGAATGGTTTTTAGTTTGTCTAAACAGGATGGCTCCCACTGTCTCTCGAATCCCTCCTCAAACCAAAAAGGAAGAATTAGCCGGGATCAATCTCACCGTACAATACTTGCTTAACCGTTCAGCCAGGCCAGTGTTGGTACTTCGAGGGAGGTTTTCCATCGCTTTCGCGAAGTTCTTTAATTAAATAACCTCTTTTCCCTGTGGGCGTAGCCCCGCTAACACCTTTCTAGACACCTACTTGGTTTATAGCATTGATCGTTAAGTGAGAAAGTTCTGGAGGAGTAGCATATACTCACAGTAGGATCGGGATCCAAATATCATCGTGTGACAAAACTGAAGGAATCCTACCAGAATCATCACACTTCAAATGGTATGCAGCGCTAGCAAGTTTCAGTTTCTTTAGAAACCCACGATGTGGATTTTTGCCCCATACTCTTATGACCTTGACTTTGGCCAACAAATCATAAGTCACATGTCAAGTTCTACCCGTCATTCTCCAGGTTAATTTGAACCCACCCGTACCTACCCTTGACTTTGGCCAACAAGGCAGTACGACTGTCCTAAACCAACACATCTATCTATGCTGCACATGAATACCCAATAGCTACCAATCACTATGCCTTGACTTTGGCCAACAAACATAGCTTGAATACTATTGATCCATGTGAAACGACGGAGGGCTACGAATGGTTTTGGCGAAACCGTGAACGTAATGAACTTGATATAATCGATGGAACAAGATAGCTTTTAAAAGGAGTGGCTTAAGCTCCACGTTTAAAAGTTGTTTTTGAAAAGAAACCGAGTGGTTTTGAAAGTGTTCCAACGACTCTACTTTGGTTTATTTTCTTGCATTAATTTAATGCATCTCATCATTTAATCCTACCATTACAAAAAACAACGAAAATATGACGTACGCTTATGCCATCCGCATTCGCCACGGGGCCCCGTCATTACCCGTTAGGTTACTTAACTAACGACAGAGCGGGGGCTGGACTAGCACGGATGCAAAACATAAGCAACGCCTAAATAGATATCATATATAGATATATACATTCGTCACATGCAATGATAGCCATTCCAGATCACAGATGAACACATTGGATATACTAGGAATCCGCATTCCGTACGAGCCTGTAACGAAGAGCGGATTACACGGTCGCGATGAATAGCCAAGACCCCACCCTAGACCCCTACGGGTGCGGCAAGCTACCCGCCAAGTACCTGAAGCGAAGCAACCTCCCTCAACACCGTGAGTAGGCCACTCGGCACTTCGAGATACCCGGTAGTTTGTGCGCCCCACCTTGGGTCTATCCCAGGAGAAAAAACAGTAAAAGAAATTATACAATGACGGCTACAACCCCATCCCGGTTGTGCGGCCATATAAATAATATTACATCAATTACAAATTACATGAATTGAAAGAAAAAGAAAACTCCATCTCACAACCCCCCGCCTATTCATCCGCGACAATCCAATGAATTCATATACACATACCATCAACATTACAGATCACAGATATGTATAACCCCCACTAATCGACGTATAGAGATTAGCAGACGTTCAATACATATATCACATCACAGATATAACCTGTTAGCTTAAGTCTTTAGAAGTTCGATCAAAGTACGGATTTTTAACCACCCCACAACACAAATTTCTTTTCTGGAAAATCTGGGCAGAAAAAACATATTGTAAAAATCCCAAAACACCCCACTGAACACACTACAGGAAAAATTGCCCACGGCCGAGTCAACTCGGCCGCGGTTCTGCGGCGCTTTGACCGAGTCGCTGGACCATTTTTCTTGGGTGTGCTTTACAAACCCTGAGCCGATTTTTAGTGTATGATTTATTAATTTTTGAACAGAAAACAAAATCGGCAGAAAGTTGATATTTCGGGCGTATTTTGTGACCTTTTCTCCGATCAAACTTCTAGTTACTTTGCTAACATGTTAGATAGTGTTTAGCTAGGATCTGATACCACTGTAAGTCCACGTTACCCATCCCCGGTTCTTTGGGGTTGCGGAAATGGTGAAAAACGATTTTCTACGGTGGGGGTAACATGGACTCAAAATACGGATCTTTGTTAAACAACTATCTAACAACCTAACTAAGAGTTTTACCTACTCGGTTAGGGGGTTATACCTTAACTTGAACTCCTTCTCTTCGACTCCTTGTGGTGGTCAGATGGTTCTCTCCTCATCGTCTCCTTGTGCCGAAGATGGATCCACCCGAAAGCTTCTACCTTTGGCTCCAACCTCAATCTAGAGGAAACTAGAACACTTGGTTTGCTAGACCTTGTACACTAGGATGAGTAGAGAAGTGTTTTGGGTTTTATCTCTAAGGAAATGGTTCTCAACTCATGAGAGGGAGTTTCCTTGAGCTAGAGAGAGCAAGAGGAAGAGGGAGAGCTTGAGGATGAGAGAGAATGAGAATGATAGAATGAGTAAGACTTTTTCCACCCATGCTCTCATAATACAAAAATAATCATAACAAATAATAATAATTGAGTATTATGTGATGGTTGTTATCATATCAAATGTCAATATCATTTCATGCATTAATTGCAATTTGTGAACAAACAAGCAAGCAAAGGTCAATGCCAAGAAATGATAGCCATTGTCATGATGATGGTCAACAAGTCCAACCTAGTCAACCAGTCAACTAAGTCAACAAGTCAACAAAGTCAACCTTTCAACCCAACCATGGCACAATAATACCTAATTAATATTATCATTAATCATATTTCTTATTCTCATTAGGGTTTAGCAAAAGTCAACAGTCAACAAGCCTAATGAGAATCCTCTGTCAACCGTGCATACACACCCGCATCCGCGTTCCGAGGAACATGAATACAAACGAGATAAAACCAATCCCAAAACATACACTAGGATCTGGCTTAAACTAAAGCCCGCTAGTGATAACTGCCCGGACACTAAACGTGCACAAGTGCACGGATGTGACCGAACCCTGTCGCAAAACCATGCGACCTCTACTCGTTTGCCTGAAGGCGAATAGCTCTCTGTGTGGGACTCTAAAGACTCGACACTACGCTGGCAGTGGGTTTAACTACAGACCGCAAGCGGCACTAGCTGTGCGTAACGGCCCCCAGGTAGATGCCGATAAGAAGACGGACGAGGTGAAACCCATCTGAACTCTTACTGAGCCTGAATGTGACAGTCTCCGTACAGTCCGGTCTGTTTGTCTGAGAATATCGCATGGCGGGCCTAGGGGCGGTAAACGTCATTCCTCTAATAGCGGTACAAGTCGGGTCGGAGTGTAGCCCAGAACACCCTAAGATAACACTGGAAACCTACCAGTATATCTCGCTTGCCCTGGCCAGGGACTTTGTGTAATGGCTCTCCTAGACACAGCGCGATATCAACCCCCAATACCGGGAGAGACGAATCCTGTCTAACCGTCACTGCCTCCAAGTGCTTCGGGACTGCACCCAACTACTACCTGTTTGCACGACTCCTTTGAGCCGTGGTAGGGTAGTAATCAAAGTACAGTGGGAACACACTCGAGGCGAAGTGACAGTGTCAAGTCAGCGGACTAAGCTGTACTCATGTCACATGGGAACTGATAACTGACGATAGGTATAGTACCAACCAACAGTTCCCGACGAGTCCTGTCCAGCGTACTCGTAACCTAACGAGCACCAGCATACTATCTCAAGTACGACGTACTGACGGCTGTGGGACAGACCGTCTCCCATGCTGGGATGAGAAGCGCATACGCTAGTCTACTCCGGAGTATCAATGCCCTGTCTCGATAGTCCTACGACTAGGGACCTGTATAAGGATGTGCTTGTGGATTACCCAGCCCCCACGAGTGTGACTGCCATCACAACGTTGGTAATCAAGCAAAGATCCTAAGGGCTCCACTAATGTGTATAGGTGATATACTAAAAGAAACACATGTACACATTAAAGTAGAAACAAACCAAGTAGCATACTACTATTTTGAACAAGATTGTCTATACTACTGTGAATATCCCAAGCTTCCATTAAGTAATATACAAACTAGTATGATACAGTAATGGCCTCTAGGGCATATACACTAACACACCTAAATCAAAGTTTGATTGGGTCAGGTACACTAGAAGACAGTATATACGTGTTAAATCAAGCTCAAGTTTTCAACGTCCAGAACACACTTAAAAGAAAGTCTCCAGAATTAAATAAAGCTTTCTTATGGCATTGTAGACTGGGTCACATAAATGAAACACGGTTGTCGAAGTTACATAGAGAGGGATATTTGGATCCTTTCTAATATCAGTCTTATGCAACTTGTCAATCTTGTCTCATAGGAAAGATGACAAAGACTTCGTTCACTGGACACGAAGTAAGAGCGAGCGAGCTTTTAGGACTCATACACAGCGACGTGTGTAGTCCAATATCTACAGATGCATGAAGTGGTTATTCCTATTTCATTACTTTTACGGATAATTTCTCTTAGTAAGGACATGTCTTCTTGATGAAGCATAAATCCGAGGCCTTTGAGAAATTCCGGGAATAAAAGAATGAAGTAGAAAAATAAACAGACAAAAGTATCAAGACACTGATATTTGATCGATGTGGTGAATACTTGATTACCGAGTTCCTAGATTACTCAAAATAGAATGGAATTCTCTCTTAGCTTACTCCTCCAAACACACCACAACACAACGGTGTATAGGAAAGGAGGAACCGAACCCTATTAGATAGGGTTCGTTCCATGACGAGTAACATTGAGTTACCGCGATCCTTCTGAAGTTATGCACTAGAATCAGCTGCATATCTTTTGAATAAGGTTCCTACCAAGACTGTAACTACCATACCATATCATATGTGGAGTGGGAAGAAACCCTATCTTCAGTATCTGAAGATATAGAGATGTCCAGCTTTTGTCAAAAAGCGGTATGCGGACAAGTTCGAGGCATACTCAGTACTGTGTAGGTTTGTGGGATACTCAAAGAACTCCATAGGGTATTTTTTCTATTACGTAGAGGAACAAAAAAAAAATTGTTCCTCGTCATACCCACTTTTTAGAAAATCAATTTTTTGAAAAAGGACTAGTGGGAGCGCAATAGAACTGGAAGAATTCCAGAACCAAAAACTATTACTTAAAGTATGGTAGAACAAGAGATTTCAAAAGAACATGGCCTCCCTGCGCCAATCCGTAGGACTAGTAGGCAGTCTCATCCGTCTAAGAGATACTACGGTTTTCTCATAGACGGGGATAGAGAGGATTGCATCATTAACAATGATGAGCCAACTAGCTTTCATCAAGCCATTCAAAGTGGAGACTCGGTAAAATGGCTGGATGCAATGCGGACTGAGATGTAGTCTATATACACCAACAAAGTATGCACTTTGAACATTGCTCCAGAAAGGGTAAAACCCGTAGGCTGCAAATAGATCTTCAGAAAGAAGATTGGTGTAGATGGATAGGTTGAAAGCTATAAGGTTAGACTTGTTGCAAAAGGTTTTTGTCAAAGACCTGCTTTGGACTATGATAAAACATTTTCTCCAGTGGCTGTGCTCAAGTCCATTCGGATCCTTCTTGCCATTGCTGCCTTCCAAGATTATGAGATCCGGCATATGGACGTAAAGACGTCTTTTCTAAATGGTTATTTGGAAGAGTGCGTCTATATGGATCAGCTAAAGGGTTTCAATCAGAGTGGGAGCAGCGGGAAAGTGTGCAAATTGCTTAAGTCCATTTATGGACTAAAGCAGGCATCGCGGAGTTGGAACATCTGTTTTGATGAGACGGTCAAAGAATTCGACTTTTTCATAAATCTAGATGAACCATGCATTTATAGTAAGATTGTAGCTAAAACTGTAGGATTCCTCATCGAGTACGTGGATGACATTCTCTTGATAGGAAATGACATTCCTATACTACAATCAATCAAAGGATTCTTGTCACTAAGGTTCTCCATGATTGACCTGGGTGATGCCAACTATATTCTGGGGATCCAGATCTATCGTGATAGATCAAAGAGGATGGTGAGACTTTCACAGTCAAGGTACATCAACACCATACTGAAAATATTTAGTATGGACGATTCCAAGCGCGGTAGTGTACCGGCTTGTCATGGAATCACCCTCTCCAAAGAGATATCTTCCAAGACTGATTTGGAAAGGGCTCGCATCATATCTATACCCTATGCTTCTGCGGTAGGCTCTATAATGTGTGCGATATTGTGTACCAGACCAGATGTTGCTTATGCACTCAGGGTGGTAAGCCAGTATCAGTCAAACCCAGGGAAGAAGCACTGGATAGTAGTAAAGAACGTTCTCAAGTACCTAAGAAATACTAAGGAGATGTTCTTGGTGTATGGCGGAAAAGACCTCCAGATCGAGGCCTTTGCTGACTCCAACTTCCAGAGTGATAAGGATGACTCCAAGTCCATGTCGGGTTATGTCTTTACACTCAGTGAAGGGGAAGTCTGTTGGAAGAGCTCCAAGCATAACACCGATGCAGACTCAATGATGGAAACGGAGTAGTTCGCTGCATGAGACGCCGCAAAAGAGGCAGTCTGGATGAGGAAGTTCTTAACTGAACTTCAGGTGGTTCCTTTCATTGTTGGTCCAATACTTTAGTGTTGTGACAACATACGGTGCTATAGCGTTAGGGAAGGAACCCAGGTCCCATCAGAGATCCAGACAAATCTTGAGACGGTACCACCTGATCAGGGAGATCGTTGATCTCCAGGAAATCGAGGTAAGGAGAGTAGATACGGAGAACAACACTGCAGATCCACTCACAGAGGCCATCCCTCAGACATAGTTCGAGAGGCTATTCGAAATCTTAGGTCTGCGATATGCCAGCATATGGCCTTAGTGCAAGTGGGAGATTGTTAATGTTATATGCCCCAGAGGACATTATTGTATCATACTGGTTTGTATATTACTTAATGGAAGCTTGAGATATACACAGATATAGTAATAGTCTTGCTCGAAATGGTAGTATGCTACCTGGTTTGTTTCTACCTCAATATGTGCATGTGTTTTCTTAGCATATCGCTTATATATATTGGTAGAGCCCTTAGGATCTTTTTCTTGATTACCAACATCGTGATGGTAGTCACACTAGTGGGAGCTGGGTAGTCTATAAGCACATCGTGTACAGATCCCTGGTCGTAGGATTATCGAGACGGGGCATCGATACTCTAGAGTAGACTAGTGTATATGCTCCTCATCCCAGCAGGGAAGATGGTCTGTCCCACAGCCATTAGTACATCGTACTGGAGATAGTATACAGGTGCTCATTAGGTTATGAGTACACTAGATAGGACTCATCGATAACTGCTGGTGGGTATCATACCTATCGTCGGGTAGCAGTTTCCAGGTGACATGAGTACAACTTAGTCCGTCGACTTAACACTGCTACTATGCCTTGAGTGTGTTCCCACTGTATTTTGATTACTACCCTACCACGGCTCAAAGGAGTCATGCAAACAGGTAGTATTTGGGTGCAGTCCCGAAGCACTTGGAGGCAGTGGCGGTTAGATAGGATTCGTCTCTCCCGGTATTGGGGGTTGATATCGCGCTATGTTTGGAGAGCCATTATACAAAGTTCCTAGCCAGGGCAAGCGAGATTTACTGGTAGGTATTCCAGTAGTTTCTCAGGGTGTTTTGGGCTACACTCTGGCATGACTTATTACGCTATTAGCGGGCTGACGATTACCGCCCTTAGGCCCGATATGAGATACTCTTAGACAAACAGACCGGACTGTACGGAGATTGTCACATACAGGCTCAGTAGGAGTTCGGATGAGTTTGCTCATCGGCCTTCTCATCGACAGATACCTGGGTAGCCGTTACGTGCAGCTAGTACCGCTTGCGGCTTGTGGTTAAACCCACTGCCAGCATACTGTAGAGTCTTTAGAGTCCCACACAGAAGGTTTCCCTGCATCGGACGAAAGATGTAGAGGCCGTATGGTTTTACGGCAGGGCTTCGATCACGTATGTGCACTTGTGCGTGTATGATGTTCGGGCGGATAATACTGGTGGGCTTTGGTTTAAGCCGGATCCTAGTATTGTATTGATGGATTTATTTTGTCTCTTTGTATTTGTATTCTTCGGAATGCAGATGTGGGTATATATATATATATATGGATGAGGGGCATTCTCGTAATTTATCGGGAAAGCTTCTAGAAGTGGACACCTCATTTAGTGTTTATTCTTTTTGGATTAAACATAATGAGGTGAGGAAATGAGGTGGAGTTTTACATTGAATCTAGTATGGCTACTTGGTGACTCATGGTTATGACTCACCATTAGACATTTTGTGAAGCTTGTGAGATATTTGTGTGAGATATTATATCTCCTCAATTATCATATATGCTTCATTCTTTTATCAAGGGAAGCCAAGCTTCTTTCAAGAGAACACAACTTCACTGTCATATTTCTCAAGTCTTCTTCTTGTTTCTCATGAACTCTAAACCTCTCAAGTGTTGAGAATCCTAGGATTCCAAGAGACAAATTATTATATCTTCACTCTCTACATCACCTAGGCCATCTAGTTTAGCGAACTAGTTTCCCTAGTTACCTCGGATTTGAGGTTGGAGCTTGGATTATAGACTGTCGGGTGGATCGTCTTTGACTCAAGGAGGCCGGCGAGGTTGCCCGATCCAAACGTGTAGGGTTACTAGGCACTCTAATAAGGTTCTGCAATGCATCAACCATTCCCGTTTAAAATTTTATTCGTGCCGAATAAGCCTAAACAAGATCGTTGCTAGAAAATTAGGGTTTCACATGCAAGTTAATAGCATCTACAACTAAGTGAATACGAAATTAAACCTTTGTAGATCAGTCCTTCACTTCTTTATCTCCTTGTTGAAGTCCCTTCGCTGCGATCGTGGTTCTCCCGGACTCTTGCATGGCTTCACGAGGCTAAAGGAGCGTCCTTGCTTGAAGTCTTCGAGGCCGAAGATGATCTACGTCGAGGGGATGCCAACTCAAGCTTCTACTTCACTAACTAGAGAATTAGTGAAGCAAACACCCTAAACTAAAGTGCTAGTATAGTAAAGGATGGAGAAATAGGAAGTGGGTTAACTTTAGAATTTATTTTCTCACAATGTTTCACTCTCTCTTGAAAACCCTAGCTAGCTTTTCTTTTGCTCAAAAGAAGAAGAAGATGAACAAAAGAAAAGATGAAGATAATGATCAAGTGAGAGAGCTAACCATGGTGAGTGAGTACCATATACTAACTCATGTAGAGACATAACCATGGCTAATCCAAATGGTTAGGTTAACAAAAAATCTAAAGTAAAGATAAAGCTAGTGGACTTTGTCAAAGCAAAGCAAGCTTCTACAAGCTTCATGCTCTTTCCAAAATTCCACTAATTTTGTAATTACCTTAAATAATTATAACCCACCATGATAAATAGAATGGTGTATGTCTTACACACCCATGTCAAGTGTATCATCAACCATGATACAAAAAGAAAACACATTTTTAATATATATCACATATATATATTAAAGTTGTGCACATGTGAGAAAAATCCATAAGTGAACATATGTTAGTTAATGTAAATTAGTATATCTAATATACAATTATACACTAAATTATTAAATCAACACTTGACTTAATAATCCGGTCATATCGCATATAACCGACTAACATCCAATGTATCCACTTATCGAATCAACACTTGATTCGATAACTCGGCTATATCACATATAACATACAAAAAGTCACGAGAATAGAATACGGTATCACATACACGCATCATTCTTGGTCCCGCACATATCACATATGCGCTCCTATTTCGTTTTGCCTGAGCCAGTAAAACCTCTGTGTAGGACTCTAAAGACTCGTCAATACGCCGGCAGTAGGTGATGATCACATCAAGCACCCACAAGCCGTCAGCGGTACTAGCTGGACGTAACGGCCACCCGGCTATTGAGCGATCAGAAGATCAGCAAGCAAGCCCGCTCCAACTCCTGTAAAAGCCTGCCGGTAACACTTCCCGTACAGTCCGGTCTCCTCGTTTGATATGTCGCATATCAAGTCTAGGAGTAGTAATTGTCAGACCCCAATAACCGATAAGTCATGCCGATGTGAGGCTCATAACGGGTCGAGAAACTACTGGTAACACTTACCAGTAAATCTCTAAATCAGCCCTGGTCAGGGACTTCTCTGTTACGGCCAATCGAGCACAGCGCAACATCAACCCCCAATATCGGGAGAGACGAAACCCCAACTATCGCTCATTGCCTCCATGTGACTCGGGACTGTACCCAAAAACCACCGTTTTACACGCCTTCTTGGACGTGGTAAGGTGGAAATCAAAGCACAGTGGGAATCACACAAGACTCTATGACGATCTCGGGTCTACAGACTAACCTGCACAAGTGTCACCAGAGAACTGCCGTCTGACGTGAGGTATAATACCATCTGGGAGTTCTCGGTGAGTCTGTCCAGTGTACCCAGTCTACACTGAGCACCCGTATACCATCTCTGATGTCAAACACCAATGGATATGGGATCATACATCGCCCATCTCATGGGTCGAGAAGCGTATACGCTAGTCTACTCTGGTATATCGATGCCCTATCTCGATACACCTACGACTAGGAACATTAAAGGATGTACTTATGCACTACCATGGCCCCACTAGTATGATCTGCATCATAGTCCAGGTAATCAAGTACACATCCTAAGGGCTTTACCAACATGTAACTATAAAACAGTATCAAGAGACAAGTATACATGTTAAGATAAAGAGCAACCAGATAGTATACTATCATATCGAGCAAGAAAGTCCTCTCTATATATGTCCAAGCATCCAATATAATATACATCATCTGTACAATACTGGCCTCTAGGGCATACATACAACAAACAATCTCCCACTTGCACTAGGGCCAGCTGCTGTAGTATCGCATACCAAGCATCCCGAAGAGTCTCTCAAACTGTATCTGGGGAATGGCCTTCGTGAGTGGATCCGCTGTGTTGTTCTTCGTGTCAACCCTCCTGACCTCGATCTCCCGGCGATCAACTATCTCCCGGATCAGGTGATACCGCCTCAGAATATACCTGGATCGCTGATGAGACCAAGGTTCCTTGGCCAAATCCACCGCTCCATTGTTATCACAATACAAAGGTATTGGATGCTCAATGGATGGAACCACTCCAAGTTCAGTAATGAACTTCTTGATCCAGACAGCCTCTTTAGCAGCTTCGTTGGCAGCGATGTATCCAGCCTCCATCGTCGAGTCTGCCACGATTTCCTTCTTGGAACTCTTCCAGCTAACCGCCCCTCCGTAGAGGGTAAAGACAAATCCCGAGTGCGACTTAGAGTCGTCCTTATCACTCTGGAAGCTCGAATCGGTAAAGGACTCCACTTGGAGTTCTCCGTTACCATACACCAAGAGCATCTCTTTAGTCCTTCGCAAGTACTTGAGAATGCTCTTCACAGCTGTCCAGTGACTCTCTCTAGGATCAGCTTGATACCTACTCACTACACTTAGTGAGTGTGCTACATCGGGTCTGGTACATAGCATCGCATACATGATAGAGCCTACAGCCGAAGCATAGGGTATCCCTTGCATGCGAGCTCTCTCCAAATCAGTCTTGGGAGACATCTCTTTGGAGAGAGTGAGCCCTGAGATCGTGGGTAAAAACCCACGTTTGGACTCTTCCATACTAAATCTCTTTAGTATGGTGTCAATATACCTGGATTGGGACAATCCCAATATCCTTTTAGATATATCTCTATAGATCATAATTCCCAGTATGCAGGAGGCATCACCTAGATCTTTCATTGAGAATCTTTGTGATAAGAAGAGTTTGACCGATTGCAGCATAGGAATGTCATTTCCTAGCAAGAGTATGTCGTCTACGTACAATACGAGGAAGACAACCTTACTCTCTGCCACCTTCTTGTAAATACAAGGTTCATCTACGTTTTTGACGAAATCAAACTCTTTGATAACGACGTCAAAGCAGATGTTCCAACTCCGCGATGCTTGCTTTAATCCGTAAATGGATTTAAGCAGCTTGCACACCTTCCCGCTGCTCCCACTATCTATGAAGCCCTCTGGCTGAGTCATGTACACGCACTCTTCTAAATCACCGTTTAGAAAGACGGTCTTAACATCCATTTGCCAGATTTCATAGTCATGATATGCAGCAATGGCAAGCATGATCCGGATGGATTTAAGCATAGCCACTGGAGAAAAGGTTTCGTCATAGTCCACACCTGGTCTTTGACGAAAACCCTTTGCAACAAGTCTAGCTTTGAAAGTCTCCACTTTCCCATCTACACCAAGTTTTTTCTTGAAGATCCACTTGCTCCCAATGGGTTTTACCCCTTCAGGAGCAACTTCCAAAGTCCATACTTTGTTGGTGTATATGGATTCCATCTCGGACCGCATTGCATCCAGCCATTTCACTGAGTCCCCACTCGTGATGGCCTGCTCGAAGCTAGTTGGGTCATCATCAACCATGATGCAATCCTCGCTCCCACCATCCATGAGAAAACCATAGTATCTCTCAGGTGGGTGAGGAACCCTACTAGATCTGCGGAGTGGCTGGAGTTCATCGGGAACTACCGAATCCTCTGGTTCTACCAAATCTTCTGTTGTGGTTTGTACAGCTAGAACCTCTTTCAGTTCTACCTCAGAGCCACTAATCTCTTTTGCAAGAAATTCCTTTTCTAAAAAGGTGGCGTGTTGAGCAACAAATACCCTTTGTTCCTCACTGTGGTAGAAGATATACCCTCGCGAATGCTTGGGATATCCAACAAACTTACACAAAACAGACCTTGCCTCGAGTTTGTCCGGTTTTTGTCTTTTGACATAAGCCGGGAAACCCCATATCTTAATAAAATTAAGATATGGTTTCTTCCCCTCCTATATCTCATATGGGGTGGTAGGCACAGATTTGGTAGGAACCCTATTCAGTAGGTATGCTGTTGTCTCCAGTGCATATCCCCAGAAGGAAATAGGTAACTCAGCTATACTCATCATAGAGCGCACCATATCTAATAGGGTGCGGTTCCTCCATTCCGATACACCGTTGTGATGTGGTGTATATGGAGGAGTTAGCTGAGAGAGAATCCCATTCTCTTTTAGGAAGTCCAGGAATTCATTGCTCAAGTATTCTCCTCCTCGATCTGATCGAAGGATTTTAATACTTTTCCCGGTTTGGTTCTCGACTTCTTGTTTATATTCTCTAAATTTCTCAAAAGCTTCAGACTTGTGTCTTATTAAGAACACATGTCCGTATCTTGAGAGATCGTCAGTGAATGTAATGAAGTACGAAGAACCAACCCTGGCATGTGTAGACATGGGACCGCATACATCACTATGTATCAGTCCTAAGAGTTCCGTAACTCTCTCTTCGTGTCCCGTAAATGGAGTTTTGGTCATCTTGCCTTTGAAACATGACTGGCAAGTGTCATAAGATGAAAATTCAAACGGATTAAAATATCCATCCTTATACAACTTAGCTATTCGTGTCGCATTGATGTGACCCAGTCTACAATGCCACAAGAAGGATTCGTTCAGTTCTGAACTCTTCCTCTTGTTTGTGTTTGTTATAGTCAGAACTGTTGATTGATTTAGAACATAAATGACATTGCACATCGTGCCTGATCCAACCAACTTTTGGTTTAGAAAAATGTTCATAACATTATCCTGTAATACAAAATTATATCCTTCTTTACTCAACAAAGAAACCGATATAATGTTGCATATCAAGTTCGGCATGTAATAGCATTCGTTCAGAATCAATGTATTACCAGTTGGCAATACAAGGTGATATTCCCCGACGGTTTTAGCTGCAACAATTGCACCATTTCCAACCCTTATGTCTTTATCACCTTCTCCAAGTTCTCTACCTTCCCTAAGCCCATGTAACTGATTATATATATGGGATCCTGAACCGGTATCTAATACCCAGGACGTAGAGCAAATGGAGAAACAGTTCTCTGTAACGAACACACCGGAAGAAAATGCATCAACAAGTACTTTCTTCATTCGAGTGGCATAGGAATCCTGGTATTCCCCTATATCATGTTCAGACTTATAACTTTTATAAGAAAGAACGGAACCAACATTCCCCAGCACAGTATAACATGCAGGTTCGGTCAATACATCCATATTATTATCTTTATTAAGGCATGATATGGTCGTTACCTGGAGAGAGAGAGAAGAAAACACTTTAGCATATGCTCTTGGAAGATCAGATTGGTTTATTATTTTATCTAATCAGGTGGCTCCCACTGTTTTTATCAAATCTTCCTTCAAACCCTAAAAGGAAAGAGTAGCCGGGATTAATTACACCCTACAACTTCGCCAATCTTTCAGCCAGGCCAGTGTCGGTACTTTGAGGGAGGTTCCCCGTGCTTTCGCACGGACCTAATTAAAGTAAACCTCGTTTTCCCAGAGGCGTAACCCCGTTGACACCTTTCTAGACACCTACTCGATCGGCTAATTGTCCTGTGTAAACCTCTCCCAGGAGTAACAATTACTCGCAGTGGGTATCGGGATCCAACTATCTCATAGAAGGTATGCAATCTCATTGCAAATTTCAACACTTGAAATTCCCGATAATATTTTGCCCCAAGCATCCCATGACCTTGACGGAGGTCAACAAACCACAGGGTGCAAGTCAAGTTCAACCCGTCATTTCTTGATTGAATTAAACCCACCTGCACGACCCTTGACGGAGGTCAACAAGGTCGTACGACTACCCTAATCCAATCTGCATCATATGCATAAGCAGATAAATACTAGTTAGCTACCGCACACTACGCCTTGACGGAGGTCAACAAACGTAGCACGAATACTAAGTAGGACTTATCTGAAATGACGGAGGGCTACGACAGGTTTTTCTGAAAACCTATTGCGTAATGAACTTGATATCGTTGTAGAATCAAGTGAATTTTGAAATGGAGTGATTTTGAGGCTTTCATTAGTTTTGCTAAAGAGGTCATTCCCGGTGAAGGGATCCCGGCTCTTTCCTCATAGAATAAGGTGCAAGACATATCATATATATCACTATGCAAAGCAAAACTCTAAAAGCAATAAAAAACAAACCGAGTGTTGTAGCATCTGCCAGTTTTGCTAAAGAGATCACTCCCGGTGAAGGGATCTCGGCTCTTTCCTCATCAAATAAGGTGCGGGATATATCATATATATCGCTATGCAAAGCAAAAACTGTAGCGACCCTTTTTGAAAATTTGATTCTACAACATCTTTTAGGTTTCTTTTCTTTCATTAATCATATTAATGAAGTCTCATCATTTAAGCCACCTAAACATCACAGATAAATACGACGTACACTTATGCCATCCGCATTCGCCTCGATGTCCCCTCGTGCACCCTTAGGTTAGGTAACTAACGGCAGAGCGGGGAAGGGTTAGCGCGGGTGTAAAATATAAGTAACATCTATTTAATATATCATATATACTATATACAGTATTTATCACAACATATCAAATGATCACATCACAGATATCGTAGCAGAAGAAAACATATGAAACATTGGATATACTAGGACGTCCGTATTTTATTTTGAGCCTCTATAAAACACGGATTCCACGGTCACGATGAATAGCCAAACCCACACCCCTAGACCCCTACGAGAGCGGCAAGAAACCCTTCCAATTCTAGAGTTAGGAGACCCGGACTCGACTCCTCGAGTTGGTCTCCCACTGGACTCTAGAACCCGGTTACTTGTGCTCTCCTCCTTAGGTCTATCCTAGTGTGGAAAAGTAAATAATATACAAATGGTGACATCAACCTCATCCCGGAAGTTCCCCAATAAAAGAATATTACATACATTTAATTTTACATGAATGAAAAAAAACCTCATCTCACATAACAAAAAACCCGGCTATTCAAAACGCGACGATCCAATATAACATATCCAGCAACACATAATATCGCATGTCATCAACGTAAGTAAATATGCGCATCCCAATTGTCATTGACATATAGCAACGAAACCGACGATAACACATATTACACTTACGGTCGCAGAAAATAAAGTGTAAAACTACAACATTTGGAATCCACAATCTCTTTAGACATCGTAAATCCGAAATATCACATACTTCGCATTTCATGCCTAACTATATGAATTCCACATATTGTATCACATTCCAGATAAATAGACAGTATTAAACTTTCCGATCGAATAATCAAATACCCAAGATTTCCTTAATAGCTCAACACTTGAGCGAAGTTCAAAAATTCCAGAATACGTCACAGTACCAACGGTCCAGCCGTAGAAGGGTCAAGCCAACGCCTCACATGTGGCACACCGTACTGCGCCAAACCCTAAGGGTCAAAAGGTAGTTCAAGACGGTCACATAATCGAGTTAAGGTTTGTTGTCTTCTAGAGGGTCCATCGTGTTATATGCACGATTTTCCGAAAGATTTAAACTCAAGGAAAAATTCAACACTTGAAAGTTTTTCGTGCCGGGAAATAATGAGTTAATGATATCCGTTCGAACATTTTAACAGTTTCTAAATATCCGGAAAACATAACAAAATTAAATATTCTGATCGAATCAACGATTACAAAATAAACCCCAGAACACTCAACACTTGAGTTAGATTAAAAATACCCAGAAAATAGTAACAACAGATACAAGTACAACTGTGCAAACACGTGTCAGTAATACCAAAGTACGGCCGCGGAACCGCCGCGGGAAGCAGGTTCCTGCCGTGGTTCCGCGGCGACTTGATGGTATCAGGAGTTCGTATTTCATGGTAATTCTTAGAATTCCCTGATGATTTTTTTAGGTATTTTTAATTCAGAAAAATCACAGTTTTTAGAAATTGTCCAGAGAGGGGGTTAAATTTGCGTTTCGGGTTTCGATCGGGGTTTTAACTCCGTATACAAGTCGCCTAATGCTCTAGTTAGGCTCTGATACCACTGTAGGGTTACTAGGCACTCTAATAAGGTTCTGCAATGCATCAACCATGCCCGTTTAAAATTTTAGTCGTGCCGAATAACCCTAAACAAGATCGTTGCTAGAAAATTAGGGTTTCACATGCAAGTTAATAGCATCTACAACTAAGTGAATACGAAATACAACCTTTGTAGATCGGTCCTTCACTTCTTTAGCTCCTTGTTGAAGTCCCTTCGCTGCGATCGTGGTTCTCCTGGACTCTTGCATGGCTTCACGAGGCTAAAGGAGTGTCCTTGCTTGAAGTCTTCGAGGCCGAAGATGATCTACGTCGAGGGGATGCCAACTCAAGCTTCTACTTCACTAACTAGAGAATTAGTGAAGCAAACACCCTAAACTAAAGTGCTAATCTAGTAGAGGATGGAGAAATAAGAAGTGGGTTTACTTTAGAATTTATTTTCTCACAATGTTTTACTCTCTCTTGAAAACCCTAGCTAGCTTTTCTTTTGCTCAAAAGAAGAAGAAGATGAACAAAAGAAAAGATGAAGATAATGATCAAGTGAGAGAGCTAACCATGGTGAGTGAGTATCATATACTAACTCATGTAGAGACATAACCATGGCTAATCCAAATGGTTAGGTTAACAAAAAATCTAAAGTAAAGACAAAGCTAGTGGACTTTGTCAAAGCAAAGCAAGCTTCTACAAGCTTCATGCTCTTTCCAAAATTCCACTAATTTTGTAATTACCTTAAATAATTATAACCCACCATGATAAATAGAATGGTGTATGTCTTACACACCCATGTCAAGTGTATCATCAACCATGATACAAAAAGAAAACACATTTTTAATATATATCACATATATATATTAAAGTTGTGCACATGTGAGAAAAATCCATAAGTGAACATATGTTAGTTAATGTAAATTAGTATATCTAATATACAATTATATACAAAATTATTAAATCAACACTTGACTTAATAATCCGGTCATATCGCATATAACCGACTAACATCCAATGTATCCACTTATCGAATCAACACTTGATTCGATAACCCGGCTATATCACATATAACCTCACGATACAAAAAGTCATGAGAATAGAATACGGTATCACATACACGCATCATTCTTGGTCCCGCACATATCACATATGCGCTCCTATTTCGTTTGCCTGAGCCAGTAAAACCTCTGTGTAGGACTCTAAAGACTCGTCAATACGCCGGCAGTAGGTGATGATCACATCAAGCACCCACAAGCCGTCAGCGGTACTAGCTGGACGTGACGGCCACCCGGCTATTGAGCGATCAGTAGATCAGCAAGCAAGCCCGCTCCAACTCCTGTAAAAGCCTGCCGGTAACACTTCCCGTACAGTCCGGTCTCCTCGTCTGATATGTCGTATATCAAGTCTAGGGGTGGTAATCGTCAGACCCCAATAACCGATAAGTCGTGCCGATGTGAGGCTCATAACGGGTCGAGAAACTACTGGTAACACTTACCAGTAAATCTCTAAATCAGCCCTGGCCAGGGACTTCCCTGTTACGGCCAATCGAGCACAGCGCAACATCAACCCCCAATACCGGGAGAGACGAAACCCCTCCTATCGCTCATTGCCTCCATGTGACTCGGGACTGTACCCAAAAACCACCGTTTTGCACGCCCTCTTGGATGTGGTAAGGTGGAAATAAAAGCACAGTGGTAATCACACAAGACTCAATGACGATCTCGGGTCTACAGACTAACCTGCACAAGTGTCACCAAAGAACTGCCGTCTGACGTGAGGTATAATACCATCTGGAAGTTCTCGGCGAGTCCGTCCAGTGTACCCAGTTTACACTGAGCACCCGTATACCATCTCTGATGTCAAACACCAATGGATATGGGATCATCCATCGCCCATCTCATGGGTCGAGAAGCGTATACGCTAGTCTACTCTGGTATATCGATGCCCTGTCTCGATACACCTATGACTAGGAACATTAAAGGATGTACTTATGGACTATCATGGCCCCACTAGTATGATCTGCATCATAGTCCAGGTAGTCAAGTACACATCCTAAGGGCTTTACCAACATGTAACTATAAGACATTATCAAGAGACAAGTATACATGTTAAGATAAAGAGCAACCAGATAGCATACTATCATATCGAGCAAGAAAGTCCTCTCTATATATGTCCAAGCATCCAATATAATATACATCATCTGTACAATACTGGCTTCTAGGGCATACATACAACTAACAAAACGATCCTTGGAGCTTGTGATGAAGAGGAGGAGGACAGCGACTAGAAGACCCGAAGGACTTGGTTTCGTGAGGTATAACTTTCATCCGAGTAGTTAAACCTCACACAGTATTATGTTAGCTATGGTTTAGCATCGATCCTGGAGTTCAAGTCCGTGTTGCGAGCTTTGAAAATCGTTTTTTTAAATTCCGCCTCCCGGCGGACATACGGGGTGCGCGACATGGACTTACAGAGCATAACCAGCCTAAGAAGCGGAAGCTCACCTACACTTACCACATGATAAGACTCCTCGATGGGGGATGAAGATACGCTTCAACCCTTCAACTGCTTCATAAACGAAGAAAAAGAAATCTCGGAGCTACCTCCAGAACCAAAAGAGTTGGAAGACGGGATCCATACCACTGCTGATGAATTGAAAAAGATAAACTTGGGAACCAAAGAAGATCCTCGACCCACGTTCGTCAGTGAGCTATTTTCAGATGAACAAGTAGCTGGTTTAAAAGTAGTACTCATGGAGTACAAAGACTGCTTAGTGTGAAATTACTCTGAGATGCCAGGCCTTGATCCAAATGTAGCAATCCATAAACTGTCCATAATGTCTGGAATAAATCCCGTCAAACAAGCTCCGAGGAGAATGCGTCTCAAACTTGAGATGAGCGTTAATGCCGAAGTCAAGAAACTTATAGATTTCGGTTTCATCCAGGAAGTCCAATACCCTGACTGGATTGCCAATATCGTCCCCATGATGAAGAAGAACGGGACCGTCCGACTTTCGAGATCTTAACAAGGCGTGTCCGAAAGTTGAATTCCCTATACCAGTCATCAAACTGATGATCGGCAACACCTACACTCATGAGGTGTTCTCCTTCATGGATGGATCGTCAGGATACAATCAGATAAAGATGGATCCTGAAAATCAGAAGCATACGGCCTTCCGCACACCGTTAGGCATATACCGTTTCAAAGTCATGCCTTTCAGACTAAAGAATGTTGGGGCGACATATCAAAGAGCAATGACCAAAATATTCGACGACGTAATACATGACATTATTGAATGCTACATCGATGACTTCATAGTTAAAAGCATGTCGTATGAAGAGCACTTAGAGTATCTAAGGACAGTCTTCAAGCGTCTCTAAAAATACAACCTGAAGATGAATCCGCTGAAATGCGCCTTCGGAGTCTCGTCAGGAATGTTTTTGGGTTTTATAATCCGCCACCGAGGGATCGAAAACAACCCCTCCAAGATCATGGCAATTATGGAAATACCCCCACCAAGGAGTCTCAAACAACCGTGATCTCTCTAAAAAAAAGCTCACTTATATATGATGGTTCATTGCCAACCTTTCTGGGAAATGCCGTCCATACAGCCATCTAATGAAGAAAGGCTCCCCATACATATAGGATAAGAAGTGTTAATACGGGCTCGAGAAGATCAAGCAATATTTGCAGAATCCACCGATCTTGGCTGCTCTGGTTATGGGAAAGCCCCTTATCCTCTATACAACTGCCTTTGATGGTTCTCTAGGCACGCTGTGGGCACAAGCGAATGACCATAGAAAGGAAATGGCTCTATACAATCTAAGTCGAGTCCTGCTAGGAGAAGAAAGCAATTACTCTCCTATTGAAAAGTATTACCTAGCGTTGATCTTTTCCATCACAAAGCTCAGGCATTACGCTCTGGCGTATGAATTCCATCTCATATCGAAGGTGGACCCCCTCAAATATCTCATGTCTAAAGCTATGCTGACCGGTAGACTCGCCAAATGGGCTCTTCTGTTGATGGAGTTCATGATTATTTATCACTCCCTCAAGACGGTGAAAGGATAGGCCATCGTGGATTTCCTCGCGGAACATCTAATTCCGACTGACTCTCCATTAAATAGCGAGCTACTGGATGAATATGCATTAAATACAAGTGAAGAAGTAGAAGAAATCAAAAAGTACCATTAGGAACTATACTTCGATGGAGCATCTTTAATGAAGGCACGGAAGAGGAACACCCCAATAATCAAAACCGGAATAGCTCTTATCTTCGTGACTCCACAAGGCAGGATACTTCGCTATGCCTTCTCTTTGATAAAACCAAAAACCAATAATGAAGCTGAATATGAATCTCCCATTATTGGTCTCGAAATCATAATCGACGTGCGCATCAAGGATCTTGTCATATATGGGGACTCACAGTTAGTCGTCAATCAAGTGGAAGGAGACTACAAAACATGCAAGCCGGAGCTAATAAGGTATAACAAAAGGGTGCGGCAACTACTGACGCAAATCCCTTTTTGTGTACTGGAAAGCGTATCGCGGGCGGAAAACAGCAAAGTAGAAGCGTTAGCGAAACTTTCCAAAGAAATGGAAAATGAAAATCTCGACGACGTAAGTATCAGTGTCCGAAGCCGCAGGATCCTATCGCCGGCCGAATTTCCTTCGGAGTCTCTAGTGGAAACGCCTGAAGAAGAAGAAAAGATGCTTGGAGAAAAGGTTCTCTAAGTTAAAAAAGAAGAAGAAGATGAAGATTAGAGGCAATTCTTTATAGACTACTTCAAGTCCCAACGGATGCCTGAAGATGTATCGTAAAGGCACCAGCTCGTCAAACGAGCGTTGTCTTTCTCCCTAATCGACGAAATTCGATACAAAAGGTCCTTTGATCATATATGGCTGAGGTGTCGAAACAGTCTTTGTGGGTCATCCAAGAAGTACACGACGGTCTTTGTGGGTCCCATCAAGCCGGGCCTAAGATGAAGTTGAAAATCAAAATGATGGGTTACTACTGGCCCACGATGATTCAAGATTGCATTGAATATGCGAAGTGATGCCATCCATGCAAAATACACGAGGACTTTATACATCAGCACCCCATTCCGCT
Source organism: Agapanthus africanus (assembly GCA_030015575.1). Lineage (NCBI taxonomy): Eukaryota > Viridiplantae > Streptophyta > Magnoliopsida > Asparagales > Amaryllidaceae > Agapanthus > Agapanthus africanus. The sequence continues at coordinate 84,388,886 of JASDDO010000026.1, read as the reverse complement.
GTATCCTACCATAGCCAGCTGGTGGTTCAAGATATGAGGGACAGATATCGTAGGCCCCATTGAACCGGAATCATCAAGAGGGCATCGATTTATCTTGGCAACAACTGACTACTTCTCTAAATGGGCAGAAGCAATTTCGCTAGAAGTAAAGACGAAGAATATTCTCCACTTCTTCAAAACTCATGTGATATACCGATTCGGAGTTCCACAGCGTATAATCTCAGACAACGGACCAGCATATAGAAGCCATAAGATAAGCCACTTTTCCAGGCAACACAAGATAGATGGGAGATATTCTGTCATCTATAACCCTTGAGCCAACGGGCCGAAGCCTTCAACAAGACGTTGACAAAGCTCATAAAGAAGATGGTGTCAAAGAATAAAAAGGACTGGCACGAAAGGCTGCATGAAGTTCTTTCGACGTTTAAGACGGCTATAAAGACAACACCTTATGCCTTGCTGTTTGGAGTTGAAATAGTGCTCCCGCTGGAGATAGAACTTCCCTCGCTAAGGATGACAGTTCACCACGAGCTTACGGATGAATATAACGCTCACCTCCGACTCAAAAAACTTGATGCACTTGACGAGACCCGTCTCGCAGCACAGCAAAGCCTGGAAGTTTACCAAGCAAAGATGACCCAATCATATAAAATCCTGGCCAGACCGAGGACATTCTGCCAAGAGGAACTCGTACTGCTTGTCAAAAGACCTGTGATCCCTAACCGTGCAAAACGTGGGAAGTTCAAGCCAAATTATGAAGGCTCGTATGTTATAGAGGAAATCTACCAAGGTGGAGCTTACCAATTCATGGATATGCGCGGAGAAAGGATATATTTACCGATAAACGGTCAATTTCTTAATAAGTATTATGCTTATGGGGTTACGACTTAGGTCAATGATAAATGACAATGCCTGTGTCCGCTCCTTATCTTCCTAAGTCAAAACTCTGAGAGCCAAGAACTTTGCCCCAAACATAAAGGATGTTGGACCGAAATATCCTTAAACTAATATATATCCCAAACAAGAGGATGTTGGACCGAAATGTCCATAAACAAATATTCACCCCCAAACAAGGGGATGTTGGACCGAAATGTCCCTAAAACTAATATTGGACTGCGATGTCCCTAAACTAATATGCTCCTTGAGATCGACATTGCAACTGAAGTCTCACCTGCAAGATTGCAACTGAAGTCCCACCGGCGAAGATTGCAACTCAAGTCCTACCGGCGAACAGTTAGGTCACCTGCGGTGAAACTTCTTCCGAGAATCCTGCCAACAAGCGATGTTGAACCACCATCTACGAACCTTCGTAAAAAAATGGTGTGTCCATAAGAAAAATGGCCATGGATGGAAACCTGAAAGGGCTCCATGAGTAAAAACAGCAGGATTGCCAGTGAGCTTGTGAAGACCCGAAAAGACGCAAACTCGTAAAAATATATGCTTGCAAATTCCTCTCAACTAGCAAGGAGAACACCTAAGTGAGATCGCTACGACTCATAAAGGTAAAAGACAATTGGGAATCCCCATGATTTCTAAGGAGAATATGCACCTACGAGATCCCCTCGACTCGTAAGGAGAAAACACCCCTCTATGAGACCATCAGGGCTTATAGAATTCAAAAGGCTTAGGTTACATATCTGAACCTGTGCCTAGGTCATATTATACCCATCTAAAATAGCCCTATCGGTAGTTCGATCTCAACTCTTGTATACAATCCGCGGGCACAAATAAACATAAACAAGCCCAACTTTCATATGGTGGATGGCACTTGTAACTCCTCTCGACGTACGAAGAGAAAAGTAGTCTTGTAGGATCCTTACGACTTATAAGATTAACTTAGGAGTCCTCATGATTCCTAAGGAGAAAATGCACCTACTAGATCATCTCGACTCACGGGGAGAAGATAACTTTACGAGACCCTCATGGCTCGTAAACATTGAAAAGCCTTAGTTGATGGGACCCTAACCCCGTCTTCTAAGACACCTCTATCCAAAAAAGGGGGCAATGGTAAATGATGAGTCGCTCCTGGAATTATTCCAGTTGTAGCGATACTGATACCAAAGCTGGTATCAGACATCAAATTCCCAACTCGCAGAAAAAAGCAGCGAGTAAAAATAAATAAAATGGCCGAAATGACGGGGCAACTCGCAATAAAAAAACAGCGAGTAAAATAAAAAATACCCGAAATGATTAGGAACCGCAAATAAATAGCCGAAATGATTGGGCAATCATGACTTTTACGATATGAAAAGCTGAAATGATAGAGTATCGCAGAGAATAAAAAATGAAAATTGATAAAATAATTTTTTCTCTTTGCCTTACAGATGGTTCAAATTTTGACTTCTGTTGGCAGCTCATGGATGTAAAGGAGAGATGTGTTTCCCCACGCTCTGTCAAACAAATGACTGAGTCTTGATGGCACTTATATAGCATAAAGTCTACAAGGACGTCCGACTCACTCTGGTGAAGTATGATTACGGCGTCATCAAGGACCCAAGGGTCGAGATGAAGCTAAGTGACGGCATATTTCTGTAGGGTTCCCTAGGCGGCTGCTGGGTTTCAGGAGGCAACGTCCATGCCAATTTCAAAAATTTGCCGTACTAAAGAACCCTAACCTAGAATCTTAACTAGAGATTTAGACGAAACAACAATGTAAAAAACTTTACATCTAAGTGAACAAGGAATACAACCTTCGTAGACCAGTCCTTCACTTCTAAAGCTTCTTGTAGTAGTCCATTCGCTCTAAGTAGTGAACACCTAAACTCTAGTAAGGGTTCTCATGAAGAAATGAATAAGCTTCCTCGAAGTCTTCGAGGCCGATGATGATCTACGTCGAGGAGACTCAAGCCATGCTATCTCCTCACTAATGGTAGATTAGTGGAGCAAACACCCAAAACTAAATGGCTAATATAGTAGAGGATGATGAAGTAGGAATTTTGCTCACTTTAGATTTATTTTTCTCACAATATTTCTTCACTTTGAGAAAAGCTAGCAAGCTTTCTCATGAGGAAGAAGAAGATGAAGTGGAGACGAGAATGAAAACTCATGAGATGAGAATAAAAACCATGAGTGAATTAGTGTCATACACTAACTCATGTAGAGATTAAACCATGGACAACAATAATGGTTAGGTTAATAAATATCTACAAGTAAAACAAAATTAGTGGACTTGGTCAATGGTTCCACATGCTTCTACAAGCTTGAACCATGTGACTAATTTCCAACAAATTTTGATTAATTTTAAATAAATAAAACCTAACATTAACATAAGTATGGTGTGAGTCTCATACATCCATGTAGCATGTGGCACCAAGCATGACACAAAATAATGTACATTAATATATATATATATATATATCACATATATACTAAGTGTACACAAGTGAGAAAAAGAAATGTTTAAGTGAGCAAGTATTAGTTAATGTAAATTAATATATCATATATATAATTATACATTAAATTATTAAATCAACACTTGATTTAATAATCCGGCTATATCACATACAACCGACTAATAGGAAATGTATCAACTTATCGAATCAACACTTGATCCTATAACCCGGCCATATCTCATATAACCGACCGATATCACATATCGCGAGAATAGAATACGGTATCACCTACGTGTATTAATCTCGGTCCTGCATATATCACATATGTGCTTCTACTTCGTTCGCATGAACCAGGAAACCTCTGTGTAGGACTCTAAAGACTCGTCAATACGCCGGCAGTAGGTGATGATCATATCAAACACCCACAATCTGCAAGCGGTCTGCTAAATGTAAATGCCACCCGGGTATTGAGCGATCAAAATATCAACAAGCAAGCCTGCTCATACTCCTGTGAATCCAATCAAGTAACACTACCGTACAGTCCTGTCTCTTCGTCTGATATGTCGCATATCTCAGCCTGGGGATGGTATAACGTCAGACCCCAATAGCCTAATAAGTCATACCGATGCAAGGTCCATAACAGTTCGAGAAACTACTGATAACACTTACCAGTAGATCTTAGAAACCCTGGCCAAGGATTTCCTGTTATGGCCAATCAAGTATAGCGCAACATCAACCCCCAATACCGGGAGAGACGAAATCCCTTCCTATCGCTCATTGCCTCCATGTGACTCGGGACTATACCCAAAAACCATCGTTTTGCACGATCTCTTGAATGTGGTAAGGTGGAAATCAAAGCATAGTGGGAATCACACAAGACTCTATGACGATCTCGGGTCGACAGACTAACCTGTACCAATGTCACCAGAGAACTGATATCTGACGATAGGTATAATACCATCTAGGAGTTCTCGGCGAGTCCGTCCAGTGTACCCAGTCTCCACTGAGCACCCGTATACCATCTTTGATGTCAAACACCAATGGATATGGGATCATCCATCGCCCATCATATGGGTCGAGAAGCGTATACGCTAGTCTACTCTGGAGTATCGATGCCCTGTCTCGATACTCTCACGACTAGGAACAATTGAAGGATGTACTTACGGACTACCATTGCCCCACTAGTATGATCTGCATCATAATCCTGGTAGTCAAGTACTCATCCTAAGGGCTTTATCAACATGTAATAGAGAGACAATAAGCATACATGTTAAGATAAAGAGCAACCAGATAGCATACTATCATGTCGAACAAAAAAGTCCTCCCTATATATGTCCAAGCATCCACTATAATATACATCATATGTATAATAATGGCCTCTATGGCATACATAAAACTAACAATCTCCCACTTGCACTAAGTCCATTTATTGTAGTATCTCATACCCAACGCCCCATAAAAGTCTCTCTAAGGAAAAGCCTCTGTGAGTGGATCCGCCGTGTTATCTTTCGCGTCAACTCTTCTGACCTCGATCCCCTGGAGATCAACCATCTCCCTGATCAGGTGATACTTGCCTCAGAATATGTCTGGATCGCTGATGGGACCATCGTTCCAAGACCAAAGCCATAACTCTATTGTTGTCACAATAACAGTTATTGGACGCTCAATGGTAGGAACCATGTTCATCTCATGAACAAGAAATATCCAGACATCCACTTTAGTAGTATCGTTGGTAGCGATGTATTCAGCCTTCATCGTCTAGTATGTCACGGTATCTAGCTTGGAACTCTTCCAACATACCATCCCTCCACTGAGGGTAAAGACAATTCCTGTGACTGACTTTCAGTCGACCTTATCACTCTGGAAGCTTGAATTGGTAAGGACTCCCACTGGAGTTCACCGTTACCAAAACCCCAAGAACATTTATTTAGTGCTTCTCAAGTACTTAAGAATGTCCTTCATAGTTGTCCAGTGATTCTCCCAAGATCCGATTGATTCTTGATCACTACTCCTAGTGAGTCAGCTACATCTGGTCTGGTACACAATATCGCATACATAATGGAGCCTACTGCCGAAGCATAGGTTATCCCTTGCACGTGAGCTCTCTCCAAATCAGTCTTGGAAGACTTCATTTTGGAGAGAGTAATTCCTAAGTAAGTGGGCGAACCACCACGCTTAGAATCTTCCATACTAAACCCTTTTAGTAAGGTGTTAATGTACCTAGATTTGGGACACTCCCAACATCCACTTAGATCTATCACCATAGATCATAATCCACAAGATGTAGTAGGTATCATCCAGATCTTCCATGGAGAATCCTTGTGATAAGAGGAGCTTGACCGAGTGTAGCATAGGAAACCATTTCCTATCAAGAGTATGTCATCTACGTACAATACGTGGAAGACAACCCATCTATGTATAATACGTGGAAGACAACCTTACTCTCTACAACCTTCTTGTATATACAAGGTCCATCTACCTTTTTGATGAAGTCAAACACTTTGACTGCCACATCAAAACAGATGTTCCAACTCCGTGATGCGTGCTTTAATCCTAATAGACTTAAGCATAGCCACTGAAGAAAAGATTTCATCATAAACCACTCCTGGTTATTGACGATAGCCTTTTACTACAAGTTTAGCTTTGAAAGTCTCAACTTTTCCATCCACACTAAGAATCTTCTCAAGATCCATTTGCTCCCGATGGGTTTTACCCCTTCAGGTGCAACATTCAAAATCATACTTTGTTGGTGTACATGGATTCCATCTTTGATCGCATAGCATTCAGCGATTTCACAGAGTCGCCAGTCGTGATGGCCTGCCTGAACCTGGTTGGGTCATCATCTACCATGATGCAATCCTCGCTCCCACCTTCACCGAGGAAACCGTAGTATCTCTCAGGTGGATGAGGAACCCTACCAGATTCGCGAAGAGGCTGAGGTTCGTTGGAGACTATTGAATCCTTTGGTTTTACCAAATCATCAGTTGTTAGTTTGTCTAGCTGGAACTCCTTCCAGTTCTACCTCATGACCACTAATTTCTTCATAAGAAATTCCTTTGCTAAAAAGGTGGCATGCTGAGAAACAAAACACCTTTTGCTCCTCAATATGGTAGAAGATATTCCCTCGTAAATATTTGGGATATCTAACAAACTTACAGAACTGACCTTGCCTCGAGTTTGTCCGGATTTTGCTTTTCAACATAGGCCGGAAACCCCATATCTTAACTCCTTTAAGACATGGTCTCTTCCCATTCCATATCTCATATGGAGTGGTAGGCACTGATTTGGATGGAACCCCATTCAATAGGTATGCAGCTTCTCAAGTGCAAAACACCAAAAGGAATCAGGTAACTCAGCGGTACTCATCATAGAGCGCGCCATATCTCATAGGGTGCGATACCTCCGCCGCGACACACCGTTGTGCTGTGGTGTATACGAAGGAGTAAGCTGAGAGAGAATCGCATTCTCCTTTTAGAAACTCCAGGAACTCCATGCACAAGTATTCTCTCCCTAGATCACATCGAAGGACTTAATACTTCTACCGGTCTGGTTCTTCACTTCAAGCTTATATTCCTTAAATTTCTCAAAAATTTCAGACTTATGTTTCAACAGGAACATATGTCAGAATCTTGAGAGAAGATCAGTGAATATAATGAAGTACGAAGAACCAACCTTGGCATTTGTAGACATAGGATCGTATATATCATCATGTATCCATCCCAAGAGTTCAGTAACTCTTTCTCTATTTCGAGTAAATAGATTTTAGGTCATTTTACCTTTGAGACACGACTGGCAAGTATCATAAGATGAAAATTCGAACAAATTCTCATATACATCCTTATGTAACTTAGCTAGTCGTGTCGCATTGGTATGACCTAGTCTACAATACCACAAGAAGGATTCATACATTTCTGAACTACTCCTCTTATGTGTGTTCTAGATATTTTGAACTGTGGTTTGATTTAGAACGTATATGCTATTATATAACGTGCCTGATCCAATCAACTCTTGATTCAGGAAAATATGCACAACATTATCCTGCAATAAAAAATTATATCCTTCTTTAACTTAATAAAGAATCTGATGTAATGTTGTATATCAGGTTCGGTATCTAATAACATTTATTCAGAATCAATGTATTTACCATTTGATAATACAAGGTGATATTTGCCAACTGACTTGGCTGCAACAATTGCACCATTATCTAACACTTAGAGACATATCACCATTTCCCAGTTCTCTACCTTTCTGTAGCCCATGTAACAGATTACATATGTGGGATCCTGATCCGGTATCTCATACCTAGGATGTAGAGGATACTGAGAAACAGTTCTCGGTAATGAACACACCCGAAGAAAATGCATCAACATGCTCTTTCTTCGATTGGGTGGCATGGGAATCCTGGTATTCCCCTATTTCCTGCTCGGGCTTATAACGGTTATAAGATAGAGCGGAACCAACGTTCTCCAGCTCAGTATAATAAGCAGGTTCGGTCAATGCATCCATATTATTATCTTGATTAAGGCGTGACATGGTTGCTACCAGGAGAGAGAGAGAGAAGAAAACACTCCCCGTGCACTCTTGCAAAATTAGATTGGTTATTATTTTATCTAATCAGGATGGCTTCCACTGTTTTTATCAAATCTTCCTTCAACCCCTAAAAGGTAAGACTGGCTAGGATTAATTACACCCTACACGTTCGCCAATCTTTCATCCAAGCCAGTGTCGGTACTTTGAGGGAAATTCCCCGTGCTTTCGCACGGGCCTAATTAAAATAAATCTTGTTTTCCCAGGGGCGTAACCCCGTTAACACCTTTCTAGACACCTATTTGATCGGCTAATCATAATGTGTAAAACTCTTCTAGGAGTAACTCTTACTCGCAGTGGGTATCGGGATCCAACTATCTCATAGAAGGTATGCAATCTCATTGCAAATTTCAACACTTGAAATTCCCGATAATATTTTACCCCTAGTGACTTATGACCTTAACTATGGTCAACAAATCATAAGCACTAGTCAAGTTCGACCCGTCATTTCCTGATTAATTAGACCCACCCACATGACCCTTAACTATGGTCAACAAAGTCATATGATTGTCATAATTAATCGCATCATATGCTGTGTAGGTTGACATCACTTAGCTACCGCACACTACGCCTTAACTATGGTCAACAAACATAGCATGAATACTAAGTACTCTACTTCTTAAAAGGACGGAGGGTCACGCAGGTTTTTAAGAAAACCTTTTGCGTAATGAACTTGATATCGTTGTAGAATCGAATGATTTTGAAAAGGAGTGTTTTTTAGGCTTTTACTAGTTTTGCTAAAGAGGTCATTCCCGGTGAAGGGATCTTGGCTCTTTCCTTATCGAATGAGGTGCATGATATTTCACAAATACCACTATGCAAAGCATGAACTAAAAAAGCAATCAAAAGACAAACCGAGTGGGTTGTAGCATCTGCCAGTTTCGCTAAAGAGGTCACTCCCGGTGAAGAGATCTCGGCTCTTTCCTTATCGAATAAGGTGCTGGATATTCTACAAGGAATATCGCTATGTAAAGCAAGAACTAGAGCTACCAGTTTTAAAATAAGTTTCTACAACATCTTTAGATTTCTTTTATTTCATTAATCTCATTAATGAAGTCCCATCAATTTATGCTTCTTAAGCATCATAGAAAAAACGAAAGCAGCAATATTTATTATATATCATATATATAATATAAGCATTCGTCTCATCATATAAAGTGATCACATCACAGAATATCAGCAACATAAAAACACATATGAAATATTGGATATACTAGGAATTCCGTGTTTTAATTAAGCCAATAAAAAACGCGGATTCCACGGTCGTTATGAGTATCCAACCCACATCCATATACCCCTACGAGAGCGGCAAGCAATCCTACCAATTCTAAAGTTAGGAGACCCAGTCTCGACTCCTCGAGATGGTCTTCCACTGGACCTTAGAACCCGGTTACTTGTGCTCTCCTCCTTAGGTCTACCCTAATGCGGAAAAGAAAATAATATACATCAATTGTGACAGCATCCTCAACCCGGAGGTGCCCCAATAAAAGAATGTTACATACAAGCTTTTACATGAATGAAAATGAAAAACTCTCATCTCACATCAAAAACCCCGCCTATTCAAAACACGACGATCTAATATAACATATCACAGCAACACATAATATCACATATCATCAATGTAAGTAAATATGCGTATTCTAATTGTCGTTGATGTATAGCAACGAAACTGGCGATACACCACATATTACACTTACGATCGCAGAAAAGAAAGTGAAAAACTACAACAATTAGAATCCACAACCACCTTAGATATCATAAATCCAATGTATCACATAATTTGGATTTCATGCCTAACCAAATGAATTCCTTAGACATCACATGCCTAACAATTATAAACCTCGTATTTTAGTCTCGATATTGAAAACACTTTTCAATAACCAGTCGAGTAATTCAACAAGATTCCTGACAACCTGATCGAATGCTCGTCGAAAACTTTAGTAGACGTCCGCACCCCCGGTACCGTCGATGAAGTACACTTAGGCGGAACACCGCGTCCGCAAGCATCCGAACGGATGCTTTTGGGGACGGGGTTCTCCTACAGTCACTTGGTCGGGGATATGTGGCATGGCTATCTAGTAAGGTTACCCGGCGAGTATCCGTGTACGCTACGTGATTACGACGGACTTTTGATCCACATCAAAATCCCGTGGCAACCGATCAAATGAGACTAAATTGCTAGATTTATAAAATTCAAATTAGTTTTCACAAAACTAAATATGTGGATTCCAAATATTGTATCACAATCATAGATAGCTAGACGATATTAAACTTTTCGATCGAATCAACAAACGCCCAAAATTTCCCAAAGAGCTCAACACTTGAGCGGAGTTTAAAAAATACCCAGAACATGCCACAGCACCTATGAACCATCCGTAGAAGGGCCGACCCATGCCTCACTCATGTCGCCGCGGAACTGCCGCAAACCCTAGGGTATGACCTCAGTTCCGCGATCCAAAAAGTTGAGTTTGGGTATCATTCTTCTAGAGGGTCCACAGAATCGCTTGCATGATTTTCTGAAGATTTTAAACACGGAAAAATCCAACTCTTGGAAAATTTCCAGCGAGGGAAAAATTGGGTTATTGATATCCGTTCGAACATTTTAACGTCGTCTAAATAACCTGAAATGATGTTAGAATTACGACTACGAAACACTCCGAATTGCCTTTGTACAAAAATAACATCATATGCAAATTTAGCAAAAACAAGCAACGCCTGAAATACCAAAACCCAGAGCCTGGAACACCACAAGAATTTGAAGCCAAGAACCAAGAGAAGGGTCGGCCATGCTGGAATTTCTCTTCATGTCGCCGGCCAAATTACTGCGATGGGGGGTCAAATTTTTGTGGTGTTCATGTTACATCTCATATAACATTCTGCAATTGCCTAAAAAAAATTTTGACACTATTTTAAAAACGACAAAAACTGGGTTTTAGTTTCGGGTGTCTCAGAGTTGTTTCGTAATTCTACAAACATCATCTAATTCTCTATCATGGCTCTGAAACCACTGTAGGGTTCCCTAGGCGACCGCTGGGTATCGGGAGGCATCGTCCATGCCAATTTCAAAAATTTGCCGTATTAAAGAACCCTAACCTAGAATCTTAACTGGAGATTTAGACGAAACAACAATGTAAACAACTTTACATCTAAGTGAATAAGGAATACAACCTTTGTAGACCGGTCCTTCACTTCTAAAACTCCATGTAGTAGTCCCTTCGCTCCAAGTAGTGAACTTTACATACAAGCTTGCTCGAAATCTTCAAGGCCAAAGATGATCTACGTCGAGGAGACTCAAGCTCATGCTACCTCTTCATTAATGGTAAATTAGTGAAGCAAACACCCTAAACTAAATGGCTAATATAGTAGAGGATGACGAAATAGGAATTTTTCTCACTTTCGATTTATTTTTCTCACAATATTTCTTCACTTTGAGAAAAGCTAGCAAGCTTTCTTATGAGGAAGAAGAAGATGAAGTGGAGATGAGAATAAAAACTCATGAGGTGAGAATAGCAACCATGGGTAAGTTAGTGTCATACACTAACTCATGTAGATATTAAACCATGGCTAACAATAATGGTTAGGTTAATAAATATCTATAAGTAAAACAAAATTAGTGGACTTGATCAATGGTTCCACAAGCTTCTACAAGCTTGAACTATGTGACTAATTTCTAACAAATTTCGATTAACTTTAAATAAATAAAACCTAACATTAACATAAGCATGGTGTGAGTCTCATACACCCATGTAGCATGTGGCATCAAGCATGACACAAAATAATGTACATTAATATATATCACATATATACTAAGTGTACACAAGTGAGAAAAATAAATGTTTAAGTGAGCAAATATTAGTTAATGTAAATTAATATATCACATATATAATTTTACATTAAATTATTAAATCAACACTTGATTTAATAATCCGGCTATATCACATACAACCGACTAATAGGAAATGTATCAACTTATCGAATCAACACTTTATCCGATAACCTGGCTATATCTCATATAACCGACCGATATCACATATCGTGAGAATAGAATACGGCATCACATACACGTATTAATCTCGGTTCCGCACATATCACATATGTTCTCCTACTTCGTTTCGCATGAACTAGGAAACCTCTGTGTAGGACTCTAAAGACTCGTTAATACGCCGGCAGTAGGTGATGATCATATCAAACACCTACAAGTCGCAAGCGGTCTGCTAAACGTAACGTCCACCCGGGTATTGAGCAATCAGAAGATCAACAAGCAAGCATGCTCATACTCCTGCAAATCCAATCAAGTAACACTACCGTACAGTCCGGTCTCTTCGTCTGATATGTTGCATATCTCGGCCTTGGGGTGGTATAACGTCAGACCCCAATAGCCCGATAAGTCATGCCGATACAAGGTCCATAACGGTTTGAGAAACTACTGATAACACTTACCAGTAGATCTCAGCAACCCTGGCCAGGGATTTCCTGTTATGGCCAATCAAGCATAGCGCAATATCAACCCCCAATACCAGGAGAGACAAAATCCCCTCCTATCGCTCAATGCCTCCATGTGACTCAGGACTGTACCCAAATACCACCGTTTTGCACGATCTCTTGAATGTGATAAAATGGAAATCAAATCACAGTGGGAATCACACAAGACTCTATGACGATCTCGGGTCGACAGACTAACCTGTACCAGTGTCACCAGAGAACTGCTATCTGACGATAGGTATAATACCATCTAGGAGTTCTCGGCGAGTCCTCCAGTGTACCCAGTCTCCACTGAGCACTCGTATACCATCTCTGATGTCAAACACCAATGGATATGGGGTCATCCATCGCCCATCATACGGGTCGAGAAGCGTATACGCTAGTCTACTCTGGAATATCGATGCCCCATCTCGATACTCCCACGATTAGGAACAATTGAAGGATGTACTTACCGACTACCATTGCCCCACTAGTATGATCTGCATCATAATCCTGGTAGTCAAGTACTCATCCTAAGAGCTTTATCAACATGTAAAAGAGAGAAAATAAGCATACATGTTAAGATAAAGAGCAACCAGATAGCATACTATCATGTCGAGCAAGAAAGTCCTCCCTATATATGTCCAAGCATCCACTATAATATACATCACATGTATAATAATGGCCTCTAGAGCATACATATAACTAACAATTTCTAGCTTTGGGTCTCCATGGAAATACATATAAAGCCTAAAGACCATCGGATGTTAACCCATCTCGAACAGATGCGGCTCTGACTTCCATGGGTGTAACACCCAGCCCTTTTATACCAATAAATCGTATCTCTCTTTAACTTATACAGTTTATTTTTTATTATTTATTTTATTTATAATTATTAATTTATTTTTATCCATTTACCCCATTATATTTCGTTAAGCCATTCTCTTATTACTTAATTTATTTTTATTAAAACCCACAACAAATCCCTCAGTCCAACTCTTTTTTTACCTTCTATTATATTCTAAACCTCAAGCCCATTCTTTAAATAAAGTTGTTTTTCTTTTCTTTTAAGCCCAACCATCCTTTCTATTAAATTCTTTTAAATTCTTTCTTTTCTCACCAGCGTGGGCCACTCCCACTTCCCTTTAATTCTTTTTATATTTTTTTAGCCCAGCAGTCCCCGGCCCACTTCCTATAATTTCCATTGATTTTTTCTTTTAAATTCATCGGCCCAATCCCTGGCCCAGCAGCCCACACCCCCTTTGCCAACCCGACCCGGCCCGCTCTTCATCTTCTCCAACGGCTCTCCCGCTAAATTCCCGCGCGCGATCCACCTTCTCCGCCGCCTCCCTCGCCCACGCTCGCGATCTTGTCGCCCCCGCTCTTGCACGTTACATCGCGACGCGCTCCCCAATCTCCCTTATCTCCTTCACACCTCACTCCCCTCTCGTTTTCCCAAAATCCCTCATCTCTCTCCCTCTCGAAACCTTACCGACCCATTGCTCCGATCACTCGTCGCCCTTCGACGACGACGGCGAACCTCGTCGTCGACCCTCTTTCATCCTCCCTTGTCCTCTACGACTCCACCCGACCCAAAATCCCCGAGCATCCTCACCAGCACCCCGAGCTCCTCTTCCTCCTCACACAACCCCACTCCTCTCTCTCTCTCTCCACGCACCCGAGCCGACTCCCGCCTCACCGCCGATCAAGCTCCGCCGTCACCCCATCATCATCATCGTCGTCGTCGCCATCGTCTTTGTGCTCTGCTTCTCTCTCAGCCTCTCATTTCCTCAGTTACTCTCTCTCTCCCTCGCTCCCAATCTCCCCCTCTCTCAAATCCCTGTCTCTCTCTCTGCAACTCTCAATCTCTCTGTTTCTCTCCCTTCTCACTCTCTCTCTACAACTCTCTCTCTCTCACTCTATATCTCTCTAAATCTCTCACTCTTGATCTCTCTTTCTCACTCTCTGGCTCTCTCTTTCTCTCCCTCTCCTAGCTCTCTCTGTCTCTCTTTCTTATTCTCTCTCTCTATATATATATCACTCTCTCTCTCTCTCTGTGCCCCTCTCAATATCTCTATCTCTCCACAACTCCATCTCTTTCTCTCTCACTCTCCTATCAACCGGCTGATACTACAAATTGCCAAAACCGAGCCTGTGCCTCCAAGTTCAAGCCGAGGCCAAATCTTGTCGTTGTTGCCGAGCATGTGTCGTTGCCGTGCCGCGCGTGTGTCGTTGCCACTGCCGTGTGTCCCAAAACGTCTCCAGACAAGTCCCCACTAGCTACATGCTACTTATTATTAATTACAAATGATAATCGTATATATATTCCATGCTTTACCTTCTGTTAAAATATTACGACTCAACTGTTCGATGCGTGTTCCCTATGAAAATTCTCGTTTAAATTGACGGCACTCACTTGTATAGCTTGGCCCGTAACCCTATGATTCTAGTGTGTGAATTTTATTAGAAAATATGGCCGTTAAAGATTAAAACAACTACTCTCAAGTTTAACCGTAAAACTGAAATTTTCTTGTACCTGAAAACTAATAAAATCGCCATAAATTATATACACACTGTAATAATGCGTTCGAGGGCTCAAATCGAAGCCAACTCGACGAACTTTAACCCTATACTAGTTTCTAGATATTCCTGTACTTAAACTGTGTTGATATTTGGATCGGAGTGCGACTCTGGACTGCAGTCCAGAGCGAATCCAGTTGTTGCTTGCTGTTCCGTAATGGGTACCACAGGATTTCCTTAACTCGTAGGTTGCGGAACTCTGCTGTTTATTGTAGGTGAACCTGTTAGATAGACAACACAAGTGGTTTGATTCTTTTTCGTTATCATTTGTTATTTCATCTGCAATTTAAAAGATCGGGACGCATAACAGTCCCAACAGAATCAGAACTGACATATTGGTATTGAATAGTGTATATCTCCTGACGTACAGACGCGATTGAAGATCCGTATGTTGAGTTGAAAACCTTACTGAAAACCCTAGATTTCATCCAACTGTAACGTTGCTAAAATCTGATCCCAACTGGGATTAAAATGCGTTGCGAAACGGATTCCTGATTCTGAAACCAGATTTCCAGCCGTGAACGCTTAAAATGAAATGGCTATAATTAGTGATCCTAAAATCCGATTAGCATGAAACTAAATTATATGGATAGATAACTGAACATACTAATTATTACCTGTTTATCGTTTCGCTAAACTGTACACGTACGTTTCATGATAAATCGTGCAAGTGATAGAATACTATTTTATGACACCCTAATCATGCTTCATATACTGTTTACGTATCATATCATACCCATATCATTGCAGTGATAACCTAGTGATATCGTGCATTTACCCAGTATTAGATTTTAGTGATGATTGTGGCAAGTACGTCAGTGTTCGTGTATCCGTGAATAAGTGAAAGTGATACGTACTTGTACACAATCAGTGACCCTATTATTCTATTGCATTGTCGACGTCTGTGGGATGCGTGTACGTGTGACTATAAGTGGTATGGGACACTTATGGAAGCACTTGCACGGGTGTCACAGATAAGGCACCAGATACTGCCATTTATCTTAGGTATTAGTCGGGACGTGCTTGATGGAGGTCCTGCCTCCAGTTCTCGCGCAGACTTGTCACGGATCGATTAGTATTTAGGGTTATGGTTAGCGTTTGATGTAGACCACGGGGTGTGGGGTAGTTTAAGTGTGAGTTCAACAGAATCTCGGGAGTCCCATGCCGGCTTATATATTTAGGGAGATATATGGAGATTTACAGGGTATGTGATTATCACCGTGATATACATGTTGGGCCCGTGGTCCCTTGCCCTTGGGTTCTACCCTTGGGTGGAGGACACTCGTGAGTGGTTGACTCTCACACTTGGACTGACGATAGGCTTAGTGACCTGTACAGTGAGACTTAGAGACTGATAGGGATACTGGCATTGATATATCTTATTTACTGTGTTGACATACGTGGCATATCGTTCTACTGCTTTTACTGTTCCGCTGCATTGATTACTGCACATTCATATTCATGCTGTCATTGATTTACTGTTTCATATATCTATTACCACTGTTAGAATTGTCACATGATTTTAAATATATTATATTGCTATTGTGTCGCTCTGACGACCTGAGTATGCATGCTCAGTGTGAGGAGAAGATTTAGCCTGGACCAGGACTAGACGTATATTACAGACATCTCAATTTGATATCCAGAGTTATATCTATATTTGTCCCCCCCTCAGGTCAGTTCTTTGCATTGTTTCCTTCAGTTACTGCATCTCTATTTACCTGCGCATTATTTACTGTTTACCATGAAAAACTAGAAGCCGAAGTGTGACTACGGCAGGACATTTCCTTGACCGTAGGAGCATGGCTGGCCTTGTCTACCCTCGTATTCCGTATTTTGGGAAGCGGGGCGTAACATGGTTTAGTTGGTATCAGAGACAGGTTTTGCTTCGATTGGGATTGCAGTTTTCCGTGTATAGCTTGGCAATCTAGGCCGCTCCTTGGTTTAGGTCGTAAACTTGTCATTCTTGTTCCATATTCACTTTGGGTGTTCTACTATCCATTTCACTAGGGTTTCGGGTCACTTGACAAGGTTACGTGGTTGCAATTGCTCTGTCATACCCTGTTTAAGTGACTTAAAGTCATATGGTTGATTCTCCACTTGTAAAAAATTCATCATCTCTGATATTCTTGAATCTTTGCCCTATCCATATTATATTTTGACTAGTTTGGCTTGTGACTTATATCATTCTCAAAATTGTTGTCTCAGGATCATGTCTTCCAACGACTCTTCATCTATATCCGCTTCCCAGAATCAGACCGTTGAGATTCTGAGTGTACTGCCAGGTTTGAAGGAAGCCCAGGAGCGAACAAATGACTTGTTAGCTGAAGGACTGAGAAGGCAGGTGAATCAGGCACCAGCGGGAGTCTCAAATCATAAAGGGATCCCCGTTAGACGAGGAAAAGAGAAGAAGATGAAGCGTCAATTTGTTTCCCCACGACTGAAGCAACAGAAGACCCCGTGTTGTGGATACTGTAAGAGGCCGGGACATCTTCAGAGGGATTGTCTCCGCGCCCAAGGAAAATATCTGATTTGTGGATCCAGCGAACATCTCATCAACGGTTGCCCAGAAAGGAAAGAACTACTAGGAGGAAACTCGTCCACACTCCCCACTTCTGCCAAGTGAGGATTACTGCGTAGTTCGAACTTCGAGGATAAGGCGGACCCAGCCCAGGAATCAACTCGCGTGACGAAAATGCAGCGGTCTAGCAGTCCAATAGGAATTTTCATGTTTTCTAATTTCAGTAATAAAGTTGCCATCCTCTTATAAATATTTCTTTCCGTTTGAAATCTTGTATCCGTCGAACTTTTAGTTGAATGTAATGAAACTTTGAATCGTAATATATGTATCATTCTCTTGTCCTTTCCCTTATTCATACTATCCATTATCACAGCACTTTTATCCTGATTTTTCAGTTCCTGCCACCGTATACCTCTCTATACTTCGTATCTTGAGCTATTTTCTTAATGTACTCCACTGTCCAATCATGACACTTTCTTTTCAGGCCATGGCCCATCCTGGAGCAGCGCCGCATCTAGATGAGGATGCGCAGTCATGCGTTTCCTTAGACCGCACGCTGATGAGTTATGACGATGAGATCAACGGTCCCCAGGTCAATTTCGGAAACAACGATTCAGAGGACGAAGGAGTAGCCGCCCCAGAGTTTAACATGATAGACGATTCCGACGAAGAGGAAGAAGACCCTGAAGAGAACCCGATAGAGGAAGATCCGATAGAAGAAAATCCAGTGGAGGAAAATCCCATGGAAGATAATCCAGAAGGAGAGAATCACTTGGAATCAGACCTCGATGAAGAAGCTTCAGCCGAGGAAGAAGGACCAGAAGGACAAGACCCTGCTGTGGAAGGACTCCCAATGGCGGTCCCCGCAAGGCGATATGGGAATGGACGCCCCTACCTGAGCGCGCGAGCCTACCGCAACCTGCTGAACCTCCGCAACCGCGACTGACGGGATTTCTTTTAGATGTTTTCTTATCTGGCCAATTAAATCTGTGTATAGATTAGGGCCACCTTTTATCTTTGAGAATGCTTTGTTTATAATCTTCTGGAATGAAATAAAATTGCTGACTTCGCAAATCTTTCGATCTTCTTAGTTCGCGTGCTGCTTGATTTTTTCCTTATGTACAATTATTCTTCCTACTGAGGTCTGTCTACACTTACTCCTTACCTTGCTTTAACTCTTACTGAGATTAACTAGTACCACACCCGATCTTTTAAAGATCCACTCTTCATCCTCTGTCTGTGCCCCTCTGAGATCCTTCTGGGAGGAGAACATATCTTGTGAAATTTTCGAGTTCGTTAATCCTTCAAATCTTTGATTCATAAGATATACTGACCGTCGTTCTCCCCATAGTTTCTTCTAGTAGTCCTTTGTTGATCACCCTTATTTCCTGTGCTGACCAAATCCCTATCTCCTTGATTTTCAGCCTAAAGCCGCCATACTCCAACTTTTGAATGATCCACACTTCCTTATAATCATTACCCTAGCTAGCCTATACATTTTTCTGTTCTTCCTATTACCCTAACTATATATAGGGACAGTGTTATTCAAAAAATTTAGTTTTCATTATTTTGGTCTGTGTTATTGATTACTCCATTTTTTGTATTTTAAGTACATTATTATTATTCTTCTTTTCAGTAGCGCGACCTTACACCGCGCATATTTTGTTGCACGTTTCTTATTTTCACGATATGAGTTTTCTAAGTTATTTTAAAACTATTTGATCGATACATCATCCTAAAATGTTTTAACCGACAAATCTTTCACTATTTCATTGTCGTTACTTTATTTTCGAGTATTGTGCATATGGTTCTATCAACAATGTTTGTGCCTTACACTTACTATTTCTGATGTATTACTTTTGATATACTTACATGTGCATATAATTGAGTTTTGATTTTATCGAGTACGTCTCGAATATCATTGTTCATTATTGTTGTTATTGCTATTCTTATATATATATAGGTTGCCTTTGTAGTTGTTCCGGTCTTATACTTATTTAAACCCATACATTTGTATGTTGTTCTTACATATATAAATCTTCAAATTTCGTTATCTGCCTATTTCAAATAAAGAATTATGTGTTAGTTTGCAATATAATTGCTTTTGTCTATGTTTGTATAACTTATTGTTTATTTTAAATTTCGAGGACGAAATTTTTTTAAGGGTGCTATGATGTAACACCCAGCCCTTTTATACCAATAAATCGTATCTCTTTTTAACTTATACAGTTTATTTTTTATTATTTATTTTATTTATAATTATTAATTTATTTTTATCCATTTACCCCATTATATTTCGTTAAGCCATTCTCTT
This sequence comes from Agapanthus africanus, assembly GCA_030015575.1. Taxonomy (NCBI): domain Eukaryota; kingdom Viridiplantae; phylum Streptophyta; class Magnoliopsida; order Asparagales; family Amaryllidaceae; genus Agapanthus; species Agapanthus africanus. The sequence continues at coordinate 84,369,091 of JASDDO010000026.1, read as the reverse complement.
ATTACTTAATTTATTTTTATTAAAACCCACAACAAATCCCTCAGTCCAACTCTTTTTTACCTTCTATTATATTCTAAACCTCAAGCCCATTCTTTAAATAAAGTTGTTTTTCTTTTCTTTTAAGCCCAACCCTCCTTTCTATTAAATTCTTTTAAATTCTTTCTTTTCTCACCAGCCTGGGCCACTCCCACTTCCCTTTAATTCTTTTTATATTTTTTTAGCCCAGCTCTTCTGCCCAGCAGTCCTCGGCCCACTTCCTATATTTTCCATTGATTTTTTCTTTTAAATTCATCGGCCCAATCCCTGGCCCAGCAGCCCACACCCCCTCTGCCAACCCGACCCGGCCCGCTCTTCATCTTCTCCAACGGCTCTCCCGCTAAATTCCCGCGCGCGATCCACTTTCTCCGCCGCCTCCCTCGCCCACGCTCGCGATCTTGTCGCCCCCGCTCTTGCACGTTACACCGCGACGCGCTCCCCCATCTCCCTTATCTCCTTCACACCTCACTCCCCTCTCGTTTTCCCAAAATCCCTCATCTCTCTCCCTCTCGAAACCTTACCGACCCATTGCTCCGATCACTCGTCGCCCTCCGACGACGACGGCGAACCTCGTCGTCGACCCTCTTTCATCCTCCATTGTCTTCTACGACTCCACCCGACCCAAAATCCCCGAGCACCCTCACCAGCACCCCGAGCTCCTCTTCCTCCTCACACAACCCCACTCCTATCTCTCTCCACGCACCCGAGCCGACTCCCGCCTCACCGCCGATCAACCTCCACCGTCACCCCATCATCATCATCGTCGTCGTCGCCATCGTCTTTGTGCTCTACTTCTCTCTCAGCCTCTCATTTCCTCAGTTACTCTCTCTCTCCCTCACTCCCGATCTCCCCCTCTCTCAAATCCCTGTCTCTCTCTATACAACTCTCAATCTCTCTGTTTCTCTCCCTTCTCACTCTCTCTCTACAACTCTCTCTCTCTCTCTCACTCTATATCTCTCTAAATCTCTCACTCTTGATCTCTCTTTCTCACTCTCTGGCTCTCTCTTTCTCTCCCTCTCCTTGCTCTCTCTGTCTCTCTTTCTTATTCTCTATATATATATATATATCACTCTCTCTCTCTCTCTCTCTCTGCCCCTCTCAATATCTCTATCTCTCCACAACTCCATCTCTTTCTCTCTCACTCTCCTATCAACCGGGCGATACCACAAATTGCCAAAACCGAGCATGTGCCTCCAAGTTCAAGCCGAGGCCAAATCTTGTCGTTGTTGCCGCGCATGTATCGTTGCCGTGCCGCGCGTGTGTCGTTGCCACTGCCGTGTGTCCCAAAGCGTCTCCAGGCAAGTCCCCACTTGCTACATGCTACTTATTATTAATTACAAATGATAATCGTATATATATTCCATGCTTTACCTTCTGTTAAAATATTACGACTCAACTGTTCGATGCGTGTTCCCTATGAAAATTCTTGTTTAAATTGACGGCACTCACTTGTATAGCTTGGCCCGTAAGCCTATGATTCTAGTGTGTGAATTTTATTAGAAAATATGGCCGTTAAAGATTAAAACAACTACCCTCAAGTTTAACCGTAAAACTGGAATTTTCTTGTACCTGAAAACTAATAAAATCGCCATAAATTATTTACACACTGGAATAATGCGTTCGAGGGATCAAATCGAATCCAACTCGACGAACTTTAACCCTATACTAGTTTCCAGATATTCCTGTACTTAAACTGTGTCGATATTTGGATCCGAGTGCGACTCTGGACTGCAGTCCAGAGCGACTCCAGTTGTTGCTTGCTGTTCCGTAATGGGTACCACAGGATTTCCTTAACTCGTAGGTTGCGGAACTCCACTGTTTATTGTAGGTGAACCTGTTATCTAGACAACACAAGTGGTTTCATTCTGTTTCGTTATCATTTGTTATTTAATCTTCAATTTAAAAGATCGGGACGCATAACAGTCCCAACAGAATCAGAACTGACATATTGGTATTGAATAGTGTATATCTCCTTACGTACAGACGCGATTGAAGATCCGTCTGTTGCGTTGAAAACCTTAATGAAAACTCTAGATTTCATCCAACTGTAACATCGCTAAAATCTGATCCCAACTGGGATTAAAATGCGTTGCGAAACGGATTCCTGATTCTGAAACCAGATTTCCAGCCGTGAACGCTTAAAATGAAATGGCTATAATTAGTGATCCTGAAATCCGATTAGCATGAAACTAAATTATATGGATAGATAACTGAACATACTAATTATTACCTGTTTATCGTTTCGCTAAACTGTACACGTACGTTTCATGATAAATCGTGCAAGTGATAGAATACTATTTTATGACACCCTAATCATGCTTCATATACTGTTTACGTATCATATCATACCCATATCATTGCAGTGATAACCTAGTGATATCGTGCATTTACCCGGTGTTAGATTTTAGTGATGATTGTGGCAAGTACGTTAGTGTTCGTGTATCCGTGAATAAGTAAAAGTGATACGTACTTGTACACAATCAGTGACCCTATTATTCTATTGCATTGTCGACGTCTGTGGGATGCGTGTACGTATGACTATAAGTGGTATGGGACACTTATGGAAGTGCTTGCACGGGTGTCACAGATAAGGCACCAGATACTGCCATTTATCTTAGGTATTATTCGGGACATGCTTGATGGAGGTCCTGCCTCCAGTTCTCGTGCAGACTTGTCACGGATCGATTAGTATTTAGGGTTATGGTTAGCGTTTGATGTAGACCACGGGGTGTGGGGTAGTTTAAGTGTGAGTTCAACAGAATCTCGGGAGTCCCATGCCGGCTAATATATTTAGGGAGATATATGGAGATTTACAGGGTATGTGATTATCACCGTGATATACATGTTGGGCCCGTGGTCCCTTGCCCTTGGGTTCTACCCTTTGGTGGAGGACACTCGCGAGTGGTTGACTCTCACACTTGGACTGACGATAGGCTTAGTGACCTGTACAGTGAGACTTAGAGACTGATAGGGATACTGGTATTGATATATCTTATTTACTGTGTTGACATACGTGGCATATCGTTCTACTGCTTTTACTGTTCCGCTGCATTGATTACTGCACATTCATATTCATGCTGTCATTGATTTACTGTTTCACATATCTATTACTACTGTTAGAATTGTCATATGATTTTATATATATTATTTTGCTATTTTGTCGCTCTGACGACCTGAGTATGCATGCTCAGTGTGAGGAGAAGATTTAGCCTGGACCAGGACTAGACGTATATTACAGACATCTCGATTTGATATCCAGAGTTATATCTATATTTGTCCCCCCCCTCAGGTCAGTTCTTTACATTGTTTCCTTCAGTTACTGCATCTCTCTTTACCTGCACATTATTTACCGTTTACCATGAAAAACTAGAAGCCGAAATGTGACTACGGCTGGACATTTCCTTGACCGTAGGAGCATGGCTAGCCTTGTCTATCCTCGTATTCCGTATTTTGGGAAGCGGGGCGTGACACTGGGCTCCTCAAAGAAGGGAGTCTGAGCTCAAGGTAAAGTGCCATGGTGTTGCCTAATGCTGAATCATCTAATGGAAATACAGACATACCGGCTTAGAGAGATTAATTGGATGTTGTATCCTACAGTGGTAGGGTTGGGTGATATAGTAAGTACAAAGATACTCGAACCCAGTGACCTGAGTGAACGTGGATCGAAAAGAAATATGCTGACGTAATGGTGCGATGGACTAAACCCAGCACCACAAACCTAATGGATGCCTATATCGATAGGGGTTATGCATGTTTGACGTTAGGTTGAATTTATCTTTACCTAAGGGTGAGATGAAGTGAACGCTCCGAAGCTAGTAAATAAGCCAATCTAAACCATTTCAGCACAAAAAGAAAAGAGAAGTGTGAATATAAAACGAAAAGATGCTTCTCATTCATAGTTCAGAAAGAAGAACTGCATACTGTCAGCTGAGGAGGACTATAAAAGAAACAAAATACAAAATTAAAAGCAATCTCTACTACATCATTCATGAGCTACAGCAGAAAAAAGCTAAAATCGGGACATGGGTTCTCAAACTTAAAAGAAAGTTTGAGTAAAGTATCTTCAACTTCAGCAACCATCTTGTCATACATCTTCTCTCGGATGCAAGTTTTGAGATCACCACCAATGTCCTCCATCCTCTAATATGAGAATATTATTGCTTTCTGTTGGAAGACACGATGCAAGATACTGACGAGATCATCTCTTCGTTTCTTCGAGATCAGGCCCATCAGACATATTGAATGCACATTTCTTCAGCGCCATCGAGTGCCTGGAGCGGCATAGCCTCAAAAAACCCAGGTAAACCTTCCCAGATCGATCCAACGATGATCTTCAAAAGAGCAGAGCGATGAGAGAGTAATCGGCCGTTGTGATCATGGAAGCGACGTATCACATCGGCACATTGAGCGGCAGTGTACTCTTGGCCTTAAAGGCGATCCTGAATGTGAATCTCTTCGTCAAAGACAATTTCCTCGATAGAATATAAACGGTCGGCCATACTACCTGAAAAGGAAACCAGGGAGCATTAATTCGCAGAGTATAAACCAACGTGGGAAGAATCAAACTTGAGACAGACACCTTATGAAAAATCAAAATGTTTTCCTAAGTATGGGATGCGCGACCCATAAAATATGCACTAAGCAAATGGAAGCAAAGGCTTCACTTCAAAAGCAGGGGTGTGCATTGCACTTACCAACTGACGATTGAAGAAGCAAAATCTTCTGTAGGAAGCGAAAGCTTCAACAAGTACGTAAGCACTGAAGAGACAAGTGTGCAACAAAGTTCTTAAAGTACAAAGCGAGAAAATAAAAGTGTCACTTCGATGAAGAGAAGCGGGACCCTATTTATAGGGGTCAAATGTTGGTTTGTTTCCCTTGCATCTAGAGTCAAATCCAGTGGTTTGCGTCTTGACATCGACCAAACCCACATGCAAATCACATGCGTGCAATCGATGGGGGCATTTGTTCGCACCTATTCAAGTACGCATCAATATTAAGTGCACACTTAAAGGAAAGACGACTTTGGCGACGTGCGCACCTATAAACATGTGCATATGATGCATAACATAGGCAGTAACATGTGTGCATCCTTGCCATGCATACTTGATAAAATCATTAAGTGTCATGTACATGTGCAAAACGCGTGTGCGTACGCATTAGCCTAAGGGTAAACTGAAAACTTCAAAACGAGTAAACAAACTAAGCTAAACCATTTTAAGGCAATCAGAAGATAAAGAGATGCAAGTATTATATATATATATATATATATATATATATATATATATATATATTATTCATGAATCAAAATTGTGAAAAGAGATACAATCTGTAAAAGTAGTACAATATATCAAGAAAGGGGAGCTCCCAGCAAGCCTGCAAGATATCTGCTCCTCTCCCCAAGCTCCTTTTCTCTTTCCCCCCAAGAGGATAACAGGGCTTCAGCCTCTTCCTTCTTTCGCCAGTGTTCGGCGAGCTTATTATCTATTAAATGCTTCTCAGCGACGTGGTTCTACACTGCCGCTTCCATAATAGCGACTTTGTTTTCTAAGGCCAGTCCTCTGGCCATAGCTTGGGCAAGTGCTCTATGAAGCATGTGCACCTGATTAGCAGTGGGTATCTGCTCTCTTCTTAAATGTCCAAGTTCCTAGGAAGTTACATCACCCTCCGACTTTTTTCGGATCAACCTTTGCTCTTCGGACTTGACAAGGGCGGCGCATCGTTCAACCTGGTCACTTAGTTCAGCCCTTAATGATGGTGCTTCTGCGGAAGAACGTTTGGACACAAGCTCATGAAGGCAAGCTTCAATTTTCTGATAGTAGTAAGCCCAGGTACAGACCAGGTTTTCCTCATGGTAGATACTGAAAGTACTCAACATGAGATTGACCACTTTGGCAAACTCCTCTGCGGAATATGAGACTCCGTCGTTAAGTTCTGCGACGAGAGCCTTCAATGATTGTTCACTGTTCGCCGCCAATATAGGAGACACACGCTGGGAGAAGGGTCCCACAGGCATAAGCACGCAAGACTCAAAAGGAACTGAACCTGCCGGAGCTGTTATAAGAGATAAGTCAAGATGTGTAGCAGGCTCCTCCAGGTTCTCATCCCTTATAAGTTGACAAACTGCAATCAGAAATCACTCTCATTATGAATATTAATTTATGAAGGGGACTGGAAAAGAACGGGTAAGAGATAAACTTACCAACACTGGACTTAGGAGACGAACACGGGGTTGGGCCATGACCTAGCCTCTCCAAAATAACTCCGGCATCTGTTATGGAAACATCATAAGGAGGAATTAATACATATATAAAAAAATTGTTCACCATGAATGCGGAACATGAAGAGAATGGATTATACCAGTATCATGAGTGGCTTGCTGTCTCCCTCGTGCCTCTTCTCTATATGAGTCAGAAGACGCTTGGACGGATTCCTCGGTAGAGATCGCTGCGGAAAAAGGAAAAATAATAATATAAGTAATACCATTTATCATGGTAAATGCATGAATAAGAGTAGAAGAAGTATACTGTTTGCCGCAAGCGCCTGTATTCTCTCTGCTTCCCGCTCAGCCAATTGTTCGGAGGTAGATAGCGCCGCCCGAAGAATAGCATCATCATCCTCGGCCACTGACTCTACCATGGCCGCTGCAACGTCAACATCTTTCGCAGCTTGTGTTTCCGAGAAAATGGTATCAATGTTCATCCCGCGCTCAAAAATTTCGTCCGAGAGACTTGGGCGTCCTGGTCAGATGCGGTCTTCCGCTTCTTGCGATGCAGCTTAGGAGACCCTCTTCTTCGTTAAAGGTTCCATCGACCAGTGTTTCCCGATTTCTGAATCGGAGGGTGAGTCAGTTGTGGCGGCGTATCTAACTAGTGACCTCGCTTTCGATTCAGGAGAAGGACTGTCAGCTAGTAAAACGTCGTTGGTATATCGGGACCAACCAGAAGACCCAGAAGCAATTGGGGATGGAGCCCGCTTTCTACCGATGACCGTCCTCTTTCTGGTGCTGAGGATAAGTTTCGGTCGGGCACCTCTAAAAGTTTAAGCTGTCCTAAGCTCAGAGATAGCGGGAAAAGCAATTGACACCCTTTCCCAAGGGAAGTAGGAACGATAAACTGCCACTTTAAAAAGAAATCGGACTTCGACGTCTTCATTACGCCGTGACAACCAAGGAATACATGCTTCTAATGCTCAATGACTCCATTCATGAGCGCAGCATACCATGATCTGAAAGAAGATAAAGGGTGAGGGACACGGTCTGTATTGGGGATAGTGAAGCCAGGCCCGGTACTCAGCCTCATAAAGTGGTGAATCGCATTCCTTGCTGATTCTTTTGTAAAGACTTGCTGGCAATGGAATGCTTGGGATGGGACCCCTTGATCATACCCAAATTGTTGGGAAAAGCGATATAGGTTGTACGGCCTGTAGGCGATATCATTTCTCCATCGATACACCAAGTAACCGAGCCGAATCGAGTACAAATAGGCGATATCACTATTTGACAAACTCAAGTTACCCGTGTTTGATACATCCTACAGGGGTTGGCTAGTAGAGAAAGGACTTATGAGCGCACAATAATCAAAATAGATTTGCTTATGCTCTCTAAGGTTGAATGGATTGAGGCATAGCCGGCGGATGTCTTTGTTGAGTTTAATCCCCGCGGCCCCTATAAGTCTCATCACCATGGGGAAGCGACCCATGTCAAAGAATACCGGCCATACATGCTCGCTATATGCCGCGTACATGAAAATGAATCCAAGCCCCAAAATAATGCGGCGGCATATATACATGCTCCTCCCCTGGGTCATCTGAAGTGGCCAGCTCGGTGAGACCCAGATACAAGAATGACAGCCGGCAATACCTATGACTAACTAGGCGTTGGAAGCTATACGGTCAGCGGGGTAGAAAGTAGAGGTCCGCATCAGTCTAGGATGAACTGGAATCATGAACCTGCTAAACCATAAGCTTATGAAGGCGATGCAGAAAGACTCCCGGTCAATTCTCGGGGCGCAACGTCCTTAAGATCACGCGGAGAAGTACTCGGGCGGAAGAATTCCTCCGTTCCCGCGGAATCTTTCCCTTGCATGCGAACACTGAAGGGGTTTCTCATGTCTGCATGCCTATCAATATCAGCCCTAAGAACGTCCGGGTGCACAAACCTAGCAATAAAAGCTTTAAAGGTGACCCCATGTTGTCCGAAAGCCTTATACATCTGTTCAAAGATGCCTAGTACCTTCTGAAGCTCTGGTCGCTGGAAGGTTATAGCGTTGTCGCCCATCAAATTTGTTGCAGCCGGGCCCGTGGCAAATACAAACTCATCATGGGGTACTATCTCCTCATAATGCTCTCTCGTGATAGGCAGTCCAGAAATATGCTAGAAATTCAGTAGGGAAATAGATGTTTCCCTATCAGACATCATGAACGTACTCATCTGAACATTCCATTGCTCAAAGATTTCACCCACCAGGGCACAGTCTTGGAGTACTCAAATAAGGATGCATAAACTGCTCTATACAACCCGGTGTGTTCGAACAAAGCCTTCTCCGCTGGCCAAATATTGCGAGATCATACCCACATGGTAGGGTATTCCCCATGGTCTGGCCTCATCCTGGCTAATCCAGTGTCCTGGGAGATCTACGGGCGTCGGTGTTGAGATTCCTTCTGCGGAGGGCTGCAACCGATTACGAGTGGTCCAATCCCCCATCTCCACCGTGAAAGCAATCGGCAGAGGCTCTGTATACCGAATGGGCCCTAGGGGATTAGATGGCGCCTCATACTAGAAGCTAACCCAGCCTTGGAAAATCTGGTTATACCACCCAGGCCATAAGTGAAGATACTGCTGCGAAGCGTCGTGATCCCGGATCATCCAGAAGATTTCCTGATCTATTTTCTCTTCAAGACGCAAGTTGGCCTGGCGTTAATATCCAAAATCCGACACATCTGCTATAATGCTTGAAAAGCAAGGAAAGAAAAAGGCGTTAAATTTCAAGTAGGGAAGATCCTATGAGTGATGAAGAGTAGGAATCTTAATTATGAAGTTAAGAAACTCCAAAAAAGATTCTTTTGGCAAAATGTTTTAAGTTTTTTCTAAAGCACTTAAGCTAAAAGTCTAAGCCCGATTAAACATAGGTGCGCATCAAAATAAGTGCGCAACCTATAAGAAAATAACAAGTGCGCAATCCATGAGATGCACACTAAGTAAATGGAAGCAAAGGCTTCACATCAAGGGCAGAGGTGTGCATCGCACTTACCAAATTGACAATTAAAGAAGCAAAGGCTTCTGTAGGAAGCAAAATCTTCGACAAGTGTGTAAGCACTGAAGGGACAAATGCGCAATAAAGTTCTTAAAGTTCCAAGGAGAAAATAAGAGATAGCGCACTTCGATGAAGGGAGTGGGGCTCTATTTATAAGGGCCAAGGGTCGGTTCATTTCCCACGAATCTCGAGACAAATCCGATGGTTCGTAGCTTGGAACCGATCGCACCCACGTGCGGGTCACATGCGCGCAATTGATGGGGGGCATTTGTTTGCACCTACCTAAGTGCGCATCAATATCAAGTGCACACCTGATGAAAAATGACTCTCATGACTTGCGCACTTATATACGTGTGCACATGAAGGCTAATGTGTGACATGTGTATGACATGTGCGCACATGCTAACGACGGAATCCTATAATAAAAGCAAAGCCATTTCAACACAAAACAAAAAAAGAGTATGAATATAAAAGAAGAGGTGATTTTCATTCATACGTCAAAAGGGTGCATTACAGACTACCGACTGGAGACAAGTACTGAAAAGTGAAAGACAAATTAAAAAAAAGCTATTACATCGTCCAAAGGTTCAGAATGACAATAGATTGACCAAGTTATAAGGATGAGTGAAATCATAAATGGACTCAGACAAAGACACAAAAGCCTTATCCTACATCTTTATTCATGTCTGTTCACCTCTATTATACGCGAACAAGGTTACTCTCTGTTGGAAGATTAAATATAAAAGGGCGATTGCACGGTCTCTTAACCCTTTGGAGATAAGTCTCATCAGGAAAACTGAATGCACTTTATCCGCGGTTTAGTCAAGAGCAGGGAGGGGCATTGCATCCACATCCCCATGAATGGTATTGTGGATGGATTGAAGTATCAACTAGAGCAGAGTGGAGTGTCGATGAAGTTTTCGCGCACCATGAGACTCATAACGACAAATCACGACTTCGCATTGAGCGTCAGTAAAAGCCGGTTCGTAAAAACGGATGTCAGCATGGGAAACAATCTCTTTGATAGAATACAGACGGCTAACCATGATTCCGAAAAGAAAAGAAACCGGAAAGGCGTCAGTCCACAAATTTGAGAAGTCAAACTTAAATTATCTTAAGTTAAATCAAATGTGCAACCCAAAGAGTGCACAAGCTCAAGACAAGTCAAGTGCGCAAAGGGCAGGGGTGCACATGTGCACTTACCAAGAAGCAAGGGCTTCTAACAGGAAGCAAAGTCTTCAGAAAGAGTACAACTCTAAAAGAAATAAAGTAAATGACACATATTTATAGGGTATAGAAGATGGTTCACATTCCCATGAATCTCAAGACAAATCCGATGGATCGCAACTAGACACTTGGTCGCCACCACGAAGACATACAAAGGCACAAGTGTGCACCTATTAAAGAATCAACAGGTGTGCACATGGCTAAAGTCCATCTCCCAACAGATGTGCATATGAGCACGAGATAGAGCGACATGTGCGCACTGCTTTGAAGTGCGCAGCTGCCTAATCGAAGAAGATACTTCCAAATGAAGAAATAAAATTTTCTTCGTTAAAACAAATCAAACCAGATTGATACGAAATCATGAGATCTAACGGTGTGTATGCACTGGGGATCGATGCAACGGTGTGCACTTGCCCCGTAATTAATATAAATCAATTTAATCCAAATTAAATCAAAACTAGAATAAATTAAATCAAAATAAAATAAGAATAAAGCATATTTGTATGGAACAAATCCAACAACCCCTGATTTTTCTCTCTCCTATAAATAGGAGCCCAGATGAAGAAATATGAAAAGACAGACCCCATATAAGCTCGAGAAAATCTCCTCCTTCTTCCTCCTTAAACAAGGTAAAAAAAGGAGTCCATCTCAAATAAAAGCCATGGTTTTCATCCAAAAATAAAAAAAACTTTTGCTTTATAAAGAAGCCTTTGCTTCTTTAAACGAATCCATTGATTCGCTATAAAAAAGATCAAAAGATCTTAGGGTTGATCTCTCTTTTTACAAAAGTTTCGGCTTTTGTGAGAGATTAATCCTAAGGTTTAAGGAAAACCCCATCAAAGATGCTAAGGCATCGTAAAGACTGATGCCTGCTTTAATCCATAAATGGATTTAAGTAACTTGCACACCTTCCCGCTGCTCCTACTGTCTACAAAACCTTCCGGCCTATCCATATAAACACACTCTTCCAAAATTCCGTTTAGAAAAGCCGTTTTTACGTCCATCTGCCAGATTTCATAGTCATGGAAGGCAGCAATGGCAAGTAAGATTCGAATGGATTTGAGCATAGCTACTGGAGAAAAGGTTTCGTCATAGTCCATACCTGGTATTTGACGAAAACCTTTTGCAACAAGTCTAGCCTTATAGGTTTCCACATGTCCATCTACAACAAACTTCCTTTTGTAAATCCATTTGCATCCAACGGGTTTTACTCCAAGTGGAGCAATATCCAAGTTCCACACTTTATTAGTGTACATGGACTCCATTTTGGATCGCATATCATCCAGCCATTTATCAGAGTCCTACTGATGATGGCCTGCTTGAAACTACAAGGATCATCTTCTTCCAAGATGCAATTCTCTCGATCCCTGTCTATGAAAAAACCGTAGTATCTTTCAGGCGGATGAGAAATCCTACTAGATCTGCGGAGTGGCTGAGGTTCGTCGGGTATTTCTAAATCTAGAGGTTCTACCAAATCTTCTTTTACAGTTTGTGGTTCAAGAATTTCTTCCAGTTCTACCGTACTCCCACTAATTTCTTTTGCCAGAAATTCCCTTTCCAAAAAGGTAGTGTGGCGAGATACAAACACCTTCTGTTTCTCAGTGTGGTAGAATAGATATCCCTTTGAATGTTTAGGGTATCCCACAAACTTGCATAATACAGATCTTGCCTTGAGTTTACTTGGGTTTTGCATTTTAACAAAAGCAGGACATCTCCATATCTTAATGTAATTAAGATATGGTCTCTTCCCATTCCATATTTCATATGGGGTGGTAGGCATTGATTTGGTCGGTGCTCTATTCGATAAGAATGCAGCTGATTCAAGAGCAAACCCCCAGAATGAAAGAGGCAACACAGCATTACTTATCATGGAGTGAACCATATCCAATAGGGTACGATTCCTCCGCTCCGATACACCGTTGTGCTGTGGTGTATATAGAGGAGTAAGCTGAGAGAGCATTCCATTCTCTTTTAGATATTCTAGGAATTCCGTACTTAAGTACTCCCCTCATCTATCAGATTAGAGGATCTTGATACTTTTTCCTGTCTGGTTTTCTACTTCGTTCTTATATTCTTTGAATTTCTCAAAAGCTTCAGATTTGTATTTCAAAAGATACACATATCTGAACCTAGAGATATCGTCGGTGAATGTAATGAAGTACGAGAACCTACCCCTTGCATGTATAGACATTGGACCACATACATCACTGTGTATGAATCCCAAGAGCTCTGTTGCTCTTTCTTCATATCCGGTGAACGGAGATTTGGTCATCTTTCCTTTGAGACTGTTAGGGATATGTATGCTCTAGAGGCCATTATTATACATTGATGTATATTATAGTGGATGCTTGGACATATATATAGAGGACTTTCTTGCTCGACATGATAGTATGCTATCTGTTTGCCTTTATCTTAACATGTTCACTGGTATTATTATATTATCTCTCATATACATGTTGATAAAACCTTTAGGATGTAGGCTTGACTACCAGGACTATGATGCAGATCATACTACTGGGACCTGGATAGTCCACAAGCACATCCTTTAATTGTTCCTAGTTGAGGGTATATCGAGACAGGGCATCGATATTCCAGAGTAGACTGGTGTGTACGTTTCTTGACCCTGTATGGGGGAGATAGTTGATTGTACACAGGTGTGTTGGAGATAGTGCCCTCAGAGTCAATTATTGGATCACAGGCACGTGATTGCAATGATTGAGGGAGGACCTATCCCGGTAGGACAGTCTTACTCGAGACGATAGTATGCTATCTGGTTTATCTTTATCATCTGTACCGCTTTAGGTGACCTGACAGGTCACTATTGCACGTTGATAGAGCCCCTAGGATTCTTGCTTGACTGCCAATAGTATGAGGGCGATCATATACGTGAAAGCTGGTAGTCTATAAGCACATCCTTAAAAGGTCCCTAGTCGTGGGAGTTTCGAGACAGGGCATCGATTCTCCAGAGTAGACTAGTGTATACAGTCGAGACCCCGACGAGGGGCGGTGGCCGATCTCATAAGCCACTGGTGGCAGTTGGTTCACCTAAGATGTATACAGGTGCTCATTGGGTTATGAGTACACCGGACAGGACTCGCCGGGAACATGCTAGTTGGTCTTATACCTGACGTCAGATAGCAGTTCCCTGGTGACATGTGTACAGGTTAGTTCATCGACCTGGGGATCGTCATTTGTCTCGTGTGAGTTCCCACTGTACTTTGATTACTACCCTACCACGCTCAAAGGAGACGTGCAAACAGGTTTTAGTTGGGTACAGTCCCGAGCCATATGGAGGCAGTGAACGGATCTTCAGGGGTTCGTCTCTCCCGGTATTGGGGGTGAGGTCGCGCTGTGTCTAGGAGCGCCATTACACGAAGCTCTCGGCCGAGGCAGGAGATTTACTGGTAGGTATTCCAGTAGTATCTCAAGGTGTTCTGGGCTACACTCTGACACGACTTGTACCGCTTTTGGGGGTCTGACTTTTACCAACCCCCTAGGCCCGCCATGCGATGCTCATAGACGAACGGACCGGACTGTACGGATATTGTCACTGACAGGCTCAGTAGGGTGTCAGGATGAGTTCACTCATCGACGTCCCTTTCGGTCAATAGCTGGTGGCCCGTCACGTATGGCTAATACATATGACGTGCTAGTGGTTAAATCCACAGCCATAGTATTGACGAGTCTTTAGAGTCCCCCACATTCAGTTACTCAAGTTTCGGGCGAAAAGCTGTAGAGGCCGTATGGAGATATGGCACGGTCCGATCAGATACGTGCGGTATTGCACGGATCAGGATTGGACAGTTTGTACTTGAGGCCGTATGGATATATGGCAAGGTTCGATCAGATACGTGCGGTATTGCACGCATCAGGATCGGACGGATATTACTAGCCGGTTTTGGTTTAAGCCGGATCCTAGTATTGTACAGTGGAGATTTTGTCTCATTGCATTTGTATTTCGGTCGGAATACAAATGCGGGTGTGTATACACAGTATCGAGGTTTTCCTGTAATTTATTACGGGACCAGTTTTCTGGAGTCGCCAGTTTGCTTTCCGTTTCGGCCATATTCCTTTGTATCGTTCATTGGCCGAAGATTGGTGGAGGAGGGCTTATTTGCATTTGTGCAAATAAGCATTTGTGGAGGGGGTTCTTTGCATTTTGTTGCTTCATGATAGCTCTTGTTGACCTTGACTTGTTCACTTCATCATTGCTTGACTTTTGGAGTCATCATGTTTGATGATGGTTGTGGTTGAGTGTGGATGTGTTTGTGATCATGTTCTTTCATGATTTCTTTTGATTCCCTCATGCATTATTGTGTGGCCTCTCTCTTTTTTTGATACACACTCTCCATTCTCATTCTCCCACCAATGCATGGCCGGCCACTTCCTCAAGAGGAGCTGCCCAATATTTTTAGGTGTGGGTTTTTGTTCATATGGCTTTGCAAAATTCCCACAAGTTCCATCTCCAAACTCAATAGTATCATTCCTCCACCATATGGCAATTCCTACAACCCCAAAATGAGACATGGTTCTACACGCATTCTACAGCAAACCTTGGGCACGTCGGCTCGCCAACTTCGTGCCCGAGTTGCCTCGGAATAGAGGCGGGAGCCCGTAAAAGAAGCAGGCGACGTGGTGCCTTTCCGGCGAGGAGGTGGAGACCGGACATTCCACGGGAGATCGGGACGACGGCGAGTAGACCGGAGGACTCGGATCACTCGGTATATCTCTCTTCCCCATCTTGTAGTTAGCTAGGACTAATTAATGGCATGATCCGGGTTTTAGTGCGCGGTGGTGCCGGTTCAAGAAAATTTAAAGTTAACCATCGCTTCCGCATTTGGCCTTGGGATGGAGGTCGGGGTGCCGCCGTGCACTTACAGTGGTATCAGAGCCTCGCCATTAATATAGTCTAGCTTGGTCTAATGTGTTTTACATTTCCGATCGAACAAAAATCCCAAAACCCGCGTTTTCATGCATATCAGTTTCTGTCGAAATTTTTTTGTCTCCAAAAATTTTTCAGGTTGTCTCAGAATGATGTACAGGGAATTATAAGAATTCTGTAGAAATTTGATCACGTGATCGCTCCATACGAACGCGGAACCGCGGCCAAACCCATGCTTGGGCCGCGGTTCCGCCGCAGTATATGCAGATCAGTGTGCCAAATTTTTCCAGAGAGCTCCTGTGATGAAAATAGGGGTTTTGGAATATTAATTTTGGGCCCAGAATTTCTTGATGTTTTACAGTAGTACTTGGGGCCCACTTGTTAAAATTTGATCGATCGGATATTTTAAACACATCAGTTCACAGTATTTACATTATATCTGCGACCGTGAATGTCACTTGATCGGTAAATCCTGTCTGACTGCTATAGCCCGGTTAGACGGATTTGCGAACGTGACTTTCACGTTGATGTTCTATGTATTGCTGTGATGTTGCAGATTGGTCGTGGGGGATAGCCTGGATGCAATGGTAGTACAGATTTGGTTGTATTATGTACATTTGATATTGCGGGGCGAGCGTCCGACATGTGGACTGCCGTCACTGCCTGTTTGTATTATTATTTTGGGGCACGACCAGGTTGCGGTCGATGTACCCGTTGTATGTATATTTTACTTTCTGTACTAGGATTACCCCGCGGAGGGGTGCACGGATAGCCGGGTTCTAGAGGGCAACGGGCCCGCATCTCATAGCATTGAGACGGAAGGGGCTTCACTCTAGAATTGGCGGGCTGTTCGCCGCACTCGTAGGGGGTACAGGTTGACCCAGGAGGGGTGCCCAAGTTACCGGATTCCGTGAAGTGCTGGGTGGTCCATTCACGGTGCTGAAGGGGACTGCATCGCTTCAGGTTTTGGCGGGTAACTTGCCGCGCCCGTAGGGGTCTAGGATTTCATTGCACAGGCTATCCACACGACCAGGGGAACGTCGGGTTTCAGTAGTAGCTCTGTGAAACCCGGGGATCCCAGATATCTGTATTGTTCTATGATGCTGTACATTTCTGTGATGTTGCATTTTTTTCACGCCTTGAGCGAAATATAATATATTGGTATATATATTAGTAGATGTTGTATATGTTTTGCATCCGCGCTAGTCCAGTCCCTGCTCTGTCGTTAGTTAGCTAACCTGACGGGTAATGACGGGACCCAGTGGCGAATGCGGATGGCATATACGTACATCAGTATATTTTCGTTCTTTGTGGTGTGATCAATTGATGGGACTGCGTTGATTCAGATCAATGCAAGTTAAAAACAAACATATTCTGATGTTGTTGGAACACTTTTCAAAAAGCTGTTATTGCAAGGACGTTCTCTTTTGTTTTGCATCGTGGTATTCAGTTGGAATATCCTGCTCCTCAGTCGACGAGGCAAGGGCTGAGATACCTTCACCGGGAGTGACCCCTTGGACAAAAGTTTGCGTCAGGGCAATAACTTCACTATAGCCGATTACTTTTGCTTTGCACCGTGGTATTCAGTTTGAATATCCTGCACCTCATTCTACGGGGAAAGAGCCGAGATCCCTTCACCGGGAGTGACCTCTTTAGCAAAGGTTTTCGTCACTATATTTTTAAAAGCTATCTGGTTCCTTCAACGATATCAAGTTCATTACGTTAAAGGTTTTCGCCAGAAACCATTCGTAGCCCTCCATCGTTTCATATGGATAGTCAATAGTATTCAAGCTGTGTTTGTTGGCCAAAGTCAAGGCACAGTGTTTGGTAGCTGTTGGTTATTCATATGCAGCATAGATAGATGCGTTGGTTTAGGACAGTCGTACTACTATTTTGGCCTACGTCAAGGGTATGTACGGGTGGGTTCAAATTAACCTGGATAATGATGGGCAGAACTTGACATGTGACTTATGATATTTTGACCTCACGCCAAGGTCATAAGAGCATGGGGCAGAAATCATATCAGGAGTTTCTAAAGAAACTGAAACTTGCCAGATATGCGCATACCTTCTGGAGTGTGATACCGTGAGCGGATTCCGTCACGTTATCATGCGATGATAGTTGGATCCCGATTCCCACTGATGAGTTGGTATACTCCTCGGGTGATCCCGACTAATTCTTCTTTCAGGTTTGGAGGAGAATTTGACGGTACAGTGGGAGGTTTCCAGATTAGATAAATTGGTAACCATTCTGATCTAGGTTAGAGTGCACGCTGAGTGTTTCTTTTCTCTCTCTCTTTGGCAGCGACCATTGACCCGACCCTAAGACTATGACTCAGTGACCAAATTGACCGAACCTTCTTTAACACTGGCTTTTGGATTGTCAGAGTTGCAAACCTCATTGCCACTCCTACTTTTACCCTTTTCTCTAGGACACCCCATATTATTACGAACGTCCACTTCCATTGGACAAAACCATCGTATGGTTAGATACGAACTCGAAGGAATTTATTCGAGGATGGTTTCCGATTCTGGAGGAAACGGATAGGACTATTTAGTTGTCTTTTCCTTTTACTTTCTCTCAGGTTGCGAGTGCTCCTTAGTTTAGGAGTAGTACACCTATTACGCAAATTGAATAGTCTTCTTCCAGATATAGGCAGGTGCCGACCGGTAGGGAATGAAGAAAACCAATTAGCATAACGATGGTGTGCAGAAGGTATTAAGTTAAGACAAAGCAAGGAATTAGTAAGAGGACAAAGTAAATTGCGACTGATATTCACGACCATACCAAGTATTTCTTCGCCAATCCTAAATCACCTTTGTATTTCTCCAGGACACTCCGTATCACTACGAAGATCCACAGTTTATTGGATACTCCATCGTATGGTTATATACGAACTCGAAAGGAACTTGTTCCAGTTCGGGGATGGATTCTGGTTCAGGAGAAATAGGAATAAGGTTTATTCGGTTGTCTTTTATCTTCACCTTCTCTCGCATTGCGAGTGTTCCTAGGATTAGGACAGTACACCCATTATGCTTATTGGATAGTCTTCTTCCAAACCATAGGCTGGTGCCGAACGGTAAGGAAGGAAGAAAACCATTTGGCCTAAAGGGGTGTGCAGAAGGTAATGACTAAAGACATATAAAGGGATTTGGAGAAGTGGCAAAGAACTATATGGTTACAGTCGTGAATCTGGAAGAGGCATTACTAAGAATACAGGGATACCCCATCGAAACATTTCAATGTTTTAGTTTCACTGTGTACTGTTAAAGGAAAACTAATTTCCCGATTAGATACTTACTCCAGGGTATGTATTTACCAGGTATGATTCTCACATCTGTATGGTTTTACAGATGATGAGTGGGAGTAAGTTATTGGGAATTGGGTGATCATCCTCATTATATCGGGATTCGTTGTAATCGGTGATATTTGAGGAAGCCACCTGGGTTGTTTGCCGGTCGGCAAATATTTGGTTTTGAATATCCGCTGTCATGCACCAATTTCAAATTGATATATCTGTACGTCTATTTTTATAGAGTGAGATATACCTTTTTGAAATTATGTCTATGACATTTACCTATATCAGTGGATGGTTAGGTAAGGAGCATTAAACAGCGGTGTAATTCTTCATAACCAAAGGTACAGTTTTCAACCTACGATACACAGTGAATGAGTTATCAGACTCAAGGGACATATACAGAGTATTGTATGTTGTCCAGCGTCCATGAGGACAGAGGGGTTGGTCCTCGTACTATATTCGGTTTACTTATGACTTCTCTAGTCTTTAGACAGGTGTTTCGCGGAAACACAGGGTCCGAATTTTGAGAATTTATAGGTATTTGAATAAAGTAGAGAACCAGGTATTGCAAGTATCGGGATTCTTCAAAGTGATCGAAGATGTAGATACTTGTGTATGGTGTTCAGTTGATAGTAATGATTAAGAGAACTAGCTTCTCTTTTCAGGTTACTCATAATTGGTAGCATTCCTAAGTTGAGTAACGCTGATCGGCCTCCTTCCATTTAGTTGACATGCACTGGAGACAGCTGCATGATTTGAATCTGGTTCAATTAAATCAGTGCCTTTGGTTCTGTATTGGATATAGAACAGTTCATATCTTAACGATGTTAAGGTACGGGGAGTTGTCCGGCTTATGATTAAAACCAGACACTGGACAACTCAAGGCACGTTTCTGTAATGGCTGTTTGTGGGTTGACCCAGGCTATGATGAGGGTTGACTTTCTACCATCTGGAAGATCAATAGTGATATTGTTCTTGACTCGCCACAGTTTTAATAAAAATGGATTTTTTCAGAAAACAGTAGTGGGAGTATGGTAGAACTGGAAGTGATTCCAGAACCGCAAACGATTACTGAAGATTTGATAAGGAACCTAAAGATTCAATCTGGTTTGACATTCCATTGGCCACTCCGCAGATAAGGTGGGTAACTTCAGGCACCCGAGAGGTACTCCGGTAGCCTCAAGGACGGTGACAGGGAAGTTCTTGTTTATCCACACTTGCCATTGCTGTTGTTCCAGGCTGCGAGACCCGGCAGGAGGATGAGTATAGCGTCGTTCTGAACTGGCTTCAGAAGTGTACGTGTATATGACTTTGCCAGAGGGTTGTCGTAGTCAGTGGGAGCGGCGGAAGCATTGGTGGACAGGTGGCTTATGTCTATTTATAGACTAAAGCTGATATAGCGGAGATAGATCATCAATTTCTGATGTGACAGTCATAGGTTTGACTTCATCAGAATAGGAGATGGATCTGTTAAGAATGTAGTAGTAGGGTATGATATCATGGTATTAGGATGACATACACAGAGTAGGAAGTGATATCCATATACTACGATCGGTTATACTTTGGTCGTCACACAGTGGTTTCTCTACATGGGACTTGGACATTATATCAGACATACTGGTTACTAGATCTATGGTTTTAGATCTAGATTTGGGTGGTTTCCCAATCAGGGTACTTAGACAGCATTCTAAAAGTATTTAGAATGGACGACTCCTGGCACGGTAGTGTACCTGCAGGTAATGGAGTCACCCTCTCTAAAGATGTCTTACAGACTAAAAGGGAGAGGATATGCATGATTGGCAGATCACTTGCTCAGGCAATTGAGTCAATCATGAGATGTCAAGTACCACACCAGATGTTGTTCTTGCACTAGATGCAATAAGTTGACATTGATCCAATCCTGGAGAAACAGTCGGAAGCAGTTTTAGAACATAAGTAGATGTTCGACGGATATGATAACGACAGCCTCATTCGGGAGACAGTTATCATTCCAGGCTTCCAAGGTGACCTGGACGACAAGGAGGTTGTCAGAGTTATAGTTTTTCCCTCTGACGAGGGGCAGTATTTTGGACAGGTGGTCTAAGGCAATACTGAGAGAGGCATGGCGCAGGATACTGATTAAGTTCAGTTGAAGAAACAGTCTAAGAAGTTTGGATTTGGAGTTCATTTATGAGCTAGGTCCCATCAGACATCCAGACACATTCTAAGACAGGTATTGCTCATTTCGGGAGATGGTTTTCTCCGCGAACATGAGATATAGAGAGACAGAGAAAGAAACTGTAACACCTTAGAATGTGTTTTGTAGCTAATTATATTTTAATATATGGTTTTTAATAAAAAGTTTACCAAATTGGTTTTTAAATATTTTATCCTAATTATTAAGTATTTTATTAGATTTTTCCTAGCCTTGCACACACTTGTGCATGATAACTAGGGTTGTTTTGGGGGTTTTAACCATGATTAGCAACATGGTGAACTAACCATTCCCTAATCTAGTTTAGTATTGTGTTAGGTGTTTTGGGTTTAATAGTGTATGGTTGTTTTTAAGACAAAATGAATTTGAATGGAAAAAAAAGAAATTGACTTTCTTGTGTTGACTTGGGTGAGAGAGAGGGCATGGGGAGCATGGTGTGAACCATGCCTCATTAATGAGGCAAGAGAAATTGAGGGAGGGGTTAGTGTTACTCTCATTTCTCTCACTCCCATTCTCTCACTCTCACACAAACACACACCCACACAAAGAGGCAGCAGCAGCAGCAGCAGGAACAACAACAAACAAAAACAACAGCAACAACAGCAGCAGCATCATCACCATCATCATCTTCAGCAAGCAGCAGCAGAGGCAAGGGCAGCAGCAGCAGGAGCTTCAGCAGTTGAAGCAAGCTCTCACCTCCTCCATACACTTCTTCACCTGCCTTCTAGGGTTCATTAGGGTATATTTCTTGAACCCCATTTCGTGGTTTCCTTAGTTGTGCATCGATTGCTTCGATTAGTGTTAAAATAGCTAATTTAGTGCTAGTTTTGGTGATTTGTGAGATGTGGTGGTAAATTATTGTTTGTGTTAGCTACCTTAGTTTATTTAAGTGTTATTAGGGTCACTGAACTGAGCTTAGCCCCAGATTACACTAAAATACCATAAGGTTTCTAAATTGTGCAAATTAGTGATTTTTAAGCGATATATTGGCAATCTGTGATCTGCTATTGACACGGACCCTTCAGAATAAAATTGAGGAAACTGGAACATGCTACCTAGGTCTAGATACCACCACCAGAACACGAGCCCCTCATTCAAAATCCTGGCCGCCAATTTCATCTTTTTGGCCGCAAATTGCGGCCAGGGTAGGGTGTTGGGTCTTGAGGTTTTGGGAAGGGTAGTCTGCAGTGTATTGTAGGGCTTTGGCATCTCTAGTTTTGTAATATGTGACCTGTAGGAAAATCTGGGACTATATATCGTTTTGGTGTTAGTTGTGTTTGCACGATACGCGCGATACGTGAGAGGGTTCTGTGATCCAGCGTATCGCGGCGTGTCGCGATGGTTTTAGACGCGTATACACACGATTTAGCGTATCGTGCACACGCGCGTTTAGTTCGCGATGCGAGTTTCTCGTTTTGGTTCGATATCGCGTTTTGCGAGATATTTTGGCTTATATATGATTTTCATGTCGTATTTGCAGGTTTGCAGGCAGGAACTACGGACACGGCTACAGGAGGGAGCAGATGGTAGGATTCACCTAGCGTGGAGTGTAGGTGAGTAGATTTAACATCTACAGGGGAATCGCCCGCATGGCGTTATGCGTCTGGGCTAGGATTCAAATACCTGTCGCACATTCTACATCATTGTAGAATTGCGCCTTTACTTTATTTCCTTGATGTAGTTATACTGTGACTAGCAGCCGTAGGACACTGCACATATTATTGACGGTTCATGTTGCACGAGCACGGATTGTATGCTACACACACACCGTCAATAATTGCCATGTCACACACTACCCCTTATAGCTACTATTGCTTGCCATACATGACATCTAGCTTATCGGTATACCTATAGTGTATCATACCTTTAGTGATAGGTATATTTACACCTTTCGATACAGCTATAGGTATACCTTCTACATATTTTACTTATACCGGGGGGATATCTTACTCATATTCTTCTTATACCCAGGGGGTATACGACATCAGTTCTTATAAGTAGATACCTATAAATTGCTACACCTGTATGTTATACACATATTCAGTTGATGTCGCATATTTACAGTTACTGATGTTACTTAGCTGTACCTTATTGGTTTCGCATACATCTGGTTTCAGCTACATATTCTCATTTATATGCTCGTATTTCTGATATATCGCATATATGTATTCCTGGATTTGTGCATTCTTATTTTGATTTCACATGATGATTTCTGGATTTGGGAACCGTGGGAGTTCATGAAATTATGCATACATCGAAGAACCCGGTTTCCTTGAGATGATATTTGCGCATCCACCATGAGTTTTATCGGTGCTGATTATATACTCCATATGAGGTGTGGTTGCCGTATGAGAGTACATGGTGGGGCCCGGTATGGTTCCCCTGGCAAGAAGATCGATGGATTTTGCCGATTGAGCCTGGAGGCGGGCGAGTACCTACCGGTGACAGTACCCATGACTCGGCGGGGGATCACGGAGACACCGCTTGGAGTCATGTACGTATGCATACGTCGAAAGGCGAGGGTCAGAGCTAGGCACTCGTGCTTTCGGGATAGCGTATGATACGTGGTCAGGATTTATGTGTCGATGCTTGGCACACTGTTTTCATGATATTTCTTTAACACCTTTGTATATATAACAGGGGATTTAGCCGTTGTTATATATACCCTTACACCAATATTAGTGGAATGGGACGCTAATATATGTGTATTGCCCCCATCATACTTATTTCTGTGTATTTACCTTTAGGATGTTGGATTCTTACTTGAGATTTGACTTGGGATATTAGGTGATTCATTGGGATTGGGTATTGGACATACCTATGTGATTGCTGATTTGTACATTCGGGATATAGGAGATTACTCGATATTGTACATTGAGGAGATGTGAGACTTATATGATGTGAGTGCCCAATGTGGGGGCTGATTTAAGGATTTGGGATTGGAGTGTCTTGATGGATTGTGATCCTGCCACGATGTCAGGTTTCCGTGGAAATGACATATTCCACCTTATACCTCACCCTTATCTATTTTATGCACAGTTTCATATATTGGTAGTACCTGTTAGTGTACCCTTATGTTAGTTGCATATTTACATTCTCATATCCCTACTGCATGGTTATTGCGTATTATTGTCATGTTACTATTGCTTCACATACTGATTGTACCTGCTAGTGTACTCTTCGTTATTCAGCATTTGCATGACATGTTATTACTGTAATCGCATATCTTAGATTCATGCTGTATGTGCATACCTGCGATTACCTGCATATGTTTTATACTATTCACGAGTTGGCAACTCACCCCCGTTGTGCCACTGGTGTTTCAGGTTGTTCCCCAGAGTAGTCGAGGCAGGCTATTCAGCTATTCCGCTTTTCAGCTACTATCTTTTGCCACAGATACCGCATCAGCTCACAGTATACCGTTTTGCTTAGGTGGGTTAGATGATTATCTGTATTTCTTATTGTACCTTCGTTGTATTTGTACCCTCCATCTACTATTGTATTGTGGACTTAGAGATCTGGTGAGGACGTATTTGTATATTATTGTGGATTTGTTGTCTTTTATATACAGCTTTCTCTCTACTGTCTTTATTTCTTCGCTACGGCGTCGTATATTTGTATTGTATTCATCTTGGCTGATTTTTACAAAAAGGGGTGTTGCCAAATTTTAAAGAAGGAAAGTAAGACTTTTAAAGAATTTGGGTTGCGCTTTTCAAATGTTTCAAAACTTATATTTTCTTTTCCGTATTTTTATGGTTTAGACTTCTGGGGTTTGGCTTTCTTTTGCTATGTTACGTCTTAGGGCGTTGCGTAGTATTAGGGCCGTCACGGACCAATTTTGGGTCGTGACAGAAACATCAAAGCGGATCCACTCACTGAGGCTATTTCTCGAACGCAATAGTTTCGCAAACGAGTTTTGTGAGACTGACTAGTAGAGGAGTTGGGTGTTCGGTATCACACGGGCTGTGAGTATGCGACATCGCAATAATTAGCCTTGAGTGCAAGTGGGAGATTGTTAGAGATAGTGCCCTCAGAGTCAATTATTGGATCACAGGCACGTGATTGCAATGATTGAGGGAGGACCTATCCCGGTAGGACAGTCTTACTCGAGACGATAGTATGCTATCTGGTTTATCTTTATCATCGTGTACTGCTTTAGGTGACCTGACAGGTCACTATTGCACGTTGATAGAGCCCCTAGGATTCTTGCTTGACTGCCAACAGTATGAGGGCGATCATATACGTGAGAGCTGGTAGTCTATAAGCACATCCTTAAAAGGTCCCTAGTCGTGGGAGTTTCGAGACAGGGCATCGATTCTCCAGAGTAGACTAGTGTATACAGTCGAGACCCCGACGAAGGGCGGTGGCCGATCTCACAAGCCACTGGTGTCAGTTGGTTCACCTAAGATGTATACAGGTGCTCATTGGGTTATGAGTACACCGGACAGGACTCGCCGGGAACATGCTAGTTGGTCTTATACCTGACGTCAGATAGCAGTTCCCTGGTGACATGTGTACAGGTTAGTTCATCGACCTGGGAATCGTCATTTGTCTCGTGTGAGTTTCCACTGTACTTTGATTACTACCCTACCACGCTCAAAGGAGACGTGCAAACAGGTTTTAGTTGGGTACAGTCCCGAGCCATATGGAGGCAGTGAGCGGATCTTCAGGGGTTCGTCTCTCCCGGTATTGGGGGTGAGGTCGCGCTGTGTCTAGGAGAGCCATTACACGAAGCCCTCGGCCGAGGCAGAAGATTTACTGGTAGGTATTCCAGTAGTATCTCAGGGTGTTCTGGGCTACACTCCGACACGACTTGTACCGCTTTTGGGGGTCTGACTTTTACCAACCCCGTAGGCCCGCCATGCGATGCTCATAGATGAACGGACCGGACTGTACGGATATTGTCACTGACAGGCTCAATAGGGTGTCAGGATGAGTTCACTCATCGACGTCCCTTTCGGTCAATAGCTGGTGGCCCGTCACGTATGGCTAATACCTCTGACGTGCTAGTGGTTAAATCCATAGCCATAGTATTGACGAGTCTTTAGAGTCCCCCACATTCAGTTACTCAAGTTTCGGGCGAAACGCTGTAGAGGCCGTATGGAGATATGGCACGGTCCGATCAGATACGTGCGGTATTGCACGGATCAGGATTGGACAGTTTTTACTTGAGGCCGTATGGATATATGGCAGGGTTCGATCAGATACGTGCGGTATTGCACGCATCAGGACCGGACGGATATTACTAGCCGGTTTTGGTTTAAGCCGGATCCTAGTATTGTACAGTGGAGATTTTGTCTCATTGCATTTGTATTTCGGTCGGAATACAAATACGGGTGTGTATATACAGTATCGGGGTTTTCCTGTATTTATTACGGGACCAGTTTTCTGGAGTTGCCAGTTTGCTTTCCGTTTCGGCCATATTCCTTTGTATCGTTCATTGGTCGAAGATTGGTGGAGGAGGGCTTATTTGCATTTGTGAAAATAAGCATTTGTGGAGGGGGTTCTTTGCATTTTGTTGCTTCATGATAGCTCTTGTTGACCTTGACTTGTTCACTTCATCATTGCTTGACTTTTGGAGTCATCATGTTTGATAATGGTTGTGGTTGAGTGTGGATGTGTTTGTGATCATGTTCTTTCATGATTTCTTTTGATTCCCTCATGCATTATTGTGGCCTCTCTCTTTTTTTGATTCACACTCTCCATTCTCATTCTCCCACCAATGCATGGCCGGCCACTTCCTCAAGGGGGGCTGTCCAATATTTTTGGGTGTGGGTTTTTGTTCATATGGCTTTGCAAAATTCCCACAAGTTCCATCTCCAAACTCAATAGTATCATTCCTCCACCATATGGAAATTCCTACAACCCCAAAATGAGACATGGTTCTACACGCATTCTACAGCAAACCTTGGGCACGTCGGCTCGCCAACTTCGTGCTCGAGTTGCCTCGGAATAGAGGCGGGAGCCCGTAAAAGAAGCAGGCGACGTGGTGCCTTTCCGGCGAGGAGGTGGAGACCGGACATTCCATGGGAGATCGGGACGACGGCGAGAAGACCGGAGGACTCGGATCACTCGGTATATCTCTCTTCCCCATCTTGTAGTTAGCTAGGACTAATTAATGGCACGATCCGGGTTTTAGTGCGCGGTGGTGCCGGTTCAAGAAAATTTAAAGTTAACCATCGCTTTCGCATTTGGCCTCGGGATGGAGGCCGGGGCGCCGCCGTGCACTTACAAGGTGCTCATTAGAGAATGGATACACCGAACAGGACTCGCCGAGAACTCCTAGTTGGTACTATACCTATCGTCTGATAGCAGTTCTCTGGTGACACTGGTACAGGTTAGTCTGTAGACCCAAGATCGTCATAGAGTCTTGTGTGGCTCCCACTGTGCTTTGATTTCCTCCCTACCATGGCTCAAAGGAGTCATGCAAACAGGTGGACTTTGGGTATAGTCCTGAGTCGTATGGAGGCAATGAGCGATAGGAGGGGTTTCGTCTCTCCCGGTATTAGGAGTTGGTGTTGCGCTATACTCGATTGGCAATAATTTGAAGTCCCTGGCAAGGGCTGCTACTAAGATTTACTGATACGAGTTATCAGTAGTTTCTCAAACCGTTATAGGCCAGACATCGGCATGACTTATCACGTTACTGGGGTCTGACGATTCAACCCCTAGACATGATATGCGACATAACAGACGAAGAGACCGGATTGTTTGGTAAGTATTACTGATAGGCTTCATGGAGAGTATGGACAAGCTTGCTTGTTGATTTTCCAATCGCTCAATACTTGGGTAGCTGTTACGTCCAGCTAGTACCGCTGACGGCTTATGGGTGACTAATGTGATCATTACCTACTGCTGGCGTATTGACGAGTCTTTAGAATCCCACACAAAAGTTTCCTGGTTCAAGCGAAACGAAGTAGGGCACATATGTCGATATGTGCGGGGGGCTGATTAAATACTTGTATATGATACCGTATTGTAATATGGTAGTTATCTGTTATCGGTCAGGTTATATGTGATATAACCGGATTATCGAATCAAGTATTGATTTGATAATGTGATATACGGATAAATACTATTAGTCAGTTATATATGATATAACTGAATTATTAAATCAAGTGTTGATTTAATAATTTGATATATATTATATTTGATATAATTATATATTAACTAATATTAGCTCACTAATTATTCTTCATAATATATATATATATATATATATATATATATATATATATTATATGAAGCATGGTGCAATTTCTATTTTTAGAAAATAGAAAATGTGAGGTGGAAAATGAGGAGCATGGTGAAGCATGGCTTTGCTTGTTATTTTATTCATTTATTCTTACTATTGAGGCATGGTTCCAATTAGATATTGGAAAAATACTGGAGCCTCAATAAGTGAGATATTTTCAAAGCCATTCTTCACTTCATCTTTTTACATGCTTGCTCTCTTGAGTTGCACTCTAGCTTCCATCTTCTTCCTCTTCATGCTTCAAGCTTCAACCCCTCATATATGATGTGAACCATGAAGCTTGAATAAAATCTAGTGAGCCTTAATACCCTACTTCACCATCCTACACTTGATTAGCAATCAAGTGTAGTGTGTTTCCTTCACTAAAGATAGTTTAGTGAAGAGATAGCTTGAGCTAGAGGGACTTCCGGTGGATCGTCTTCGGCACGAAGATCATGAAGGAGGCTCGTTCAAACTTGAAGTGGAGCCTAGTGGAGTCGTGTGGACTACAACCCGGAGCATTTGAAGAGAAGGACACGGTCATCAAAGGTTGTAGCCTTCTTTCTTCTCTTTGTTTAGTTCATATCATCATAGTAAAACCTTAATATTCTAGTTAGATCTTGGTTAGTGTTCGTTAGCACCACGAATTTTTGAAAATTGCATGTGTGATTCCCGATTTAACCCCGTCACGGTGCTAGTGTACACTTTCATGGCATCAGAGCCGATCTAGAACATTTGGGTAGGTCTTTACGATGTTAAAATATTCGATCGGTTTTCGAAACCCGAAATTTATGATGTTTCTGTCGAATTTTTCAAATGTTGAAATTTTCGTAATTAAAAATATACAGAAAATTGTGCAGGGTATTGTATGGAGCCCCAAGAAATTTGAAACTCTAATTCACTAAAAGAGTCGCGGAACCGCGGTCCAAACCCTAGTTTGGCCGCGGTTCCGCCGCGGTTTTGTGGTATTTTGGTTCCTATTTTCTTGTGCAGCTCCATGGTTATATTTGGCACTTTCTGGGTGTTTTAATGATGCTCAATTTGTTGAGGTCTCTAGAATTTGTGGGTGTTTGTTAAATCGATCGAAATATTTAATGTCGTTTAGACTTTGATGATATGTGATACAATTGTTAGAATCCGGAACAATTAGTTTTGTGAAAACTAATTACTATATTGTAAATCTAGTATTTTAGTCTCGATTAATCGGTTGTCATGGAGTTTTGATTCGGATCAAAACCCTGTCGCAATCGCGTATTGTACGCGAACACCCGCCGGGTAACTCTAGTAAACAACCATGCCCCATAGCCCCGACCTAGTGAGTGTAGGAGAACCCCGTTGCCAAAAGCACCCACTCGGGTGCTTGCAACCATGGTGTTCCACCTTAGTGCACTTCGTCGACGGCATCGGGCGTGTGACCATCTACTAAAGTTTCCGACGAGCATTCGATAAGGAAGTCGGGAACCTTGTTGAATTTCCCGACTAAATGATTGAAAAGTGTTTTCAATTTGAGACTAAAATACAAGGTTTATAGGTTAGGCATGAAATCCGAAATATGAGATATTCCGGGCTTATGATGTCTAAGGATATTGCGGATTCTAATTATTGTAGTTTTTCATTTCTTTTCTGCGACCGTAAGGGTAATATATGGGGTATCCCGATCTCGTTGCTATATGTCAATGAAATTCGGGATACGCGTATTTACTTACGTTGATGACATGAGATGTTATGTGTTGTTGTGATATGTTTATTGGATCATCGTGAATGAATAGCCGGGGGGGTTTATGTGAGATGGGGTTTTTATAATTTTCATTCATGTAAAATTTGTATGTAATATTCTTTTATTGGGACACTTCCGGGTTGAGGATGATGTCACCATTGATGTATATTATTTACTTTCCGCATTAGGATAGACCCAAGGCGGGGAGCATAAGTAACCGGGTTCTGGAGTACAGTGGGAGACCATCTCGAAGAGTCGAGACTGGGTCTCCTAACTCTAGAATTGGCAGGGTTACTTGCCGCTGTCGTAGGGGTCTAGGGATGTGGGATTGTCTATTCATCACGACCGTGGAATCCATGTTTTTCATTATTAGCTTAATTTAAAACACGGACCTCCTGGTATATCCAATATTTCATATGTAGACTTCTGCTGCTTGGTTCTGTGATGTGATCATATAACTGCGTGAGACGGATATTATATTATATATATGATATATAATAAACGTTGCTTATGTTTTGCACCCGCACTAGTCCAGTCCCCGCTCTGCCGTCAGTTAAGTAACTTAACGGTGCATGACGGGGCCCAGTGGCGAATGCGGATGGCATAAGCGTACGTTCTATTTTTGTTTCATTTTATGTGATGTTTAGGAAACATTAAATGATGGGACTTCATTAATGAGATTAATGAAAAGAAAAGAAACCTAAAGATATTGTAGAATCGAAATTTTAAAAAAAGTAGCTTTAGTTCTTGCTTTACATAGTGGTATTCCTTGATGAATCTCCAGCACCTCATTCGATGAGGAAAGAGCCGAGATCCCTTCACTGGGAGTGACCTCTTTAGCAAAACTAGCAAATGCTACAACCCACTCGGTTTTGTTTCCATAGCTTCTCTAGTTCTTGCTTTGCATGGTGGTATTCCTTGATGAATATTCTGTAGGGTTACTAGGCACTGTCACAAGGGTCTATAAGGCATCAACCATGCCCGATTTAAAATTTACAAGTGCCGAACAACCTAAAGCGAGGATTTACAAGTGCCGAACAACCTAAAGCGAGGATCTTTGCTAGATAATTAGGGTTAACAAAGCATGTAAACATCTTTACATCTAAAAGAAAGGGATTACAACCTTTGTAGTCCGTTCCTTCGCTTCATAAGCTCCAATTAGTAGTCCCTTCGCCGCGATCCATGATCTCCTGGACTCAAGAGAGGCTCCACAAGTCGAATGATCCATTCTTGCTTGAAGTCTTCCTTTTCGAAGATGATCTACCTTGAAGAATCTTTAACTCAAGTCTCACTTCTCTAATCAAGTATTAATGAAGTGAACACCCTAATCTAAGTGGCTAGAATAGATAAGGATGATGAAGTAGGAATTTAGCTCTGTTTTATTATCAATTTCTCACACTAATTCATCACTTTAGAAAAAGCTAGCAAGCTTTTTTCGGAGGAAGAAGAAGATGAAGTCTTTTGTGATGAATAATGAAATTATTGCTATGGTTATAATTGCAACCCTTGGTTAAGAAAGAAAGGTTTTAACCATTGTAGAGAATTAACTAGGGTAAAGGGTTTGGGTTGGGTTAATAAATATCTCCACAAAATATCAACACAAAATATCTTTGCTTAAAACAAAAATAAAGCTTCTAGAAACTTCATGAAAAAAGCTAACCCAAATCAAACCCTAACCATGTTTAATCTCCACAAATCATGTTACATTTGTAATCATAACTTGTTACAATATTATATATCACATATATAATATATATTTGTAACAAAAGAAAATAATACAATTAACATATATCGCATATATATCAATGTATTATCCGGTGAGAAAATGAATCAATAAAGCGAGCTTTATATTAGATAATGTAATGTAATATATCACATGTATAATTATACATTAAATCATCGAATCAACACTTGATCCGACAATCCGGCTATATCGCATATAACCGACTAATATAACATGTACCGATTTATCGAATCAACACTTGATCCGATGACCCGGCTATATTACATATACCCGGCCGATATCATATATCGCGAGAAAAGAATACGGTATCTCATATCGTATTATCCTCGGTCCTACACATATCACATATGTGCTCCTACTCCGTTTTGCCTGAGCCAAGAAACCTCTGTATAGGACTCTAAAGAATCGTCAATACGCCGGCAGTGGGTGATGATCATATCAAACACCCACAAGCTGCAAGCAGTCAGCTAAACGTAACAGCCACCCAGGTATTGACCGATCAGAAGATCAACAAGCAAGCCTGTACATTCTCCTGTGAATCCAATCAGTAACACTACCGTACAGTCCGGTCTCTTCGTCTGATATGTCGCATATCTAGTCTAGGGGTGGTAAACTCAAACCCCAATAACCGATAAGTCGTGTCGATGTGAGGCTCATAACAGGTCGAGAAACTACTGATAACACTTACCAGTAGCACTCTATATCAGCCCTGGCCAGGGACTTCCAGTTATAGCCAATCGAACACAACACAACATCAACTCCCTATACCGGGAGAGACGAAACCCCTCCTATCGCTCATTGCCTCCATGTGATTCGGGACTGTACCCAAAAGCCACCATTTTGCACGCCCTCTTGGACGTGGTATGATGGAAATCAAAGCACAGCGGGAATCACACAAGACTCTGTGACGATCTCGGGTCTACAGACTAACTTGTACCAGTGTCACCAGAGAACTGCTATCTGACGTGAGGTATAATACCATCTGGGAGTTCTCGGCTAGTCCGTCCAGTGTACCCAGTCTCCACTGAGCACCCGTACACCATCTTTGATGTCAAACACCGATGGATATGGGATCATCCATCGCCCATCATATGGGTCAAGATGCGTATACGCTAGTCTACTCTGGTGTATCGATGCCCTGTCTCGATACACCCTCGACTAGGAACAGTTATAGGATGTACTTATCGACTACCGTGGCCCCACTAGTATGATCTCATCATAGTCCCAGTAGTCAAGTACATATCCTAAGGGCTTTATCAACATGTGAGAGTAAGACAGTAAACTAATATAAGTCAACATGTTAAGATAAAGTGAAACCAAATAGAATACTATCATGTCGAGCAAGAAATTCCTCTCTATATATATCCAAGCATCCACTATAATATACATCATATGTACAATAATGGCCTCTAGGGAATATATATAACTAACATATTCAGCACCTCATTCGATGAGAAAAGAGCCAAGATCCCTTCACTGGGAGTGACTTCTTTAGCGAAACCAGCAAAAGCTACAAAAACACTCATTTTCAAATCACTAGATTCTACAACGATATCGAGTTCATTGCGTTAAAGGTTTTCTTAAAAACCAGCTGTAGCCCTCCGTCATTTCAGATAAATACTATTTAGTATCCGTGCAACGTTTGTTGACCATAGCTAAGGCGTAGTGTGCGGTAGCTAATTAGTGCTTGTCTGCAGCATGCGATGCGATTGGATTAGGGAAGACGTACGGCTTTGTTGACCTTCGCCAAGGATCGTACGGGTGGGTTTAATTCAATCAAGAAATGACGGGTTGAACTTGGCTAGCGTTTATGATTTGTTGACCATAACCAAGTTCATAAGTTGCTAGGGGTAAAAACAATTATCGGGAATTTCAATTGTTGAAATTTGCAATGAGATTGCATACTTTCAATATGATAGTTGGATCCCGATACCCACTGCGAGTAAGAGTTACTCCTGAAAGAGTTTTGCACTTTACAATTAGCTAATCCAGTAGGTGTCTAGAAAGGTGTCAACGGGGTTATTGTAAGGCTACTCCAGTGCACCGACCATCAATCCGTGGCCAAACGCGGAACAAAAACTTTTGAAACGGGCGCTAACGGAACCCTTAACGATGGATCATGCCATTAACCTTATACTAGTTAACTGTAAAGAGGTTCAAAAGATTATACCGATCGATCTGTGTCCTTCGGTCTTCAATCTCTATCCTAAGCTTGTCGTTGGTGTCTCGAACAAGTTCGCTCTCCAGTCTCCTTCGTCGAAGAGGATCCACGTCGAAGATTCTTTATACGGGCTCCCGCTTGTAAACAGAAGCAACTCGGACATCAAGTTTGCTAGCCTAGATGCCCAAGGTGAAGTAGAAAGAGTGTATGAATACATTGTCTCAAAACATCTATGGATTCTCAACTCATGTGTGGGTATGGATGGAGGTGAAGAAGAAGCCATGAGTGAAGAGTGTGAGCTCAAGTGAAGAAAGGTAGTGGCTAGCTTTTTGTGAGTGCTGTGAGTTTTTTGTGAGTGAAGCAACTAAAGAATTTTTCTAGCACAATAATGATCTGCCTTCTCTCTCCAAATATCTCACAACACACTCATAAATATCCTAACCAAAACAAAATGATCCCATGACCCAATAACATGAGTCACCAAGTGCATGTGCCATGATCAATGCTTCAAAACAAGACTTGCACTCGCACTTTACACATAATAAACATTAACCAAAATGTTTAATCACAAAGAAATGAAATGGCATCTTCTAAAGCAAACTCGTAATGGATTACAAGAATACCCCTCATCTGTATATACATACCTGCATCCGTATTCCGACTAAATACGAATGCAACGACACGAAAATAATCCAACAATATAATACTAGGATCCGGCTTAAACCAAAACCCACTAATATTATCCGTCCGATCATTATCCATGCACAAGTGCACGTATATGATCGAACCCTGCCATAAAACTATACGGCCTCTACAACGTTTCGCCCGAACCAGGGAAACCTACTGTGTGGGACTCTAAAGACTCGTCAATACGCTGGCAGTGGGTTTAACCACAAGCACATCAGTGGCACTAGCTGTACGTAACAGCTACCTAGGTATTAAGCGAAAGGGAGGACGACGAGCGAACTCATCATGAAACCCTACTGAGTCTGACAGTGATAATATCCGTACAGTCTGGTCCGTTCGTCTATGAGTATCGCATATCGGGTCTAGGGGGTGGATAAAATAAGACCCCTAATAATGCAATATTTAGTGTCGGTATGAAGCCTATCACCACCTGATAAACTACTTATCCGAATCAGTAATTCTCGACTACCATGGCCAAGGATTTCTGGTGATGGCCGCCCATGCACACCGCGACATCAACCCCCAATACCGGAAGAGACGAATCCCCTGACAATCCGCTCACTGCCTCCATGTGGCTCAGGACTGTACCCAACTAAAACCTGTTTGCATGACTTCTTTGAGCCGTGGTAGGGTAGTAATCAAAGCACAGTGGGAACTCACACAAGACAAATGACGATCTCAGGTCAATAGACTAACCTATATACATGTCATCAGGGAACTGCCATCTGACAATAGGTATAATACCAACTAGCATGTTCCCGGCGAGTCCGTCCGGTGTACTCATAACCCAATGAGCACCTATATACATCTTATATGAACCAACTGACACCAATGGCATGTGAGACCAGCCACCGGCCCTCGTCGGGGTCTCGATCCGCATACACTAGTCTACTCTCGGAGTATCGATGCCCAGTCTCGAAACTCCCGTGACTAGGGACACTTTAAAGATGTGCTTACAGACCATCCAACTCTCACGTATATGATCGCCATCATGCTGCTGGTAGTCAAGCATGAATCCTATGAGCTCTATCAACATGTAATAGTGATCTGTAATGTCACCTGAAACATGTACACGATGATAAAGACAAATCAGATAGCATACTATCATCTCGAGTAAGACTGTCCGACCGGTATAGGTCCTCCCTCAATCATTGTAATCACGTGCCTGCGATCCAATAATTGACTTGAGAGCACTATAGCCAACAGTTATGCCTATAGAGAAATGAGGTTTATTTTAATTAGATTTGTGCGAAAGCACGGGGAACCTCCCTCGGAGTACCAACACTGGCCTGGCTGACCGGTTAGCGAACTTGTAGAATGTAATTAATCCCGGCTAATCTTACCTTTTATGGTTTGAAGAAAGATTTGATAAAAATAGTGGGAGCCATCCTGATTAGATAAGATAAAAACCTTCGAATCTTGCAAAGAGAGCACGCTAATGCGCTTCCTTCTCTCTCTCTCCAGGTAGCGACCAATGACACGCCTTAATCAAGATAATAATATGGATGTATTGACCGAACCCGCTTATTATACTGGGCTAGGTTTTGCTCTATCTTATGACTGTCGTAAGTCTGAGCAAGGAATAGCGGAATACCCGGATTTCCACGCCACCCGGATTAACACATCTTCTTCAGGTGTGTTCATTACCGAGAACTGTTTCTCTCCTCAACGCCCTGGGTATTAGATACTGGATCGGGATCCTACGTATGTAATTTGTTACATGGGTTAAGAAGAGGTGGAGAACTGGGAAAGGGTAATAAGTCTCTACAGGTAGGGAATGGAGCAATTCTTGCAGCTAAAGCAGTTGGCGAATATCACCTTGTATTACCAACTGGTAATACATTGGTTCTGAACGACTGTTACTACAAGCCAAACATGATGTGCAATATTATATCGGTTTCTTTGCTAACTAAAGAAGGATATAATCTCACATTAGAAGATAATGTTATGAACATTTTCTAAAATCAAGTGTTGATTGGGTTTGGAACGTTGTGTGACGGAATATACATTTTAAATCAAAGTACAGTTCTGAACATACAGAACACACACAAAAGGAAGAGTTCAGAAATGAATGAAGCCTTCTTGTGGTACTGTAGACTAGGTCATATCAATGTGACAAGACTGGCTAAGTTGCATAAAAATGGATATTTGAATCTATTCGAATTTACATCTTATGAAACTTTCCAGACATGTCTCAAAGGAAAAATAACCAAAACTCCGTTTACTAGACACGGAAAAAGAGCTACTGAACTCTTGGGACTGATACATAGTGATGTATGCGGTCCTATGTCTACACATACCAGGAATGGTTCCGCGTACTTCATTACATTCACCGATGATCTCTCAAGGTTCGGACATGTGTTCTTGTTGAAACACAAGTCTGAAGCTTTTAAGAAATTCAAGGAATATAAGTGCGAAGTAGAAAACTAAACGGGTAAAAGTATTAAAATCATTCGATCTGATCGAGGAGGAGAATACTTGAACAAGGAATTCCGTGACTATTTAAAAGAGAATGGGATTCTCTCTCAACTTACTCCTCCGTATACACCACAACACAACGGAGTATCGGAGCGGAGGAATCGCACCATATTAGATATGGTGCGCTCTATGATGAGTACTGCTGAGTTACCTATTTCCTTTTAGGGTTATGCACTTGAGACAGCTGCATACCTATTGAATAGAGTTCCGACCAAATCCGTACATACCACTCCATATGAGATATGGAATGGGAAAAGACCATCTCTTAAACGAGTTAAGATATGGAGTTGTTCGGCCTATGTTAAAAAGGAAAATCTGGAAAAGCTCGAGGCAAGGTCTGTTTTGTGAAAGTTTGTGGGATATCCAAAGGATTCCTATGGATATATCTTCTACCATACTAAGGAAAAAAAGTGTTTGTTGCTCAACATGCCACCTTTTTAGAAAATGATTTCTTGTGAAAGAAATAGTGACAATGAGGTAGAACTGGAAGAAGTTCCAGCAACAAAAACAATAACCGACGATTTGGTAGAATCGAAGGATTCAATAGTCCCTGACGAACCTCAGCCACTCCGCAGATCTAGTAGGGTTCCTCACCCACCTGAGAGATACTACGGTTTTCTCATAAACGGTGGGAGCGAGGATTACATAATCGAAGATGATGACCCAACTAGTTTCGAGCAAGCCATCACAAGTGGTGACTCTGTGAAATGGCTGGATGCTATGCGATCTGAGATAGAATCCATGTACACCAACAAAGTGTAGACTTTGGAAGTTGCTCCAGAAGGGGTAAAACCCAGCGGGAGCAAGTAGATCTTTAAGAAAAAAATTGGTGTAAAGGGAAAAGTTGGGACTTTCAAAGCTAGACTTGTAGCAAAAGGTTTTCGTCAACGACCTGGTGTCGATTATGATGAAACATTTTCTCCTGTCGCTATGCTTAAGTCCATCATGATCCTACTTGCCATTGTTGCATACCATGACTACGAAATCTGGCAGATGGACGTCAAGACCGCTTTTCTAAATGGTGATTTAGAAGAGAGCGTGTACATGATACAACCAGAGGGCTTCGTAGACAGTGGGAGCAACGGAAAGGTGTGCAAGCTGCTTAAATCCATCTACGGGTTAAAGCAGGCATCGCGGAGCTAGAACATCTATTTTGACGAAGCTATCAAAGAGTTTGACTTCGTCAAAAATGTAGATGAACCTTGTATATACAAGAAGGTTGTAGAGAGTAAGGTTTTCTTCCTCGTATTGTACGTGGATGATATACTCTTGATACGAAATGATGTTCCTATGCTATACTCGGTCAAGCTCTTCTTATCACACAAGTTCTCCATGAAAGATCTTGGTGACGCCTCCTACATCCTGGGGATAAAGATCTATAGAGATAGATCTAAACGGATGCTGGGATTGTCCCAATCCGGGTACATGGACACCATACTAAAGATGTTTAGTATGGAAGATTCTAAGCGTGTTAACTTACCCGCTTGTTCAGGAATCACTCTCTCCAAAGAGATGTCTCCCATGACTGATTTGGAGAGAGATCGAATGCAAGGGATACTCTATGCTTCGGCAGTCGGGTGAATCATATATGCGATGTTATGTACCAGACCGGATGTAGCTTACTCACTAGGTAGTGAGTAGGTATCAATCAGATCCTGGAGAAAAACACTGGACGGCTGTGAAGAACATTCTTAAGTACTTGAGAAGCACTAAAGAAATGTTCTTGGTGTATGGTAACGGTGAACTCCAGGTGGAGTCTTTTACTAATTCGAGCTTCCAGAGTGATAAGGAAGACAGTAAGTAGGTCTCGGGTTTTGTCTTTACCCTCAACGGAGGGGCAGTATGTTGGAAGGGTTTCAAGCAAGATACTGTAGCAGACTCGACGATGGAGGCTGAATACATCGCTGCCAACGATGTTGCCAAAGAGGCTGTCTGGAAGAAGAAGTTCATTGTTGAACTTGGTGTGGTTCCATCTATTGAGCATCCAATACATGTGTATTCTAATAACAATATAGCTGTGGCTTTATCTAAGGAACCCCGGTCCCATCAGAGATCCAGACATATTCTTAGGCGATATCACCTGATCCGGGAGATAGTTGATCGTCGGGAGATCGAGGTCAGGAGAGTTAACATGAAGGACAACATAGCGGATCCACTCACGAAAGCCCTCCCCCAGACGCAATTCGAGAGACTTTTTGTGATGTTGGGTATGAGATACTACAACAACTGGCCTTAGTGCAAGTGGGAGATTGTTAGGGATATGTATGCCCTAGAGACCATTATTGTACATTGATGTATATTATAGTGGATGCTTGGACATATGTATAGAGGACTTTCTTGCTCGACATGATAGTATGCTATCTGGTTGCCTTTATCTTAACATGTTCACTGGTATTATTATACTGTCTCTCATATACATATTGATAAAGCCCTTAGGATGTAAGCTTGACTACCAGGACTATGATGCGGATCATACTACTGGGACCTGGGTAGTCCACAAACACATCCTTTAATTATTCCTAGTCGAGGGTATATCGAGACAGGACATCGATATTCCAGAGTAGACTAGTGTGTACATTTCTTGACCCTGTATGGGGGCGATGGTTGATCACATATCCATTGGTGTTTGACATCAAAGATTGTACACAGGTGCTCATTAGAGATGGGTACACCGAACAGGACTCGCCGAGAACTCCTAATTGGTACTATACCTATCGTCAGATAGCAGTTCTCTGGTGACACTGGTACAGGTTGGTCTATAGACCCGAGACCGTCATAGAGTCTTGTGTGGCTCCTACTGTGCTTTGATTTCCTCCCTACCATAGCTCAAAGGAGCCATACAAACAGGTGGATTTTAGGTACAGTCCCGAGTCACATGGAGGCAATGAGCGATAGGAGGATTTTTGTCTCTCCCGGTATTGGGAGTTGATGTTGCGCTATGCTCGATTGGCTATAACTGAAAGTCCATGCCCAGGGCTGCTGCTGAGATTTACTGATAAGAGTTATCAGTAGTTTCTCGAACCGTTATAGGCCATACATTGCCACGACTTATCACGTTACTGAGGTCTGACGATTCCACCCCTAGACATGATATGCGACATATCAGAAGAAGAGACCGGACTATACGGTAAGTGTTACTGATAAGCTTCAAGGAGAGTATGGACAAGCTTGCTTGTTGATTTTCCAATCGCTCAATACCTGGGTAGCCGTTACGTCCAGCTAGTATCGCTGACGGCTTGTGGGTGACTGATGTGATCATCATCTACTGCTGGCGTATTGACGAGTCTTTAGAGTCCCACACAGAAGTTTCCTGGTTCAAGCGAAACGAAGTAGGGCACATATGTTGATATGTGCGGGGGACCTGATTAAATACTTGTATGTGATACCGTATTGTAATCTGGCAGTTATCCGTTATCGGTCAAATTATATGTGATATAACCGGATTATCGAATCAAGTGTTGATTTGATAATGTGATATACAGATAAATAATATTAGTCGGTTATATATGATATAACCGGATTATTAAATCAAGTGTTGATTTAATAATTTGATATATATTATATTTGATATAATTATATATTAACTAATATTATTAGCTCACTAATTATTCTTCATAATATATATTAATATATATATATATATATATATATATATATTATGAAGCATGGTGCATTTTCTATTTTTGGAAAATAGAAAATGTGAGGTGGAAAATGAGGAGCATGGTGACGCATGGCTTTGCTTGTTATTTTATTCATTTGTTCTTACTATTGAGGCATGGTTCCAATTAGATATTGGAAAAATATTGAAGGCTTAATAAGTGAGATATTTTCAAATCCGTTCTTCACTTCTTCTTTTTTCATGCTTGCTCTCTTAAGTTGCTCTCTAACTTCCATCTTCTTCTTCTTCATGCTTCAAGTTTCAACCCCTCACATATGATGTGAACCATGAAACTTGAATAAAATCTAGTGAGCCTTAATACCCCTACTTCACCATCCTACACTGGATTAGCAATCAAGTGTAGTGTGTTTCCATCACTAAAGATAGTTTAGTGAAGAGGCAACTTGAGCTAGAGGGACTTCGGGTGGATCGTCTTCGGCATGATGATCACGGAGGAGGCTCGTTCAAACTTGAAGTGGAGTCGCGTGGACTACAACCCGGAGCATTTGAAAAGAAGGACACGGTCATCAAAGGTTGTAGCCTTCTTCCTTCTCTTTGTTTAGTTCATATCATCATAGTAAAACCCTAATATTCTAGTTAGATCTTGGTTAGTGTTCGTTAGCACCATGAATTTTTTAAAATTGCATATGTCATGCCTGTTTTAACCCCGTCGCGTTGCTAGCGTACACTTTCAGAGACAAGACTGACAAGTTTTATAAGATGAAAATTCGAACGGATTCAAATATCCATGTTTATGTAACTTAGATAGTCTTTTCTCATTGATATGTCCAAGTATACAATGCCACAAGTAGGATTCGTTCACTTCTGAACTCTCCCTCTTGCGTGTGTTTTGTACATTGAAAACTGTGTTTTGATTTAGAACATAAATACCATTACACGGTGTACCTTATGCAACCAATACCTTTCAAGGTAAATGTTCATGATATTTTTATCAAGAACAAACTTATATCCATCTTTATTAAGTAAAGAAACTGATATGATATTGCAAACCATGAAAGGTATATAGCAGCAATTGTTCAAAACTATAGTATTGCCATTTGGCAATGCTAGGTGATATTCACCGACAGCAGCAGCATTAACTTGTGCTCTGTTTCCTACTCTGAGAGACATATCACCAGGTCCAACCATCCTACTTTTTCTCAGTCCCTGCAATAAATTACAGATATGAGATCTTGATCCAGTATCTAGTACCCAAGAGGTAGGACTGACCGAAAAACAGTTCTCAATAACAAGAACACTTGAAGGAGACGCAATAGTATGCTTCTTCTTTGTTGGGGTTATCAAAGAATTCATGCAATCCTCTTTCTCTTGCTTATACTCATGACTGTTGTCATAAGTTAGAGCTGAACCGACGTTCCCCAATCCCGAATAAGAATTCAAATCGGTCAAGCAATACATTTTATTATCTTGATTAAAGCATGAATTGGTTGATACCTGGAGAGAGAGAGAGAAAAGAAAACACCCAGCGTGCGCTCTTGCAAGATTAGATTGGTTATTAGTTTATCTAGTCAGGATGGTTCCCACTGTTTTCTCGAATTCTCCTTCAAATCTTAAAAGGAGAACTAGCTGAGATCATTAACACCTTACAAGTTCGCTAACCGTTCAGCCAGGTCGGTGTTGATACTCTGAGGGAGGTTCCCCGTGTTCTCGCATGGACCTAATTAAAATAAACCTCATTTCCGCAGAGTTGTAGCCCTGTTAACACCTTTCTAGACACCTAATAGGTCAGCTAATTATGAAGTGATAAATATCTTCCAAGAGTAATCCTACTCATCAGTGGGATCGGGATCCAACTATCATTGCGTGATAAACTAGTTGGAAGCCACTCTAGTCACCACATTCCAGAAGGTATGCAATACTAGCAAGTTTCCTGTATATTTGAAACTCCCAATATGGTTTTTTCCCCAAGCACGTACGACGTTGACTTGGTCAACAAATCATAACACGCAAGTCAAGTTCTACCCATCATTGTCCAGATTGATTTAGACCCACCTGTACACACCCTTGACTTTGGCCAATAAGGCGGTACGACTGTCCTAAACCAATGCATCTATCTATACTACGGATAAGCAACATATAGCTACCATTCGCAATGCCTTGACTTTGGCCAACAAACACTGCATGAATACTATGTGCTTATTATCCGAAACGATGGAGGGCTACGGATGGTTTTTGGCGAAAAACCGTGAACGTATTGAACTTGATATTGTTGAAGGAACCGAATAGCTTTGAAAAAGAGTGGTTTAGGCTCCACTTTTGAAAACTAGTGGTTTTGAAGAATACCAAGTAATCTACAGTATAAACTTTTGCTCAAGAGGTCACTCCCCATGAAGGGATCTAGGCTCTTACCTCCTCAAATGAGGTGCTGGATATTCATGACCGAATACCAATATGCAAAGCGTAAGAATATAACTATAGTTTTTCGAAATTTGTTCCAACAATATCTTTTAGGTTTATTTTCTTGCATTAATCAAAATTAATGTGGTCCCATCAATTAATTCCTATCACACCAGAAAAGAACGAAGATACAATGCATGTATATGCCATCCGCATTCGCCATGGGTCCCCGTCATGCACCGTTAGGTTACTTAACTAACGGCAGAGCGGGGGCTGTACTAGCACGGGTGCAAAACATATAAAACATCTACTAGTATATATATAAATAAATATATATATATATATATATATATTCGTCCCAAGCATGATATAAGCAACATCACAGAACATTAACAAGCAACACAGAATGGTGGATAATCTTGGAGCCTCGGGTTTCATTTGAGCCACAAATAAGACTCGACGTTCCTTGTCGTGTGGATAGCCCATGCAATGAAAACCTGGACCCTTACGAGCGCAGCAAGTTACCCGCCAATCCCAGAAGTTAGGCAACCCCAATTAACAAAGTGAATGGGCCACCCAGCACTTCACGAGATCCGGTAACTTGAGCGCCCCCTCCGTGGGTCATCTTATACTCTCTACGAGTGCGGCGAATAGCCCGTCAATTCTAGAGTGAGGCCCCCTCCGTCTAAACGCCATAAGATGCAGGCCCGTTGCCCTCTAGAACCCGGCTATTCGAGCACTCCATCACGGGGTAATCCTAGTACAGAAAAGAAAAATATATGTACAATAGTGACATCAACCTCAACCCGGTCGTGCCATAATCAAATAATATACAATTCGGCAGAGACGGTTGTCCACATGTCGGACGCTCGTCCCGCAATAACGAATACATAAATAAATCTGAACTGTACTATTATCATTGCACCATAGGCTATCCACCACGACAATCCAACCACAATATCAGCACATTACAGAGCATCAACGTGAATATCATGTTCGCAAACCCGTCTAATAGAACATAAAGCAATTAGTCGGGTTATACCGCTCAATGATATTCACAGTCGCAGATACTAACATATGTACTGATAAACACGTATTTAAAATTTTGATTGACAAAAAACTTTTTCGTATTGGCCCCAATTGCTAACTAATACTCAAACAAATCTGCGCCAAAATCATACATCCCAAAAATCATATTTCCAAACAATAGAGTTCCAGAAGAATTTTGGTGCACAACGGCCCCACTTCGACCGCGGAACCGCCGCAAACATGCATGTTCTGCAGCAGTTCGGCAGCCGTTTGATAGGATTGTGTGCCCAAATTTCTTCAGTCCTTCTATAATCGCCTGCACGTATTTTTAAGATGCTCTAAATAATTTTTTGAATAAGTTTTAAAATCGACAGCAAGCATGAACATGGAATTGCGATTTTGGAAAAGTTTCATTGATCGATATTTTAAATACGTCTAAACTAGCTAGTAAGGGTTTATGGGCTGTCTCTGATACCATGTTGGGATTTCCTAGCGCCCTAACCATCTATCGTGGCCATTGCGGAACAAAAAAATTTTGGTTTAAAAACTGGCGCTAGAAAAACCGTTCTAGAATCTACCATAAACCTAAACTAGCTAACA
This sequence comes from Agapanthus africanus, assembly GCA_030015575.1. NCBI lineage: Eukaryota > Viridiplantae > Streptophyta > Magnoliopsida > Asparagales > Amaryllidaceae > Agapanthus > Agapanthus africanus. The sequence continues at coordinate 84,324,537 of JASDDO010000026.1, read as the reverse complement.
AGAGAAGAGCTAACTACTATGATAGAAATGTTTCACCAAAAGACCTGTGTCCTTCGGTCTTCTATCCTCTTCATTTTCTCCTAAGGATCTCCTTGAACAAGATTGATTGCCTTTCATTGATTCTTGAGATCTCCTGGATCGTACTTGATCATCGGTCTTCCTCTGTCGAAGATGATCCACCCGAGAGATGTAGTCCATGGCTCTAACTCCACACTAAGAGTCTAATGGAGTAACTAGAGACTTTAGATTGCTAATCTAAAGTGTTTAGGATGTAGTGTGTGGATCTAAGTGTGTATCTATCTCACATTCTCTCTTGATTCTCAACACATGAGATTGTAGAGAGGGGGTTGAAGATGAAGGTGGGGGAGCTTAAGAAAGCTAGTGAGGAGAGTGAAACCAAATGGTGAGAATAATGAAATCCCATGAGAGAGAAAAAGACAAAGCATGGTTTTGTAAAACCTCTTTTTCAATATAAAAATACACACATACTTGAATAGTGTTGACAAATGAATATTCAATTCATTTGTCAATACTATTCAAGCATGGCTCTCACCATACTCACCTTACTACCTTTACACCTCATTTTCCATTTAAAATAAATGGATAAAACTAAAATGAGGTGTCCACCTTCTAGAATGTTTTCCGTATAAATACGGATTGCGCTCTACTATATATACATATATGTATTCGTATCAAAATACGAATACCTAAAGAGATAGAATAACACAAAGAACATAATACTAGAATATACATATCGAAGTACATATATGTAAATTATTAAATCAATACCTGATTTAATAATCCGGCTCAATCTCGAGCCGGCTAGTATTATCAACTGTCCGATTGAAAGTCCGGGTAACTAGTACAATCAATCGATCGGAACCCTGCACGTATCCAATACGGCTACTACATCATTTCGCCTGAACCAGGAAAACTCTCTGTGTGGGACTCTAATGACTCGACAGTATGCCGGCAGTAAATTACTGGATAAATCCATAACCACAAGCACGTTAGAGGCACTAGCTGTACGTAATGGCTACCCGGGTACCTGTCGAAAAGGAAAGCCGACGAGCAAACTCATCCGGATCCCTATTGAGCCTATCTGTGACAATCACAGTACAGTTTGGTCTCTTCGTCTGAGAGTATCGCATACCAGGTCTAGGGGATGGTAAACGTCAGGCCCTAATAACCCGATAATTCATGCTGATGTGGCTCAGGACCAATCCGGGAAACTACTGATCAACCTATCAGTAAATCCCAACTGCCTTGGCCAAGGTCTTATGTGTTAGTCATGTATATGCCCTAGAGGCCATTGTTGTACATATGATGTATATTATAATGGATGCTTGGATATATATAGAGAGGACTTTCTTGCTCGTCATGATAGTATGTTATTTGGTTTTACTTTGTCTTAACATGTTGACTTGTATTAGTTTACTGTCTTGCTCTCACATGTTGATAAAGCCCTTAGGATATGTACTCGACTACTGGGACTATGATGAGATCATACTAGTGGGGCCACGGTAGTCGATAAGTACATCCTATAACTGTTCCTAGTCGAGGGTGTATCGAGACAGGGCATCGATACACCAGAGTAGACTAGCGTATACGCATCTTGACCCATATGATGGGCGATGGATGATCCCATATCCATCGGTGTTTGACATCAAAGATGGTGTACGGGTGCTCAGTGGAGACTGGGTACACTGGACGGACTAGCCGAGAACTCCCAGATGGTATTATACCTCACGTCAGATGGCAGTTCTCCGGTGACACCGGTACAAGTTAGTCTGTAGACCCAAGATCTTCATAGAGTCTTGTGTGATTCCTACTGTGCTTTGATTTCCACCTTACCACGTCCAAGAGGGCGTGCAAAACGGTGGCTTTTGGGTACAGTCCCGAATCACATGGAAGCAATGAGCGATAGGAGGGGATTCGTCTCTCCCGGTATAGGGAGTTGATGTTATGCTGTGTTCGATTGGCTATAACTGGAAGTCCCTAGCCAGGGCTGATATAGAGTACTACTGGTAAGTGTTATCTGTAGGTTCTCAACCTGTTATGAGCCTCACATCGACACGACTTATCGGTTACTGGGTTCTGACGTTTACCACCCCTAGACCAGATATGCGACATATCAGACGAAGAGACCGGACTGTACGGTAGTGTTACTGATTGGATTCACAGGAGAATGTACAGGCTTGCTTGTTGATCTTCTGATCGCTCAATACCTGGGTGGCTGTTACGTTTAGCTGACCGCTTGCAGCTTGTGGGTGTTTGATATGATCATCACCTACTGCCGGCGTATTGACTATTCTTTAGAGTCCTACACAGAGGTTTCTTGACTCAGGCAAAACGGGGTAGGAGCACATATGTGATATGTGCAGAACCGAGGATAATACGATATGAGATACCGTATTCTATTCTCGTGATATTAGATATCAGCCGAGTATATGTGATATAGCCGGGTCATCGGATCAAGTGTTGATTCGATGAACTGATACAGTTTATATTAGTCGGTTATTTGAGAAATAGCCGGATTGTCGGATCAAGTGTTGATTCGATAATTTAATGTATATTATATATGTGATATATTACATTACATTATCTAATATTGGCTCGCTTTATTGATTCATTTTCTCACCGGGTAATACATTGATATATATGCGATATATGTTAATTGTATTATTTTCTTTTGTTACAAAAATATATTATATATGTGATATATAATATTGTAACAAGTTATGTTTACAAATGCAACATGATTAGTGGAGATTAAACATGGTTAGGGTTTGATTTGGGTTAGTCTTTTCTTGAAGCTTCTAGAAGCTTTTGTTTTGTTTTAAGCAAAGATATTATGTGTTGATATTTTGGAGATATTATTTAACCCAAACCAAACCCTTAACCATAGTAAACTCTCTACATGAGTTAATGCTTCATATTATTAACTCAAGGTTCATTTGTAAGCATGGTAACTTTTTATTATTCATCACAAAAGAAATCATCTTCTTCTTCCTTCATGAAAGCTTTCTAGCTTTTTGATTTTGTGATGAATTAGTGTGAGATCTTGAAAATAAAAGAGAGCATAATTCCTACTTAATCATCCTCATCTAATCTAGCCAATTCGATTAGGGTGTTCACTTCATTAATACTTGATTATAGAAGTGAGAGCTTGAGTTAAAGAAACTTCAAGGTAGATCATCTTCGAAAAGGAAGACTTCAAGCAAGCATGGATCATTCGGGTTGTGGAGCCTCTCTTGAGTCCGGGAGATCATGGATCGTGGTGAAGGGACTACTACTCAGAGCTTATGAAGCGAAGGAGCGGACTACAAAGGTTGTAATCCCTCTCTCTTAGTTGTAAAGTTGTTTACTTACATGTTTAACCCTAATAATCTAGCAAAGATTCTCGCTTTAGGTTGTTCGGCACTTCTAAATTTTAAATCAGGCATGGTTGATACCTTATAAACCCATGTGACAGTGCCTAGTATCCCTACTGTGGTATTAAAGCCAAGCTAGAGCATTAGGCGACGTGTATACGAAGTTAAAAGTCCGATCGAACCCTGAAACGTCGGTTTTGAACCCCTCTCTGGAAATTTTTTAAAATGTTGATTTTTTTCTGTGTTAAAAATACTCAGAAAATTAAGCAGGGAATTCTAAGGATTACTTTGAAAAACGACATCCTAATTCCCTTAAAGCGCCGCGGAACCGCGGCAATACCATGCCTTGCGCGGCGGTTCCGCGGCCGTATAGGGGTATTAGGGTTAGCTTTTTTCACAGTAACATCCGTAGGTACTTTTGCATGCTTCTGGGAATTTTTAATTCTACTCAAGTGTTGAGTTTTCTGGAGATCTTTTGTATTCGTTGATTCGATCGGAAAGTTTAACTTCGTTTAAGTGTTTTCCGGATAATTTAGAACGTGTTAAAATGTTCGAACGGATATCAATAACTCACTTTTCCCGACACGAAAAACTTTCAAGTGTTGAATTTTTCTTGAGTTTGAATCTTTTGGAAAAACATGCAAGCATATCTGTGGACCCTCTAGAAGAACGTAACCTTAACTCGATTATGTGACCGTAAAAACTTCCACTGAACCCTTGGGTTTGTGGTAGTTTAGCGTTGCCACATGTGAGGCGTTGGTTTGACCCTTCTGCGGCTGGTTCATTGGGGCAGTGATATGTTCTGGGATTTTGAACTCTGCTCAAGTGTTGAGCTATTTGGGAATTCTTGGGTGTTAGATTATTCGATCGGAAAGTTTAATATTGTCTATTTATCTGGAATGTGATACAATATGTGGAATTCATATAGTTAGGCATGAAATGCGAAGTATGTGATATTTCGGATTTAAGATGTCTAAAGTGATTGTGGATTCCAAATGTTGTAGTTTTACACTTTCTTTTCTGTGACCGTAAGCGTAGTATGTGGTGTATCGCCGGCTTCGTTGCTATACATAAACGACAATCGGGATACGCATACTTGCTTACGTTGATGATATGAGATATTATGTGTTGCTGTGATATGTTATATCGGATCGTCGTATTCTGAATAGCCGGGGGTTTTATGTGAGATGAGGGCTTTTTATTTTCATTCATGTAAAATTCATTGTATGTAATATTCTTTTATTGGGGCACTTCCGGGTTGAGGTTTTTGTCACCATTGTATATTATTTACTTTTCCGCATTAGGTAGACCCAAGGAGGGGAGCACAAGTAACCGGGTTCTAGGGTACAGTGGGAGGCCATCTCGAGGAGTCGAGACCGGGTCTCCTAACCCTAGAATTGGCAGAGTTGCTTGCCGCTCTCGTAGGGGTCTAGGGATGTGGGTTTGGCTATTCATCGCGACCGTGGAATCCGTGTTTTATACAGGCTCGAAATAAAATACGGACGTCCTAGTATATCCAATGTTTCATATGCTATCTTCTGCTGCAAAGTTCTGTGATGAGATCATATTACTGCATGAGACGAATGCTTATACTATATATATGTTGATATATAAATATTACTGCTTTCGTTTCTTCTATGATAATTAGGAAGCATAACTGATGGGATTTATTAATGAGATTAATAAAAGAAAAGAAATCTAAAAGATATTGTACAATCAAAACTTTATAAAAAGGGTAGCTACAGTTTTGCTTTGCACAGCGGTATATATGATATACCATGCACCTTATTCGATGAGGAAAGAGCCGAGATCCTTTCACCGGGAGTGACCTCTTTAGCAAAACCGGCAGATGCTATAAACTCGCAGTTTTATTTTTGACAGCTTCTATAGTTCTTGCTTTGCACAGCGGTATATATGATATATCCTGCACCTTATTCGATGAGGAAAGAGTCGAGATCCCTTCACCGGGAGTGACCTCTTTAGAGAAACTGGAAATGCCTCAAAAACACTCATTTTCAAAATCACTTGTTTCTACAACGATATCAAGTTCATTACGCTCATGGTTTTCTGAAAAACCTGCGTAGCCCTCCGTCATTTCAGATAAGTAATATTTAGTATTCGTGCTGCAGTAGTTTGGCATGCGTCAAGACGTAGTGTACGGTAGCTGATTACTACTTATCTGTAGCATGAGATGCGATTGGATTAGGGTATTCGTACGGCGTTGTTTGGCATGCGTCAAGGGTCGTACGGGTGGGTTTAATTCAATCACGAAATGTACGGGAAGAACTTGACTAGCGGATTATGGATTGTTTGGTATGCGTCAAGGTCATAGCACGCTAGGGGTAAAAGAATTATCGGGAATTTCAAGTGTTGAAATTTGCAATGAGATTGCATACCTCCTATGAGATAGTTGGATCCCGATACCCACTGCGAGTAAGAGTTACTCCTGGGAGAATTTTACACAGGACAATTAGCCGATCAAGTAGGTGTCTAGAAAGGTGTTAACGGGGTTATGCCTCTGAGAAAACAAGGTTTATTTTAATTAGGTCCGTGCGAAAGCACGGAGAACCTCCCTCAAAGTACCAACACTGATCTGGCTGAAAGATTGACGAAATTATAGGGTGTAATTAATCCCGGCTAATCTTTCCTTTTAGGGTTTGAAGGAAGATTTGATAAAAACAGTGGGAGACATCCTGATTAGATAAGATAATAACCAATATAATCTTGCAAGAGCATACGCTAAAGTGTTTTCTTCTCTCTCTCTCCAGGTAGCGACCATGTCAGGCCATAATCAAGATAATAATATGGATGTATTGACCGAATCCGCTTATTATACTGAGCAGGGGAACGTTGGTCCCGTTCATTCTTATAAGTGTTATAAGACTGAGCAGGGAATAGGAGTATATCTGGATTCTCACGCCGCCCAAACGAAGAACAAGCATGTTGATGCATCTTCTTCGGGTGTGTTAGTTATTGAGAACTGTTTCTCAGTTCACCCTACGTCCTGGGTATTAGATACCGGATCAGGATCCCATATATGTAAAATGTTATGTGGGCTACGTAAAGGTAGAGAACTGGGAAAAGGTGATCATTCCGTACAAGTAGGGAATGGTGCAAATATTGCAGCCAGAGCAGTTGGCGAATATCACCTTGTATTACCAAGTAGTAATACATTGATTCTGAGCGAGTGCTATTATATACCAAACATGATGTGCAACATTATATCAGTTTCTTTATTAAGTAAAGAAAGATATAATTTTGTAATACAGGATAATGTTATGAACATCTTCCTAGATCAAAAGTTGATTTGATCAGGCTCGTTACATAATGGCATATACGTTCTCAATCAAAATACAGTCCTTAATATACAAAACACACACAAGAGGAAGAGTTCAGAAATGAATGAATCCTACTTATGGCATTGTAGACTTGGTCATATCAATGCGACGTAGGTAGCTAAGTTATATAAGGATGGATATTTGAATTCGTTCGAATTATCATCTTATGAAACTTGCCATTCATGTCTCAAAGGTAAAATGACCAAAACTCCATTTAGTGGACACGGAGAAAGAGTTGAGGAACTCTTGGGACTGATACATAGTGATGTATGCGGTCTCATGTCTACACATACCAGGAACGGTTCTTCCTACTTCATTACATTCACTGACGACCTCTCAAGATACGGACATGTGTTCATGATGAAACACAAGTCTGAATCTTTTGAGAAATTCAAAGAATATAAGCACGAAGTAGAGAACCAAACGGGCAAGAGTATTAAGATCCTTCGATCTGATCGGAGAGGAGAATACTTGAGCAATGAGTTCCTAGATTATCTAAAAGAGAATGGGATTCTCTCTCAGCTTACTCCTCCTTATACACCACAGCACAACGGTGTATCGGAGCGGAGGAATCGCACCCTATTAGATATGGTGCGCTCTATGATGAGCACTGCTGAGTTACATGTTTCCTTCTGGGGGTATGCGCTTGAGACAGCCATAGACCTATTGAATAGGGTTCCCACCAAATCTGTGCCAACCACTCCATATGAGATATGGAAAGGAAAGAGACAACATCTTAATTACATTAAGATATGGGGTTGTCCGGCATATGTGAAAACACAAAATCCGGACAAGCTCGAGGCAAGGTCAGTTTTGTGCAAGTTTATTGGATATCCCAAGCTTTCGCAAGGGTATATCTTCTACCACTCCGAGGAACAAAAAGTGTTTGTTTCTCGACATGCCACCTTCTTAGAAAAGGGTTTTCTTATGAAACAAGATAGTGGCGATGAGGTAGAACTGGAAGAAGTTCCAGCGACACAAACTGCAACTGCAGATTTAGTGGAACCAGATGATTCGGTAGTTCCCGACGAACCCCAGCCTCTCCGTCGATCTAGTAGAGTTCCTCATCCACCTGAGAGATACTATGGTTTTCTCTTGGATGGTGGAAGCGAGGATTGCGTCATGGAAGATGATGACCCGACTAGATTCGAACAGGCCATCACGAGTGGTGACTTTGTGAAATGGCTGGATTCAATGCGATCTGAGATGGAATTTATGTACACCAACAAAGTATGGACTTTGGAAGTTGCTCGTGAAGGGGTAAAACCCATTGGGAGCAAATGGATCTTTAAGAAGAAACTTGGTGTAGATGGAAAAGCTGAGACTTTCAAAGCTAGACTTGTTGCAAAAGGTTTTCATCAACGACCAGGTGTGGATTATGACGAAACCTTTTCTCCAGTGGCTATGCTTAAGTCCATCTGGATCGTACTTGCCATTGCTGCATACCATGACTACGAAATCTGGCAAATGGATGTTAAGACCGCCTTTCTAAATGGTGATTTAGAAGAGTGCGTGTACATGACTCAGCCAGAGGGCTTCGTAGATAGTGGGAGCAGCGGAAAGGTGTGCAAGCTGCTGAAATCCATTTATGGGTTAAAGCAAGCATCGCGGAGCTGGAACATCTGCTTTGATGTTGTAGTCAAAGAGTTTGACTTCATCAAAAACGTAGATGAACCTTGTATCTAAAAGAAGGTTGCAGAGAGTAAGGTTGTCTTCCTCGTATTGTACGTGGATGACATACTCTTGATAGGAAATGATGTTCCTATGCTGCACTCGGTCAAGCTCTTCTTATCATAAAGATTCTCAATGAAAGATCTAGGTGATGCCTCCTGCATACTGGGAATTATGCTCTATAGAGATAGATCTAAACGGATACTGGGATTGTCCCAATCCAGGTACATTGACACCATACTAAAGAGGTTTAGTATAGAAGAATCCAAGCGTGGTAACCAACCCACGATCTCTGGACTCACTCTCTCCAAAGAGATGCCTCCCAAAACTGATTTGGAGAAAGCTCGCATGCAAGGGATACCCTATGCTTCGGCAGTAGGCTCTATCATGTATACGATGCTATGTACCAGACCCGATGTAGTATACTCACTAAGTGTAGTGAGCAGGTATCAAGCAGATCCTGGAGAGAGTCACTGGACAGCTGTGAAGAACATTCTCAAGTACTTGAGAAGGACTAAGGAGATGTTCTTGGTGTATGGTAACGGAGAACTCCAGGTGGAGTCCTTTACCGATTCAAGCTTCCAAAGTGATAAGGACGACTCTAAGTCGCACTCGGGATTTGTCTTTACCCTCAATAGAGGGGCGGTGTGTTGGAAGAGTTCCAAACAGGAAACCGTTGCAGACTCGACGATGGAGGATGAATACATCGCTGCCAACGATGCTGCCAAAGAGGCTGTCTGGATAAAGAAGTTCATTACAGAACTTGGTGTGGTTCCATCCATTGAGCATCCAATACCTTTGTATTGCGATAACAATGGAGCTATGGCTTTGGACAAGGAACCCAGGTCCAATCAGAAGTCCAGACATATTCTGAGGCGGTATCACCTGATCCGGGAGATAGTTGATCGCCGGGAGATCGAGGTCAGGAGAGTTGATACGAAGGACAACACTGAGGATCCAATCACGAAGGCCATTCCCCAGATACAGTTTGAGAGATTATTCGGGATGTTAGGTATGAGATACTACAACAGCTGGTCTTAGTGCAAGTGGGAGGTTGTTAGTTATGTATGTGCCCTAGAGGCTATTATTGTACATATAAAGTATATTATAATGGATGCTTGGATATATATAGAGAGGAATTTCTTGCTCGTTATGATAGTATGCTATTTGGTTTTACTTTGTCTTAACATGTTGACTTGTATTAGTTTACTGTCTTGCTCTCACATGTTGATAAAGCCCTTAGGATATGTACTCGACTACTGGGACTATCATGAGATCATACTAGTGGGGCCACGGTAGTCGACGAGTACATCCTATAAATGTTCCTAGTCGAAGGTGTATCGAGACAGGGCATCGATACACCAGAGTAGACTAGCGTATACGCATCTTGACCCATATGATGGGCGATGGATGATCCCATATCCATCGGTGTTTGACATCAAAGATGGTGTACGGGTGCTCAGTGGAGACTGGGTACACTGGACGGACTCACCGAGAACTCCCAGATGGTATTATACCTCACGTCAGATGGCAGTTCTCCGGTGACACTGGTACAGGTTAGTCTGTAGACCCGAGATCGTCATAGAGTCTTGTGTGATTCCCAATGTGCTTTGATTTCCACCTTACCACGTCCAAGAGGGCGTGAAAAATGGTGGCTTTTGGGTACAGTCCCGAATCACATGGAGGCAATAAGCGATAGGATGGGATTCGTCTCTCCCGGTATAGGGAGTTGATGTTGTGCTGTGTTCGATTAGCTATAACTGGAAGTCCCTGGCCAGGGCTGATATAGAGTAGTTCTGGTAAGTTTTATCAGTAGGTTCTCGACCTGTTATGAGCCTCACATCGACACGACTTATCGGTTACTGGGGTCTGACGTTTACCACCCCTAGACTAGATATGCGACATATCAGACGAAAAGACCGGACTGTATGGTAGTGTTACTAATTGGATTCACAGGAGAATGTACAGGCTTGCTTGTTGATCTTCTGATTGCTCAATACCTGGGTGGCTGTTACGTTTAGCTGACCGCTTGCAGCTTGTGGGTGTTTGATATGATCATCACCTACTGCCGGCGTATTGACGATTCTTTAGAGTCCTACACAGAGGTTTCTTGACTCAGGCAAAACGGAGTAGGAGCACATATGTGATATGTGCAGAACCGAGGATAATACAATATGAGATACCGTATTCTATTCTCGCGATATTAGATATTAGCCGGGTATATGTGAAATAGCCGGGTCACCGGATCAAGTGTTGATTCGATGAACTGATACAGTTTATATTAGTCGGTTATTTGAGAAATAACCGGATTGTCGGATCAAGTGTTGATTCGATAATTTAATGTATAATTATATATGTGATATATTACATTACATTATCTAATATTGGCTCGCTTTATTGATTCATTTTCTCACCGGGTAATACATTGATATATATGTGATATATGTTAATTGTATTATTTTCTTTTGTTACAAAAATATATTATATATGTGATATATAATATTGTAACAAGTTATGTTTACAAATGCAACACGATTAGTGGAGATTAAACATGGTTAGGGTTTGATTTGGGTTAGTTTTTTCTTGAAGTTTCTAGAAGCTTTTGTTTTGTTTTAAGCAAAGATATTATGTGTTGATATTTTGGAGATATTATTTAACCCAACTCAAACCCTTAACCCTAGTAAACTCTCTACATGAGTTAATGCTTCATATTATTAACTCAAGGTTCATTTGTAAGCATGGTAACTTTTTATTATTCATCACAAAAGAAATCTTCTTCTTCTTCCTTCATGAAAGCTTTCTAGCTTTTTGATTTTGTGATGAATTAGTGTGAGATCTTGAAAATAAAAGAGAGCATAATTCCTACTTAATCATCCTCATCTAATCTAGCCAATTAGATTAGGGTGTTCACTTCATTAATACTTGATTATAGAAGTGAGAGCTTGAGTTAAAGAAACTTCAAGGTAGATCGTCTTCGAAAAGGAAGACTTCAAGCAAGCAAGGATCATTCGGATTGTAGAGCCTCTCTTGAGTCCGGGAGATCATGGATCGCGGCGAAGGGACTACTACTCGGAGCTTATGAAGCGAAGGAGCGGACTACAAAGGTTGTAATCCCTCTCTCTTAGTTGTAAAGTTGTTTACTTGCATGTTTAACCCTAATAATCTAGCAAAGATCATCGCTTTAGGTTGTTCGGCACTTCTAAATTTTAAATCAGGCATGGTTGCTGCCTTATAGACCCTTGTGACAGTTCCTAGTAACCCTACATTATGGTGTTGGCCAATCGAACACAGTGCGATATCAACTCCTTATACTGGGAGAGACGAATCCCCAACAATCGCTCGCTGCCTCCATATGGCTCGGGACTGTACCCAACCAAAACCTGTTTGCACGACTTAGTAGAGTCGTGGTAGGGTAGTAATCAAAGTACAGTGGGAACTTACACGAGACAAATGACGATCTCTGGTCTGAAGACTAACGTGTACCCATGTCACCTGAGAACTGCTATATGACGATGGGTATAGTACCATCTAGAAGTTCTCTGTGAGTCCGTCCAGTGTACTCACCCCCAGTGAGCACCTGTATACGATCTTAGGTGCGAAAGTCCAATAGCTGTAGGACCAACCATCGCCCCTCGTCGGGGTCTAGAAACGTATATACTAGTCTACTCCGGAATATCGATGACATGTCTCGATACTCACATGACTAGGGACTTTTTAAGAATGTGCTTATCGACTACCCAGCTCCCATAGATATGATCGCCATCACAATGCAGGTAGTCAAGCAATAATCCTACGGGCTTTATCAACATGTATGAATGATACGTAATAACAAGTAAAACATATGCACATGTTAAGAAAAAGACAAACCAAATAGCATACTATCATATCGAGCAAGATTGTCATGTACATACATATGTCCAAGTATCCACATGTATACATATACAATAATGGTCTCTAGGGCATACATATCCAACAGTGATGCACATAGAGAAGGAGAAAGTTGTTATCATGTTGTGATAACGTAATTAACTACATGGGCTTACACCTACAGGAAAAAGCATCCCCACATTCAAAACCTACTCAAATGAGAGTGAATCTGATAAGTCTGCTACATCGGTCGCATCTATCCAAACCTCTAATAGATGATGACAAAAATCAACTTGGTATCTTTGGAGGGACGGATGGATATGTTCTATATAGCATCTGCCCCCAAATTCAGGCAAGACGTTTGACTTCTCAGTCTTCGGCGGTAAACAGATCACTAATTGAATATTTTATCATTATAGACATTATGTATATTTTCTTGTTATCTTTATACATCATGATGTTTAGCGATATATCTTTGGTATCTTGGTGTATATATTGGATATCATTGTTACAGGTTTAGTTTAGACAGCCTTAATGTGACTATAGAAGGATCTTTTCTTACCATAGGTAGCATGGTTGGCTTTGGTTGCTCTCCGTATTCCGTATTTTGGGAAGCGGAGCATGACAATGAGACTCGGGCATTTGAGTGAGAGAAGTATGGCCGAGTTGTCAAAGCAGGGTCTATTAGGTGGATAGAGTACATCGAAAATGGAGTTTTGTGAGCATTTCATATTTAGGAAGCAGAAACAAGTCAGTTCGGCGGTGCACAACACAAAAGGTACTCTTGATTATATCCATTCAGATCTCTGGGGACCCTCTCCAGTTGCTTCTAAAGAAAGCAGTGCCAAGTATCTGCTTACTTTCATCGATGATTTCTTAAGAAAATTTTGTATTTACTTCCTGAAGAACAAAAGTGATGTGTTTACTACATTCAAGCAATGGAAGACGTTGCTTGAGAAGCAGACAGGGAAGCAGATCAAAAGACTAAGGACAGACAACGGGTTGGAATTTTGTGGTGGAGATTTCAATTATTTCTGCAAAAACAAAAGGATTGTTCTATATTATATCGTTGTCTACACACCACAGCAGAATGAAGTCGTGGAGCGTATAAATCAGACTTTTTTGGAGAAAGCGTGGTGCATGTTGTCTAATACAGGGCTCGGGAAGGAATTTTGGGCAGAAGCGGTAAACAAAGCGTGCTATATTGTGAATCGGTCACCTCATTCATCGCTTAGTAGTAAAACATCGGAGCAGGTATAGTCTGGGAAGCACGCCAATTATTCTACACTTAAGGTGTTTGCTTGTCCAGCATATGCACATTGTCATGAAGGCAAGTTGGATCCTCATGCGAAAAGGTGCATTTTTCTTGGTTATGCTACCGGCATTAAAGGTTATAAGTTGTAGTGTTCGGATCCTAAGTCGCCAAAATTTATGATTAGAAGAGATGTGACTTTTGATAAATCTGCTATGTTGAACCTGAAGAACATGGAATCTCCAAGTAAATATGATTCAAGGAAGGATGAGCTGGGCATTGAAATTGAAGTCGGTGAAAATTTGAGCTCGCAAGAGATCTCTCCTTCACCATCGTCTGATGAAGCTCATGATGAGCAGTCCCAAGATAAAGAGTATTTACTCTCTCGAGACCGACAACGAAGGGATATTAGACAGCCACAAAGATATGGATATGATGATCAAATAATGTATGTGCTGCCCGTTGCAGAGACAGTTGATAGTAGCGAGCCGACGAGTTATCAAGAAGCTATCTCATCGGATGAGTCAGCTCGTTGGCTAGTCGCTATGAATAAAGAGATTGAGTCTCTTCACAAGAACCAAACATGAAAGATCGTGAAGCTCAAAGGGGGAAAGAAAATAGATGGCTGTTGTTTACCGCCGAAAACAGAGACGAACTGGGATGGATCGTCTTGCCTGAATTTTAGGGCAGATACTATTTGGACATATCCATCCACCTCACCGAAAATACCATGTTGATTTATGGCACCATATATCGGGGGTTTGGATAAATGCGACCGATGTAACAAATTTATCAGATTACTTCTCATTTGTGAGGGGGTTTTTGATTGTGGGGGCGTTCTTCCCTGCAGGCGCAAGCCCCTGCAGTTAATTACGTTGCGATAACCACTTTCTTCTACTCCAGTAGGTTACTTCGTGTCGTGTTATGTTTGGTTTATTTTGGTTGCCCGTGGATTGTGTACGCTAATTTTTGTCGTCGCCCATAGGGCGTGGATTAGTCCAAATCCGTATATTTTATATTTGGATTTGGGTCAAGGATTTGCTTGACGGGGTCCACGTTGGTAGCTTGGTTTGCCAACGGGAATGAACTTAGGATGCAATTCTCACATTTGTGAGGTCCATCCGTTCACGGAAAACTTAGGTTTGATCTAAGAATCGTTAGTCATATTTGAGACTAAGATCAACTTAGGAACAGTAAGCATATAGGCTAAACTGCTCATTAGATCATATATGAGTAGCCCATGGATAGTATACGGTATTCAGTATGGAGACAGTCCGCAGGGCAAAACATATTAGTTTAAAGATGTCGCGGTCCAATATCACCGTGTTTAGGGCGACACGCTAGTTTAGGGACATTTAGGTTCATCATCGCCATTTTTGAGGCGGCGAATATTGGTTTAAGGACATTTCGGTCCATTATCGCCATGTTTGAGGCAACAAAAGAGGAGTTGTTGGTTGTTGGGACCCGCCACCTCTCTGAATGTAAGTCCACGTTGCCCACCCCGGTGCTTGCGGGGAGGCGGAAAACGGAATAAAAATCGGATTTTTATGAGCTTAGGCAACATGGACTATGCTTAGAAGGATCTTTGCTAAACAAAAACTTGCTAAAGCTAACTAGTAACTACCTAAGTGCTAGAAAGGTTATACCTTGGGCTTTAAGTCCTTCTCTCCTTGCTCCTTGGAGTGGTGGAAGGAGGTCACCTTGGTCGTCTTCTCACGTCGAAGAAAGATCCACCCGAAAGCCTCAACCTTTGGCTTCAACTCCAAGCTAGAAGTAACTAGGGTGCAAGAAGTGCTAATACTTGAACCCTAGATGAGAGTAGAGAAGATCAAGAGAGGGTTTTTCTCAAGCTCAAGTGTTTCTCAACACATGAGAGGTGAGAGCTTGAGGGAGAGGAAGAACAAGAGAGAGAAATGAAATGATAGAATGAGAAATAATGTGAACCATCCTCACTAATATGTGTGAATTATTGTAATTAGAAAATTAGCTAGATAATTGTCATGGTTAATCAAGACATGACCATTATCATTTCAATTTGCAAGGATCAAAAAGCATCTTTCAAAAGAAATGATGATGGTCAAAGTGTCAACCATAGTCAACAAGTCAAGGAGGTCAAATGGTCAACAACTCAAGGAGGTCAAATGGTCAACAACCATAACCATACACAATTATAAAACTAATATCAATTAACAATAATATATACATAAGCATTAGGGTTAATAAAATGACAATAGTCATTAACCCTAATCAAAGTCCTCTCCCTCTGTCTCAAGCAACTGTGCATACGCACCCGTATTCGTGATCCGAGGAACACGAACACAATGAGAAAAACCAATCCCAAATCATCTACTAGGATCCGGCTTAAACCAAAGCCCGCTAGTATAAACTGTCCGGACAGCAAACGTGCACAAGTGCGCGGATGTGAACGAATCCTGTCGCAAAACCATACGACCTCTGCTCATTTTGCCTAAAGGCGAATAGCTCTCTGTATGGGACTCTAAAGACTCGACACTACGCTGGCAGTGGGTTTAACCACAGACCGCAAGCGGCACTAGCTGTACGTAACGGTCCCCAGGTAGATGTCGATAAGAAGACTGACGAGGTGAACCCCATCTGAACTCCTACTGAGCCTGTATGTGACAATCTACGTACAGTCCGGTCTGTTCATCTGATACATCGCATGGCGGGCCTAGGGGGGCGGTGAACGTCAGTCCCCTAATAGCGGTACAAGTCGTGTCGGAGTGTAGCCCAGAACACCCTGAGATAACACTGGAAACCTACCAGTATATCTCGCTTGCCCTGGCCAGGGACTACTCGTGTAATGGCTCTCCTGGACACAGCGCGATGTCAACCCCCAATACCGGGAGAGACGAATCCTGTCTAACCGTCACTGCCTCCAAGTGCTTCGGGACTGCACCCAAAAACTACCTGTTTGCACGACTCCTTTGAGCCGTGGTAGGGTAGTAATCAAAGTGCAGTGGGAACACACTCGAGGCGAAGTGACAGTGTCAAGTCAGCGGACTAAGCTGTACTCATGTCACTTGGGAACTGATAACTGACGATAGGTATAATACCAACCAACAGTTCCCGACGAGTCATGTCCAGTGTACTCGTAACCTAACGAGCACCCGTATACTATCTCAAGTACGACGTACTGACGGCTGTGGGACAGACCGTCTCCCACACTGGGATAAGAAGCGCATACGCTAGTCTACTCCGGAGTATCGATGCCCTGTCTCGATAGTCCAACGACTAGGGACCTGTATAAGGATGTGCTTATAGATCACCCAGCTCCCACGAGTGTGAGCGCCATCACCACGCTGGTAATCAAGCAAAGATCCTAAGGGCTCTACTAATATGTATATCAGCAATATGCTAAAAGAAACACATGCACATATTAAAGCAGAGACAAACCAAGTAGCATACTACCATTTCGAGCAAGATTGTACATACAACTGTGAATATCCCAAGCTTCCATTAAGTAATATACAAACTAGTATGATACAGTAATGGCCTCTAGGGCATATACACTAACACTGAAAACGTTGAGAAATTACAATGACATATTTCAAAGGTGTGGAAATATGTACACTTGAACCAAATCTCGTATGGTGGATCTAAGAATCGTTAGTCTTATATGAGACTAAGATTAATTTAGAAGAGATGAGATAAATTTCGTTTTGGATATCATCGATGAGAGATCACTAGTCGTATATGGGACTAAGATCGGTTTGGAAATCATGAGCATATGGGCTCAGTTGATTTAAGAAGAAGCTTAAGCTTCACAGACTTAGCCAATTTGAGCTAAGATCAGGTTTCTATACCACCCAGCAGTGCTAAGCACTCAATTACGTAGTGCTCACGTGAATATCACGTGAGGCGCTCCAGTAATGCTAAGCACTAAAAGTATGTCTTGGCACCTCTACTAGGTTTATACAAGCATCAAGTATGCAATTTTAAAAAATCTAGAAGTCTAAGCTATACTAACCTAGAATCGAACTAGAGAATTAGGGTTTGTATGCAAGAAAACAATTTATAAACTAAGTGAAGAAGGTTACAACCTTTGTAGACCAAGTCCTTCACTTCTAAAGCTCCAAGTAGTAGTCTCTAGAACTCTTCTTATCTCCACTTGAAGAAAAGATTGAACTTGCTTTGTTGTCTTCGAAGCCGAAGATGATCCACCTTGAAGTCTCTCTAACTCAAGCTCACTCTTCACTAATCAAAGTATTAGTGGAGTAAACAACCTATACTAAAGGGCAATGATAGTATGGGTTGATGAAGTAGGAATTTTGCTCACTTTAGAAATTTTTTTGTCTTTCTTTTTCCAACTCAAGAAAAACCCTAGAAAGCTCTTAAGAAAGAAGATGAACTTGGGTGTGTGAGTGAATCAATGAGAGAATGAACTATTGAGCTAGAGATAAAATTGGGATGAATAAATATCTAAGAGTAAAACAAAAATCAAGAGATGAGTCATGGCTTCTCAATGCTTCTCCAAGCATCCAAAGCCATGACTCATTTCTACTGATTTCTATTTTCCTTAAAAAATAAATCACCCCAAATAATCCTTAGCTCTAGTGTGAGTCTCATACACCCATGTTCTATGTATCATCAACCATGATACATAATCCATATATACATCATATATATATATATATATATATATATACATACACACACACAATTATATATCAAGAGAAGAAAATTATTAGTGGGCATTAATATTAGTTAATATATAAATATATCAAATATAAATATATATCAAATTATTAAATTAACACTTGATTCAATAATCAGGTTATATCATATATAACCGACTAATATCATTTATATATATGTATATCATATTATCAAATCAACATTTGATTCAATAACCCGGTTAGATCACATATAACTGACTAAGATTCGATACTTAGATACTAAATCAACACTTGATTCAATAATCCGATCATATCATATATAACCGGCTAATATCAAATATATATACATATAACAAATCATTGAATCAACACTTGATTCAATAATCCGGTTATATCACATATAACCTAACCGATATCAAATATCGCGAGTTTAGAATACGGTATCACATACTCGTATTTAATCAAGCTCCCGCACATATCACCATATGTGCCCTACTTCATTTTGCCTGAGCTAGAAAACCTCTATGTGGGACTCTAAAGACTCATCAATACGCCAGCAGTAGGTATTAATCATATCAGATACCTACAAGCTATCAGCGGTACTAGCTGGACGTAACAGCTACCCAGATATTGAGCGAATAGAAGATCAACAAGCAAACTTGTCCAAACTCCCATGAAGCCTATAAGCAACACTTACCGTACAGTCCAGTCTCTTCTTCTGATATGTCGCATATCGAGTCTGGGGTGGAATCGTCAGACCCCAGTAACTTGATAAGTCATGCCGATGTGTGGCCTATAACTGTTCGAGAAACTACTGATAACACTTACCAGTAAATCTCATCATCCCTAACCAGGGACTTGCTGTTATAGCCAATCGAGCATAGCGCAACATCAACTCCCAATACCGGGAGAGAAGAAACCCTTTCTATCGCTCACTGCCTCCATGTGACTCAGGATTGTACCCAAAATTCACTTGTTTACACGACTCCTTTGAGCCGTGTGTAACAACTCCAATTTTTGTATACATTAAATTGATTTAAATTTGAGGTATACTTGGGGTATTTAATGTTGCTGTTACCACCTTAAGTATTTATTTTCCCACAATAATTATAAGAAGGAGCTTGTAGCTCATTGGTAACACCTTGCACTGCTGAAACAAGCCATCAGAGTTCAAATCCCCTGCCCCACATTATTTTTAGATTATTTTTGTTTTAAATTTCTTGGAAGCCCAACAGTCCACAGACCATAACTCCCAAAAGTTGAACTAAACATAAAAAACTAAAAATACCAGAGCCTACCCCACGAGACCCCCCACCTACCCACACCCCGACTCGGGCCGGCGCCGCCGGACGGCCGAGTCCCCAACACAAAATTTGTGGCTCTTCGACTTCTCAACTCCCCTGCATACACCATTTACTTAGATCGGTTCCCGAGAGTTAAATACACCCAATTTACTATAATTTTTAATGATTTTTCTATAATTTTTACAATTTTTTTTAAAATAAAAACCTTTCACCTACCCTACCCTAGTCTACCCTATAAATACACCCCCTACCCTCTACTCTCTCATCCCAAAATCCTAGGCTCACTCTCTCAAAAATTTTCCAAGAAGTGTGTACGTTGAAAACAAGTTCGCGGCGAAGCTCCGACGAAATTCCGGCGGAAATTCCGGCGAAGTTTTTAGAAACAACCGGCGACGAAGCAACACCTCGGCAACTCCTTTAGTTCCCCCTACACTCATTTGCCTAATCGAAACCCGTAAGTTTCATTCTATTCCCCTTTCTATTTCTCTAAAATACGAAATTACGAAACCCGACGGAATCGGAACAAATCCGATTTCCGACTCGGTCTTCTATAAAATTTCACTTCTAATCAATTCAACCACGCTTAAACATCTTATTGTTGATTATTAAACATTCAAATAATAATTTGAACAAGTTTTCTCACATGAAATGATAACCTTTCCAATCTATCGTATTTTTCACTTTAATACCATCATGTTTCGATTTCACATTTAACCCCTAACTTTGCTATACATTTAAAGTAGAGCACGAGGTACTGACCTACCTCCACACACACGCAAATACAAACCTAAACGAAATCATCAAAGAACTTAGAATACGATAAAACAAAACTTTCATTTAAATACCATATTCTTAATAAAACCATTCTTAAAAGTTTTAGAATTGATACACTTTTAAATAAATACCTCTTATTAAGAAACACGATAAGTTGTGGACATCGATCGTTTATCTAAACCTGACTTTGTGGTGTCTAGGCTAGGCAAGTGAGCAAAGGTAACTTTAAAAGGCCCGTCTCACGATTCGTGAGTGGATCCCTCCTTCCTCACTTGTACTTACCTGGCCACAATTGACGGTGAAGAGGCGATTTGAGGCTTCTAATGACTTATCGTTTAGACCATTTAGAAATAGCCTAGTTGGCTTAGGAAACCCTAGAATCTAAAATACGGAAAATTATACTTTGCAAATAAATACCTTTTACTTTATAAAACCGTTTTCTAAAGGATTAGTATTTTACAATCTTTGCAAAGCGCCGCTACAACCCATCTTTGGGGAACCCATTAGGGATAGTACGGTTTATCGTGCACCCTCGGGCTTAGTAGTGCGAGATTCAGACCTCCGCAAGGAGCATTCGGTCTCGAAAGGTTTAAAATACGACATATTAAGAAAATGAGATTTTTGAAATATAAAATATTTATTAAAATTATTTTTGTATAAACATATGTATATTTATCATTTAAATACCTATTTTATTATAATATAAATTTTCCACCTTTTTCTAAAAATCACAATAATAAATTTTACACTAAAATACCATGAACTTCAAATAAATCAATATTACAGATAAATACCCTTATTTATAAAACTATGATATTTTTACTAGAAATGTCACAACATAAAATCCACCATCATTACAACTCTAAAGACGAACAATAAATACTTGAGGCGTATTTCGAAAAGTATAAAAAAGTATTTTTACATAAAAACCCCTCAAGTTTTATAAATTATCCTAAGAACCCTAGCAATTATAAGACTTCGATTCACATTTCTGATTGTCTGACTCGGGTTTGAGTCTATTAATCTGACTTGAATATGATTCAAGTCAATCTATAATCTACAATTTTCCAATTCAAAATGAACACATGAATCCATGAACACAATTATCAATTTATACAATTTGACCGAACCGAACCATGGATATATATTCCTTTTACATGATTCTTAGTATTCCATTTACATGACTCTACGGTTATAACCGTTTCCTGATATCATGGTTTCGGTCGGTCAGTCAATCAATCATACAATCAATACAATTTTACAAGATAACAATACAAACAAGACATCGCGGGGTTTAAGGGGTAGATTGGTACGGAAGGTGTTAAAGGTGGCACGAGGTGGTCAGATTTAATACACCTAACATGAATCCAGTTTCTGTTGTACCGTGGCATAAACGGTTCCTTGTACTATACGTGCCCCTAGTCTCTGGCATATAGAGACTCCCCTCGTATAAACTGGTATCCTTTTGTACCAAGCTACAAACAACAGCGTTAATACGACATTACTACAGGATAATACAGCTTTAAAATATATCTTCTTATTCTTTCCTTTCTACTTTCCTCTCACCTTTGGGACTTACCGAGCGACCTGTTCGCTGACGACATTCTGTTTCTTTCTTCTTTGAATGTCATCAGGTGATTTGGACCCGGCGGAGATCGAGCCTTCTCAAGAAGACTTGGAGCAGTTTGCTGAAGACCCTGCACTTTAGTTTCATTGTATACTTTTCCTTTCTGTACTTTTCATTTCTTGTTATGCCACTGTTTAGGCATCTTTTTATTTCAGTTGTATTTCCTTTCATGTATTGCACAATGAATGTTAATAAATAAAAGTTGTTGTTCTTTTCATTTCTTGTCTCTTGTGTATTTATTTTATATTGCTTAGATACGCTTAGCGTATGTACTTCTGAGTATATATGTAGCGGACCTTGTCGCGTCCCCTTCGCCGTACACTGGGAAGCGGAGCGTGATAGGTTTTGTTGGTGGCCCATGCAGGTCAGAACTGTATGAATCCCTATCATGCAATTCTGTTCTGCGTGAACAACCTAAGCAATATAACACAAGAACCAGCAACGAAAATATTCTTTACAATTCATGTTCCTTGAATCTTACAATTTCATATTCCTTGAATCTTATCATTTCATGTACTTGAATCTGTCAGATGAGAGCATTTTAAATTGGGGCGCTCACGTGTTTTGCACGTGAGCGATGTCATATACATATATGGCAACGGCGCTCACATGCTTTGCATGTGAGCACTGTCAAAAGAATGCGGCATGAGAACTCACGTGTTTAACACGTTGGGGTTATCATAGGATTTAATCCTATATGAAGCTGGTACTCACATGCTTTGCATGTGAGTGCTCATGTGAGTGCTGCTATAAGATTTAATCCTATCTGCAGCAGGTACTTGCGTGCTTTGCATGTAAATGATCAAGTGCTTTACACGTGGAGCACTACTCTCTATTTTTATAAAAGGAACAGTAAGGTTTGGCCAAAAAAATTGGCGGGAACAAATGCCCCTACTACTTTACCCACGTAAGTATGTATGTGGGTTAAGTAGTGCAAGGTTATGCATCGCTATAGAATTGATGGCTCAAGAGACAGGTTTAGGTCTCTGTCGCCTAAGGCTTTGTCCATCTTCATGAGCTGTAAGGGTCTCAAGAAGGTTTTTCTCCCTATGGATCGTGAGGATCTTATAGGTGCATATTCTCCTTAGAAATCGTGATGATTCCTAAGTGTTCATCACCTTCGTGAATCGTAAGGATCTCACTCGGGTATTTTCTCCTTACGAGTCGTGAGGACCGGCAAGTGGCTTTTTCACTTCATTAGTATGCGACTGTGGCCCGTGGGTAGTATACAAGAGTCATTCTTGCCTTCCTTATAGAGCAGCGATGGCTTAGGAAACAGGTTTAGATCTGTTGCCTAAGGCTTTTCAATTTAATGAGCCGTGAGGGTCTCATAAAGATGTTTCTCCCTACGAGTCGAAAGGATCTCGTAGGTGTATTTTCTCCTTAGAAGCCGTGAGGACTTCTAAGTGCGTTTTCTCTTGAGAATCGTAAGGATCTCACAAGAGAATTTTCCCCTTACGAGTCGAGAGGACCCGTAAGTGGCTTCTTCTTCTCATCGGTATGCGACTTTTGAGAATGTGGCCCATGAATAGTATACAAGAGTCAGTCTTGATCTCCTTATAGGGCAACAGTGCTTAGGAAACGGGTTGATATCCCCGTCGCCTAAGGCTTTTCACCTTTATAAGCCGTGAGGGTCTCATAAAGATGTTTCTTCCAACGAGTCGAAAAGATCTCGCAGGTGTATCCTAACGTGAAATATAGATAACCCCCTTTTTAGATAGGGGTCCGTTAGGTTTATGGTACTAGGTTTAAATCCATCGTACCGCCGCGTTGGCTGATGTATCCTCGATATGCAGTCCTTTAAGTTGCTGCTTGAGTAGCCCCGCGTCTGTCGTATCTTTAATCCTATCTGAGGCTGGACAAGACGTCTTCAAGTAATCTTCTTAGGTCATATTACCGTCGGAAGAACAAGCGTTAGGTATTTTCCGTGGCGCTTTTTACTTGAGGTTAGGCTCAATTTGGAGCCCCGATGAGTCATAACTGCACCCCTCTGGGATGGGATGATCTCCAATAGTCTTTAGGCTTTATATGTATTGTCGTCAAGACCCGAAACTAGGAATATATCGTCACTTTGTTTTTGCTTTGATGATGTCGCGCCGATTCTTTACTGAAGTAGGGTAGATATCCGTATAACTTCTATACTGTATGTATTGCCATCGAGGTTTGGAGCTAAGGATATGTCGTCACTCCAATTTTATTTGACCCTTAGGTCTTGGTTAACATCGCGTCTGCATTCTATTTGCATGAGAAGCACGTCGATATGATCTTTAGGATGAAGATGTTTCCATCAAGATCTGGAGTTAGGATTTTTCCATTGCTCCACTTTTATTTTGGCTCCTTAGAGCTTTGTTGACGTCGCATCTGCATCCTGTCGGAATGAGAAAAACGTGGATATGATCTTTAGGCTGTAGATGTTTCCGTTAAGATCTGGAGCTAAGATTTTGCAATTGCTCCACTTTTATTTGACCCTTGGGTCCTTTGTTGACGTCACGTCTGCACCAAGAAGAAACGTCGAGCTGGAGCTAGGATTTTGCCATTGCTCCACTTTGATTTGCATCCTTGGAACCTTGTCGACACCACGTCTGTACTCCGCTGGAGTAAGAGGGAAGCCGAATTGGTCTTTAGGCCGCATATATTGCCATCAAGATCTGGAGTTAGGAATATGTTGTCACTCCACTTTTGCTTGACCCTTGGGTCGTTGTTAACGTTGCGTCTACACCAAGAAGGAACATCGAAGCTGATCTCTAGGTTGTAGATGTTGCCATCGAGATCTGGAGCTAGGATGTTGCCATCACTCCACTTTTCTTCGACCCTTGAGTCCTAGCTGATGTTGCATCTGCACCGAGAATGAACAACGAGATAGAGGTAGGATTTTGCCATTACTCCATTTTGATTTAATCCTTTGTTCTCTGATGACGTCGCATCTGTATCCTGCTGGAATGAGAAAAACATCGAGTTGATCTCTAGGCTGTAGATGTTGCCATCGAGATCAGGAGCTAGGATTTTTCTATTGCTCCACTTTTATATATTTCACCCTTTGGTCTTTGTTGACGCTCCGTCTGCACCGAGAAGGAACATCGAGCTGGAGCTAGGATTTTGCCATTACTCCTCTTTGATTTGGTTCTTTAGAGGTTTGTTGACACCATATCTGTACTCTGCTGGGGTAAGAGAGATGTCGAATTAGTCTTTAGGCCGCATATATTGCTACCAAGACTTGGAGTTAGGAATATGTCGTCACTCTACTTTTATTTGACACTTGAATCCTTGTTAACGTTGCGCATGCACCAAGAAGGAACATCGAGCTAAAGCTAGGATTTTGCCATTACTCCACTTTTATTTGGTGATGTCGTGTCAATTCTTCACCGAAGAGGGATAGAAATCCATAATACCTCTATGCTGTAAGTATTGCAATCGAGCTCTGGAGCTAAGATTTTGCTGTCACTCCACTTTTGTTTGACCCTTGGGTCCTTATTAACGTCACATATGCATCGAGAAAGGACGTCGAGCTGATCTCTAGGCTATAGATGTTTCCATCGAGATTTCAAGATAGGATTTTTCCATTTCTCCACTTTTGTTTGACCTTTGGGTCCTTATTGACATTACGTATGCACCCTGTCAGAATGAGAAAAACGTCGGGATAGTCTTTAGATTGTAGATGTACTGTCAAGACTTGGTTCTCCCTTTGACGGAGCCTGGTGGGAAGATATGGTTCCCCTTTCTTTCATTTGTGCCCATGGATTGTATACAGGCGTCGGTATAGACCTACCTGCAGGGCAGAAAAATTTTATTAATTTTTTTATATTTCTGCGATGCTCTATCTTTTCAGCTTTTTTATATCGCGAAAGTCGCGATTGCCCAATCATTTCGAATATTTATCGCGGTGCCCAATCATTTCGGCTATGTCATTTTTTATTTGTACTCGGTATTTTTTATTGCGGGTTGCCCAAACATTTCGGCTGTTTCATATGCATATATATTTTGCTCGCTGATTTTTATTGCAAATTGCCCAATCATTTCGGCTATTTCATATGCATTTTTTTTGCTCGTTGATTTTGTTGCGAGTCGGGGACTTGGGTCCTGATACCAATTTCGGCATCAGCATCGCTAAAACTGGAATGTTACCATGAGCGAATCATCATTAGCCGTGAGAGGACTTGGAGTTTGACGCCTGTTTAGGCATGAGCATCGCTACAACTGGGATATTTCCAGGAGCGAATTATCATTTGTCTTTGTTGGTTTGAACAAAAATGGCTTAACAAACAGGGTTAAGATCCTGTCGGCTAAGGCTTTTTGATTTTATGAGCCGTAAGAATCTCATAAAGATATTTCTTCCTACGAATCGTGAGGATCTGGTAGGTATGTTTTCTCCTTAGGAATCGTGGGGATTTGATTGGTAGGGAAAAAGTGTTGTATGTGTATGTTGTAAATAACCGCAATTAAAACGCAGTTGCAAATAGCTAGTCGCGATGAGTACGGGTCGTCCGTAGGGAAACAGTGAACTTCTTATCTTACTTTAGACGAGTTGATAAAAGAGAGGAGGGATTGTTCTCGTTTTAAATTAGGATGGTTAGAAAATTTTATAATAGAAAGGATTGTAGGGTTTATAGGACTTAGTAGTTAATGAATGAAGTAAAAAAAATATAATTCTTTTTATCTTTTAATTGTTTAATACTAGAGAGATAGCGATAAATCTGGATTAGGGTTCTTGGAGGGAATTAGGGTTTTCCACTACTGCCCCTTGTCCTTCCATTGATCTCTATTTATCTCAAGCCATTAACAAAATGATTATTAACGAATCTCAAATCGTGGTCGTGACTATCATGAATTGATAGCGCGCCTGATAAGAGGGTTAATATTTATTTTACTAAACTTTATAAAAATTAAAACTTTTAAAAAGAATTGAATAGATATCGTTCATCCATTTTTCTACCCTATCCTACAAATCTTAGCAAGCAAGAATTTACTCGCTCATGGATATTAGCGTAGTAGAAGAAAGGTGGAAGAATACGGAACCCATAATTAAAATTAAAATTCCAAAAAGTAAATGCAGAATGTAATTGCAGAAACTAATGCGGAAAGTAAATATGACAAAAGAAAGAACTACCTTTATTGATCAACTATTGCATTACAAAATTTCTCTCTGAAAAAGTAAATTACAAAAACCCTAGTTGCTCGCTAGATCTCTCTCGATCGATGGACAGATGAATGTATCTTGAATTTTGGAATGCTTTTGGTAGACAGCTCTCGGTCCTTTATATAGTCTCTGGAATTAGAAACCGTAGATGCCATATTGGAGTATGTAACATTACGATCATGTTCCTGAAAATCCGCATCCAACGGCTGCCATCAGACCGTGGATCCGCTGTCTTCTGGTGGGTTTGTGCATCCAATTTTCTCGTGGCTTCTTCTCTCAATATTTGGAGATCCTCTTGATAAAAATATTCTGAAAATATTACTCTTAGTCTCTGTCGTTGCTAGATTCTTCGATTTGCTCCTAGTATTCGGCAGATTCGGTTTTATAATCCGATTTGATGTGGATCTTCTACTTAGATTTCAGACTTGAGCTAATCTTATTATAATACCTGCACAATATCTCAAATCAAATTGTTAGTAGTATTTGTTTTATTTGAGATATTATTCTAACCATTTATATGACATGATATCTTAAGAATATTGATTAGGAATATTTGATATGATATGCATATTTCAATATGAATATTTTATTTAAATATTATATGCATATATTTTCCCTAATTATATTAATTATAAATGAAGAAACATATGATAATAATGTTTTTACAAATAAACCCACATATATTCTTTATTTACAATTAACACATTTTCGTAGTTAATAATAGTAAAGAAAATATCCATAAAAATATGCAGTAAATTTGACTAATCAAATACCCCCAAACTTATTTTTGATCGTCCCAAGCAAACTATTTATTAAAAAGGAAAAAAAACCTAGCACACTTTCGTAGGCAACACGATTGCACTTAGCTCGTGCAACAAGCCGTTAAATCTCTAGGTGTCCCTAGTAGGGGGGTGTTGTCTCCTGAGGATTTTCAGCGGATTACACTCACAAAATCCCAAAATAAAAGAAAGAAGATAAAAATTATATGTAAAGATAAGGAACATATAAAAGAAAGAACTTGAAAATAAGTGTTTCAAACTACACTATCTTTTTAGTTGTCATAAGCCCTATCTTAATGGTCTTGAAAAGATTTCAGAAATCACATCATCCCTCAATAAAATATCGTCTTTAGTCTTCCTCACTACCTTTCTTCCAAATATCGATCATATACTCATG
Source organism: Agapanthus africanus (assembly GCA_030015575.1). Classification (NCBI taxonomy): domain Eukaryota; kingdom Viridiplantae; phylum Streptophyta; class Magnoliopsida; order Asparagales; family Amaryllidaceae; genus Agapanthus; species Agapanthus africanus. Next base: position 84,296,383 of record JASDDO010000026.1, on the reverse strand, counting down.
CGTGTGTGTAAAAAACATCTCTACACTTGGAGAATTCAATTCAAGCTATCATACCCTTTGTCTATATTCCTTACTACTTTTTAGTCGGGGATGTTTTTAGATGGATTTTGCTCACACCTTCTTCATGTGACCGTTAATACTTCTTGAGATACTAACCAACCGATTACTGAATGTGCTCACTATTTAAGTCTTAATTAGTAATATCCTAGTCTTGCAGTAGTAACTCCCAAACCAGTGAGTCTAAAGCATTAGGTGATAAGGCACCCTCGCTATATTTTTTTATGCTGCCTCGAGTAATTACAAAACCAGTGTTCATTTTTCCTTTTAATTTTTTTATGCACCACTTATATTTTGTTAATTTTCCATACTAAGACTTCTTGGCAAGAGTATTTCAAGATATGCTCCACTATCCTAAATTTCAAGATATGTGCAAGTGCGTATAGTAGGGTATCAATGTTCAGAAGTTTGGTCTCAAGAATAGAGACTATTTTTCAGACTTATTTCTATCCGCAGATTAGTGATTCTTTCATCTTACTAACCCTTGGGGCAACGGCTCATGACTACGCATTACTAGCTTCGTTTTAAAATATCTAATTTTCTTGCATGATGCGTAGATATATACAAACCATCCCCCCAAACTTGAGTAAAACAGTGTCCTTACTCATATTGTCCTGTAAGCTCAAAATCTGAAAACTAGGAGGAACGGTTCAATAAGATGGTATAAAAAAAGGGGTCAAGAGTGAATGATATTGAAATTTTCCCCCAAACTTGTTCTTGGCTCACAAGCGTGCAAAAATTCCTTTCTTTCAAGAGCCATTATATTTTTCTTCTCCCCCCCCCACCCCAACTTTAGTAAAACAGTGTTTACATTACTAAGCATTGAAATGTAACATAAAAGGAGGGTAAATATTATTGGTCTACTCAAAGGTTTATAAAGACCAAAAGTTAAAACCAACTATTCAAATATTTTATCAAGGTAACACCATGGTTAGTAGAAGAATGCGAAACGGATAGACGTGTAGAAGAATACTCGAGACTGTATAAGAATGAAGGTTGTATCATATCTCGAGTGGAAGAAACAAAAATGAGAGTAATGATAACAAATGAAGTGGGGAGAAGATGAGAGGTATAATTGAAAGGATTTACGTCTCGATTGGTAGAGACAAAAAAGTGATGGTGAATGAAAACGAGAATTTGAAAGATAAGGAATTGGTGGAATATTCGTATTCTCGTATGTGATAAGAAGAAGGGGTGGCAGTTCAATTTCTTCAGCCTCAAACCGAGGCGTACGAATTTCCGGTGGAGATTGATTCATCACAACATCCAAGCCTTTAAGGAACATCAGTTCTTCGACGAAAATATTTTTGAAACTTTCATCGATGATGATCTCATCGGAAAGAAAAGAATAACTGGAATATGCAGATCCACTAGGAAGATTGAAAGTTTCAGTATCAATATGTTGCGCACCAGGATTCAAAGCATTCGATTCGTCAGAAATTATGGAGGTAGGAGACTCGAAAAGCTCATCTATCTTATTCTCAAAAGAGTCTAACTCAAGTGGTCTTTCAAGAATTATAGAACTCGAAATATCAGAGTGTGGTTCATCAAATTTCGGTGAAATTGAAAGAAGATGAGAAGAAGAACTAAAGAAAGTGGGCAATGAAATGGGTAAATGAACTTGGGTGTCGAGTATTGTTGAACCAGATATGGGAGATGAAGACTGACTATCGTTTTGCATATCGGATAGATCGGTGGTAAGAATAGGATCGGTTAAATATACAGGAAGATGTTCACATTCAATGTAAGGGACATGATGGGTCGGGGAATCCAACTCATTTAATATGGTGAGTTCATCTTCAAAAATATTCTCATCACTGCTCTCACTAACACCTTCGGTCAAATCAAACGAATAGTTCTTTAAAAATTCTTCAATTATACTATCCTCAATCAATGGATCATTAAGTTCACTTGATGGAATTGGAAGGTTTGAAATATCAAGTGTAGTCGAATAAGAATCGGTTTGATTTGGAATGGTGTAAGGCTCTCTTTCACACTCACGATTGGAAAAGTCAAACATGTTATTCTCGGGCACCTCATCAATTAGATTATTAAGTGGATGATCATCAAATACATTCCGTTGGGGTTCAGGATGGAAGGTGTCGAGATCAAAAGAATTGGTTCTGGTTTGAGTTGGAGGGATCCCTTGTTCTTTTTCAGTACTCAATTTCAACTCTACTTCAAGACTGGACATTGTTTGTGAAGAAGTTTCAATGAAGGATTCTCTTTGAACCGTGAAACTTCCAAATTGATATTCAAAAGAACTGTCTAGATAGGGAGCAAAAGTTGAGTATGGTTGGAATGTGTTTAATTGTTGGCTACGGGCAAGTTCAATGTGTTCTGCAATAGAAATGGGTTTACGAATTGCCACATTAGCCTCAAGAGAAGTATCAACATGAGAGGGTGTGAAAGTTTGGTGTTGTTGATAAGAGTTAGAAGGGTGTATCTAAGTTTCATAAATAGGATTAGGATCAATATTGTGATATGAAGAATATTGAGATTGGGTGTTTAGTTGGCGACTGGTTATTACTATTTGCTCAGCAATGGTCATGGGTTTAAAAGTTGCCTTATTCGCCTCAAAAGGAGTATCAACATTTTCATATGGAAATGATTGTAATTGTTTTCCTAACGATTTTGGAGCAGTGAAAGGTATGAAACTTTGGTTACAAACCTTCGCAATATGCTCGGTAATGGACATAGGTTTAGAAGTTTCCTCACTAGCCTTAAAAGAATTATCAACATAAGAAAGTGTTGAATTTTGACGCGGTTGATAAGACTTTGAGTGAGGTGTCCAACTGTTATTTTTAACGTGTTCTATCCTATCCCTTAAAGAAATGGTAGGGTCGGTATTTGTACCAAAGCAATTACGATAATAAGAAATATCTAGTTGTTTGTAGCAAACCTCGGCAAGATTTGGTCGGTTTGGGTTACCCATTATAAGAGAATGGAAAAAAGAGGGTGAAATGGTAATAATTTTAAGCTCTTTTTTTGAATTTTTGAAATTTTTTTGCTTGGAAAAAGGGACTCGACAAACGTGCACAAACAATATCTAGAACTAGGGTCACCTTGGTCAAATTACTAGACCGCTCCTACACTTCCAAAGGACAAGACGTAGGATAAATCATCTATCACCTCCTTATCAATTTTACAGCCAGGTAAGTTTCAGGTAAGTGAGAGGTATCTGCTATACGAATCACCGAAATAGCGGGCCTAATTAAGTAACCACTTTTCTTAGTCACACTTGCCTGAGATACTATAAGAAAAATACGGATAAGCAATAGATTACCCACGACCTTTCTTTGTTCTAATTGAGCGCGATTGTCTTTAGAGACTTGGTCTAGATATTTTTTATTAATGTAGGGCTATGCGTATGCTCGTTTGTGATTTGTGAAGCCTAAGAAGGATGATGAAATCCCCATCTAATCTGAATTTGGGTTTTTTACCCCTTAATGTCCGTTTTAAATATGTAAAACAAACTAAAATCTAAAACACGCAAAAAAATATTTTTAGCAGCGCTGTTTGGAAAGAATCTTGCAGGTAAAAATAGTTTATTGGAGTTTTAAAAGAAAGAGGGAGACGTTAGGATAATACCAAAAAATTGGGGGATCAACTCCCCAATTTGGCCGCGCTTCAGCCGCTTATTGCACCTATGGACCGCGGTTCCGCCGTGTCACGCCCCGCTTCCCAAAATACGGAATACAGGGGGTAACTAGGTCAGCCATGCTCCTACGGTTAGGGAATAATCCCGTCATGGTCACACTTCGGCTTGTAGCATTACATGGTAATCAGTGAACAGTACACGAGGAAAGAAAATCACAGTTCACAACTTTATTACATTACAATAAAAGAGTTCGAGATGCATTTATTTTTCATAAGGAAATAACTAACCAACGAACTATAATGTGCTCAAAGCAAAAAGGAATGGCACTGATGTTGCGGTTTAGACCTCCGCGATCTCGAAGGACGGGTCCTGCTCCTTGACTGGGTCTACTTCGTCCTCTGAGCATGCACACTCAGGTCGTCAGGACGACACATATAGCAATAAATATATATAATGGGTACAATGCTATTAAACATGAAAGGTGGAACAGAATACAGAACATGAGAATAGTGAACATCAAATGAATATGAACAGTGCGATATAAGTATCATGTCGGTAAACCAGGAAATGTGTATGTCACTACTTATCAATCACTAAGTCAATGAAATCAATTGGTGGAAAGGATGCTCGTGTTTAACAAGGGTCTCGTGCATACCCGAGACTACGGTCCACTGTTGCCCGGGACATAACCCTACAGCCGTGCTGCTAGGCCAACGACCTAATGTATGTGTGTGTATCACTAATATCGAATGATCATCCTGTAAATTACTGTACCTCACTAAATAAGAGTTCAATTCCACCTTGATTTCCCCATTCCTCAGGTTATAGTATGTGTTCAGGTATTAGATAGGTTGTGAACAAATACGTATCCCTTTCACTTTCAATCACGTTTCCACTTATCAATATCACTTTTGTATTTGCCACAACCCAATCACTAACACTTATAAATCGACAATGCATAACAGTCTCTAGGTCTCCATGTAAATAATCACTATGCAGAAGATATAAAGCAAGCACAAAAATAGGCAAAAATGTACTGAACGAATATTCACTAAATTATGGCGCCCAACGCCATATGACTTGCAAAATTTACCATAAATCACACGTATAGAATCGACCAAAACAATATAAAAGGCATACAAAGTATACTTTATTATATACGCGGTAAAATTAGTTTCATATCAATAGGATTTCAGGTTAGGGACTTATTATCATTTTAAATTAGCGATCGATTGCTGGAATTCCAGTTTTAGATCTATAAGTCCAACTGCGCGCGCGGTTTAATATGGATTGTGTTCAGATTCAGGCATTTCCCCAGTTGAATAAAATCTAATTCTATCTGTTAGGTTTCCAACGCATCAAATAGATTAACCATATCCTTTCTGTACTAGGCGTTATGTCCTGTTTAATAAGAAGGTGTAAGAAATGTCGCTGCAGAAACTGCAGAACACGTCGATATTATAAAATACAAACTAAATAACAAACCGCTGTGAAACTGCACGGGACCAGATTCATGTGTTAGATAACTAAATTATCTACGTGTATATATGGGGCTCCATGCATTTTAAGTTCTATGTAGATATGTACAGATGCTTAAATTCAGGTATCCTCGTGGAATGTTGACCCGGACTGCAGTCCAGCGCCGCATTCCCAGTCAATTCTCGATGCCGTAACCTATCAGTATCAAAAAATGAACTATAGATGGTTCTATATCATCGAGTCAGATTAGATATGAGCCATAGAACATCATATTCCAATCTGTATTTAATTTACAATGATTTTAAGAAGGCAACATGCGCGGTAAAATTTCAGATTTGACGTAGCTAGACGGAGGTATCATTTCATAGTGATAAAGTCAATATTTTCATCTCAAATTCTTATAAGTTATTTATTATCATTAAAGGGATTTATGTGCCATAAATTCCGCCATTTTAAAATAAGTTTTAGTTTATGTTTTGCATCGAGCAGTTAGCGCAACATATCAAGGATTTTCGGGATCTTATTCAATCTAGCCGACCCGAATATGATATCGATCCCTATAGTCTCTATACCTTTAACACTTGATTCTAAACTCGGTCCCAATCATTCACGCATAGAAATCCAAGCACTATGGCGTCGTTGTAATACGAACGACCATTTACTACAAATATATATATATATATATATATATATAGTTTAAATAAACACTTAGCCCTAATTAGTATAATATTAGAATGTATGAGCAAGTGAGGGGTTCACTTGCCTAGCGATGGCTCGATAGTCGGGATGGCGACGACAAATGGTGGCAGCACAGCAACGATCTACAACCATGGCACGGAGACGTCACGGCACCATACGCGCGCGATGGGCATGGCTCGGATGAGGACTTAGGGCTCAGCACAATGCAGTAGGGTTGCAGTGGTGGCGGCAATGGGGCAGTGGGTCGTTGGCGGGTTCGCAGTGGCTCGGACGAGGCGTCGTGGAGTCGATGGAGGTGGCGTCAGTGGTGTCAAGCTCCGGTGGCGGTTGCAACGAGGTGGGACGCACTCGGGTGAGGAGATGGAGTTGAGGAGATGAGGAGGTCGAGGCTCGTCGGCGAGGTAGAGCTGGTGGTGGCTACGGGGATGGATGCAGGGGCTCGGTCGGTCGTTGGAGGCGGCGAGATGGCAGTGGGTTCATGGCGTTGGTGGTCTGATGGTGTGGGCGGCGAGAAGAGATCGCCGACGATTGGAGTCAGGTGGTGATGGTGTGTAAAGGTGGTCGATGGTCGCCGGCGAAGGAGGCCGGTGGTGCAGCGGTGGAGTGGGGAAGCTCGGTTTTGGGGAAGGAGATCGAGAGAAAGAAGGTGATCAAGAGGAGAAGAGAGCGAGAGAGAGATAGTGAGAGAGAGCGGTTAAGAGTTTAGATGGGTTAGGCGAGGGGATCACGGTAACCGTTGGCGAGGGGACGAGGTCGTCGTGGCCGTTGGGGAAACGAGTCTCGCAGAGGCATCGACGAGGGGGGGAGAGGGGAGCAGTGAGGATTTGGGGGATGTGATCTCGGGGGAGTTGGCGAGCGGGGCGCGAGTCTCGCGGAGGTGGGCACGGTCGTCGCGGAGGTGGGCACGAGTCGAGGGGAACGTTGGAGAAAAAGAAGTGGCGGGAAAGATGAGTGAAGAAGAAGAAGGAGAGGGAGTCGGGTCGGGTGCGAGTCGGGTCGGGTCGGGGTTGGGTAGGGTTAGGATTTTTAAAGTTTAGGTTTAAGTAATAATTTAATAAATAAAATAATAAAAAATATTTTTAAAAATGTGCAAAAATTCTAGGAAAATCTGAAAAAAATACGGAAAAATATATATACGGAAACTGGGGATTTACACGCCGCCAGTGATGAGTTCTCCCCTTCAAAATTTGGCACTGCACTTCGACGCTCCTCCACTCCTATTTGTTAGTCTCTGAATCTCTGTTAGTTCGCTCCAAGTGCTCCAGATTTCTCGCAAAACTCGCACAAAAATCGTTAAAAATACAAAATGCGGTTTTTTATTTCTATTTTTATATTCTCTGATTTTATATTAGAAATCAATCCGAATAACAAGAAAAATAATTACGAGCGTTTCCCCGACAATGGCATCATTTGATTAGTAGGGAAAAGGTGTTGTATGTGTGTGTTGTAAATAACCGCAATCAAGACGGTGTCGCAAATAGCTAGCCGCGATGAGTACGGATCGTCCGCAGCGAAACGGTGAACTTCTTATCTTGTTTTAGACGAGTTGATAAAAGAAAGGAGGGATTGTTGTCGTTTTAAACTTGGATAGTTAGAAGATTTTATAATAGAAGGACTTGTAGGGTTTATAGGACTTAGTAGTTAATGAATGAAGTAAAAAAAATATAATTCTTTTTATCTTTTAATTGTTTAATACTAGAGAGATAGCGATAAATGTGGATTAGGGTTCTTCGAGGGAATTAGGGTTTTCCACTACTGCCCCTTGTCCTTCCATTGATCTCTATTTATCTCAAGCCCTTAACAAAATGATTATTAATGAATCTCAAATCGTGGTCGTGACTATCATGAATTGATAGCGCGCCTGATAAGAAGATTAATATTCATTTTGCTAAACTTTATAAAAATTAAAACTTTTAAAAAGAATTAAATAGATATCGTTCATCCATTTTTCTACCCTATCCTACAAATCTTAGCAATCAAGAATTTACTTGCTCATGGATATTAGCGTAGTAGAAGAAAGGTGGAAGAATACGGAACCCATAATTAAAATTAAAATTCCAAAAAGTAATTGCAGAATGTAATTGCAGAAAGTAATGCGGAAAGTAAATGCAGAAAATAAATACGGAAAGTAAATACAACAAAAGAAAGAACTATCTTTATTGATCAACTATTGCATTACAAAATTTCTCTCTGAGAAAGTAAATTACAAAAACCCTAGTTGCTCGCTAGATCTCTCTCGATCGATGGGTAGATGAATGTATCTTGAATTTTGGAATACTTTTGGTAGACAGCTCTCGGTCCTTTATATAGTCTATGGAATTAGAAACCCTAGATGCCATATTGGAGTATGTAACATTACGATCATGTCCCTGAAAATCCGCATCCAACGGCTGCCATCAAACCTCGGTTTCGCCGCCCTTATCCACGTTTGACCGCGGATCCGACGCCTTCTGGTGGGCTTGTGCATCCAATTTTCTCATGACTTCTTCTCTCGATATTTGGAGATCCTCTTGATAAAAATATTCTGAAAATATTGCTCTTAATCTCTGTCGTTGCTAGATTCTTCAATTTTCTCCTAATATTCGGCAGATTCGGTTTTGTAAGCCGATTTGATGTGGATCTCCTACTTTGATTTCAGACCTGAGCTAATCTTATTATAATACCTGTACAATATCTCAAATCAAATTGTTAGTAGTATTTGTTTTATTTGAGATATTATTCTAACCATTTATATTATATGATATCTTAAGAATATTGATTAGGAATATTTGATATGATATGCATATTTTAATATGAATATTTTATTTAAATATTATATGCATATATTTCCCTAATTATATTAATTATAAATGAAGAAATATATGATAATAATGTTTTTACAAATAAACCCACATATATTCTTTATTAACAATTAACACATTTTCGTAGTTAATAATAATAGGGAAAATGTCCATAAAAATATGCAGTAAATTTGAGAAATCACGACTCCTAAATGATATTTTCCTTTGTAAGTCGTAAGGATCCTACAAGAGTATTTTCTTCTTATAAGTCAAGAGGACTTATGTCGTTCACCATATGGGGATATTTCTCACCATTGGTGAAACTTGGTTGGAACATATTTTGTTCTTGTCCGTGGATTGTATACAAGATTTGATATCGAACTACTTGTAGGGAAAAAAACTTTGTAGGGTTTTGGCAGCTTAAGAACGGGTTTGGATCTTTGTAACTTAAGGCTTTTAAATTGTATAAGCCGTGAGAGTCTAATAGAGGGAATATTCTCCTTATGAGTCGTGAGGATCTCATAAGTGCATTTTCACCTTACAAATCGTGTGGATTTCTAAGTGTATTGCGCTTTCGTGGGTTGTAAGGATCTCACGCAGGTGATTTCTCCTTACAAGGTCGCAAGGACCTTGCAAGTGCACACACAAAAAATTTATTTTACGAGTTTGCGCCTTTTTCGGGTTTTCACAAATTTGCCGGCAGTCCTGCTGTTTTTATTCATGGTGCTCTTTAGGGTTTTAATCCATTCTCATTTCGCTTGTGGACATACCGTCTCTCTCTTTTTTCTTTTTTTCTCATTTTTTTAACGAGATTGCGCCCTTTCACGTTTTCACAAACTCGCTGGCAGTCCTGTTGTTTTAACTCACGGCGTCCTTTCGGGTTTTCATCCGTGCCTATTTCGGTTGTGGACATACCGTCTTTTCTTTGCGAACGGTGAAACTCTCGAAAGTAGTTTCGTTGTAGGTGACCATCTGTTTGCCTGGAGGACTTGGGGATGTGGGGTTACTTAGCACGGCAGTAAGGTTTCGGGAGGCATCATCCATGCCGTTTTCAAAAAATTGTCGTTCTAAATAACTCTAACCCTAGAATCTTAACTGGAGATATAAACAATAAGCATGCAAACAACTTTACATACTAAGTGAATGAAAAATACAACCTTTGTAGACCGGTCCTTCACTTCAAATGCTCCGTGTCGATGTCCCTTCGCTGCGAGTATAATCTCCTAAACTCTTGAGAGGCTCCACAAGGTGAAAGATACAAACTTGCTCGAAGTCTTCGAGGCCGAAGATGATCTACGTCAAGAAGACTCAAGCTCATGCCACCTCTTCACTAAATTAGGGTTTAGTGAAGCAAACACCCTAAACTAAATGGCTAATAGTAGAGAATGATGAAGTAGAAAATGAGCTCTCTTTATTTTTCTTTTTCTCGCAATATTTTCTCACCTTAGAAAAAGCTAGCAAGCTTTTCATGAGGAAGAAGAAGAAGTGAGTGAACCCAAGTGAGGTGAGAAAATGAACCATGGGTGAGTTAGTGTCATGCACTAACTCATGTAGAGAGTTTACCATGGTTAGTATAATGGTTGGGTTAATAAATATCTACAGGTGAAAACAAAAAGAGTGGACTTGGTAAATGAATCCACAAGCTTCTACAAGCTTGTAGACATGCCAAATATCCATCCAATTTTTGAATTACTTAGATAAATATGAACCCTACATTATATCAAGCATTGTATAAGTCTCATACACCCATGTACCATGTATCATCAAGTATGACACAAAACTATGTACACTAATATATATCACATATATACTAGGTGCACAAAGAAAGTGAGAAAAGAAATCATAAGTGAGCTAATATTAGTTAATTCACATTAATATATCAAATATATAATTATACATTAGATTATTAAACCAACACTTGATTTAATAATCCGGCTATATCTCATACAACCGACTAATATCAATGTAACAATCTATCGAATCAATACTTGATCCAATAACCCGGCTATATCATATATAACCAACCGATATCATATATCGCGAGAATAGAATACGGTATCATATATCGTATTAATCTTGGTCCCGCACATATCACATATGTGCTCCTACTTTGTTTCGCATGAACCAGGAAACCTGTAACACCCTAGTTCATTTGTACCAGTTCTAGTTCATGTATTTCTTTATTTATGGTATTTTCCTGATTTACTGTGTTTTGGGTGCAGATAGTGTTTTGACGTTGTATTGCATCCGACCCGGCCCGCTTGCTTGAAACCCGTCTTGATTCTTGTTCATGATTTATCCTGACCTGTTACATGGACTCGTGCACTTTCATTTATACATCCTGCATATTGGCATTTATCTGGCATTTGCATTTTTACAATATAACATTTTAAGTCACGTAAAATATTTATAAAATATATTGCATGGCCTGCATGATACCCCTAACCTCGTGGTAGCATCCGCGAATCTTGTTCTCGTCCCGTTCAGTGAAGCGGACTTGTTTGGATGGCTACGCGCACGTACGTGCATCCATTTTGGGAGGTATGCATTTTCGTTATCCGGATATCCAATTTTAATTTTGGTCGACATGTATATTTTTCGTATTTTAAAACTGGATTTTTAGACCCGACCCGGGCGTGTTTTGAACTAAGTTTGTATTCACCGGAAAATCAAAATTTATTAATATAATAATTTTTTTATTAAAAACTATAACAGTTTAACAATTTATATAACTAACAGGTCTTTTTTTTAAAATTTAAAATCTTAAACAAATTTTCCTAACAACCTATCCCTCTCTCTCTCACTGACACAACTTTTCTCTCTCTCTTTCTCTTTCCTTTTCTCTCTCCTCTCGCGATTACTGTGCACTCCTCGAGTGTGGTCACCTCCCGCGCGCTTCCCGTCACCTCCCTCTTCTTTTCTTTTCTTCTCCTTCTTCTTTAAATAGCCGAGCCCCCATGAGAACCAAAAGCTCCACGAAACCCTAACCCTAGGCCAGCCTCCTCTGCCCTCAAAACTCGACCTCGTCGCCACCTCCATCTCCTCATCTCCTCCTCCTCGTCATCATCTTCTTCTCCTTCCTCTCCTCTCCTTCTTCTCTAAACCAAGAAACCCTGCATACCCTTCAACCAAGAATCTCCATTGCCTCGTCGGCGATCCCTCGACCTCGCCGTCACCACTACCATCTCCTCCTCTCCCTCTCCTCTTCCATTCTCCCTCCTACACCAAGATCCCTGCACTCGAGCCCCAGCCTGCACCAACACCCGAGCCAACCCATAACCCTAGCCTCACTGCCTTTTGCCAAACTCCATCGCCGGCACCTCACCGCCGGTGACCCCGACACCACCACCTCGTCTCCCTGACCCCTGTGCACCAACCCCAGTGAGCAAAAAACCCTTCTTCTCTTCTTCTTCCTCTTCTTCTTTTCTTTTTCTTTTCTTTTCTTTTCTTGAATCTTGAAATTTCGGCTATCGCCGGAGTCGTGACCGCCGCTGCCGATCCAGACAATCCAATGAACGTACCTTGCTCGCGTGAACATCCTCTTACATTGCTTGGACCCGTCCCGCGTGCATTGCGACGTTTTACCGACGTCGGACGTGCCGTGCATATCTGTCGCGTGATCCATCGAGACAAGTTTATCTTGCTACATGCTATGTTACTATATTCACATCCATTTGAATAAATATAATACATGTATTTTAAATCATGCATCCCACGTTATAGTTTTACTGTTTTACGACGTTCGTTTGTATCCGTACAATTTATTTCATATCTAGTGCATGCAAGTTAATCTTGCTACATGCTTTACTACAATATACTGCACCCATTTGAATGATAGTATTACATATTGTTTAGTTATGCATCCGTTTTACAGTTTTACTGTTTTCGGATACCCGTTTGCATCCATATCATTTAAAATATATATAACTGCATCTATAGATCATATTAATTCATGTTATTATTGTAGTGACACCCCACGTTTAATAATGTATATCCCACTTAGTCTTGAAGCTATAGTTGTAACCCCTGATAGTTATTTATGCATCCATGTTTATTTGTGTACCCATACCATTAATTCTGCATAACCAGTTGCACCCCATATTACATTAACTCATATTATTAATACATTAGTACTACATGCTTGATATTGGGCATCCTACTTAGTCATGATGTAACCCCTGATCGATATTTGTGCACCCATGCTTTTATTATACATCCGTACTTTCACCCTGATTCAATACTTGCTACAGTCTGATTATGAGCACCGCTTGATACATGTGCACTACTTGACATGACCTGATACACCACTACTTGACATGACCTGATATATCATTACTTGACATGTTACTTGATCCTGTTTCTAATGCCGACAATCCCGACATGTTGTCCCGATGGACATATCCTGTTGTCTGTATAGACAAACATGTTCCTGCTTGATCCTGTGTTGGCATTAGCTTCAGATTTATCAATACCTGACTTGAACACATAACTTGGGGGTATGGGGAAATAAATGATGAAACCTGACTTGTAACTCGACAGTTCAATGCTTATACTGATCAGTTTTACGGGCTAGGCCAGTCCGGGGATGATGCTGCTGACATCATTCATCTGTACATGTTTCTTGTTTAGTGCCTAGCGGCATGTCTTGGAATCAGCTCGAGAATCTGGACCGTGGTCCCGGGCACGCACGGGATACTATTGAGTTATATCAACGATTCATTAAATTGATTTCACAAAATTGAGAGTAGTTACCTAGTAGTTTAGTTCAGATTACTCACCGCACGTCACATGTGCTTATACCCTTCATTGTTTCCTATTCGTGTTACTATTATACCTTTATTACTGTTCATACTCATGCTTGCATGTTTGCTACTCTGATTATATTATTGTTGATATTATGACGCACTGACGTCTGGGTTTTGCATGGCCCAGATCCTCTACCTTTGCAGCTGACCGATCAGGAGTATTTCAGTGAACAGGCCGAGCAGTGGGGACCTGTTAGTATTTTAGTTTAGATTCTTTCAGCATTTTCATTCCTGATGTGAGCCCGTATTATGGGACGTACTTTCCAGATTGTTATTGTTACTTGGATTTATTGCTTCCGCATATTATTTCTTGACTCGTTATTTTTGGCTCATGGACATGTACTAAACAGTTTCTTTTATTTTCCTGTTCTTGATATCTCTAGACAGCCGTAATGTGACTGTGGAGGGATGTTTCCTAGCCACAGGTAGCATGGTTGGCTCTGTCACGTACCGATCTTAGCGCACTCTGGGAAGCGGGGCGTGACAAAACCTCTATGTAGGACTCTAAATACTCATCGATACGCTGGCAGTAGGTGGTGATCATATCAAACACCCATAAGCCGCAAGCGGTCTGCTGAACGTAACGGTCACCCGGGTATTGAGCAATCAGAAGATCAACAAGCAAGCCTGCTCATACTCCTGCGAATCCAATCAGTAACAGTACCGTATAGTCCGGTCTCTTCGTCTGATATGTCGCATATCACAGCCTGGGGGTGGTATAACGTCAGAACCCAATAGCCTGATAAGTCATGCCGATTCAAGGTCCATAACGGTTTGAGAAAGTACTGATAATACTTACCAGTAGATCTCAGCAACCCTGGCCAATGATTTCTTGTTATGGCCAATCGAGCATAGCCCAACATCAACTCCCAATACCGGGAGAGACGAATCCCCTATTATCGCTCATTACCTCCATGTGACTCGGGACCGTACCCAAAAACCACCGTTTTGTATGATCTCTTGACCGTGGTAAGGTAGAAATCAAAGCACAATGGGAATCACACAAGACTCTATGACGATCTCGGATCGATAGACTAACATGTACCAGTGTCACCAGAGAACTGCTATCTGACGATAGGTATAATACCATCTAGGAGTTCTCGGCGAGTCCGTCCAGTGTATCCAGTCTCCACTAAGCACCCGTATACCTTCTCTGATGTCAAACACCAATGGATGTGGGATCATCCATCGCCCATCATATGGGTCAAGAAGCGCATACGCTAGTCTACTCTGGAGTATCGATGCCCTGTCTCGATACTCCTACAACTAGGAACAATTATAGGGTGTACTTGTGAACTACCCTTGGCCCCATTAGTATGATCTCTATCATAGTCCTGGTAGTCAAGTACACATCCTAAGGGCTTTATCAACATGTGAGAGCAAAACAGTATCACTTATACAAGTCAACATGTTAAGATAAAGAGCAACCAGATAGCATACTATCATGTCTAGCAAGAAAGTCCTCTTTATATATGTCCAAGTGTCCACTACAATATACATCATATATACAGTAATGGCCTCTAGGGCATACATATAACTAACAGGGGGTGGCTTCATCGCTGGAGTAGCTGTGTAGCCAATGGGACTTGAGCTGCAATTTTTGCCAGTGGGACTTCGATTGCAATATAGATCTCAAGGCGCATATTAGTTTTAGGGACGTTTCGGTCCATTATCGCCATGTTTGGGGCGAAATGCTAGTTTATGGACGTTCCGGTCTATCATCGCCATGTTTGGGGAAAAATGCTAGTTTAAGAATGTTTTGGTCCACTATCGCCGTGTTTGGGGCGATGCGATAGTTTAAGGACATTTTGGTCCATAGTTTATCATTTTTGTTCGGGGAGTTGCATAACCCATTCCTTCCAACGTTTGCTTGCCGAGGCGCTGTTGCATGTCCTTTGTTTGCATGGTCACTACACGCCTTAGAGTATCTTTACCCTCTTGGACTGCTTATTTTTCCATCGATGCAATCGGGGTGTTTTGCGGGAAGTGGGAAATACCGAGCACTTTACACGATATCTACCCCCTACTCATCAATGTCGCTTTCCCACACTGACGAAGGAACGAGATATCACATCACTCCTTCTGCCGAGTGTTCTTCTTTTTTGGAAGAATGAACTTGACTTGGGTGTTTTTCCCCTCATCATCCATTTTAGGAGTGGGACATGGCTTCTACATCACTTCCATGATTTTTTGGTTCAAGCGGGCTATCCCATTTGATTGAAGGACCCGCTTATAGGTCTTTTAATATCCTTTCTGTTATTTGAAGAAAGGACTATCTCACATGGAGATTCTTCTGCCAGCGAGCAATATGCCCCCTGCGTATATTTCGGGGGAGCGAGTATTCGCGTCCCTAATATTTAGAATGGTAGAACACGTGCTGTCGTTATTTTGGCGACAAGTTGCTTCAGAACCGCTCATTTTTTGTTGAGCGTTGGCGACAAATGCCACCTTGCCTTTTCTTTTCATAAATCTTCATCGAAAGAGGAAGGGTCTTGATCCATCTGATCCAATCGAACCATTTTATCTATGAGCTCTTGGAAGGTCATCGGCTTGAAGAGTGCCATATATGGGAACACCTTTGAATTTGGGTCAATGGTGGCTATGAACACTCCCACGGCTGAAGCTTCGTCGATGCGTTGCTCGCATTTTGACCAGAGATTTCGCCATCGGGTATCATATTGAACCCAGGTCTCATTCGGTCCAACCCATTCGTTGACCAATGTCGCCAAGGTAATGAGTTTATTCGTACTGGCTAATCTTTGACTGAAGAGTATCTCCATATCATCGAAGGTCTTTACGGAGTCATTTGGGAGTTCCGCATACCATTCGAACACAGTGCCCGCCAGACTGTTGACGAGCTGTCGATGGAGCAGTATATCATTTACTCCGGTGTTGCCGCACATGGATTTGAATCGAGCAATGTGCTGGCGAGGATTCCCAGTTCCTTTGTATATGTGGAACGTCAAAAGTATATACTCTGGCGAGTACTGTATTTGATCGTAACACGCCGGAGACGGTCGACCGGTCTTGATCGACCTATTTGCGTTTTTACTAGTATAGTGCTTTAATTTGCTGAGAGATATATGCGTCCAGCTTTGTTTTTGGGATCATTTCCTTCTCAGCCGTTAATGAAGCTCGTAGAGGATTTGAAATGTCATCCTTGTCTTTAAGAGCGACTACCGGCGGTTCATCTGCCAGTGGTTCTGATCGGACCATTATTCCAGCTATATTCTGGATCAGAAGGGCCATCTGGTTCACTTTAGCGAACATCGTTGCCACTTCTTCATCTCTTTTCTTGAGATCGTGCTTTAGAAAATCAATATCCGACTCCTGCCCTATTCTTTCTTCGGGTGCGTCTTCGAGATTTTCCTTAGGCGATAGATTAGCGAGTGCTGCCACTTGAGCAAGCGTCTCCTGCAGATTTTCATGTTGCAATTGAGCTTTTGTCGGAGACCGAGTATACGGTCTGTGACCAGAAAAAGCACGGATTTCTTCTTTGGAGTCCACCACATAGACTGTGTGAACTACCATGCCCCCAGGCTTAGAGCATCTGGAATCTTGACCCTTAGAGTTTACCTCAGGCATTTGGATTTTATTAGGACTCTCTTTTTTGTGAGAAGCCGCTTTGGCTTTAGAAGAAACCATTGTAGCAGGAACCACCTTGGGATGAGTCCCTTTGTATTTGGAAAGGGAGTTGTCAGAATTTGGCTGACGCTTAGAGGAAGAGTCGCGGACAACAACCGAATCCTTCACCTGCTTCCACACCTTATATATAGATGAGGAAAGTTCTTTTGGGGAATGAACTGTTTTCTGCTCTTGTTGGATCTCCATGGTCTGCGGGGATTTCTTTAGTACTGTGATGGCGGAATTTTTCCTGACCCTTCGCAGCAGCTCGAAACTGTTCCCGTTTTGAACATCAGCATTTTCTATCAGATTTGAAGCAGATAGAGTCAACACAGACGGAGAACAGCCCCCATCTTGTTTTATTTGACGCCCATATTGACACCGATCATGTTTTTTTATCGGAGTTTCTTCAGCCTCAGGAATTTTTTGAGCCCGCCCCCTGTTTTTCTTGAGAGCATGAATATTCTGCTCCCTGCCTCGACCTTGGTCTTTGGAAGGAGACAGTCGTTTGGAGACTGATTCCGTCAGCAAAGCTGAACCTTGAGGGGCCAGCCTGTGGAAGACAGATTTCTTCTGGGCTTCCTTCTTCGGTGTTGAGGCACCGAGGGTAGGAGATAGGAGCATAGACCCAAATAGAAGCCCCTTCATTTCTTGAAGGGCCGGATTGCAGAGATTTGAGGCTGCAAGTGGCCTATACTTGACTCCACCAAATGTGACAGGGCCTGAGTTGCGGTGAGTGGAAGCAAACGCCATTCTATATAGAGACGAAACGTCAGCTTCAGTATCCCATCACCGAAGGGCAACTACAAACATATATGCCGAAATATTTGATCGCGGAAAACACACGACACACAAAGTGTAGAGTGGAAAGAGGAAAAGGTCCTACCGGACATGCCAGAATCTATTTACCGCCGAAAAAAGAGACGAACTGGGATGGATCGTCTTGCCTGAATTTGGGGACAGATGCTATTTGGACATATACATCCACCTCTCCGAAAATACCTAGTTGATTTATAGCACCATATATCGGAGGTTTGGATAGATACGATCGATTTAGTAGACTTTATCAGATTCCCCCTCATTTGTGAGGGGGGTTTTGATTGTGGGGACGCTCTTCCCAGCAGGCGGAAGCCCCTACAGTTAATTACGTTATCGCGTTGCGATAACCACTTTCTCTTACTCCAGTAGGTCACTTCGTGTCGTGTTGTGTTTAGTTTATTTTGGTTGCCCGTGGATTGTATACAGAGACTAATTTATGTCGTCGCACGTAGGGCGCGGATTAGTCCGAAACCGTATATTTTAGATTTGGGTTTGGGTCAAGGATTTGCTTGACGGGGTCCGTATTGGTAGCTTGGTTTGCCAACGGGAATGAACTTAGAACGCATTTCTCACATTTGTGAGGTCCATCCGTTCACGAAAAACTTGGGTTTGATCTAAGAATCGTTAGTCATATTTGAGACTAAGATCGACTTAGAAACAGTGAGCATATAGGCTCAACTGCTCATTAGATCATATATGAGTATCCCATGAATAGTATACGATAGTCAGTATGAAGACAGTCTGCAGGGCTAAACATATTAGTTTAAAGACGTCGCGGTCCAACATCACCATGTTTGGGACGACGCACTAGTTTAGAGACATTTTGGTCCATCATCGCCATGTTTAAGGCGACTAATATTAGTTTAGGGACATTCTGGTCCATTATCGCCATGTTTGAGGCGACGAAAAAGAAGTTGTTAGTTGTTGGGACCCGCCACCTCTCTGAAAACGTTGAGCAATTACAACGACATTTATCAGAAGTGTGGAAAGATATACCCTTGAACCAAATCCTGTATGGTAGATCTAAGAATCGTTAGTCTTATATGAGACTGAGATTGACTTAGATGAGATGAGATGAATATCGTTTTGGATATCATCGATGGGAGATCACTAGTTGTATATGGAAATAAGATCGGTTTAGAAATCATAAACGTATAGGCTCGGTTGATTTAAGAAGAGGCTTAAGTTTCACATACTTAGCCAATTTAAGCTAAGATCAGTTTTTATACCACCCAGCAGTGCTAAGCACTCAATTACGTAGCGCTCACATGAATATCGCGTGAAGCGCTCCAGTAGTGCTAAGCACTAACTTTTTCTGGCCCTCGCATGTGTTTCACTTGAGGCGCTGAGGTTTTGGCCTTGGATTCTCACGTGCTTTTCACATGAGGTGCTGAGCTTTTGGCCTTGGGCGCTCATGTGCTTTTCACGTGAGGCGTTGGTTTTTTTGGAGATTTGATCTCTGTTGATGTTTTTAGAGGACTTAAAGCTCTATTGATGGAAATTTGACCATTAACGATCACCAAGATCACTATTTTGGGGATCTTGGATCGGGTTCTTTTAAGAACTAAGTTCTTGATTTGAAGGAACTAAGTTCCTGGACTACATATTCTCCATGTTCTTTTATCCATGTTTTCCTGTCCATGTTTTCATAGAGGTTAAACCTATGTTAATGATGTTTTGACCATTAAGGATCACCAAGATCACTATTTTAAAGATCTTGGATCGGGTTCTTAAAAAAGTAAGTTCTTAATTTGAAAGAACTAAGTTCCTGGAGTATTATGAACTCCATCTTCTTTTTGTTCAACCTTGTTCTTCCCTGAATATTTGATTCTCAAGAACAAAATCTTCCCGATGAGAAATAAATTCTCAACTTGTGGGAGACTTGTCTTTTGGATCTCAGATCCAGAGAAAGAATTAAGTTCTTTTAAAGGGTTAAACCCTTAGATACGGTATGAGAGGCAAAGGGTTGATCTCTGCTTTTTTTCTTTACCCGGGGTTTTGAGAAGAGGGAGATCTTCTTCTTTGAGAGAATTAAATTCTCTGTTGTTTTGAGGGCCTTCTGTATTTTTTCTTACAGAAGCTTATGGGGTGATCTCCTCTTTTTAGATTTAATCTCCTTACTCCTATTTTTAGGAGAAGAGAAAAATCAATTTGTTGAAGGAAATCTCTCATTGAGAGATCATGATTGATTTCATAATCAATCGAAATGATCTTAAAAATCAACCAATGAATTTTATTCACCATTGGATTTTAATCCAAGCGCACTCTGTTTTGCTGAGAAAATCATTCTTGTTTATTTAACAAGATTGGAAAAATATTTTCCTAGGATAGAATTTTATTCTATCATATGAATATCTTGTTTGTTTAACAAGATTAGGAATATATTTTCATAATATAGAATTTTATTCTATCATATGGTTTAATTGGTGATATTTTATCACCATTGGACTTTAAATCCAAATATTCTCTGGTTAGAGAAAGACCTTTCCATATTAGAAAGATCAGGAAAAATATTTCCCACATAGAATTTAATTCTATCAGATGACTTAATTGATAATTTTATCACCATTGGATTTTACATCCAAGATTCTCTGTTAGATAAATATCTTTCCATAATAGAAAGATCAGGGAAAATATTTCCCAAATAGAATTTAATTCTATCAGATGAGAGCATTTTAAATCGGGAGGCTCACGTGTTTTGCACGTAAGCACTGCCATATACATATATGGCAGCGGCGCTCACGTGTTTTGCATGTGAGCGCTGCCAAAAGAATACGGAAAGAGAACTCACGTATTTAATACGTGGGGGTTATCATAGGATTTAATCCTATCTGAAGCCGGTACTTACATGCTTTGCATATGAGTGCTCACATGGACGCTGCTATAGGATTTAATCCTATCTGCAATAAGTACTTACGTGCTTTGCACGTGGGGCGCTGCCCTCCATTTTTATAAAAGGAACAGTAAGGTTTGGCCAAAAAAATTGGCGAAAATAGCTGCAAGTGGATTTTCAAAAAGAAAAAAGGAAATCAAGGAGTTTTGGATACGAGATATAAGGTACGGTTGGTAACTAAAGGCTATTCGCAGGTTCGGGGAGTTGACTTCAATGAGGTGTTTTTTCCGGTTGTAAAACATACCTCTATACGTGTCTTGCTCAGTTTGGTAGCTATGCAAGATTTGGAGCTCGAGCAGCTTGATGTGAAAACCGCATTCTTGCATGGTGATTTGGTAGAGAAAATATACATGCAATAATCCAAAGGTTTCGAAGTTGAAGGCAAAGAAGACCACGTTTGTTTTCTAGAGAAGTCTCTCTATGGTTTGAAACAGTCACCTAGACGTTGGTACAAGAAATTTGACTCTTTCATAAAAGAAATTGGACTTATGAGAAGTATAAGCGATAATTGTGTGTATTGTAAGAAGCTCGCCGATGGTTCTTTCATATACTTATTGCTTTATGTTGATAGCAGTAAGGTATATGGTTGATATTCAGAATTTAAAAGAACAGTTGAAAGGAAAGTTCGAGACAAGGATTTGGGAGCGGCCAAGAAAATACTTGGTACGGAGATTAGACGAGATTGTAAGAGAGAGAAACTTTACTTGTCTCAACAGCGATACATTGAGATAGTTTTGGAGTGTTTTGACATGGCATACACTAAATCTGTAAGTACTTCGTTAGCAACTCATTTTAAACTTTCAGCTCGTTCATCACCGCAAATGGAGAATGAGATTGAGTATATATCGCATGGTCCTTATTCGAGTGTGATAGGTAGCATTATGTATGCCATTGTTTATACCCGACCCGACATTTCACATGCAGTTAGTGTTATTAGTCGCTATATGGTATCTCCTGGTAAAAACCATTGGCAAGCTGTGAAATGGATTTTACGATACCTGTGAGGTACGTATGATGTGGGGTTGGAGTTTGGAAGGAACAACGAAGGTTTGGTTAGTTTCAGCGATTCCGATTATGTAGGTGACCTTGGCAGGCGAAGGTCGATCGCTGGCTATGTATTCTCTTTAGGAGGATGTGCCATCAGTTGGCATACTTCGTTACAGCCTACGGTTGTGTTATCTATGACGGAGACAGAGTATATGGCCGTTGTTGGGGAGGTTAAGGAAGCGATCTGGTTGAAGAGACTATTTTCGGAACTTTGTATTCTAAAGGATACCATAATAGTCTATTGTGATAGCTAAAGTGCTATTCATTTGACGAAAGACCAGATGCATCATGACAGGACGAAACACATTGATGTTCGGTACCGATTTGTTTAGGATATCGTTGAAAAGGAAGAGATAATCATGAAAAATGTTGGCACGGCGGATAATCCGGCTGACATGTTAACAAACTCTCTTTCAGTTGTTAGGTTTGAGTATTGCTTGAATTTAATTGGAGTGCGTCGTACTCATTGAGCCCTTTAGAGGTTTTGTGGAGAAAGTGGGGCTACTATTAATTTTATGGAGGAGTTTATGGCGAATGTGAGGGAATGTGAAGATTTGTTGAGTATGCCTCATATTCTTGATCCATGTTGAACTTTTCTATGATTAGGCGTATCATGGAGGATTTTGAAGTTGAGACAGCTCAGGACAATCCTGAACCGGCTCATAAGTTGTTTAGGATTGCCTCATCTTCTTTGGTTGCAAGACACGGCTCAAGATAATCTTGAGCCGACTCAAGAGACGTTTAGGATTCGTCACCGCTCTCTGTGTGTAAGAGACGGCTCAAGATAATCTTAAGCCGTCACATGAGAAATCTGGAATCGAAAATTATTCTCTATTTGTATGAGCAGGCTCATCATCAACTTTAGCCGGCTCAAGAGCGGATCAGTCCGAATCTTTCGGTTTCGAAATTTATGTGAAATTAATTATTTGATCAGATCTTTTATACTATATATAGTATTTTGTAACCCTAGATGTGATAGCCTTTTGTAATAGCCTTTGAGATAGAATTTGAGAGAACCCTTTTGTAATTTGAGAGTTAGGGTTTTGAAAGATTTGTGAGATTCATCCACCGTTTGTACTCCTCCATATTTTGGTGATTAATAAAACTTCTTCTTCGTCCGTGGTTTTTCCCGTAAGGGTTTTCCATATATATCTTGTGCATTTTGGTTAGTGCTTTTATTTTTTATTTGTATGTGATTGGTTTGTACTTTCGCTTTATTGTTTGTTTTATTTCGTGATCGTTTTGTCGCAACAATATCCATTGTAAGTTCTGACCAATTGTATCATTTCCTTGTGTATTTTCTACACGAAGCTTTTGTATATGTCTCTGCGGCTATTCCTTCATTTCGTCCAGACTATGAAAGATTTGGCCTATATCTTCTTCTGTCTATACCAAGTGAAATAGATGCAGATAGTGTTTTTTTTGCCTCTCGTCTCTTTCCATAGAAGGAAGTTAGTGTTAGGATTTGGCCGTATATCAACAATCCAAAAGGATTTAAGGGAAGGATTAAATGGCAAAAGAAATAGAAATCTCCTCTAAGGAGATGGTCGCTTATAAAATCATGAAGTAATGAGCAAAAGAACCACTATTTTCCCACCATAGATGATATCCTATTTGTTTCTGTTCGTGATAATTTTAAAACAGAACGGTTATTCTTTTCTGTCTTAGTTTACAAGGTTCGATTCATATAGTTTGTGTTTTCTTGCAAACTCGTAACTTGTTTTTAATAATGCTCATGCTCTAACCAACCTATTCCGCCTCTTGGAACTTTTATGGCTATGTGGTTCGTAAACCACTCTTACAATTTGAGTGTAGGGCAGCGTCTATTACAAAATCATAGTTGATACTATATAAAATGTTGAATATTTATTTGTAATTCATATATTGAGGTCGACTTCTTCGGTGCTATGATGATACGTGCATCTTTATTTTTATTTTCATTTATAATTAAGAATTAGATTAAATTCCTCATGTCTGCTAAGAAAACCATGCCATGTACATATTTATTTTTATTTTTTGTCCAACCTTTTATATATATATATATATATATATATATATATATATATATAGTCTTCCATTTGTGTTCATACAAATATTTGGAATTTACAAACCACTCAAACCTTTTATATATCATAACAGCTTGTTTACATTCATACACATCCATAGCACAAGAACAAATTAATTGGGCATAGTGTGCGAACAGGCGTACTCATACAAACCAAACAAGATCACATAGACGACAGCTAGGAATAAAACTTGGAAAATTCTCTCTTCGCTCGCCAGTATATACAAGAGTTCGAAATGGTTGTTTCGTTATTTATTTATTTTCTAAAAATAGGCGTAATCATGTACTGGATAACAGAAAGCTTTACCACGATACTATATATATGTATATATAACTGGCATCCCTTCTTCATCAAATACGTACTCAAAAGCCAATGACTACAGGCAAATTAAAGAACCGCGTCCATCCCAACCTCGTCAATGGTGCAATCACGCCGCCAAGGGCCGCATGTGCTGCCCACCAGCGCAGCCTTGTCATACGGGCATCGAAGCTGAAAATTATTTGGAAGGTGTTGGAGAAAGAACTAAGCAAGAAGTAATGGAAGGCTCTTGGGTCGCTATGAAAAACACTATGACTTCGTCGGGGCATGCATGGCATCGATTAGGATGATGGTGCTGACACTCGTCGGCATGGAGAGCGTGTCAGGCTCGGATTTCCTGAAAACACTTGCCATGTTCGTTCAGTTCAGCTGAGTGCTGGAGACGCAAGTAAATGTGTTTTATATATTGGTGCAGATGAGATTGATTTTTCCTGGATAGAGATAATGAAACAGTGTGGAAGGACTTTTAATTTCTGTCATTCTCAAGAGGAAGCTGAGAGGAAATTTCTACTGTTGAAACCAGTTAAAAATGGCATTCCCTATAACATCATAAGACTTCCAACCATTCTTTTACACTGGTGAACAACACAGTAATTCTTTAAATGACTTGTTAGCATCTGAATTAAGAGGGGAAAATACTAGCTCTAAGGTATCAAAAGTTTGACTACAAACATAATAATCTTGTGTTTCTTAATTCTACGATACCAGTACCTCACAAATACTCTATTGAACAATGGATATATTCACGTATTCAAAGCAGAGAAATTGAGCGCTATTAGTATAGGGATGAAAGTGTGTTACATCCAATTAATAAAAAGATATGAAATAAGGTGCATATGTTCAAAAGGCAACCTTAGACTGCTACATAATCATACAGAACAAAATGGGAACGGTGGGTTAATAATTATTTCAAAATATCAAACATGTGGACTGCTATCTCTTTAATAAGGAAATAGGGTTAGCTACATAAGAAATTAACAATAATAACAATTCACAAGCCTCAAAATGCCTCATATTCTAAGAATACAAACCCCACACGCCTCCGTTTTTTGTTGTAGGAGAGAGCTACAATCGCATATCAGGACCTAAAAGAAGAAGAAAACATAATAACAAGGAAATATTTGGATCCTTTTTCCCCCAAATAAAGAATAATCAGAACTCGGCTGCCTCTCCCGGGAAGAAAGGGCAGTTAACTTCCTCTTGGATTTCGGGCAACCTGCTCCGGCCCCGATATGGAAACACGTGTGACTCAAGCTAGAACCCTTTCTCAAAAAAAGATCAGATAAAAGAATTCTGCCATGAGAAATTAATTATCTTCAGAAGCCCCATATCTATGCATAATACATGTACAAACTGTTGGCAGCAGCACATGCAATTGAGTTCTCGGTTGGGTGCCATGCCAAATGGAGAAGTTTGGTTGAGAAGTCGTAGTTTCCATTTGCATCCACTCCTGGGCTTTCAGCTCCTGTGGGAGAGCAATATGCAATTGTAAAATGATTGGTGCATATTGAGAAGAGGGATTGTTGGTGTTGGATTAACCACTGATGGGAGAACACTAACCTCTTCGCACAACTCGTGTTAAAGTGCTCAGAGATCTTGCAGGCCTTGCCGGAGTTTGAACTTGTCTCCTATTAACACGATCAAAATTAAATCAGGGGAGATTCTGAAATTCTACAGAGGCAATATGACTGATCCTTTCTTCCTTCTTTTATTTTTTTGTTTTACTTTTTACCCCTTTTTTGGAAGAGAGAATTCTACACTCTCAGCCGCTCAAGCATCTGTTTAAGGGATTGATTTAAAAGAAAAAAGGTCCTTCTAAAAGTTAAACGCGCCAACTCCATACCAGCAACATATATCAATGGAACTGGCAGAAAAAAGACACCAGGAAATGCTTGAAGAAAAAGCCATAACACTAATCCTCATTAACAATATTTGATAAGCACAAAAACGAAAATCAATATTTAGAATATTCTCATCCATCCAAACAAAATAGCATGTTAAATTTGTAACATTGATCCTCATTAACAATATTTCATGGTTTGGAAGCATCTGAGTGTGGTCTCTTTCAAATAAAATTTCCAAAATATATAGCTGTATAGTGCATTCTACATTTCATGATGAGAATTTGAATTTTGGAAGCATCAACTATATAGATTATCTTTTATAAATTTTACTTAGAGATATATGTAACATGATCAGAGAGTATATCTTATAGTTTAAGTCGTCTCCCCCTCCCTCCCTCGCTTTGGATTCTCATTTTCTTTGGAACTTGACTTGTGGTTATTATACTTCATGTTTCAGTTAAATAAATCATACCCTCTTCCTCTCCTAATTCCATCTTATGTTTGTAACTTGACTTGAAGTTACTGTTTATTCTTTTATCTTTTTTACTAGATGGATAAACCAAACTACCGTAACAACCATAACTTTACCTCGTAGGATTTTTACTAGCTTCCAATGTTGTCGCCTCGCTACTCCCAGAAGCACAACCAAATACACGGAAAAGATTGCTGGCAGCACGATAACAAAATATGGTGTCATAATTATCAAGTTGATGTAACAGTACAACATCACCTACTTAAATAAAGTACTGGTTGAATCGAACCCGGCTTAAATAAAGTACCTATACGAACCGGTGGCAACTCGCAGCCCATCTCCACTCATACAACAGTCAAATTTGTCAAAGATTGAGTCATTCTCATATAAATCACATAGCTGTACATGCCATGAGCAATCATAATCAGTAGTCTTCCAAGGAATGTTCAATGTTCACATCCATGCAAACCGAAAAATTGAGGATGAAAAACAATTTTGTAAGTAATATTCACCTTTGGCCTTAAATATTCATGGACCTGGAATGTTGCAACAGGACCTCTATCCATGTTTATGTCCCATTGCTGAAATTACAGTTATCAAACAGATCAGAATTGTGGTTGGGGGGGGGGGGGGGGGGGGGGGGGGAGACGAAGGATAAAAGAAGCAGTTGAATACCATAGAGGTGATGTGCGATGAAGAAGGCATATTAATAAAATGAATCGGCATATCATATTAGGACTAAACTGATTCTAAAGGGGGGGAAATTAAACTACTTCTATTACAAAAGCAAAGTAATAACTCATACAACATTCCATTCAATTCAGTTCCTCCAGCATCAAACAGGTTCAGAGAACAGAAATAACTTGTCAAGAACTTTCAAATGCCTTGGTAAGTTCCATGAATTTTGACTAAACAAGCAAGCCATCTTTATCAAATATGATTTTTGGATTTGTGCTGAGGCATTAAAAGGCAATACAATTTTTTAACATGTTCGTAGTCTAGTTAGTTATCCATTTAATTTCCAGTGAGAATCTGTTTGTTGAACCTACATAGCAGAATGCAAAGTCTAATGAATAACTTGTGCAAACCTTGTATTAAACTACAGATTGTAGGCAAAATATTTCTTTAGGTAGAAAGCTAGTAAATGGTTGACATATTGATTTCAGACTGCATGACTGCATTTATCTTGGAAGGAAACCAATACATATGAATACTCGTTCCATGCTCACATGCCCCCGCACATATACCAACCCACAGTTTGCCATAGACAAATGCAATAACTCAAAATTTAAGGCATCTAAACACACAGAGTTGGAACACAGAGAAAAGGTCGTGCAAGCAAGTTAATAAATAGAGGCAGCATACCTAAGCAAACCATGTTTATAAGGAAAAAATGAAGTTTAAAAGAGATGTTATTTAGTGCAAACCTTAATCACAGATTCACAAACAAAGGTCTCAGACTCAATAGCATATTCTGGTATAATGTTGTTCAGGTGTATAAATATATACTTATATAGTATCTGCTGCGCACAAAAAAAGGTCCGCAAACTGAAAGCTTTTGAAGAACATTTTACACAGTAATACAACAAATGCCTAGATAGACAACAGAAAATTCCAGATATATCTTTAATAAGCAATAATCAATATACTGATTAAAAAACACTCAAATTGTCTGACAGCCACCGAATGAGAGAGGGAGGGAGAGAGGGAAACTTTGTTTAAATCCCCATTTGGAAACATAAGAAATCAAATATGATTTTTTTGTTAACCTGACTGATTGGACTCTTGAAAAATCACACATCAACGGATTTATCAGTTCCCAATGCATATCACCAAATGTAGAATAAAAAACAATAAATATTAAGTATTTTCTATTTACAATTAACAGTTTATCATGAAGCACAACCGACATGTAGAATTTACATTACCAACTGTACTATATAGGGAAGAGGGGAAATAATCATAAAGACTAACTTGATTGAAGGGTGACAGGCTACAACCTTAAGAGTCATGTAATCACGACTGAGAATGTGCCTTCCATCCTTTCCAAATTTAATATCCGAAATCGATGCAATAATCTCAGTAAAAGAAGATCTTGAACCTGGTGCTTCATGCTCTTCAAATCTGTAGGGACATGTCATCAGCTAGGGAACTAACAAAGATGCAACAGGATGTAAAGTAAAAATTCGGAAAACACTTTACTACTCTTAAAGGATAAAAGAGAAAAGATTTAGATATTTTATTATATGATCAATGGTCTCTTTATATAGGGCTTATAATTACTTGATGATCAAGCAACCTAGTACGGTGTACCCTAATAATAATATATTCTAAACTATTCCAACACTCCCACTCAAGCTGAAGCATAGATATCAGTGATGCATAGTTTGGACAATAGATGAACGAATGCGGGTCTTGGAAGAGATTTCGTCAAAATATCTGCAATCTGTGCATAAGTAGAAACATGATGGAGATTGACTTTCTTTTCAACAACTTTCTCCCGGTTAAAATGACAATCCACTTCAATGTGTTTTGCGCGTTCGTGAAACACTGGATTCTCTGAAATATGAATTGCAGCTTTATTGTCACAGAACAAAAATGCTGGTGTTGTTGAACTATCACCGAGATCTTGAAGTAATGTGGAGAGTCACGTCAATTATGAGACGGCATGGGTCATAGTGCTATATTCAGACTCGGCTAATGAGTGTGCAACATGTTGCTTCTTGCTGCGCCAAGTAGGTTCCCTGCAAAGAAAACATAAAATCCACTCGTGGTTCGACGGTCATCTACAGATCCGGCAAAATCGGCATCAGCATAAGCTACAAGAGACAGATAAGAACAATATTTATAGAGAAGACCTTGTCCAGGTGCACGCTTCAAATATCGAAGAATGCGCTCAACGTCCCGAAGATGTGAAACTAAGGGGACCTGTATAAACTGGCTCACTGTGCTGACTGCAAACGATGTCTAGGCAAGTAACCGTGAGATAGATCAGCTTCCCGACTAACCATCGATGCCGACCTAGATTAGAAAATGGTTGGTCATCATGTGAGCTAATGCGAGAGTTTTACTATTGTATCCATGGGAGTATCAGCAGGACGACAATCAAGAAATCATGTTTCTTTAAGAGATCGAGGGTATACTTCCGCTGTGTTAGAAATAATGATCTCTTATTTCAAGATACCTCTATACCAAGAAAGTACCATAGAGGACCAAGATATTTGGTGTGAAAATGTGAGGTCAAATAATTTTTGACCTTAGATATACCCTCGGAATCATCTCCAGTGATGATTGTGATCAACATAAACAAGAAGAATAACCATTCTTTCTTTCCGTCCGTATAAAAAGAGATGGATCTGCCGACATTCTTGTGAAATTTATCCCTTTTTAAAACCATACTGAATTTTTCGAAGCATGCCCGAGAAGATTGGTTTAGGCCATAGATAGATTTTTTAAGATGACATACAAGAGACTCCCCCTCACGCTCAAAGTCAGGAGCCTGCTGCATATAAACCGTCTTGGAAAGGTCGCAATTGACGAAGGCATTCTTAACGTCTAACTGACATAGAAGCCAATCGCGGGTAACCGCAAGAGAGATCAAGACACGAACAGTAATGAATTTGGCCACTGGAGAAAAAGTCTCAACATAGTCAACACCATATTGCTGAGTACAACCTTTGGCAACAAGACGGGCCTTCAAACGAGATACAATGCCATCAGAATTATGTTTGACAGCAAAGACCCATCGACAACCATTTTTTCTGTGAATGGAGGCTGACCAGATCCCAAGTGTGATTAGACCCCAGTGTCTGCAACTCTTCCATCATAACCCTATGCCAATCTGGATGACTCATAACTTCCTGAACAGAATTAGGAAAGAAAACAGCAGACAAGACAAACTGACATTGAGCTGGAGTAGGACGATATGAAATAAATGAAGAGCATG
Source organism: Agapanthus africanus (assembly GCA_030015575.1). Lineage (NCBI taxonomy): Eukaryota > Viridiplantae > Streptophyta > Magnoliopsida > Asparagales > Amaryllidaceae > Agapanthus > Agapanthus africanus. The sequence continues at coordinate 84,265,933 of JASDDO010000026.1, read as the reverse complement.
AGAAGTATTGCATGTTCGTTTACCTTTGCGAAGAGCAATTGGTAAGTCATCGGACAAACCATCAGAAGGAGGAAAAGATGAAGGCTCCTCAGTTTCTGGCTGTATACATGGAGGAGGTTCGGTACTTATTGAATCTATCACTGCTCTCGGTCGACGTCTATAGACCTGTGTAACCGGAAGAGAATGAGGAACTTCGTCAATAGTAGAATCAGTTTGAATTGGTTGGTCATCTGAAGGTATAGGAAGTGGTGACGGTGGGACGTGAGGACTTTCTGCTAGAGGGTAAAAGGGCTGATCCTCAAGAAAGGTGACATCACGAGAGACTGGGACAGTGGATACAGAAACCTTTTTAAGTCCTAAAATAACGAGAAAATATATATTTGTCAGCCCTAAGATCCAATTTATCACAAATTAATCGGTGATTATGAACATAGCAAACACACCCAAACACCTTAGGAGGAAAGGGAAAAGAGTCTTGGTCGGGAAATAAAATAAAGAATGGTATTTGGTTTTGAAGAATCGTGGAAGACCTGCGATTAATCAAAAAACATGCAGTAAGTAAAGCAAAATTCCAAAGGCGTTTTGGGACATACATGTTAAGAATAATAGAACGAGCAACGTCAAGCAAGTGGCAGTTTTTTCTTTCAGCAATGTCATTTCGTTGTGGTATGTATGAGCAGGAACTTTGATGAATAATCCCACGGGATTGGCAAAGAGTTTGAAAAATACGACTCTTTATTTGGCTAAGATGAAGCCTCACTTGGATGAAGTTCGCTCCTTTCTTCTATCTCATGGTGGTACGCCTATCCTGAATAGTATTCTCGCTGCTACTTATCGTATCCCTCCACCAGGCGCTTCTCCAGTGGAGGCTCCATCTTCTGTCCTTATGGCTCCGGGCCGTGGCCGAAGATTTCCCCAGGTCATGGTTGTGATCCTATTGGGACTCGGGATCATGGTCAAGGACGTGGTTTCCTTTTTTCCTCTCATTGCAGTCGTACCAACCATACATATCAACTCTGCAGGGAGAAGCATGGCTATCCGGATCAAACTCCTACCGCCCGACAGAGTACGACTCCTCCATCCCAACGATCCAACCGCCGGCATCATCATTCTCACATCTCTCCTGAAAATTTACAGCGCCTGCAGCGTATTTTCTCTCATATCTCTACTACCAACTTAACCACATCGGGTATATCTCTACTATCTCAGTCAAACCCTTGGGTCCTTGACTCCGGTGCTTCCGATCACATGACTCATACTGCTTCTTACTCTATGTTTTCCACTTCGTATAAATTCATTTTCATTGCCAATGGGAATGTCCTTCCTGTTCATGGTTGTACCAATATTGATGTGATCTTCCTTACCGTTTAAAAATGTTCTAGTTGTTCCTTCACTTCGTACAAATCTTTTATTTGTTCGTCGTCTGACCAATAATTTCAACTGTTCAATAATTTTCTCTTCTAATTACTTTGTGATCCAGGACAACCAGACGATGGAGCAGATTGACTGGGATAAAGAAGTTAATAGTCTGTGCTACTTGGATGTTCCACCTTCCGCATTTGCGGCTGTTTCTACCATTTAATGGCATCGACGTCTTATATATCCATCTCTCTCTATGCTCTGAAACCATGTTAAACGATAGAAGAGAAAAGATTTAGCTAATCTATTATGTGACCAATAGTTCCTTTATATAGGGATTACAATTACTTGACGACCAAGTATCATGGTATAGTATACCCTAATAACAATATATTCTAAACTATTCCAACTACAATAGAGGTTCCCCACAAATATGAAATAAAAGCCAATGGAATAACTTACAACTTGGAGTGCTTATCACATAAAGCTGATTGCCGCAAATCAATAAGCCGTATTGAGCCCTTGGAGCTACTATATGCTAATGTGTTGCAGTGCGTAGGGTGGAATTCTGCAGATGTTATCACCTCTGCATAAGAAAGAAAATAGGATTTCATCAATTCCACCAAACAAAAATTTAAAGGAGTTAAGATGTACTTGTAGAAATATAATATAACTGATAGTAGTCTCCAATGAAAGTAAACTTTGTAAAATTTCCAAGTTAGAATGAAACCTGAAGAACCTAGACAACATTAAGCCAACTGTGGGATGACATTCTCAAACTCCTTGAAATAAGAGAAAACAGGGCCTGCAGTGTCACTGCAGTCCCCAAAACTGCAGTGCCCAGACTCATGGGCTGGTAGGGGGGCCTGGTTATTTTGCAGATAGCTCCTGGGCCATACCAGCCCATGAGTCTGGGCACTGCAAGTTTGGGCCTGCAATCTGCAGGCCCCGTAACCTCTTGAAATAAAAGATGCACTACACTGAGGATTTGCAATGTCTATGGTTCATTAATTGTTCACAAAACTTATTGCAAAATCACAGATTGGTAACACATCAAGCCACCATAAATTCAAATTTCTTTTTTAAAACGCCGGTCAACACTAAACAAGGAGTCAGGGTTATAGGGAACATGAGGAAGAGAACAAACCACAAAAGTAATTTACATGGTACGAAAAGTATACAATGCATCCTATCCTGGTTTCACCTCCACAGCATTCCAATTTCAGAATATGAACCGACAAAGTAAGTTATATTGGCAGTACAGTCTTTGTACGGTTGTACCATCAAACTAAATCCTCACTGAGCTCCATGTTCTTCAATCAAGCATCAACAAGCCCACTACCAAAGTATGCATCCTTCTGTGAAAAGTTTCGATCCCAATGTCCCCCTTTAAGATCTTATGGATTGTTGAAGATCAAGATGTCAAAAGTACATCTCAGTGCCCTTGTCTAGAACATCAAGTTCTGCAACAAGTAGCCAGGCTCAAGGAATAATAAGATGAATGTAGTTCTGCCTCAGATGAAATAATAAGACTGACAAGTGAAAAATAACGAAAACTCCAATAACCACCTAATGACCTATAATCACAATTGACCATAAAATTCATATTAATAACTATTAGAAGGACTAGGGCAAGCCGTCAGAATCTAAGATCGCTAGTACATTCTATAGCAGATTTTGCAATTCCATTCATTTGTTGATCAGTATTCCATGATCTAGAATCTAAATATGAGGAAGATTAAGAAAAAGGAAACAAAAAATTTGTTCTTCCATCTGAGTCAGCATACAATTACTGCTAAAAGGTGTAGCCAAGTCAAGTGGCTTAACATCAGCATCCATATTCCAGAGATTTCAACCAGCAAGGAAGATTTAAACTATAATTTCCCTAAATGATTTTGATTGCTCCATATGCATCCATCAATGCCGAAACCCTTCATGCATTCGGTTACAGATTTGCAATGTGCACCTTAATACGTGTTTTCCAAGATTTGTGTCTGACCCCATCCATATAGTGATCATTACTTAACTTAGGTGAGAAACAATTCATGCATGACTGATTGGTTAGATGGTTAATTTTGATTATTAACTTGAAACAAATATTTTTTTATTATCTACTGGATGATTCCCAAGGTCATTTGTATGCAGCTATACTAATGAATTAATGTATCCCACCTGACTTCCAGGTGCATATGCTCAATTTCAACTGCTTTCCCCGACCTCGAAACAAATATTGCCTTGTAATAACATGTCTGCAGCCTAAGCAATACCATAGAATATATTTGTTTAATTTTGTTGTCCTAAGCATATAAATTTGTGTCATATGATATGTATTGGAGTCTGTAGAATAATTTCAGAAACTTACCCGATCTATAGTGACACAAGCAGGAGAAAGACTTGCGAACAACTCCAAAAGCAGAATAACTGAGAGGTGTTTGATAGTTCAAGGGGAATTATAAGGGGAGAGAAAAGGGTAGAGACAGTCGAAAAGGGTTATATAAAAGCGTCCATCTATTTCTGTACACAGAGAAAGAGAATATCTCCGGAAACACGATAACAGCAACATCAGATATTAACAGCAAGCAAGATATTATAACAACCCGATAAAGAGCAATCCCAGAGTAATCGGACTGAGATCAAGAGCTGATATACTAACTATTTAAAATGGTTTGCTGCACTAAAGCGCCAAATATTTTTATGCGCCATTAATGACTCTGAACCAGAGCATTCAACCACTGCTTCAAGAAAATTTGATACTTGTGCGACCAACAATCATTAAGTCAAATGCCACCAAGATTAATACCAGTTAAGTCTTCCATATTCGCAGGCTTCACATCAACGATGTTAAAACTCTGGTTGCTAATTTCCAAATTCCAAAGGTTGATTCGCAAATCATCCGCCGATATGAAAGTCTCACCGTCACTGGCAAAAAACAATAATGAAAAACATAAGTTGACTTTAACCATACTATGAGGTTTAAAGAGGCATCAAGCAGATTCATCGAAACTTATAAAAACATGTAAAAGCTTATGATTAACCTTGCGCAATCACAAGATGTTAACAAATCTGTGTTCCTCAAAGTCCTTCTACTAGTTGCAATTTATATGGTTAAAAAAAACCAAGCGATTACATGGTAAAAAAATACAAGCGACTGCAATGTAGGATGACACAATAATATATATTAGGACGTTTAGCTTAAGATAAATATAAAGCTATATCCTGAATGCATATGCGTGGGACCGATGACAAGGACCATGAAAGATAACGAAAAATGAATGATAGATATATTGAAAAAATAAAAAGTTGATGCCAATCAGAATTCATGAGTTGCAAAGCATACTTTAGAAAAATCTAAACATCTGTAGAAGGGGGAGAAAGAACAAAAGGAGCTAAAAACTACTTGAACCCAAATCCTCAGCTAACTAACCATTGTTGTTAAAATCTAACGATTCACAACCCAAATCATATGATTCGGACAAACTCTGATACATATCGAAAGGTTGTCTTGGATTAGTGATTGAATCATACGATTCGATGCGATTTTTATGATTCAGACAAACTCCGATACTTATCGCAAGGTTGTATTGGATTAGTAATCTATTCACGATTCGAATCAATTCAATAAATGGGTCGGCCCCAGGTTTGAGTTTTTGGTCAGGCCTGAATATTTCAAGCCCTATAACAATTTAAGATCTAGTTTCATTTGGCCGTGACTTGGCAAAATCCTTAATTTTACAATTCTCTCTCGATTCCCCCTCTCTTCCTCGCAATCGATCTCGCCTTCGAGTCTTCAACCCGATGCCCCGCCCACGACTTCCTCACAACCTCGCTCTCGCCTCAACGCATGGCAATGATTTAATTATCTTATTTATTATGATTGATCACATATTCACATAACGTTTATTGATTTATGTATTCTTTTGTTAATTTATGTATTCTTTGTTGCATTTTGCAAATAATCAAGGTTACTTTATAACTACAATAATATTATATTTGTATCCTCTATTTAATTATCTTTAGATATAGATAATTTCCCTCTTTCTCATGGAAAACCCCTAGCCACAAGAAGACATGATGACATGAAGAGGCAGAAACAAATGAAGCATAAATTATTGGGAGGAATTAGGGTAACCTAAGCAGGTATAAGTTCAAAATCATTTAAGAATCTTGAATTTAAAAATGAAATCACGATCACCTTAAAATAATTCCTTTTCATTTCAAAATGTTAGTCATTTGATTTCAAAATCCATTTACTTTTATAATACCAAATATTGAAGTTAGTGAGACTAGATTATGGCATAGAGGCAGAAACAAATGAAGCCAAAAAAAAATTGGGGGGGGGGGGGGGGGGGTGTTAGGGTGACCTAAGCGAGTGTAAGTTCAAAGTCATTTAAGAATCTTGAATTTAAAAATCAAATCACGATCACTTTAAAATAATCCCTTCTCATTTCAAATTAAAGTTAGCGAGACTAGAATATGACAGAGGCAACCGACGGTAAAGGACATATGCGGCTAGTAGCAATCGGCTATCAATTGCCGGCCGCGATTTCGATGGCGGTCGGCAACGATGATTCTCGATGGTTTTCGATGGTGGCATGTCGGTTGCGGCAGCAGTCGTTGGTAGGTGATTGCCAGTGGTAGTTGCCGACAGTCATTGGTGGCAGTTGCCGGCGGCAATTAGCAGTTGGTGGTGGTGATTGGTTGCCAGCGACGATTGCTAACGACCGGTTTGTCGGTTCCAGTAACGGACGTCAGTGGATGGTTGCCAATGTTGCCGGCAGCAGTCGTCGGTTGCCGGCAGCAGTCGTCGGTTGGCGATTGTTAATTGTCTCGGGAACTTTAGATTTCGAGCGGGTATGAGTGGATTTGATATTCGAAATTTACTCATGTATCTATTATAGTTTTGTAAGAAGAATTTTAACAATCTAATCCTAGCTTTTTTATTAGAAAGTACTACGAACACTCTTTTTGAAAGAATAAGATTTGAAGAATATTAAAATTAGAAAGATTAAGGGTTGATACAAAGGGACTTCAGACTAACACTCTTTTTGCAGATTCTATCAAATTCTGGACTTCTGATTTTCAAATGACTTCCGAATACCACCCCCTAAAAGATCAAGGGAGAAACATTGAGGTTGCTGGGAGTTTTTTTAAATACATGAGAGAATTTGAGTAATATGAAAAACCCAGAAAGCTATCTATCGGTATTGACGGATATTAAAATACGAGCTAGAAGTTAACTAGGGAGGATTTTGGATAACTTTATAGATTGAAGGGATAGATTTGAAAAATATTAAAATCAAAGGGAATAATTTAAAAATTAGAAAGAATTTGAGGGGAGATATATAAACACCCTAAAATTTATAATCAAACTGTCAACAAACTAATAGAAGAAAACACAAGATAACAAAAGTACTTCTGAAATAGTTCTTTTTTTAAGGAAAACTTCTAGAATAGATTTATCACATGGAAGTAAGATATTTTCCTGCAAACATTTACAATACTAACTATGAAGCTTACACACAACAAACTTCAACATCCATAAGGAGGTGCAAGCATGTTTTAGAAACTCCAACATCGGCAGCAGAAAATAAATGGCAAAAAGAAAGATCGGCACAGCTTGGTCTTCTTCAATAATAGAGCTCTAACTAACCATAAGCTCGAGTTCATAAGTTAAAAAAAACTAGTATTTTGCACGTGCGATGCACGTGTGTATATATTAGATGTCATGGACAAAAGATATGGAAAAAAATTGAGGGTTATGTATAAATTGTTCAAATTCGTGATGCATAGATTTGATTTTCTTTCTTTTATCTTTTTATTACTAATAAATGAGGGCGCGCACGAGCGTGTGCGTGTGAGAGAGAGAGAGAGAGGTAGGTTTGAATTTTGAATTCCAAAAACATTTAAAAATGCTGTGTGTGATGATGTTGACAAATTTAATGAGAGAAAATATTTTATTTTATTTTTTATTAAGATGAGGTGTACAACCTAGTTGATCATCTTTGCTTATAGGAATTTTCCACTTTCTTCTACTTATTTCTCTTGTAAAATGATGTAATAATTACATCGTAACCCAAAGAGTTTGGGTTATAATAGTAAAGACAAACATAAACAACAATTATGCAGATGAGCTAAACTTTCCATGAGAAGATTATTAAGGAGGTGCAAGCTCGCTATAGAAAACACCCGCAGCATAAAATAAACAGCAAAAGATCAGCACAGATTATGTCTTCCTCGACAATAGAGCACTCACTAACCATAAGCTCGAGTTGATAGGTTAGATAAACGGACACAAACCGCCATAATTCTGTTGAGCTAGACTGTCCGTGAATAGATATATAAGATTAACAGTCTACATCTAATAGCAGATAAACTGAGTTGATGTATATTGAACTTGATCATCATGGGCTGCCTGTGTATTAATTAGTTATCTTCTCATGGATAGAAGGGTGAAAACATTAATATAATACTTATCAACATAGTTTGTGCCAGCTGATAAGGATCACAGCATAAAAAGCAGCTGTTTCACTGTAATGCACTTAAAATCCCAGTATAAACCAAGAGTTTCACACGTCTTCTTTTTCCTCTTTTTTTACACGACAGAATATAAACAAACATCCTCTTCAGCGCCAGCAGTTTTATTTTGAGCCTTGTTAAACACTGATAGCTCATGCCCTTCCGACTGAAGGGTAAAAGGGTAACTGTATTTTACACAGGAATATATGCTGGATATGGCTATTAATCTAATCAAGCATGTTATATCACAAAGAAAGAAGATGAAAGGTGAACTATATGAACTAACCTGTTATTTGAAATAGAGTTAATGTGATAATCATGAGCATGAGCATATATTCTTCGACATCTAGTAACAGAGCTCATCTCTTGGCTGGCAACCTAAAAAAAGAGAGCATATAACAACTATTAGTGATCCTGAGAAAGATGTGAATCATTTCAACAGAATGGGATGTGTTGGAATGTCAGTGTGTGCATATGTCTGTGTTGCATAATCGATTAAAGCAAAGGAACAAAAGTGTATGTAAACTCATTAGCCTAAGGAGTATATGAATTAATATTCCAAATCAATTGAGCAATTCTATGTTAGGGGAAAATAAAGTAACTTCGGTTCATATTGCTGTTGGGGTCAAAATTTACACCCAATTGCCAAAATCAGAAATCAAATTCAAGTTCAAAATCAAAACCAAAGTCAAAAAGCCAAGTGGGCCCGAGCCCAAGCATGAAGAGGGACCAGCCAAAAGAGAAGAAAAGGAAAAGATTAAATGTAATTTTTGTATTTATAAATAGGCAAAAGCCAATTTTGTACAAGCCATGGGCTAAATGTAAAAGATGTAAGCCTATAAAAGGTAATATTGATTCCCCAAAAAACAAAATCTTGAGTTTTGAGCTGCTCTTTAGTGCGCAAGTTTTTCTCTCTTTCTTTTTTTTTAAGTACGCACGTCAGGAGGCTTCGAAAAAGAGAAAAGGAGCCCCTTTTGATCTTCAAAAGTCAAAATCTTGGTATTTTTTGACGGTTGCTTCATTGGGTTACGACCCTACTTCCACTGTGCTAGGTGTGCACCCCGTTGGGGGGCACATCGAGCCAAGTGCGCACCTCGCTAGGTGCACACTTCCCTAAGTGCGCACCTTGGCCCATTCGGGACCCTTTGGCCCCCTTCACTCCCTCGCACCTTGCTAAGTGTGCATCTTGCTAACTGCGCGTCTAGGCAGGTGCGCACTTGTCATGTGCGCCCCTTGCCAAGTGCGCGTTTTAGCAGGTGCGCACTTGTCACGTGCACATCTTGCCACGTGCTCACTTTGCTAAGTGCGCACTTGACATATATACTCATCACCTCTCTCGTTAGAAAAAAATTTCTAACGGGGCGTTGTCCCGCACCCCGTAAGGGGGCTGTTAGCCCCCTTGAACCCCAGCGGGACCCCCGTAAAAACTCTGTGAGGCCCCCAATATGCTCGAAGCACCCTCAGCTTGTTCCCAACACAACACTCACACACTACACGTTGAGTTCACATGGCCGGTTTTATCTGTCAATCGGAGGTTCTCTCACTCCAAAAACGAGAGGTAATTAACGGCGGCTTAGTCCGCGGCTGCCGGAGATTTGAATCCCCACGATCATTAAACCCCAACCCAGGCGGGGGATCTGTAATATGCCTGACAAGCGACGCGTATTCCTATCTCAATAGGATGACAAAAAACCCTCTACAGATTCTGGCACGCCCGGTGGGACCTTTCTCTCCTTCTATATCTCGGGTCAAACGTTCATGCGAACTCATTTAACATATATACCGATGTTTGTACTGAACTAATGCTTTTTCATGCAGCAATCAACTTTCAACGACGATGTCTTCCAAGATGAATTCAGCTTCCGACGCAACCCCGATCCTGTATGTGGTCAAGATCAATGCTCGCGTGGTTCTCCCCGCAAGCCTCAGTCGGCAGTAGGAGGAACCACCCCGCCAATTTGGTTTTGTCATCATCTACCCTGCCGGAAGCGTTCATCTGGTGGAAATCCTGGCAAACCAAGTGGCCAAACCGGTCTTAAAGGGCAAAAGACCAAACGTTGTGATCGCTAAAGCACCACAACCCAAACGTAAGACGGTGTCCGAACGACTCTCTGATACTCCAGCTGGAGGCAAGACTATCGGAACAAAAGACTTCACCAAACGTCGCGGACAAGCTCAGGCGACGCCTCCGACAAATGCACAATCATGCGTATCTCTAAAGCTCTTCATCGCTCGGCCTACGGCGTCTTCCCGAAGAGCCGAAGCCCGCCAAGTGCTCAAAACAGAAAAGTTGAGACAGAAGTGGCTCAGATATAGAGCCAACAAGAGAGCCAGAACTTCGGCCAAGTGGAATTTTGTAAGGATCCAAAAGCGGGGTTACCCCGCGATGACAGCCGAGTCAGCCGTAAAAATCAATAACTCCTTCGAACCCCTGAAGTGCGTTCAGAAAAACACCATGACCGCCAGAATCAAGAAGACAACAATCCGAACGATGTTATAAAGAGACCTGTCTCAGCCCCAACATAGAAAGCATGACACCGTCTCTTCAAGAATCTATCGAGCGCTCTGTGCGGCGCGAATGCAGCGGGGCAAAGCCAGAAAAGAAACGCCAGCACCACTCAAGAACCCGGTCAGGCCAGTTGTCTTCAATCGATTATTCGTTACCGAAACAAAAGGGCCACAACAGCGGTCCGCGAAATCAGCTGCCAATGATGAAAAGACGGCCGGATATGTTATCCACACGATCTACATGACGGGCACGCGTCCCAGCGACAACCTGCGCAACAAAAGCAAGGATGGGGCCGCCACATTCCAAGCCCAACCCGGCTTGAATATGGTTGCCACTTTCCGAGATCAGCCGCCTTCGCATGACGATGAAAGCCCTCTTGATGAGGCCGATTGACCCCTCAGTCCATACGGAGTCAGGCTCGGAAAGCGAGGAAGAGTCGACTTTCCGCCCCAAGACCGCAGAGTAAGAGCTGCTTCAAGAGCTCCGAAAACAGCTCGGAAGCAAAGATAAAGAGATGGACAAGCTTTACTCCAAAATCTACGACTTGATGACTGTTATGATGCAGCTCACGGCTCAAATTGTCCGGATGCCCTCCAATCAAGCGCAAGTTTCCACTCATGAGCCGGGTGATAATGACCCGAAGCAACCAATGTCTGTCCCTTTAGGTCCGAGTATAGGCGAGCCTTGCAAAAGCTGACCACATTCCACTTCTGAAGATGCCTTGGCCCCGATGGCACCATTTCGTTAATACAAGATCGGATAATGGACTTGGTCAGTAGCAAAGTTAAAACATTGGTGGCCGAAACCAAGACGCGGCCGTATCCTGCACAATACGACCCGATTGAGTTCCCCAATGGTATGTCATCCCTAAGTTCGGAAGATTCGACGATACGGGAAACGCGAATCAACATATTGCTCATTTTAAAGCGTCGTGCGGAAATACATGAGGCAATGATGTGCTCCTCCGTCAGTTCGTCAACAGCCTAACTGGTGTCGCTTTCGACTGGTACACGAGTATACCAAACGGTTCTGTCACTACTTTTGCCCAGATGGAGTCTCTGTTTCGGCAAAGATTTATGAGTGTCGGCGACAAAATTTCCATTGCTGACCTTGTGAGAACCAAGCCGGGAAAGAACGAAAGCAATACGGACTTTATCGCCCGATAGCGCAATCTCACTGTCAAGTGTGAGCCACAGTTGGAGCAGGACCAATCCGTCAGTCTCCACATCGGGAACCTCAACAATTGGATGGTCCCATTCCTATGTATTGCGGGCCTCAAAACGTTTCCGAAGCTGATCAAGAAAGTCCAAATATTGGAACGATCGAAGCAAGAGTCTACCCCGGACTCTCAGATTGACAGGTCTTGGAAGAGCAAGAAAGACGACAACCGTAAAAGCAGGAATTCCAGCAATACCAATGTCTTCAATGTGTCTGACAATAAAGGCAGGCGAATCCAAAACAAACCGGTCTCGAAAGCCAGTGCTAGGAGAAGAAGGGACTTCCCTGGAGGAGAAAAAGAACAAGGTCTACTCTTTCAGGAGAGACAAAGTCCGCAAGATATTCAAAGATGCTTTGAACAACAGTCTACAATTGCCCGAGTCGAAGAGGCCTCATGAAGCAAAGATGATCGACAACCCTTTGTACTGCCCATACCACCGAGTAGTGAGCCATGATATCGAGAATTGCTATATTTTCAAAGACTGGGTCGAAAAGCAGTACAAGACTGGAGAGATCGAACTGTTTAAAAGCGTGTTGGTGAACAATCAAGTTGCGGCCACCAACTTTATACATACAGAAGATGAAGCTTTCTGGGAGCAAAGGGCTAAATCCGCTACCCCGAAAAATGAATCCGACTCGCCGCAGTCTCCATGGAGCATGCATATATCTAAGAAGACGAAGAAAATGTTAAAGCTGCTTCAGAAGGAACCCAGAACTGAATGGGAGGGCCAGAAGGAGCCTACCGTTCTAGCTGCCAATTTGGCTCGATCAAGCTTAAAGTCCAAAGATCTTGAGAAGAAGAAAGGGGTAAATGCAGCTCAATGCGGAAGGGGGCCTGCGAAGAAATCGACTATTCAAAAGTATATCGATTCCATTGAAGACTACGAGCAAAAGGAAAGGACTCTAATTCAATTGAAGTTCTTCCCCGTAGAAACAGTTGAAATTCTGGGGGAAAAAATAGAAGCAGCCTATGATTGTGAGGTCCCTATTGTGACCTGCTACGCCATCCATCTTGGCATCGACTCTAAGAAAGAACTCTGTTTTCCCAAAGAGGACAAGAAGTTTGGCACAAAGGCCAACCAAATCTAGCTTAGAAGCAGCAGGGCTCTACTGCCAAATCAAGGCAACGTCCCAAAAGGAAGGAAAAACAAGTCGCTAATGAAGAAGATGGCAGAAAGCTGGCTTATGAAGACTCGAATCCTTCCCCAACTATAATGTCTTGGCTCATCTTCGAAACTTCCGTCTGTCCTGAGCATCTACGATGTCCCGGTCATATCCAAGAAGTTTAGAAATTTTCTCATTCACGCTCTACAAAACCCCGAGCGGTACCAGGCTCGCTTCACGGAAATTAATATGAAAGAAGCTCAGTACACTCTGCATGCAGCCGCGGTCACGTTTAAGAACGAAGACCTGCTACTAGAAACAGCTAAGCATAACCGGCCGCTTTAGGTGACCGGGTACAGCGACGAAGATCGGATTAATCGCATATTGATTGATCCGAGGTCCTCAGTGAACATCATGAACTTGCGGACTCTGAAAAGTTTGTCAATGGACGCCCGACACCTGTCAAAAGGAAAGATTAGCATTAAAGGCTTCAATCAAAATTACCAGCAAGTTCAGGGATCTATAGCTCTGCCGATCAGGTTCAGGGGCCTACAAACCGAAGTCAAGATATACATGATCGACGCCGACACATCTTATAAAATTCTCTTGAGACGGCCATGGCTTCATGACTGCGGCATCGTTCCGTCAACTCTCCATCAATGCATGAAGTATACTAAAAATGGCAAAGAAAGACACATTGGCGGATACATCCAGCCATTCGGTGTGCATAAAGTCCGATATGAAGATTCCCGGTACTTTGTGAACCCCCAAAATGCTGAGCCACAACTGCCAAAGCCAGAACGGCCCTGAAACTCAAAAGCAAATCTGAGCCGGCTGTCACTATCAAAAACAAAAACCACCAAGTGCGTTCGCGTTTCGGCAGTGACACTGATGAGTCCGACGCTGGAAGTTCGTCCTTCCGTAAAACCACCCTCAACTTAGTAGCGATACGGATGAGTCTGATATCGAAGGCCCATCCGGCAGCAAAATTCGCCCTCGTTTAGGCAGCGACACTGAAGAGTCGGAGGAAGAGGACCCGCCTTGCAACAGCTATGCAGATTGGGCCCTTATGCAGAAAGCGAAACTAAGAGAAATCTTCAAGGTTACATAAGGGTCCGTAGCTGCCAGAGCAGATGTGCAAACAGCTAGATGCATTGTCGGTCTCTACAGTGGACCAACTGAGAACTTTCTACGTTTTCGGAAGAAACAGCGGACAGAAAGGAATCTTGTTTTATGGGTCAAACCCCGTCATGCACCCGGACGATTTGTCCATGACGTGCCTTCCCTATGAGAGAGGCATAAGAGACGTCCTAAACCCCAGATATTATGCACCCGAGATGCGGGGATACTTTAAAAAGCGGGGGTGTCGGTTACATCAAACGGGCTCCGAAACGAAGTTTTATGAGGGGCTATGGCATCCGTCTCAGGGCCGAGCACTCATCGATGGACGAATCCCAGATAAACGGAAGATAGGTTTCCTTCGACCTGATGTCAAGGCATGCTACATGATCCATGTTGGCGAAGCCATCAAAAAGTCAAATGATGACGACGAGCTAGACGAGATAGTATAGGCCCCTCGAGAGCTCGAAGATGGCGGACAAACAACCTTCGACGAGCTAACCGAGATTGATTTGGGAACGCCCGATAATCCAAGGTCGACCTACATCAGCTCACTCTTGTCAGAGGAAATGAAAGAGCGGATAATTTCCCTGCTGCATGAATTCGTCGACTGCTTCGCGTGGACGTACAAAGAAATGCCCAGCCTCTCCCCTGAAGTGCCCGTACATAAGCTGGTTATATCTCCATATGCCAAGCCAGTCAAACAAGCTCATCGAAGAATGAGAAGGAAGCCGGAAGAAAAGGTCATCGAGGAAACCAAAAAACTCATCGATGACGGCTCCATCAGAGAAGAGAAATATGCGGATTGGATTAATATGCGGATTGGATCGCGTGCATCGTTCCAGTGAAAAAGAAGAATTGGCATATCCGAATTTGCGTTGATTTCAGGGATCTCAACAAAGCATGCCCTAAAGACAATTTCCCGCTCCCGGTCATAGAAATGATGGTCGACGACACTTCAAATTACGAGTTGTTCACCTTCATGGATGGTTCGTCTGGATACAATCAGATAAACATGTCGCCCGAGAATAAGAAGCACACAGCGTTTCGAACCGCGATCGGGATATACTGCTACAAGATGATGCTGTTCGGACTGAAGAATGCGGACGCCGCATATCAAAAGGCGATGATAAAGATCTTTGATGACCTAATCCACAAAATCAAACGAATGATGTGTTGATGACTTGGTCGTCAAGACTAGAGCAAAAGTCAATCACATCCAAGATCTCCAAACTGTCTTCACCAGACTGAGAAAGTACAATCTGAAGATGAATCCTTTAAAATGCGCCTTTAGCGTATCATCGGGAAAATTCTTGGGCTTCATAATCCGACACCGGGGGATCGAAGTTGGTCTACCAAAAATAAAAGCCACCATGGAGATGCCTCCTTCAACGAATCTGACGCAGCTAAGATCCTTTCAAGGCAAGCTCGCTTACATACGAAGATTCATCTCGAACCTATCGGGAAGATGCAGGCCTTTCTCAAAGATCATGAAGAAAGGAGCTCCTTTTGTCTGGGATGCCGAATGTCAAGATGCATTCGAAAACATCAAACAGTATCTTGCGTCAGTGCTTGCTGCTCCCATTTCAAATAAACCGCTGATTCTTTATACTGTCGCGCTAGATAAGTCACTCGATGCACTCCTTGCCCAGAACAACGATGAGGGAAAAGAAAATGTCCTCTACTATGGGCAGAACATAACTATTCCCTGATCGAAAAGCATTGTCTGGCCCTGATATTCGCTGTGAAGAAGCTAAGACACTATCTGCTCGCTCATCGAGTTATGCTGATCTCCAAGATCGACCCGCTCAAATACTTAATGAGTAAAGCAAGCCTAGCCGGCAGAATGACAAGATGGGCTATCATGCTGCTTGAGTTTGACATAGTCTATACTCCACAAAAAGCAGTAAAACGACAAGCCCTCGTCGACTTACTCGCTGCTCATCCCACACCTCATCCCACACCTGAAGGGTCACCGCTCAATTGCAAGTTACCCAACAAACAAGTGTTGCATCTCAAGGATAATGAGCCATGCTGGGAGCTCTACTTCGATGGAGCCTGGTCAATAAGGACCTCCAACAAATCAAGAGTCCCGGAGATAAAAGCAGGGATAAGATTGGTGTTCATCACGCCATCGATGGGAACCCTACGACGTTCTTTCGCTCTCACCAAGCCTCGCACAAACAACGAAACTGAGTACGAAGCACTAATAGCTGGTCTGGAGCTCGCCGTAGAAATGGAAATCCTTCGGATACGGATCTACGATGATTCCCAGCTTGTTGTCAACCAAGTAAGCGGCGACTACAAGATATATAAGCTCGAGTTAGCTCGATACAGAAGTCTAGTGATGGAACTCATGAAACAGTTCACTAACATCGAACTAATGAAAGTCCATAGGGCATTGAACGGAAAAGCCGACATACTCGCTCGTCTAGCCAAAGAACTAGCTGATCCCGACATGGATGAAATTCTGGTTTCAGTCAGAAGCCAGCAATTTCAACCTCCAGTCTCTGTACGAGAAGAGGAAAGCGCAGAACAAAAGAGCAATCTTACCCGGAAAAAATTTGATCATTCAAGATGAGCTCGATTGGAGAGAGCCCGTCATAGAATACCTCCGATACGACAAGCTGCCCGAAGAAAAATCTGTGAGGGTTCAGCTGCAGAAGAGAGTTCTCCGATACGCATTTGTAAATAATATGCTATACCGCAGATCATATGACCAACTTTGGCTCAGGTATCTGTCATTGGCCGAAGCCCAAGAAGTCATGAAAGAAATTCACTCAAGCGTCGGCAAAACACACCAATCTGACCCTAAAATGCAGCTTCAAATCAAACGGCTTGGGTATTACTGGCCTACCATGATAAGGGATTGCGAAGAGCGTGCGAAGTAATGTCATCTCTGCCAAATTCACGGTAACTTCATTCACAAGCATCCCAATCCGTTGCATCCTACGGTGGCGTCATGGCCTTTCGAAGTTTGAGGCACCGACATAGTCCAATTGATCATCCATCATCCAAAGGCCACCAGTTTATATTGGCCGCAGCTGACTATTTCTCCATATGGGGCTAAAGCTATCCCGCTAAAAAAGTCAAGACAGAAGATATTCTGACATTCTTCCAGCATAATATTCTATACCGTTTCGGTATACCTAGAAAAATTATTTCTGACAACGGGCATTCTTTCAAAAGCTTCTAAGTCTCAAGGTTCACTACTCAGCACAAGATATAGTCAACTGCATACTCACTACTCTTCGGAATGGAGGCGATCCTCCCCCTCGAAGTTCCAAGCCTCAGGATGGCCGTCCAGCATGACTGACGGAGGAGGAAAACGCCCTCCTTCGACTCGAAGAGCTCGACGCCCTCGAAGAAAAAAGACTCGCGGTACAGCAAAATCTGAAGCTGTACCGAGACCAAATGTCACGGGCCTATGATAAGATAACCCGTCTCCACGCTTTTAAGAAAGGTGAATTGGTGTTGGTCCTCAAAAGACCGATCATCCTCAATCGATACGCCAAGGTAAAATTCGAACCAAACTGAGAAGGGTCATACGTCATCTAGAAAGTGTTTGATGTAGGATCTTACCGGCTGATAAATGCCGAGGGAGAAAGGCCTATGCCACCCATCAATGGCCGATATCTCAAGAAATACGACGCTTAAATGCTCCAAGTTGCAGATGAATTGAGTACACCAGCCCTACGGTCTGGATCATACATCCTGTAAAACCGTATACAATCCACGGGTGTAAACGACCCCTATTTCTCCCAAGTCCTACCGGCAAAACTACATCTGAAGTCCTACCGGCGATGAAGCTCTACCAATGTGGGGAAAAAACAAAATTAAATTTAAAAAACGGTATGTCCATAAGCAAAACGGGCACGGATGAAAACCCAAAATGGCTCCGTGAGTAAAAACAACATGCGAATTTGTTAAAACCCGAAAGGACGCAAACTCGTGAAAAGGAAACGAAAATACACTCGTAAAGTCCTCTCAACCTTATCCCCGCGTGAGATCCTTACGACTCATAAATAAGTAACACACTTGGAAATCCTCACGATTCCTAAGAAGAATATACACCAGCGAGATCCTCTCGACTCGTGGGGAGAAAATGCTTTTATAAGACCCTTACGGTTCATAAAATTGAAAAGACTTAAATGATAGGGATCTAAAACTGTTTCCTAGACCATTGCTCCAGTGTGAGCACCATTGATGCCGGCCTCAACCCCAAAATTCCAGGCTTTCATATCCAAGAGACCCCTAAGTCGTTAAACTGGGAACAGAGACCACCAAATCGTTAAACTAGGAACAGATGACCCCTATGTCGTTAAACTGGGAAGAAAGGAAATCCTCTCACGGCAAATGATGATTCGTCCTTGGTACCACACCCCAGTGTAGCGATACTGATGCTAAACAAAAATCCAAAGCCCAAACCCCGCACTTGCAAAGTCTTTTCGACCTTGTGAGGCGAAAATTCCCGCGTGAGATCCTTACGACTCACAAAAGAGCCACTTGGGGGTGCTCATGACTCCTAAGGAGAAAATACACCTACGAGATCCTCTCGACTCGTAGGGAGAAAATACTTTTATGAAACTTACGGCTCATAAAATTAAAAAGCCTTAGGTGACAGGGACCTAAACCTGTCTTCTAAGCCACCGTTTCCCAACGAGCATGGCAAATAATGATTTACTCCTGGTACCATATTCCAGTGTAGCGATGTTGATGTCAAACCAAGACCAAAATCCTCTCATGGCAAATGATGAGTCGCTCCTGACACTATTCTGGTGTAGCAATGCTGATGCCGAAGAAAATCCAAATTCCAAGTTCCTTTCAAAATTTAAGTCGCGCCAAACAAGATGAAAATCAAATAAATCAAATCAAAATCCCACCGGCAGTGACTCCAAGCTCAAAAGGCCACACAGAATGGACAAAAACTCTAAAACCAATCAGATCAACCTATTCAACCAATGACCTCCTCGGCGGAATCAAGCCCCACCTTGGAAGAAAGTCAACCGATAACCTCCTCGACGGAATCAAGCCCCACCTTGGAAGCAAGTCAACCAACGACCTCCCTGGCGGAATCAAGCTTCCCTTCGAAAACAAGTCAAATCCCGACACCGCGGAAAGCGAAATAAGTCAAATCAAACTCCGACACCGCAGAAAGTGGAGCAAGTCAAATCAAATCTCGACACCGCAAGAAGCGAAGCAAGTCAAATCAAACGACCGTCCAAGTCATAAACAGGGCAGCATCGACCGTCCACGTCGGTAAAAGGGCAACATCGACCTCTACGTCGTCAAAAGGGGAACCAAACCAAATCAACCATCGACCGTCCATGTCACTAAAAGGGCAGTATCGACCGTCCAAGTCGTAAAAAGGGCAGCATCGACCGTCCATGTCGCTAAAAGAGCAGCATCGACCACCATGTCGTCAAAAGGAAACTAAACCAAATCAACCATCGACCGTCCAAGTCGCAAAAATGGCCGCACCGACCATCCAAGTCATAAAAATGGCAGTATAAACCGTCCACGTCGCTAAAAGTACACTATCGACCTCCACGTCGTCAAAAGTGAACCAAACCAAATCAATCTCCATATAGCACAAGATCCATCAATTTCATGTACACAACTCATATGCGTGGTGTACATTTATTGATGGGGGGCATTTTGTTGGGGTCAAAATTTACACCCAACTGCCAAAATCAAAAATCAAATTCAAGTTCAAAATCAAAACCAAAAAGCCAAGTAGGCCCGAGCCCGAGCATGAAGAGGGGCCGGCCAAAAGAGAAGAAAAGGTAAAGATTAAATGTAATTTTTGTTTTTTTTAAATAGGCAAAAACCAATTTTGTACAAGCCATAGAGCTAAATGTAAAAGATGTAAGCCTATAAAAGGCCCCCCATGATGATTTGATAACTAATCTAAATCTTAATATTGATCCCTAAAAAACAAAATCTTGAGTTTTGCGCCGCTCTTTAGTGCGCAAGTCTTTCTTTCTTTCTTTTAAGTGCGCTCATCAGGAAGCTTCGAAAAAGAGAAAATGAGCCCCTTTTGATCTTCAAAAGTCAAAATTTTGGTGTTTTTGGACTGTTGCTTCATTTGGTTTCGACCCTACTTGCACCGTGCTAGGTGCCCATTTGGCTAGATGCACACCCCGTTGGGTGCACATTGAGCCAGGTGCGCACCGGCCCAGGTGCACACCTCGCTAGATGCACACTTCCCTAAGTGGCACGTTACTCAACCTTTTGGCCCATTCAGGACCCTTTGGCCCCCTTCACTCCATCGCACCTTGCTAAGTTCATGCTTGGCAGGTGCGCACTTGTCATGTGCCCCTTGCTAGGTGCGTGTTTTATCAGGTGCGCACTTAACATATATACACTCATCACCTCTCCCGTTAGAAAAAAAAATTTAACATGACGTTGCCCTGCACCCCACAAGGGGGCTGCTAGCCCTCTTGATCCCAACCCGCTATTCGGGTAGCGGGACCCCCGTAAAAACTCTGCAAGGCCCCTGATATGCCCGAAGTACTCTAAGCTTGTTCCCAAACACAACGTGCGCGCACTACGCATTGAGTTCGCATGACCAATTTTACCCATCAATCGGAGGTCTCTTGCTCCAAAAGCGGAGGGTAATTAACGGCGGTTTAGTCTGCAACTGCCGGAGATTTGGATCCCCACGATCATTAAACCCCAGCCTATCCCAGACAGGGAAAATCTGTAATATGCCTGACAAGCGACGCGCATTCCTATCTCAATAGGGTGACGAAAAACACTCTACAATTGCATGCCATTTTCCTCCCTCCAAATACATATATATCATGTACCCTCCCTACTCTCCAATTACTTAAGTACATTGAAGGTCCTTATGATGCATCTCTCAAGTATGATGTAAATGTTAACTAATTTAGCAACCATATACAATACAAGTGTAGATTAAGTGACAGCATTTAAGAAATATATTATGCATGACATGTATTCACTGTGCTGGAATGAGTACAACTACCACTGGCAAACGTAGTGACGGAAACCCGCCAGGAGGAAAAGCGAAGTCATTGCTCAAATAATTGCATGGCCTTTCTGAACATCCACCATTTTGAAGATGCGCTCTAGGATTGGAAGTACTTGGGCCAGCAATGCTACCATTTCCTACACCTTGCAAAGAATTCATACTTGCTACAGAAACTTTTTTAAGTTTCTTCTCTTGCACCTGTATCAAGAGAAAAAACAAATAAGAAGTCGATAACTTTTAGAAGGTGACTTGAAGGTATTAGATTAGATAAACATTGTGCAACATGATAAGCAGGCCCACTGGACTAAGGAGAAGGTGGCAGGAACTCTAATACCGAAATATTAATTTATGATATGACAAAGAAGCATAAAATGTATAATTTCCTAGATCATAATGAGATATTGCGATATTATGGATGAGCTTTGTAAAAGACAGATACCATAGGGCCATGTGGGATACAATTAGCCAAGCTAGGGGAAATAAAGCCATCAGGCTCAACCAGATTTGGGAATGTGAAATCCTTTCCTTTGAAAGGAGAAGAAATCATGGCAAAACTCAACATATGTTATATTAGCTTTTCCTCCACCCTCAAATGCAAAGAAAAAACCATCATTACAGGTGTGGCATGCTGTAATAATAAGTTATTTTAGTCTAGGTTTACTGAGTCTTGGGATAAAATATCTTAAGTATTGTATTAGGCGCTGTACTTCTCAAGCATTATTGCTATTTTGATGAGTAATTTCATAAATGTAATTAAATTTACAGTACTGCAAGTTAATCTCTTAAATATAGTATTATGTGTTCAATCCTCAAAATAGGTTTTCCCTTGAATCACAAACACTTTAGAAAATTTGAAAGATTGCAAGGCATATGTGATAGTAGTTCGGTGTAAATGGATGGGTGGTTGGATGGTAATTCTTTTTTTTCCTTGCTTCATTATTTACATTTCCTTTTCTTGTCTTATCTTCTCTTTTTTTAAAAGGGGATAAGAAAAGATTCTCCCCACTTGCAACCTTTGTAGCACGTGCATTTCTATCATGGAGCCGTGACACTTTTGGACACTGACACTTCTCGGAAACTCAATGTCGTCGTCTCAGACACTTCTCCATCATGTTCATACTTTATAATATAACTACTAATTACGGTCCCTTTTTGGACTCTCCGGATTGGGGGCGGGGCACACACATACACACTATATAAACACTTTTTCAAAGTAAAAGTTACATTTAGCTATCTATTTGCTTTCATGCACGTATTAAGCCTATATTTAGTGGAAAAATAACACCAAAAGTAGAACTTATAGAAAAGTATAACAATTTTGATGTTTGTTTTGATAAAAGAAGTGAGGTGCACTGACCTATTTCACATAAAGTTGAATGCCCTAGGGCATGAGCAATTCTATTTACAAATATCTAAATTGTATGATAGGCTAACTATGTCTCCGTATGTATAAACATTACAAGAAATTACGTTATTAGAATGTGCGTGCGCATTTTCATGGTCATGCTATACATATGCAATTATTTTTTTCAATCTCCCTTTTGAATGGTGTATTTATTATCCATTCTTAGCCATATCTATTATTATTGCATGTAATAATATTTGTATAACTGTGTCCTGGTATCCTACTTTCTAAGGAAGTTCTGCATTTGTCCCAATGCCATGTCGTATTTGTGTCCTGTATCCCTATCGCTTCTTAGCTTGACTCTAGTACATATGAGACTATGAGAGACATCATGCAACTCAAGGATACCTCGATCAAGCATCCATAATAGCTTGCATCGCTGCATCCAAGTTTCCAATCGCAAAACGTTTGTCGGAAGAAGTAAACAGTACGGAGCATTACAAGAGATGTAGCAATAACTAACATGAAAAGGACAAGAAGATAGAAGACGCATGACATGTGATGCACCAACGATAAACCAACACGAATGACGAATCAAATCATTTTAATATTCATGACCAGATAATTTGGTTAAGAAAGAACAAATTATATCCACATATAACTACTACCCTACCTTCCAATATTTGATGGTTTTGTCATTGGTAGAGAGAAGAAACAGTGCACCACTTCCTGTTTCACACCACCGAATCTTGTTGATCTTCTCTTCAATTTCCAAGCTTTTAAGGTAATCAAACTGTATACATTTACATCAAATTATAACAAATTACATAGCAAATAACCACAAATAACATATCTACTGGGAAGTTGTCGTTATTCGTTAATTGATTACCTCAGGTTCATGGCTTTGAAACTCTGTTTTATAGCGAAATTCAGGATGCCTGCTAACTGGATAATCTGAGCTCTCTAATTCCCTTCGAGAACCATGCTACACAATAAATAAACAGAAATATAAACCATTGCCGAAAAACGACACAGCAGCTAATTAGATATTGCAAATCATAATAAATAGACAGGAAATCACAAAATATAGTTCACAGCCCCTAAAAATAAAAATAAAATAAAAAATAAAGTTGCAGAGCTTACATCCCTAACATCTGTCCTTTCAAATAGAACAACACGTCCTCCTCTATCTCCCGTGACAAGATGGTCTCCTGATTTGTCAAATTCTATTGCTGATATAATGTCAACTGCAATAAAACAGCTCGTTAACGGATGTCAGTAAGTATATAGATGCATCACAGGCTCCTAAGGGGATGGTAAGAAACACATTGCAACATGAAAAAAAAGGTAAGATGACACAACATAACTGAGATTTTCATAGTAGGATAGAACTTCAAGAAAAGAATGACTGCAGGGGAAACGGATGGAAAGTAAAGGGCAAATTACAAAAGCATTTCTAGATGTATTGCTATAAATTTCCTTTCACGATATGGTGAAGCCTTTAACTTATGTCTCTTCAGTAGTCGTTTTAGTAAAAACATTGTAATCTTAAAAAAAAAGAACTAAAAAGAAAACTAATTTCGAAGTAAAGAAGTAAAGATATATCCACCACTTGAATCCCTGTTTCAAAGGTGGAGAATTTAGTATCTGGCTCAATAAAAAGCATGCGCAAATCTATGGCCTATAAAGGGTGTCGTAAATTTAGAAAGTACCGTCTCCGTAGAAAGAGAACAAAATGACATAAAATAGACAGACAAATAAATATAGGTTTAAGAGTGAAATTATCTAAACACGTCAATTAAAATTTTCTCAACAAAAAGCAATAAAAAGGGATTTTACGATCACCAAAATTCATTCCTGATGTCAGACAAATAGCAGATTTTAGCCATGTAACAACTATATAAGGGGAAAGAAGCGCTGCAGCCAAAAGAAGTGCTGTGGAATAAAAATAGGCTTTTCTTCCTAAACCATACTCCTGTCATTTGGCAATCCAACAACTGAACGGACTCAGGTTTCAGCCTACCATTGCTTTATTATCCTCCTCTCGCCAACCCATTCATCTTTCCAACCATTTCTCATTAGGATTATAGGAGAAAGAGGTCATCTACAAAACTAAATGAAATAATAGAAGCTAAAATGACTACTAAAACAAAAGCAATATAGATATAATAGGCCTTCCAGCTCCAATCCATACCTTTTCTAAGAAATCGATTTTTTTCTACAGCTCCAAAGGTAAATAAGCAATTTCCGGAATAGGAGGAGCTTGGGTTCAGATCAAAACGGACCCCATCAATGAATTCCCTGATTAAGAATAAGGCTGCTAAAGATCTCCCTCGCAATGATGAAATAGCTTGACATAGTAACTGGTGAGGCCAATCAAATAACATTAGCTGCCTAAAAGTTGTCTAGCTACTAGCTTGGCAGAGTTCAAGTATGAACAACCACATGAATGTGGGCACCAAAAGGTCAGGGCACTATAAATGAACTTCATTATCAAAAAACTGAAGAATAATACAAAACATGGCATAATATGTTGCCATTTACAAAAGATCGTTTTTTTTTTTCCACGGCTCCAAAGGTAAATAAGCAATTTCCAGAATAGAAGGATCTTGGGTTCAGATGGAAAAGGACCTCATCAATGAATTCCTTGATTAGGAATAAGGCTGCTAAAGATCTCCGCAATGATGGAAAAGCTTGACACAGTAACTGGTGAGGCCAATCAAATTACATTCGCTGCTTAAAAAAAGTTGTCTAGCAACTAGCTTGGCAGAGTTCAAGTATGAACAACCACTTGAATGTGGGCGCCAAAAAGGGTCAGGGCACGATTAATGAACTTCATTATCAAAAAAACTGAAGAATAATACAAAAGATGGCATAATAGGCCATAACTGGTTTAAACCAACTGTCCAGCTAGGAAGACACTCGCAACCCATTTTCCACCTACAAAGGTGAAATTTTTTTTCGAAGGACAAGCTAAAACATAAGGATGCGGAAAACTGTTTACCCATTCCTACACCATTGTCCTCAAAACATTGACTTCCACTATCTGCAACTCTAATCCCACAATGCCCCAAAACAAAAATGCTTCAACATGGTCTAAAAGACTTTTTCTGTTGGTTTTTGGAAGGCTGAACCAGCTGCTGGATCGAGCATCTTGAGATAATTCAGCATCACCTCCATCAATTAGCCTCGGCACTAATCCCCTCCCTCTCCCCCCCCCCCAAAAAAAGGATCAACAGTATATTTATTTTGTCCGATCAATAAGTACAGATCTAGCCGCTTCCTTTCTCACCCACTGCAGACCCTCACCCAATAATTTCTAATCATCTTCAGGCCAATTAATTAGCATTAGTTTGACCATACAGTAAAATGCTCCTGTATTATGAGCATCTTTACAAATTGTCGCTCTCTCTAATTCTGTGACTTAAAGGTTGATATTAGCTTAAATTTGAAACTGTATTTCACCTTGTAAAGAATATACATATTCTAAAATGTACACCATTAATCATTGCAGATGTTTCTGAAACATCTTTAAAAACAGTCTCTGTCTCTAATTCTGTGACTTAAAGGTTGATATTAGCTTAAATCTGAACATATATTTCACCTTGTTAAGGATATGGGTATCCGAAAATAAAATGTACACCGTCTGCAGCTAATCCGTAATCATATATAAATCGCATCGTATCATCTTCAATGGAAATGACTCCTATATTAACCTTTGCATCTGTGCTGCACAGATGAGTGTGGTGATAAAACCAGACGCAAACCATGTTCAAACCAAAGAAAACTGCTATATTTTTTTCCCTTTTTTGATGAAAAGAAAACTGCAAGCTTTAACATGCAACAACATAAAAGGTTCAAACCAAATCAACACTAGGCAATTTCTATGCTTGATATACATGCGCTACATACGTTAGCAGTACAATAGAAGATTCCATAATCAACTGTAAGGGTCGTCTTATAACATACACATGGATCGCCTCAAACACAGTACTTTCAGTTTGGGACAAGTGAATCTTAATTCGGCAGTGTCCATAGCTAATTTGCAATGCCACGCAATCTCAAACGCCAAACTAAACAGCGCTATTGTGTAATCTCCAAAAAAGTAAAGTCAACCGCAGTGATCAAAGCAATAGCAGAGAGCTGAAAGCAGAGTTAACGACTGTTTAATCAAAAGATAAAACAACACTTAATCCTCGTCCACTTCAGATTTCAATCAAGCTACCTATTTTCCTTTAATTTGCATCTCTAATCCAACTAATTTCGAGCATCGATCGCAAAGAAACACCGATCTAGGCATCAAACCAAAGGCCAAACCCTAAATCGAAATCGAATCAAAGAAACTAAACCAGATCCAGCGAATTCATTACTTCCTGCGTACCTTCTTGCACATCCTCGCCTGCGGTCCGCTCGCCAAAGACCTGCGAGAATTTCCACTCGAGAGATGCCGGCGGAGGCGCCGCCGCGGCGGCATCGCCGTCCTCCGCTGCTTTGCCGTTCATTTGCGATTGCGATTGCGATTTGGCGGCGAGATTGGGGGAGATCGATGATGGCATCAGCTAACGAGAGAGATCGATCGGGGATTGGATTCGATGGGCGAGGTATTCGGCCATTGACGGAGAGAGACGAAGGACGATGAAAGGGATTGAAATGAAATGATTGAAAGAGAGATTGGGGGGTGGAGAGAGAAATGGTTGGTTTGTTATTTTCGATTGGGCTTGGGGCATGGGTTCGATACAAGTCTTTTTTTGTCTCGCCCTGGGGAGACGCGTCTATGGGTCTTTCTTTTTCAGGCCTGTTTGGGTGGCAAGAAAGTGAGAAAATGCTTCTCACTTTTTCGCTTTCTTTGTTTTATAAAAAAGAAAGTACTCGGAAAGTATTTTCTCATTTTCCCTCCACATTATTTTTTACCTCTATTTTGCTTTCTCTCCAAAATGTTGGAAAGTGACAGGGAAGAAGAAAATATTTTATTTTTATATTTTGTTTTCTATTTCTCTCTCACGCTTTTTTTCCTATCATTTTAGCCAAACGGTCCAATCTCACTTTCCATTGCCACATAAGCATCAACTTTACTTTTTTCCACTTTCTTTTTGACAAAACAAACAATAATTATTGCTTTCTTCGTAGTTTCTTTTCATTTTATTTTCCTACTATTTTCTTACTTCCATGCTTTCTTTTTACTTTATAATTGTCAAACATGTTATGCCCTCTTTGAAAATGGGGTTCAGATAACCATGGTTTATTTTTAATCAGGGAATGCTACAAGAATAATAGATTTATTCCGTCAAGTGTTTCTCGACGTAATAACTATTAAACCGACGAAAAATGTTTATTCCGTTGGTCATAGTTTGACGGAAAAAATACGACGTTGTTCACCGCTGAAAGACCGGACCGAGACGTTAGGGATGTCTAGCCTGCATTTGAGGGCAGATACTATTTGGAACTGCAACATTTCAGAAATATAAAATATTATTTTTAGAATTTAAATATTAAAATAATATATTTAACGAAAACTATTCGATTTGCGAATTGGGGATTTCGCAAAATGGTATAAATATATACCAATATTTGGAAAATAATCGAAGATTAAAATGATTTAACCATTAAAAATATCGGATTTGAGCATTTAATAATTAATTATATGCAAATTTAAATTAAACTTGATTAGTGCACTACTGATCATAATTAAACCAAATCTGTATTTTTAATTAGCCATGGCTAGTGCACCATGACATGCTGCATTTTGTTGTGTGTTTGTTTGATTTGTATTTGTGGTATTGGTTTTTATTTAGATGAGAAAAGAAAAGGAGAAGACATGATTGATGAGGGACGGGGGACAGTATGGAGGCATAGGCATGTAAGAGTACGAGAGAGAGGGGGCATGGCTCCTACATCTTTGGCTTCTTCATTCATTCTCTTCATCTCATTCTCATTTTCTTTCTTCAACTCCTTCTTCTCCTCCTCCTCCTTCACTCTCCTCTACCTCCATGAACCATCTCTGATGGAGGTCCTTTTCAGATCTCATTCAGATGTTGTCTTCCGTCGATCTTCCGGTGGATTCTGGAGGGGATCTCCTATTATGTGTGGGTCTCAATGGGTTTTGAGGAGATTTGGTGATTGGAGAAGTTGGACGCCAAGTACCTGCAAAGAAGTCCCGGGGTGGTTTGATACCACCGAGGACCCTCCGACGATCAAGTTAGTACTAGATCCGAACAGCGTAGCGGCTAAGTGGAGTAGAAAATGGCTTACTTGACCCTTCTGTGATGGGGGTTTATATAGCGGTGGAGGCACGCAGCAGCAGGCGCGAGAATCTCGCCGGCAGTTACGCTCCCGACGCCACGCCTGCGTAGAGAGCGGATCACCCACGAATGGGGATTGCGAAGGCGTGGAACGTGGGATGTTGCTGGCGGAGAATCCGCGCATAGCGAGATTCGCGGAATTGCAGTTACGCCTGTGAGCCGCGGAGCTGGTCGGATGACCGAGGAAGACGACCTCGGCAAAGGACCTCAGGGGCGAGCAAGAAGGCCGAGAAGACTTGGTCTTGTGGCGGCTCAGGGCGAGCTAAGGGGCCGAGGAGGCCAATCTACGGGGAGCCTCGAGGAGGGCTAGCTTGCATTGGCCGGTCGGGTACAGGGGTGGCATGGTCGTCCTTTGTGGGCCCTTTCTTCTGAGTTTTGGGACGTGTCGTCCGCTACGTGTCCTGATCGTGAGGGTCGCCAATGTCAAGCATTACCATTAGCCCCCCACTCTTGTCCCGAATAGCTAGCGGGTCGGGTCAGGAGTGGACTGCCGGGCCGCTCGGGGTGAGCTCCCTCCTAAGGTTTCGTTGGGACGCGTCCCCGGGCCGTGAGCTGTATTTTCAGCTAGCGGACCATGGTGAGATCTTTGCATTTAGGGGGGTGCGCCGGTTCGTGTATCTTGCCTTTGAAGTGACGGTCCACGTGTCAAGCGTCGGTTGGCTGACGCGACGTGCGCAGACCTGCAACGTCTGAAAGGGTGCGGTCCAGTGTGGGAACGACAGGTGGAGCAATACGAGCCGTTTGGACGCGAGGAGGCGTTTCGGCGAGAGACGAAGGGCACCGTCGGATGAGGTCGCTCGTGGCGATAAATAGGGGTGGGGCCTGTTCCATGGCCCCCAATCCTTCATCTCGCCTTTCTTCTAAGTTTTGGCTGCTCGGCGCTCCTCTTTTGGGGGATACATGGTTCGTTCCCACTCTTTGGGTCGCTCGTTCCAGAGGGAGGCCCGCGACGCATCCGTGCCCCTGGCTGGCCCAGATTCTGCGTCGAATGTTCTGCCGGCAACAAGGTCGTCCACCCCGTTGGCGGCTCCTGGGGTTTTTTCCGGCGGCGGTCAGGGGCGCCCGCGGTCATCCGAGCCCTAGACGGGAGACGGAGGGGGGGCGAGGACGGGGTCCCCCCTAAGAGGAAAATGACAATCTCTCGTGCGCCGCCGTCAATGGTCCCTAAAGGGACCCCCGTGCAGGAGGGAGAGGCCGTCTCCATGGTTCCGTCCGGGCTTTCCGTTGCTGCCGGCTTGCTCGCCGGGATGGAAGAGTCGGCAGGAGGGAGACTTCCGTGCGGCACCCTGAGGGCCCAGATGGAGGCCATAGCCCAGGGGGCGGTCCAGGTACGAACCCCTTCACGTGTTGTTTTTGGCCTTCCTTTCTTTGGCCCGAGCTACTCCTGGTTTCTCATCCGCTTCCTGTCAGGTCCTTCAACACTGCGCCATCGCCGCTCGTATGGAAGCCGAGGGAGCGTTCCACACACCGAGCCCAGTAGAAGCATTCCCTTCGGAGTTCGAGGTCCTGCGGCGTGACCTGCACCTGGAGAGGGCCAGGGCCGATGTCCTGGCAGCCCGTGCGGAGTCTGCGGAGCTTGCCAATTCAGCGAATCAGGGCGTCCGCCGTCGCCTGAGTGCATCTCTCCAGGTTGCCGAAAGGAAGCTGGCGGACCTGGATGATCGCTTTGCGGCCATGGAGAAGGAGGGAGATGCCAGCCAGAGGGATGCCGAGGCGGCGCTTCTGTCGTCTCAGGCCGCTGAGGTCCGGGCCAGGAAAGTCGTGGCCGATTACAAGGTGTCAGAGCAGTTTTACGTCGAGCTCGATAAGTATTCTGCCGTCGCGTGGAATAAAGCTCTGGACGCCGTGAAGGAGCAGCTTCCCGAGTCCGCCGATGGCGAGCTCCGTGCTCGGGTCCCGCTCCCAGTGGCAAGGCCTCCGGCAGACAGCGATGGGGGAAATGAGGCGCGCCCCTGGTGGCAAAACCTCCGGTGGTGAAGCCCCCAGCGATGAGGGAAGCAAGGCGCAGGGGGGGTTTGCGACTTAGGTCTTTTTTGATATTTCCTCGTCCCCCTTTTATAAGCCTCCAGGCAGTTTGTAAGGCTGGGGAGCCCGAAGTACCCTTTGTACAGACTGTGCGTTTGATAATAAAACTTCTTCTTTAGTTTCGTCGGTCCGTACTTCATCTTCTGTTTGTGCTGCTGGGCTTTCATGTCGGGTCGGTCATCTGTTCAGCGATCATTCGTCGAGTTGACTTCGACCACTTACCAAGCATTGCCGAGGATGGACGGAAGCTGCCCCGTTGCCTTTAAGCGAGGGCTTCTGATTTCTGGCGTTGTGGGTAGGCAACTACCAGCCTGGGATGACCGAGCGAGGTTGTCGCTCGGGTGCCTCTTGCAAGGGCTTCGATCCCTGGCGTCATGGATAGGGATCTGCCCGCCAGGGATAGCCGAGCAAGGGCTCGACTGCCTCTGGGAGGACTTTCTGATCCCAGGCGTTGCGGTAGGGAAGCTACCCGCCGGGAATAACTGGGCAGGAATGACCGGGCAGTGAAGCCGCGTGGTTGCCTCTTGCGAGGGCTCTGATCCTTCAAGACGGGAACCGAGCAGGGTTACTGCCCAGTGCATCTTGGCGAGGACTTTGATCCCTGTCGGTCGTGGTAGGAAGCTACCAGCTGGGGATAGCCGAGCAAGGATTCGACTGCCTCTGGGAGGACTTTGGTCCTTGGCGCGGGAGGGGCTGTAAAAGCCTGCCAAGGACCCTTGGCCGGGCAGGGTTACTGCCCGATGCCTCTTGGCGAGGGCTTTTGTCCTGAAGGATAGCCGAGCGAAGGATCCCCGGACTCGACTGTCTCTGGGAGGGCTTTCTGATCCCCGGCGTTGCGGCAGGGAAGCTGCCCGCCGGAAATAGCCGAGCGACGGTTGGGCTCGACTGCCTCTGGGAGGACTTTGGTCCTTAGCTTCAGGGGGCTGTAGGAAGCCTACTAAGGATAACCGGACAGTGAGGTTGCGCGGCCGCCTCTTGGCGAGGGTTTTGGATTGTAAAGACAGAACTCTACTCGGGATATTTCGACGTTTCTTTATTCGAATGGACAAGATTTTTAGAGAATGTTTTACATCATCTTTGCGAAAGAAAAAAGGGGGGGTACACACTCGCTGGCCTTGACCTCACTGGTATAGCTTGAGCTTCTCGGTGTTGTAAGGCCGCGGGAGCTTGCGTCCGTCTGCGTCTTGTAGGCGGTAGGCTCCGCCGGGGAGCGCCTCAGAGACGAGGAAGGGACCATCCCACTTTGGGGAGAACTTGTGAAGCCTGCCTTGGTCGATAAACTCGTTTCGCCATAGGACCAGATCCCCGGTCTTGAAGGGGCGGTGTTTGACCCGAGCGTTGTAGTATCGGGCCATTTGTTGTTGATAAGCGGCAGCTCTGATCTGAGCCCGGTCTCTCTTCTCCAACAAGATGTCCAGGTTGGTCCGTAGCGCCGAGGTGTTTGTGTCATCATCTAAGTGCTCGACCTGGTGACTGGGCAGCCCGATCTCCGCCGGGACTATCGCTTCGTTCCCGTAGCAGAGGCTGAAGGGGGTCTCCCCGGTGGGAGTCTTCTTTGACGTGCGCAGGGCCCATAGGACCCAGGGTAGTTCTTCGACCCAACTGCCTTGTCGCCCTTCTAGGTGGGTCCGGAGACCTCGGAGGATGTCTCGGTTAGCGACCTCGGCCTACCCGTTGCACTGGGGATGCGCGACCGCGGCGAACTTCATGAGGATACGGTATTCTTTGCAGAAGTCCTTCACTTTTTCGTTCTCGAAGTTCGTCCCGTGGTCGGTGATGATACACCTCGGGATGCCGAACCGGAGTATCAGGTTGTTTTGTAGGAACTTGATGGTTGTGGCGGCGTCCGGTTTCCTGATGGGGACGGCCTCGATCCACTTGGTGAAGTAGTCCACCGCGACGAGGACGTATTTGTGCCCGCCTGTACCGGTAGGGAACTGGCCGATCATATCCAATCCCCACTGGGCAAACGGCCACGGGGATGTTAGGGCAGTCAGCTCGGTAGCCGGGAGGCGGGGAATGCTGCCGTGAAGCTGGCAGCTCTTGCACCTCCACTACTACAAATATGGGTTGCTCCTACGGATTTATCCGTAGGGGCAACCCACTGCCCCTACGGATATATACGTAGGGGCGAAAAAATACCCCGTAGGTGCAAAGGCCGCAGGTGCAAGTTGAGGTCCCGAACGTGCCCCTACGGATAAATTTATGCCCCTACGGATAAATCAGTAGGTGCTATAGCCCCTACGGAGTACCCCGTAGGGGTAATAAAATCATATATTTAATTTTTTTTTTTGAATATATTGTATGTACCTACGGATAACTCCGTAGGTCCTATTACGTCCCCTACGGCGATAGCCGTAGGGGATATAAAGTAGCCCCTACAAATATATCCGTAGGGGCCACACCCAACACACTGCACTGAGATCGGGGGAAAATATCAGGGGAACCTGATATTTTGCCCCTACGGTTATATACGTAGGGGATAAACAGTGGCCCCTACGTACATAGCCGTAGGGGCACACCCAACACCCTGCACTGATATCAGGTGGCAAAATATCAGGTTTCCTGATAGTTTGCCCCTACGGCTTTAGCCGTAGGGGCAAAATATATACCTACGGATTAATCCGTAGGTACAGTTTGTCTGTATTTTTTTTTTAAAAAGGGCTGCTAGATTTTTTCCCGTCCTGTGCACAATACTATATACATCAATCAAATCATATATTGCAGTATTCATAATCACATCCCACGCATATATATAATATACAAAAGAAACCCAAAAACTGAATATGATATAAATTCAAACCAATATCAATATCGTTTCAAAATGTAGTACAATGTGATATAAATAAATACATGTTTCAAAAAATAAAAACAAAAAATCTACCCTAGTTCGGTCCAGCTCCACCTCCGAATAACGTTAAAATAACGCGCGCCTGCTCCTCGGTAAATACACTCTCCAATGCTACAGATAAGGGAGTCTGAGCGGCATGTGGAGCTGGCGTTGTGGTCTGCGCAGCCGCCGTCGAGGTAGTCGCTTGCGGAGCCGCGGCTGCGGGAGTCTGAGTGGGCGGTGGAGCTACAGGAGCTGTCTGCGGAACCGCAGCCGATGTAGTGGCTTGCGGAGCCGCAGCCGAAGGAGATGCATGTGGAGGCTCGGCCGATCTACCCTGTCGCGTCTGGACATAACGTGTGTAAGAAACGTGTAAGAACTGTGTATTATTCGAATTCGTTTCATTATTAAGTTATTTCGAAACCCTGTTTGGATATCTAGTTTGGAAAAGCGTTGTTTATTTTAATTACATATGTATGTATGATTAATCAAACTTAATTGTAAAACCAAATAAGCTCAAGCTACGTACTAATTATGGATATGTTGATATGTATATAATATGAAATGATATTTTACTATAAAGTAGTATACATACCAGCATCTCCTTCAACTCCTGAACGGTGGCCCTCAAGCTATCCAGTTCCTGATGGACATGCCGGCCACTGGAGACGGAGGAAGTAACCGCCGGGGTGGAGTCCAACCTCATATGGGCCCTGCTGGGGCCCAATCCCCGGCCTCTCTCCCAACCTCCGTGGTGCCCTCCGTGTGCGGCGTCCAGAACTGGGGTCAGCAGCCTCGGATCGTTCTGTCCGGTAAAATCGATCCCCGAGGCCTGGGCCTGCTCAACCACCCGCTCCTACACCCACATTAAGCAGTAAAGTATAAGTATAAAATTTAAACTTGAACCTTCCAAAACTAAAATTTCAAATTTGGGTAGAAAAAATATTAACACTTACGCAGTACTCCTGGGTAGCGACGTCGGGACATCGAAGCTCGCCCGTGGCGGGATCTGTCGAGGTGCCGTGGACGGCAAGATATGCGGACAGCACGCTCGGTGTACCACCTGACGCCACGGTCCGAGCTGTCTGCAATATTAGAAAGTAACTCTTAATATTAGAAATGTTAGAGAATAACTCTTAATATTGCAGAATATTAGAGAATAACTCTTAATTTACCGATAACTCCATGGCTCGAGTAATGTTCCTCGAGCCACCTGTGTAAGTGGGGCGACCCCTCTTCGCCGACTTCCTGTTCTCCGTATTCTGAGCGGCCTGTTTCTGCACAACGCATTAACATTTAGTTTTCTAATTAAGAAACACAAAGAAATAAATTATATCATAAATAATGAATTAAATTTAAAATACATACTCGTTTGCGTTCGGAGTCGAAATAAGCGCACAATATAGGCCATGTCTCTACGTCGACTCTCGCAAACGCCGGAGTAGATAGGAGGGCCGCTCTCTCTGCCTCGGGGGTCGCTATCCACAGGGAGTAGCAGTCGGCCTTCAGCTCATTCCTGTTGTATCGGACCTTGGCCTGCATGTTCTTCATCAGGCCATTGTACAGAGCATGAAGGTCGAGCACCCTCCCCGGGTGATCAGGGTCGGCTACAGGCTGAAAATCGTAATCCAACTGAAAATACAAAAAAACATTGTTATTAGATTGCAAGTGTTAATAATAAATATATTGGATAGATCAAATGAAAATATATATTAATACATACCTGAGCCTGTTCAAAGAAGAGGGCGAATGAGCGCTGGTGCTGCTCGCCCCACTCAACGTGAAGTGGATAGTTCTTCACGATCCGGCTCTCGTCCCCCAAATACCGGCCGAACCTCTCGGCATGAGGACCGGTATAGCGATAGTCAAGGGTAAAAAATAGGGGGAATGCTGCCTCCCCCCTAGCTCTATCAGGCCTCAGCCTATGGGACTGATTCGGGCCTCGAGTCCCCCTCTGGGGGTGGAGAGGCCCTGCGTCTGCACGAAATATCAAGACAATCAATAATAAGACAAAGTTGTATTAAGAATTCAAGTGTGATATATACCTCCGGTGAATAGCGCACGAGCCTGGGCCCGAGCAGCAGCACGAGCGGGACGATAGTTCCTCCGGTGAGGAACAACCGGGGTCCCGGACGCATCCCCTCCAACTGTAAAATAAACATCGACGCTAAATCTCCATGAAGTTCATATTTATTCTATAGAGCATATGTAAAATAAATAAATATTTTAAATTTATTCATACTAACCTGCAGACGATGCGGAGGGTATGGAAGCGGCAGGAGTGGCCCCTGTGGAAGGTGTGGACGCACCATCTATAATTAGACAATTAAAAATAGATTTTATAAGTAATTGCAAAAAGAATGTGTAGATCAATAATATAACGTTCTAAATCAATATGCATGCACTATAGGACATATAAACATACCCGCAGGTGCGGTGGTGTCACCACCTACAGCTAGACAATAATAAAAATTGCTAAGTAAGAGCAAAAGGAATGTGTATATTTATGATATAGCATTCTAAATCAATATACATACACTATATGATATATAAACATACCTGGAGGAGCGGGGGTGGCCTCTGTCCCAGATGTGGACGCATCACCAACAACTAGACAATCAAACATTGACAATATAAGTAATTTTTACATAAACATGCATGAATATCTGTAATATTACATTCAAAATGGATATGCGTGCAGTATACCTGGAGGTGTGGCCAAATCAACACGGAAGGAGGCATCCGAAGGGGTCTCCGATCTGGGTGCAAGACCGGCCCTCTGAAGCTCCCTACGGAGCTCTCCGGGCGGCAGAACCGCTCTGCCTCTGCCTCTGCCTCTGCCGCGGCTGGAGCTCCTGCCGCCCCTCGCTGCTCCCGACATCGTCATCAAATCTAGATAAACGGTTCGTGGACGCATTAGACAATCATTAAAAGTATTGACTATATATGATCTAGAGCGTAAAATGTGAAGTAATAATATAACATTACTGATAACCTTTTTCGTTTCGTGGGCGCATCATACATATCTACTTGGATTTCATCGTCGATGTCATTTCTAACCCACGTAACTTCATGATCGGTCGAAGACAACCCGTCCTTCGAAACAGACGGTCGGAGCACTTTAAGCCTTCTCTCTTCTTCGTCCTCATCGCTGTCCTCGTATTCTGGGACATCGTAGACATCTCTAGGTTTCCATCGACATACAACACTCCACCCCGGATGCTTCAAACACTGTGAGTAGTATACTTGGAACGCTTGGTTCGGAAAGATAAACGGATCGTCCTGACCGTAAAATCGAAGTGTGTTCACACTTGTCAATCCATATTCATCTTTCCAGGTCCCAAGACTGCTTCTCCACTTGTCTGTATCGGTTCGCGGATCGTACCAAGTACAGTGAAATATATAAAAGGGTTCTGATCGTCCGGGATAGTGGATGCCGAGTATACAATTTAAGTACCCATAGTAAATCACACCGTCCGATCCTACCGTCGCAATCCCACTGTTCTGAGTGATTCTAGATGTTTCTATGTCCTTAACTTCGAATTTGTATCCAAGGACACCAAATCCTTTGTAATGTGCAACCTCCATACTAGGAAATTGAGCTAAACATCTTGAATCACTCTCAAATGATGCAGACAAGTTCGGATCGTGGATCTAACAAAACAAATTTTACGATAAATACATAACGATACAAGTTTAGATTAAAACCGATAGCAATAAAATGTAATTCGAATAACTTACATGCTCTGTGACCCAATCACAAAAATTATCCTGATGGTATTTTTCCAAACGCTCTTCGTTCCAATCAGGATGCCCCTCACGTACCTCGTTAAAATGAGTTCTGTTTTCGACAAATAATTGTGACATTAATATTATGTCATTTCATACACAAACACAGATATAACAATTAATCCAAAAGAACTTACTCTCTAATTTGTTCAAGACATACGCAATTAAGCAAGATAAACCGGTATATCTTGTTGATAAACATAGTGTCTACCCTCTTATACTCGGCTTTACCATATGGCCCGTCTTGAATTCTTCGTGGTCGGTTAAGCCTTGTCTCAATGTTCTCGTCCAGATAGCGGGAACAAAATGTGGTTGCTTCATCAAGAAGATAACCTTGCATGATAGAACCCTCTGGTCGATTTTTATTGCGTATATACTTCTTAAGAGTGTAAAGGTACCTAATGAGAATATGTTGAATAAATAAACACGGGCATACATGACAAAAATAAATTTATAAATTGCGCGAAACGAAAAATTTAACGTACCTCTCGACGGGATACATCCATCGATATTGTACCGGTCCGGCTAATTTCGCCTCAGTTGCAAGATGAACCGTCAAGTGTATTATGATATCGAAGAATGACGGTGGGAAAATACGCTCAAACTTGCAAAGTATCAACGCAATAGAATTTTCTAGTTTATCCAGCGTCGCAACCTCCAGCGTTTTAGCACACAACTCCCTGAAAAAACAACATAGGTCGTTGATTACCAGACCAACCGAGTCGGGGAGAGAAGTCCTGAGGGCTAATGGAAGAAGGTGCTCCACGATAACATGGTGGTCATGACTTTTCAGCCCATCGATCTTGCCCTTCACAATTTTTATTTTCTTGCTGAATGATCCTGAGAAGCCTGTGGGGACTTTCAAATCATGCAACACCTGCAGGAATCTTTTCTTCTCCGGTTGTGACATATGATAAGCGGCATTGGGAAGTACAAACTTGCCCGGTTTACCCGCTACCGGTTTAGGGTGCAGTTCACTTCTTATTCCCCACTCTTGTAGATCCATCCGGGCATTCATGTTGTCTTTCGATTTCCCGTCTTTACACAGAAGCAAGTTAAGTATGTGCTCTGATACTCCCTTCTCTATATGCATGACATCCAGACAATGACGCACTGAATTTGTAGACCAGTACGGAAGCTCGAAGAAAATGCTTAACTTGTTCCAATATTGTGGTTTGACCTGTCTCGTCGGATCCATCCCGAAGGTCACGTTATTGTAACCATCCCATTTAGCAGTCACGTCCTCTCCGGACAATGGGGATGGAGGCCCAAGAAGCTCCTGATGACCATCAAAGTGAACCGTGTCTAACCTATAGGGATGGTCTGGAGGCAGAAAACGTCGATGGCCGCAATAACAAACCTTCCTGCTAAAATTCAAAAATTTTGATGTTGTGTGTTCATGGCAATGAGGACATGCTTTGTGACCATGTACGGACCAACCTGAAAGCATTCCATACGCAGGAAAGTCATTAATTGTCCACATTAAAGCCGCACGCAGTATGAAGGTTGTATTTGTGTTTGAATCATATGTCTCTACACCATCAATGAACAAAGTTTTCAGCTCCTCAATCAGAGGTCGGAGATAGACGTCGATATTGTTCCCCGGTGAGTTTGGTCCGTCGATAAGAAGAGGCATCATAAAGTATGATTGGTCCATAGCCAACCAAGGCGACAGATTATAAATTATCATTACAACGGGCCATGTACTGTGACTTCCAGCCATATAGTTGAATGGGCAGAAGCCATCGGCAGCCAGTCCGAGCCGGACATTGCGAGGATCGCTACTGAATATTGCGTGCCTCCTATCGAAATCCTTCCATGCCGGTGAATCTCTTGGATGGCTCATTTTTCCATTTTCGCTTGGAGGAGCACGGTGATGCCAAATCATTGCCTCGGCTGTTTTCTTGCACCTAAATAGCCTCTGTAGCCTCTGTGTTATGGGAAAATATCGTGCTATCTTCACAGGTATATCAGGCTTCTTATCAGAATCTTTCGGCTTATACCTGGCCTCTCCGCATGTTGGACACTCTTTCAAATCTGAATTCTCTTTCCGGTACAACACGCAATTTTTAGGACATGCTTGAATCTTCTCGCACTTTAGACCCAAATCAGACATCATTTTCTGGGCTTCGTACCAGCTTTCGGGCACATTATTTCCAGGAGGCATAGAATCTTTCAAGAACGAAAGAAGCATTGTGAATGACTTGTTGCTCCATCCATTTAGGCACTTAATTTGGAAAAGTTGGACGAACCATGAGAGGGTGGAATACTTCGCATTCTCATAAATTGGTTTCCTAGCATCATTCATGAAATTTTCATATTTATCCGCACGCGGTCCTTGACCGGAAGGAATGTCATCTTCGGTACGAATAGATTCACCTAGGGCAGCCTCTACCATATCCTCCATTTCTTCTGATGGAAATAAATTTCCGTATCCTGCCGTATTACCGAATTCTTCTTCTTCTCCTGCCGCATTATCATGTTCTCCTTCTTCTACCGCAGTACTGCATTCTTCTCCTTCCCCGTGATATTTCCAAATTGAATAAAGTCTAGTAAACCCATATTTTACAATATGAAGCTCTGCCAATTCTACCTTCCGCCAGTACTTATTGCCACATCTATCACACGGACAAAGAATCTTCTCTATTATGATCTTATTATGTGCTCGTGCAAATTCAAGGAAAGCAGCAACTCCTGCGACAAACTTAGATTGCATACGTTGTTTCCAATCCACATACATCCAGTCCTTAACTCTGACGTACTCATGGGCCATGTTAGACTGAATAACATATAAATTGTAGGTTATGCTGACTATATTGAGAAATATAAGAACGGGATAGTTACTGACAAAGAAGAAAATTCATGTATATGCTTTGTGTGTGCGTTTGTCGTTGAAAAGAATAAATTATCGCACGTTATGTTGACCGATAGACGGGGACTAAGTGGCGCTTTTAGTTTCATATATGGGTATCGATGGGAATATGAAGGTTTCATATTATCATATATTGGTTTTAACCCGAACATCTCGAGTCGCTCTCTGATTATGCGTTTGTATGTATGTGTTCCGGCTGTCGGGGGTAGGCTTCTATCCCATTAAGAATGTATAGAGCGAACGCCCATCACTTGTGCTTTCAACCGTTTCGAGTAAATTTCGGCAGCACCTCCCCGCTGTTCTCCGAGTACACTGTAATAGAATAGATAATCATTTCAAAGCTGAGAAACAACGTTGAAATGAACATCTAATCTATCTTTGTACACGGAGAACCAGCGGAAAGGTACCGACGAAATATCTCGAAACGGATGAAAACACAAGTGAATGAAGGCGTTTGCTTTATACATTCTTAACTTGTCCACACGGGACAAATCTATGGGTTACCATACGATTGAATTTTCTCGTCGCGTAGACTATACGACGGTTGTTAGTATCGAGCTATACTGTCCGATATTTAACAACCTTCGTATAGTTCTAGGTCACGACGAGCATCGCACGTATGTTAACCGATAGACGGGGACTAAGTGGCGCTTTTAGTTTCATATACGGGTATCGATGGGAATATGAAGGTTTCATATCATCATCGAGTATCATATATTGGTTTTAACCCGAACATCTCGAGTCGCTCTCTGATTATGCGTTTGTATGTATGTGTTCCGGCTGTCGGGGGTAGGCTTCTATCCCATTAAGAATGTATAGAGCGAACGCCCATCACTTGTGCTTTCAACCGTTTCGAGTAAATTTCGGCAGCACCTCCCCGCTGTTCTCCGAGTACACTGTAATAGAATAGATAATCATTTCAAAGCTGTGAAACAACGTTGAAATGAACATCTAATCTATCTTTGTACACGGAGAACCAGCGGAAAGGTACCGACGAAATATCTCGAAACGGATGAAAACACAAGTGAATGAAGGCGTTTGCTTTATACATTCTTAACTTGTCCACACGGGACAAATCTATGGGTTACCATACGATTGAATTTTCTCGTCGCGTAGACTATACGACGGTTGTTAGTATCGAGCTATACTGTCCGATATTTAACAACCTTCGTATAGTTCTAGGTCACGACGAGCATCGCACGTATGTTAACCGATAGACGGGAACTAAGTGGCGCTTTTAGTTTCATATATGGGTATCGATGGGAATATGAAGGTTTCATATTATCATCGAGTATCATATATTGGTTATAACTTGAAAAACGTGCCGTTGAAACAAATTATTGTTCTCCACCTTGCACTCTCTTAACAATGGTACATGCATTAAACATGTAGAGCTATCTATAACAACTCTAAAGTTTCACCTGTTGGGTTCAACAGAAAGGTTTTTGATATAACAAACACAATCTTCCTCAATTTTTCCCTTGAATCGATGTGAAATTAATAGTGTCCATATGACACAATGGATATATTTTCTACACAAAAGGAAAAAGGCAAACAATAATAAAGCAATTATAATTCTATCAAGTATCCATACTGAAAAAGAATAAATAGCAAACTAAAAATTAATCACTAATGAAAAACAAACAAAAGTGCTTATTATTATACTTCAGAGGTTATAAGTGCTTGATCCCCATAGTACATAGGCTGTATCCGCAATTAACCCTTTTCTATATACTTGAGTGTATAGAATTTCTAAAAGTTACACACGGTTTTTCTAAATCCAATTCTTTCCTTTCACTACAAAACCCTTTATATTTTC
This sequence comes from Agapanthus africanus, assembly GCA_030015575.1. NCBI lineage: Eukaryota > Viridiplantae > Streptophyta > Magnoliopsida > Asparagales > Amaryllidaceae > Agapanthus > Agapanthus africanus. The sequence goes on along the minus strand of JASDDO010000026.1, from coordinate 84,224,132 downwards.
TAATAGGTACCAAGAACTTTCAAAGTTTTTGGATATGCACAAAAAGAAAGTATCGCCAATAAGATTGACATAACCCAAATGACTTTGACCCATTACATATAAATGTCATGGTCTTTCAATATTTATCAAACAAATACCATAGACTTTGTTTGTTACAAATAAATACCATGAAGTTTTAACGTTTCACATAATTTTCATAGATTTTGTTGTTTACAAATACATACCATTGACCTCCAACGTTTTCCAGATAAATACCATGAATTTTGTTGTTTACAAATAAATACATGAACTTTCAGCGTTTTTTAGATAAATCCCATAGACTTTCATGGACCATTTTCTCATATAAAAATCATGGACTGTGTTATTCACAAATAAACAGTATCGACTTTCACTATTTTCCAGATCAATCCCCTAAAATTTCACCTTTTTAAGCCTAACCCAGCACCAGCCGAACCCCAACCCAACACCAAACCCTAACCCGGCCTAACCCTAACCCCAACCCAGCCCCAGCCGAACCCCAACCCAACACCAAACCCTAACCCCAACCCAGCCGCAGCCGAACCCCAACCCAACACCAAACCCTAACCCCAACCCAGCCCCAGCCGAACCCCAACCCCAACACCAAACCCCAACCGAACCCTAACCCTAACCCTAACCCCAACACCAGTCGAACCCCAACCGATCGAACCCGTACCCTAACCCTAATCCTAACCCTAACCCCAACCGATCGCGATACCTAACCATAACCCTCATCGCTACCCTAACATCATTAAAATAATGTTTAACTAACCTGTAGGCTAGGCGGTGGAGGAGACGACGGAGACGCAATCGGCGACGACGAGGGCGGTGGCGACGACGAGATCACTGCAGGCGGTGGCGACGACGATTCGGCCGGCGGTGGCGACGACGAGATCACTGCAGGCGGTTGCGACGACGATTCGGCCGGCGCTGGCGATGACGAGAACGGCGATCGGCGGGAGGTTTGGGGATTTGGGTTCGCGCGTAAAGGAAATAAAAAATAATCAGCGTAGGGAACGATCACTTAAATCGCTATTTAGTTGTCCCTACGGATATACCCGTAGGTGCTTGGTTTGCGCCACCGTAGGGGCAAAAAACACTTTACGATTTAATAAATTTTAAATAAATATTGAACGACCGTAGGGGCAACCGCTTTGCCCTACGTATTAATCCGTAGGGCCAAACGTTTATTGCCCCTACGGATGATATTATCCGTAGGGGAACCCATTATTTTACTAGTGCTCCTGACTAGCTTCAGGGCGTCCTCGTGCATAGTGGGCCAGTACTACCCCTGGAGCAACGCCTTTTGGATCAAGGTTCGGGCCCCCTGGTGTGCACCGCCCACCCCCTCATGGATTTCCCGAAGGACGTAGTCAGCTTTGTGGGGGTCAACGCACCGGAGTAGGGGCTGAGTGAAGGCCTTCTTGTAGAGGTTCCCATTGCTCCAGACGAAGTGGCGGGCTTTGGCCCGGAGACGGCGGGCGGCTTCCTGGTCCTCTGGGAGCGTGCCGTCCTTCAGGAATTCCATGAGGGGTTTCCTCCAATCCTGGTCGCTCTCCTGCGCCGCGTACACGTGGAGTGTCGTCGCTCTGTCTCCCACGCTGGGTTGAGGCAAGGTTTCAAAGAGGATAGACCGCTTATTGTTGGCCGAGTATGACGAAGCCAGCTTGCTCAGGGCGTCGGCCTGGGCATTCAGCTTCCTGGGTATTTGTTCTACCTGGACCTCGTCAAAGTTCCTTCGGAGTTTCCTCACCTCGTCCGGGTACTTCATCATCAGAGGTTCCCGAGCTTTGAAGCGGCCGGTCACTTGACCGACAACAAGGGCTGAGTCGCTGCGGATCCGAATTATCTTGAGTCCTAGCCCGACGGCCATGCGCAGTCCGGCCAGGAGGTCCTCGTACTCTGCCGCGTTGTTCGAGGCTTTGAAACCGAGCTTTAGAGAATACTCCATCTCTGCTTCGTTCGAGCCCCGGATAATGAGGCTGGCACCACAGCCTTCCTCGGTAGAAGACCCATCGACGTAGATGACCCACTCCGGAACCGAGCCAGGCCTTCCCGCGATGGGACACTGGGTTGCGAGGGGCCGTATGGACTCTGGCTTCTTGCTAGGGATGGTGCATTCAACGACGAAATCGGCCAGGGCCTGCGCTTTGATGGCCTGCCTCGGGCGATACCTTATGTCAAACTGAGACAGCTCCCACCTCCATTTTTCTAAGCGCCCCGAGGATTCTGGTGATGCTAGGATAGCCCCCAACGGGAGCTCGGTGAGGACGATGATGGTGTGTGCTTGGAAGTAGTGCCGCAGCTTCCTCGAGGCTACCACGAGGGCTAAGTGTAATACCCAGTTTTCTTATACGTCTAAATCCGTATTTCTTTTACCTATAAGATTTATTTATAATTAATTGTTTATTTTCGAAATCCTTTTAAACTCAGACCTTATCTTTCTTTCCTTTGCCTCAGCCGTTTTCCTGCTATTGAATTTAGAATCCAAGCCCATCCCTTCATAACTTAATTTATTAAAACCAAACATTTAAAATTCTCCCAGCCCAAGCCTTCCCAGCAGCCCGTATCTTATTTTTCCTCGAATTAATTTCCTTGTCCTATGTTTCTTGGCCCATTCCCATTTTTTCTGATTAATTCCTTTCCCTGTTCTCAGCCTTCTCCAATTAGCCAGCCCTCTCCAATATTAATATTGTCGAGCCCACGGAGAAAGCCCACCATCTTAAATTCCCCAATTTATTTTTCCTTTATTGTTCAGGCCCAGCCCAATCTCCCCTCACCCGCTCGCGCTTCAAACCCGACCCGCACCCTCATCTTCTTCCTTCCAACGGTAACCTCCACTGTTCACGCGCGCGATCCTTGCCTCCGCCGCGTTTCGCGCCCACGCTCACGCCCCTCACGCCGCCGTTACCCCACGACACGCGCTGCCCTCTCTAACCCGTCGCCCTCAATTTCTCTCTCTCTCTCCGCGCAGAACTCTCAATCACACTCTCCTCTTTGCAACCTCCTCCTCTTTCAAACCATCGATGACCCACTGACTCGACTCCCTCCGACGACGGCAAACTTACCCGTCGACCCCTCATTCGTCATCATTCGCGCCTCCTCCACCTTCCTCCACCAACCCGACTCCTCTACGACTCCACCTTCGTCGACCCATTGCACCCGAGTCGATCACCCCCTTGCACCCCGACGACGGCGACCTCTCCACCCATTGCCGACCACCCTACGACCTCCTCGTCTTCAGCATCAGCATCCACTATCACCCCGTACAATCCACACCCGAGCGCCCCTGCTCACTAACCCTACACCGAGCTCGACTATCTTGCATCCTCACCGCCAGCCGACCCCGTCATCGCCGACGAACCTCTTCTTCCCTCTCGTCACTGCATCGCTCTCTCGTTCTCTCTCTCTGTACACCTCCCCTTTCTCTGTCTACTCTAACTCTCCCAGTTCTCTCTCTCTCCCTCGTTCTCTCTGTCCCTCACTCTCTCACTCTATCTTTCTCCTCTGCATCTCTCTCACTGTCTCTCTCTCTAAACCTCTCTCTCACCCTCTCTCTCTGTCTGCCTTTCTCTCTCTCTCTCTCTCTCTCTATTTCCTTCCTCACTTTGCCTCTCTCTCTCTCTCAATCCTTCTATCTCTCTCATCCTCTGTGTCTCTCTCTCTCTCTCTCTCTCTCTCTAACACCGCTCTGTGAACCACTACACTCACCGTCAAGACCCCAGCAACCGAGCCTTGATGCCATGCTCGAGATTCAAGCCTAGCCCAAGTTCCGAGGCCGAGCCAAGATCGAGCCGAGGCCAACACTTGTCGTGATCGCGTCGGGCCATCACAATAGACCGCGTCGCTGCCGTGCATCCCCGAGACGCTCCCAGGCAAGTATTCTACTTGCTTACATGCTATTTACCTAAGTTACAATTGTTAAATACATGGATTATAATGTTACAAGTTTAAAACTATTATATGCAGTAACTGTTCGATTCTTGTTCCCTTAGGAAAACATTATCAAATTTGACGGAACTCAATGGTGTAGGTTGGCCCGCAGGGCTGTGAACATAGTGTGTGATTTTTGTTGGATGATGTAATCGATAATGACTAAAACAACTACCCCCATGTTTAATCGTAAAACCGTAATCCTGTTGTATCTGAAAATCGTTAAATTCACCATAAATCATACACATAGTAGAATGGTGCGTTCGAGGGCTCAAATCGAAGCCGACTCGATGAACTTTAACCCCATACCAGTCTTCAGACATTTCTGTATTTAAACTGTGATGATTTTCGGATCGGAGAGCGACTCTGGACTGCAGTCCAGAGCGACTCCAGGCGTTGCTTGCTGTTCCGTATTGGATACCACAGGATTTCCTTAACTAGTAGGTTGAGGAACTCCACTGATTATTGTAGGTAAACCTGTTATCTAGACAACGCAATTGGTTTCATTCTGTTTCGTTACCATTTGTTATTTATTCTATAATTTAAAAGATCGGGACGCATAACAGTCACAACAGAATCAGGACCGACATATTAGTGTTAAACATTGTATATCTTCCGATGTACAGATGCGATTGAAGATCCGTCTATTGTGTTGAAAACCTTAATAAAAACCCTAGAATTTATCCAACTGTAGCATCACTAAAATCCGATGCCAACTGGGATCAAATTGCGTTGCGAAATGGACTTCTGATTCTGAAATTGGATTTCCAGCCGCGAGCGCTTAAAATGAAATGGTTATAACTAATGATCCTGGAACCCGATTGGCTTGAAACAAAATTCTATGGATGGATAACTGAACATACTAATTTCTACCTGTTTATCGTTTCGCTAAATTATATATGTACGTTTCATGATAAATCGTGCAAGTGATAGACTACCGTTTTAGGACACCTTATTTGTGCTTCTTATACTGTTCATGCATCAAATCATGCCCATAACATTGTAGTGATAACCTAGTGATATCGTGCATTTATCCAGTGTTAGTTCTAGCGATGATTGTGGCAAGTACGTCAGTGTTCGTGCATTCGTGATTAAGTGAAAGTGATACGTACTTGTACACAATCAGTGACCCTATTATTCTATTGCACTGTCGACGTCTGTGGGATGCGTGTACGTGTGACTATAAGTGGTATGGGACACTTATGGAAGCGCTTGCACGGGTGTTACAGATAAGGCATCCGACACTGCCATTTATCTTAGGTATTAGTCGGGACGTGCTTGATGGAGGTCCTGCCTCCAGTTCTCGCGCAGACTTGTCACGGATCGATTAGTATTTAGGGTTGTGGTTAGCGTTTGATGTAGACCACGGGGTGTGGGGTAGTTTAAGTGTGAGTTCAACAGAATCTCGGGAGTCCCATGCCGGCTTATATATTTAGGGAGTTATATGGAGATTTACAGGGTACGTGATATATACACCGTGATATTCTTGTTACATGTTGGGCCCGTGGTCCCTTGCCCTTGGGTTCTACCCTTGGGTGGAGGACACTCACGAGTGGTTGACTCTCACACTTGGACTGACGATAGGCTTAGTGACCTGTACAGTGAGACTTAGAGACTGATAGGGATACTGGCATTTTATTCATGATATACTGTGTGGCATACGTGATATATCGTTATACTGATTTACTGTTCCGCTGCATTGATTACTGCACATCCATATTCATACTGTCATTGATTTACTGTTATTCATTTCCATTACCACTGTTAGAACTATCACTTAATTTTATATATATATTATTGCTGTTGGGTCGCTCTGACGACCTGAGTATGCATGCTCAGTGTGAGGAGAAGATCTAGCTTGGATCAGAACTAGACGTGCATTACAGACTTTCTGACTTGCTATTCCGAGTTACTTTCGTTTGTTCCACTTCAGGTCAGTTTATACTATTGTATCTTTCAGTTACTGCATTTCTCATTACCTGCGCATCATTTACTGTTTACCATGATAAGCTAGAAGCCGAAGTGTGACCACGGCAGGACATTTCCTTGACCATAGGAGCATGGCTGGCCTTGTCTACCCCTCGTATTCCGTATTTTGGGAAGCGGGGCGTGACATGGTTTAGTTGGTATCAGAGCCCAGGTTTTGCATCGGTTGGGATTGCAGTTTTCCGTGTATAGTTTGGCAACCTAAGACATTTCTCGGTCTAGGTTGTAAGCTGTCACTCTTGATCCATATTCACATCGTGTGTTCAGCTATCCGTTCGCTATGGTTTCGGGTGAGCTGACAAGATTACGTGGTTGCAATTGCACTACCGTATTCGGTTTAGGTGACTTAAAGTCATACGGTTGATTCTCCACTTGTAATAAAATTCGTCATCTCTGATATTCTTGAATCCTTGTCCTATCCATATCATATTTGGATTCATTTAGCGTGTGACTCATATTATTCTCGAAATTGTTGTTTCAAGATCATGTCTTCCAACGACTCTTCATCTTTATCCGCTCCCCAGAATCGGACCATTGAGATCTTTAGTGTACTGCAAGATTTAAAGGAAGCCCAGGAGCGAACAAACGACTTGTTGGCTGAAGGACTGAGAAGACAGGTGAATCAGACCCCAGCGGGAGTCTCCAGTCATAAAGGGATCCCTATTGGACGAGGGAAGGAGAAGAAGATGAAGCGTCAACAGAAGCATCAGAAGAACCCTTGCTGTGGATATTGTAAGAGGCCAGGACACCTTCAGAGGGATTGTTGTCGCGCCCAAGGGAAATGTCTGAGATGCGGTTCCGACAAACATCTCATCAACGGTTGTCCAGAAAGGAAAGAACTACAAGGAGGAAACTTGTCCACACTCTCCACTGCTGCCAAGTGAGGATTTCTACCTAGTTCGAATTTCGAGGATAAAGCGGACCCAACACAGGATCCAACTCGCGTAACGATGATGCAGCGTTTTGGCAGTCAAAGAAGAATTTTATGTTTTCCAATTTCAGTAATATGTTGTTATACTCTTATAAACATTTCATTCCAATTGAACCTTTGTATCCGTCGAATTTTTAGTTGAATGAGATAAAATTTGAATCATAATATACGTATCAATCTCATGCTTTCTCTATGTCAGATTCTATTCATTATCACAGTATTTTCATTCTGATCTTTCTGTTCCTGCAACCGCACATTTCCCTATATTTTGTACCTTGAGCTTTTCCCTTGATGTATCCCACTATCTGATCATGACTTTTCTTTTCAGGCCATGGCCCACCCTGGAGCAGCGCCGCATCTAGACGAGGATGCACAATCTTGCGTTTCCTTAGACCGTACGCTAATGAGTTCTGACGATGAGATCAACGGTCCCCAAGTCAATTTCGGAAACCACGATCCAGAGGGCGAAGGAGCAGCCGCCCCAGAGTTCGACATGATAGCTGATTCTGATGAAGAGGAAGAAGATCCCGAAGAGAACCCTATAGAGGAAGACCAGATAGAAGAAGATCCTGATGAGGACCCGGTAGAAGAAAATCCAGATGAGGAAAACCCCGTGGAAGAAAATCTAGAAGAAGAAAATCACATGGAATCAGATCTCGATGAAGAAGCTTTATCCGAGGATGAAGGACCAGAAGATCAAGACCCTGCCGTGGAAGAACTCCCTTTGGCAGTCCCCGCGAGACGCTATGGGAATGGACGCCCCTACCTGAGTGCGCGAGCCTACTGCAACCTGCTGAATCTCCACAACCGGGACTGACGGAATGTCTTTTGATGTTGTCTTTCTGGCCAAATAAAATGTGTATAGTTTAGGGCCACTATCCGTCTTTGAGAATGCCTTATTTCAAAATCTTCTTGAATGAAATAAATCTTCTGAATTCGTAAACTTTTTGATTATTGGTTCGATTGATACTTGTTTATTGCCCTTATCCAATTATTTTCTGCCGAGTTCCCTGACTGTCCACCCCTACTCATTGTGTAGTTTTCACTCTTGTTTCAATTGGAAAGTACCGCACTCTGATCCTTGGAATGAGCCACCATTCATCCTTCGTCTGTACCCTGTTTGAGATCCTTCTGGGAGGAGGACCTTTCTTATGAAATACCGAGTTCGTTAACTTGTCAAATTCTTGATTCCCATGATGTACCAACCAGTATTCTCCCCAAGCATTCTCTCCTTATAGTCCTCTACTGCTCACCCTTACATCTTGTGCTGACCCGATCCCAATTCCCTGATTCTCAACCTAAAGCCGCCACTCACCAACCTTCTGATTGAGCCACACTTCCTTATAATCAATACCCTATATAGCCCTATACATATTTGTGTTCTTCCTATTACCCTAATTGTATTTAGGGACACTGTTATACAAAACTTTAGTTTTCGGTACTTTGAATTTATCAAAGAGAGTGTGTTATTGATTACTCTATTTCATATATTTTAAGTACGCTATTATTAATCTCATTTTCGGTAGCGCAAACTAACACTGCGCATATATTGTTCTATGTTCCACGTTTTCGTTATGTGAGTTTTTTAAGCTGATTTAAAACTATTCGATCGATAAATTACCTTAAAATGTTTTACCCTATCGACTAAGCTTTCACTACCTCATTGTCGATACTATATTTCCGGATGTTGTGCCTATGTTTACTATTATAAATGATTGTGTCTTATACTTATTATTTCTACCTTGCTACTTTTAATATGCTTATATGTACACATATTTGGGTTCGATTCTATCGAACAAGCCTTGAGTATTATTATTCGCTATTGTTACCTAAATTCTCGTATACATGTATTTACCCTTATAGTTGTTTCTGCCCTATATCTATTAGACCTACCATTCCGTATGTTGTTCTTACTCATATATATATTTTCAAGTTTCTTCGTCCGCGGATTTTTAGTAAATCCTTATATAGTAGTTTGCAACCTTGATGGCTTCGCTTACGTTCTATAACTTATCATTTCTTTAAATTTCGAGGACGAAATTTTTGTAAGGATGGTATGATGTAATACCCAGTTTTCTTATACGTCTAAATCCGTATTTCTTTTACCTATAAGATTTATTTATAATTAATTGTTTATTTTCAAAATCCTTTTAAACTCAGACCTTATCTTTCTTTCCTTTGCCTCAGCCGTTTTCCTGCTATTGAATTTAGAATCCAAGCCCATCCCTTCATAACTTAATTTATTAAAACCAAACATTTAAAATTCTCCCAGCCCAAGCCTTCCCAGCAGCCCGTATCTTATTTTTCCTCGAATTAATTTCCTTGTCCTAAGTTTCTTGGCCCATTCCCATTTTTTCTGATTAATTCCTTTCCCTGTTCTCAGCCTTCTCCAATTAGCCAGCCCTCTCCAATATTAATATTGTCGAGCCCACGGAGAAAGCCCACTATCTTAAATTCCCCAATTTATTTTTCCTTTATTGTTCAGGCCCAGCCCAATCTCCCCTCACCCGCTCGCGCTTCAAACCCGACCCGCACCCTCATCTTCTTCCTTCCAACGGTAACCTCCACTGTTCACAGCGCGCGATCCTTGCCTCCGCCGCGTTTCGCGCCTATGCTCACGCCCCTCGCGCTGCCGTTACCCCACGACACGCGCTCCCCTCTCTAACCCGTCGCCCTCAATTTCTCTCTCTCTCTCCGCACAGAACTCTCAATCACACTCTCCTCTTTGCAACCTCCTCCTCTTTCAAACCATCGATGACCCACTGACTCGACTCCCTCCGACGACGGCAAACTTACCCGTCGACCCCTCATTCGTCATCATTCGCGCCTCCTCCACCTTCCTCCACCAACCCGACTCCTCTACGACTCCACCTTCGTCGACCCATTGCACCCGAGCCGATCACCCCCTTGCACCCCGACGACGGCGACCTCTCCACCCATTGCCGACCACCCTACGACCTCCTCGTCTTCAGCATCAGCATCCACCATCACCCCGTACAATCCACACCCGAGCGCCCCTGCTCACCAACCCTACACCGAGCTCGACTATCTTGCATCCTCACCGCCAGCCGACCCCGTCATCGCCGACGAACCACTTCTTCCCTCTCGTCACTGCATCGCTCTCTCGTTCTCTCTCTCTGTACACCTCCCCTTTCTCTGTCTACTCTAACTCTCCCAGTTCTCTCTCTCTCCCTCGTTCTCTCTGTCCCTCACTCTCTCATTCTATCTTTCTCCTCTGCATCTCTCTCACTGTCTCTCTCTCTAAATCTCTCTCTCTCCCTCGTTCTCTCTGTCCCTCACTCTCTCACTCTATCTTTCTCCTCTGCATCTCTCTCACTGTCTCTCTCTCTAAACCTCTCTCTCTGTCTGCCTTTCTCTCTCTCTCTCTATTTCCTTCCTCACTCTGCCTCTCTCTCTCTCAATCCCTCTATCTCTCTCATCCTCTGTGTCTCTCTCTCTCTCTCTCTAACACCGCTCTGTGAACCACTACACTCACCGTCAAGACCCCAGCAACCGAGCCTTGATGCCATGCTCGAGATTCAAGCCTAGCCCAAGTTCCGAGGCCGAGCCAAGATCGAGCCGAAGCCAACACTTGTCGTGATCGCGTCGGGCCATCACAATAGACCGCGTCGCTGCCGTGCATCCCCGAGACGCTCCCAGGCAAGTATTCTACTTGCTTACATGCTATTTACCTAAGTTACAATTGTTAAATACATGGATTATAATGTTACAAGTTTAAAACTATTATATGCCGTAACTGTTCGATGCTTGTTAACTTAGGAAAACATTATCAAATTTGACGGAACTCAATGGTGTAGGTTGGCCCGCAGGGCTGTGAACATAGTGTGTGATTTTTGTTGGATGATGTAATCGATAATGACTAAAACAACTACCCCCATGTTTAATCGTAAAACCGTAATCCTGTTGTATCTGAAAATCGTTAAATTCACCATAAATCATACACATAGTAGAATGGTGCGTTCGAGGGCTCAAATCGAAGCCGACTCGATGAACTTTAACCCCATACCAGTCTTCAGACATTTCTGTATTTAAACTGTGATGATTTTCGGATCGGAGAGCGACTCTGGACTGCAGTCCAGAGCGACTCCAGGCGTTGCTTGCTGTTCCGTATTGGATACCACAGGATTTCCTTAACTAGTAGGTTGAGGAACTCCACTGATTATTGTAGGTAAACCTGTTATCTAGACAACGCAATTGGTTTCATTCTGTTTCGTTACCATTTGTTATTTATTCTATAATTTAAAAGATCGGGACGCATAACAGTCACAACAGAATCAGGACCGACATATTAGTGTTAAACATTGTATATCTTCCGATGTGCAGATGCGATTGAAGATCCGTCTATTGTGTTGAAAACCTTAATAAAAACCCTAGAATTTATCCAACTGTAGCATCACTAAAATCCGATGCCAACTGGGATCAAATTGCGTTGCGAAATGGACTTCTGATTCTGAAATTGGATTTCCAGCCGCGAGCGCTTAAAATGAAATGGTTATAACTAATGATCCTGGAACCCGATTGGCTTGAAACAAAATTCTATGGATGGATAACTGAACATACTAATTTCTACCTGTTTATCATTTTGCTAAATTATATATGTACGTTTCATGATAAATCGTGCAAGTGATAGACTACCGTTTTAGGACACCTTATTTGTGCTTCTTATACTGTTCATGCATCAAATCATGCCCATAACATTGTAGTGATAACCTAGTGATATCGTGCATTTATCCAGTGTTAGTTCTAGCGATGATTGTGGCAAGTACGTCAGTGTTCGTGCATTCGTGATTAAGTGAAAGTGATACGTACTTGTACACAATCAGTGACCCTATTATTCTATTGCACTGTCGACGTCTGTGGGATGCGTGTACGTGTGACTATAAGTGGTATGGGACACTTATGGAAGCGCTTGCACGGGTGTTACAGATAAGGCATCCGACACTGCCATTTATCTTAGGTATTAGTCGGGACGTGCTTGATGGAGGTCCTGCCTCCAGTTCTCGCGCAGACTTGTCACGGATCGATTAGTATTTAGGGTTGTGGTTAGCGTTTGATGTAGACCACGGGGTGTGGGGTAGTTTAAGTGTGAGTTCAACAGAATCTCGGGAGTCCCATGCCGGCTTATATATTTAGGGAGTTATATGGAGATTTACAGGGTACGTGATATATACACCGTGATATTCTTGTTACATGTTGGGCCCGTGGTCCCTTGCCCTTGGGTTCTACCCTTGGGTGGAGGACACTCACGAGTGGTTGACTCTCACACTTGGACTGACGATAGGCTTAGTGACCTGTACAGTGAGACTTAGAGACTGATAGGGATACTGGCATTTTATTCATGATATACTGTGTGGCATACGTGATATATCGTTATACTGATTTACTGTTCCGCTGCATTGATTACTGCACATCCATATTCATACTGTCATTGATTTACTGTTATTCATTTCCATTACCACTGTTAGAACTATCACTTAATTTTATATATATATTATTGCTGTTGGGTCGCTCTGACGACCTGAGTATGCATGCTCAGTGTGAGGAGAAGATCTAGCTTGGATCAGAACTAGACGTGCATTACAGACTTTCTGACTTGCTATTCCGAGTTACTTTCGTTTGTTCCACTTCAGGTCAGTTTATACTATTGTATCTTTCAGTTACTGCATTTCTCATTACCTGCGCATCATTTACTGTTTACCATGATAAGCTAGAAGCCGAAGTGTGACCACGGCAGGACATTTCCTTGACCGTAGGAGCATGGCTGGCCTTGTCTACCCCTCGTATTCCGTATTTTGGGAAGCGGGGCGTGACATGGTTTAGTTGGTATCAGAGCCCAGGTTTTGCATCGGTTGGGATTGCAGTTTTCCGTGTATAGTTTGGCAACCTAAGACATTTCTCGGTCTAGGTTGTAAGCTGTCACTCTTGATCCATATTCACATCGTGTGTTCAGCTATCCGTTCGCTATGGTTTCGGGTGAGCTGACAAGATTACGTGGTTGCAATTGCACTACCGTATTCGGTTTAGGTGACTTAAAGTCATACGGTTGATTCTCCACTTGTAATAAAATTCGTCATCTCTGATATTCTTGAATCCTTGTCCTATCCATATCATATTTGGATTCATTTAGCGTGTGACTCATATTATTCTCGAAATTGTTGTTTCAAGATCATGTCTTCCAACGACTCTTCATCTTTATCCGCTCCCCAGAATCGGACCATTGAGATCTTTAGTGTACTGCAAGATTTAAAGGAAGCCCAGGAGCGAACAAACGACTTGTTGGCTGAAGGACTGAGAAGACAGGTGAATCAGACCCCAGCGGGAGTCTCCAGTCATAAAGGGATCCCTATTGGACGAGGGAAGGAGAAGAAGATGAAGCGTCAACAGAAGCATCAGAAGAACCCTTGCTGTGGATATTGTAAGAGGCCAGGACACCTTCAGAGGGATTGTTGTCGCGCCCAAGGGAAATGTCTGAGATGCGGTTCCGACAAACATCTCATCAACGGTTGTCCAGAAAGGAAAGAACTACAAGGAGGAAACTTGTCCACACTCTCCACTGCTGCCAAGTGAGGATTTCTACCTAGTTCGAATTTCGAGGATAAAGCGGACCCAACACAGGATCCAACTCGCGTAACGATGATGCAGCGTTTTGGCAGTCAAAGAAGAATTTTATGTTTTCCAATTTCAGTAATATGTTGTTATACTCTTATAAACATTTCATTCCAATTGAACCTTTGTATCCGTCGAATTTTTAGTTGAATGAGATAAAATTTGAATCATAATATACGTATCAATCTCATGCTTTCTCTATGTCAGATTCTATTCATTATCACAGTATTTTCATTCTGATCTTTCTGTTCCTGCAACCGCACATTTCCCTATATTTTGTACCTTGAGCTTTTCCCTTGATGTATCCCACTATCTGATCATGACTTTTCTTTTCAGGCCATGGCCCACCCTGGAGCAGCGCCGCATCTAGACGAGGATGCACAATCTTGCGTTTCCTTAGACCGTACGCTAATGAGTTCTGACGATGAGATCAACGGTCCCCAAGTCAATTTCGGAAACCACGATCCAGAGGGCGAAGGAGCAGCCGCCCCAGAGTTCGACATGATAGCTGATTCTGATGAAGAGGAAGAAGATCCCGAAGAGAACCCTATAGAGGAAGACCAGATAGAAGAAGATCCTGATGAGGACCCGGTAGAAGAAAATCCAGATGAGGAAAACCCCGTGGAAGAAAATCTAGAAGAAGAAAATCACATGGAATCAGATCTCGATGAAGAAGCTTTATCCGAGGATGAAGGACCAGAAGATCAAGACCCTGCCGTGGAAGAACTCCCTTTGGCAGTCCCTGCGAGACGCTATGGGAATGGACGCCCCTACCTGAGTGCGCGAGCCTACTGCAACCTGCTGAATCTCCACAACCGGGACTGACGGAATGTCTTTTGATGTTGTCTTTCTGGCCAAATAAAATGTGTATAGTTTAGGGCCACTATCCGTCTTTGAGAATGCCTTATTTCAAAATCTTCTTGAATGAAATAAATCTTCTGAATTCGTAAACTTTTTGATTATTGGTTCGATTGATACTTGTTTATTGCCCTTATCCAATTATTTTCTGCCGAGTTCCCTGACTGTCCACCCCTACTCATTGTGTAGTTTTCACTCTTGTTTCAATTGGAAAGTACCGCACTCTGATCCTTGGAATGAGCCACCATTCATCCTTCGTCTGTACCCTGTTTGAGATCCTTCTGGGAGGAGGACCTTTCTTATGAAATACCGAGTTCGTTAACTTGTCAAATTCTTGATTCCCATGATGTACCAACCAGTATTCTCCCCAAGCATTCTCTCCTTATAGTCCTCTACTGCTCACCCTTACATCTTGTGCTGACCCGATCCCAATTCCCTGATTCTCAACCTAAAGCCGCCACTCACCAACCTTCTGATTGAGCCACACTTCCTTATAATCAATACCCTATATAGCCCTATACATATTTGTGTTCTTCCTATTACCCTAATTGTATTTAGGGACACTGTTATACAAAACTTTAGTTTTCGGTACTTTGAATTTATCAAAGAGAGTGTGTTATTGATTACTCTATTTCATATATTTTAAGTACGCTATTATTAATCTCATTTTCGGTAGCGCAAACTAACACTGCGCATATATTGTTCTATGTTCCACGTTTTCGTTATGTGAGTTTTTTAAGCTGATTTAAAACTATTCGATCGATAAATTACCTTAAAATGTTTTACCCTATCGACTAAGCTTTCACTACCTCATTGTCGATACTATATTTCCGGATGTTGTGCCTATGTTTACTATTATAAATGATTGTGTCTTATACTTATTATTTCTACCTTGCTACTTTTAATATGCTTATATGTACACATATTTGGGTTCGATTCTATCGAACAAGCCTTGAGTATTATTATTCGCTATTGTTACCTAAATTCTCGTATACATGTATTTACCCTTATAGTTGTTTCTGCCCTATATCTATTAGACCTACCATTCCGTATGTTGTTCTTACTCATATATATATTTTCAAGTTTCTTCGTCCGCGGATTTTTAGTAAATCCTTATATAGTAGTTTGCAACCTTGATGGCTTCGCTTACGTTCTATAACTTATCATTTCTTTAAATTTCGAGGACGAAATTTTTGTAAGGATGGTATGATGTAATACCCAGTTTTCTTATACGTCTAAATCCGTATTTCTTTTACCTATAAGATTTATTTATAATTAATTGTTTATTTTCGAAATCCTTTTAAACTCAGACCTTATCTTTCTTTCCTTTGCCTCAGCCGTTTTCCTGCTATTGAATTTAGAATCCAAGCCCATCCCTTCATAACTTAATTTATTAAAACCAAACATTTAAAATTCTCCCAGCCCAAGCCTTCCCAGCAGCCCGTATCTTATTTTTCCTCGAATTAATTTCCTTGTCCTAAGTTTCTTGGCCCATTCCCATTTTTTCTGATTAATTCCTTTCCCTGTTCTCAGCCTTCTCCAATTAGCCAGCCCTCTCCAATATTAATATTGTCGAGCCCACGGAGAAAGCCCACTATCTTAAATTCCCCAATTTATTTTTCCTTTATTGTTCAGGCCCAGCCCAATCTCCCCTCACCCGCTCGCGCTTCAAACCCGACCCGCACCCTCATCTTCTTCCTTCCAACGGTAACCTCCACTGTTCACGCGCGCGATCCTTGCCTCCGCCGCGTTTCGCGCCCATGCTCACGCCCCTCGCGCTGCCGTTACCCCACGACACGCGCTCCCCTCTCTAACCCGTCGCCCTCAATTTCTCTCTCTCTCTCCGCGCAGAACTCTCAATCACACTCTCCTCTTTGCAACCTCCTCCTCTTTCAAACCATCGATGACCCACTGACTCGACTCCCTCCGACGACGGCAAACTTACCCGTCGACCCCTCATTCGTCATCATTCGCGCCTCCTCCACCTTCCTCCACTAACCCGACTCCTCTACGACTCCACCTTCGTCGACCCATTGCTCCCGAGCCGATCACCCCCTTGCACCCCGACGACGGCGACCTCTCCACCCATTGCCGACCACCCTACGACCTCCTCGTCTTCAGCATCAGCATCCACCATCACCCCGTACAATCCACACCCGAGCGCCCCTGCTCACCAACCCTACACCGAGCTCGACTATCTTGCATCCTCACCGCCAGCCGACCCCGTCATCGCCGACGAACCACTTCTTCCCTCTCGTCACTGCATCGCTCTCTCGTTCTCTCTCTCTGTACACCTCCCCTTTCTCTGTCTACTCTAACTCTCCCGGTTCTCTCTCTCTCCCTCGTTCTCTCTGTCCCTCACTCTCTCATTCTATCTTTCTCCTCTGCATCTCTCTCACTGTCTCTCTCTCTAAATCTCTCTCTCTCCCTCGTTCTCTCTGTCCCTCACTCTCTCACTCTATCTTTCTCCTCTGCATCTCTCTCACTGTCTCTCTCTCTAAACCTCTCTCTCTGTCTGCCTTTCTCTCTCTCTCTCTATTTCCTTCCTCACTCTGCCTCTCTCTCTCTCAATCCTTCTATCTCTCTCATCCTCTGTGTCTCTCTCTCTCTCTCTCTAACACCGCTCTGTGAACCACTACACTCACCGTCAAGACCCCAGCAATCGAGCCTTGATGCCATGCTCGAGATTCAAGCCTAGCCCAAGTTCCGAGGCCGAGCCAAGATCGAGCCGAGGCCAACACTTGTCGTGATCGCGTCGGGCCATCACAATAGACCGCGTCGCTGCCGTGCATCCCCGAGACGCTCCCAGGCAAGTATTCTACTTGCTTACATGCTATTTACCTAAGTTACAATTGTTAAATACATGGATTATAATGTTACAAGTTTAAAACTATTATATGCCGTAACTGTTCGATGCTTGTTCCCTTAGGAAAACATTATCAAATTTGACGGAACTCAATGGTGTAGGTTGGCCCGTAGGGCTGTGAACATAGTGTGTGATTTTTGTTGGATGATGTAATCGATAATGACTAAAACAACTACCCCCAAGTTTAATCGTAAAACTGTAATCCTGTTGTATCTGAAAATCGTTAAATTCACCATAAATCATACACATAGTAGAATGGTGCGTTCGAGGGCTCAAATTGAAGCCGACTCGATGAACTTTAACCCCATACCAGTCTTCAGACATTTATGTATTTAAACTGTGATGATTTTCGGATCGGAGAGCGACTCTGGACTGCAGTCCAGAGCGACTCCAGGCATTGCTTGCTGTTCCGTATTGGATACCACAGGATTTCCTTAACTAGTAGGTTGCAGAACTCCACTGATTATTGTAGGTAAACCTGTTATCTAGACAACGCAATTGGTTTCATTCTGTTTCGTTACCATTTGTTATTTATTCTATAATTTAAAAGATCGGGACGCATAACAGTCACAACAGAATCAGGACCGACATATTAGTGTTAAATATTGTATATCTTCCGACGTGCAGATGAGATTGAAGATCCGTCTATTGCGTTGAAAACCTTACTGAAAACCCTAGAATTTATCCAACTGTAGCATCACTAAAATCCGATGCCAACTGGGATCAAATTGCGTTGCGAAATGGACTTCTGATTCTGAAATTGGATTTCCAGCCGCGAGCGCTTAAAATGAAATGGTTATAACTAATGATCCTGGAACCCGATTGGCTTGAAACAAAATTCTATGGATGGATAACTGAACATACTAATTTCTACCTGTTTATCATTTCGCTAAATTATATATGTACGTTTCATGATAAATCGTACAAGTGATAGACTACCGTTTTAGGACACCTTATTTGTGCTTCTTATACTGTTCATGCATCAAATCATGCCAATAACATTGTAGTGATAACCTAGTGATATCGTGCATTTATCCAGTGTTAGTTCTAGCGATGATTGTGGCAAGTACGTCAGTGTTCGTGCATTCGTGATTAAGTGAAAGTGATACGTACTTGTACACAATCAGTGACCCTATTATTCTATTGCATTGTCGACGTCTGTGGGATGCGTGTACGTGTGACTATAAGTGGTATGGGACACTTATGGAAGCGCTTGCACGGGTGTTACAGATAAGGCATCCGATACTGCCATTTATCTTAGGTATTAGTCGGGACGTGCTTGATGGAGGTCCTGCCTCCAGTTCTCGCGCAGACTTGTCACGGATCGATTAGTATTTAGGGTTGTGGTTAGCGTTTGATGTAGACCACGGGGTGTGGGGTAGTTTAAGTGTGAGTTCAACAGAATCTCGGGAGTCCCATGCCGGCTTATATATTTAGGGAGTTATATGGAGATTTACAGGGTACGTGATATATACACCGTGATATTCTTGTTACATGTTGGGCCCGTGGTCCCTTGCCCTTAGGTTCTACCCTTGGGTGGAGGACACTCACGAGTGGTTGACTCTCACACTTTGACTGACGATAGGCTTAGTGACCTGTACAGTGAGACTTAGAGACTGATAGGGATACTGG
Source organism: Agapanthus africanus (assembly GCA_030015575.1). Classification (NCBI taxonomy): domain Eukaryota; kingdom Viridiplantae; phylum Streptophyta; class Magnoliopsida; order Asparagales; family Amaryllidaceae; genus Agapanthus; species Agapanthus africanus. The sequence continues at coordinate 84,205,281 of JASDDO010000026.1, read as the reverse complement.
CATTTTATTCATGATATACTATGTGGCATACGTGATATATCGTTATACTGATTTACTGTTCCGCTGCATTGATTACTGCACATCCATATTCATACTGTCATTGATTTACTGTTATTCATTTCCATTACCACTGTTAGAACTATCACTTAATTATATATATATATTATTGCTGTTGGGTCGCTCTGACGACCTGAGTATGCATGCTCAGTGTGAGGAGAAGATCTAGCTTGGATCAGAACTAGACGTGCATTACAGACTTTCTGACTTGCTACTCCGAGTTACTTTCGTTTGTTCCACTTCAGGTCAGTTTATACTATTGTATCTTTCAGTTACTGCATTTCTCATTACCTGCGCATCATTTACTGTTTACCATGATAAGCTAGAAGCCGAAGTGTGACTACGGCAGGACATTTCCTTGACCGTAGGAGCATGGCTGGCCTTGTCTACCCCTCGTATTCCGTATTTTGGGAAGCGGGGCGTGACACTAAGACTATCTTCTCTATGGCGGGGTATCTCGTCTCTGCGTCCTTAAATACGTGGCTGACATAGTACACCGGCCTCTGCGCTCCATCGGCCTCCCGGACGAGCACCGAGCCTGCCGCTTGGTCGGATACCGCCAGATACAGCGACAGCTCGTCCCCTTCAACTGGTCGGGTGAGCAGTGGCGGCGTCGCGAGGTGCTTCTTCAATTGGTCGAAGGCGGCTTGGCACTCTTCCGACCACTCGAACCTCGGGATTTTCCTCAGTGCCTTAAAGAACGGAAGGCATTTCTCCCCTAACCTGGACATGAAACGGCTCAGAGCGACGACTCGTCCCGTGAGCCGCATGATCTCGACGTTGGACTTGGGCGTGACTATGTTGAGGATAGCGTCGATCTTCTCTGGGTTAGCTTCGATTCCGCGGTGAGTGACCATGAACCCGAGGAACTTCCCCCCGGTGACTTCGAACGCGCACTTGGCGGGGTTTAGCTTCATGTTAAACTTGCGGAGCACTTCGAAGGCCTCGCCCAGATCCCTGGTATGGTCGGCCGACGAGACGGATTTGATGAGCATGTCGTCAACGTAGACTTCCATATTCCTGCCGATCTGTGGCTTGAACATGCGGTTGACCAACCTTTGGTACGTGGCCCCGGCGTTCTTGAGGCCGAAAGGCATCACCTTGTAGCAATATACTCCCCGGTCCGTTGTGAATGTGGTGAGATCTTCATCTTCAGGATTCATACGGATTTTGCTGTAGCCGGAGAAAGCATCCATGAAGCTCAACAGCTCGTGGCCGGCCGAGCTGTCGACGAGCTGGTCTATTCGGGGGAGCGGAAAGTTGTCCTTGGGGCAGGCCTTATTGAGGTCAGTGAAGTCAACGCACATACGCCACTTCCCGCTTGACTTCTTGACCAGAACTACGTTCGCCGGCTACTCCGAGTAGGGTACATTTCTGATGAAGTTGGCGGCGAGGAGCCGATCAACCTCCTCTTCGATAGCCTTCTGTTTGACCGGGGCGAAGCTTCTCTTCTTCTGTCTAACGGGTCAGGCCGCAGGATCAACCCCGAGCTTATAGGAGATGATTTTGGGATCAATCCCAGGCATGTCAGCAGGCGCCCAGGAGAAGACGTCGGAGTTGCTTCTGAGGAATCTGACCAAACCATCTCGCCGAGTCCCCGTCAGGAGTGATCCGACCTGGACGGTTTTTCCATGGTCTCCTTCTGTTAGGGGCGCCTCGGTCAGAGGTTCGACCGGTGCCCCCCGGATCTCCTTTCGCTCGTCTCGGGTGTCTAGGGAACTTCTGATGTCGTCATTTACCTCAGCGTCGTCGGCCGGCTGCTCGGACGAAGACGTTTCGGTAAGGCATATCTTCGTGACCCGCTGGCTCCCGTAGGCCCGACCTATCCCGCCCCGATCGAGAAGGAACTTTATCACTAGGTGGTAGGTTGATATCTGGGCCTGGAGGGAGTTCAGCGTCAGACGGCCGAGGAGGACGTTGTAGGCCGATGGTACTTTTTCTACGATGAAGTCCACAGGCAACGTGCGCGTGCGGCCGGGCTCCCCGATCGTGAACTGCAGGGTGACCACCCTTTGCGCCGGGATGGAGTGGTTGGTGAACCTCGAAAGGACGTGAGAGGGCGGATTCAAGTCTGCTGGGGCGAGCCCCATGCGTAGAAAGCAGTCGTGGAAGAGGATGTCCGCCGAGCTGCGCGAATCGACGAGTATCCGGTGGACCTCGTACCGGTGGATTTGGACCGTGATCACCAGTGGGTCGTTGTGGGGCACAGATATGCCGTAGAGATCCCCATCCCCAAATGTGATGGGCTCGCGGCCTCTAGCCCTTTTGCTCGGGCGGCTGCCGGCGTCTGTTGCCGGCGCGGGGGGACGAGTCTCGCAGGAGCTCGACTGGCCCCCTGTCGCCATGACCATAGTCCTCGATGGGCCTTGGTTTCCTTCGACGGGGCCCGCGAGGCGGCGGCTGGCGTAGGGGCCGGTGACGTTCGGTTGAGGCTCGCCCACGTCTCCGTTGAGGGGAAAGTGGCGGCTGGGACCCGGATTTTTGGGCCGATTACTTGCCATGCGGATGGAGACCGGAAGGCCAACTTTGTTTTTTTGGAGTTTTCGTTTCCCACAGACGGCGCCAACTGATAGAGGTCCTTTTCAGATCTCCTTCAGATGTTGTCTTCCATCGATCTCCCAGTGGATTCTGGAAGGGATCTCCTGTTGTGTGTTGGTCTCAATGGGTTTTGAGGAGATTTGGTGATTGGAGGAGTTGGACGTGAAGTACCTGCAAAGAAGTCCCGGGGTGGTTTGATACCACCGAGGACCCTCCGACGATCAAGTGAGTACTAGATCCGAGCAGCGTAATGGCTAAGTGGAGTAAAAAATGGATTACTTGACCCTTATGTGATGGGGGTTTATATAGTGGTGGAGGCACACAGCAACAGGCGCGGGAATCTCGCCGGCACTTACGCTCCCGACGTCACGCCTGCGTAGAGAGCGGATCACCCACGAATGGGGATCGTGAAGGCGTGGAACGTGGGATGTTGCTGGCGGAGAATCCGCGCATGGCGAGATTCACGGAGCTGCGGTTACGCCTGTGAGCGGCGGAACTGGTCGGATGACCGAGGATGTCACACCCCGCTTCCCGGTATACGGCGAAGGAGACGCGACGAGGTCCGCTACGTATTTACTGTGAAGTAAATACGCTAAGCGTATCTAAGCAATATAAAGATAATCACAAGAGACATGATATATAAAAATAACAGCAACTTTATTAATAACATTCTTTTGTACAATGCATGAAAAGTAAATACATCTGGAATAAAAGCGATGCCTAAACAATGGCATAACAGGAAATGAAAAATACTGAATAGAACAAGGTACAATGTCTAGAGCTCGGGGTCTTCGTGGAACTGATCCAAGTCTTCACCGGTAGGCTCGATCTCTAACGGGTCCAAAACACCTGACGACATTCAAAGAAGAAAGAAATAGAATGTCGTCAGCGAACAGATCGCTCGGTAAGTCCCAAAGATAAGAAGAATTAGAAAAGACAGAATAAGAGGTATCTTCTAAACTATAATATTGTAGAATATTATGTTTACGCTGTTGTTTGTAGCTTGGTACGGAAGGATGCCAGTGTATACGAGAGGGGTCTCAGTATGCTAGAGACCAGGGCAAACGGAATGTACAAGGAACCGTTAAGCCACGGTACAACAGCAACGGAATATAGGTTAGGTGTCTTAATCTTACCGTCTCGTGCCACTTCTAACACCTTCCGCACCAATCTACCCCTTAAACCCCGTAGTGTTTTGATTGTATTGTTGTGTTGTATTGTATAAGTTGGATGACTGACCAAAACCATGATATCAGTAAACCGAGTGTAACTGCAGAATCAGGTAATGGAATAACGGAATAATGGATGTATATCCATGGTTTGATTCAGTCAAGTTGTATAGATCGATAACTGGATTCTTGGATTCATGTGTTCATATTGAATTGGAATATTTTAGATTTATATAATACTTGAATCATATTCAAGTCGGATTATGATCAGACTCAAACCCGAGCCGGACAGAAGAAATGTAAATCGAAGTTCTATAATTGCTAGGGTCCTTAGGGTAATTTATAAAACTTGAGGGGGTTTTATGTAAAAATACTTTTGTATAGTTTTCAAGATACACCCCAAGTATTTATTATTCGTCTTTATAGTTATAAATGAATGTAACTTTATTTGGTGATGTTTCTAGTGAAAATATCCTAATTACATAAATAAAGGTATTTATCTATAATATTGTTTTATTTGAAGTTCATGGTATTTTAATGTAAAATTTATTCTTATGATTTTTAGAAAAAAGGTGGAACATTTATATTATAATAAAATAGATATTTTAATGATAAATATATATTTATACCAAAATAATTTTAATAATTATTTTATATTCCAAAAAAGCGCGTTTTCTTAAGATGTCGTATTTTAAACCTTTCGAGACCGAATGCTCCTTGCGGAGGTCTGAATCTCGCACTACTAAGCCGAGGGTGCACGATAAACCGTACTATCCCTAACGGGTTCCCCAAAGATGGGTTGTAGTGGCGCTTTGCAAAGATTTTATAAATACTATCTTTTAGAAAACGGTTTTATAAAGTAAAAGATATTTATTTGCAAAAGTCGATTTTCCGTATTTTAGATTCTAAGGTTTTATATTTCAACTAGGCTATTTCAAAATGGTCTAAACGATAAGTCGTTAGAAGCCTCAAATCGCCTCTTCACCGCCAATTGTGGCCAGGTAAGTACAAAATGAGAAAAGGAGGGATCCGCTCACGAATCGTGAGACGGGCCTTTTAAAATTACCTTTTCTCACTTGCCTAGCCTAGACACCACAAAGTCAGGTTTAGATAAACGATCGATGTCCACAACATATCGTATTTTCCTATTAAAAGATATTTGTTTTGAAAGTGTATCAAACTTAAAACTTTTAGAAAATGTTTTATTAAGAAAATGGTATTTAAATGTAAAATCTTGTATTATCGTATTCTAAGTTTTGATGATATCATTTAGGGTTGTATTTGCGTGTGTGTGGAGGTAGGTCATTACCTCATGATCTACTTTAAGGTATAGCAATGTTAAGGGGTTAAATGTGAAAACTAAACATTGTGGTATTTAAGTGAAAGAATACGATATATTGCAAAAGCTATCATTTCATGTGAGAAAACTTATTCAAATTAGTTGTTAAGTGATTTATAGTCAATATGAAGATGTTCAAGCATGATGGAATTAGTGATAAGTGAGTTTTTATAGAAAACCGATCGGAAATCGGATTTGTTCCGATTCCGTCGGGTTTGTAAATTCGTATTTTTATAAGGGAAAAGAAATGTAGAAAATGGGGACTTACAGCTTTGGACAACGCTAGAGAGTGAGAGGGAAGTAGAGGGTTTGCCGGCGCGTCGAATCGTCGTTGGGAGCTCCTTGCACGATCACCGGAATGTCGCCGTCGATTTCGTCAACGCTTCGTCTTTCGCTCGTTTTCCAACGTACCAAAGTTCTCTTGGGATTTTGAGAGAGTGGACTCAGAAATTTAGGATGAGAGGGTAGAGGGTAGGGGGTGTATTTATAGGGTTAGGCTAGGGTTAGGGTTTTTAATTAAAAAAATGTAAAAATTAAATAAAAATCATTAAAATTTGGAGTAAAAGAGGTTTAATGTGCTCTCTGTAACCGATCAAGGAATTTAGTGTGTGCAGGGGGGTAGACCAGTCAAAGATGCTCGTTTTCTATGTTGACGACTCGGTCGTCCGGCCAAGTCCGGCCGGCGGCGCCGGCCCGAGTCGACCGAGTCGGGCCGAGTCGAAGGCTCGTCGGGATTGGGGATTTCCTGGGGGGATTTATGGTGCATCTAACTTTTTATGTGTAGAAGGAATTTCGTGAGAAACGCACGTGTAACGGTTGGTATTCTAAAAAAATCAAAACAAAATAATAATAAAAATAATGTGGGGCATGTGATTCGAACTCTGATGGCTTGGTTCAGCAGTGCAAGGTGTTACCAATGACTTACAAGATCCTTCTTGTAATTATGGAGTGAAATAAATACTTAAAGAGATATCAGCAATAATAAATACTCCAAGTATACATTGAATTTAAAACAATTCTTTGTACATTAAAAATGGAGTTGTTACAGTCTACCCTCCTTACAAAAATTTCGTCCTCGAAATTTACAACTTTTATTTGAGAACTAGTTTACAAATAGGTGTGGATATCTAGTACGCATTTCATCCTCCCTTTCCCAAGTGGACTCTCCTAGAGTGTCTTTCCTCCACATAACTCGAACCAAGTTAACTTCCTTATTCCGAAGTGTCTTCACTTTCCTGTCCAGGATCTCCACAGGCTGTTGCTCACAAGACAAATCAGGCTGTATCGTGAGCTCGGAATGATCGAGAACATGGCTGGGGTCACTCACATACCTTCTGAGTTGGATATGTGGAACACGTTATGCACTCCTTCCAATGAAGGTGGAAGTGCTAATCGGTATGCCACTTCACCGACTCGTTCGAGTATGTCGAACGGTCCAATATATCTCGGACTTAGCTTGCCCCATCTTCCAAATCGGATCACTCCGCGGTTCGGAGATATTTTCAAGAACACATGATCTCCTGGCTGGAACTCCAAGTGTCGTCTCTTTGCATCAGCCCAGTGCTTCTGTCGATCTTGGGCTATGCGCATCCTTTCCCTGATAGTACGAACCACATCAACAGTCGCTACTATCATCTCTGGTCCAAGAAGTTCCCTATCTCCGATGTCATCCCAACTTAATAGCGATCGACACTTTCTTCCATACAGTGCTGCAAAAGGTGCCATTCCTATGCTTGCTTGGTAGCTGTTGTTGTACGCGAACTCCACAAGATGTAGGTGATCTTCCCATGATCCTTTGAAGTCTAACATACACGCTCTGAGAATATCTTCCAAGATCTGAATAGTTCGTTCCGACTGACCATCTGTTTGTGGATGATAAGCCGTGCTGAAGTTCAGAATTGTTCCCAAGCTTGCTTGCAGACTCTGCCAAAATTGCGATTGGAACCTGGTGTCGCGATCGGAGACAATGCAGACCGGTACTCCATGAAGTCTCACAATTTCCTGTATGAGTTCATGGGTATCAGAGATAGTACATTATGAAGAGTTTAAATCTTAATTAGATTATTACCTCCATGTACTTCTTGGCTAGTGTCTCAGTAGATTGGCCAACTCAAAATGGGATGAAGTGAGCCGACTTTGTGAGTCGATCCACAATGACCCAAACATCATCGTTACCCTTTGTGCTGCGAGGAAGAGCAGTCACAAAATCCATCGTGATGTGTTGCCACTTCCATTCTGGGATTAGTAACGGTTGAAGTAATCCAGCAGTCCTGTGATGTTCAGCCTTTACTTGCTGACACACCAAGCATTTTGCGACGCTTCTGGCTACTTCACGCTTCATTCCATGCCACCAATAATTCTGACGTAGATCTTTATACATTTTGGTACCTCCAGGGTGTACCGAATAAAGAGAGTTGTGAGCTTTTTTCATTAACTCTTCCCGAACAGGACCTTTTGGTACACACAATCTGCTGCCGTATCTCAAAGATCCGTCTTCATGGATGATGAAGTCTGTTCTGAGTCCATTCTCCACTTGTTCTCTGATCTTTTGCAACTTAGCATCGCTTGCTTGAGCTGCCTTGATCTGATTAACAATGGTTGATTGAACTTGTAAATTCATCAAATTTGAAGCATTACCTGGCATGACTACTTCAATCTCCATCTGATGCAAGTCTTGTTGAAGCTTCCACTGAGCGGTGAGATTCATTGCTAATGGTTGGCGGCTAAGAGCATCAGGTACTACATTCACCTTCTCTGGGTGATATTGCAAGTTGATATCAAAGTCCGCCATGAGTTCTAACCATCTTCTCTGCCGCATATTCAACTCCTTCTGAGTAAACACGTACTGCAGGCTCTTATGATCTGTGTAGATGTTCACTCGTTCACCAAGTAGGTAATGACGCCAAATCTTGAGAGCAAAGATGACGGCTGCCAACTGATCAGTCGAAAATAATGTATATTTTAGCCGGCAATTTCCCTAACATTTGCACTCATTTAGAAGTGTTCGGCATTCATATTCTACATATTAGCAAATCAGTCGTTAAATATCAAATTTCATGTATTAGACTTTTAAACCGACACTTTAAGGGAAATTAACCGCATTTCATGGCATCGCATCATTTCTGTATTTGCGCAACACTTGTCTTGAGTCTGTGCAGGAAATACGGAAGAAAAACAAAAGAGCTGATCAAAAAAAATACGCCAACTAAATCATTTCAGATCTGGTAGCAATTCAGATGGAGAAATACAAATCAATACATCAAAAGAAGGCCCATAAGACATCCCAAGACTATACCAGAAAGATCAAAGCCCAAGGCCCACAAGTAGCCGCGGATCCGCGGCATGAGCCTGCTTGCCCCGCGGATCCGCCGCGCTTCTGCCACGTCAGCATTGCAATTTTTGGTCATAACTCCTTTCTCTGGGCCCACAGTCCTTTCTGATACTTCAAATTCCAGAACTCTCTCGAAGCTACTGCCAGATCAGCAAAGAAGATTAAGCAAGGCTAATCCTAATTAAGCTCCTAACTAATCCTCTTCTAGAAGCTCCCTCCTAACTAATCACATCTAGAAGCTTCTCCCCTAACTAACTTTTGGAGGGAAATTTGAATTTCTTCAACAAACTTTAGGAGGGAAACTTAGAATTTGAAATCCTAGATCTAGGTTTAGATGTCTATAAATAGGAACCTAGACCTAGGGTTAAAGGCTAATCAATAATCATTGGTTCATTCTACACGGGTTAAAGGCTAATCAATAATCATTGGTTCATTCTACACCATTTTCTTCCACAAGTCTCGTGACAAGGCTTGTGCGAAACCCTAACCCTAATTCCACTCCAAATTCAAGATCTTGAGTACCAATCAAGCGAGAAGCCTTCAACCTTTTAGGAGCCGAGCCGATCTTCAATCGGGCAAGTGATCCAAGCCGATCCGCGATCCTCTTGTAGTTCTTGAGCGAATGTAACTAAATTGTTGATATAAATAAAAGGTGAAATTCTTTAATCTTGCTTTCTTTTAATTCTTGCATCATGATTAGATCTCAATTTGTAATTGTTGTTCTTGTTGTGATGTGTGAGTGAAACTCCGCTCGTAAAGGAGTCGAGACGATTGTAGAATGATGATGTAACAAATCTTTAAACGATTTTTAAGTCCTACGAGTTTTGTAAACCCTAGCAAGTTCAAGAATCGATGACCTAGTTTTGTAGCGATGCTTTCTTGATTGTGATCGCTCGAAATTAGGGATCTACGATCGTTTCTTGAATTTACTAGAGGCTAGAATATGAATGATATCGATGAATGAACAAGGGATAAGATGAAACCCTAGTTTCACAAGAAATCCCTAATTCTCGTCGATCATCATCGATCTAGTATCAATTCATCGAAGGATAGAAATACGTAATTGTAAGATTACATCACATCTATAGATCCGATCGATTCCTACGAGCCTCATTTCGATTCTTGAGATTTGGTTTGGAAAAATCATCAAACTATCAATTCTTGATTCTATCTTTTTAATGCTTTCTTAGATCTAGATTTTTCTCTTTCTTGAAATGCAATTACAAATCATGAATTGTTTTGTTTTCTTTCTTTAAAGTTTCGACTCATCTAATTCGAAAGACGAACGATTACACTTTCCCTGTGGACGATCCGCACTCACTAACAATCTACATCCGACACCGTAGTTGATTGCGGTCAAATAATCTTTGGTTGTGATTTCTTTACAATTCCATACTACACATCAAGAATTCTATTCAATCAAATGGCGCCGTTGCCGGGGATCATTTGATTTACTTACACAATCGAACCGAGAAATTCATATCAATCAAATGGCGCCGTTGCCGGGGATAGTGCGCTAATAGTTCGTATTTTGAAATTTGAGTTGAACAATTTATTCCATCATAATTTTTAGATCTAAACTCGTACAAACCCTAATACGTGTGTTGTGATTTGATTGCGAGGAAATCTGGAATCATTGGAGCTTGGATAAAAATTTTCTGATCTTTCCAGAGAGCTAAGGGGAGTAACAGAAGCATTGTCATAAAAAAAGTTTGCAGAGATCTCCTCACTTGACCGCGTTTCCGCGGTGGGAGCCACCAATTGCAGCGGTTCCGCGGCCCCCTTGTTAATTCACTGCACCAATTTTGCTCTGTAAGTCTCTATCTTTCTTATCTCTTACCTCATCTACTCCAATTAACACTTTGCTGCAGATTTCTTTGCAAATAAATCGCTGCGCCGCAAAAGCAAAAGAAAATTTGTGCGTGTTTTTAATTTTTGGTTATTTGCATATTAATACGGAAATTTAAGGGGCACGACCAAATTTAAATTAGGTGGGGAGTTCATTACCCTTCCTAGGCCCCGAAAATCGCAAAACTTGCATCCGCATTGACCCACATTAACTAAAAAATATCTAGAGATGACTCTAAGGACTGTCGCGCTCATTTAGGACAAGAGAAGGTCGTGGGTAATTCATTGCTTATCCGCGTTTTCTTGTGGTGCCTAAGGCGAGTGTGTCTAAGACTAGTGGTTTTTAATTAGGCCCATTACTTACGTAGTGGAGTACCTTCCCACTTACCTGGCACTTATCCGGCCACAGGGGAACAAAGAGGCAGTGGAGGATTTATCCTGCGACTTGTCTTTTGGCAGTTAGGAGCGGTCTAGAGCCGGATCTAGGTGACCACTAAAATTAGGGTTTTGCTTGTTGCATTTGTTGTGATCGCATCATTTTTCAAAAATCCGTATCATTTTTCAAAACAAACACCAACACTTCATTTCCTTTAATTATACCAACGCTGCCACTTGTGCTACAACCATTTAGCACAATGTTAGGCTGGACACGGGATTCCATTTCCCGTCTTGTCCGCGTTTCTTTTATCGACCCCAGAGTCGGTAATTCTTCGTCTTCTCCCCCACCACCACCCACCACACCCGCGATGGACCCAAATCCATCAAACTTTAACACTACTCTGCCACCGCTCGCAGGTGCGCAGAATCTTCCACGCATTTCTCTCCAAGAGAGATGCTATCCTACACGTGTTACCCTTCCCACCTGTCTTTCTATACCACCTGCCATCGGGGAAAATTTTGAAATCAACCCCCAATTCATCAAACTTTTACCCAAATTTCATGGTCTTGATTCTGAAAACGCATACATGTTTATTTCCAAATTTGAAAACGTATGTGCTTTGATAGGGAATTCACAACTTTCTTTGGATGCTCTGCGTTTACGTCTTCTCCCATTCACTTTGTGCGATTTAGCCGAGAAGTGGCTTTACATCACACCCGCACATTCTATTTCAACATGGGACGAATTCGTTGCAGCATTCCTTAAGAAATTTTATCCCAATCACAAGACCGCCCGTGTTCGGAGCGAAATCTCTAAATTTACCCAACTACCCAATGAACCATTTTGGAAATGCTTTGAACGGTTCAAGGATCTTCTTATCCAATGCCCTCATCACGGAATCTCCAGATGGGATTTGTGTCGAATTATCTATGAGGGTATTGATCTCACTACTAGACAGATGCTTGAAACCATGTGTCATTGCCAATTCCTATCTAAAGATGATGGTGAAGCTTAGAAATACTTAGAAGATTTAGCTCAAAACACATCACAATGGGAAAGTGTTAGACCATCACCACCCAGGGAAGATGTCAATCAGCTCGATGTTTCCGTCACCATGAAAGCCGAAATGGCCACAATACAAAGGAAACTCGACGCTATAGAAAACAAAATCTCTTCAGCCTCCCTAAACCAATCCACACTTCCCAAAACCGTGTGTGGCTGCTGTTCAAACCCTTCACATTTGACGGAAGAATGTCCTTTGAATGTACCGTTTCAAGGTCACACTAATGTTGCACTTCAGCAAAGACCTGGAAACTACCCCTCTTCTTCCTCATATAATCAAGATTGGAGGAATTACCCGAACTTTGCTTGGAACCAATCACAATCTCAAAATACGGTTCCAATCCTAAACAATTTTCAAAGGGTCCCTCCACCACAACAGCAACCACCACTTCAATTGAGTCAGCACCCCTTCCAACCGCAAAATTTTCAAAATCCTGCCAACACTTTTGCACTACATGAAAACTCTTTGCAATTGGCCGGTACTGATAATATCTCTGCATTGGTGTAAACCTTGGTTACTTTCATGAAACAATCCATCCAAGAGTCGGCAAGTTTTCAATCTTCCATCGATAATATGATAAAGATCATTCTCACTCAAAATGAGAATATCAAATCAATGGAAGCTCAAATTGAACGAATAACAGCCGAAATAAGTGCTAGAGAAGAAGGGAATCTTCCATCTCAACCCATACCTGATCCTAGACCTTCACATTGCACTAATATGGACGCTTTTACAACGTTGAGATCTGGAAGAGTGCTAGACAATCATTTGGGTGAACAAATTGATAATGATGAATTGATCATTAACACCCCGGCTTCAACTTCCACTTCCACTTCCACTCACACTTCTATTTCTTACCCTATTTCGTCTAACCTACCTTCTTCTTCCGAGCCTATTCTCCGTGTTCCCAAAGGCTCGAACCCTCCACCCACCACATCTTTTCCACCCCCACAAACTTCTCCACAAATGTTGGACCCAACACTTATTGATAGAGCTCCATTTCCAAATAGGTTGAGGCCCAGGAAACATGATGCCCAAATGGAGAAGATTGTGGACATGTTTAAGGAAGTTAACATCAACATCCCTTTCCTAGATGCTATTCAACAAGTTCCGTCCTATGCAAAAACTCTTAAGAACTTGTGTACTAGGAAGAGGAAGACTCAAGTGCCTAAAAAAATCTTCATGTCGAGTACTGTAGACACGGCTTTTCCCCAACAATTACCACGGAAACGTAAGGACCCTGGCTGTCCTACTATTTCCATTTTTATTGGGGAGAAACACATCAACCGTGCGTTACTTGACCTTGGCGCTAGTGTTAACTTACTTCCTTACTCGGTATATGAGCAACTAGGTATCGGAGTGTTAAAGCCTTCAAGCATAACTCTCCAGATGGCTGACCGATCAATCACCAAACCTAGGGGTGAACTGGAGGATGTGTTAATAAAAATCGGGGAATTTGTATTCCCTGTGGATTTTATTGTACTTGATACACAGCCTGTAGCGAACCCACGGAATCAAATTTCGGTGATTTTAGGTCGCCCCTTTTTGGCCACTTCCAATGCAATAATCAACTGTCGTAATAGTTCTATGACCCTATCTTTCGGGAATAGGTCAATTGAACTGAACATTTACAAGTTGGGAAGTGTACCCTCCGAACCTACTGCTCAGGTCTGTTCTGTCGACTTAATGGATGTCGACAGCAGCGAATTTGATGATCCTCCTCATATCGATCTTGACTCTTTTCATACGTTATTGTTTGACCAAACTATGTATCATACACATACGGACTCTTCCACCGAGATGTCCAGGTCAACAACTAACACCGATTATGAACTGCTTTTAGAGTCTGAAGATCACCCCGTACTTTGTGATGACATTATTCATCGGGGTATGGATGGAACTTTTGAGGAGATCCTCGCTGATGAACTCGCATTTTTGAATGACACGGGTGTTGAGATGAATCATGTCCCAATCAATGAAATTGAACCTCCACCCCTTTTTCTGAACTGTAAAAAGAATGCGAGTAATCCATCACATTCACTGCATCGTCTCTCCAAAATGAGACGCACACACATTCTATTCCACCACTTAACCTTTCCCCACTTCTTCTTCCACCAACCCGAGCACTGCATTGATAAAATTTTTGAATGGTTGGTGTTAACATTTGGTCTTTGCAAAGCTTGGCATCGACCACTGATTTTTGACCCCCTCATATGATTTTAAAAGTTTAACATTGCATAACTCAAGTTTGGGGGGGTATATTATCGGGCTCTTGAAAAGAAAATTTTACAAAATATGAGCCAAAAATAAGTTTGGGGGAAGTTCTTCACTTAAATATTTTGCCCCCACTAATAAATTCCTCCCAAGCTTATAGGTTTTGTAGATATAGCAGATGACAACAGTGAGGACACTGTTGAAAACAAGTTTGGGGGAGGTTTGTGCTTATTTTCGCATCATTTGCATCATACATTTGCATAAGCACAAAACATTTTTTTGAAAACCTATAAAAATTTAAAAAATTTCAAAACTATAAAAATATTTTTGTACATAAATAAGATAATAAAAGATTAGATAGTGAAAAATTACATCCATGAGATTAGAAAAATTTAAGAAAACTAAGAAAATTAGAAGTTTTCTTATGCGAACTAGTAATAAGTAGTTATGAGCCGTTGTCCCAAGGGTTAGTAAGATGAAAGACGTCACTAATCTGAGGATAAAAATAAGTCTGAAAAATAGTTTCTATTCTAGAAGCCAAACAATTTGAACGTTGATACCCTGCTATTCGCACTTACACACATCTTAAAGCCTGGGATAGTAGAGGATACCTTGAAATGCTCTTGTCTTAAAGCCAAAAGTATAAAAAAAATAAAATATATATATAAAGTGGTGAGAAAAATGGACACTGGTTTTGTTATCACCGAGGGCAATAAAAAAAAAAAATATAGCAAGGGTGCTTTTTCACCTAGTGCCCTAAGGCCAACTGGTCTTGGAGTCACTGCTATGCCTGAGGTGGTGCAAGACGAGGAAAATACACCAAGTTAGCAAGCACAGGAGTAATCGGTCGGTTAGTACCTCAAGAAGTATTAACGGTCGCATGAAAGTGTGTGAGCAATCTCGTTTATCAAAAAGTACTGAGGCTGATGGGCAAGAGTATGATAGCTTGAATTGAATTCTCCGGGTGTAGGGATGTCTTTTACACACACGCAGGGTTATATGATCGATGTTTGGAATAAAGATAGGAATGAAGAATAAGACGATGTTTTATTGAGGGAGGACGTGATTTCTAACATTTTTTCATGACTATTAAGATAGGGCTCATGACAACCGAAAAACTAGCTTAGTTGGAAACCCTAATTTTCAAGGATTTTCTTTTACAATTCTTTTCTTTAAATGTAATATTCATGATCTTTCTTTTATTATTGGATTTTGTGGGTGCAATCCGCTGAAAACCCTCAGGAGACAACACTCCTCCTACTAGGGACACCTAGAGGTTTAAAGGCTTGTTGCACGTGCTCAGTGCAATCGTGTTGCCTATGAAAGTGTGCTAGTTAGTTTTTTCTCTTTCTTTATTTTCTCCTTCTCTTTTTAATAAAACATTCGCTCGAGACGATCGAAATTAAGTTTGGGGGTATTTGATCAGTCGAAAATAATGTATATTTTAGCCGGCAATTTCCCTAACATTTGCACTCATTTAGAAGTGTTCGGCATTCATATTCTACATATTAGCAAATCAGTCGTTAAATATCAAATTTCATGTATTAGACTTTTAAACCGACACTTTAAGGGAAATTAACCGCATTTCATGGCATCGCATCATTTCTGTATTTACGCAACACTTGTCTTGAGTCTGTGCAGGAAATACGGAAGAAAAGCAAAAGAGCTGATCAAAAAAAATACGCCAACTAAATCATTTCAGATCTGGTAGCAATTCAGATGGAGAAATACAAATCAATACATCAAAAGAAGGCCCATAAGACATCCCAAGACTATACCAGAAAGATCAAAGCCCAAGGCCCACAAGTAGCCGCGGATCCGCGGCATGAGCCTGCTTGCGCCGCGGATCCGCCGCGCTTCTGCCACGTCAGCATTGCAATTTTTGGTCATAACTCCTTTCTCTGGGCCCACAGTCCTTTCTGATACTTCAAATTCCAGAACTCTCTCGAAGCTACTGCCAGATCAGCAAAGAAGATTAAGTAAGGCTAATCCTAATTAAGCTCCTAACTAATCCTCTTCTAGAAGCTCCCTCCTAACTAATCACATCTAGAAGCTTCTCCCCTAACTAACTTTTGGAGGGAAATTTGAATTTCTTCAACAAACTTTAGGAGGGAAACTTAGAATTTGAAATCCTAGATCTAGGTTTAGATGTCTATAAATAGGAACCTAGACCTAGGGTTAAAGGCTAATCAATAATCATTGGTTCATTCTACACCATTTTCTTCCACAAGTCTCGTGACAAGGCTTGTGCGAAACCCTAACCCTAATTCCACTCCAAATTCAAGATCTTGAGTACCAATCAAGCGAGAAGCCTTCAACCTTTTAGGAGCCGAGCCGATCTTCAATCGGGCAAGTGATCCAAGCCGATCCGCGATCCACGGAGACGAGCGAAGCCAAATCGACGATCGAGTTCTTCCTCTTGTAGTTCTTGAGCGAATGTAACTAAATTGTTGATATAAATAAAAGGTGAAATTCTTTAATCTTGCTTTCTTTTAATTCTTGCATCATGATTAGATCTCAATTTGTAATTGTTGTTCTTGTTGTGATGTGTGAGTGAAACTCCGCTCGTAAAGGAGTCGAGACGATTGTAGAATGATGATGTAACAAATCTTTAAACGATTTTTAAGTCCTACGAGTTTTGTAAACCCTAGCAAGTTCAAGAATCGATGACCTAGTTTTGTAGCGATGCTTTCTTGATTGTGATCGCTCGAAATTAGGGATCTACGATCGTTTCTTGAATTTACTAGAGGCTAGAATATGAATGATATCGATGAATGAACAAGGGATAAGATGAAACCCTAGTTTCACAAGAAATCCCTAATTCTCGTCGATCATCATCGATCTAGTATCAATTCATCGAAGGATAGAAATACGTAATTGTAAGATTACATCACATCTATAGATCCGATCGATTCCTACGAGCCTCATTTCGATTCTTGAGATTTGGTTTGGAAAAATCATCAAACTATCAATTCTTGATTCTATCTTTTTAATGCTTTCTTAGATCTAGATTTTTCTCTTTCTTGAAATGCAATTACAAATCATGAATTGTTTTGTTTTCTTTCTTTAAAGTTTCGACTCATCTAATTCGAAAGACGAACGATTACACTTTCCCTGTGGACGATCCGCACTCACTAACAATCTACATCCGACACCGTAGTTGATTGCGGTCAAATAATCTTTGGTTGTGATTTCTTTACAATTCCATACTACACATCAAGAATTCTATTCAATCAAATGGCGCCGTTGCCGGGGATCATTTGATTTACTTACACAATCGAACCGAGAAATTCATATCAATCACCAACTCCAGATCATGCGTCGGATAATTGCGCTCATGAATCTTCAGCTGTCTTGAAGCATAAGCCTTAACTTTACCATGCTGATGTAGAACACATCCTAATCCCTTACCAGATGTATCGCAATGCACTTCGAATCCTCCAGATTGATCCGGTATAACGAGAATAGGTGCTGATGTCAGCCTTGACTTGAGTTCTACGAAAGCTTGTTCACATGCTTCTGACCACACAAATTCTTCATCTTTACGTGTGAGCTTGGTCAGGGGCGTTGCTATCTTTGAAAAGCCTTCCATAAACCTTCTGTAATATCCAGCTAAACCCAAGAAACTTCGAATATCCTTCACTGACTTTGGTGTAGGCCATTCGCTAACTGCTGAAACTTTCGCTGGATCCACAGAGATTCCTTCTCCTGATACGATATGTCCAAGAAAACAAACTTGCTTCAACCAAAACTCGCACTTGCTGTACTTGGCATAAAGCTGATGTTGTCGAAGAGTTTCCAGGACAATTCGTAGGTGCTCTGCATGTTCTTTCCTACTCTTAGAATACACCAGGATGTTGTCGATGAAGATGACAACAAACCTGTCTAAGTACTCCCGGAAAACTTGATTCATTAGGTTTATGAATATTGCGGGTGCGTTGGTCACTCCAAATGGCATCACTAGAAATTCGTAATGTCCATAGCGAGTTCTGAAAGCTGTTTTGTGAATATCAGCTTCCTTGACCTTCACTTGATGATAACCTGAACGAAGATCCAATTTAGAGAAAACACAATATCCACTTAGCTGATCGAATAAATCATCGATGCGCGGGAGTGGATACTTGTTCTTTATAGTGACTTCGTTCAAGGCTCTGTAATCGATGCACATTCTGTATGAACCTTCCTTCTTCTTCACAAGTAGTACATGTGATCCCCAACTTGAAGTGCTGGGACGAATCCATCCTTTCGCCAGTAATTCGTCCAACTGTGTTCGGACTTCCTTCAAACCTTCTGGACTTAAACGATAGGGTGCTTTGATCACCGGTTGTGCTCCTGGTACTAAATCAATACTGAATTCAAGAGCTCGATCGGTAGGCAGACCTGATATATCGTCAGGAAATACATCGTCGAACTCTCGAACCACATCTGGCCTTGATTCTTCCTCCGCTTGAGCTGCTGCAACTACTGCTTCTCTTGGCTTCGCTTTGTAGGTACTTGGTTCCAGTGTACGATCTCCGCTTTTGAAATAGAAGACCGGATGGTCTGGAATCTTGAATACTACCCTCCTTTGACGACAGTCGATGGTAGCATAAAAAGTTCCAAGACAATCCATTCCTAGAACCACATCGAAATTCAGTATGTCCAGCACTTTGAAGTCAGCATAAAACTCTCTGCTGCAGACGATGACTGGACACAAACGGTATCCCATAGTTGCCTTTAGAACGTCATTTCCTGAACTGACATTCCAGCTGGATACAAGCGGTGAGACTGGAATCGCATGGGTTCGTACAAACCGTTGCGACATAAAGCAGTGTGATGCTCCAGTATCAAACAGTGCTAGTGCAGGGATTGAGGATACTAAGATTGTACCTAAGGTATGTGGGATACGTTTTAGGTATAGAAAAATATGTAGCTAAGTAGCAGGATAGAAAAGCAAAGTTTGAAAAGAAAAGTTTACCAGTGATGACTTGGCCAGTGGCCTCATCCACGGACATCGTGAAAGTCTGGCGCCTTGGTACATTCCTCCTGGCATGAGGAGAATTCCTCGGAATGCTCCTTTGAGCTTGATGGAACTGACGAGGAGGTGGTTCATCTTGTGGTCCTCTGGGTGGTGCAGGTAGTGCAGGTCTTGGAGCAGGTGCCTGAAGAGCTGGTCGCTGCGGATAGGTAATTGCTGGCCTGGGTGCAGCAACTGGGTTTTGTCTTTGGGGACAAGACCCAATATCATGAGTAGCTGAGCCGCAGACTAAGCAAAGACGGTTGGCTCGACGGCAGTCTTTCATCATATGTCCAGTTCTCTTACAGTAGTTGCAAAAGGCTGGGCTGGGATGATGGTTCGGTACTCCGGGTCGCCTTGGCACGAAAGGTGGCCTGGACGAGGCTCCACCTGCCATCTGGTTGGCAGGGCGCTTGACTCCTGCAGACTGAGGTCTGCCCCTTGCTTTTATCACTGCCTCATAACTGCGGGCAGCTTCCAGAGCATCCTTATGAGTCAGAAATTTTCCCGTGGCTAGGGCAGCCTGAATCTCCGTGTCCAGTCCTTGTTGAAAGCGACGGGCTCTGATCTCGTCCGTCGGTATCAAGTGTGCCGCGAATCTGTTTAAAGATTGTGTTAGCTGTGTAGTATGTGAGATTTAAAAAAAATTGAACTGTTGTGACATATCTTACCGGCTTAGCATAGTGAATTCAGCGTCGTACTCATCTACTGATTGTCCCACATTGAATCCTGTTGTAGATGAATGAACTGCTGTTCCATTGCAAACCTGGCAGTCACAGGGAAGTATTTCGTGTCGAACTTCTTGCGAAAAGTCTTCCATTCAATAGGCTGTACCAGACGGCTTTCTTCCGCCTTCCACCAGTTGCGAGCATTATCTGTGAGCTGTAGTTTCGCCACACGGACCCAAGCTAGGTCTGGCACTTGAGCTGCTGCCAGATCGTCTTCTATGCTTTGTACCCATTCTTCCACTTCAAGAGGGCTTCCTTTACCAGAGAACTGCTTGGAATGTAAAGCCCTGAATTGCTTTACCCCTGGTGCGTCGGTCTCAGGACGGTTTAGAAGTTGTTGCTGTCCCTCAAGAAGGCTGCGGATCGCCTCAAGTAGCACTGTTTGCTCGGTAGTTGGCGCAGGAACAGCTGGTGTGAGAGGTAGTGCTGGAGGTGTGTTGTTGACGTTGGTGCTGGTATTGTTCGGGGAATCCATAACCTTGAAGAAAATTTTGGGTTAGGACAGATTCAAATACATGAAATGATAAGATTCAAGGAATAGAAATTTGTAAGATTCAAGAAACATGAATTGTAAACATAGTCACAAATTCGTGATTCGGGTATAATTCGGCGAGGTCGAAAATTCGGATTCGGAGAACTATTCGGAAAAAATCGGCAGATATTCGGGAAAGATTCGGCAAGTGTTCGGGAAATGTTCAGGAAGGATTTCGAGCAAGAAATTAATATATGAGACGCTAGATTTTGATTTTGTGAATTATTCGCCGTTTTTTCGAATAATTCGCGAATTATTCAGTGCGTTCCGGCAACGGCGATTAAATCGGAGATTTAATCAGCCGATCAAAAATTCGCGAATTCGCCGAATAATTCGCGAATTATGTGACTATGCTGTTTAGTTAAAGATATGTCACGTGTCACTCAATTCAGCCAACGAACCCCCCTTCTCTGCCCTAAAACGCCCCTAGGTCGTATCTGATTTTTTTCTAAATTTTATTGCACCAGGCAGAGACAATAGTAATCCACAATGCACTCAACTTCTTTCTCCAGCAGCTGATCCAGATTATGCTATGACCTACCTTAGCCATAGTTTTCCACAGCATCGACAATATCTGTTAGCTGGTGCTTGTATGCTTATGAATGGACATCCTGACAGCGTCAATAGTACAAATCTTGTATGGCTATCCAAGTAATTTTAGATAAATCTTTCCCTTTTATTTTCATATTTCAAAATATAAATTGTTGTCTTTGAATCAGGGACGTGTCCTGAGGAAATTTTCACCTGAAGAAGTGACTTCTAACCTATACACAATGGTGGATGTCCTCCTTCACCAAATCCAGGTGGAACTGCAACGCGGACATATTGTGCAGGTCTAGGTTTATATTCTGTTTCTTGCTATATATTGAATTCTTTATCATATTATATTTCATATTTCTTATATTATTTGAACTTGCCCATTTATTTCATCCAGGATCTTCTATCAAAAGCAATTGCCAATCTTGCCTTCTTCATTTGGACGCATGAGCTACTTCCACTAGATATTCTGCTTCTGGCTCTAATTGATAGAGATGATGGCCCTCATGCTTTACATATTGTGGTATGCTAGGATTTTTAATAATTTAATAGATATTGCATATTTCGATATGGTCTCTAGATTTGTTGTGATGTTGATTTGGGAATTTTTCATCAAAAAATTGATTTTGCATCAGAATCCAATTGTAGGGTGTTTTTCATCACCCCATTGAGATGGGAATACGCGCGCGCTTGTCAGGCGTACTGCAGATTCCCCCTGCCTAGGGTAGGCCGGGGTTTAATGATTGTGGGGATCCGAATCTCCGGCAGCCGCGGACTAAACTGCCGTTAATTACCCCTCGCCTTTGGGGCGAGGGAACCTCCGATTAACGGGTTAAACTGGTCATGCGAACCCAATGTGCGGTGTGCGTGTGTTCTGTTTTGAAAGGGGGTTTTTGGATATATCGGGAGCCACGCAGAGTTTTTACGGGGGTCCCGCTACCCGGATAGCGGGCTGGGGGTCAAGGGGGCTAGCAGCCCCCTTGCGGGGTTCGGGGCAGCGCCCGGCCCGAAAAATTTTTGGAGGGGGAGAATGTTGCGGAGTATGTGTATGTGTACATTTGTATACAAATGTATATATATACATATATATATATATATGAATAAAGGGGAAAAGGCATCCAAAGGATGCGTGGGGCAGCACCTTGGGCGCTGTGCGCTTAGGTGCTGTGCGCTCAGGCGTAAGCGCGCCACGTGTCGGCACGTGGGCGCTTTGCGCATGAGCGCTGCACGCAGGAGCGCAAGCGCGCGTGCCACGTGTCGGCACGTGGGCGTTTTGCGCATGAGCGCTGCGCGCAAGCGCACGCGCCACGTGTCGGCACGTGGGCGCTTTGCGCATGAGCGCTGCGCGCTGGAGCGCAAGCGCGCGCGTGCCACGTGTCGGCACGTGGGCGCTTTGCGCATGAGCGCTGCGCGCTGGAGCGCAAGCGTGCTGGTGCGCAAGTGCGCGTGCCACGTGTCGGCACGTGGGCGCTTTGCGCATCGCGCTGGTGCGCAAGCGCGCGCGCCACGTGTCGGCACGTGGTCGCTTTGCACACGAGTGCTGCGCGCGGGAGCGCAAGCGTGCTGGTGCGCAAGTGCGCGCGCCACGTGTCGGCACGTGGGCGCTTCGCGCATCGCGCTGGTGCGCAAGCGCGCGTGCCACGTGTCGGCACGTGGGCGCTTTGCGCACGAGCACTGCGCGCTGGAGGAAAAGAGGGCTTTTAGCCCCAAAAACTCTCGAAAGAGAAATTAGTGGAGTTGAACTCCTGAAAAAAAGAAAAATGTTTTGGTTGGGGAAATGGGTTCTTCTTCTTCCTCCTCTGTTGGCTGGATCTTGAAGATCAAGAGATATGTAATTTTAAAAATTACTCCTTTTTGAGATCTAATGGAAGATCTGAGTTCCCCTTGATGGGTTTTGTGGTGAAAAACTAATTTGTTTTTGAAAAAGGAAGAGTAAAACTCTTGATTTAATTCAAGAGAAAGAAGGTTTTGGAACCTTGAAGATGGAAGAAAGAGCTCAGCTCTGAGACTTTTTTTTTGGAGAGAGAAAAAAGTTGTTGGGATATTTCATTATCCTTGCCTTTATAGGCCATACATTTTACACATAGCCCCTTGGGCTTCAAAAAAAATGGCATTTTTCCTATCCCATGGCTCATGTGCCATTTCTTTTTGCACATAAGCCATGGGCTTTACAAAAATTTGGCTTTATGCCTATTTTTCTTACATTTATCCAAAAATAAAATAAAAGAAATACAACAAAATTATTTATTACAAATTTTTTATCTTGGCATGGGGGGAGGCCGGCCGCTTCATGTTCGGGCTCGACCCGGGCATGGGCCCACTGGATCTGGGCTTGGGCCCACTTGGCTTGGGGTTGACTTTGATTTTGACTTGGTCAACCGGGGTGTAAATTTTTACCCCAACACCAATTTCATCAGAACCCAAAAAGAAAAAAACACTAGACTAGAAAAAAATATCTTGGGAATCTTCGGCGATCTTGGAATCAAAAGAAGGTGAGGAGAAACTCTGGCGAGGCGGCGGCGGAGTCTCGAAATTCGAGTCTGGAGAGATGGATTTGGGTCGAGAAGGCGGCGGTGGGGTTGAAAGAAGGCCAAAGACGACTCTGGACTGGAGAAATCCTAATTAATAGAAGAGGCGGTGAGGCTGCGGTGGAGTCGTAGTCCTCGTGGAGGCAGTAGAGGCGTGGAGGCGTCGTGGAGGCGGTAGAGTCGGGGAGTTATGGAGGGCCTGGAGGCGGTGGAGTCGTGGAGTCGTGGAGGGCCTGGAGGCGGTGGAGTCGTGGAGGTGAGGACTGAGAAGTGAGAAGTTGTGGAGGTGACTCAGGTGAGGCCAGTGAGAGACCGAGAGAGATGGATCGGGATTCTGAAGTTCTGAACTTTGAAATTTTTATTTTGAAGTGCTGCTGTGCTGTCACTGTGCTACAGTGCTAGTACTTTTACTTTAGATTAGAGTTTAGACTTTAGCTAGTGAGTAGTGACTTAGTGTTGTGAATAATTCATTTTGTACGCGAATTATTCGTGGATTTTGCGAATTATTCGCGAATTATTCGCGTACTAAACGAATCATTCGCCAATGGCGATTAAAACGCAGAATTATTCGTCCAGTCAATTATTCGCGAATTTTCCGAATAATTCGCGAATATTGTGACTATGATTGTAAAGAATGTTTTAATTGCTGGTTCTTGTGTTATATTGCTTAGGTTGTTCACGCAGAACAGAACTGCATAGTATGGTTCTATACAGCTCTGACCTGCATGGGCCACCAACAAAACCAGTCACGCCCCGCTTCCCGGTATACGGCGAAGGAGACGCAACGAGGTCCGCTACGTATTTACTGTGAAGTAAATACGCTAAGCGTATCTAAGCAATATAAAGATAATCACAAGAGGCAAGATATATAAAAATAACAGCAACTTTATTAATAACATTCTTTTGTACAATGCATGAAAAGTAAATACATCTGGAATAAAAGCGATGCCTAAACAATGGCATAACAGGAAATGAAAAATACTGAATAGAACAAGGTACAATGTCTAGAGCTCGGGGTCTTCGTGGAACTGATCCAAGTCTTCACCGGTGGGCTCGATCTCTGACGGGTCCAAAACACCTGACGACATTCAAAGAAGAAAGAAATAGAATGTCGTCAGCGAACAGGTCGCTCGGTAAGTCCCAAAGATAAGAAGAATTAGAAAAAACAGAATAAGAGGTATCTTCTAAAGTATAATATTGTAGAATATTGTGTTTACGCTGTTGTTTGTAGCTTGGTACGGAAGGATGCTAGTGTATACGAGAGGGGTCTCAGTATGCTAGAGACCAGGGCAAACGGAATGTACAAGGAACCGTTAAGCCACGGTACAACAGCAACGAAATATAGGTTAGGTGTCTTAATCTTACCGTCTCGTGCCACTTCTAACACCTTCCGCACCAATCTACCCCTTAAACCCCGTAGTGTTTTGATTGTATTGTTGTGTTGTATTGTATAAGTTGGATGACTGACCAAAACCATGATATCAGTAAACCGAGTGTAACTGCAGAATCAGGTAATGGAATAACGGAATAATGGATGTATATCCATGGTTTGATTCAGTCAAGTTGTATAGATTGATAACTGGATTCTTGGATTCATGTGTTCATATTGAATTAGAATATTTTAGATTTATATAATACTTGAATCATATTCAAGTCGGATTATGATCAGACTCAAACCCGAGCCGGACAGAAGAAATGTAAATCGAAGTTCTATAATTGCTAGGGTCCTTAGGGTAATTTATAAAACTTGAGGGGGTTTTATGTAAAAATACTTTTGTATAGTTTTCAAGATACACCCCAAGTATTTATTATTCATCTTTATAGTTATAAATGAGTGTAACTTTATTTGGTGATATTTCTAGTGAAAATATCCTAATTACATAAATAAAGGTATTTATCTATAATATTGTTTTATTTGAAGTTCATGGTATTTTAATGTAAAATTTATTCTTATGATTTTTAGAAAAAAGGTGGAACATTTATATTATAATAAAATAGATATTTTAATGATAAATATATATTTATACCAAATTAATTTTAATAATTATTTTATATTCCAAAAAAGCGCGTTTTCTTAAGATGTCGTATTTTAAACCTTTCGAGACCGAATGCTCCTTGCGGAGGTCTGAATCTCGCACTACTAAGCCGAGGGTGCACGATAAACCGTACTATCCCTAACGGGTTCCCCAAAGGTGGGTTATAGTGGCGCTTTGCAAAGATTTATACTATCCTTTAGAAAACGGTTTTATAAAGTAAAAGGTATTTATTTGCAAAAGTCGATTTTCCGTATTTTAGATCCTAGGGTTTTATATTTCAACTAGGCTATTTCAAAATGGTCTAAACGATAAGTCGTTAGAAGCCTCAAATCGCCTCTTCACCGCCAATTGTGGCCAGGTAAGTACAAAATGAGAAAAGGAGGGATCCGCTCACGAATCGTGAGACGGGCCTTTTAAAATTACCTTTTCTCACTTGCCTAGCCTAGACACCACAAAGTCAGGTTTAGATAAACGATCGATGTCCACAACATATCGTATTTTTCTATTAAAAGATATTTGTTTTGAAAGTGTATCAAACTTAAAACTTTTAGAAAAGGTTTTATTAAGAAAATGGTATTTAAATGTAAAATCTTGTATTATCGTATTATAAGTTTTGATGATATCATTTAGGGTTGTATTTGCGTGTGTGTGGAGGTAGGTCATTACCTCATGATCTACTTTAAGGTATAGCAATGTTAAGGGGTTAAATGTGAAAACTCAACATTGTGGTATTTAAGTGAAAGAATACGATATATTGCAAAAGCTATCATTTCATGTGAGAAAACTTATTCAAATTAGTTGTTAAGTGATTGATAGTCAACATGAAGATGTTCAAGCATGATGGAATTGGTGATAAGTGAGTTTTTATAGAAAATCGAATCGGAAATCGGATTTGTTCCGATTCCGTCGGGTTTGTAAATTCGTATTTTTATAAGGGAAAAGAAAGGTAGAAAATGGGGACTTACAGGTTTGGACAACGCTAGAGAGTGAGAGGCAAGTAGAGGGTTTGCCGGCGCGTCGAATCGTCGTTGGGAGCTCCTTGCACGATCACCGGAATGTCGCCGTCGATTTCGTCAGTGCTTCGCCTTTTGCTCGTTTTCCAACGTACCAAAGTTCTCTTGGGATTTTGAGAGAGTGGACTCAGAAATTTAGAATGAGAGGGTAGAGGGTAGGGGGTGTATTTATAGGGTTAGGCTAGTGTTAGGGTTTTTAATTAAAAAAATGTAAAAATTAAATAAAAATCATTAAAATTTGGAGTAAAAGAGGTTTAATGTGCTCTCTGTAACCGATCAAGGAATTTAGTGTGTGCAGGGGGGTAGACCAGTCAAAGATGCTCGTTTTATATGTTGACGACTCGGTCGTCCGGCCAATTCCGGCCGGCGGCGCCGGCCCGAGTCGGCCGAGTCGGCCGAGTCGGGCCGAGTCGAAGGCTCGTCGGGTGGGGGATTTCCTGGGGGGATTTATGGTGCATCTAACTTTTTATGTGTAGAAGGAATTTCGTGAGAAACGCACGTGTAACGGTTGGTATTCTAAAAAAATCAAAACAAAATAATAATAAAAATAATGTGGGGCATGGGATTTGAACTCTGGTGGCTTGGTTCAGCAGTGCAAGGTGTTACCAATGACCTACAAGCTCATTCTTGTAATTATGGAGTGAAATAAATACTTAAAGAGATATCAGCAATAATAAATACTCCAAGTATACATTGAATTTAAAATAATTCTTTGTACATTAAAAATGGAGTTGTTACAGTCTACCCTCCTTACAAAAATTTCGTCCTCGAAATTTACAACTTTTATTTGAGGACTAGTTTACAAAGAGGTGTGGATATCTAGTACGCATTTCATCCTCCCTTTCCCAAGTGGACTCTCCTGGAGTGTCTTTCCTCCACATCACTCGAACCAAGTTAACTTCCTTGTTCCGAAGTGTCTTCACTTTCCTGTCCAGGATCTCCGCAGGCTGTTGCTCACAAGACAAATCAGGCTGTATCGTGAGCTCGGAATGATCGAGAACATGGCTGGGGTCACTCACATACCTTTTGAGTTGGGATATGTGGAACACGTTATGCACTCCTTCCAATGAAGGTGGAAGTGCTAATCGGTATGCCACTTCACCGACTCGTTCGAGTATGTCGAACGGTCCAATATATCTCGGACTTAGCTTACCCCGTCTTCTAAATCGGATCACTCCGCGGTTCGGAGATATTTTCAAGAACACATGATCTCCTGGCTGGAACTCCAAGTGTCGTCTCTTTGCATCAGCCCAGTGCTTCTGTCGATCTTGGGCTATGCGCATCCTTTCCCTGATAGTACGAACTACATCAACAGTCGCTACTATCATCTCTGGTCCAAGAAGTTCCCTATCTCCGATGTCATCCCAACTTAATGGCGATCGACACTTTCTTCCATACAATGCTGCAAAAGGTGCCATTCCTATGCTTGCTTGGTAGCTGTTGTTGTACGCGAACTCCACAAGATGTAGGTGATCTTCCCACGATCCTTTGAAGTCTAACATACACGCTCTGAGCATATCTTCCAAGATCTGAATAGTTCGTTCCGACTGACCATCTGTTTGTAGATGATAGGCCATGCTGAAGTTCAGACTTGTTCCCAAGCTTGCTTGCAGACTCTGCCAAAATTGCGATCGGAACCTGGTGTCGCGATCGGAGACAATGCAGACCGGTACTCCATGAAGTCTCACAATTTCCTGTATGAGTTCATGGGTATCAGAGATAGTACATTATGAAGAGTTTAAATCTTAATTAGATTATTACCTCCATGTACTTCTTTGCTAGTGTCTCAGTAGATTGGCCAACTCAAAATGGGATGAAGTGAGCCGACTTTGTGAGTCGATCCACAATGACCCATACATCATCGTTACCCTTTGTGCTGCGAGGAAGAGCAGTCACAAAATCCATCGTGATGTGTTGCCACTTCCATTCTGGGATCGGTAACGGTTGAAATAATCCAGCAGTCATGTGATGTTCAGCCTTTACTTGCTGACACACCAAGCATTTTGCGACGCTTCTGGCTACTTCACGCTTCATTCCATGCCACCAATAATTCTGACGTAGATCTTTGTACATTTTGGTACCTCCAGGGTGTACTGAATAGGGAGAGTTGTGAGCTTCTTTCATTAACTCTTCTCGAACAGGACTTTTTGGTACACACAATCTGCTGCCGTATCTCAAAGATCCGTCTTCATGGATGATGAAGTCTGTTCTGAGTCCATTCTCCACTTGTTCTCTGATCTTTTGCAACTTAGCATCGCTTGCTTGAGCTTCCTTGATCTGATTGACAATGGTTGATTGAACTTGTAAATTCATCAAACTTGAAGCATTACCTGGCATGACTACTTCAATCTCCATCTGATGCAAGTCTTGTTGAAGCTTCTACTTAGCGGTGAGATTCATTGCTAATGGTTGGCGACTAAGAGCATCAGGTACTACATTCACCTTCCCTGGGTGATATTGCAAGTTGATGTCAAAGTCCGCCATGAGTTCTAACCATCTTCTCTGTCGCATATTCAACTCCTTCTGAGTAAACACGTACTTCACGCTCTTATGATCTATGTAGATGTTCACTCGTTCACCAAGTAGGTAATGACGCCAAATCTTGAGAGCAAAGATGACGACTGCCAACTCCAGATCATGCGTCGGATAATTGCGCTCATGAATCTTCAGCTGTCTTGAAGTATAAGCCACAACTTTACCATGCTGATGTAGAACACATCCTAATCCCTTACCGGATGCATCGCAATGCACTTCGAATCCTCCAGATTGATCCGGTATAACGAGAATAGGTGTTGATGTCAGCCTTGACTTGAGTTCTACGAAAGCTTGTTCGCATGCTTCTGACCACACAAATTCTTCATCTTTACGTGTCAGCTTGGTTAGGAGCGTTGCTATCTTTGAAAAGTCTTCCATAAACCTTCTGTAATATCCAGCTAAACCCAAGAAACTTCGAATATCCTTCACTGACTTTGGTGTAGGCCATTCGCTAACTGCTGAAACTTTCGCTGGATCCACAGAGATTCCTTCTCCTGATACGATATGTCCAAGAAAACCAACTTGCTTCAACCAAAACTCGCACTTGCTGTACTTGGCATAAAGCTGATGTTGTCGAAGAGTTTCCAGGACAATTCGTAGGTGCTCTGCATGTTCTTTCCGACTCTTAGAATACACCAGGATATCGTCGATGAAGATGACAACAAACCTGTCTAAGTACTCCCGGAAAACTTGATTCATTAGGTTCATGAATATTGCAGGTGCGTTGGTCACTCCAAACGGCATCACTAGAAATTCGTAATGTCCATAGCGAGTTCTGAAAGCTGTTTTGTGAATATCAGCTTCCTTGACCTTCACTTGATGATAACCTGAACGAAGATCCAATTTAGAGAAAACACAATATCCACTTAGCTGATCGAATAAATCATCGATGCGCGGGAGTGGATACTTGTTCTTTATAGTGACTTCGTTCAAGGCTCTGTAATCGATGCACATTCTGTATGAACCTTCCTTCTTCTTCACAAGTAGTACATGTGATCCCCAACTTGAAGTGCTGGGACGAATCCATCCTTTCGCCAGTAATTCGTCCAACTGTGTTCGGACTTTCTTCAAACCTTCCGGACTTAAACGATAGGGTGTTTTGATCACCGGTTGTGCTCCTGGTACTAAATCAATACTGAATTCAAGAGCTCGATCGGGAGGAAGACCAGATATATCGTCAAGAAATATATCGTCGAACTCTCGAACCACATCTGGCCTTGATTCTTCCTCCGCTTGAGCTGCCGCAACTACTGCTTCTCTTGGTTTCGCTGCAATGGGAGTTGTACTTCCAGGAAGGAGCACTTATTATTCTCTGTATATATATATATATATATATATATATATATATATATATATATATATATATATATATATATATATATGAAGAGTTAAACTCCTAGAGTTAAACTCCTAGGATGTTTTGAAGCTGGTGAAGGGCTTCTCCCCTTGAGCCCTAGTTCTTCCCCAAAGTGGGGTTTCTGGAGATGCGTCTCCTTCTTCTTCTTTTGTTGGCCGGATCTTGAAGATCAAGAAGTATGAGATTTTAAAAATCTCTCCTTTCTGAGATCTGATTGCAGATCCAAGTTCCCCTTTGTGGATTTTGTGGTGAAAAACTATTTAGTTTTGGAAAAGGAAGAGTAAAATTCTTGATTTAATTCAAAAGAAAGAAGAAGGTTTGGAACCTTCAGAAAGGGGAAAGAGGCACAAACCCTAGATTTTTTTTGGGGGGAATGAAAAGTGTATCTTTTATTCATCATCATGTTGCCTTATATAGGCTTACATATTTACATATAGCCCCTTGGGTTTTACAAAATGGCATTTTGCCCATCCCATACCTTATGTGCTATTTCTTTTTGCACATAAGTCATGGGCTTAACAAAAATTTGGCTTTATGCCCATTCATGCATAAAAAATTACATTAAAATCTTTTATTATATGATTTTTATGTTGGCATGGGAGAGGGCCGGCTGCTTCATGTTCGGGCTCGACTCGGGCATGAGCCCACTTGATTTGGGCTTGGGCCCACTTGGCTCGGGGTTGACCTTGACTTTGACTTGGTCAACCGGGGTGCAATTTTCGACCCCAACAAAGTGCCCCCATCAATAAATGCACACCACATATGTGGGTCGTGTGTATGAAATTAATGGATCTTCTTTCATGTGGAGGCAACTTGCTTTGGTTCCCACTTTTTGGGATGCACTGTCCTTTTTACGACATGGACGGTCGACGCTTGACGCATCTCCGAGACGGAGTGTCCGTGGTAGACGTTTCTCTGGCCCGGAGTGATTTGGTTCCCGCTTTGTAGGAAGCCCGCACTGCCCATTTTGCGACATGGACGGTCGACGCTTTGATCCGGAGCGATTTGGTTCCCGATTTGTGGGAAGCCCGCACTGCCCTTTTTGCGACATGGACGGTCGACGCTCTGATCCGGAGCGATTTGGTTCCTTGCTTTGTAGGAAGCCTGCACTGCTATTTTTGCGACATGGACGGTCGACGCTCTGATCCGGAACGATTTGGTTCCCGATTTGTGGGAAGCCTGCACTGCCCTTTTTGCGACATGGACGGTCGACGCTTGACGCATCTCCGAGACGGAGTGTCCGTGGTAGACTTTTCTCTGGCCCGGAGTGATCTGGTTCCTGCTTTGTAGGAAGCCTGCACTGCCATTTTTGCGACATGGACGGTCGGCGCTCTGATCCGGAGCGATTTGGTTCCCGATTTGTGGGAAGCCTACACTGCTTTTTTGCGACATGGACGGTCGACACTCTGATCCGGAGCGATTTGGTTCCCCAGTTGTGGGAAGCCTGCACTGCCATTTTTGCGACATGGACGGTCGACGCTTGACGCGTCTCCGAGACGGAATGCCCATGGTAGACTTTTCCCTGGCCCGGAGTGATCTGGTTCCTGCTTTGTAGGAAGCCTGCACTGCCTTCTTTGCGACATGGACGGTCGACGCTTTGATCTGGAGCGATTTGGTTCCCGATTTGTGGGAAGCCTGCACTGCCCTTTTTGCGACATGGACAGTCGACGCTTGACGCGTCTCCGAGACAGAGTGTCCGTGGTAGACTTTTCCGTGGCCCGGAGTGATCTGGTTCCTGCTTTGTTGGAAGCCTGCACTGCCCATTTTGCGACATGGACGGTCGATACTCTGATCCGGAGCGATTTGGTTCCCGATTTGTGGGAAGCCTGCACTGCCCTTTTTGCGACATGGACGGTCGACGCTCTGATCCGGAGCGATTTGGTTCCCGATTTGTGGGAAGCCCGCACTGCCCTTTTTGCGACATGGGCGGTCGACGCTTGACGCGTCTCCGAGACGGAGTGTCCGTGGTAGACTTTTCTCTGGCCCAGAGTGATCTGGTTCCTGCTTTGTAGGAAGCCTGCACTGCCATTTTTGCGACATGGACGGTAGACGCTCTGATCCAGAGCGATTTGGTTCCCGATTTGTGGGAAGCCTACACTGCCTTTTTTGCGACATGGACGGTTGACGCTCTGATCCGGAGCGATTTGGTTCTCGATTTGTCGGAAGCCTGCACTGCCCTTTTTGCGACATGGACGGTCGACGCTCTGATCCAGAGCGATTTGGTTCCAGATTTGTGGGAAGCCTTCACTGCCTTTTTTGCGACATGGACGGTCGACGCTCTGATCCGGAGCGATTTGGTTCCCGATTTGTGGGAAGCCTGCTCTGCCCTTTTTGCGACATGGACGCTCGACGCTCTGATCCGGAGCGATTTGGTTCCCGATTTGTGGGAAGCTTGCACTGCCTTTTTTGCTACATGGACGGTCGACGCTTGACGCGTCTCCGAGACGGAGTGTCCGTGGTCGAATTTTCCCTGGCCCGGAGTGATCTGGTTCCTGCTTTGTAGGAAGCCTGCACTACCCTTTTTACGACATGGACGGTCGACGCTCTGATCCGGAGAGATTTGGTTCCCGATTTGTGGGAAGCCTCTGTAGGGTTCCTAGGCACTCTCAAGAGGTCTCACAAGGCATCAACCATGCCAATTACAAAAATACGGTGCCGAGAAACCCTAGACTACGGATCGTTGGCTAGATTTCTAGGCGACAAAGCAAACTAGTTAACACTTAACTACTAGAATACGGAAATACAACCTTTGTAGATCCGGTGCTCCACCTCCATAGCTCCGCAATGAAGTCTCCTCGCTATCCAAGTCGAACCCCGGGCTCTAGCGTCGGCTTCATTGGAGAATGGACGGGCTAGGTCATCGACGACGATGCCGAAGATGATCTACGTCGAGGCATCACTAGATCAAGCTCCAACTTCACCAAGTCAATAAACTTGTGAAGAAAACACACTCTACTACTTGGCAAGAGGTAGAGGATGAAGAAATAGGAAGTGGGTAGACTTTAGAATTGGATTTCTCACTTGTTTTCATCAATCACCATTGATGAAGTAAGCTTCTTCATGGAAGAAGAAGATGAAGAAGATGATAATGATATGATAAGTTTTATAATAAGAATAATAATAGAAAAGAAAATGAATTCTTATCATAATTTTAACCATGGTCAAGTGTAGAGAGCTAACTATATGTCAATGAATGGTTAGGGTTAATGAGATGAAGACAAAAGGTTTCTTTGGTCAAAGCTTCATGAAGCTTCAACAAGCTTCATGAAGAAAAGCAACCTTTTGTTTTCTTTATCTCTTATCTTTTTAATACAAATTAAAAGATAAAAGAATTAATAAATATATCAAAACCCTAACCATTTACTTAACTAAGGTTTAACTCTTTACACAAACCCTAGCTATCATATATCATCAAACATGATACAATCAAGTGCACAAAATATATCACATATACAATGTGCACAGGCGAGTGAGAAAATCCATCTTAAGTAAACCGATACTAGTTAATGCAAACTAATATATCAAATATATAATTATGCATTAAATCATTAAATCAACACTTGATTTAATGATCCGGTCATATCGCATATAACCGACTAATATAAACAGTAACAACTTATCGAATCAACACTTGATCCGATATCCCGGCTATATCGCATATAACCGATCAATGTCACAAATCGTGAGAATCGAATACAGTATCACATACTGGTATCATTCTCGGTCCCGCACATATCTCATATGCGCTCCTATTTCGTTTCGCTTGAGCCAGGAAACCTCTGTGTAGGACTCTAAAGACTCGTCAATACGCCGGTAGCAGATGATGATCATATCAAGCACCCACAAGCCGCAAGCGGTCTGCTAAACGTAACGGCCACCCGGGTATTGAGCGATCAGAAGATCGACGAGCAAGCCCGCTCACACTCCAGTGAATCCAACCAGTAACACTACCGTACAGTCCGGTCTTGTCGTCTGATATGTCGCATATCTTGCCTAGGGGTGGTAAACGTCAGACCCCAATAGCTCGATAAGTCGTGTCGATATGAGGTCTATAACAATTCGAGAAACTACTGGTAACACTTACCAGTATATCTCAGCAACCCTGGCCAGGGATTTCCGGTTATAGCCAATCGAACACAGCGCAACATCAACTCCCTATACCGGGAGAGACGAATCCCCTCCTATCGCTCATTGCCTCCATGTGACTCGGGACTGTACCCAAAAACCACCGTTTTGCACGCCCTCTTGGACGTGGTAAGATGGAAATCAAAGCACAGTGGGAACCACACAAGACTCTATGACGATCTCGGGTCAACAGACTACTCTGTACCAGTGTCACCAGAGAACTGCCATCTGACGTGAGGTATAATACCATCTGGGAGTTCTCGGCGAGTCCGTCCAGTGTACCCAGTCTCTACTGAGCACCCGTATATCATCTCTGATGTCAAACACCAATGGATATGGGATCATCCATCGCCCATCTGTATGGGTCGAGAAGGTACACGCTAGTCTACTCTGGTATATCGATGCCCTGTCTCGATACACCCACGACTAGGGACTTTGAAGGATGTACTTATGGACTACCATGTCCCCACCATTTACCAACATGTAACAGAGAGACAATCAGTGTATACGTTAAGGTAAAGATCAACCAGATAGCATACTATCATGTCGAGCAAGAAAGTCCTCCCTATATATGTCCAAGCATCCACTACAATATACATCCTATGTACAGTAATGGCCTCTAGGGCATACATATAACTAACAATCTCCCACTTGCACTAGGGCCATCTGTAGCAGTGGTTGCAGTATCTCATACTCAACCATCCCATAAAAGTCTCTCTCTGGGAATAGGCCTTCGTGAGTGGATCCGCTGCGTTATCCTCTAAGTCTGCTCTCCTTGCCTCGATCACCCTGGAGATCAACCATCTCCATGATCAGGTGATACTGCCTTAGAATAAGTCTGGATCACTGATGGGACCGGCGTTCCTTGGCATAAGCCACAACTCCATTGTCTCACAATGGTAGGAACGTAGTTCATCTCATGAACTAATATACACCCAAACATCCTCTTTGGTAGCATCTTAAGTAGCGATGTATCCAGCCTTTATCGTCTAGTATGTCACGGTATCTAGCTTGGAACTCTTCCAACATACCGTCCCTTTACTGAGGGTAAAGACAATGCCTGCGACTGACATTCAGTCGTCTTTATCACTCTGGAACACTTCCAGTGATTCTCCCTAGGATCGATTGATACCATCTCACTACTACTAGTGATTGTCCTAACATCCAATTAGATCTATCTCATAGATCCAAAAACCAGGATATAGGAGGTATCACTTTGATCCTATATGGAGAATCATTGTGATAAGCGGAGATTGACCGAGCGTAGCATAGGAAACTCCTTTCTTATCAAGAGTATGTCATCCACGTACTCTACGAGGATCACCACCATACTCCCTACTACCTTTTTGTTTATACAAGGTTCATCTACCATTTTGACGATGTCAAACTCTTTGACTACTACATCAAAACAAACGTTCCAACTCCGCGATGCCTGCTTTATCCTATAAAGCATCTTGTTCACGTTTCCGCTGCTCCCACTTTCTACGAAGCCCTCTGGCTGTGTTCTTATAGACCTTCTCTTCTAAATCATTATTTAGAAAAGGAGTCATGGCACCCAACCACCAGATATCGTAGTCATGGTATGTAGCCATGGCAAGTAGGATCTGGATGGACTTAAGCATAGGTACTGGAAAAGGTTTCATCATTATCCACGCCTGGTCAATGACGAAAACCTTTAACAAGTCTAGCTTTGAAAGTCTCAACTTTTCCATTTACACCAAGTAATCTTCTCAAGATATACTTGCTCCTGATGGGGATTTAACCCTTCAGATATAGCAACCAAAGTCCAAACTTTGTTGGTGTATAAGGATTCCATCTCAGATCGATAAGCATCCAGCCATTCTTACAGAGTCTTACTCCTGATGGCCAGCTCGAAGATAGTTGGGTCATCATCTCATGATGTAATCCTCGCTCCCACTGTCATAGAGAAACCGAAGTATCTCTCAGGTGGGTGAGGAACCCTACTAGATCGGCGGAGAGGCCGAGATTCGTTGGAATCTACTGAATCCTTTGGTTCTACCAAATTATCTGCTGTATTTTGTATAGCTGGAACCTTTCCAGTTCTACATTACAGACCTTGCCTCGAGCTTGTCCGGATTTTGCTTTTAGACATTAGCCGGACAACCCCAAATCTTAACTAGCTTAAGACATGGGCTCTTCCCTTTCCATATCACATATGAAATGGTAGACAACTGATTTGATTGGAACCCTATTCAATAGGTATGCAACTTCTCAAGTGCATAACACCCAAAAGGAAAAAGGTAACTCAGTAGTACTCATCATAGAGTACACCATATCAAATAGGGTGTATCTGCTCCGCCCCGATATACCATCGTGCTATGGTGTATACGGAGGAGTAATTCTGAGAGAGAATCTTATTCTCCTTTAGAATAGTCCAGGAATTTCCGTGCTCAAGTATTCTCCTCCTTGATCTCATCAAAGGACATAATACTTATACCCATATTTTGGTTCTTTACTTCTTTCTTATATTCTGTGAATATCTCAAAAGGTTCGGACTCATGTTTCAACAGGAACATATGACTGAATCTTGAGAGATCATCAGAGAATGTAATGAAGTATAAAGAACCGGTCTTGGTATGTGTAGACAGGAGACCTACATACATCAACATGTATTATCCCAAAAGTTTACCAACTCTTTCTCTGTTTCCAATAAACAGAGCTATGGTCATCTTATCTTTGTGACATGACTGGCGAGTTTCACAAGATGTAAATTCAAACTGATTTAAATATACATCTAAATGCAACTTCAGCCAGTCGGGTCGCATTGATCTGACCTAGTCTACAATACCTCAAGAAGGATTCGTTCATTTCTGAACTCTTCCTCTTGTGTGTGTTATGTATACTAAGAACTGTAGTTTGATTTAGAACATTAATGCTTTTAGATAACGTGCCTGAACCGATCAACCTTTGATATAGGAAATGTTCAAAACATTATCCAACAATACAAAATTTTATCATTTCTTTATTAATAAAGAGACTGATATGATTTTGTATATCAGGTTCGGTATCTAATAACATTCGTTCAGAATCAATGTATTACAATACAGGGTGACAGTGACCAACAGACTTGGCTGCAACACTTGCCCCGTTTTCTGCCTCATGAAACTTATCACCCGTTCTCAGTTCTTTACCTATTTGTAGCCCATGTAACAGATTACATATCTGGGATCCTGATCCGGTATCATATACCCAGGACGTAAAGGACATTGAGAAACAGTTCTGTATAATGAACACACCCGAAGATGATGCATCAGCATGCACTCTCTTCGTTTGGGCGGCACGGGAAATCTGGTATTCCCCAATCTCCTGCTCTGTCTTATAACAATTATAAGTTGGAGCGGGACCAACGTTCCCCAGCTCAGTATAACAAGCGGGTTCGGTCAATAATCCGTTTTATTATCTTGATTAAGGCGTGACATGGTCGCTACCAGGAGAGAGAGAGAAGAAAACACTCAGCATGCGCTCTTGCAAGAATAGATTGGTTATTATTTTATCTAATCAGGATGGCTCCCACTGCTTTTTATCAAATCTTCCTTCAAACCCTAAAAGGAAAGACTAGCCGGGATTAATTACACACTACAAGTTCGCCAATCTTTCAGCCAGGCCAGTGTCGGTACTTTGAGGGAGGTCCCCCGTGCTTTCGCACGAACCTAATTAATGTAAATCTCGTTTTCCCAGAGGCGTAACCCCGTTGACACATTTCTAGATACCTACTTGATCGGCTAATTGTAATGTATAAAACTCTCCCAGGAGTAACTCTTACTCGCAGCGGGTATCGGGATCCAACTATCTCATAGAAGGTATGCAATCTCATTGCAAATTTCAACACTTGAAATTCACGATAATATTTTGCCCCTAGCAGCTATATGACCTTAACATAGTCAACAAATCATAAGTGCTAGTCAAGTTCAACCCGTCATTTCCCGATTGAATTAAACCCACCCGCACGACCCTTAACATAGTCAACAAAGTCGCACGACTACCCTAATCCAATCGCATCATATGCTTATACAGATAAGCACTAATTAGCTACCGCACACTACGCCTTAACAT
This sequence comes from Agapanthus africanus, assembly GCA_030015575.1. NCBI lineage: Eukaryota > Viridiplantae > Streptophyta > Magnoliopsida > Asparagales > Amaryllidaceae > Agapanthus > Agapanthus africanus. The sequence goes on along the minus strand of JASDDO010000026.1, from coordinate 84,166,882 downwards.
AGTCAACAAACGTAGCACGAATACTAACTAGTACTTATCTGAAATGACGGAGGGCTACGACAGGTTTTTCTGAAAACCTATTGCGTAATGAACTTGATATCGTTGTAGGATCGAATGAATTTTGAAATGGAGTGTTTTTGAGGCTTTTCTAGTTTTGCTAAAGGAGTCACTCCCGGTGAAGGGATCGTCGGTCCTTTCCTCGTCGAATGAGGTGCGGGATATATCATATATATCACTGTGCAAAGCAAAAACTCTTAAAAGCAATCAAAAGACAAACCGAGGGTGTAGCATCTGCCAGTTATTGCTAAAGGAGTCACTCCCGGTGAAGGGATCTCGGTCCTTTCCTTATCGAATAAGGTGCAGGATATATCACATATAACTCTGTGCAAAGCAAGAACTGTAGCTACCTGTTTTATTTTGAAATTCGATTCTACAACATCTTAGGTTTCTTTTATTTCATTAATCATATTAATGAAGTCCCATCATTTAAGTACCTAAACATCACAGATAAATACGACGTCCACTTATGCCATCCGCATTCGCCTCGATGTCCCCTCGTGCACCGTTAGGTTAGGAAACTAACTGCAGAGCGGGGCAGGGCTAGCGCGGGTGTAAAACATAAGTAACGTCTATATAATATATCATATATACTATATACTGTATCTATCACAGAACATCACATGATCACATCACAGATATCGCAGCAGAAGAAACATATGAAATATTGGATATACTAGGACGTCCGTGTTTTCAATACGAGCCAGTATAAAACACGGATTCCACGTTCGCGATGAATAGCCAAACCCACACCCCTAGACCCCTACGAGAGCGGCAAGCAACCCTACCAATTCTAGAGTTAGGAGACCCGGACTCGACTCCTCGAGTTGGTCTCCCACTGGACTCCAGAACCCGGTTACTTGTGCCCTCCTCCTTGGGTCTATCCTAGTGCGGAAAAGTAAATAATATACATCAACGGTGACAACTTCCGCTACCTGGAAGTGCCCCAATAAAAGAATATTACATACAAGTTTTTACATGAATGAAAATGAAAAACACTCATCTCACATAAAAACCCCCGGCTATACAATCACGACGATCCAATATAACATATCCAGCAACACATAACATCACATGTCATCAACGTAAGTAAATATGCGCATCCCAATTGTCGTTGACATATAGCAACGAAACCGGCGATATCACATATTACACTTACGGTCACAGAAAAGAAAGTGTAAAACTACAACAGTTGGAATCCGCAACCACCTCAGACATCGCATGCCTGACCAAATGAATTACTTAGACATCGCATGCCTAACAATTATAAACCCCGCATTTTAGTCTCAAAATCGAAAACACTTTTCAATATCAAGTCGGGTAATTCAACAAGATTCCCGACATGCTGATCGAATGCTCGTCCCAAACTTCAGTAGGCGGCCGCACCCCCGACGCCGTCGACAAAGTGCACCAAGGCGGAACACCGCTGCCGCGAGCACCCGAACGGATGCTTTCGGCGACGGGGTTCTCCTACAGTCACTTGGTCGGGGCTATGGGCGAGGCTGTCTATTAAGTTTATCCGGCGAGTATCCGCGTATGCTACGTGATTGCGACGGACTTTTGATCACATCAAAATTCTGTGGCAACCGATCAAGTGAGACTAAACTGCTATGTTTATAACATTCATTCAGTTATCTCATAACTACTTGTGAATTCCAATTATTGTATCACATTCCGGATAAACAGAAAATGTTAAACTTTCCGATCAAACAGTCGAACACCCAAGTTTTCCCGATACAGATCAACACATGAAACAAGTCTAAAAACATTCAGTTCGTGCCTCAGTACCAACGGTCCAGCCGTAGAAGGGTCAAGCCAACGCCTCACATGTGGCACGCCGTACTGATCCCAATTGCAGGATGTATGATCCAGACCGTAGGGCCGGAAAAATTTCGGGACTTTGTCGGCGTCTGCATCGCTGCACTGGAATATGGTACCAGGAGCAACTCATCATTCGCCGTTGGGGTATGGGATTTGGAATTTGGTTGGAGTCTGCATCGCTACACTGGAATATGGTACCAGGAGTGACTCATCATTCGCCATTTGGGAGTTTGGGTTTGTTTGGCGTCTGCATCGCTGTACTGGAATATGGTACCAGGAGCGACTCATCATTCACCGTTGGGGTATGGGATTTGGAATTTGGTTGGCGTCTGCATCGCTACACTGGATTATGGTACCAGGAGCGACTCATCATTCGCCACTTGGGGATTTGGATTTTGGCTGGCGTCTCCATCGCTGCACTGGAATATGGTACGAGGAGCGACTCATCATTCGCCATTTGGGGATTTGGATTTTGGCTGGTGTCTGCATCGCTGCACTGGAATATGGTACCACGAGCGACTCATCATTCGCCATTGGGAATTTGAGTTTGGAATTTGGTTAGCGTCTGCATCGCTGCACTGGAATATGGTACCAGGAGCGACTCATCATTCGCCATTTGAGAGTTTGGGTTTTGTTGGCGTCTGCATCGCTGCACTGGAATATGGTACCAGGAGCGACTCATCATTTGCCGTTGCCTGTTGGGGAGCGATGGCTTAGGAGACAGGTTTAGGTCCCTATCACCTAAGGCTTTTCAATTTTATGGGCCGTAAGGGTCCCATAAAAGCATTTCTCCCTATGGGTCGTAAGGATCCCGTAGGTGTATTTTCTCCTTAGGAGTCATGAGGACTCCCAAGTGTGTTTTTCCTTTGTGAGTCGTAAGGATCCCACGAAGGTTTGTTCTCCTCATGTATCGTGAGGATACATGAGTGGGTCTTCCCAATGGAGCATAGTTCCAAGGACGGAAACCAGCCGCGTAACTGGTGATTACGGTGGGGCATGGGCATGATGAGAATTATTTAAGCCCGTGGGTTGTATACGGCAGTCAATTTGGGGACTAACCGTAGGGCCGAGAGAATTTTGAGAAATTGGATTTTGGTTGGCGTCTACATCGCTGCACTGGAATATGATACCAGGAGCGACACATCATTCGCCATTGTTTTTTTTGTTTTACCGCGATTGCTCTATTATTTTAGCTTTTCTTACCGAGAAGATTGCGATTGCCCCATCATTTCGGCTTTTATTCGCGGTTGCCCCATCATTTCGGCTTTATTTTCATTTTTATTTTACTCGCTGATTTTTATTGCGAGTTGGCTCATCATTTCGGCTTTTCTTTATTTTTCTTTTATTTACACATTTTTTTGTTTATTTACACACACACACACACACACACACACACATATATATATATATATATATTTTTTACATTCCCAGTTTAACGAGTTAGAGGTTGATTGTTCCCAGTTTAACGACGTGGTGGTCGATGCTGGTGTTCCCAGTTTAACGACGTGGTGGTCGATGCTGGTGTTCCCAGTTTAACGACGTGGTGGTCCTCTTTGCTTATCCCAGCTCCTTGGATTTTGATCTTGGCTGAGCTGTGTTGATGACCGTAGCTCTGTGGCTTGCCGATACATCCGAGGACTGTGAGGTTTTTCCAAGCTTGTATTGGTCCTCTGCCCAATCTTTGAAAACACAGCAGTCTTTAATGGCATGACTCACCACCCTATGGTATGGGCAGTATACGGGATTGCCGGTCATATTCATTTCATATGGCCTCTTCGGAATAGGCAATTGCAGACCGTTGTTCAAGGCTTCCTCGAATATATTGCGGACCTCATCCCTCCTGAAGGAGTACACCTTCTTCTTTCTCTCCATTAGAGTAGGCGCCCTTACTGATGCTGGTCCTTGAGGCCGACCAGTCTTTGGTTCGCCCTTTTCAGATAATGGCACATGTCTGGGAGGATTAGGTTCCTAAAAGGCTTCGGTCTCCATTTGTATGAAATCGGCGGTCGTAGCTTGACTGTTTGCTAACACGCTTTTAGACAGTTCTATCTCTCCCATCTTGTATTGCCTTTCTACCCAATCTTTGAAGACGAAGCAGTCCTCAATAGCATGACCTATCACTCTATGATAGGGGAAATATTTTGGGTCGTCGGTCATATTCGCTTCTTGCGGTCTCTTTGATTCTGGCAGTTGTAGACCGTTTCTCAGGGCATCCCTGAATATCTTGTGGACTTTTTCCCTTTTGAAGGAATAAACCTTATCCAGTTTCTCTTTCAGAGGCGATTCCCCTTCGGTGTATGTATCGGAGGGACTGGAGGCTAATCGCGTCCGTTTTTCGCGAAGGCGCTCCGCTCTTAGGTTGAAGGGAGTTGTTCAGACCATAATATTGCATTTATCATTCCCCTATTCTTATCTTTTTTATAAATAAACAGGTACTCTTGACGCACGTTTGTTGCATATTACAGGTTACAGGTTTCTGGAGCAAATACAGTGAAAAAGACACAAAACAACAGAAAATGGACTTTTGACCAACAATTAGACGGATCCTAGTCAAGCCTAGACGAAGAACAGTGCAAGGTCCAAACATGTCAAGTGAACGGTCAAAAGATACGAACAAGTTTCACTGAAGATCTGGAGGAAATTAAGAAGCCCAAAAGATAAAAGAAATATATAAACAAAAGCCCAAATAGCCAAGGAAAAGCCCAGAAAAAGTACAGATCCTGAATCCTCAGTTTGGCCGCGGAACCGCGGCCAAACCTAGCCTGGCGCCGCGGTTCCGCGGCCATCAAGCGCCCGTGTCGGTGGAAAATCCCTGGGTTGTTGCGTCGGTGCAGATGTTAGGATTTTATGTGGGCAAATCTGTAATTTTGCATGTGCGAGAGTCTGTAACCCTAGGTTTCCTATTTTCCTATAAATTGTAGTTTTAGATCTGTAAAATGCATGCCTCTTTTCAATCAATAAAATTCAGATTTTCTGAGAGCAAAAATTCAGATCTGTTCTTCTTGTTTGGAGGGAGCCGTCAACTTAGAAGGTACTTTATTTATGTATCTCTTAATTATAATCTCTTCTCATCCCCTAATGAGCGAGTAGTCTCCTCGCTTGTTAGGGTTAGCCTTAGGGAAAGGGTTGAGAGATGAGATCTCTCACCCCTTTCAATGCCACTTTAACCTAATGAAATAGAACCCCACGCATACGCGCACAACCGCTCCCTGCGGCATCCTACCTATCGAGGTAACGATGAACCGTAGTATAAAGGGCCGGTTGCACGCGTTTTCCGTGGGGGTTAGGGTGATTACCAACAAAGGAAGGATACGAATCTAGAGGAAGAAACATCTTCCCAAAAGATTCGTATCCACTTTATTGATAATTAACTTAACACCTAATAGATCTAAAAAAAGATGGCATTGAAAGCGGTGATGAAAAACATTAATCTCCAAAACTTCCCCTAAGCCTAACCCTAGCAAGATTCTTAATTAGATTAATTAGATCTCGTTTTCATAGATTTTTATAAACCAACCAAAACTACAAATAGAATCAACTCGTTAAAACACATAAAAGGAATTTACCCGTCTCTGTGGATCGACCCGTACTCACCGGCTAGCTGCGAAGCGACGCCGTTTCTGATTGCGGTAAACTCATATCATTGGAATAATCAAATGGCGCCGTTGCCGGGGACGGCGTAATCTTTCTTTTTGTGAATTTTCGGGTTGATATAAATTTTAAAAATTATAAAAATCTGAAAATATAAAAATTAAAAAAATTATCAAATTTGATCTGTTTGAAGGGTGTATCTTTTGGATCTTGCAGGAACAGCGAAGAATCACGGATCTGGAATTTTACAGAGGGCAAATCAAAATTTGGAGCATAAAAACAGAGAGCAATTTTAATTACAGAACAGTGCAAAAATTTCCAGAGCGCGATCCCACCAGAACGCCGCGCTTCCGCCGCATTAGGGGCCTCCCGCCGCGCATCCGCGCTCTCTGTGCCACGTCAGCGCACCAAATTTTTCTGGTTTGATTTCTCTCTCTCTCCTCTGCAATCTCCCATATATCTCTCTGTAAAAAGTTTTCTGCAGGATTTCTTTGCGTAAAAATCTTTTTTCCCCTTCTAAATAACAGATTTCTGCAGGTTTCTTTGCGCCGCGCTAAAAAATTCTGATTGCAAGTGAAATTTTATTTGTTTTGCATAATTTAACCGGATTCTAAGGGGCTAATTGACCAAACTCAGATTGGGTGGGGATTTCATCACCCTTCCCAGGACCCCAGAAAACACCTAAGCATTTTGCATCGACCACAAGTAATTAAAAAAGATTAGATTCAGACCTAAGGACATCGAGCTCAATAGGAAAAGGACTAGTATAGGCATCGGCCGTTTATCCTAACCGACTTTGCGGTGTCTAGGCTAGTGGTTATTAATTAGGCCCACTGTAGTGGTGGTTCCTTCCCACTTACCTGGCCGTATTTGTCCGTGAAGAGACGGTTTGAGGTCCTATTTCTAGCCCTAGTTGGGAGCTGTCTAGCAGACCTAGGCAACCCTAGATCTAGGCCTGATTGTGCATGTGTGGTTGATACTTTTGTGTCACGAGTCCATTTTCTAAAACCTCTTTGCAAAACTTTCACATAAAAAATAATAAAGAAAAATCTTTTCAAAACTTGCAACTTGCCGCTAAGAAAACTTGCACCTCACTTCCACCATTTCTCCTTCATTGACGTTATCTTACCCCCACATTCTGTTTTTCTTTTTTTTTCTGACTGCACTATCCTTTAGTGTATGTCATCTTGGACTAGGGATACTAACGCCCGATTAGTCCGTGTTTCGTTGGTACCGACCGACGAACCCTTCGACGAACCCTTCGTCGACATTCCGTCCACTTCCTTACCTCCAACCTCAAATTCTTTCACCGAAGGTATGTCGGGATTCAACCCAACGATACCTTACCGACGGGAATGATTCCACCTCTGCCAGGTGCGAATAACCCGAATCTTCAGCCTGTTGTAGCGCCCGCACGAGTTGCGCTCCAGGATCTCTTCTACACCGTCCGCACTTCTTTACCTACATGTCTTTCACCCCCACCGGCGAATGGGGATAATTTTGAAATAAAACCACACTTCATCAATATGCTGCCTAAGTTTCATGGTTTGGAATCCGAAGATGCATATATTTTCATTAATAAATTCCAAAACGTTTGCGCAATGATGAAGACAACCCAATTAAGTGATGACGCAATAAGACTAAGGGTCATTCCTTTTACCTTATGTGACCTAGCCGAGAAGTGGCTATACAGCACCGCATCACATTCCATTAGAAATTGGGACGAGTTTGTGAGAGCTTTTCTGAAAAAGTTCTATCCTCATCATAAAACTGCTAGAATCCGAAACGAGATTATACAATTTTCACAGCTTCCTTCCGAACCATTCTGGAAGTGCTTCGAGAGATTTAAAGACCTACTTGTTCAATGTCCTCATCATGGGATAGAAAATTGGCAACTTTGCCAAACATTATACGAGGGATTGAACGCAGCAACAAAGCAGTTGCTAGAAACAATTTGTCAAGGTCATTTTCTCTCCAAGTCTAGCGACGAAGCTTGGCAGTTTCTTGAGGACCTAAGTGAGCAAACAATTCAGTGGGAGGGTACCAAGACCACATCATCTTCTTCAGTTGGTCAATCTAGGGCAGGCATACATCAAATAGATATGTCGATAGCTATGAAGGCCGAGATGGCCTCACTTATGAAAAAGCTAGAAGCCATTGAGACAAAAATCTCATCGACTTCTCCTGCCCCTACTCTACCCACACGAACTGTTTGTGCTTGTTGTTCTAATCCATCACATCTCACCGAAGAGTGCCCTTATAATGCACCTATTCAAGGGCAGGATCAAGTCAATGCTGCATTTTAGCAAAGACAAAGTAACGATCCGTACTCTTCGACATACAATCAGGGGTGGAGGAGTCACCCAAATTTCGCTTGGAACCAAAATCAACAAGGCCAAGGAAATAACAATTTTCAAAGAGCTCCTCCACAACAACAACAAGCACCCTTACAAACTCAAAACCAGCAACCTTTCCAACAACAACCTTATACAAATCAAACGAACAATTTGGTTCAACCAAATGATGATAAGGTTACCTCACTCGAAAAAAGTCTAGATGCATTTCTTAAGCAAACTACAGAATCCGAAGCAAGATTTGAAAGTTATGTTCAATCCTTAATGAATAACAATGCCTCACACGATCAAAGTATCAAATCTATTGAGGCACAAATTGCACAATTAACTGCTGCGTTGAGCGAGAGAGAAAAGAGAAAGCTTCCATCTCAACCATTGCCCAATCCCGGTCACACACAAAACGCATATAACAATCACAATGTAAATGCGGTGACCACGTTGAGATCCGGAAGAGAGTTGCAAAATAATGTGGAAACTAGTGATGACATCCCCGCCGGTGGTTCTTCTTCCCCTTCTTCATTTTCTTCACTTCCTTCTTCACCTTTTTCTTTAGAGCCTATTCTCCACCCTTCACACGGCTCTACTTCTTCTGACTCGAACGGACCCATTTCTCACAACACGAACACATCCACACTGGGATCCGTTCCTACTCCACATTCTACTCCACAAACTTTTGACTCAACAAATTTTCAGAATGCTCCATTCCCAAACAGGTTGAGTCCTAATAAACCAAATACACAAGCGGAGAAGATTGTGGAGATATTTAAGCAGGTTAGCATAAATATACCTCTCTTGGATGCTATCCAACAAGTCCCTTCATACGCGAAAATCTTAAAGGGCTTGTGCACCTCGAAGAGAAAGGCATCTCAAGTACCCAAGAAAGTGCTAGTGGCTAGTGCAGTGAGCAATGCTATTAACCACCATCAAAGCTTACCCCAAAAACGAAAGGACCCCGGCTGTCCTACGATTTCAATCACAATTGGGGATAAGAAAATTAATCGAGCACTTTTAGATCTTGGGTCTAGTGTTAACCTGATTCCTTACTCCGTGTACGAACAATTAGGGGTTGGAGAGTTGAAACCCACTCGTTGCACTCTCCAAATGGCTGATCGATCAATCACCTATCTAAGGGGTCAACTAGAGGATGTGTTGATCAAAGTCGGGGAATTCATATTCCCCGTTGATTTTATCGTTATGGATACACAACCTGTTGCTAACCCAAGAAACCAAATTCCGGTGATTCTTGGTCGACCATTTTTGGCCACTTCCAATGCAGTAATAAATTGTCGCAATGGCTCCATGACTCTATCCTTCGGAAAGAGGTCTAGTGAGTTCAATATTTATAAGATGGGAAGTCTGCCCCCCGTGCCTAAAACTAGTACACGAGAAGTTTGCTCTATTCACGAAATCACGCAGGAGGACTGCGAGCTTGAAAGATTTCTATTTGATGAAAACAGTTTTGACGCCACTAGTGCGTCCCTCCTTGAGCCTACTACTGTTGACACAACCGATATTGATTATGAATGTTTCACATTTTTGGATGATGACGACTCACAGCCCGAATATGAGTCATTTGAATTTTTGGATGAGTCAGTCGAACCATCCGAATCGGTTGTTTGCAGTGATTTCGAACCTGTGTTAGAGTCCTTTGAGTTCGAGGTAGATTCCGCAATGATTCCTTCGCCTCAGAAATTCGAACTCACGCCCTTGCCGTCTCACTTTAGATATGCCTACATAGGTGAGAATGAGACTTTTCCCATTACCATATCGGCCTCTTTAGCCTTCGAGCAAGAGAACGCTATTTTAAAAGTCTTACAAGATAGGCGGCAAGTTTTCAGTTGTACTATGGCGGACATCGAGGAGATCAGTTCCCTCATAAGTGAATATCATACACAATTGATGGATGATGCCATGTCAATAGAGGACCCACAGGAACATCTTGGGGGTATTGTGGTGAGTCAACCTCCTCCCTTAGAAGTTGAAATACCCCCATTTCTTTTAATAAGGTACGAGAATGCCAACACTCCACTGTTTGCTGATCATTTCCATTCTCGTTTCGATGCATCACCATCACCTGTATATTTACCTCCTCACCTCCCATACCACTACTTCTATCTTCCCCAATTCTTTGCGGACCACCACAACTTATCTTTTCACCAACCAATATTCTTTACTGATAAATTTTTCAAATGGTTGGTGTTGACTTTTGGCCGATGCAAAGTTTGGCAGTAATGTCTTTAATTGAAGTTTGGGGGAGGGTTTTTTGTATATATTTTTGTTTTTCTTAACAATAAATAAAAAAAAACTATAAATAAATAAACAGGGGAGTATCGGTATTTTGACCCTCTTGGTTTAGCATGACAGTGAGGACACTGTCAAGTTCAAGTTTGGGGGTATGCTCGGTACGTCTTCTTCCTTCGCATTCATTTGTACATATTTTTGCATTTTGCATACTTATTTGAAAACCCATAAAAATTTGAAAAATTTCAAAAATTATAAAATTATCGTATTCAATTTTGGCTAATTGACTTGAGTTTGACAAATAGGTTAACTGGTTAGGAACAACTAGATCTTAGACTTAGTAAATTAAAAACCCTAAAAATAACATTCCTTAAAGTTTAACAGTAGAAAGTATATGCCTTGTAGTTTATTTAGAAATAGGCAAATTTTGGGTTCACTTCTTGGGCTAAGTCGAAACAAAGGAAGAGTATTGATATTCTTATTAGAGTATAAGTTTGAAAAATAGTTCCTAACTTAAGTCTAAATTCTGAAAATGTATACCCTACAAATTGCACATTCACGCACCTTGAAATTTGGAATAGTAGAAGATACCTTGAAATGCTCTTGTCTAAAGTCCTTAGTATGAAAAAGTGTGAATAAAGAAAAAAAAAATGGACACTGGTTTTTGTGATTATTTAAGGCTGCAAAAATAGAAAAATATTTAGCGAGGGTGCTTCATCACCTAGTGCCTTAGACCAACTGGTTTGGGAGTCACTGCTAAAGCCTTGGGTGTTGCAAAGACTAGGAAGTACGCTTTAAAGTGCAAACGCATTTTGTAATCGGTCGTTGGTACCTCAAGAAGTATTAACGGTCGCATGAAGGATGTGTAAGCAAATTTCATTCACCAACTAATTAGTACTTTGGATAGTGGACGAGAGTACGATTGCTTGATTTGAATTTCCAAGTGTAGGGGTGATATATACACACACGTAGGGATATGTGATTGGAATTTAGATGAGAAAAAGGAATGAAGAATAGAACTTGTATCTTTAGTAGAGTTGATAAAAATTCCTAAGTGGAGATGGAACCCTAGAAGGAAAACTTAGGAAATGCCGAAAGCTAAGTAGGTCTACATAACATATATAATCTTAAGTTAAATAATGAGGAAGCATGAAGAATATGGGTGGGTAATTTACAGGTAGAAGATAATAGAATTCCTTGTTAGAAAACCTAATTGGAGAACAAAAGTCAATGGGTTGAGTTGATAGGATTTTGTGGGTAGTATCCGCTGAAAACCCTCAGGAGACAACACTCCTCCTACTAGGGACATCTAGAGGTTTAACGGCTTGTTGCACGTGCTCAGTGCAATCGCGTTTCCCTGCGAAAGTGTGGTTAGGATTTTAGTGAATAAAAATAAGTTTGCTCGAGGACGAGCAAAAGGTAAGTTTGGGGGTATTTGTTCAGACCATAATATTGCATTTATCATTCCCCTATTCTTATCCTTTTTATAAATAAACAGGTACTCTTGACGCACGTTTGTTGCATATTACAGGTTACAGGTTTCTGGAGCAAATACAGTGAAAAAGACACAAAACAACAGAAAATGGACTTTTGACCAACAATTAGACGGATCCTAGTCAAGCCTAGACGAAGAACAGTGTAAGGTCCAAACATGTCAAGTGAACGGTCAAAAAATACGAACAAGTTTCACTGAAGATCTGGAGGAAATTAAGAAGCCCAAAAGATAAAAGAAATATATAAACAGAAGCCCAAATAGCCAAGGAAAAGCCCAGAAAAAGTACAGATCCTGAATCCTCAGTTTGGCCGCGGAACCGCGGCCAAACCTAGCCTGGCGCTGCGGTTCCGCGGCCATCAAGCGCCCGTGTCGGTGGAAAATCCCTGGGTTGTTGCGTCGGTGCAGATGTTAGGATTTTACGTAGGCAAATCTGTAATTTTGCATGTGCGAGAGTCTGTAACTCTAGGTTTCCTATTTTCCTATAAATTGTAGTTTTAGATCTGTAAAATGCATGCCTCTTTTCAATCAATAAAATTCAGATTTTCTGAGAGCAAAAATTCAGATCTGTTCTTCTTGTTTGGAGGGAGCCGTCAACTTAGAAGGTACTTTATTTATGTTTCTCTTAATTATAATCTCTTCTCATCCCCTAATGAGCGAGTAGTCTCCTCGCTTGTTAGGGTTAGCCTTAGGGAAAGGGTTGAGAGATGAGATCTCTCACCCCTTTCAATGCCACTTTAACCTAATGAAATAGAACTCCACGCATACGCACACAACCGCTCCCTGCGGCATCCTACCTATCGAGGTAACGATGAACCGTAGTATAAAGGGCCGGTTGTGCTCGTTTTCCGTGGGGGTTAGGGTGATTACCAACAAAGGAAGGATACGAATCTAGAGGAAGAAACATCTTCCCAAAAGATTCGTATCCACTTTATTGATAATTAACTTAACACCTAATAGATCTAAAAAAAGATGGCATTGAAAGCGGTGATGAAAAACATTAATCTCCAAAACTTCCCCTAAGCCTAACCCTAGCAAGATTCTTAATTAGATTAATTAGATCTCGTTTTCATAGATTTTTATAAACCAACCAAAACTACAAATAGAATCAACTCGTTAAAACACATAAAAGGAATTTACCCGTCTCTGTGGATCGACCCGTACTCACCGGCTAGCTGCGAAGCGACGCCGTTTCTGATTGCGGTAAACTCATATCATTGGAATAATCAGGAGTATCAGTTGGCTGCCTCCGGGTATCAATCCCTAGCTCATGATCCAAAATTTGATTCTGCTGTAATTGCAATCAGGCGACTTGGGTCGCGAGATCTGCTGCGACGTTTGCCAATTCGTCGACCTTAGATTGTACCTTGGCTAACTTCTCATCTCTGTCCTGAAGCTGCCTCTGAAGCCATTGGAATAATGCTTGTTCAGTAGTTCCGGTTATGACAACCGGGTCATCCTTATTGCCTGATCTCAATTCCGCAGGAACCATAGGCTCCTCTGACTTATCAGCCTGAGCGGGCTCTTCATCATTTAGATCGAGTTGACGTTGGGTAGAGTCCACCGTATCATCACCCTGGCTGTGAAGCATAGGAGGGATCATTTCTTCATGTCCGACCATATAGACAGTGCGGACCACGTACCCAGCCATCTCTTTATCTTTGGCGGCTGACTTCGCGGAGCGGTCCGGGCTCATGGCCAGAGCCCTATCCCTTTTGTTGGCTCTGTATCTGAGCCGCTTCTGTCTCAGCTTCTCTGCCTTGAGCGCTTGGCAGGCTTCTGCTCTTCGGGAAGCCGCCATAGGCTGAGTGATGGGGAGCTTAGAGAAGATACCCAATTGAGCAGTTGTCAGAATCATCGCCGGAGCTTGCTCGAGATGCCCTGTTGCTTTTTTGGTGTTGATGGCCTTGCCCCCAGCTGGGGCCAAGGAGAGCCGTTCATTGCGTTTAAGTTGGGGCGCCTTCGAGACCACCATATTTGGCCTCTTGCCTTTCGAGACCGGTTTGTCTGTCACCGGGGCTTGAGGAGCTGGGATGGCGTTAGCTGATACGAACAGGATAGAGCCGAATGGTCGCAGCGGCTCTTCCCATTGTCGCCCGAGACTGGCCGGGAGGACTGTCCCGGCGTCCATCTTCATCGTGTAGGAGATGGGAGCTGTGCTGAGAGCCGAGATTATCTTTGGAGACATTGTTGAAAAGTGGTTGCTTGAAAACCTGCATGAAAGAGCATTATTTTAGTATTAATATAGACATGTATATTGATTGAGTTCGCATGAACGTTTAACCCGAAATATGGGAGTAGAGATAAGTCCCACCGGGCGTGCCAGAATCTGTAGGGTGTTTTTTGTCACCCCATTGAGATGGGAATATGCGCGCGCTTGTCAGACGTACTACAGATTCCCCCTGCATAGGGTAGGCCGGGGTTTATTGATTGTGGGGATCCGAATCTCCGGCAGCCGTGGACTAACCTGCCGTTAATTACCCCTCGCCTTTGGAGCGAGGGAACCTCCGATTGACGGGTTAAACTGGTCATGCGAACTCAATGTGCAGTGTATGTGTGTTTTGTTTTGGAGGGGGGCTTGGATATATCGGGAGCCACGCAGAGTTTTTAAGGGGGTCCCGCTACCCGGATAGCGGGCTCGGGGTCAAGGGGGCCAGCTGCCCCCTTACGGGGTGCGGGGCAGCGCCCCGGCCCAAATTTTTTTTGAGAGGGATAGTGTTGTAGAGTATGTGTGTGTGTATACATATATATATATATATATATATATATATAATAAAAAAAGGAAAGGACCTCCAAAGGATGCGTGGGAAAAGCGCCAGCGTTTTGGGCGCTAGCGCACCACGTGTCAGCACGTGGGCGCTCGGGCGCTAGCGCTCTGAGCTCAAGAGCGCTAGCGCAACACGTGTAAGTACGTGGGCGCTCGGGCGCTAGCGCTCTAAGCGCAAGAGCGCTAGCGCCTCACGTGTCAGCACGTGGGCGCTCGCGCTTTGGGCGCGGGCGCTCTGAGCGCAAGAGCGCTAGCGCACCACGTGTCAGCACGTGGGCGCTCGGGCGCTAGCGCTCTGAGCGCTAGCGCACCACGTGTCAGCACGTGGGCGCTCGGGCGATAGCGCTCTGAGCGCAAGAGCGCTAGCTCTTTGAGCGCTAGCGCACCACGTGTCAGCACGTGGGCGTTCGAGCGGCAAAAGGGACTTGGTCCCTGCAATGGGAGTTGTACTCCCAGGAAGGAGCACTTATTATTCTCTGTATATATATATATATATATATATATATATATATATATATATATATATATATATGAGGAGTTAAACTCCTAGGATGTTTTGAAGCTGATGAAGGGCTTCTCCCCTTGAGCCCTAGTTCTTCCCCAAAGTGGGGTTTCTGGAGATGGGTCTCCTTCTTCTTCCTTTGTTGGCCGGATCTTGAAGATCAAGAAGTATGAGATTTTAAAAATCTCTCCTTTCTGAGATCTGATGGCAGATCCAAGTTCCCCTTTGTGGGTTTTGTGGTGAAAAACTATTTAGTTTTGGAAAAGGAAGAGTAAAATTCTTGATTTAATTCAAAAGAAAGAAGAAGGTTTGGAACCTTCAGAAAGGGGAAAGAGATACAAACCCTAGATTTTTTTTGGGGGGGAATGAAAAGTGTATCTTTTATTCATCCTCATGTTGCCTTATATAGGCTTACATATTTATATATAGCCCCTTGGGCTTTACAAAATGGCATTTTGCCCATCCCATGCCTTATGTGCTATTTCTTTTTGCACTTAAGCTATGGGCTTAACAAAAATTTGGCTTTATGCCCATTCATGCATAAAAAATTACATCAAAATCTTTTATTACATGATTTTTATGTTGGCATGGGAGAGGGCCGGCCGCTTCATGTTCGGGCTCGACTCGGGCATGAGCCCACTTGATCTGGGCTTGGGCCCACTTGGCTTGGGGTTGACCTTGACTTTGACTTGGTCAACCGGGGTGCAATTTTCGACCCCAACAGGGATGTCAAGAGATTATGATATATGATTGAGTTGAGACATCGTTTGTGATGTGATATATTAAAGGATTGTTGGGCGATATACACATAACATGCGATAACATGTGATTTGATAATATAATAGAATGTATGTGACCTTAGATCCGTACCCTTGTTTATGATATCGTACGACGGATGATACTGTACAAAATATGAGATATATGATATTGGCCCGTACCCTCGATTTTGAGGATGCCGTACGACGGACTATACCGCACGATATATATATGATAATTGATCCGCACTCTTGACTTGAGTATGTCGTACGATGGATTATACCGTACGTGATACTATAAGGCTGGATCGCCGATTACTAGTGTTGGAGATAGTGCCCTCAGAGTCAATTATTGGATCACAGGCACGTGATTGCAATGATTGAGGGAGGACCTATCCCGGTAGGACAGTCTTACTCAAGATGATAGTATGCTATCTGGTTTATCTTTATCATCGTGTACTGCTTTAGGTGACCTTACTGATCACTATTGCACGTTGATAGAGCCCTTAGGATTCTTGCTTGACGGCTAGCAGTATGATGGCGATCATATACGTGGGAGCTGGGGTCTATAAGCACATCCTTAAAAGGTCCCTAGTCGTGGGAGTTTCGAGACTGGGCATCGATACTCCATTAGTAGACTAGTGTATACAGTCGAGACCCCGACGAGGGGCGGTGGCCGGTCTCACAAGCCACTGGTGTCAGTTGGTTCACCTAAGATGTATACAGGTGCTCATTAGGTTATGAGTACACCGGACAGGACTCGCCGGGAACATGCTAGTTGGGATTATACCATACGTCAGATAGCAGTTCCCTGGTGACATGTGTATAGGTTAGTTCATCGACTTGAGATCATCATTTGTCTCGTGTGAGTTCCCACTATGCTTTGATTACTACCCTACCACGGCTCAAAAGAGTCGTGCAAACAGGTTTTAGTTGGGTACAGTCCCCAGCCACATGGAGGCAATGAGCGAATCTGCAAGGGTTCGTCTCTCCCGGTATTGGGGGTGAGGTCGCGCTGTGTCTAGGAGAGCCATTATACAAAGCCCTCGGCCGAGGCAGGAGATTTACTGGTAGGTATTCCAGTGGTATCTCAGGGTGTTCTGGGCTTCACTCTGACACGACTTTTACCGCTTTTGGGGGTCTGACTTTTACCAACCCCCTAGGCCCGCCATGCGATACTCATAGACGAACGGACCGGACTGTACGGATATTGTCACTGACAGGCTCAGTAGGGTGTCAGGATGAGTTCGCTCATCGACGTCACTTTTGGTCAATAGCTGGTAGCCCGTCACGTATGGTTAATACCTCTGACGTGCTAGTGGTTAGATCCACAGCCATAGTATTGACGAGTCTTTAGAGTCCACCACACACAGTTACTCAAGTTTCGGGCGAAACGCTGTAGAGGCCGTATGGAGATATGGCAGGGTTCGATCAGATACGTGCGGTATTGCACGGATCGTAATTGGACGGTTTTTACTAGTCGGCTTTGGCTTAAGCCGGATCCTAGTATTAGACAGTGTAGATTTTGTCTCTTTGCATTTGTGTTCAGTGGGAATACAAATGCGGGCATGTATATGCAGTCGCGGGGTTTTCCTGTAATTTATTACGGGATCAGTTTTCTGAAGTTGCCAGTTTGCATTCCGTTCCGGCCGGTTTTCCTTTGTTCCTTCCCTGCCGGACTTTCTGATGGAGGGGCTTATTTGCAGTTTTGCAAATTAGCATTTGTGGAGGGGGTTGTTTGTAAATGTGGCTTCATAATCATGAGATTCTTTTTGAATCAACTCTTTGCATTAAATGAGATTAGAATGGATTAGAAGTTGATGTGAGGCTTGCTTTTAGATGTGGTCACCCTTTGGCTTCTACTACACTCACCTCCCTTCTTGCTTTAGTTTTTTTTCCTCTCCTCATTTTTCTTATAGGGGGCCGGCCACATATTAGAGGAGAGAAGAGAGAGTTCATTTTTGATGAGGGAATTATTCATATCTCATTTGCATGCTTGCTAAATTCTCAACCTCTCTCCAAAGTTCTTTCATTCTCTTCTCCATCAAAAGGCAACTTCACCCCATTGAGACAAAGGTTTTCTACACTAGTCTACAGCAAATCTTGGACGCGTCGGCTAGCCAACTTCGCGCCCGAGTTGCCTCGGTTTAGAGGTGGGAGCCCGTAAAAGAACCCGGCGATGTGGTGCCCGTTTCGACGAGGAGGCGACGACCGGAGATTCCGCGAGGAGATCGGAGTGGAGACGAAGACCGAAGGACACGGATCGCTCGGTATATCTCTTCCCCATTCTCTTGATAGCCAGGATTAGGTTAATGGTTACGATCCGGGTTTATTGTCCGCGGTAGCGCCGGTTTAAAGTTAAGAAAATTTTTGATTCCGCATTTTGGCCTCAAGTAGACGGCCGGGGCGCTGCCGTGGCACAACATGGTATCAGAGCCACGCCATTAACCTTGCCTAACTTGCTCTAGTATGTTTAAAAACTCGATCGAACAAAAATCTCAAAAACCGTATTTCGTGTGCATTAGGTTTCTGTCGAAATTTTTTGGGCTCTAAAATTTTTTTAGGTCATTGCAGAAACACATGCTGGAAATTATAAGAATTCTGGGAAAATTCGATGCAGTGATTCATTAGTACGACCGCGGAAACGCGGCCAAACCCCTGGTTTGGCCGCGGTTCCGCGGTGGGAAAGTGTCCTCATTGTACCAAAATTTTCCAATAGGCTTATGGGTTAGAAATAGGGCTTTTGGGATATTCTTTTTGGGCCCAGATTTTCTGTGAGAGCTACAGTACTGCTTGGGGCCCACTTCGATAAATTTGATCGATCGAAAAGTTTAATCATGTTAGTTCACAGTATTTACATTATATCTGCGACCGTGAATGTCATTCGATCGGTAAATCCTGTCTAACTGCTATAGCCCTTTTAGACGGATTTGCGAACGTGACATTCACGTTGATGTTCTGTGTTGTGCTGTGATGTTGCGGATCGGTCGTGGGGGATAGCCTGGATGCAATGTTAGTACAGTTTTGTTTTATATGTACATTTGATATTGCGGGGCGAGCGTCCGACATGTGGACTGCCGTCACTGCCTGTTTGTATTATTCTTTTGGGGCACGACCGGGTCGAGGTCGATGTACCCGGTGTATGTATATTTTTACTTTCTGTACTAGGATTACCCCGCGGAGGGGTGCACGGATAGACGGATTCTAGAGGGCAACAGGCCCGCATCTCATGGCATTGAGACGGAGGGGGCTTCACTCTAGAATTGGCGGGCTATTCGCCGCACTTGTAGGGGGTAGAGGTTGACCCTGGAGGGGTGCCCAAGTTACCGGATTCCGTGAAGTGCTGGATGGTCCATTCACGTTGCTGAAGGGGGTTGCCTCGCTTCAGGTTTTGGCGGCTAACTTGCCGCGCCCGTAGGGGTCTAGGATTTCATTGCGCAGGCTATCCACACGACCAGGGGAACGTCGGGTTTCAGCAGCGGCTCTGTGAAACCCGGGGATCCCAGATATCTGTATTGTTCTGTGATGCTGGTTACTTTTCTGTGATGTTGCATTTTATCACGCCTTGAGCGAATATTATATATTGATATATATACTAGTAGATGTTGTATATGTTTTGCATCCGCGCTAGTCCAGTCCCTGCTCTGTCGTTAGTTAAGTAACCTAACGGGTGATGACGGGACCCAGTGGCGAATGCGGATGGCATATACGCACGTCATTATTTTCGTTCTTTGTGGTGTGATCAATTGATGGGACTGCGTTGATTCGGATCAATGCAAGTTAAAAACAAACCTATTCTGATGTTGTTGGAACAATTTTTCAAAAACCTGTTATTGCAAGGACGTTCTCTTTTGTTTTGCACAGTGGTATTCGGTTACGAATATCCAGCACCTCAGTCGACGAGACAAGGGCCGAGATCCCTTCACCGGGAGTGACCCCTTGGACAGAAGTTTGCGTCAGGGTAATAACTTCACTATAGCCGATTGTCTTTTGCTTTGCATCGTGGTATTCAGTTGGAATATCCTGCACCTCATTCTACGGGGAAAGAGCCGAGATCCCTTCACCGGGAGTGAACTCTTTAGCAAAGGTTTTCGTCACTATATTTTTATAAAAAGTTATCCGGTTCCTTCAACGATATCAAGTTCATTACGTTAAAGGTTTTTCGCTAAAAACCAGCCGTAGCCCTCCGTCATTTCAGATTAGTATTGCTTGGTATTCGTGCTACGTATGTCGTGCTCAGCCGAGGCGTAGTGTGCGGTAGCTCTGTAATGCTTTTCAGTCTTATGGATATGTGATTGGTTAGGACAGTCGTACGGTCATTTTGGCTCAGTCAAGGACTCGTGCGGGTGGGTCTAATGCAATCAAGATAATGACGGGTTGAACTTGACTAGGATCCTTTGATATGTTGGCTCAGTCAAGGTCACTTGGGTCCTAGGGGTAAAAACACACATCGGGAGTTTCTAAAGAAACTGAAACTTGCCAGGCATGCGCATACCTTCTGGAGTGTGATAATGTGAGTGGATTCTGTCACGTTATCATGCGATGATAGTTGGATCCCGATTCCTACTGATGAGTTGGTTTACTCCTCGGGTGATCCCGACTAATTCTTCTTTCAGGTTTGGAGGAGAATTTGAGGTTACAGTGGGAGGTTTCCTGATTAGATAAAGTGGTAACCATTCTGATCTAGGATGGGGTGCACGCTGAGTGTTTCTTTTCTCTCTCTCTCTCTCTTTGGCAGCGACCATGACCCGACCCTTGACTATGACTCAGTGACCAAAATTAACCGAACCTTCTTAAACACTGGCTTTTGGATTGTCAGAGTTGCAAACCTCATTGCTACTCCTACTTTTACCCTTTTCTCCAGGACACCCCGCATTACTACGAACGTCCACTTCCATTGGACAAAACCATCGTATGGTTATATACGAACTCGAAGGAATTTATTCGAGGATGGTTTCCGGTTCTGGAGAAAACTAATAGGACTATTCAGTTGTCTTTTCCTTTTACCTTCTCTCAGATTGCGAGTACTCCTTGGTTTAGGAGATAGTACACCTATTACGCAAATTGGATAGTCTTCTTCCAAACCTTAGGCTGGTGCCGAACGGTGGGGAATGAAGAAAACCAATTAGCATAACGATGGTGTACAGAAGGTATTAAGTAAAGACATATCAAGGGATTAGTAAGAGGGCAAAGTAAACTGCGACTGCTATTCACGACCAAACCAAATATTTCATTACCACTCCCACTTCACCTTTTTGTTTCTCCAGGACACTCCGTATCACTACGAAGATCCACAGTTTATTGGATACTCCATCGTATGGTTATATACGAACTCGAAAGGAACTTGTTCCAGTTCAGGGATGGATTCTGGTTCAGGAGAAATAGGAATAAGGTTTATTCGGTTGTCTTTTATCTTCACCTTCTCTCGCATTGCGAGTGCTCCTAGGATTAGGACAGTACACCCATTATGCTTATTGGATAGTCTTCTTCCAAACCATAGGCTGGTGCCGAACGGTAGGGAAGGAAGAAAACCATTTATCCTAAGAGGGTGTACAGAAGGTAATGACTAAATACATATAAAGGGATTTGGAGAGATGGCAAAGAATTATACGGTTACAGTTGTGAATCTGGATAATGGAAGAGGCATTACTAGGAATACCCGGATACCCCATCGAAACATTTCAATGTTTCAGTTTCACTGTGTACTGTTAAAAGAAAACTGATTTCCCAATTAGACACTTGCTCCAGGATATGTATTTACCAGGTATGATTCTCACATATGTATGGTTTTACAGATGATGAGTGGGAGTAAGTTATTGGGAATTAGGTGACCATCCTCATTATATCGGAATTCGTTGTGATTGGTGATATTTGAGGAACTCACCTGGGTTGTTTGTCGGACGGCAAATATTTGGTTTTTGAATATCCGTTGTTGTGCACCAATTTCAAATTGATATATCTGTACGTCTATTTTTATAGAGTGAGATATACCTTTTTGAAATTATGTCTATGACATTTACCTATATCAGTGGATGGTTAGGTAAGGAGCATTGAACAGCGGTGTAATTCTTCATAACCATAGTACAGTTTCAACCTACGACACACAGTGAATGAGTTATTAGACTCACGGGACTTATACAGAGTATTGTATGTTGTCCAGTGTCTATTAGGACAGAGGGGTTGGTCCTCGTACTATATTATGTTTACTTATGACTTCTCTGGTTCTTAGACAGGTGTTTCGTAGAAACACAGGGTCTAAGTTTTGAGAAGTTATAGGTATAAGAGTAGAATAGAGAACCAGGTGTTGCAAGTATCGAGATTCTTCAAGATGATCGAAGATGTAGATACTTGTGTATGGTATTCAGTTGATAGTTATGATTAAGAGAACTTGCTTCTCTTTCAGGCTACTCATAATTGGAAGCACTCCTAAGTTGAGTAACGCTGATCGGCCTCTCTCCATTTACTTGACATGCACTGGAGACAGCTGCATGATTTGAATCTGGTTCAATTAAATCAGTGCCTCTGTTTCTATATTGGATATAGAACAGTTCATATCTTGACATTGTTAAGGTACGGGGAGTTGTCCGGCTTATGCTTAAAACCAGACTCTAGATAACTCAAGGCACGTTTCTGTAATGGCTGTTTGTGGGTTGACCCAGGCTATGACGAGGGTTGACTTTCTACCATATGGAAGATCAATAGTGATATTGTTCTTGACTCTCCACAGTTTTAACAAAAATGGACTTTTTCATAAAACAGTAGTGGGAGTATGGTAGAACTGGAAGTGATTGCAGAACCGCAGACGATTACTGAAAATTTGATAAGAACCTAAAGATTCAATTTGGTTTGACATTCCATTGGCCACTCCGCAGATATGGTGGGTAACCTCAGGCGCTCGAGAGGTACTTCGGTATGCTCAAGGACGGTGGCAGGGGGGTTCTTGTTTACCCAGACTTGCCATTGCTGTTGTTCCAGACTATGAGACCCGGCAGGAGGATGAGTATAGCGTCGTTCTGAACTAGCTTTAGAAGCATACGTGTATATGACTCTGCCAGAGGGTTGTCGTAGTCAGTGGGAGCAGCGGAAGCATGGTGGACAATTGGCTTAAGTCTATTTATAGACTAAAGCAGATATAGCGGAGATAGATCATCTATTTCTGATGTGACAGTCATAGGTTTGACTTCATCAGAATAGGGGATGGATCTGTTAAGAAGGTAGTAGGGTGTGATATCCTGGTATTTGGATGACATACACAGAGTAGGAAGTGAAATTCCCATACTACGATCGGTTATTCTTTGGTTGTCACACAGTGGTTTCTCCACACAGGACTTGGATATTATATCAGACATTCTGATTACTAGATCTATGGTTTTAGATCTAGATTTGGGTGGTTTCCCAATCTGGGTACTTAGACAGCATTCTATGAGTATTTAGAATGGACGACTCCTGGCACGGTAGTATGCCTGCTGGTGATGGAGTTACCCTCTCTAAAGGTGTCTTACAGACTAAAGGGGAGAGGGATGTGCATGATTGGCAGGTCACTTGCTTAGGCAATTGAGTCAATCATGAGATGTCAAGTACCACACCAGATGTTGTTTTTGCAGTAGGTGCAATAAGTTGATATTAATCCAATTCTGGAGAAACATTCGGAGGCAGTTTTGGAACATAAGTGGATGTTCTAGGGATATGATAACAGCTTTCTCCTTCGGGAGACAGTTATCATTCCAGGCTTCCAAGGTGACCTGGATGGCAGAGTGGCTGTCAGAGTTATAGTTTTCCCTCTGACGAGGGGCAGTATTTTGGACAGGTGGTCCAGGTGGATACTGAGGGAAGGCATGGCGCAGGATACTGATTAAGTTCAGTTGACGATACAGTCTGAGAAGTTTGGATTTGGAGTTCATGTATGAGCTAGGTCCCATCAGATATCCAGACATATTCTAAGACAGGTATTGCTCATTTCGGGAGATAGCTTTCTCCGCGAACTTGAGATAAAGAGAGACATAGAAAGAAACATCACAGCGGATCCACTCACTGAGGCTATTCCTCGAATGCAATAGTTTCGCAAACGAGCTTTGTGAGACTGACTAGTAGAGGAGTTGGGTTTTCGGTATCACACGGGCTGTGAGTATGCGACATCGCAATAATTAGCCTTGAGTGCAACTGGGAGATTGTTGGAGATAGTGCCCTCAGAGTCAATTATTGGATCACAGGCACGTGATTACAATGATTGAGGGAGGACCTATCCCGGTAGGAGAGTCTTACTCAAGATGATAGTATACTATCTGGTTTATCTTTATCATCGTGTACTGCTTTAGGTGACCTTACTGATCACTATTGCACGTTGATAGAGCCCTTAGGATTCTTGCTTGACGGCTAGCAGTATGATGGCAATCATATACATGGGAGCTGGGGTCTATAAGCACATCCTTAAAAGGTCCCTAGTCGTGGGAGTTTCGAGACTGGGCATCGATACTCCATTAGTAGACTAGTGTATACAGTCGAGACCTCGACGAGGGGCGGTGGCCGGTCTCACAAGCCACTGGTGTCAGTTGGTTCACCTAAGATGTATACAGGTGCTCATTGGGTTATGAGTACACCGGACAGGACTCGCCGGGAACATGCTAGTTGGGATTATACCAGACGTCAGATAGCAGTTCCCTGGTGACATGTGTACAGGTTAGTTCATCGACCTGAGATCGTCATTTGTCTCGTGTGAGTTCCCACTATGCTTTGATTACTACCCTACCATGGCTCAAAAGAGTCATGCAAACAGGTTTTAGTTGGGTACAGTCCCGAGCCACATGGAGGCAGTGAGCGGATCTGCAGGGGTTCGTCTCTCCCGGTATTGGGGGTGAGGTCGCGCTGTGTCTAGGAGAGCCATTATACAAAGCCCTCGGCCGAGGCAGGAGATTTACTGGTAGGTATTCCAGTGGTATCTCAGGGTGTTCTGGGCTTCACTCTGACACAACTTGTACCGCTTTTGGGGGTCTGACTTTTACCAACCCCCTAGGCCCGCCATGCGATACTCATAGACGAACGGATCGGACTGTACGGATATTGTCACTGACAGGCTCAGTAGGGTGTCAGGATGAGTTCGCTCATCGACGTCACTTTTGGTCAATAGCTGGTAGCCCGTCACGTATGGTTAATACCTCTGACGTGCTAGTGGTTAGATCCACAGCCATAGTATTGACGAGTCTTTAGAGTCCACCACACACAGTTACTCAAGTTTCGGGCGAAACGCTGTAGAGGCCGTATGGAGATATGGCAGGGTTCGATCAGATACGTGCGGTATTGCACGGATCATAATTGGACGGTTTTTACTAGTCGGCTTTGGCTTAAGCCGGATCCTAGTATTAGACAGTGTAGATTTTGTCTCTTTGCATTTGTGTTCAGTGGGAATACAAATGCGGGCATGTATATGTAGTCGTGGGGTTTTCCTGTAATTTATTACGGGATCAGTTTTCTGAAGTTGCCAGTTTGCATTCCGTTCCGGCCGGTTTTCCTTTGTTCCTTCCCTGCCGGACTTTCTGATGGAGGGGCTTATTTGCAGTTTTGCAAATTAGCATTTATGGAGGGGGTTGTTTGTAAATGTGGCTTCATAATCATGAGATTCTTTTTGAATCAACTTTTTGCATTAAATGAGATTAGAATGGATTAGAAGTTGATGTGAGGCTTGCTTTTGGATGTGGTCACCCTTTGGCTTCTACTACACTCACCTCCCTTCTTGCTTTAGTTTTTTTTCCTCTCCTCATTTTTCTTATAGGGGGCCGGCCACATATTAGAGGAGAGAAGAGAGAGTTCATTTTTGATGAGGGAATTATTCATATCTCATTTGCATGTTTTCTAAATTCTCAACCTCTCTCCAAAGTTCTTTCATTCTCTTCTCCATCAAAAGGCAACTTCACCTTATTGAGACAAAGGTTTACTACACTAGTCTACAGCAAATCTTGGACGCGTCGGCTAGCCAACTTCGCGCCCGAGTTGCTTCGGTCTAGAGGTGGGAGCCCATAAAAGAACCCGGCGATGTGGTGCCCGTTTCGACGAGGAGGCGACGACCGGAGATTCCGCGAGGAGATTGGAGTGGAGACAAAGACCGAAGGACACGGATCGCTCGGTATATCTCTTCCCCATTCTCTTGATAGCTAGGATTAGGTTAATGGTTACGATCCGGGTTTATTGTCCGCGGTAGCGCCGTTTTAAAGTTAAGAAAATTTTTGATTCCACATTTTGGCCTCGAGTAGACGGCCGGGGCGCTGCCGTGGCACAACAACTAGATATGTCGACTCGGAAATGCGTTCGTTTTCTATTTACTTTTTGACTCGTATATCAATACATATCTTATCTTGTTGCGTTTACTATTTACCTTTCTGCTACGTTCATATTTCTCTCATTGCATTTTATATATATACATGTGCTTTCATTAGTTATTATGATCTCGCCTGCTAGGACACATGCACCATTACCGATGATGCGCATGTTACACTTACACAGATCTGCCGGCTCACACACACTCATCATCGGTAATTGCTATGCCACTTACACAGTAGAACTGCTATATCATTGTATTATTCTTAATTATAAAGTACATTCATTGTTCAATAGTATCACATGACATGCTTGCATGATATACTTGATATGCTCACATTACTGTTCTATATTTGCATATATCATACTTTATGGTTACATTCATTGAGATGTTGTTTTCATGAGATATCTGGATTTGAGAACTGCGGTTATATTTCAAAGGAAATTATGTATTGTTTTAAAAACCGGGTTTCTCTTGATATGATATTTCGTTTCCACCATGAGTTTTCTCGGTTCTGAGCTTGTTTTCGAGACCCGATTCGAGGAGGTGGACGAACCGTCTGCGGGTATATGGTGGACCCGGTACGGTACCCCGGGGCAAGAAAGGATTTTGTAGGGATGACGATGAGCCTGGCAGGGGATGTACTACCTACCGGTGGTAGTTGGGCTCGGCGGTTATCCGGAGAATACCAACCGGAGTTGTGAGATGAATATGAGGGCCGATCTGAGGATGCGGCATCTGAGACATGAGGATTTTCGTGTCGATGCTGGACACGAGTTTCATGATGTTTCGAGTGTCGGTGTTGGACACTCAGGTCCATGATGTTGATGTGTCGCTGATGGACACACGTGGATGATATCCACATGCATCCAGGCATATGATTTCATATGTTTGTTTTTACATGTCATTGGCATTGACTCTATTGTTGACATATATGCATACATGGTCATCCTAGATATCATAGTATTACCTTCATGTTATAGTAGGACCTAAAGATCGCTGTTTATTTGATTTCTATCTGCTGATATTTTCTACACACGAGTTGGCAACTCATCCCCGTTGTGCCACAGTTTCTTGCAGGTTTGACCGCACGGGTTTTCGTAGCGGCTTTACTGGCACACTGCTTTTCTTACGGGTGACTGCTTTGGTAGTTTGGGTTCACTTGCATCGTGACCATCGTTGTACTTATACATTTATTTTAGTTGTATCTAGTTAAAGGCTACATCAACCAGACCCTGTATATTCGTAGTCTCAGAACCTTTATTGTATATTCTTTCAGACTTAGAGTTACGACCATGTATTTATTCTTGTTTTGGTTTCTTTGATTTATTTCTGTGTTCTTACCCTCACCTTAGGCGTTGTATATTTATTTCATTGCGTGGTTGTTTCCGCCAATTGGCGAAGAGCTAGCTCTCGCTTGGGAATGCCTATTATTATTACCGCTTGTTTTGTTTTCGGGTTAAAATATACAAAGGAGGTGCTGCCTAAATTTCAAATGACGAAAAATGTTTTCAAGATAGTTACAAAACATTGTATTTCATATGATATTACTTATGTTTTAAAGAAAGAACTTGATTTCACTAAAACTGTATTTCAAAACTTCACATCCACTATTTTTCCCTAAAAAGGTTTAGATTTCTGGGCTTTTGGCTTACTTGAATTAGGTGGGGTCATAGAGACTTCACATGATTCAAGTGCCAGTCACGTGCCTTTTCCCGGATTGTAATAAAGTTGGTATCAGTGCGTTAGGTTTAACCTTGGTTCGAGACTAGGTTTGATTATGCGGAGTCTAGGGCGTACATATTTCGGAACCTAGGCTTGACCTTATGGAACTTAGACTTGGCCAAGGGGGTATTAGACCCGAACTTTCATCGCGTAGGTTGACCTTGGTTGATAGAGTGGGTAACTTAAGTAGAGTGACGTACCGTGTGTATGTTCCGCGGCATACTTACGATATGCTGCTTCGCTTAAGTAGCCTTAGGATGTACATTTCTTGTGCACTGTATTTCTATTCGTTCCTATGATCTATCTTCATCGATACCTGCTTATGGTTTCTGTCAACAGGGAGATGAGCACACAGAGAGCTGCTGCTGGAGTTGCGGTCAGAGCGAGCTCGTCATGGACGAGGGCTGACCATGATGTTTTCTGGTGGCATATGAACGTATCGGTATAGTGTTTGTGTTGAGATCTCTCGTTTGAGGCGAGTGTTCGGATTTGCACCGGATGATCAGGCCATTGATAAAGGCTGCCAGATTGAGAGGACTGTTAATGTACAGCCTACCCCAGAGGTCGCAATGTTGTCTACCGTGCAGACAGATGACCCAGTTGTTGCTGAGATTGATGGGATGTCGCCTCTAGAGTTTATGAGCTGAAACCGTTGAAACTTTCAGATAGAGATGTGACAAAAGACCGTTAGTTCATCTTGAATAGAGGGACTGAGATTATTTGTCTGATTTGATGCGTTGACGAAGGCTCAGTTGAGTTGAGGAATTCCAGTTTGAAGGATCTTACTCAGATCTAGAGTAAATCGAGCAGAGAGGACATTGTTCGTTGGATGCTCCGATGTGAGATCAGTAAGTTGACCAGCTTCGGACAGAAGGACCTCACCCAGGCGCGTTGTGAGTGGATCGAGAACGAACGAATGAATCGTATTTCTCCGATAATTGGGACGAGTTCCCGAGGACGTGTTCGGCTATATATCTTCCACAGAGTGGTGAAGATACCCGGGTTCGTAATCTCAAGTCAGTGTGAGAGACTCCGGATTGACTGTAGCCGAGAACGAATTGCAGTAGTTAGTCAACAAGTTATAACATCGAAGTGGACGATAATGAAGACGGGTGAAACAATAGGTTCGCGAAAGATATTAACGAGCTGTTATTACTCTCCGTTGATCCCAGAGGATTGATATGTATTCAGAGGCGTTGGATACGACCAAATTCCAGAAGAAAGTCGTGTTGAGGACGCAGCTGTCAGGATATGAGAAAAAGGATTAAGTAAAAAGTGTCTCCATATAGTTCAACATAGGTGGGATCGGAAGAGACCTTAAGTAAGTTCTTTCCAGAATACCGCAGCGATAAAGATTTGCATGCAGGATTGGTTGTATCGCGCGTATTCAGCGGGCCAGATGTCGCCACCAGTAACATGATGCTTTACGAGTGGTCATGTTAATTAGCCAAGAGAGGATCAGCGGAGTGCCGGAGCGGAACTGTTCCGTTATTATACCCAACCGGGACGACGAGCAGAAAGATGGTGGGATTGGTAATTCACAAGAGAAAATAAGGACCCAAAGACAGAGGACGCCAGACCGTAAGCAGGAGGCTAGCGGATATTCTTGCTCTGCCAGCTTTGAGCGCACCGACATTTTTTCGACATTGAAGGAGGTGTACCTCAATGTCATTTATTGCGATTTGCGTTTGTGATCAGAATATCACACTTTTATCGTTTGGATTTGAGTTTCGATGATTGAGTTTCATGATATTTGTTTTCGTGCACCATGGCTGCACCTACTAGATATTTTCATTTGTGCCTTGGCTGCACATATTTATGATTCTGTGGATTTCGATACTGTCGATTTGTTCTTGTGCATATTGTACGCACTCGATTTGATTTTTGCACTCGGTATAGCTCACATGTGCTTGCAGTGCATTGATACGTGTTTTATGCACACAGTTGCACACATTTATGATTTTATACATCTTGGCACGCTCGGTGTTGTTTTTGTACGCATTTGAGATATTGATGAGTTTTCGAGCACCTAGTGCACCAGATTTATATTTTCATGCATTTACTGCACTAGATATTTTTGTGCGGACTTGACGCACTTGATTTAGATGTTTCGCGCACACGGGGCGCATGTGATGAGATTTTGTGCACACTAGATGCACTTGATTGAGATTTTTATTCGTGTATATTAGTTGCACTTGATGGAGATTTTCGTGTACTTTAGATGCACTTGATGTTGTTGTCGTGCACACCCGTTACACTTAGTTTTGCTTTTGTGCATATTCGTGGCATTTGTATTTGGCTTTGATTTTCGTGCACACCAGACCCACGTGATATTGGATACGCCTTTTGAGGCTGATTTTACTTATGAGCATCATATTTTCATGATGGGTATTATATTATGTAGTAGCCGAGCATGACTGATCTGAGGACAGTACCTGAATACTTTTGCATGCATAAAAGTTACCAAGAGGTTTTCAAAAAGGAGCTATAGTCTCTCTATTTCCTACGTGTCCATGAGTGACACGAACTTTTACAAAGGAAAACCTTTTGGGATATTTCAAAATGGCGGGACGTATATTTTGAGCAAAACACACACACACACACACACACACACACACACACACATATATATATATATATATATATATATATATATATATTTCTTTACAAATGAGCGTCCGCCACTTGTGCCGTGAGTTACGCATCGCACGATGATTCAGAAAAGATTTTGCATGTGTTTATCCAGTTTTTAGAGGAATTTACAAGGATGCGTACTATATACGTATTATGATTTTGACTATAGTATATTTGGATTTTAGTAGTGGATTTTGAGATTTGTATTTCCACTAAAACTCCAGTGATTGCGTGACCTTGACGGAGTTTGATTTTGAGTTTCTCAATCATTTTCATGCGCACTCGATGCGCTGTGGTATTTCTGTGTATTCCGTGATTTCGGAGACCCGTTGATTTGAACTATTTATTGAAATGTTTTAGTATTTGGGGGTTTAAATTTAAATTCGGAGACCAAATTTATTTAAGAGGGGAAGATTGTAACATTTCAGAAATATAAAATATTATTTTTAGAATTTAAATCTTAAAATAATATATTTCACAAAAACTGTTCGATTTGCGAATTAGGGTTTTCACAAAATGGTATAATTATATACCAATATTTAGAAAATAATTAGAGATTAAAATGATTTAACTATTAAAAAGGTATTTATCGGATTTGAGCATTTTATAATTAATTATATGCAAGTTTAAATTAAACTTGATTAGTGCACTACTAATCATGATTAAGCCAAATTCGTATTTTTAATTAGCCATGGCTAGTGCATCATGACATGTTGCATTTTGTTGCATGTTTGTTTGATTTGTATCTGTGGTATTGGTTTTTTTTAGATGAGAAAAGAAAAGGAGAAGACATGGTTGATGAGAGAGGGGGGGATGTTCATACCAGAATATTGCATTTTATACCGTCCATTCTTACGCTCGTTTGTTTATAGGCAGGTGCTTTTGATCAGTGTTTGCTACATATTTGTAGAATACAGGTTCTCGGCTCTGAACAGTGAAATTGATGGAAAAGTACGACAAATTCCGGATTACTGCCAATCACAGATAAAACACGGGTCTCCACTCTCTCCCCGTATGTTGCCACACACTAATTTAAGGGACAAAATAGCAAATCGATGTCATTTTCGTGCGCAAAACTCAATGTCAACACAAGATCCAACATATCTACGCGGAGCTCGAGGAAATCATGGCAAAAGATCCACATCACATCACCTTTTGATCTACTGAAATTCTGGAAGAATTGTGAAGAGTTTCTGAGAAAAGTACTATACCACACCGAAGAGGACCACAAACCAGGAAAACCCACCAAATCGCATAGCCCAACTCCCTAATACGGCCGCGGTTCCGCGGCATAAGCGTGCTTAGGCCGCGGAACCGCGGCCATGTGGGCTCCGCACTCTGTCATCTTCTGGGGGCTTTTTTGTAACTTCCTATAGTGCCTGAATGTTGCCCTAGGTTCTCTGTTTCCTTCCTATAAATAGCCCAGAACTTGCCAAGCCTTGGATATTCATTCTTATGCCCACTTTTTATTAGTTTTTAGTTTACTTCTTCTTCTTCTTCATTCTTTCCTCCATGAAATTGTTGTGAGAGCTTTTGAGTGGATGTTAAATGAAGATGAGGGTTATTTTGAATCATTCTTTTTGCTTAGCTTCCCCCTTGAGCTCTCTACCTTAACTTGATCTTGCAACCTCTTAAGTGAGCTTGCAAGTTTAAGCTTTGGTCATTGATCTCAAGGGGTTGTATCATTTTGTTCTCTCTTTTGTGGTTCATTCTCCATGAGTTCTTTGCCTTTTCTTGATCTTGCAACCTCTTAATTGAGCTTGCAAGTTTAAGATTTGGTTATTGAACCCATGTCTTGTTTTGGGTTCTATGGTTCCTAGTTTCATTTCTTGCTCATTTACTTTCATGCACTTAAATTCTATGCACTTTTAATTACTTGCTTGTAATCTTTTCTTTTCTTTGTTTATCTTTTCTTTTGCTCTTTTTTTTGGTTCGTTTTGTGAATGTTTGTAATTGTTGTTGTTAAGAAGAAATACAATATTGTAAGTTAATGTTTCTTTGCTCATTTCCTTTTCCCGTTATTTTCCTTTGAACTCCGCCCAAACGTTACGCAAGCGCTCCGTTAGGCATCCTACCCTACCAAGGTAACGGTGATTCCTAACCGCGACCGGTTGCGTTCGGTTTGGCCGGAGGCGAAAGCAAGAGACAAGAACGGACGGACAAGGGTCAATAAGTCGGATTCCATGAATACCGTGCTTAAGTACCCTAATCCACGTTGTTGCCGATTGCTCTAGCTTCAATTGGTCAAGACTCGGCTCAAAGGTTTTGAGTGCGGATTTCTTTAGCTTACACTTTCGTATCTTTTTCTTAACAACTTTATACTTGCATATAACACTTAGGATAGAATTGAACAAACATATACACATTCTTTATTGACTCGTCTAAAACTCGAACGGACATACAACCATCTCCCTGTGGATCGACCCGTGCTCAACCGGCTAGCTGCGAAGCGACACCGTCCTGATCGCGGTTATAACTTTAGAACTTTGAACATCCGACACGCCAAAAGCGTGCGATCAGGGGACAACATAAAGGCATGGGCATGCGAGAGTATGAGAAAGGGAGGGCATGGCTCCTACATCTTTGACTTCTTCATTCATTCTCTTCATCTCATTCTCCTTTTCTTTCTTCTCCTCCTCCTTCACCCTCCTCTACCTCCATGAACCATCTCCAAAACCATCCCAAAACACCACCTCACCTTCATTAAAAATGCACACAAGCTTACCCTACACCCTATAATTGAATCAATTTCGGATTTTGACCACTTAGAACATCTAGGGTTTTTCTTGAGTTTCTTTCAAGAGGTATAACTTTCATCTTTCATCTTGTAATTTGTTTCATAACCTTCTAGTTCAGTATAAAGTTCGTTTTAGTGTCGGGTGGTGATCTTAGAATTTTCTAGATTCATGTTTAGTGGGAGACTTGACTTGTAAAATGGCTATTGCGGTTTAGTGAGTGTTTACAAACCCTTAACGATGATATTCTGGACAACCAGAAGACTAGAACCCAAAACCAAGAACTTAGAATTTTCCCGACATCGAATATTTGATAGTTTGTGATGTTATATTGGAATCTGGGATGACCCGAGACCACCATAAACTAAGTTCCCATGACATAGCTGCCGAGTTCGCTTAGCACCCCGACGGGTTTTGATGATGCTCATAATCGGGAACTCCCCAGATCATGACACGTGACAGATGACGTGTCCCGAAGCACACGGAAACAGGGCATGGACCAAGCATTGGAGGCATCCCCCGGGCTATCGTCCCACTACTTGGACCCGACCTCCGAGGATGCCCTGAACATTCGTACGCTCGCCATGTAAACGGCCATCGGCTCGCCTCCGAGCCCTCCTACAAGCCGAGCTCCTCGGCCCTTCGCCTCCGAGCTATCATGAAACCAAACTAGCTCGGCCTCCCGCCCTCTTTTTGGCCTCTCACCGAGCTAGGCTTCTTCGGTTCTATCAGGCGACCTAGAACGCGGGTCACCGGCGCATCCGCCACGGCTCCGCGAATCTCGCCACACGCGAGATATCCGCCGCCCCACAATCCCGCATTCCACGCCGTCGCATCCCCCCATTAATGGGCGTATCTCATCATTAATAGAGGATCCCGCCATTCATGTAGGCGTAACGCCAGGGGCATAACGGCCGGCGAGGATCTCGTGCCACCTAGCCCATGGAAGAAGCTATATAAACCCTCTCTCAAATGACTCAGGTAAGGCAATTTTACCCCAATAGACCGCTACTCTGCTCAAATACCTCGACTAACTTAATTATCGGAGGGTCCACGGTGGTACAACCACCCCGGGACTTCTTTGCAGATAGCTCAGCTTCATTCCAAATCAAGCTCACTGAGATCCACATGCTTCAGGAGGCAACCCTCAAACCCAATCTCAGTCATTCATCAACGCTCGCGACAGATCGACGGAAGACAACATCTGAAGGAGATTCAGACCTCCATCAGTTGGTGCCGTCTGTAGGAATCTCGAAAATTCCACTCATCGAAAGTTGATCTTCTGATCTCGAACTGATGGCGAGTGATCATCGTAACGATCCCAGCACAAGCCGCCGTCCTCCCTACAACGGAGGTGCAGACAGATCCTCTCCTCCCCCTAATGCCGTTCACACCTTGTCTACATGGATCGACAGGCTCGCGTCCATCGTGGATACCCTTGTCCGTGTCTAAACAGCAGGACAAGCCCCCCAGGTTGCCATTCCCCCACCTCAGGATCAAGACCTCCACAGAGGGGGAGATGACACTGCCCACGCTGGCACAACTGAACAGCGTCTCGCTATCTCGGGCGGCCACAGATCCCCTACGGCAACTAATTCAATGTCCCGCTGTGCGCCTCACAGCTCCATGCCAGGATCTCGCGAAAGAGTGCCCCGCCCTGAGGCCCGTCACGCTTCTGTCCCTCCCGAGGAGGTATCAGTCAGCTCGCCTGCTCCCAGGCATGGCCGGCACCCTCTCCCTCGACGGGGTCGCGCGGACAACGCTCACAGCGATAAGTCACGAACAACCTCGCCAGGGGACCTGAGGAACCTCATAGAATGGAATCGGAGTCGCAGCCAGGCGCAGGCCGCCAGCGGAAGGGGCTATAACTCCGAATACGCCGAATCCTCGGGGTACCGCGACCACCTCGATGCCCTCGAAAAGAAGATCGATGGTATACATCGGGATAGTCGTCTTTCAAGCGAGGGGCCCAGGTATGCCGCCGACTCGCTTACAAAGCCCTTCACAGAAGAACTGCTCGATGTCCGTGTCTCCTCCAGAAACAAGCTTCTAAAGGTGTCCCTCTTTGACGGGAAGTCTGACCCGAAAAACCACCTGGACGCATTCACGGCAGGCATGAGATTCCAGGACAACTCTGATGCCGCCCAATGCCGAGCGTTCCCTGCCACTCTCATCCGTTCCAGACGAGATTGATTCCGAGGACTCACGCCACGCTCCATCTCTACCTTTGATGAGCAGGCCGCCCAGTTCCTCGGGCATTTCGTCGACAACAGACGGCAGAAGCGGAACGTCGATTACCTCTTCACTATAAAGAGCGGGGACAAGGAATCCTTCAAAGGATACATCACTCGCTTCTACAACAATCTTCTTGAGGTTCCAAAGCACAGGGCCGAGACTGTCATCACGTCCCTTAGGTCGGGTCTTAGGCACAAGGAGTGGCTCCGCTCCTTTGCATTAACGCAGCCTAAGACCATGGCCGAGGTAAAAGCCTTGACCGAGCGATAAATCCAGCTCGAGTTCGAGGTAAATGGAAACCTACCCCCGAGCGACCAGGCCGATCAAAAGAAAAGGGGTAGAGAAGATAAGAAGAAGGTTGACCGGCCAAAGCCATACTCCCCGAAGTTCCAGGAGTATACTCCGCTCAACATCTCCCAGACTGAGCTATTGGAGGAGGCAAAGGGCGAGAGATTTTTCAAGCTCCCTCCGGTCACTAATAGAGCGGCCAAACGGACACGAGGCCCTTACTGTGCCTTCCACAGGTCACAGGGACACCCCACCGAGAACTGCAAACAGCTCCGCAACTACATCGAGGAGTTGATTCACTCGGGGCACCTGACAAAGTACTTGCGAGAAAAGAGACAAGCAGACCGGGAATAAGAGAACCATCCCCCTCTCGGAGAATTAACGATCGGCCAAATAATGGTCGTATCAACGGGGAGTGTGCCTGGAGCCGGCGAGATTCGACGCCTCCTACCGGTCGAGGGGACTAGCAGCCAGCCGCGGAAGAAAAGCAAAGTAGCCTCACAACGACCCCATTGTGATTACAGCACGGGTCCATCGCTACGATGTTCAAAGGATACTGGTCTACTCGGGAAGCTCGGCGGACATCCTTTTCTACGATTGCATTTTACGTATGGGGCTCAGCCCATCGGACCTCAGGCCAACCGCCCACATTCTGTCAGGGTTTACTAACCACTCCATCCCGGCAGAGGGAGTGGTCACCCTCCTCCTTAACATCGGGGAGGCGGGCCGTACGAGAACCGTACCAGTGGAGTTCATCGTCGCTAGAATTCCATCGACCTAGAATATCCTCCTGGGATGCCCGACGCTAAACTCCTTTCGGGCCCAAATCTCGACCTACCACCTCGCGATCAAGTTTCCACTCGATCAAGGGGAAATATGTCGGGCCTACGGGAACCAGCAAACTGCAAAGATTTGCTTCACGGCGACATCTACGCCCGAGGAACGAAGCGACGATCTTGAAAGTGCGGGTGATTTCCAGGGGTCCTTGGATACTCAGGACGAACAAAAAGAAATCCGAGGGACCCCGGTGGAGGCGCTAACAGAGGTCCCCCTCATCGAGGGGGACAATGAACAAACTGTCCATATCGGGTTACTCTTAACGGGAGTCCGGCGCGACGACTTGATACACTTCCTCAGAGGAAACACAGACGTGTTCGCTTGGGCACCCGCCGACATGCCCAGGATCGACCCTAAAGTAATCACACGTAAGCTCGGGGTCGACCCGACGGTCCGACCCGTCAGGCAGAAGAAACGAAGCTTCGCTCCGATCAAACAAAAGGCGATCGAGGATGAAGTTGACAGGTTACTTGCAGCCAACTTCATTCAAAACGTGGCCAACTCAGAATGGCTGGCAAATGTGGTCATGGTTAAAAAGACAAGCGGGAAGTGGCGCATGTGCGTCGACTTCACAGATCTCAACAAGGCCTTCCCGAAAGACAACTATCCCCTCACTCGGATAGATCAGCTTGTTGACAGCTCGGCAGGCCTTGAATTACTCAGTTTCATGGATGCTTTCTCCGGCTACAACCAGATCCCTATGAACCGGCAGACGAAGAGCTTACCGCATTCTCAACGGACCGGGGGGTATACTGCTATAAAGTGATGCCCTTCGGCCTCAAAAACGCCGGAGCTACATACCAGCGCTTAGTCAACAGGATGTTCAAACCACAGATCGGGAGGAACATGAAGGTTTACGTCGACGACATGCTCTTTAAGTCGACCTCGTCAGATGAGCACGCCAAAGATCTTGGCGAGACTTTCGACATCTTTCGCAAATACAAAATGAAGATGAATCCCGCCAAGTGCACGTTCGGGGTTGTTCCCCTCCGAACACGGAGACGCGACCGCGTAGGTCCGTCTTGCATGAAATTCGGGGCAGATAATAATTGGTGCTATCCGTCCACCTCTCCGAAGATGCCAAGTTGATTTATGGGACCATGTATCGAAGGTTTAAACGGATGCGGCCGATGTAGCAGACTTCGTCAGATCCCCCCTCGTCTGAGGGGTTTTTGATTGTGGGGGCGCTCTTCCCTGCAGGCGCAAGCCCCTGCAGTTAATTACGCTACCGCATCGCGGTAACAACTTTCTCCTTCTCCAGATGGTCACTTTGTATCGTGGGTGTTTGTTTTGTTTGTGGTTGCCCTTGGATTGTATACGAAGACTAAGTTATGTTGTCGCCCGTAGGGCGTGGACTAGTCCAAATCCGCATCTTTCTTAGATTTGGGTTTGGGGGTTTGGGTTTAAGGATACGTTAGTCTCATTTGAGACTAAGATCAACTTAAACGTTTGTTAAGGATACATTAGTCTAATTTAGACTAAGATCAACTTAACGGGATCGTTTGGATCCAACAAAAGAGCAGTTCGGCTCTATTGTTTAGTTTAATGACGTTGCGGTTGATAATTAGTTTAAGGACATTGCGGTCCATTGTTAGTTTTAAGACATCGCGGTCGAGGTTAAGGACATCATTGTCCGTGAGTTTAAGGACCCCACAGTCCGATGTTAGTTTTAAGACATCACGGTCGAGGTTAAGGACATCATAGTCCGTGAGTTTAAGGACCCTACAGTCCGATGTTAGTTTTAAGACATCACGGTCGAGGTTAAGGACATCATAGTCCACGAGTTTAAGGATCCCACAGTCCGTAGTAATGTGTGGTTGTCGGGACCCGCCACCTCTCTGACGACGTTGATGAATTACAACGACAAATATCAAAGGAGTGAAGAGATGTACCCTCGAACCGGGTGTAAATTGATTGGAAGAGCAGATGAGCTCAGTTCAATTTAAATTGAGGACTTATGGCCAGAATTGGGCTATGTCCAGTTAAAAATGTTTAACATTTTACTTTTGTTCTGCCTGTTAGGCCTTTGTTTGGGCTCTGCCCTTTTTAATAATGCCAAGCATTGGGCTTTGACATTTTTTGTCTTATATTGAATGCATAGCATTTATCAGAACAAAGTATGTTCTGACAGCGTGCCACGTGGCACACTAGGCGCTTTGCGCCAGTCAAAGAGCGCATTGCGCTTCTGTCGGTTAGCGCACACGAGGAGGACACGTGTCGCGCTTAGCGCTAAGCGCTAGTTTGTTAGCGCACCGCGCTTTTAATTTATGAGCGCGCTGCACTAGTTTATGGGTACGCCAGTGAGTGACACGTGGCGCGCTTGGCGCTGAGCGCCAACCCAAGAACGTAGTGCGCTGTTTTTAGGAGCGCAAAGCGCAGATTGTGTCTATGGTTGACACGTGGCACGTTTTGGCGCTGAGCGCCAGTCCAAGGAGCGCAAAAGCGCAGTTCATGAGTGCAAAGCACTTTTCAATAGCGCAAAACGCATCTTGATCAATTTTAAGATTAAAGAACAAATTTATGTTCTTTTAAAGGAGACTTTGCCTCAATATTCAAGAACAAAAGTTCTTATTTATAAAAAGGGCTCTGCCTTTATAGATCAAAAGATCTGTGAATGAAATAAAATACTTCTTTTATATTTTTATGATTAGATCTTTTGATCTTTTCTTTTTAATCAAAGACCTTGGTCTTTGATATAGATCTAAGATCTTTTTAGAAGATGTTTCTTCTTTTTACGAGATGATTTCATCTCTGTTGTTCAAGAATTAATTCTTTACCTTTAAAGATGAAGAAATGATCTTCTTTCTTCTAAAGGCTTGCCTTTCTTTCTCTTTGAGTTTTTCTCCAAGTTTGCAGAGAGTTTTTTTCTATCTGAGACTTGAAGTCTTTGGGCCTTTATATAGGGCCAATTGATTTGTTAAATCAGTTTAAGAGATCTTTCTTTGATTGATTTAGGAATATTTCCCACCGTTGGATCTTTGATCCTGAGGTTTCTGTTTTACATAAGATAATCTTCTTGTTTTAATAAGATTGAAAAATCTTTCCATAACAGAATTTTAATTCTGATTAATTAATAATTTATTATTATCAGATCTTTTGATCTAACGGTGGGGAATTCTTTTAATTCCAGCGCTGGCACATTTTGCGTTAGCACACCTACGTTCGATACGTGGCGCGCAGCGCGGAGCGCACCTACGTTCGACACGTGGCGCGCAGCTCAGGACAACTGCGCTAGCGCACATGTGTTGGACACGTGGCGTGCAGCGCAGAGCGCAGCGCAACTGCGCTAGTGCACCTTGTTTGACACGTGGCGCGCAGCGCAAAGCATCTGAAGCATTGCTTCAATTTAATTTTGAGTTTTAAAGCAGAGCTTTGCTCTGATTGGGGTACGCTGCCTCGGGCGCAGCGCACTTGGCGCCAGCGCGTCTGCTTTTGACACGTGGCACGAGTGCGCAGCGCACGGGATCAGAAGCGTTGCTTCAATTTTTGAATTTTGAAATTCAAAACAGAGCTTTGCTCTGATTGGGGGAAACAAATGCCCCCCCACCGTTGCGCTCACGTGGCGCACACGTGAGTGCAGCGGTGGCAACATCTGAGCCTTTGGATCAACTCAAAAGTTGAGGAGGCGGTTCAGCGCCTATAAATATGACCTTTGGTCCTCTAGATGATTATCATCTTCTTTGAGAATTTTGTTCAGAGCACAGCTCTTCTTCTTAAGAATTTTTAAGGACAGAACTTTGTCGGATTAGGTAAAAGATTAAATCTTTTTGAGACATCTTTTAGGGTTTCACCCATCAATAGTGCTTTGCTCTTCATAGATCTTTGATCTAAAGAAAATCCTTTTTATGGTTTTACTAATAGAGCTTTTCTCTCTTGGAATCATAGATCTAAAAGGATCTTGCTTATGATTTCTTAATCCATTAATGGAGCTTTGCTCCTTTCAGATCATATAGAAGAACTCTTAAGAGTTTTTTTTATGGATCTTGAAGATTAAAAAAAAATGGAATTTTATTTTCCGATGAATTATATCGTCTTCTCAGAGCAAGGCTCTCAGTGTTCTCGGGGAATTTCTTTAAATTCCCTTCATAATTGATTTCGACACGTGTCACTCCTGTCTGCAGAGCATTGCTCTCAAGGAGTTTAACTTCCTGTGCCTGTTTTTTAATAAGAATTTGCTTAATCAATCTGTCCGCTATTTTTTGTTGATTTTCTTTTTTCAGGAATAATGGACGCTCATATGTATGATCTCGACGAGATTATCTCTTACGGAGACATCCGCTCACTCGGCCATTCTCAGAATCGAGATTTCATAAACGCCGAGTGTGCCGAAATCATGAGTCGCTTCGACGCATATGATGGTAGACTACTTCCTCGACGTTCCTCTCTCTTGAAGCTTATCGTGGGAGCAATCTGGGAAGCGCTTCCCTTGTTCTGTACTGGTGTGCCACTTGGGGCGTTGGATGCCGCCGAGGATAAGGTGCACTCGGTGTATCTGATGAGCCTAATCTCAAAGAGAAGGCGAGATAACCTTATCGATCTCCTGCATCAAGATTTTCAACAGTCTGCAATACTTGCTGCCTATCGGAGGGAGGAGGACATCCGTGAGGATCCCGACGCTTGTGATCGCGAAAGAAAGCATACCAGGATGGTTCGAAAGGCCTGGAAGATTCTGGACAAGGTCACTTTTGAATTCCTCAATCCATGCCCTGGGTCTGAGGTTTTGCCATTGTAACCATCTCGATAATGTTTTTGTTTACTGGTTTTATAATTGTAAGAACTTTTTCGCAGTATGAATGGCAATTTTTTTATTTCAGCGTGTTTTATTTTATGTATTAAATCTTTCGTACATGCCTGAATGAGTATGCCTCGGACGCTTAATTAAATACAAATCAGATATTCTTTCTGTCGCTTTCTTCTCCTTGCCGTGTTGTTGCCATGTGATTTTAGCAAGTACAGTCTGTAGGTAGCATATAGCTGTTAATCTTGTGCTCTTTGTAAGGTGGTGATGGCTTAGAAAACAGGGTCATGGTCTGTCACCTAAGACTTTTCAACTTTATGAGCCGTGAGGGTCTCATAAAGAATTTTCTCCCTACCGGTCGAGAGGATCCCGTAGGTGTAATTTCTCCTTAAGAATCGTGAGGATTCTTAAGTGCGTTTTCTCTTGACAGTCGTAAGGATCTCACAAGAGAATTTACTCCCTAACGAGTCGTGAGGACCCGCAAGTGATGGGTGAAGTTGTCCTTATCCGCATTTCACGGAGTCAGGGTTGCTCTGGATGCTTCCCACGGGTTCACTGCCGTGTTTGGCGAGGACCAGGCTTCGCTCTGGACGTTTTCCAGGATACCGTAGTTTAAAGACGCCGCGGTCGAGGTTAAGGACATCATAGTCCGTGGATTTAAGGACTCCACAGTCCGTCGTTAGTTTTAAGACATCACGGTCGAGGTTAAGGACATCATAATCCATAAGGTTATGGACCTCATAGTCCAATGTTAGTTTTAAGACATCACGGTCGAGGTTAAGGACATCATAGTCCGTGGATTTAAGGACTCCACAGTCCAATGTTAGTTTTAAGACATTACGGTCGAGGTTAAGGACATCATAGTCCATGGGTTTAAGGACCCCACAGTCCGTGAAATGTGTGGTTGTTGGGACCCGTCACCTCTTTGAAGACGTTGAGGAATTACAACGACAAATATCAAAGGAGTGAATAGATGTACCCTTGAACCAAGGTAAAATTAGTTTAAGGACGTTACGGTCCATTGTTAGTTTTAAGACATCACGGTCGAGGTTAAGGACATCATAGTCCGTGAGTTTAAGGACTTCACAGTCCGATGTTAGTTTTAAGACATCACGGTCGA
Organism: Agapanthus africanus; assembly: GCA_030015575.1. Taxonomy (NCBI): domain Eukaryota; kingdom Viridiplantae; phylum Streptophyta; class Magnoliopsida; order Asparagales; family Amaryllidaceae; genus Agapanthus; species Agapanthus africanus. The sequence goes on along the minus strand of JASDDO010000026.1, from coordinate 84,124,681 downwards.
GGTTAAGGACATCATAGTCCGTGGATTTAAGGACTCCACAGTCCGATGTTTGCTCTGGATGCTTCCCACGGGTTCACTGCCGTGTTTGGCGAGGACCGGGCTCCGCTCTGGATGCTTCACACGGGGTCATTACCATGCTCTGCGAGGATCAGGATCTGCTCTGGACGTTTTCTACGGGGTCAGAAGTGACATAATCCGCATTCCACGTAGCCAGGAATTTTGCTCTAGATGCTTCCCACGGGTTCACTGCCGTGTTCGGCGAGGACTAGGCTCCGCTCAGGATGCTTCACACGGGGTCATTGCCGTGCTCTGCGAGGACCAGGATCTGCTCTGGACTTTTTCCATAGGGTTAGAAGTGACATAATCCGCGTTCCATGTAGCCAGGAATTTTGCTCTGGATGCTTCCCACGGGTTCACTGCCGTGTTCTGCGAGGACCAGGCTCCGCTCTGGATGCTTCACACGGGTTCACTGCCGTGCTCTGCGAAGACCAGGATCCGCTCTGGACGTTTTCCACGGTGTCAGAAGTGACATAATCTGCGTTCCACGTAGCCAGGAATTTTGCTCTGAATGCTTCCCACGGGTTCACTGCCGTGCTCGGCGAGGACCAGGCTCCGCTCTGGATGCTTCACACGGGTTCACTGTCGTGCTCTGCGAGGACCAAGATCCGCTCTGGACGTTTTCCACGGGGTCAGAAGTGACATAATCCGCGTTCCACGTAGCCAGGAATTTTGCTCTGGATGCTTCCCACGGGTTCACTGCCGTGTACGGCGAGGACCAGGCTCCGCTCTGGATTCTTCACACGGGTTCACTGCCGTGCTCTGCGAGGACTAGGATCCGCTTTGGACGTTTTCCACTGGGTCAGAAATGACATAATCCGCGTTCCACGTAGCCAGGAAGGGTTGACTTTATCCGCATTTCACGGAGTCAGGGTTTGACTCTCGGTTATCTGTGTACCGCCGAGTCATGGAACTGGGAGTTGCCGCTGTTCCGCTTTGCTTGACGTTGTGTGTGTTGTAATGATACGAATGTTGAGATGATCTCTAGGCTGTCTATGAACCATTGAGATTTGGTCTCTCCTTCTGATGAAGCTTGGGGAGGAAGGGTGTGATTCCTTCTTTGTTTGCGCCCCTGGATTGTATACAGGGATTGACATGATATCACATGTAGGGCATAAATTTCATTCATTCATTTTTTTATTTCATTCCGCGATGCTCTATCATTTCAGCTTTTATATCGCGAAGGTCGCGATTGCCCCATCATTTCGGCTATTTTTCGCGGTGCCCAATCATTTCGGCTATTTGTTTTATTTTTACTCGCTGCATTTTATTGCGAGTTGCCCAATCATTTCGGCTATTTTGCATGCATATATTTTTACTTGCTGATTTTGTCTGCAAGTTGCCCCATTATTTCGGCTATTTCGTATGCATGTGTGGCTCGCTAGCTTTTTTGCCGCAAGCTTGGGATTAGACACCGATTTCGGCATCAGCACCGCTACAACTAGGATATTGCCAGGGCCGAATCATCATTTGCCTCTGTCGATGTTGAACAAAGGTGGCCTAGTAGACAGGGTTAGGATCCCGTCGACTAAGGCTTTTGACTTCATGAGCCGTAAGGGTCTCATAAAGGTATTTCTCCCTGCGAGTCGTGAGGATCTCGTAGGTGCGTTTTCTCCTTAAGAATCGTGTGTATCCCTAAGTGCATGTTCTCTTATAAGTCGTAAGGATCTTACAAGAGTGTTTTCTCCTTATGAGTCTAAAGGACTTATAAGGGCAGTTCACCGTGCGAACATATCCCTAGTCACGGATGGGACTGTGTTAGGGAAATGTTTATTCGTGCCCGTGGATTGTATACAAGGGTCAACATTGAGCTGCTTGTAGGGCAGTACGAAGGTTGTGGGGGCTGCTTAAGGACAGGTTCAGATCCCTGTAGCTTAAGACTTTCAAATCTTATGAGCCGTGAGGGTCCCATAAAAGGGTTCTCCTTACGAGTCGTGAGGATCTTGCAAGTGTGTTTCTCCTTAGGATTCATGGGGATCCCTAAGTGTGTTGCTCCCTTATGAGTCGTAAGGATCTCACGCGGGTGGTTTCTCCTTACGAAGTCGAGAGGACCTTGCAAGTGTCTTTTAATAGGATTGCGCCCTTTCGGGTTTTCACAAAACTCGCCGGTAGCCCTGCTGTTTTTACTCACGGAGCCCTTTCGGGTTTTCATCCGTGCCCTTTTCGCTTATGGACGTACCATTTTCTTTTTCTTTTCTCTTTTTTTTTATTCTAACGAGCTTGCGCCCTTTCGGATTTTCACAAGACTCGCCGGTAGCCCTGCTGTTTTTACTCACGGAGTGCTTTCGGGTTTTCATCCGTGCCCACTTTGCTTATGGACGTACCGTTTTCTTTTTTCTTTTTTATTATTATTATTTTTTTTGTATCAGCTTTGGGATGCTGCAATCCACCGTAGTTTCTCGACATCTCGGTCAACAGCTAGTTTTAGGGCATAGTGGTCCGTCGTTAGTTTATGGACGTTTCGGTCCGCTGTTAGTTTAAGGACGTTTCGGTCCGTTGTAAAGTAAGCCGGTTACTGCTTATAGAGTTTGGGCTTAGGAAGATAGCGAACGGACATAGTCGTCGTCATCTATCATTGACCTAGGCCGTGACTCGTCAAGCGTAGTACTTCTTCAGGAAGCGACCGTTTATTGGCCTGAAAGGTCTCTCACCATGCATGTCCATGAGTAGATAGGCTCCACCCTGGTAGACCTTGTCTATGATATATGGGCCTTCATAGTTCGGCTCGAATTTTCCCCGCTTGGTGCGATTGGGGATCATAGGTCTTTTGACCACTAGCACGAGTTCGTCTTGGCGGAATGTCCTCGGCCTGGTCAATCTTTCATATGAGCGCGTCATCTTTGCTTTATAAGCTTCCAGATTTCGCTGCGCCAGGAGCCGGGTTTCATCAAGGGCATCGAGCTCCTCAAACCGAAGGTGAGCATTCTCTTCGTCCGTTAGCTCATAATGGACTGCCACTCGTAGAGAGGGTAACTCTATCTCGAGGGGGAGTACCGCTTCTGTACCGAATACCAACGCGTACGACGTTGTGTTCGTGGCCGTCTTGAACGCAGTTTGATATGCCCAGAGAGCTTCATGCAGTCTCTCGTGCCAGTCCTTCTTATTTCGGGACACCGTCTTTTTCACAATCTTTGTCAAGGTCTTGTTGAAAGCCTCAGCTAGACCGTTAGCTCGAGGATTATAGACTGATGAATATCTCCAGTCTATGTTATGTTGTTGTGCGAAGCGGCTGATTTTGTGGCTTCTGTAGGCTGGCCCGTTATCGGATATGATCTGTCTCGGAGTTCCAAACCGATAAATGACGTGCGTCTTGAAGAAATGGAGGATATTCTCCGTCTTCATTTCCCTCAGCGGTACTGCTTCTGCCCATTTGGAGAAGTAATCAGTTGTTGCCAAAATGAACCGATGTCCTCTGGACGATGCTGGTTCGATGGGGCCGATTATGTCAGTCCCCCGCATTTCGAACGGCCAGCTAGCCACTGTCGGATGTAATGGATTTGGATGTTGATGGATAAAGTCCTCATGGATCTGGCATGAGTGGCATTGCTTCGCATACTCAAGGCAGTCATGAATCATCGTGGGCCAATAATAACCCATCCGTTTGATCTTCAACTTCATCTTCGGCCCGGCTTGGTGAGAACCGCAGAGTCCATCATGAGTTTCTTGGACGACTCTTCTTGCTTCTTCAGGTCCCAGGCATCTCAGCCATAAAGAATCAAATGACCTCTTGTACAGAGTATCATTGACTAAAGCGAAAGACAGAGCTCGTTTCATAAGCTGATGTCTTGAGGACGCATCTTCAGGCGTTCGACGGGATTTGAAGTAGTCTATAAAGACTTCTCTCCAATCCTCAGCCTTTTCCTGGTCTTTTATTTGCAAAGCCATTTGCTCGTTCGCTCCCTTTTCTTTGGACGACTCCGGGGATATTTCTGCCGGTGCAAGAACCCGACGGCTTTGCACAACGATCCTTACATCGTCGAGGTTCTCGTCGGCCAGTTCTTTAGCGAGCTTGGCTAATGCATCCGCTTTGCTATTTTCCGCACGCGGTATGCTTTCCAAGGTGTAGGAAGGTATTTGGGTCAGGAGTCGCTGTACCCTCTCTCCGTACTTCACCAGTTCTGGTTTGCACGTTTGATAGTCGCTGTTTACTTGACTAACGACCAGTTGGGAGTCTCCGTATATAAGCAGGTTTTCGATTCCCATGTCGATGGCGATCTTGAGACCTGCTATCAAAGCTTCATACTCGGCTTCATTGTTTGTCCTCGGCTCTGTTAAGGAGAAGGCAAAGCGCATTATCCCTCCTTTTGGAGTTACAAAGATGAGGCCTACCCCTGATTTGATTATGGGGGTGCTTTGTTTGCGCTTTTTCATAGAGGACGCTCCATCGAAGTAAAGTTCCCATCGGGTATCACTTCCGTCGACCATGTCAAACGCGTGTTCGTCTGGCAGTTCGCAATTCAAGGGAGAATCGGCCGGTATCGGATGTTCGGCGAGGAAGTCAGCGATGGCCTGGCCTTTCACTGCCTTAAGAGGCTGATAAGTTATTGAGAACTCCATCAAGAGCAAGATCCATTTAGCGAGCCGCCCTGTCGATATGGCCTTTGACATCAGATATTTGAGAGGGTCCACCTTCAATATGAGACGGACTTCATGCGCCAATGCATAGTGCCGGAGTTTCGTTATCGCGAAGATCAGCTCCAGGCAGTGTTTTTCGATGGGAGAATAATTGCTTTCTGCCCCCAGGAGAACTCGACTCAAGTAATAGAGAGCTCTTTCTTTCCCTTGGTCGTTCTCTTGTGCCCATTATGCGCCTAAAGAACCTTCAAGGGCTGTTGTATAAAGAATAAGGGGCTTTCCCTTGACCGGAGCGGCCAGCACTGGCGGGTTCTGCAGATACTGCTTAATTTCGTCCAGTGCGCCTTGGCATTTGTGATCCCAGACACTTGCCGGAGAGATTGGCTATAAATCGCCGGATATACGCGAGCTTCCCTTGGAGAGACCGCAATTGTTTGAGAGTCCTTGGCGGAGGCATTTCCATGACCGCCTTGATCTTTAACGGATCTATCTCGATACCTCGGTGTCGGACGATGAATCCTAGGAATTTACCTGAGGACACCCCGAACGTGCATTTAAGAGGGTTCATCTTCAAGTTGTATTTACGAAGGCGTTGAAATACAGTCTTCAGATGCTCTAAATGCTCCTCGTATGATTTGCTCTTAACCACAAGGTCGTCGATATAGCATTCGACGACTTCATGTATGAAGTCATCAAAGATCTTCGTCATGGCCCTCTGATAGGTGACGCCGGCATTCTTTAGACCGAAGGGCATCACCTTGTAGCAAAATATTCCCAAAGGGGTCCGGAAAGCGGTATGCTTCTGGTCTTCAGGATGCATTTTTATCTGATTGTATTTCGACGAGCCATCCATGAAGGAGAAAACTTCGTGAGTGGACGTATTGTCTATCATTAGCTCGGTGACCGGTACTGGAAAGTCGTCTTTCGGGCAGGCCTTATTGAAATCCCGAAAGTCCACACATATACGCACTGTCCCATTTTTCTTCATCACCGGGATGATGTTGGCGATCCAGTCTGGATACTGAACTTCTTGGATGAAGCCAGAGTCAATCAGCTTCTTGACCTCGGCATTGATGCTCATCTCAAGCTCGAGCCGCATCCTCCTTGGTGCCAGTTTGATCGGCTTGACGTCCGGAGATATTGCCAATTTGTGTACAACAATCTCGGGATCTAGTCCTGGTATCTCGGTATAATTCCATGTGAAGTAATCTTTATGCTGCATGAGCACGTCCTTTAGTGTAGCCACCCTTTCTTCAGACAGCAGCTCACTGATGAATGTCGGTTGCGGGTCACTTGTCATCCCCAAATCAATTTTCTTGAGATCATCTGCAGTGGTATGTATTCCATCTTCCAACTCTTTCGGCGCTGGTGGAAACTCTGAGATCACCTCGTCATCATTGTTTTCGAAGCACCAGGGGAGATCATCCATACCCTCAGTGTCTTCTTCTAACAGCGTTATCATGTGACAGGTACGAGCTCGCTTTCAAGACAGATGTGGATCTGGTTCTACCCTCGTGGATTTAGGTTCATGCTTCTGTGGCGGGGTTACCTTCCAGCTGTTGGATAAAGTGAACCTGCCTTGCTGATGCTGATCTTCGACCCAGTTTTTGAAGGTGGAGCAGTCTTCAATAGGATGTCCTATTGCCCTATGATAGGAGCAATAGTCCGGATGAGAGACTTCGCCAGCTTGCTCGGGGTGTTTAGACCCCGAAAGTGTAATCATTTGATGTCTTATGGCAAGATCAAATATCTTTTTTGTCTTATCTTGAGGAAAAGAGTATGCTCGACCCATCTTCTTCATAAGGGACAAATCCGGACCGCTCGATTCCCGATCGCGTGACTTCTTGGTCCCGCTTTGTCGCCGTCGAACGTCTTTTCCGCTCTTTGACTTGTTTCTACCTATGCGTCGGGACTTTTGTACAACACTTTGACAGGGAGGGGCATTTTCATCTTTCACAGCTTGTTGAAGAAGGCGTTGTGTCCTGGCTTTCTCGTAGATGGCCATTTCGCGATTATGGTTGTCTCGAACTTTTTGACCAGCTTCCATTATAAGCTTGTCCATTTTCTCTTCGAACGACGGACTGGGCATTTTCACGTCGGGGGCTCTTTCTGGTTCAGGGTTAGCATTCTCCCATTGAGCATCTCCTTCTTCATCAAAGTCATGTATGACATAGCAGTCGCGGAGTAGCTCCCGTTTCTTGGACCGAACATATCCAAGACCGATCGCTTCCATTCTCCCGTTGGGCAACTTGCGCTGAGTTCCGGGAACGTTCCAGATCCTGTCATAGAACTTAGCTTTTCGAGCGGTTTGTTTGAAGGGTATCCCTTGGCGCTTCAATAGCCTTTTCAAGCCTTCTGTGTAATATCTAGGCAGATGGATGGGCTGGGGCCTGTCAAGTGTAGAATCCGCGCCATGCCAAACTTCTTTCTCCACTCTTGTTTCCATGGATCTGTAGAATAGGATTGCCCGTTCACCTTTTCGCCTGAGAGGGACGTAAAATGTTTGTAGCTCTTGCATGCTATAAGCTTCAAGTGCGTCGAGATCTTTGTAGTGCTCTCGCGGAATCATAGTAATTTGCAAACTCTGATTATCACCAGCGAATGCTTGTATTGGTGGCCGAGCGGAGAATCTAGCATGGACCTCATCTTCCGAGTCGCTGCCAAAGATTAACATAGGAGCGGACGGTCCCGGCTTGTTGTACTGGGGTGGACCTGAACAAACTATCTCTTCGTCTTTTCAGTATCACTCCCAAAGACCGGAATGGTGGTGATAGTTTTGTTCTCCGGTTTGTGACATCTCTCCGTGTCCTCAAAATCTGGTAAGAAGTATTTTGCATCTTCGTACTTTCGGACTTCGTTCACGGAGAATGGGTTCAACTCTCCCGTCACAGTGTACTCGAGGTCATCTTTAAAATACTTCATACACTGATGCTGTGTAGAATGAATAATGTTGTACTCGTGCAACCAGGGTCGGCCGAGCAAAGCGTTATAGCATGTCTTGGCGTCAATGACATGAAATTTAATATCCGTGACAAGTAACCCGAATCGTAATGTAAATATCACAGACCCGAGAGTCCGCGATGACAGGGAGTCAAAACCAGAGATGGTGATTTTATCACGAGCGAGATGCTGGACGCTCATGCAGATTTCCTTCAACGCTCGCACGTTGAGGAGATTAACGGAAGACCCATTGTCGACCAGGAGTTTGCCTATCATTATATCGTGGTAGTACCCTGAGACATAGAGGGGACGGTTGTGCTCGCACGTCCCAAAGAGGAGGTCTTCGTCGCTGAAGGTGATATCGGCTGTGTGTACTTTCTCCAGCTCGTCCTTCATCTTTTCTTCGGCGAGAAAAGCTTGGAATTGCTCTGTCTCTTGTAGCGCCTTGATCAATGAATCTCTCGCTTCTTTGGATAGTAGAAGGGCGTCGAGAACGCTGAGCTGCGAAGGTAACTTCCTCAAGTGTGCCAGAACGTTGTAGTCCACCTTACTTTTCTTTGGCGGGTCCTTGGCGGTCAGCTCTTTCATGACTTGGTCATCCAGGGCGATATCCTCAGAGACCTTTTCCTTTCCCTTATCTTTTCTACTTATGGGTCCAAGATTCTTTTCTGGGAGTGTGCGATTGCGCAGCTGAATGTTTTCACAGGTTTTCGGTTCCTCCTCCTTCCCCAAGGTGGATTCTTTAAAGAGAGGGCCAATAGCCATCTCTTCGTCAGAGTCGCTTCCGAAGGTGAGAACTTGCGATTCCCGGGTGTTGACCATGCGACAGTTACCGGTAGTTCTTTTATTCTCCTCGGTCGCACTTCTTTGCTCTTGACGAGTTTTGCGTTTCATCCTCTTAAAATGTTGCCGGTGAGCAACATATCCCTGCCACCATCTTTTAAAAGCATCGCATTCTTCGGTGGGGTGCGAGATCTTCCGATGATATGAGCAGTAGCTAGGATGCATCTCTGCTTCACCGGGAGTGTTTCCTTTGGAGGGTGGTAGCTTCATTCCCATTGATATGGCTTTAGCAAACCTTTTCCTCGTCTTGAACTTGTTTTTATCTGCGACGGATGTTCTTTGATTCGGTGGGAGTGTCTCGACTCTTTCATATAGTCGCCGGCGTTTGGCTCTTTCAAGTATGGTCATCTCACGCTCCCGATCGGCTTTACTTTTCAGATGAATCTCATTCAGGAAGGCGTCGATCATTTCGTCTGACGGCCATAGAAGTTCCGGTTCAGGACCTGCCCCCAGTCTCTCTGTGCAGGGAGCTTCTTCATTGTCTAGCGATGAATGAGATATCACATAGCAGCTTGCTATGTAATCCTCAGATTCATCCGACGAGTCTTCTCTATCATCTTCGTCCTCAAGGACGTGGCTGAGGAACTCTTGGAGCATGATTGGAGTCCGCGCCTTCTAGTTATACTCTTCCAGCGCGTCAATCTGTTTCTGTAGGTCCGTGCGCTTGTCGCCATGCTTCATGGGCTTCTTGGATTTCTTCTTCTTTTTCGAAGATTTCGGCGGCTGAGTGTGAGCACTTTGGCTATCACCACCAATCTTTGGAGTTGGGCGCGGCTTCAGCATCCCTTCGATAATCTGGGGTTCCAGCAGGTTCTTCCACCTGATCGCCGAGCATGTCTGGAGATCATTCAGCATCCTTTTGGTTTTGGCTGAAAGAGCCACCTCCCATGGAGCTTCTTCAACAAAAGAGCACGTTGCCCCCGGTGTGTCTGTCTTCTTAGGAGTGTGCGGTTGTGGTGGGTTTACTTTCCACTTCTCAGACAGCGCGAACTTGCCTTGTAAGTACTGATCCTCGATCCATCCCTTAAAGACGAAGCAATCTTCGATCGGATGGCTTACCGTTTGGTGATAAGGGCAATAATTGGGATTATTCACTTCGCTGGGTTGCGGTGGTCACCTCGGATTCGGCAAATTGATAAGCATGTTGCGCATTGCCAGCTCGAATGGTCTCTTCGTTTTATCCCGCGGGAATGAGTATGAGCGCTTCATTTTCTCATTGTAATAGCGTCGTCTCTCTTCCAGTTGATCCGCTAGCTTTGGGGCACTGGGCTGCTGTTGGGTGTTCGCGACGAAGATTGCCGTTCCTTTACCCTTTTCGTTCCGCGGTTCCGGCTTTGGGGGAGACGGTCTGTGACCCATCTGATCCATCTGGGCTAGCTTATCGATTAAAGCCTGGAACGTGGTCGGTTTGAAGAACATCATGAACTGTGAAATAGTTGCATGAGGGTCTAGGGTGCCCACGAACATGCCCACCGCTGGTGCTTCTTCGATGCGCTGTTCGCACTTTGACCACAGATTTCGCCATCGGATTGCGTATTGAACCCAAGTTTCGCCCGGCTTTACTCTCGCATTGATCAATGCTGTTATCGGGGTACGTTCACTTGCGCTCGCGAATCGCTGGGTGAACAATAACTCCATTTCTGCGAAAGTTTTGACGGAGTCATTTGGAAGTTCGGAGTACCATTCAAACGCTGTCTCTGATAAGCTGCCGACGAATTGGCGGAGCAAAAGCTTATCATCGCCCCCGGTGTTGCCGCATAGAGCTCTGAACTGGGCGACGTGCTGGTGGGGATTGCCCGTCCCCTTGTACACATGGAATTTGGGGATTGTGTATTCCGGCGGGTATTTTATCTGGTCATACCAGCCCGGATATGGTCGCCCAGTTTTGACGATTTGACCGGCCGCTTCATTTGCCTGGTGAACTCGTATTTGTTGAGCAATATAATCATCCAGGGAGGCCTTAGAAATGGTTTCCTCCTTGGCTGCTGAAAGAGCCGGCAGGGGATTCGATGTTTCTCCTCTGTCATCTTCAATAATGATCGGAGGGTCTTCGGCTGGAGTATTCAGCTGTATCATCATCCCGACCATGTCTTGGAAGAGAAGTGCCATTCGCTTTATGTTAGCCGCTTGCTCCGCGGCTTCTTTGTCCTTCTTTTCGAGGACTGTGCGAAGGAAGTCAGCATCGGTTTCTTGTTCATAACGCTGCTCTAATGACGCTTCCAGGCTTTCTTTTGGTCCGGTGAGTGCGGCCATTGCAGTCAGCATCTCCTGAAGCTTCTGTTGTTGCTGTTCCTGAGCTCTTGTGATGGATCGGGTGAGTGGTCGGTGGCCCGTAGAAGCACGACTATCTTCCTTCCTGGATGCCATGTAAATAGTGTGCACCACCATGCCCCCAGACTTAGGGCGTTTAGGTTTGGTGTCCTTGCGGTTCGTCGTGGACACGGGGGCCTTCTCTTCTTATGAGCGGTCAAAGTTGAGGGGGTCGTCGCAGTGGGCACCCAAATAGCTTTTCGTGGATTGGCAGGATAGCTTTCTTCTTGTTGAACCTTCGCCCTTTTCTGTCGGCGAGGGTAATCTTGATCAACTATTGAGTTCCGAGCCTGCTGCCAAACTTTGTAGATTTTGGAAGACAGACGCTGAGGGGACTGTTTTGGTTTTGCTTCCGCAACATTCTCCACCGGAGGAGGAGATATTTTCAGCACGGCGGTAGGAGAATTCCTGCGCACCCTATTCAGCAGCTCAAAACTGTTCCCGGTTGGAACAACAGCATTAATTTCCACCGTTGGAGCTGGTGGAGTTAGCCCAGAAGGGGAGTTGCCCCCGGCCTTCCATACTCAGCGCCAGTGGCGTCGTCGAGCGTGTCGGGCTGATGGATTTGGCTCGGTGACGAGGATGGCCTTGTCTTGCCCCCTGTTCAGGTGAGGGGCTATTGCTGGTGTCAGCCTATTGAAGACTGATGTCCTTTGAGTAGCAGGAGCGGGAGTGGGAGTTGGGACAGTCAGTCTTGTAAAGACCGACCCCTTGGCAGGAGAAGCCTCCTTGACGATTTCAGGAGCAGGGTTGGTTACTCTCTTCAGAATAACCTTCTCTGGGATTGCAGGCTTCATTGTGGGCCCACAGGAATTTTTGCCCAATCTGGAGAAGACCGAGGTGCCGGTGCTGGACGACCCGTTGAGAGGGGCCGCAGTAGCTGTAAGCCGATCAAAGACCGACTTCTTGGAAGCTTCTGGTACGGGCATGGGGGTGCTGAAGCTCGTCGGCGGAAGCATGGTTCCGAAAAACAATCCCGTGGTGGCTTGAGTGACCTGTTCCACGGGCATCGTGAACAGGGAAGCCGCTTGAGGTCCGTAAGATACACCTCCAGGTGAGGCGGAGCGTAGGTTGCAGTTGCAGTTGGAACATCTTGCACAAGTGGATGCCATTGATTCTTTGCTTTCTGCAGCACGCAAAATGCCAAATCAAAGTACCTCGAAACCCCAGGGCAACCATTAGCAAACCGCGATTGGTTCACGAACACGACACACGAAGTGTGGAGTGGAAAGAGGAAAAGGTCCCACCGGGCCTGCCAGAATCTGTTCCCCTCCAAACACGGAGACGCGACCGCGTAGGTCCGTCTTGTCTGAAATTCGGGGCAGATGCTAATTTGTGCTATCCGTCCACCTCTCCGAAGATGCCAAGTTGATTTATGGCACCATGTATCGAAGGTTTAAACGGATGCGGCCGATGTAGCAGACTTCGTCAGATTCCCCCTCGTCTGAGGGGTTTTTGATTGTGGGGGCGCTCTTCCCTGCAGGCGCATGCCCCAGCAGTTAATTACGCTACCGCATCGCGGTAACAACTTTCTACTTCCCAGATGGTCACTTCGTATCGTGGGTGTTTGTTTTGTTTTTGGTTGCCCGTGGAATGTATACTGAGACTAAGTTATGTTGTCACCCGTAGGGCGTGGACTAGTCCAAATCCGTATCTTTCTTAGATTTGGATTTGGGGGGTTTGAGTTTAAGGATACGTTAGTCTCATTTGAGACTAAGATCAACTTAAACGTTTGTTAAGGATACGTTAGTCTAATTTTAGACTAAGATCAACTTATCGGGATCATTTAGATCCAACAAAAGAGTAGTTGGGCTCTATTGTTTAGTTTAATGACGTTGCGGTCGATAATTAGTTTAAGGATATTGCGGTCGATAATTAGTTTAAGGACATTGCGGTCCATTGTTAGTTTTAAGACATCGCGGTTGAGATTAAGGACATCATAGTCCGTGAGTTTAAGGACCCCACAGTCCGATGTTAGTTTTAAGACATCACGGTCGAGGTTAAGGACATCATGGTCCGTGAGTTTAAGGACCCCAAAGTACGATGTTAGTTTTAAGACATCACGGTCGAGGTTAAGGACATCATAGTCCATGAGTTTAAGGACCCCACAGTCCGTAGTAATGTGTGGTTGTCGGGACCCGCCACCTCTCTGACGACGTTGAGGAATTACAACGACAAATATCAAAGGAGTGAAGAGATGTACCCTCGAACCGGGTGTAAATTGATTGGAAGAGCAGATGAGCTCGGTTCAATTTAAATTGAGGACTTATGGCCAGAATTGGGCTAAGTCCAGTTAAAAATGTTTAACATTTTACTTTTGTTCTGCCTGTTAGGCCTTTGTTTGGGCTCTGCCCTTTTTAATAATGCCAAGCATTGGGCTTTGATATTTTTTGTCTTATATTGAATGCATAGCATTTATCAGAACAAAGTATGTTCTGACAGCGCGCCACGTGGCACACTAGGCGCTTTGCGCCAGTCAAAGAGCGCATTGCGCTTCTGTCGGTTAGCGCACACGAGGAGGACACGTGTCGCGCTTAGCGCTAAGCGCTAAGCGCTAGTTTGTTAGCGCGCTGCGCTTTTAATTTATAAGCGCGCTGCACTAATTTATGGGTGCGCCAGTGAGTGACACGTGGCGTGCTTGGCGCTGAGCGCCAACCCATGAGCGCAGTGCGCTGTTTTTAGGAGTGCAAAAGCGCAGCTCATGAGTGCAAAGCACTTTTCAATAGCGCAAAGCGCATCTTGATCAATTTTAAGATCAAAGAACAAATTTATGTTCTTTTAAAGGAGACTTTGCCTCAAGATTCAAGAACAAAAGTTCTTATTTATAAAAAGGGCTCTGCCTTTATAGATCAAAAGATCTGTGATTGAAGTAAAATACTTCTTTTTATATTTTTATGATTAGATCTTTTGATCTTTTCTTTTTAATCAAAGACCTTGGTCTTTGATATAGATCCAAGATCTTTTTAGAAGACGTTTCTTCTTTTTACGAGATGATTTCATCTCTGTTGTTCAAGAATTAATTCTTTACCTTTAAAGATGAAGAAATGATCTTCTTTCTTCTAAAGGCTTGCCTTTCTTTCTCTTTGAGTTTTTCTCCAAGTTTGCAGAGAGTTTTTTTCTATCTGAGACTTGAAGTCTTGGGGCCTTTATATAGGGCCAATTGATTTGTTAAATCAGTTTAAGAGATCTTTCTCTGATTGATTTGGGAATATTTCCCACCGTTGGATCTTTGATCCTAAGGCTTCTGATTTACATAAGATAATCTTGTTTTAATAAGATTGAAAAATCTTTCCATAACAGAATTTTAATTCTGATTAATTAATAATTTAATATTATCAGATCTTTTGATCTAACTGTGGGGAATTCTTTTAATTCCAGCGCTGGCGCACCTACGTTCGACACGTGGCGCGCAGCGCAACTGCGCTTGCGCACTTACGTTCGACATGTGGCGCGGAGCGCAGCGCAACTGCGCTAGCGCACATGTGTTGGACACGTGGCGCGCAGCGCGGAGCGCAGCGCAACTGCGCTAGCGCACCTTGTTTGACACGTGGCGCGCAGCGCAGGGCATCTGAAGCGTTGCTTCAATTTAATTTTGAATTTTAAAGCAGAGTTTTGCTCTGATTGGGGTGCGCTGCCTAGGGAGCAACGCACCTGGCGCCAGCGCGTCTGCTTTTGACACGTGGCACGCAGTGCGCAGCGCACCGGATCTGAAGCGTTGCTTCAATTTTTGAATTTTGAAATTCAAAACAGAGCTTTGCTCTGATTGGGGGAAACATGGGTCACTAGTGGAAAATTCCTCGGATTCATGGTTACCTACCGAGGAATCGAGGCTAACCCGGAGAAAATCAGCGTCATCCTCAACATGGTCGCGCCAAAAAGCAACGTCGAAATCATGCGGCTCACGGGGAGAGTGGCCGCTCTGAGTCGCATCATGTCAAGGTCCGGACAAAAGTGCCTCACATTCTTCAAAGCTCTGAGAAAGATCCCAAGGTTTGATTGGTCAGAGGATTGTCAGATCGCTTTCGAGCAATTGAAAATGCACCGGGAAACTCCCCCACTACTCTCCCGGCCAATTGAAGGAGACGAGCTATCACTGTATCTAGCGGTGTCCGATCAGGCTGCAGGCTCGATGCTCATTCGAGAAGTCGAAGGAGTCCTGAAGCCGGTCTACTGCGTAAGCCATGTCTTTAAGGACGCGGAAACAAGGTACCCGGCCATAGAAAAGATTGTCTTGGTGCTTATCGTGGCCTCAAGGAAACTACGACACTACTTCCAGGCACACATCATCCTCGTCCTCACCGAGCGTCCCTCAGGGGCTATTCTCGCCTCCCCCGAGTCATCTGGAAGCTTGGAGAAATGGAGGTGGGAGTTATCTCAATTCGACATCAAATAACGTCCAAGGCAGGCTATCAGGGCACAAGTCTTGGCCGACGTTATTATCGAATGCACTATCCCCAACAAGGAGGCAGTGTCGGCGCCAGCCCCCAGGTTTCAACCCTCGATCGAGAAGAGGCCCAAATCCGTCCCCGATTGGGTCCTTTACGTTGATGGATCATCTACCGAGGATGGGAGCGGTTCCGGCCTCATCATTCGAGGCCCGAACGAGGCGGAGATGGAGTATTCTTTGAAGCGCGGGTTCAAAACCTCAAACAACGCCGCGGAGTATGAGGCCTTGCTAGCTGGACTGTAACAACTTCATTTTTAATGTACAAAGAATTGATTTAAATTCAATGTATACTTGGAGTATTTATTGTTGTTGATATCTCTTTAAGTATTTATTTCACTCCATAATTACAAGAAGGAGCTTGTAGCTCATTGGTAACACCTTGCACTTCTGAACCAAGCCACCAGAGTTCGAATCCCATGCCCCACATTATTTTTATTATTATTTTGTTTTGATTTTTTTAGAATACCAACCGTTACACGTGCGTTTCTCACGAAATTCCTTCTACACATAAAAAGTTAGATGCACCATAAATCCCCCCAGGAAATCCCCCACCCGACGAGCCTTCGACTCGGCCCGACTCGGGCCCGCGCCGCCGGCCGGACTTGGCCGGACGACCGAGTCGTCAACATAGAAAACGAGCATCTTTGACTGGTCTACCGCCCTGCACACACTAAATTTCTTGATCGGTTACAGAGAGCACATTAAACCTCTTTTACTCCAAATTTTAATGATTTTTATTTAATTTTTACATTTTTTTAATTAAAAACCCTAACCCTAGCCTAACCCTATAAATACACCCCCTACCCTCTACCCTCTCATCCTAAATTTCTGAGTCCACTCTCTCAAAATCCCAAGAGAACTTTGGTACGTTGGAAAACGAGCGAAAGGCGAAGCGCTGACGAAATCGACGGCGACATTCCGGTGATCGTGCTAGGAGCTCTCAACGACGATTCGACACGCCGGCAAACCCTCTACTTCCCTCTCACTCTCTAGCGTTGTCCAAACCCGTAAGTCCCCCTTTTCTGCCTTTCTTTTCCCTTATAAAAATACGAATTTACAAACCCGACGGAATCGGAACAAATCCGATTTCCGATTCGGTTTTCTATAAAAACTCACTTATCACCAATTCCATCATGCTTGAACAACTTCATGTTGACTATTAATCACTTAACAACTAATTTGAATAAGTTTTATCACATGAAATGATAACGTTTCCATTTATCGTATTCTTTCACTTAAATACCACAATGTTTAGTTTTCACATTTAACCCCTTAACATTGTTATACCTTAAAGTAGATCACGAGGTAATGACCTACCTCCACACACATGCAAATACAACCCTAAATGATATCATCAAAACTTAGAATACGATAATACAAGATTTTACATTTAAATACCATTCTCTTAATAAAACATTTTCTAAAAGTTTTAAGTTTGATACACTTTCAAAACAAATATCTTTTAATAGGAAAATACGATATGTTGTGGACATCGATCGTTTATCTAAACCTGACTTTGTGGTGTCTAGGCTAGGCAAGTGAGAAAAGGTAATTTTAAAAGGCCCGTCTCACGATTCGTGAGCGGATCCCTCCTTTTCTCATTTTGTACTTACCTGGCCACAATTGGCGGCGAAGAGGCGATTTGAGGCTTCTAACGACTTATCGTTTAAACCATTTTGAACTAGCCTAGTTGAAATATAAAACCCTAGAATCTAAAATACGGAGAATCGACTTTTGCAAATAAATACCTTTTACTTTATAAAACCGTTTTCTAAAGAATAGTATTTATAAAATCTTTGCAAACCAGCACTACAACCCACCTTTGGGGAACCCGTTAGGGATAGTACGGTTTATCGTGCACCCTCGGCTTAGTAGTGCGAGATTCAGACCTCCGCAAGGAGAATTCGGTCTCGAAAGGTTTAAAATACGACATCTTAAGAAAACACAATTTTTGGAATATAAAATAATTATTAAAATTATTTTGGTATAAATATATATTTATCATTAAAATATCTATTTTATTATAATATAAATGTTCCACCTTTTTCTAAAAATCATAAGAATAAATTTTACATCAAAATACCATGAACTTCAAATAAAACAATATTATAGATAAATACTTTTATTTATGTAATTAGGATATTTTCACTAGAAACATCACCAAATAAAATTACACTCATTATAACTATAAAGACGAATAATAAATACTTGGGCTGTATCTTGAAAACTATACAAAAGTATTTTTACATAAACCCCCTCAAGTTTTATAAATTACCCTAAGGACCCTAGCAATTATAGAACTTCGATTTACATTTCTTCTGTCCGACTCGGGTTTGAGTCTGATCATAATCCGACTTGAATATGATTCAAGTATTATATAAATCTATAATATTCCAATTCAATATGAACACATGAATCCAAGAATTTAGTTATCAATCTATACAGCTTGACTGAATCAAACCATGGATATACATCCATTATCCCGTTATTCCATTTATCTGTTTATGCAGTTACAAACTATTTATTGATATCATGGTTTTAGTTAGTCATCCAACTTATTCAATACAATCAAAACACTACGGGGTTTAAGGGGTAGATTGGTGCGGAAGGTGTTAGAAGTGGCACGAGACGGTAAGATTAAGACACCTAACCTATATTCCGTTGCTGTTGTACCGTGGATTAACGGTTCCTTGTACATTCCGTTTGACCTGGTCTCTAGCATACTGAGACCCCTCTCGTATACACTGGCATCCTTCCGTACCAAGCTACAAACACAGCGTAAACACAATATTCTACAATATTATACTTTAGAAGATACCTCTTATTCTGTCTTTTCTAATTCTTCTTATCTTTGGGACTTACCGAGCGACCTGTTCGCTGACGACATTCTATTTCTTTCTACTTTGAATGTCGTCAGGTGTTTTGGACCCGTCAGAGATCGAGCCCACCGGTGAAGACTTGGATCAGTTCCACGAAGACCCTGAGCTCTAGACATTCTACCTTGTTCTATTCAGTATTTTTCATTTCCTGTTATGCCATTGTTTAGGCATTGCTTTTATTCCAGATGTATTTACTTTTCACGCATTGTACAAAAGAATGTTATTAATAAAGTTGCAGTTATTTTTATATATCTTGTCTCTTGTGATTATCTTTATATTGCTTAGATACGCTTAGCGTATTTACTTCACAGTAAATACGTAGCGGACCTCGTCGCGTCCCCTTCGCCGTATACCGGGAAGCGGGGCGTGACATACGAATCACCTCCGGAGTAGGGCTGAAGACGATCCGAATCCACAGTGAATCCGCCCTGGTCGTAGGACAGGTGACCGGCTGTTTCGAGGCACGGGAGCCTTTGAAGGTGAAATATTTAGCCGAGGTAAGAAGAATACGAAAAGACTTCAACGAAGTTCAAGTGGAGCAGATCCCCCGGCACCTAAACACCTAGGCCGACGCTCTGAGCAAGCTAGATTCCTCTTATATGGCCAACAACAAGAGAAATATCCTCTTCGAGGTCTTGCCACGGCCCAGCGTGGAAGACAGGGCGACAGCACTTCAAGTTTACGCTGCCCGGGAAGAAGACCGGGATTGGAGGAAGCCCCTCGTAGAATTCCTGAAGGAGGGTACGCTCCCAGAAGATCGAGGGGAAGAACACCGCCTCCGAGCCAAAGCCCGCCATTTCATTTGGAGCTGTGGAAATCTCTACAAGAAATCCTTCACGCAACCTTTGCTTCGGTGCGTCGACCCCTACGAGGCTGACTACGTCCTCCGTAAGGTTCACGAAGGGGTTGGCGGAGCACATCAAGGGGTCCGCACCTTAGTTCAGAAAACGCTACTCCAAGGATACTATTGGCCGACCATTCATCAGGATGCTCAGAAGCTCGTCAGAAAATGCAAGAGCCGCCAACTCCATGGCAGCATGCCCCGTCTTCCGGTGTAACAACCCTAAATTTCCTATACAAGTTTTTACAAAAAAATTTCAAAAAAATCCATAAAGGGGTATTTATTGCCTGAGCACAAGACTTAAGTAATTAATTAGCAATTTAATTACAAGAAGGAGCTTGTAGCTCATTGGTAATACTTTGCATTGCTGAACCATGCCACCAGAGTTCAAATCCCATACCCCACATTATTTTTAATATTTATTTTGTTTTAAATTTTATAGAAGCCCAACAGTCCACACGAGATAACTTCCAAACTTTCTATTGAACCTGAAAAACTGAAAGTACCAGAGGCTTCACCAGGCGACCCCCTACCTCCCAAGCACCCGACTCGGCCCGACTCGGGCCGGCGGAGCCGGCCGGACTCGGCCGGTCGACCGAGTCGTCAACACCAAAAAGTTGTCTCTTGGCATTCTATACCCCCCTGCATACTTTAAATTCCCAGATCGGTTCCAGAGAATTCAGAAAGTCCCATTTACTCCAATTTTTAATACATTTTAATATATTTTTACATTTTTTCAATTTAACTCTTCATCTACCCTAACCCTACCCTAACTCTATAAATACTACCCTAAACACCACCCCCTCACTCACATTTCTGAGCCAACTCTCAAGAAAAATCCTTAGAACCCTAGTGTGCAATCGAAGTGAGCATGAGGCGAAGCTACGGCGAATTTTCCGGCGAACTTCCGACGATCATTCTAGGAACTCCCGGCGACGAAACGACGCACCGGAAACTCCATATGATCCATCTCACTCTCGTTATTGTCCAAAACCCGTAAGTCCCATTTCTAACTTTCTTTTCCATTCTAAAAATACGGATTTACAAAACCCGACGGAATCGAAACAAATCCGATTTTCCGATTCGGTTTTCTTATAAAACTTCACTTTTCGTTTATACAATTATGCTTAAACTCCTTCATGTCGACTATTAAACACTAATCAACCAAATTGATCAAGTTTCATATCACAAAACAATTGCTATTTCATTTTACCGCATTTTTCATGTAAATACTACATAGTTTCTGTTTCCCCTAATCAGAGCAAAGTTCTGTTTCAAAATTCAAAATTTAAATTGAAGCAACGCTTCAGATTCAGCGCTCTGCGCGCTGAGCGCTACGTGTCAAACACAGACGCGCTAGCGCCAAGTGCGTTGCGCCCTAGGCAGCGCACCCCCAATCAGAGCAAAGCTCTGTTTTAAAATTTAAAAGTTAAAAGTTAAAGCAACGCTTCAGATCCAGCGATCTGCGCTGCGCGCCACGTGTCAAACACGGGTGCGCGAGCGCAGTTGGGCTGCACTCTGCGCTGCATGCCACGTGTCCAACACGGGTGCGCTAGCGCAGTTGCGCTGCGCTCTGCGCTGCGCGCCACGTGTCGAACGTAGGTGCACCAGCGCAAGGTGCGCCAGCGCTGGAATTAAAAATCCCCCACCGTTAGATCAAAAGATCTACTAATAATAAATTATTAATTAATCAGAACTAAAATTCTGTTATGGAAAGATCTTTCCAATCTTATTAAAACAAGAACATTATCTTCTGTAAAACAGAAGCCTTAGGATCAAAGATCCAACGGTGGGAAATATTCCCAAATCAATCAGAGAAAGATCTCTTAAAACTTTTTCAACAAATCAATTGGCCCTATATAAATGCCCCAAGACTTCAAGAGAGATATAGAGAAAACCCTCTGCAAACTTTGAGAAAACTCAAAGAGAAAGAAGGGCAAGCCTTTAGAAAAAGAAGATCATTTCTTCATCTTCAAGGTAAAGAACTAGTTCTTGAACCACAGAGATGAAATCATCTCGTAAAAAGAAGAACCATCTTCTAAAAAGATCATAGATCTACAAAAGACTAAGGTCTTTGATAAAAAGAAAAAAAGATCAAAAGATAAAAAAAACTAAAAGAAGTATTTTACTTCATTCACAAATCTTTGATCTATAAAGGCATAGCCCTTTTATAAAACAAAAAACTTTTGTTCTTGAATCTTGAGGCAAAGCCTCCTTTAAGAAGAACATAAATTTATTCTTTGATCTTGAAAGTGCCTTGCACTCATGAATTGCGCTCTTGCGCTCATTGGACCGGCGCTCAGTGCCAAAACCTGCCACGTGTCAACCAAAGACGATATCTGGGCTTTGCGCTTCTGAAACAGCGCACTGCGCTCATGGGACGGCGCTCAGCGCCAAGCGCGCCACGTGTCACTCACTGGCGCGCCAACAGACTAGCGCAAAGCGCTCATAAATTAAAAGCGCAATGAGCTAAAGAACTAGCGCTTAGCGCTAAACGCGACACGTGTCCTCGTCGTGTGCGCTACCTGATAGAAGCGCAATGCGTTCTTTAACTGGCGCAAAGCGCCTGGCGCGCCACGTGGCGCATTGTCAGAACACAATTTGTTCTGATGAAGACAAAAGATGTCAGAACCCAATGCTTAGCATTATTAAAAGGGCCGAGCCCAAATAAAGGCTTAATAGCCAGAACAAAAAAATGTTAAACATTTTAATTGGACTTAGCCCAATTCTGGCCATAAGTCCTCAAATTATCTTGAACTGAGCACATCTGCTCTTTCAACCAACTCATCCTGGTTCAAGGGTACATCTCTTCACTCCTTTGATATTTGTCGTTGTAATTCCTCAACGTCTTCAAAGAGGTGACGGGTCCCGACAACCACACATTTCACAGACTATGACGTCTTTAAACTGGACTGTGGGGTCCTTAAACTCATGGAATATGATGTCCCTAACCTCGACCGTGATGTCTTTAAACTAACGCTGGACTGTGGGGTCCTTAAACTCATGGACTATGATGTCCTTAACCTCGACCGTGATGTCTTTAAACTAACGCTGGACTGTGGGGTCCTTAAACTCATGGACTATGATGTCCTTAAAATCGACCGTGATGTCTTTAAACTAATGCTGGACTGTGGGGTCCTTAAACTCATGGACTATGATGTCCTTAACCTCGACTGTGATGTCTTTAAACTAACGCTGGACTGTGGGGTCCTTAAACCCATGGACTATGATGTCCTTAACCTCGACTGTGATGTATTTAAACTAACAGGCGACTGTGGGGTCCTTAAACTCATGGACTATGATGTCCTTAATCTCGACCGCGATATCTTTAAACTAACAATAGACCGAGATGTCCTTAAACTAACAATGGACCGTAATGTCCTTAAACTAATCGACCGCAATGTCCCTAAACTAAACAATAGAGTCCAAATGCTCTTTTGTTGGATCTAAACGATCCCGTTAAGTTGATCTTAGTCTAAAATGAGACCAACGTATCCTTAACATATGTTTAAGTTGATCTTAGTCCCAAATGAGGCTAACGTATCCTTAAACCCAACCCCCAAACCCAAATCTAAGAA
This sequence comes from Agapanthus africanus, assembly GCA_030015575.1. NCBI lineage: Eukaryota > Viridiplantae > Streptophyta > Magnoliopsida > Asparagales > Amaryllidaceae > Agapanthus > Agapanthus africanus. The sequence continues at coordinate 84,102,211 of JASDDO010000026.1, read as the reverse complement.
GATACGGATTTGGACTAATCCACGCCCTACGGGCGACAACATAAATTAGTCTCCGTATACAATCCACGGGCAACCACAACACAAAACAAACACCCACGACACGAAGTGACCATCTGGAGAAGGAGAAAGTTGTTACCGCGATGCGGTAGCGTAATTAACTGTAGGCGCTTGTGCCTGCAGGGAAGAGCGTCCCCACAATCAAAAACCCCTCGAATGAGGGGGAATCTGACGAAGTCCGCTACATCGGCCGCATCCGTTTAAACCTCCGATACACGGTGCCATAAATCAACTTGGCATCTTCGGAGAGGTGGACGGATAACACCTATTAGCATCTGCCCCCAGATTCAGGCAAGGCAGTCCGTCTTCTCGGTTTCCGGCGGTAAACAGATTCTGGCACGCCCGGTGGGACCTTTTCCTCTTTCCACTCCACACTTCGTGTGTCGTGTTCGTGAACGAATCGCGGTTTGCTAATGGTTGCCCTTGGGTTCGAGGTACTGAGCTTTGGAATTTTGCTTGGTGCAGAAAGTGAAGCATCAATAGCCTCAAATTGCGCGAAGTGTTCCAACTGCAACTGCAACCCACGTTCCGCCTCATCTGGAAGTATAGCTTACGGGCCCCAAGCGGCTTCTCTGTTCACGATGCCGGTGGACTGTTAGTTATATGTATGCCCTAGAGGCCATTACTGTACATAGGATGTATATTGTAGTGGATGCTGGGACATATATAGGTAGGACTTTCTTGCTCGACATGATAGTATGCTATCTGGTTGCCATTTACCTTAACGTGTATACTGATTGTCTCTCTGTTACATGTTGGTAAAGCCCTTAGGATGTGTGCTTGACTACGTGGACTATGATTCGGATCATACTAGTGGGGACATGGTAGTCCATAAGTACATCCTTCAAAGTCCCTAGTCGTGGGTGTATCGAGACAGGGCATCGATATACCAGAGTAGACTAGCGTGTACCTTCTCGACCCATACAGATGGGCGATGGATGATCCCATATCCATTGGTGTTTGACATCAGAGATGATATACGGGTGCTCAGTAGAGACTGGGTACACTGGACGGACTCGCCGAGAACTCCCAGATGGTATTATACCTCACGTCAGATGGCAGTTCTCTGGTGACACTGGTACAGAGTAGTCTGTTGACCCGAGATCGTCATAGAGTCTTGTGTGGTTCCCACTGTGCTTTGATTTCCATCTTACCACGTCCAAGAGGGCGTGCAAAACGGTGGTTTTTGGGTACAGTCCCGAGTCACATGGAGGCAATGAGCGATAGGAGGGGATTCGTCTCTCCCGGTATAGGGAGTTGATGTTGCGCTGTGTTCGATTGGCTATAACAGGAAATCCCTGGCCAGGGTTGCTGAGATTTACTGGTAAGTGTTACCAGTAGTTTCTCGAATTGTTATAGACCTCATATCGACACGACTTATCGAGCTATTGGGGTCTGACGTTTACCACCCCTAGGCGAGATATGCGACATATCAGACGATCAGACCGGACTGTACGGTAGTGTTACTGGTTGGATTCACTGTAGTTTGAGCGGGCTTGCTCGTCGATCTTCTGATCGCTCAATACCCGGGTGGCCGTTACGTTTAGCAGACCGCTTGCGGCTTGTGGGTGTTTGATATGATCATCACCTGCTGCCGGCGTATTGACGAGTCTTTAGAGTCCTACACAGAGGTTTCCTGGCTCAAGCGAAACGAAATAGGAGCGCATATGAGATATGTGCGGGACCGAAAATAATGCGTGTATGTGATACCGTATTTCATTCTCGCGATGAATGTATCGAATGGTTGTATGCGATATAACCTAGTTATCGATTCAAGCGTTGATTCGATAAGCCGATACATTGTGTACTAGTCGGTTGTGTGCGACATGACCGGATCATTGAATCAAGTGTTGATTTAATGATTTAATGCATAATTATATATTTGATATATTACTTTGCACTAACTAGTATTGGTTCACTTTAAATGGATTTTCTCACTCGGGATGTGCGCATTATATATATGATATGATTTTGTGCACTTGCTTGTATCATGTTTGATGATACATGCTTTTTGGTTAAGTGTAAAGTATTAAACCTTGGTTAATGAAATGGTTAGGGTTTATTATTTGTTATTCATTTATCTTATTTAGTTATCCATTTATTTTTGATAAATGAATAAAAGAAAGAGAAAAGAATGGTGGCTTCATTTGTTGTTTAGTTAAAGCTTCATGAAGCTTTGACTTAGTCCACCATTCTTATCCCATCCTTAACCCTAACCATACCACTCAACCATGATTAATTCTCTACACTAAACCATGGTTCTATGATGATAAGAATGGATTATTCTTTTCATTTTAGAATTAACTTATCATAACATTTCTTCTTCTTCTTCCTTGAACTCAAGAAGAAAACCTTGACCTCATCAATGGTGATTGATGATAAAGAGTGAGAAATCCAAATCTAAAGTCTACCCACTTTCTATTTCTTCATCCTCTACCTCTTGCCAAGTAGTAGAATGTGTTTTCTTCACAAGTTTCTTGACTTGGTGAAGTCGGAGCTTGATTTAGCGATGCCTCGACGTAGATCATCTTCGGCATGGACATCGACGACCTAGCTTGCCCATTCTTCGACGAAGCCGACGCCAGAGCCCGGGAACCCATATGGACAGCGAGGGGACTTCATTGCGGAGCTATGGAGGTGGAGCACCGGATCTACAAAGGTTGTATTTCCGTATTCTTTATAGTTAAGTTGTTAACTAGTTATCTTTTCGCCTAGAAATCTAGCAAACGATCCGTAGTCGGGTCTCTCGGCACCGTTAATTTTTGAAATTGGCATGTTCGATGCCTTGTGAGATCTCACTAGAGTGCCTAGGAACCCTACAGTGGTATCAGAGCCTAGCTAGAGCCTTAGGCGAAGTCTAGACGGAATTTGAACTCCGATCGAATCAAAACCAAAACCCTAAAATTGCTCTCTGTCCTTTTTTCAAAATCTGGGATTTTTCGCAATTAAAAATATTCAGAAAATCAAGCAGGGTTTATTAGGAATTACTGTAAATTTCGTGGGCCCAATTCAACTTTTCCACCGCGGTTCCGCTGCATGAGCAAGGCTCATGCGGCGGTTCCGCGGCCGTACGGCCGACTTATTTTATGTTATTTGCACAGTAATTCTTTATTTCCAGTGCTTCTTTTTCTGGGAATTTTTAATTGTTTTTCAAGAGTTGAATTTTTCTGGAGTTGTTTTCGGGATTCGGTGTTTCGATCGGGGTATCAAATTTTGTCTATTTGCCTTTCCGGATAAATTTTAGAATATGTTAAAAAAGTTCGACCGGATATAAGTACCCAATTTTTCCCCTGTCGGGAAATTTCCAAGTGTTGGATTTTTCCGTAGTTTAACGACGTTCTAAGTAGGCAAGTAACTCAATGGACCCTCTAGAAGACAACAAACCTTAACTCGATTATGTGACCGTCTTGAACTGCCCTTTGAACCTTCGGGTTTGGGGCAGTACGGCGTGCCACATGTGAGGCGTTGGCTTGACCCTTCTACGGCTGGACCGTTGGTACTGAGGCACGAACTGAATGTTGTTAGACTTATTTCATGTATTGAGCTGTTTCGGGAAAACTTGGGTATTCGACTGTTCGATCGGAAAGTTTGACATTTTCTATTTATCCGGAATGGGATACAATAATTGGAATTCACAATAAGTTATGAAATAACTGAATGAATGTTATAAACATAGCAGTTTAGTCTCACTTGATCGGTTGCCACGGAATTTTGATGTGATCAAAAGTCCGTCGCAATCACGTAGCGTACGCGGATACTCGCCGGGTAAACTTAATAGACAGCCTTACTCCATAGCCCCGACCAAGTGACTGTAGGAGAACCCCGTCGCCGAAATCATCCGTTCGGGTGCTCGCGGCAGCGGTGTTCCGCCTTGGTGCACTTCGTCGACGGTATCGGGGGTGCGACCGTCTACTGAAGTTTGCGACTAGCATTCGATCAGGATGTCGGGAATCCTGTTGAATTACCCGACTTGGTATTGAAAAGTGTTTTCGATAATGAGACTAAAGTGCGGGGTTTATAATTGTTAGGCATGCGATGTCTAAGTAATTCATTTGGTCAGGCATGCGATGTCTGAGGTGGTTGCGGATTCCAACTGTTGTAGTTTTACACTTTCTTTTCTGTGACCGTAAGTGTAATATGTGATATCGCCGGTTTCGTTGCTATATGTCAACGACAATTGGGATGCGCATATTTACTTACGTTGATGACATGTGATGTTATGTGTTACTGGATATGTTATATTGGATCGTCGTGTTTGAATAGCCGGGGGTTTTTATGTGAGATGAGTGTTTTTCATTTTCATTCATGTAAAAACTTGTATGTAATATTCTTTTATTGGGGCACTTCCAGGTAGCGGAAGTTGTCACCGTTTGTATATTATTTTCTTTTCCGCACTAGGATAGACCCGAGGAGGAGGGCACAAGTAACCGGGTTCTGGAGTCCAGTGGGAGACCAACTCGAGGAGTCGAATCCGGGTCTCCTAACTCTAGAATTGGTAGGGTTGCTTGTCGCTCTCGTAGGGGTCTAGGGGTGTGGGTTTGGCTATTCATCACGACCGTGGAATCCGTGTTTTATACTGGCTCGTATTGAAAACACGGACGTCCTAGTATATCCAATATTTCATATGATTCTTCTGCTGCGATATCTGTGATGTGATCATGTGATGTTCTGTGATAGATACAGTATATAGTATATATGATATATTATATAGCCGTTACTTATGTTTTACACCCGCGCTAGCCCTGCCCCGCTCTGCCGTTAGTTACCTAACCTAACGGTGCACGAGGGGACATCGAGGCGAATGCGGATGGCATAAGTGTACGTCGTATTTATCTGTGATGTTTAGGTACTTAAATGATGGGACTTCATTAATGTGATTAATGAAATAAAAGAAACCTAAGATGTTGTAGAATCGAATTTCAAAATAAAACAGGTAGCTACAGTTCTTGCTTTGCACAGAGGTATATGTGATATATCCTGCACCTTATTCGATAAGGAAAGGACCGAGATCCTTTCACCGGGAGTGACTCCTTTAGCAATAACTGGCAGATGCTACACATTCGGTTTGTCTTTTGATTGCTTTTAAGAGTTTTTGCTTTGCATAGTGATATATATGATATATCCCGCACCTCATTCGACGAGGAAAGGACCGACGATCCCTTCACCGGGAGTGACTCCTTTACCAAAACTAGAAAAGCCTCAAAAGCACTCCATTTCAAAATCATTTGATTCTACAACGATATCAAGTTCATTACGCAATAGGTTTTCAGAAAAACCTGTCGTAGCCCTCCGTCATTTCAGATAAGTTGTATATAGTATTCGTGCTGCATTTGTTGGCTTTCGTCAAGGTGCAGTGTGCGGTAGCTATATACTGCTTATCTGCTAGCATACGATGCGATTGGATTAGGGTAGTCGTGCGGCTTTGTTGGCTTTTGTCAAGGGTCGTGCGGGTGGGTTTAATTCAATCAGGAAATGACGGGTTGAACTTGACTAGCGGGATATGGTTTGTTGGCTTTCGTCAAGGTCATAGCACGTTAGGGGCAAAATATTATCGGGAATTTCAAGTGTTGAAATTTGCAATGAGATTGCATACCTTCTATGAGATAGTTGGATCCCGATACCCGCTGCGAGTAATTGTTACTCCTGGGAGAGTTTTACACATTACAATTAGCCGATCAAGTAGGTGTCTAGAAAGGTGTTAACGAGGTTACGCCTCTGGGAAAACGAGGTTTACATTAATTAGGTTCGTGCGAAAGCACGGGGGACCTCCCTCAAAGTACCGACACTGGCCTGGCTGAAAGATTGGCGAACTTGTAGTGTGTAATTAATCCCGGCTAGTCTTTCCTTTTAGGGTTTGAAGGAAGATTTGATAAAAAGCAGTGGGAGCCATCCTGATTAGATAAAATAATAACCAATCTATTCTTGCAAGAGCGCACGCTGAGTGTTTTCTTCTCTCTCTCCTGGTAGCGACCATATCACGCCTTAATCAAGATAATAATACGGATTATTGACCGAACCCGCTTGTTATACTGAGCTGGTGAACGTTGGTCCCGCTCCAACTTATAATTGTTATAAGACAGAGCAGGAAATTGGGGATTACCAGAATTCCCGTGCCGCCCAAACGAAGAGAGTGCATGTTGATGCATCATCTTCGGGTGTGTTCCACAGAACTGTTTCTCAGTATCCTCTGAATCCTGGGTATATGATACCGGATCAGGATCCCAGATATGTAATCTGTTACATAGGGCTACAAAAGGGTAGAAAAACTGAGAACGGGTGATAAGTTTCATGAGGCAGAAAACGGGGCAAGTGTTGCAGCCAAGTCTGTCGGTCACTGTCACCCTGTATTGTAATACATTGATTCTGAACGAATGTTATTAGATACCGAACCTGATATACAAAATCATATCACTCTCTTTATTAGTAAAGAAATGGTAAAATTTTGTATTGTTGGATAATGTTTTGAACATTTCCTATATCAAAAGTTGATCGGTTCAGGCACGTTATCTAAAAGCATTAATGTTCTAAATCAAACTACAGTTCTTAGTATATAGAACACACACAAGAGGAAGAGTTCAGAAATGAACGAATTCTTCTTGAGGTATTGTAGACTAGGTCAGATCAATGTGACCCGACTAGCTAGAGTTACATATAGATGCATATTTAAATCAGTTTGAATTTACATCTTGTGAAACTCGCCAGTCATGTCACAAAGATAAGATGACCATAGCTCTGTTTATTGGAAACAGAGAAAGAGTTAGTGAACTCTTGGGATTGATACATGATTATGTATGGAAGGTCTCCTGTCTACACATGCCAGGACTGATTCTTTATACTTCATTATATTCTCTGATAATCTCTCAAGATTCAGATCTATGTTCCTGTTGAAACACAAGTCCGAATCTTTTGAGATATTCACAGAATATAAGTTAGAAGTAGAGAACCAAAATACGGGTATAAGTATTATGTCCTTTGATGAGATCGAGGAGGAGAATACTTGTGCACGGAAATCCTGGACTATTCTAAAGGAGAATGAGATTCTCTCTCAGCATTACTCCTCCGTATACACCATAGCACGATGGTATATCGGGGCGGAGCAGATACACCCTATTTGATATGGTGTGCTCTATGATGAGTACTACTGAGTCACCTATTTCCTTAAGGGTGTTATGCACTTGAGAAGCTGCATACCTATTGAATAAGGTTTCAATCAAATCAGTTGCCTACCGCTTCATATGTGATATGGAATAGGAAGAGCCCATGTCTTAAGTTAGTTAAGATTTTGGGTTGTCCGGCCTATGTCTAAAAGCAAAATCCGGACAAGCTTGAGGCAACGTCTGTTATGTAGAACTGGAAACGTTCCAGCTATACAAACTGTAGTTGATGATTTGGTAGAACCGAAGGATTCAGTAGATTCCAACGAACCTCAGCCTCTCCGCCGATCTAGTAAGGTTCCTCACCCACCTGAGAGATACTTCGGTTTCTCTATGACAGTGGGAGCGAGGATTACATCATGAGATGATGACCCAACTAGCTTCGAGCTGGCCATCAGGAGTAAGACTCTGTAAGAATGGCTGGATGCTTAGCGATCTGAGATGGAATCCTTATACACCAACAAAGTATGGACTTTGGTTGCTATATCTGAAGGGTTAAATCCCCATCAGGAGCAAGTATATCTTGAGAAGATTACTTGGTGTACTTGGAAAAGTTGAGACTTTCAAAGCTAGACTTGTTAAAGGTTTTCGTCATCGACCAGGCGTGGATAATGATGAAACCTTTTTCAGTGCCTATGCTTAAGTCCATCCAGATCCTACTTACCACGGCTACATACCATGACTACGATATCTGGTGGTTGGGGGTCATGACTGCTTTTCTAAATGATGTTTTAGAAGAGTGCGTCTATAAGTACACAGCCAGAGGGCCTCGTAGACAGTGGGAGCAGCGGAAACGTGTGCAAGATGCTTTATAGGATAAAGCAGGCATCGCGGAGTTGGAACATCTTTTTTGATGGATTAGTCAAAGAAGTTGACATCATCAAAATGGTAGATGAACCTTGTATATACAAAAAGGTAGTAGGAAGTATGGTGGTGATCCTCGTAGAGTACGTGGATGACATACTCTTGATAGGGAAGGAGTTTCCTATGCTACGCTCAATCAATCTCCGCTTATCACAAATATTCTCCACATAGGATCAAAATGATACCTACTAAATCCTGGGTTTTGGATCTATGAGATAGATCTGATTGGATGTTAGGATACTCACTAGTAGTAGTGAGATGGTATCAATCGATCCTGGGGAGAATCACTGGAAGTATTCCAGAGTGATAAAGACGACTGAATGTCAGTCGCAGGCATTGTCTTTACCCTCAGTAAAGGGACGGTATGTTGGAAGAGTTCCAAGCTAGATACCGTGACATACTAGACGATAAAGGCAGGATACATCGCTACTAAAGATGCTACCAAAGAAGCTGTTTGGGTGTATATTGGTTCATGAGATGAACTATATTCCTCCCATTGTGTGACAATGGAGTTGTGGCTTGTGCCAAGGAACGCAGGTCCCATCAGTGATCCAGACATATTCTAAGGCAGTATCACCTGATCATGGAGATGGTTGATCTCTAAGGGATCGAGGTTAGGAGAGTAGACTCAGAGGATAACACGGCGGATCCACTCACGAAGGCCTATTCCCAAAGAGAGACTTTTATGGGATGGTTGAGTATGAGATACATCGACCACTGCTACAGATGGCCCTAGTGCAAGTGGGAGATTGTTAGTTATATGTATGCCCTAGAGGCCATTACTGTACATAGGATGTATATTGTAGTGGATGCTGGGACATATATAGGTAGGACTTTCTTGCTCGACATGATAGTATGCTATCTGGTTGCCATTTACCTTAACGTGTATACTGATTGTCTCTCTGTTACATGTTGGTAAAGCCCTTAGGATGTGTGCTTGACTACCTGGACTATGATGCGGATCATACTAGTGGGGACATGGTAGTCCATAAGTACATCCTTCAAAGTCCCTAGTCGTGGGTGTATCGAGACAGGGCATCGATATACCAGAGTAGACTAGCGTGTACCTTCTCGACCCATACAGATGGGCGATGGATGATCCCATATCCATTGGTGTTTGACATCAGAGATGATATACGGGTGCTCAGTAGAGACTGGGTACACTGGACGGACTCGCCGAGAACTCCCAGATGGTATTATACCTCACGTCAGATGGCAGTTCTCTGGTGACACTGGTACAGAGTAGTCTGTTGACCCGAGATCGTCATAGAGTCTTGTGTGGTTCCCACTGTGCTTTGATTTCCATCTTACCACGTCCAAGAGGGCGTGCAAAATGGTGGTTTTTGGGTACAGTCCCGAGTCACATGGAGGCAATGAGCGATAGGAGGGGATTCGTCTCTCCCGGTATAGGGAGTTGATGTTGCGCTGTGTTCGATTGGCTATAACAGGAAATCCCTGGCCAGGGTTGCTGAGATTTAGTGGTAAGTGTTACCAGTAGTTTCTCGAATTGTTATAGACCTCATATCGACACGATTTATCGAGCTATTGGGGTCTGACGTTTACCACCCCTAGGCGAGATATGCGACATATCAGACGATCAGACCGGACTGTACGGTAGTGTTACTGGTTGGATTCACTGTAGTTTGAGCGGGCTTGCTCGTCGATCTTCTGATCGCTCAATACCCGGGTGGCCGTTACGTTTAGCAGACCGCTTGCGGCTTGTGGGTGTTTGATATGATCATCACCTGCTGCCGGCGTATTGACGAGTCTTTAGAGTCCTACACAGAGGTTTCCTGGCTCAAGCGAAACGAAATAGGAGCGCATATGAGATATGTGCGGGACCGAGAATAATGCGTGTATGTGATACCATATTTCATTCTCGCGATGAATGTATCGAATGGTTGTATGCGATATAACCTAGTTATCGATTCAAGCGTTGATTCGATAAGCCGATACATTGTGTACTAGTCGGTTGTGTGCGACATGACCGGATCATTGAATCAAGTGTTGATTTAATGATTTAATGCATAATTATATATTTGATATATTACTTTGCACTAACTAGTATTGGTTCACTTTAAATGGATTTTCTCACTCGGGATGTGCGCATTATATATGCGATATGATTTTGTGCACTTGCTTGTATCATGTTTGATGATACATGCTTTTTGGTTAAGTGTAAAGTATTAAACCTTGGTTAATGAAATGGTTAGGGTTTATTATTTGTTATTTATTTATCTTATTTAGTTATCCATTTATTTTTGATAAATGAATAAAAGAAAGAGAAAAGAATGGTGGCTTCATTTGTTGTTTAGTTAAAGCTTCATGAAGCTTTGACTTAGTCCACCATTCTTATCCCATCCTTAACCCTAACCATACCACTCAACCATGATTAATTCTCTACACTAAACCATGGTTCTATGATGATAAGAATGGATTATTCTTTTCATTTTAGAATTAACTTATCATAACATTTCTTCTTCTTCTTCCTTGAACTCAAGAAGAAAACCTTGACCTCATCAATGGTGATTGATGATAAAGAGTGAGAAATCCAAATCTAAAGTCTACCCACTTCCTATTTCTTCATCCTCTACCTCTTGCCAAGTAGTAGAGTGTGTTTTCTTCACAAGTTTCTTGACTTGGTGAAGTCGGAGCTTGATTTAGCGATGCCTCGACGTAGATCATCTTCGGCATGGACATCGACGACCTAGCTTGCCCATTCTCTGACGAAGCCGACGCCAGAGCCCGGGAACCCATATGAACAGCGAGGGGACTTCGTTGCGGAGCTATGGAGGTGGAGCACCGGATCTACAAAGGTTGTATTTCCGTATTCTTTATAGTTAAGTTGTTAACTAGTTATCTTTTCGCCTAGAAATCTAGCAAACGATCCGTAGTCGGGTCTCTCGGCACCGTTAATTTTTGAAATTGGCATGTTCGATGCCTTGTGAGACCTCACTAGAGTGCCTAGGAACCCTACATGGACCAGGTGACTCAGGCCACCACCGGATTGTTTTTCGGGACTATGCTCCCACCGATGAGCTTCAGCGCTCCTGTACCAATACCAGAAGCTCCCAAGAAGTCAGTCTTTGATCGGCTTACAACTACTGCGGCCCCTCTCAACTGGTCGTCCAGCTCCAGTGCCTCGGTCTTCACCAGATTGGGCCAAAGTTCCGGTGGGCCCATGATGAAGCCTGCAATTCAAGAGAAGGTTATTCCGAAGAGAGTAGCCATCCCCGCTCCTGAAGTCGTCAAGGCGGCTTCTCCTGCCAAAGGGTCGGTCTTCACAAGACTGACTGTTCCGGCTCCCACTCCGGCTCCCGTTCCTGCTCAAAGGTCTGTCTTTGACAGATTGGATACTGTTGCTCAGCGGACGTCAGTCTTTAAGAGGCTGGTACCAGCAGCGCCTCACCAGAATAGGGGCACGATAAAGCCATCTCCATAGCTGAACCAACACCATCTACACGGCATGCTCGCCGTCGTCACTGGCGCCGAGTGCGGAAGGCTGGGGGCAGCTCCCCATCTGGATTTACTCCGCCAGCCCCAACGGTGGAAGTCAATGCTGCTGTTCCAACCAGAAACAACTTTGAGTTGCTGAACAAGGTGCGCAGGAACTCTCCTACCGCCGTACTGAAAAGATCTCCTTCGTCCGTAGAGAATGTTGCGGAAGTAAAGCCAGAACAGTCCCTTCAGCGGCTGTCCTCCAAAATCTACAAAGTCTGGCGGCAGGTTCGGGACTCAGTAGTTGATAAAGATTACCCTCGCCGGCAGAAAAGGGCAAAGGTTCAACAAGAAGAGAACCGTCTTGCCAAGTCACAAAAGGCAACAGCTGTCTGGCTGCCCGCGGCGATGCCCCCCTTGACTTCAACTGCTCAAAAGAAAAAGAGGCCGGAGAAAGCTCCTGTGACTGCGGCAAATCGTAAAGACGCTGAGCCCAAACACCCCAAGTCTGGGGGCATGATGGCACACATTGTTTACATGGCTTCTGGAAAAGAAGAAAGCCGCATTTCAACGGGTCACCGACCGCTGACCCGATCCGTGACAAAAGTCCAGGAGCAACAACAGAAGCTTCAAGAAATGCTGACGCAGATGGCCGCACTCACCGGGCCAAAAGAAAGCCCGGAAACGTCATTGGAACAACGTCAAGAACAAGAAACCGATGTTGACTTCCTCCGCAGAGTCCTCGAAAAGGACAAAGAGGCAGCGGAACAAGCTGCCAACATAAAACGAATGGCGCTTCTCTTCCAAGACATGGTTGGGATGATGTTACAGCCGGAACCTCCAGCTGAAGACCCTATGATCATTATTGAAGACGACAGAGGAGAGACATCGAACCCTCCTCCGGCTATTTCAGCAGCCAAAGAGGAAACAATTTCCAAGGCCGCTCTGGACGACTATATTGCTCAGCAAATACGAGCTCACCAGGCGAATGAAGCGGCTGGCCAAATTGTCAAGACCGGACGACCCTATCCAGGCTGGTATGACCAAATAAGTTACCCGCCGGGATATACGATCCCCAAATTCCATGTGTACAAAGGGACGGGCAATCCCCACCAGCATGTCGCCCAGTTCAGGGCTCTATGTGGCAATACTGCGGGTGATGATAAACTTCTACTCCGCCAATTCGTCGGTAGCTTGTCGGAGACGGCATTTGAGTGGTACTCCGAACTTCCAAACGACTCCGTCAAGCCTTTCGCAGAAATAGAGTTGTTATTCACCCAGAGATTTGCAAGCGCTAGTGAACGCACCCCGATAACGGCATTGATCAATGCCAGGGTGAAGCCTGAAGAAACATGGGTCCAATATGCAATACGGTGGCGGAACTTATGGTCGAAATGCGAACAACGAATCGAAGAGGCTCCTGCGGTAGGCATGTTTGTGGGTACTCTCGACCCTCAAGCGACCATCTCGCAATTCATGATGTTCTTCAAGCCAACTACTTTCCAGGCCTTGATCGACAAGCTGGCCCAAATGGACCAGATGGGTCATAGACCATCTCCTTCAAAGACGGGTCCTCGGAATGAAAAGGGGAAAGGAAAAGCGACTTTCGTCGCCAACATTCAACAACAGCCGAGCAAATTAAAGCCGGTTGTTCGCCAAAACAATATGCGTCTACGCCCATCCCTCGAGGAGAGACTAGAACGTCCTTACTCGTTTTCCCAAGATAAAACGAGGAGACTGTTCGAGCTAGCAGTGCGCAACAGACTCATCAATCTGCCAGATCAAAAACGTCTGTTGTAGCCAAACGACGTCAACGATTCTAATTACTGCCCCTACCACCAAGTATTGATCCATCCGATCGAAGACTGCTACGTCTTCAAAAACTGGGTTGAAGACCAATACTAACAAGGCAAGTTCGCATTATCGGAAAACTGGAAGGTGAAACCGCCGCAACCTCATGCCCCTAAAAAGGTGGACATGCCGGGGGCATCATGCCCATTCATAGAGAAAGCCCCACATACCGAAAAGTCAGTAAACTAGAAATTCTTCTCAAATACGGCAACGATGGACCACTATGTCCTAAAACTGGCTGATGACCGAAACGTCGTTAAACTACTACCAACCCGCGGCATCCTCAGACTGACGTGGTAAAAAAAACGGTATGTCCATAAGCAAAAATGACAAGGATGAAAACCCGAAAGGGCTCCGTGAGTAAAAATAGCAGGGCTACCGGCGAGTTTTGTGAAAACCCGAAAGGGCGCAATCTGGTTAAAAGACACTTGCAAGGTCCCCTCGACTTTGTAAGGAGAAACCACCTGCGTGAGATCCTTACGACTCACAAGGGAGCAACACACTTAGGGATCCTCACGATTCCTAAGAAGAAATTACACTTGCGAGATCCTCACGACTCGTAAGGAGAACCCTCTTATGGGACCCTCACGGCTCATAAGATTCAAAAGTCTTAAGCTACAGGGATCTGAACCTGTTCTTAAGAAGCCACCACAACCTCCAACTTTGCCCTACAAGCGGCTCAATGCCGACCCTTGTATACAATCCACGGGCGCGAACAAACATTTCCCTAACAAAGTCCCCATCCACGACTAGGGATATGTCTACATGGTGAACAACCCTTATAAGTCATCTCGACTTGTAGAGAGAAAACACTCTTGTAAGATCCTTACGACTTATAAGAGAACACACACTTAGGAATCCTCACGATTCCTAAGGAGAAAATGCACCTACGAGATCCTCACGACTCGCAGGGAGAAATACCTTCATGAGACCCTTACGGCTCATGAAGTCAAAAGCCTTAGTCGACAGAATCCTAACCCTGTCTACTAAGCCACCTTTGTTCAACATCGACAGCGGCAAATGATGATTCGCTCCTGGCAATATACCAGTTGTAGCGGTGCTGATGCCGAAATTGGTGTCTAATTCCAAGCTTGCAACAAAGAAGCTAGCGAGCCATACAAGCATACGAAATAGCCGAAATGATGGGGCAACTTGCAACAAAATCAGCAAGTAAAAATATATGCATGCAAAATAGCCGAAATGATTGGGCAACTCGCAATAAAAAGCAGCGAGTAAAAATAAAATAAAAAACCAAAATGATTGGGCACCGCGAAAAATAGCCGAAATGATTGGGCAATCGCGACCTTCGCGATATAAAAAGCTGAAATGATAGAGCATCGCAGAAAGAAATAAAAAAAATGAAAAAAGTGAAACTTTTTGCCCTACAGGTGATATCACATCAATCCCTGTATACAATCCAGGGGCGCAAACAAAGAGGGAACCATATCATCCCACCAGGCTCCATCAGAAGCAGAGCCAAGTCTCGATGGTCACATCTGCATCCCAGAAGACCAACAACAACGTTCCTCCTTATGCCAGCAAGGCACGGAAGCGACACAACAAAACGGAGCCACGACATAGTCTATAGTTCCAAATCTTAATGGCAATATCTACAGCCTAAAAATCAGCAATGGTGATCCTCCTCATTCCAACAGGACTCGGACGCAACATCACCAAGCGGAGTGACGGCAAAATCCCAGCTCCACCTCAGCGTTCGTCTTGTTACACCAGACGCAATGTCAACAACGGCGTTCCTTCGCAGTCCAGCAGGATGCAGATACAACATCAACAAAAGACCTCACGGTTGAAACAAAGCGGAGTGACGGCAAAATCCCAGCTCCGCCTCAGCGTTCGTCTTGTTACACCAGAGCAATGTCAACGATGGCGTTCTTTCGCAGTCCAACGGGATGCAGATGCAACGTCAACGAAAGACCTCACGGTCGAAACAAAGCGGAGTGATGGCAAAATCCCAGCTCCATCTCAGCATTCGTCTCGTTACAGCAGACGCAATATCAACAACGGCGTTCCTTCGCAGTCCAACAGGATGCAGATACGACATCAACGAAAGACCTCACGGTCGAAACAAAGCGGAGTGATGGCAAAATCCCAGCTCCACCTCAGCATCTGTCTTGTTACAGCAGACGCAATGTCACCCCAGGGTCAAAACAACGGAGCCACGGCAAAGTCCCTAGTTCCAGGCCTCGACGGTTCACACGCAACCTAGAGACAACCGCGACATTCATCTCGATACAGCAGACGCAATACCAGCAAACGAAGCGAAGGCCAAATTCCTAGCTTCAGGGTCTTGACGGTAACTCATATAAAACCTGAAAGACTACCGTAGATCATCCCACATGGAGTGGTCACCACCACGACGTTCGTCTCGATATAGCAGACAAAATGTCACTACAGCGTCCTTCCCCCAACTGGATTCGGACACGCTAAAGCAAACGAAGCGAAGGCCAAATTCCTAGCTTCAGGGTCTTGACGGTAACTCATATAAAACCTGAAAGACTACTGGAGATCATCCCACATGGAGTGGTCACCACCTCGACGTTCGTCTCGATACAGCAGACAAAATGTCACTACATCGTCCTTCCCCCAACAGGATTCGAACACGCTAAAGCAAACGAAGTGAAGGCCAAATTCCTAGCTTCAGGGTCTTGACGGTAACTCATATAAAGCCTGAAAGACTACTGGGGATCATCCCACATAGAATGGTCACCACCTCGATGTTCATCTCGATACAGCAGACGAGATGTCACCACAGCGTTCTTCCTCTGGCAGGATTCGGACGCGACAATCAAACAGCGGAGCCACGACAAAATCCCTAGTTCCAAATCTTGACGGTTCACCAGCAAACTAGAGACAACAGCGACATTCGTCTCGATACAGCAGACGTAATGCCAGCAAATGAAGCAAAGGCCAAATTCCTAGCTTCACGGTCTTGACGGCAACTCATATAAAACCTGAAAGACCATCGAAGGTCATTTCATACCAGCGTGGAGTGGTCACCACCTCGACATTCGCCTCGATACAGCAGACGAAATATCACCACAACGTTCTTCCTCCAGCAGGATTCAGACGCGACAATCAAACAAACGGAGCCACGGCAAAATCCTTAGTTCCAAACCTCAACGGTTCACCAGCAACCTAGAGACAACCGCGACATTCGTCTCGATACAGCAGACGCGATACCAGCGAACGAAGCGAAGGCCAAATTCCTAGCTTCAGTGTATTGACGGCAACTCATATAAAACCCGAAAGACTATCGGAGATCATCCCACACCAGCGCGGAGTGGTTATGACTCATCGGGGCTCTCCAAAATGGGCCGAACCTCAAGTAAAAAGCGACATGGCAAAATTACTAACGCTTGCTCTTCCGACGGTCAAACTGCCTAGGAGGATTGCTTGAAGACGTCTTGTCCAGCCCCCGAAGGGATCAGAGACACGACAGTCGCAAGGCTACTCGAACAAGCAAGATTGCCTATCGAGGAATACATCAGCCAATGCGACGGTACGATGGACAAAACCCTGGTACCATAAACCCTAACGGACCTTTGTCGTAAAGAGCAGAGGTTAACTATGACGTTAGGATATCCTTGCGAGAAATGCTCGATTCGTCTCGACTCGCAGGGAAAAGCCTTAGGCAATCGGGATAAGAACCGGTTTCCTAAGCATTGGGGCCCTGCAAGTCAGTTCAAAATGGACTCCTGCATACTATTCACGGACCACACTCTCCAAAGTCGAACCTCGACAAGGAGGGGAACAACCACTTATGAGTCATCTCGACTTGTAAGAGGGATAATTCTCTTGTGAGATCCTTACGACTCTCAAGAGAAAACGCACTTAGGAATCCTCATGACTCTTAAGGAGAAAATACACCTACGGGATCCTCTCGGCTTGTAGGGAGAAAAGTCTTTATGAGACCCTCACGGCTCATGAAGTTGAAAAGTCTTAGGCAGCAGATCTGAACCTGCTTTCTAAGCCATCACTACCTCTCGAAGAAGCCGAAACAAGATACTCACCCTATCATCTGCCGGCAATGTTTGCTAAGGTGACATACCGATAACAAAAGAAAGGAGAAAGCAGAAAGATGACACAAGACATTACGAAAGAAATGTATCTTTTATTCATGAATTCAATTGGGTACAAAATACATCATATGAAAGAATAAAAGAATGAATACATTTTATTCAAAATTTACAAATGACGCAAAAGCAACTATTGGGAAGGAAGTGTCTTAAGTAGGCCAATCAATTGCTCACGCACTCCCCTCAGCCTCTCGTCATGGTCAGCTTCCGCGGCCAACTCTGCTTCAACCTGAGCTCGTTGCTGCAAATAGACGAAAGCTGCTCCTCGACTGCCTGCTGAGCTGCCCCACGATTTTGTGCATCCCGCTCGACGACGTCAAGCTGCTGCCTCAGTGTTAACCCGTCAGAGATGCATCGCAGAAGGCCCTCAAAGATAAATTTCAACTGTACAGCATTTGCATCAACCTGAGCATGCAGTCGAGAAGATTCTCTCAAAGTCTCTCCGCACTCCTTACGTTTTAAAGCCGCCTCTTGTTCAAGATGACGGAAGTAGGGAGTGCTCTGCTCAACCCACGCAGCCCGCTGAGCGTTCACAGCCAGGACCTCTGGAGCAGGACGTCCAACCTTGAGCTCATGCAGGTAAGATTCAATTTCCCTGCAGTGATTAACCCAAGACTCGACGAAGCCTTCAATATGGAAGTTCACAAGCGTCGCCAGCATTGGATTGACCTCGGCAGCAAAATCTGCGGCAGATGTAGGAGCCTCGGCGTCAAGCTCCTCGACGTATTCGCTCAGCATACGCAGATTGGTCACGGCACCTTTTGAGGATGGACGTCTGGAAAAGGGCCATGCCGGCATTATGATAAGAGACTTGAACGGGGATAGAGTCGATGTGATTGCTGCAAAATAAATCATAGTCAGATGTCAGTTCAGGAAATAAAGAAGATACACGAAAACAGAGTCGACTATACCGGCCGCAACAGGAGGCAGAGCTGGGAGTACTGGCGGCGCAATGATAGCCTCGTCTCCGCCTTCGATTTGTAAGGCTACAAGCAATACAAAGAGGGATTAGCAATAATGTGACTACCAGTTAAAGAAAAGACATCATTTAGAAAAGATACTCACCGACACCACCAGGCAGACTAATCTCTGACAGGAAGGAGAAGTGAAGGTGCAACACCTGGTACAGGTGGTCAAAAAGGACTCCTACAAAGACGCAATAATGCAACGTCAGTACATAAATTATACATCCTAGAGATAAAACTGATGGGTCACAAGTCCATACCTCCCAGCATCTGAGACGGTGCAAGAGAAGGTAGAGAGGTGGTCACCGTCAGGGCGGTAACTGACGACGCTGCCTCGGGTAGCGCGACATCAACACTAGTCGCACCTGAATTAGAAACAAGATAAACCCTGTCAGGAAAGATTGAAAAAGATTGCAGAATAAAAAGAATGGCGGTGATCTAAAATCTACCTGATGAGTCGCCAGCCGGAATCGTGACGAGGGCGTCACTTGATACAACAACGGCGTCTCCCTCCTCCATCGGGGTGGTCTCACCTCCCGTCGCCTCATCCCCTGACTCCACGAGAGCCGTCGTCATGATTGCGACGCCAGGAGACGGCAAAGAACCGTAGGCGGGAAGAGCGATGAGCGGGGCGGTGCCCGACTCTTGAGGGAGAGCGGCCACCTCGGGCCCATCAATTGTACCCATTTCGCTCGCCGCCACCTCGGGTTCAGTAATTATAGTCGTCTCATCCACCGCCGCCTTGAGCTTGACCATGGTAGCCATCTCACCCACCGCCACCTCGGGCTCGGCAATGGTAGCTATCTCGGGCATAGCAATCATGACTGTCTCGTCAGCCACTACCTCGAGCCCGGCAATTGCGGCCACCTCGCCTACCGCCGCCCCGGGTTCGGCAATAGCAGCTACCTCCTCCACCGCTACCTCAGGCTCAGCGTTCACCGTCACTTCTTCGGTAAGGCTCGGCCCTGTAAGATAAGGTATATGAGAACTCATAATTTAAAACTTTGACAACGGAACCTCACAGCACATTACCTGGAGTTGATTTACCGTTTGCTTTCCGAGCCGCACGTGCCGCCCATCTGTAAGCAGTAGACACAGCAACCGGAGACTCCTCTGAAGGAGTAGCAGCAGGGGTAGCGGCGCTCGAACCCGCTCCCGCAGCTAAAGCAGCACTACGCTCCCTTGTTGCGCTCCTCCGACGCTTCCTTTCCTCCCGGGCCGTCAAAGCAGACCTTCTAGAAGCCTCCTTCAACAGGACGTCATCGTCCGCATCCAGGGTTACCTCTGGAGCCATCAAGGCTTCCATCATCGGTCGTTTAAGTAAGGCCGCTTTCGGCAGTGCCGAAGAGGCCGGGACTTCGGTAGCTGGCCCGGGAAGAATTTCCGCATCAGCTTGCAGGATCGGCGTTGTGGTCCCTGCGATAAGACAAAGAAAGGATCAGATTACTCATAAGAAACGGGAGTAGGAACATGGTGGACCGAAATGTACCGATGCCTAAGGATGCTCGAAGTCGTTCCTCTTCCTCAAAAGTCTTGAGAGAAGCAGCGAGAGCTTCTTCGGTAGAAATGCCTGTTAAAGAAGAAAAAACGTCAGTCAAAACACGATAATAGAAATACGATGCAATGGCGGAAAATACAGCTAATGAGTACCTGATCGCGCGAGGATGGCCAACCCCTCTTTGTGGCTGGCCAATTGTTTAGAAGCTGCAATGGCAGCCGCCAGATCAGTATCGTCTGGCGGCATGAATAAGCCCTCGCTTGTCCCATACTCGCTCAGGCCCTCGCCGTAAGGAGTGTGAGGCCCCTGGCCAAGTACAACGTTGATAGAAAAGATCGACTTCTTTTTCTTCTTCTATGAGAGAGCTTCGGTCGTAGCCAGCACCAGCTTGCGCTTCGTGGGCACTTTGGAACGGCGAGTCCCGATATCCGAGCCCACGCCAGATTCGGGTGAAGCTACATTTACCGTCTCCACGGGAGCGCGGGGCACCGATGGCACATCCACCGTCTCCACAGGAGCATGAGGCAATCCACGCATGGGGCTTAGCACACGTGGAGGCTCAACTGCAGCAACCCCTCTTAGCGGAGGGGGGACAGCAATCCGTCGCTTTAAAGGGGCGTTGCGATCGCTAGCAGGGGGCGCACTCTTGCGATCGAGCAACAACCGTCTCTCTTCCCTGATAACAGCGCCCATCGCGTGTTGATACCAGGCCCCATGTACGTTAAGGGCCCTCGGAATGCAACTCAGCTCGCTAATAAAGAAGTGGGAGCCCGTATTCAAGCGCATAAAGTGATGCAGCGCACCCCGTATTCCCTCTTTGGTGGCAGCAGGTTCTTCCAAGAACACCTCCAGTGGAACCCCCTGGTTATAACTCAGCTGCTGGGCAAAATGATGGGGGTTGTATCTCATAAAAAGCGCCGCATCATTTTGCCTGAATACGAGAAAGCCCGGCCTGATAGAGTATAGATGTAGAATCTCCCGGGCTTTCAACACGGAAGCCCCGTCCTTAAAAACGTCGCGCAATGCTAGCACCGTCTTGGAAGTTTCCTGGCCGATCGTCAGGACTTTGTCCTTAAAAGACATACCAGCTCCGACCGTACGCGGACGAAGAAGCAAGCCCCTAGCTTCCCGCTGAGACAGATTCACGATAGAAGCGTCAACCAGCCGCATAATTCTCGGGAATTTGCATTTCTCGAAAAACGAAGGTCTTTTATGAATGCCAAATACCCGAGCACGTGCATTTCCATCCACGAAGTAAAGTAATGCATCGGGAAGTTGGCAGCATGCACCCCCGGTTCAGTGGTATCCACCGCCGCGCTAAGACCATGGTATAGGTGGGCTAACCCGGCGATCCCGATGGCCACTTGTATTCCAGCCACCATTCGATGCACTGGGTAGAAGACGGACGGCCTCATATAGCGAGGGTGCATAGGGAGCGCGAACCAGCACAACCATAGCATAAGAAACCCAAGAAAGAAAGCCTCCTCGTCAATGCCCGGAGCGGCGATTTCTGACAGAGGAATAATTGCGGCATCAGGAAGAAAAAAGCCCTTCTGATCGTCTTCCAGTACTGGTCGACGGTTCAAGCCGAAGCCGAAGGGGTCGTCGAGCTTGGCAAACTTTTCGCCTCGTTGCGATAAGATCTCCGGGCGAAGAAACCAGGCAATGAAGTCTGCGAAACTGCCCCCCGGCCTTCGGATTCCAAGAAGAGGCTCTCGTACATGTTCAGCACCTTTATCAGACTAGGAAATTTGTGCTGAATGGCGTTCTCTAGCGTTAGGCCCATCACCACCGGCTTAGTGGCAAAAACGTATTCATCCGGAGGAAGCAGCTCCTCGTAATGCTCCCCCCTAATCGGTAGACCGAAAACCTCAGCGAATTCTTCTAAGGAGATAGAGACTTCTCTGTCCAGTAGAAGAAAGGTATCGGTTGGAATGTTCCATTGCTCCAAGAACGCTTTAATCCACCATGTCGGAGGAGCAGAATATGGGAACAACGAAGCATAAACCGCAGGATATAGGCCGAGCTTCAGCAGTTGCGTTTTCTTCGCTGACAAAATGTACCTGGCCCAATGCAAATACCCGGCCGAATGTCGGGGAGTCAACCCGATGTTGTAGGGTTGTCCCCAAGGGCGCGACTCGCCCCGGAATATGCGCCGCCCCGGCATATGCGCCGCCCCAAAGTATCCAAAGCTGCCGGCAACTGCATGGGTATGGCGGCAATCGAAGGTTGAAGAAGACCCTCCGAAGTCCAATTGACAACCTCCACGGCATAGTTCACCGGGGGTGCATCTGCGTATGAAATCGCCGAGATTGGCTCCGACGGCGTCACACAAGAGAAGCTTCGACGACCTCTGATGATCTGGTCGTACCATCTACCCCACAAGTGGAGATTTTTGTGTTCTGGGTCACGGTCTTTGATAAGTGCAAGGACCTCCCGGTCCACAGGTGCCTCTGGGAATCCTCCCTCTGAGCTGACGAATAGGAACGTGGCATCGAAAGACATGTTGCCTGCAAAAAGGAGTAACAAAAATCGACTGTCGGTGCCTTAATTTAATCTGAAGCTCGGTACTTTAAAAAGTTGTACTACACTGCAATGCAGTGGAAAGGGGACCAAAGGGGGACCCACAAAATCCAGATGACAATGCATCAATTAATAAAACAGCCTCATCATTGGATGAGACTGTCAATTAATGAGGAGATCCTCAAGAAAATTCTCATTAAATGAGAAATCCCTTGGGAAAAGGAGAAAATCTCCCGTTGAGAGCAAAGCTCTATGACAGAGTGACACTTGTCACACCCTAATCACGAAAGAATAAAATTCCTTAAAAAGCCTGGCTCTATAATGATGATGAAAAATCCATCAAGGATTAATTGAAATTAATTTTTGTGAATTAAAAATTCTGGGATCTTCAAGATCCATGAAAAAAAACTCTTAAGAGTTCTTCATCAAAGATCAAAAGATCCACATATTATCAAAGAGCAGAGCTCTGATTCATGGGATAAGAAACCCCAAGAAAAGATCTCTTTAGATCTATGGGTTCATGAGAGCAAGGCTCTATTAATGAAACCCTAAAAGGGTTTTCTTTAGATCAAAGACCTATGAAGAGCAAGACTCTGTTAATGGGTAAAAACCCTAATTTATTAAAAAATTAATTTTACCTAAGTTTGGAAAGAGTTCCGACTCTTGAAAGTTCTTAAACAGAAGAGCAAGGCTCTGAGTGAAAATTCTCAAGAAGAAGATGGAAATCATCTAAAGGACCAAAGGTTCTATTTATAGGCACTGAACCGCCTCTTCAACTTCTGAGTTGATCCAAGGGCTCAGATGTTGCCACCGCTGCACTCACGTGTGCGCCACGTGAGCGCAACGGTGGGGGGCATTTGTTTCCCCCAATCAGAGCAAAGCTCTGTTTCAAAATTCAAAATTTAAATTGAAGCAACGTTTCAGATTCAGCGCTCTGCGCGCTGAGCGCCACGTGTCAAACACACTACGCCCTAGGCAGCGCACCCCCAATCAGAGCAAAGCTCTGTTTTAAAATTCAAAAGTTAAAAGTTGAAGCAACGCTTCAGATCCAGCGCTCTGCGCGGCGCGCCACGTGTCAAACACAGGTGCGCTAGCACAGTTGCGCTGCGCGCCACATGTCGAACATAGGTGCGCCAGCGCTGGAATTAAAAATCCCCCACCGTTAGATCAAAAGATCTACTAATAATAAATTATTAATTAATCAGAACTAAAATTCTGTTATGGAAAGATCTTTCCAATTTTATTAAAACAAGAATATTATCTTCTGTAAAACAGAACCCTTAGGATCAAAGATCCAACGGTGGGAAATATTCCCAAATCAATCAAAGAAAGATCTCTTAAAACTTATTCAACAAATCAATTGGCCCTATATAAAGGCCCCAAGACTTCAAGAGAGATATAGAGAAAACCCTCTGCAAACTTTGAGAAAACTCAAAGAGAAAGAAAGGCAAGCCTTTAGAAAAAGAAGATCATTTCTTCATCTTCAAGGTAAAGAACTAGTTCTTGAACCACAGAGATGAAATTATCTCGTAAAAAGAAGAACCATCTTCTAAAAAGATCATAGATCTACAAAAGACCAAGGTCTTTGATAAAAAGAAAAAAAAAGATCAAAAGATAAAAAAAACTAAAAGAAGTATTTTACTTCATTCACAAATCTTTGATCTATAAAGGCAAAGCCCTTTTATAAAACAAAAAACTTTTGTTCTTGAATCTTGAGGCAAAACCTCCTTTAAGAAGAACATAAATTTATTCTTTGATCTTGAAAGTGCCTTGCACTCACGAATTGCGCTCTTGCGCTCATTGGACCGGCGCTCAACGCCAAAACCTGCCACGTGTCAACCAAAGACGATATCTGCGCTTTGCGCTTCTGAAACAGCGCACTGCGCTCATGGGCTGGCGCTCAGCGCCAAGCGCGCCGCGTGTCACTCACTGGCGCGCCAACAGACTAGCGCAAAGCGCTCATAAATTAAAAGCGCTTAGCGCTAAACGCGACACGTGTCTTCTTCGTGTGCGCTACCTGATAGAAGCGCAAAGCGCCTGGCGCAAAGCGCCATGCATTGTCAGAACACAATTTGTTCTGATGAAGACAAAAGATGTCAGAACCCAATGCTTAGCATTATTAAAATGGTCGAGCCCAAATAAAGGCTTAATAGCCAGAACAAAAAAAATGTTAAACATTTTAATTGGACTTAGCCCAATTCTGGCCATAAGTCCTCAAATTATCTTGAACTGAGCACATCCGCTCTTTCAACCAACTCATCCTGGTTCAAGGGTACATCTCTTCACTCCTTTAATATTTGTCGTTGTAATTACTCAACGTCTTCAAAGAGATGACGGGTCCCGACAACCACACATTTCACAGACTATGACGTCTTTAAACTGGACTGTGGCGTCCTTAAACTCATGAACTATGATGTCCCTAACCTCGACCGTGATGTCTTTAAACTAACTCTGGACTGTGGGGTCCTTAAACTCATAGACTATGATGTCCTTAACTTCGACCGTGATGTCTTTAAACTAACGCTGGACTGTGGGGTCCTTAAACTCATGGACTATGATGTCCTTAAAATCGACCGTGATGTCTTTAAACTAACGCTGGACTGTGGGGTCCTTAAACTCATGGACTATGATGTCCTTAACCTCGACCGTGAAGTCTTTAAACTAACGCTGGACCGTGGGGTCCTTAAACCCATGGACTATGATGTCCTTAACCTCGACCGTGATGTCTTTAAACTAACAGGCGACTGTGAGGTCCTTAAACTCATGGACTATGATGTCCTTAATCTCGACCGCGATGTCTTTAAACTAACAATGGACCGAGATGTCCTTAAACTAACAATGGACCGTAAAGACCTTAAACTAATCGACCGCAATGTCTCTAAACTAAACAATAGAGTCCAAATGCTCTTTTGTTGGATCTAAACGATCCCGTTAAGTTGATCTTAGTCTAAAATGAGACTAACGTATCCTTAACATACGTTTAAGTTGATCTTAGTCCCAAATGAGGCTAACGTATCCTTAAACCCAACCCCCAAACCCAAATCTAAGAAGATACGGATTTGGTCTAATCCACGCCCTACGGGCGACAACATAAATTAGTCTCCGTATACAATCCTCGGGCAACCACAACACAACACAAACACCCACGACACAAAGTGACCATCTGGAGAAGGAGAAAGTTGTTACCGCGATGCGGTAGCGTAATTAACTGTAGGGTCTTGCGCCTGCAGGGAAGAGCGTCCCCACAATCAAAAACCCCTCGAACGAGGGGGAATCTGACGAAGTCCGCTACATCGGCCGCATCCGTTTAAACCTCCGATACACGGTGCCATAAATCAAATTGGCATCTTCGTAGAGGTGGACGGATAGCACCAATTAGCATCTGCCCCCAGATTCAGGCAAGACAGTCTGTCTTCCCGGTTTCCGGTGGTAAACAGTTTCAATTCCACCTTTAACATTACAATCCTTGCTATACCTTTAAGTAGATCAGGAGGTAATGACCTACCTCCTCACACACTCATATGCAACATAACACAATACAACACGATAACTTAGAATACGGGAAAATAAACATTTTCATTTAAATACCCTTTATTTAATAAAACCATTTCTAAAAGATTTAGTATTAATACATCTTTACAAATAAATAACCTTTGAGCTAATAATAAAAATATCTAGACTGTCGCACTCATTAGGACAGTGGAAGGTTGTGGACATCAGTCGTTTATCTAATCCCGACTTTGTGGTGTCTAGGCTAGGCAAGTGAGAAAAGTAACTTTAAAAGGCCTATCTCACGGTGATTCGTGAGCGGATCTCTCCTTTCTTCACTTGTACTTACCTGGCCACAATTGGCGGTGAAGAGGTGATTTGAGGTATCTCATAACATATCGCTTTGGAGTAGTTAGGAGCAGTCTAGTTGATTTTGGAAACCCTAGAACATAGAATACGGGAAAACGACACAATTTCATTTTAATACCATTTACTTAACAAAACCGTTTTCTAAAGAATTTAGTATTTATACAATCTTTGCAAAATGCCGCTACAACCCATTTTGAGGAACCCGTTCGGGATGGTACGGATTATCGCACATCCTCGGGCTTAGTAGTGCGAGATTCAGACCTCCGCAAGGAGCATTCGGTCTCGAAAGTTTTAAAATACGACATCTTAAGAAAAACGAGATTTCTAGAATATAATATATATATATATATATATATTAAAATTATTTTCATATAAATATATATATATGTAACATTAAAATATTATTTTGAATTACTATAAATATTCCAACTCTTTTCAAAAATGTCACAAGAATCAATTTTACACTAAAATACCATGAATTCCATACAAATCAATATTACAAATAAATACATTTTATTATGAATTTAGGATATTCTCATTAGAATTGGCACAAATATAAAATCTACATTTACTACAACTCTAAAGACGATAATAAATACTTGGGGTGTATTTTGAAAACTATTCAAAGTATTTTTACGTAAAAACCCCTCAAGCTCGATAAATTATCCTAAGGACCCTAGTAAACATAGGTTTAAGCGAGACCAATCTCTTGAGCCTCGGGGAGCCGGAGAAGTGGGTGCTTGCCTATCTAAGGTAGACAATTAACAAACGGTGTTATCAATACGGTAATCGTCTTTGAAAAAGACACAAATCCTGCCGCCCATGTGCAGCTTTTACCGATAACATCAAAACAATCAGGACTTCAATTTACCTTTCTAATTGTCTGACTCAGATTGAGTCTCTCTATAATCTGACTTGGATATGATTCAAGTACAATCTACAATATTACAATTCAACACGAATCCATGAATCCATTATTCCATATATTCAATCTATCAATCTATACAACTTGACTGAACCGAACCATGGATATACATTCCATTTACATGATCATCCAGTTCACATGATTCTACAGTTACATCCGTTTACTGATATTATGGTTTCGGCAAGTCATCCAATTATACAATTCAATTTGCAAGATATTACAATGCAATACAATACTATCAATACAATAACTACACGGGGTATTGGGGTAGTTCATTCGTGAATCCAACATAATCTCAAGAGTCCCCTAGATCATGAATCCATGTCTACTAACACAAGCAAGCAATCATGAGGGCCCGTGTTTCCATGCTCCTGGACTGTGGCCTATTGAGTTTGGAATACTTCGACGACGGTCGAAGTCCCGCTACTAACATATCATTTGGGCCCGTGGTTCCCTACCCCTGGACTGTGGCCTGTTGGGTTTGAGAACACTCTTGAGATTAGTTGACATTCACCCTTGAACTTACGATAACAACAGTATTAATACTAAAACAATATAATACAACTGTAAAAGCTACTCTCTCTCTTACTCTCTGTCTATTCTATTTCTCCTCTTATCTTTGGGACTTACCGGACGACCTGTTCGCTGACGACATTCTCTTTTTTTCTTCTTTGAATGTCGTCGGGTGATCTGGACACGTCAGAGATCGAGCACACTGCTGAAGACTTGGACCAATTCAGTGAAGACCTCGAGCTCTAGTTCATTGTACACTTTCCATTTCCGTACTTTTTCATTTCTGTTATGCCATTGTTTAGGCATCACTTTATTCCATGTATTTACTTTTCATGCATTGTACAGAAAGAATGTTAATAAATAAAGTTGTTGTTCAATTTATATCTCTTGTCTCTTGTGCTTACTTTTATATTTCTTAGATACGCTTAGCGTATTTACTTCAGAGTAAATACGTAGTGGACCAGTCCCGCCCTCTTCGCCGTATACCGGGAAGCGGGGCGTGACACGTGGCAATCATCCGACGGCTCCCCTCAAAAATTTGGCCGGCAAGATGAGGGTTTGGGTCGGCGACGGCGGGTCCCCCATAGGGAAAAGTCCCCGGGCTTTGCACACTTGTCGATTGGCCTACCCCATTACCCCTGCTGTAACAACCCTAAACTTTCTGTACAAATCATTTTCCAAAATACATACAGGAATACCTAAGCCTGAGCACAAGTTATAAATTTGATTTGCTTTTGAACGGCAAGAAAGCACTTGTAGCACATTGGTAAAACCTTGCACTACTGTGATATAGCCCCTGTGATCGAATCCCCACAGCCACATATATTTTTAATTGATTTTTCTTTTAATCTTCTAGAAGCCCAAAAGTTTACACGTGCACTACACGTAAAATGAAAGGTCACAAATTAAACAAACACGTGCGCTGAAGTATACCAAGCGACAGGGACACGTGGCGAAGATCCAAACCAATTCCACCGGAAATTGGCCGGGGAAATTGATGCCAAGACCGACACCGCCGGGACCCCCGTAGGGGATGGTCCCTAAAATTCAACCCCAACACTCCTTGGCCTACCCCACTACTCCTATGCTGTTTGATTTCTCTGCACATTTCCAGAGAATTAAAAATGGGCATTAATCCACATTTTAATGCACATTTTAATTCTATTCTTCATTACCCTAAACCCTAATTTTCCCTATAAAAACCACACCATATTTCACCTCTCCTCATTCATAATTTCATTACAAAAACTCTCTAAATATTCCAAGTCCTAAGTTGTGCAAATGGACTTAGCAGAAGGCGAAGTTCCGACGACGTTTCGAGGAGAATCCGGCGACAGAACGACGCCCCGACGGTTCCGAAAGCTTCCTCCTTCTCCTATCTTTCTTAATTACCTATAAGACCCTTTTTCCCTCCTCCGTCTCTATTCTAAAACTTCTCTTTTTCAAAACTCGTTGGAAGCGGAGTTATTCCGACTTCCGATTCATTTTTCTTTGAAAACTCTATTTTTCTTAAATAATAAAATACCATATTCTCTTATAATGATCAATAAACATAAATAAATACATTAGAACAAGTTTCATCTCAAAATAATTCATGTTGCAATTTCTATTTCACAGTAAAATACCATCATGTTACATACAATTTATAATTGTCCAATTTAACCGTATTACCTTTAGATAACTCACGAAGTAATGACCTATCTCATCACAACACACATTTTTGACATAGCACGATGAATTTTGAGATTTTAGTTTGTAGGAAAATACGATTTTACGAATAAATACCTTAAACATTCAAAAATCGTTTTCTTTAAAAAGTGTGTTATTTAATTCCGTGAAATTGCGCCTCTACAACCCATTTTGGGGAACCCCGATTGAGATGGTGTGGGTTATCGCACATCCTCGGACCTAGTAGAGCGAGATGCAGACCTCCGCAAGGAGTATTCGATCTCGATGGAATTTTGATGCAAATTTTAAGAAAATGAGATTTCTACAAAATAAATAAACTCTATTTTTATTAAATATATATATATAACTATTATCAAAATATCTATTCTAAATATAATATATGAATATTCAGCAAATCAATCACAAGTTCATGGAACTACCATTACAATCCAATACAAATTCCAATATTTCATTAAAGTACCATATACAATGAAAACTAGGTTCTACTCACTAGAAAATTTCACTTTTATAAAATATACATCTATGAAAACCCTAAAGACGGTAATTAAATACTTGAGGTGTATTTTGAAAATATATCAAAACTATTTTTACATAAAACCCCCTCAAGTAAACATAGGTTTAAGCGGGACCAGTTCTCTTGAGACTCGGGGAGCCGGAGAATATGGGTGCTTGCCTATCTAAGGTAGATAATCTAATAACGGTGTTATCAACACGGTAATTGTCTTGGAAAAAGACACAAATCCTGCCGTCTGTATGCAGCAGTTACCGATAACACTAAAACCTAAATCGGGACTTCAATTCTGTCTAAAAGTCTGACTCGGTTCGAGTCATGGTCAAATCTGAAAGCAATCTGACTTGAATTCAATTCAAGTATAACTACAATACAACATGAATCCACGAATACCAGAATACAATCCATATCAATATGAACATGACTGAACCGAACCATGGATATACTCCGATTACATAACTATCCATTTATATCCATTCCGTTTACCGATATCATGGTTTCGACAAGTATTCCATTTACTACAAGACAAGACAATACAATCAATACAATAAACATTATGGGGTTTATAAAGGGGTAGACCGGTATGGAACATGTTAAAATTGGCACGATGTAGTCACTAAAAGACGTAATTACATCCATATCGTTGTTCCGTGGTATTATCGACGGAGCCTTGTACTACGGGTTACCAAAGTCCACGGTGTAAGTTGGACTCCTCTCATATATACTAGCATATTATGTACTGTAACAACCCTAACTTTCTGTACTGAATTTTTTCAAAACACAGAAAGGGACATCTGAGCCTGAGCACAAGTTATAAGTTTATTTTGCTTTAGAACAGCAAGAAGGAGCTTGTAGCTCATTGGTAAGACCTTGCACTGCTGAGACATAGCACCCGAGTTCAAATCTCATCAAACACATATTTTTTAGTTAAATTTCTTTTAATCTTTTTAGAAGCCCAAGAGTCTACACGTGCACTACACGTAAACTGAAGAGACACAGTCTAATCAAACATATGCATGATGGTAGACCAAACGACAACGACACGTGGCCAAAGAATCAAGCACACCCGTCGTTGTTGGCGCGGCGAGAAGGCGAAAAATTCCGGCGCCGCCGGTCTAGACCGTAAGAAATGCTCCCATATTTTTTATCTGCAACCTTTGGCCTACCCCGCTTCCTTTCACACTGATTGTTTTCCCTGCATTCGAGAATTTAAAAAGCCCATTTAAACCCTTCAAATTCTATTTTAATGCAAAATTTTAATGCATTATTCATTCCCCCTAAACCCTAGATTGCCCTATAAATACCCACCCCATCTTACACCCCTCTCACTCAGAATTGTCTTGAAAAAGTTATACCAAAATCCAAAGTCTTTTTGTGTACAAGTGGAGTTAGCGAAGGACGAAGCTCCGACGAACTTCCGAGAAGATTCCGGCGACGAAACGACGCCCCAAAACTTTCTTTAGGACCCCCTCTCTCTCCTCTTGACCTTAAGCCAGAAAGTCCCACTTCCCCTCTCATCTTTTTCTTTAAAAAGTTTCATTTCCAAAACCCGATGGAAGCGGAGTTAGTCCGACTTCCGATTCGGTTTTCTTTAAAAACTACACTTTTTTTTAACAAGATAAAACCATATTCTTATATGTTGATTAATAAACATTAAAAAACTTAATAAAACAAGTTTCACATCAAAATAATAATCTTTGTGACATTTACCGTATTTTTACATAAAAATACCACAAACTATTCATTTCGACATTATAACTTATTTCCTTGCTATACCTTTAGATAGTTCACGAGGTAATGACCTACCTCATCACAACACACATCTCTACTATAGCATGATTGATTTTGGGACAATAGAAT
This sequence comes from Agapanthus africanus, assembly GCA_030015575.1. Classification (NCBI taxonomy): domain Eukaryota; kingdom Viridiplantae; phylum Streptophyta; class Magnoliopsida; order Asparagales; family Amaryllidaceae; genus Agapanthus; species Agapanthus africanus. The sequence continues at coordinate 84,070,411 of JASDDO010000026.1, read as the reverse complement.
ACGGGAAATACGACCTTATAAATAAATACCCTAACTTATAAAACCGTTTTCTATAAAAAGATGTATTACCAATTTCCATGCAATTGGGTCTCTACAACCCATTTTGGGGACCTCGTTCGGGATGATGCGGATTATCGCACATCCTCGGGCTTAGTAGAGCGAGATGCAGACCTCCGCAAGGAGTATTCGATCTCGATGGAATTTTTATATATTTTTCCTTAGAAAATGAGATTTCTACAAGAAAATAAATAAATTATTTTAATTAAATGCCTATAAATTTATTATCAAGATATCTATTTTGACTATATAAATATTTCAAGTTTTCTAAATCAAAGGAATCACTATTACATGAAAATACTATCCAAATACAACACAAGTACAACATTTCAAGAAAATACCTTATACTATGGAAACTAGGTTCTATTCATTAGAAATTGCACAATTGTAAAATACACATCTATGAAAACTCTAAAGACGATAATAAAATACTTGAGGTATATTTTGAAATCATGCTAAAACTATTTTTACATAAACCCCCCTCAAGTTACACTAAATTACAATAAGGACCCTAGTAAACATAGGTTTAAGCGGGACCCGTCTCTTAAGCCTCACGGAGCCGGAGATATGGGTGCTTGCCTATTTAAGGTAGACAACCTAACAAAAGGTGTTATCAATACGGTAATTGTCTTGGAAAAAGACACAAATCCTACCGTCCATGTGCAGCAGTTACCGATAACATCAAAAACCTAATTCAGGACTTCAATTTCTTTTCTAATTGTCTGACTCAGACTGAGTCTAAATATAATCAATCTTACTTGAATATGATTCAAGTACAAACTATAATACAACATGATTCAATATGAATCCATATACTCAATCCATTCAATCTATATCAATCTTTACAACTTGACTGAACCGAACCATGGATATATTCTATCTACATGTTCATCCATTATATCTGTTCCATTACTGATATCATGACTCCGGCAAGTCATCCATCTATACATAACAAGACAAGACAAGACAATACAAACAATACAATCAAGACATCGCGGGGTTTATAAGTGGTAGACTGGTACAGAACATGTTAAAAGTGGCACGAGACTGTAACCATAATACACCTAACCTGAATCTCCATTACCGTTGTACCGCGGCTGAACGGTTCCTTGTGCTCCTTTTACCATAGTCCACGGGGAAAGTTGGACTCCTCTCGTATACACTGGCATTTTCTGTACCAAGCTACAAACAACAGCCTTAACAATATAATACAACTTTAAAAGTTACATTTTCTCACTGTCTATTCTACTTCTCCCTTATCTTTGGGACTTACCGAGCAATTTTTCGCTGACGACATTCCGTTTCTTTCTTCTTTGGAATGTTGTCAGGTGGATCGGACCTTTTGGAGACAGAGCCCACCAGCGAGGATTTGGATCGGCTAGCTTTCGACCCTGAGCTCTAGTTACTTGTACATTTCATTTTCATTTTTGTTATGCCATTGTTTAGGCATTGCTTTTATTCCATGTATTTCCATTTCAGTTGTATTGTAAAAAGTGTTTAATAAATAAAGTTGATGTTCATTTACATCTTGTCTCTTGTGTATTTTACTTTATATTGCTTAGATACGCTTAGCGTGTTTACTTCTGAGTAAATACGTCGCGTACCTCATCATGCCCTCTGCCCGTACACTGGGAAGCGGGGCGTGACATGTACCAAGCAACAACAACTACGTTAGTATAACAAATATAACATTATCTACCTCACCTGTTCTATTCTCTGTCTATTCTTCTCCTTCTTTCTTTGGGACTTACCGAGCAATTGTTCGCAGACGGTATTCCTATTTCTCTTCTTCTTTGGAATGTTGTCAGGAGAACCCGACTCTGAGGAGTTCGAGACCAGCCAGGAGCACTTGAAGCAGTTCACAGAAGACCCTGAGCATTGACTTACTTGTACTCATTTTATTTTCAGTTCATGCCATTGTTTAGGCATTACTTTCTATTCCTGTATTTACATTTCCAGTTGTATTGTAAAGGAATGTTGAATAAATAAAAGTTGATGTTCATTATATTCATGTCTCTTGTGTACATTTTACTTTATATTGCTTAGTTACGCTTAGCGTATTTACTTCTGAGTAAATACGTAGCGGATCTTGTCGCGTCTCCTTACCGTACATCGGGAAGCGGGGCATGACACCTGCACTGTTTGTTTTCTCTATAATTTAACAGAGAATTCAATTTCCCAATTAATCCAATTTTTAATGCATTTTCATTCAATCCTTCAATTCCAAAGCCCTAATTCCAGACTATAAATACAACCCATACCCTAGTCCCTCCTCATTCTGAAAATTCTAGTCTAAACTATCAAATTTTTCTAAGGACAAGTGGAGTTAGCCCAAGACCAATTTCCGGTGAGGATTCGAGGTAATTCCGGTGACCCCGCAACACCACGACAACCGCAACCTCTTCCTCTCTCTATTCTTAACCCAAGTCACTAGTTAGTCCTACCCCCTTCTTCTCTTTCTACATAAAAAGTCTCTTTTTATAAAACATGTCGGTAAGTGGAGTTATACCGACATTTGATTCTAAAATCTTTGAAACTACAATTTTTCTTAAGAATTGCTCATTCATATTCCTATACATTGCTTGTTAATCATAAAACTAAAGTTTAGAACAACTTTCACCCTAAATCATCATGCTAAACAACTTTAAATTAAGTTTTACCTTTAAATACCATGAACTTTATATCGACCATATTTATTTGTTTTGCTTGCTATTACCTATAGAAAACTTCATGGGGTAATGACCTACCCCTCACATACACATATATTGACATAGCACCATACTCTTGGAAACATATTTTTATGGCGATTACAACTTTTCATTAAAATACCATAAACTATAAAAACTCTTTGCGATTATGCCTCTACAATCCATTTTGGGGAACCCGCTATTTGATGGTGCGGATTATTGTACATCCTCGGTCTAGTCTAGCGAGATGCAGACCTTCTCACGGAGTATTCGGTCTCGAAAGAATTTTAATACGATTTTTTAAGAAAAACGAGATTTTCTAATTAATAATAAAAATTATTTTTTAATATATAAATATTATCAAAACACATATTTTCAAGATATAATAAAATTTCATGTTTTTCTAAAAATAAAATAATAACTAGTTTCACCAAAATACCATCAAGTATCAATACAAGACAAGTTTTACACTTAAATACCATGAACTATTCAAGCTAAGTTAATATTCACTCAAATACCTCAAATCTTAAAAGTTGCATCCATGAAACCCTAAATACGATAAATAAATACTCGAGGTTTTATTTTGAAAGTATATAAAATATTTTTCATAAAACCCACTCGAGTTATGTAAAATTACATTTAAGAACTTTAGTAAATATCGGTTTAAGTGGGATCAATTCTCTTGAGCCTCAGGGAGCCGGAGAAAGTGAGTGCTTGCCTATTTAAGGTAGAAAAAATTAACGGGGTTATCAATGATAATTGTTTTGGAAAAAGACACAAATCCTACCGTCTATGTGAAGCAGTTACCGATAACCCCTAAACCTAATTCAGGATTCAAATCAGTTCTAAGTGCCTGACTCAAGTCTGAGTCTAAATCAATCTGAGTCTAATCCAAATCAGAATCCAATTCAACATGAATTCAAATTATAACACGTATACTTGAACCTGAACCTGAATACGAGAACAATATCAACATGCAAACATGACTTGACTTGACCGAACCATGGCTCTATCTTGACTTGATTGCCTGACTACTTGATACATCCTGAAACCATTTACATGAACAACTTATATCCATAGTCTCGGCAAGTCTGATAACTACAATCTATATAATATACATTACGAGCTTTAACGGGGTAGACTGGTACGGAATGTATTAGAAATGGAACGAGATAGTCACTAAAAGACACCTACCGAACATCTGTGCCGTTGTCCCGTGGGTTTTGACGGGGTCTTGTACTTCTGATTACCATAGTCCACAGAGCAAGTTGGACTCCTCTTGTATACACTGATACATTTTGTATCAAGCATCAAACAACTACGTTAGTATAACAAACATATACCTGTTTCTATTACCAGTTCTCTCATCTTTACTTGTTCTATTCCATCATTATCTTTGGGACTTACCGAGCGCTAGTTTGCCGAAGACATTCATGTTTCTTTCTATCTTTGGAATGTTCGTCAGGAGGACCCGACTCTCAGGAGACCGAGCCCAGCCAGGAGGACTTGGATCAGTTCACAGAGAAGCCAGACTTTTAGATTTTACTCATACTTATTTCCTTTTCATTCGTATGCCACTATTTAGGCATTGTTTTTATCATTGTACATTTCCTTTTCGAATCAGTTGTAATGTGAAGAAAGAATGTTAATAAAAGTTGATGTTTATTATTATATCTCTTGTTATTCTTGTGTATTCATTTATATTGCTTATTTACGTTTAATGTGTTTACTTCTGAGTAAATACGTCGCGGCCCGTCACGTCTACTTCTTCGTATACAGGGAAGCGGAGCGTTATAAAAGATATTAATCATATCAACAGATAACCCTTGGATTTAAAATCTAACGGTGCTTAAGCATCCGGGCTTCATCTTAAGATCAATCAGAGAACTCTCAATGAGAGATTGTCTCTACTTATCCAACAATATTCACACCCTATATAAGCGACCCTAGAGGTCAAAATTGGATATTAGATACAAATCACATGCATACGATAGGTGATCAATCTCATAGGCTTTCACCAAGAACTTAAGTTTTCTGCCTTTGAGTTTCTTCTTCTTCTTCCTCCATACAACCGAGGAAAACAAGAGATTGATCTCCATTTTAGAAACGTAAGCCTCGTTCATAAGAAGGTTAACCTTCATTGATAAAACTTAAGTTTTTTTCTCAGATTTTATGATCTCTAAATCAATATCGTTCATTTTTCATAAGAAACATAAGTTTCATAAAGGAATTGTTTTGATCTTAAGGTATAGGGTTTGAGAAAAGAATCGAACCCTTTTTACCGCCGGAAACGGAGACGAACCGGGATGGGTCGTATTGCCTGAATCTGGGGGCAGATGCTATTTGGATTTATCCGTCCACCTCTCCGAATATACCAAGTTGATTTATGGCACCATATATCGGAGGTTTAGACGGATGCGGCCGTTGTAGCGGACTTCGTCAGATTCCCCCTCGTTTGTGCGGGGTTTTTTGATTGTGAGGACGCTCTTCCGTGCAGGCGCAAGCCCTGCAGTTAATTACGTTGCCGCATTGCGATAACCACTTTCTCCTGGTCCAGAAGTTCACTTCGTGTCGTGTGTGTTTTTGTTTGTTTAGGTTGCCCATGGATTGTAGATGGAGACTAATTTATGTTGTCGCTCGTAGGGCGCGGATTAGTCCAAATCCGTATATTTTAGAATTGGGTTTGATTTATTTAAGGACCGTTAATCTAGTTTGAGATTAAGATTGACTTAAATATATATGAGCATTTGGGGCTCAGTTTGTTTTAGTTTAAGGACGTCACGGTCCATTATCGCCATGTTTGAGGCAGATATTAGTTTAAGGACATTTCGATCCAACATTCCCGTTTTAGGGACGAATGTTAGTTTAAGGGCATTTCGGTCCATTATCGCCATGTTTGAGGCGGGTATTCGAGGTGTGGACATCAATTTGGAAGTGCATCGATATATGACGAGATGGGTTGTTGGTTGTCGGGACCTGCCACCTCTCTGAAGACGTTGAGGAATTACAATGACATATATCAGAGGTGTATAAAGACGTACCCTCGAACCAAATCCCGTATTTAAAGGAAAAGGGGTTGTGGTGGAGCTAAGAATCGTTAGTCATATTTGAGACTAAGATTACCTTAGGAGATATGAGATGAATATCATTTTGGATATCATCAATGAGAGATTATTAATCATGTTTGAGACTAAGATCGGCTCAATAATGTTTTTAAGGATCATTTTTACATAAGATCCATCAAAAGAGCATTTGGGCTCAGCTGCAAGAAACTTCAGAGGCTTAGCCAATTTGGGCTTAGTCCGTCTACTCTTTTCTTTTTTTATTCAAAAGGTGCTAAGCACTCATTTGGGCTCTATCTATTCAGCCCTTTTCTTTTTATGAAAAAGTACTAAGCACTTATTTAACGCTCTGACACTCACATGGGTGTCATGTGAAGCATTTGATTATGGGCGACGCCCAATGAGCGTTGAGCACTCTGCCACTTTGGCTATTTATGAAGTGTTGGGCACTTTTCTCTCTTCTTTGCTTTTTTGATGGCGCCCACATGAGGAGCACGTGAGGCGCCGGGACGCTGCCCAATCAGTGCTAAGCACTCAGCAATTTTGGCTGTATGTGAAGTGCTAAGTACTTTTTATATGGCGCCCGCGTGAGGAGCACGTGAGGCACTGGGCGCTGCCCAATCGGCGCTGCCCAATCAGCGCTAAGCACTTAGTCGTTTTGGCTGTATGTGAAGTGCTAAGCACTTTTTATTTGGCGGCCGCATGTGGAGCACGTGAGGCGCTGAGCGCTGTTAAAGAAGGGCGCCTACGTGGGAAGCACGTGAGATGCTAGTTTTTTTTATATGGAGATTTAATCTCTGTTGATATTTTTTAAAGTACTTAAATCTCTGTTGATGGTATTTTGACCATTAACAATCAAGATCACTATTTTGAGGATCTGGGATCATGTTCTTTTAAGAACTAAGTTCTTGATGCGAAGGAACTGAGTTCCTGGAGTATTATGGACTCCATATTCTTTTTCTTTTAAATTTGTTCATCCCTGAATCATTGATTCTCAAGAACAAAATCTTCCCGATGAGAATTAAATTCTCAACTTGTGCGAGACTTGTGTCATGGATCTTCAGTCCAGAGAAAGAACTAAGTTCTTTTAGAAGGGTTCAACCTTTAGATATGTTGGGTAAATGAGATGTTTTGATCTCGATATTTTCTTTAGGGTTTCGAATATGGAGCTCTTCTTCTTTGAGAATTGAATTCTCTGTTCTTTTTGTTTTTCTCTCTCTGTCTCTCTGTGTTTTTCTGGCTATGTCTGTGTATCTGTGTTCTGTGAGACTTGAAGTCTCAAGTCCTTTATATAGTAGAGGCAAATTGTTAATTAGTTTTGAGAAAATCTCTTATTGAGAGATTCCAATTGATTTAATTGGTCCCAAAATTGATTTGGGGAATTTTACCCACCGTTGGATTTTTGATCCAAGGACTTATGTTTTACAGAATATGATTTTTGTTTTTAACGAGATCGGAGAAATATTTTCCACTATACAGAATTTATTCTATAAAACGGTGATTTTTAATCACCATTGGATTTTTTAATTCAATGGTCCTCTGTTTTACAGAGAGCAGTCTTTTTGTTTAGAAAGATTGAGAGAATATATTCCAAAATAGAATTTTATTTTATAACTGGATTCTTGATCCAACCGAAAATATCTTTATTATTTTAGAAAGATTTGGGAAATGTTTTGTCCTAACGGAATTGAATTCTGTATTTTAATGATTTATCATCTCCATTGGATCTTTGATCCAACGGCTCTTTTTAACAGAGAGTATTGTAGAATTTAATTACGCCTGGACGCTGGCGCTCACGCATCGTGCACGTGGGTGCCACTTAAGAATTTAATTCCTAAGGTGGGTATTCCTGTGCTTTGCACACTGGCGCCCGCGTGAGAAGCACGTGCGGCGCCATCTAAGAGTTTAACTCTTTGGCGCCCGCGTGAGGAGCACGTGCGGCGCCATCTAAGAGTTTAACTCTTATGTAATGAACTCTTCTGTGCTTTGCACATTGACGCCCAGGTGAGGAGCACGTGAGGCGCCATCATAGGATTTAATCCTATAAGATTGGCTCTGGCGCCCTCGTAGAGAGCACGTGAGGCGCTGCCTCATTAATGTCAACAGAGCTTTGCTCTTTTATCAAGTTAAATATATTGGGGAAACAAATGCCCCCCACCGTTGCTCTCACGTAGCTTACACATGGGTGCAACGGTGTCACCTTTTCCACTGTTCGATCTTCTGGGGACTTGAACCGTCCCTTCATGTCCTATGAATAGGGCCTTTGGCCCTATAGATGACTGCCGTTCCATCACCCTCTTGCGTCTTCTTCTTCCTTGAGAATTTGATTCTCTTTTCGGTGCTTAAATCTCTGTTTCCAGAACTTTCTCAGAGTCAAACTCTGTCAAAATTTGGTAAGAATCATGACCTCAATTTAACTCCTAAAGAAACTCTTAAAATAACCTCTTCTTGTTTTGGGTTTTTAGCCTATTAATAGAGCTTTGCTCTTCTCTTGGAAAGATCTCTTAAATATCTAAAAAAAACTTTATTTGGGTAGACCATTGGTCTTGGAGATCTTAGGGTTTTACCCTGTTAGTGACTTTGATTTTTGAAGGTTGTTTGGAATTTAATTCTATTTCCTGAGCGGATTTCTGGGATTTTATCCCATTATTAGAAGAGTTTAATTCCAGGTTGTTCTACAGACCTTAGCTCTGAGAAAATTTCTTTTTAAGAAATTCTTTTGGGAATTTTATTCCCTTTCTTATTTTCATTTTAGGGTTCTTTTTGCAAATTTGAAATCTGTTGTAGAACTCATTTTTCGAGAGAGTTTAACTCCACAGTTCAATGAGATTTTTCATTAAATGAGAATCCTTTTGGATTCTTACAATGAGTGCCTTCCTCATCATAGATGGGGCATTAGAACCGTTGTAATTTATTTCTAGATCGTAATAATTTTGATATTTCGATCGCTAAACCCCTTACTGGTTTTTCTTTGCAGATACAATGGCGTCTCGTCTTTATGATCTCGAAGAGATTATCTCTTATGAAGATATTCGTATCCAAGGCCGCTGTCAAGATCAGGAATTTACTGATGCCCAATGTGCCGAGGTGATGCGTCGCTTTAACGATTACAACGGTCGATTACTCCCCCGTCGTTCTGCTCTTTTGAAAATTATCATCGGGTTGATTTGGGAAGCAATCCCTGAGCTTGACGAGGCTATGCCGCTCGAGACGCTTGATGACACTGAAGAAAAGGTGCATTCAGTATATCTGATGAGCCTGATCTCAAAGAAGCGAAGAGATGATCTTGTCGATGTTTTGCATCGCATCTTCCAACAGAAAGCGATAATATCCGGGTACTAGAGGACAGACGACATTAGCGGGGATCCCGACGCTTCCATTCGTGAGAAAATGGCCAAAGAAGTCAGAAGCACTTTGCTCAAACTTGCTTCTAATTTCATGAATCCGTGTCCGGGATTCAGCGTCTTGCCGTTTTAAACATTTTGATGATGTTTTTTCCCCCTCACCAATGTATAGATTTCTTCAAAGTATGAATGACAAAACGCCCCCTTCCTTTTATGCCAATGCTCATATACGCCTCACGTGAAGTGTTGTTATATATATATATAAACTATTGCCGGCGCCCATGTGTCATGCGCGTGAGGTGCCGCTGAGGATTTTAATCCTGAACTAGTGCCGGTGCTCACACTTTACGCACATGAGGCGCCGCTACAGGTTCTAAACCTATAAAGAATCGGCACTGGCACTCACGTGTCATGCACGTGAAGCGTTGCTGAGGGGATCGTTTCACCTTCTTGCTCTGATTCCCATGAGTCAACCTTTTCTTTTCCCATACCCTTTTTGTCAGGACTTGGAAATAGCTCCACCATGCACAACATTTTCTGTGCCTAGACTTGAATGCTCCTCTTTATAATTTGAAGCTCTGTTTTCCTCTTCTTTCATAAGGAGAGAACCATTTTTAACCAACCAAGGGTATCCATTTTTAACAAACCAAGAGTAATGGCTTGCAGTTGTCCACATGCTTGTCGGCAACCGTGGGAGGTACCTATCGAGGGAATTGTCCCTTATTTTGCTATGCGTTTAGTGGATCTCATCCTTATAGATGACCAATGTGACACTGTTATGTACGAGCTTCTGGCTCGTAGGGGCTCTCCTCTTCCTATCGGCTCTATTTGGCTTCGGACGATCTTCTCGTCTGTACTTGCCAACATCCCTTCTTATCCAGCGGAGATGACTCTGGCGATGCTCGACGCGGTGGAGGACAAGATCGAGTGATTTCATGAGGATCATTTGATCACCCAGCCTCCGAGGGATTGTTCGGTTCAGCTGCTAAGCCAGATACGGGCTCAGCGGGCCATCATGTCTGTCTTCGCTGATGAGCACGACGCTGACTGATGGGGAGTGAGTCCTCGCGAAGATCGCCGCTTCGACGTGGTAGAGAAGACAGAGAGGGAATTAGAGAATCTTGTTTATTATTTTGTTGATCCTTGTATCTCTGATCCCATATTTGGCAATCTTTTCTCTGCGGAATAAAAAATTGTCAACCATTGAACGTTTCTTCCCCAGCGCATATTCATATGGGCATCCTGTTTCTGCACATATACTTTCTATTTAACCTTAGAAGTTTCTGATGCTTGCATCTAGACATAGGTGAACATTGGACTGATATGAACAAATGCTTCGCCCTACTACTTTGCTCATGGCCGTACACCCGTAGTTATGAGCCCCGAGGCCTATAAGTTACTCCTTTTTTGTTTCTTGATGTCTTAATTTTAGCGCCCATTAGTTTACTTACTCGTCTCGGAGTCTCTAGTTTATTCACACATCTCGGAGTCTCTAGTTTATTCACTCATCTCGGAGTCTCTAGTTTATTCACACATCTCGGAGTTTTTTAGTTGACATCCCTTGTGTTTACAAGTAAACTTGTCCTAACGTTGTATATAGATAACCCCCATTCTTTACAACGGAGGTCCATTAGGTTTATGGTACTAGGGTTTTAGTCCGTGGTACTGTCGTGTTGGCTTATGTATTCCTCGATATGTAGTCCCTCAGCTGTTGTTCGAGTAGCATCGCGACTATCGTGTCTCTGATCCCTTCGGGGGCTAGACAAGACGTATTCAAGTAATCTCCTTAGGTCATATTACTGTCGGAAGAGCAAACGTTAGGAATTTTCCATGACGCTTTTTTTTTACTTGAGGTTAGGCTCAGTTTGGAGCCCCGATGAGTCATAACCTCTCTGTGCTGGTGTTGGATAATCTCCGATAGTCTTTTAGGCTTGATATGAGTTGCCTTCAAGCCCGAAGCTGGGAATATGTCGTTGCTTCATTTTTTTTTATGATGTTGCGCCGATTCTTTGTTGAAGTAGGGTAGACATCTGTAAGACTTCTATGCTGTATGTATCGCAGTTGAAGTCCGGAGCTAGGGATAAGCCACTGCTCCAATTTCATTTGATAGCCACATTCGCATCCTACTGAAATGAAGGGGAACGTCCGTATAGTCTCTAGGTTGTATATGCGCCATCGAGACTTGGAGTTAGGATTTTGTCGTTACTCCATTTTTTGGTTTCGACCCTTGGGTCTTTTGTTGACGTTGCGTCTGCACTGAGAAGGAACAGCGAGATAGTCTCTGAGTTGTATATGAACCGTCAAGATTTGGAGCTAGGATTTTTCCATGTCTCCATTTTTGTTTCGACCCTTGGTTCTTTTGTTGACATTGCGTCTGCATCCCGCTGGGATGAGAAGAACGTCTAGCTGGATCTAGGATCTTTACCATCACTCCACTTTTGTTTGTTGATGTTGCGTCTGCACCGAGAAGGAACGTCGAGTTGGAGCTGGGATTTTGCCATTACTCCTTTTTGATTTGGCTCCTTGGAGCTTTGTTGACATCACGTCTGCACCCTGTTGGAATGAGAAGAGTATCGAGCTGATCTTTAGGCTGTAGATGTTGCAATCAAGCTCTGGTTCTCTCTTTGACGGAGCTTGGTGGGAAAACATGGTTCTTTTTTCCTTTATTTGTGCCCATGGATTGTGTACAAGAGTCAATATGGACACACTTGCAGGGCAGAGGAAATTTTATTTTATTTTATTATTATTATTTTTATTGCCGCGACGCTCTGTCTTTTCAGCTTTTCATATCGCGAAAGTCGCGATTGCCCAATCATTTCGGCTATTTTTTATATTTTTACTCGCTGTTTTTATTGCGAGTTACCCAAACATTTCGGCTGTTTTTATATACATATTTTTTGCTCGCTGATTTTTATTGCGAGTTGCCCCATTATTTCGGCTATTTCATATGCATTTTTTCCTCGCTGCTCGCTGCTATTTTTATTACGAGTTTGGAATTTGATACAGTATCAGTATCGCTACGACTGGAATATTGCCAGGAGCGAATCATCATTTGCCGTGGAAGGACTTGGAGTTTGACACCTGTTTAGGCATCAGTATTGCTGCAACTGGGATATTGCCATGAGTGAATCATCATTTTTTTTTGTCGATTTGAACAATAGCTTAGTAGACAGGGTTGGGATCCTGTCGACTAAGACTTTTTTGACTTTATAAGTCATAAGGGTCTCATAAAGATATTTCTCCCTATGAGTCGTGAGGATCTCGTAGGTGTATTTTCTCCTTAGGAATCGTGATGATTCCTAAGTGTATTTTCTCTTGTAAGTCGTAAGGATCTTGCAAGAGTGTTTTCTCTTTATAAGTCAAGAGGACTTATAAGTGTCATTCACATTACGGGGACATTTCTCGTCGTTGGTGGAACTTGGTGGGGGAATGTTTATTCGTGCCCGTGGATTATATACAAGGGTCAATATTGGACCGCCTGTGGGCCAACTTGGGGGTATAACGGCTTAAGAACAGGTTCAGATACCCGTAGCTTAAGGCTTTTGAATCTTATGAGCCGTGAGGGTATCACAAGGGGAATTCTCCTTACGAGTCGTGAGGATCTCGTAAGTGTATATTATATATATATATATATATATATATATATATATTACGAGATTGCGCCCTATTCGGGTTTTCACAAACTCGCCGGCAGTCCTACAGTTTTTACTCACGGCACCCTCTCGGATTTTCATTCGTGCCCATTTTGCTTGTGGACATACCTTTTTTATGGCGAAACTCTCAAAAGCAGCTTCGTCGCAGGTGACCAACCTATTTTCTGGTGGGTTTTGGGGGTGGCTTCATCGTTGGCATAGCTGTGTAGCCGGTAGGACTTTAGTTGCAACCATCGCCGTCGAGACTTTGATTGCAATATAGATCGCAAATGAGCATATCACCATATTTGGGGGCGATGTGCTAGTTTAGGGACATTTTGGTCCGTTATCGCCATGTTTGAGACGAAATTTTATTTCAGAGACATCTCGGTCCGTTCTCACCATTTTTGAGGCAACGCACTAGTTTAGGGACATCTCGGTCCGTTGTCGCCGTTTGAGGTGAATTTCTAGTTTAAGGACATTTCAGTCCGTTGTCGCCATGTTTGAGGCGAATTTCTAGTTTAAGGATATCACGGTCCTATATCGCCGTTTTTGAGGCGAAGTTTTAGTTTAAGAACATCTCGGTTCGTTGTTAGTTTAGGGACTTCTCGGTCCATACTGCCATGTTTGAGGCAGATAATTAGTTTAAGGACTTCTCGGTCCAATATTGCCATATTTGAGGCGAGGCTCTAGTTTAGGGACATCTCGGTCCGTTGTTAGTTTAGGGACATCTCGGTCCTTACCGCCATGTTTGAGGCAGATAATTAGTTTAAGGACTTCTCGGTCCTGTATTGCCATATTTGAGACGAGGTTCTAGTTTAGGGACATCTCGGTCCGTTGTTAGTTTAGGGACATCTCGGTCCGTTATCATCATTTTTTAGGCGACGGAGCTTTTGGATACTACTTTTTAAGGTTCAGACTCAGGAAGATAGCGAGCGGACACAAGCATCGTCATCTATCATTGACCTAGGTCGTGACTCGTTAGGCGTAGTATTTTGTGAGGAATCAGCCGTTTATTGGCCGGAAGGGTCTTTCGCCATGCATATCCATGAGCAGGTAGGCTCCCGTTTTGCACGATTGGGGAGCATGGGTCTTTTGACGACTAGCACGAGCTTGCCATGGCGGAATGTTCTCGGCCTAGTCAGTCTTTCGTATGACCATGTCATCCTTGCCTTATAATCCTCCAGGTTTTGCTGTGCTTTAAATCGAGTTTCATCGAGGGAATCGAGCTCCTCATGCCGAAGATGAGCGTTTTCTTCATCTGTCAGCTTGTCTCTAACCGCTACTCGTAGAGAAGGGAGTTCTATTTCCAAGGGGAGCACTGCTTCCGTGCCGAATACTAACGCGTATGGTGTTGTATTCGTGGATGTTTTAAACATTGTTCGGTACGCCCAGAGAGCTTCATGCAGCCTTTCGTGCCCGTCTCTTTTGTTTCTGGACACCGTTTTCTTTATAATCTTTGTCAAGGTCTTGTTGAAAGCTTCATCTAGACCATTGACACGAGGATTATAGACTGAAGAGTATCTCCAATCTATTTTATGCTGTTCTGCGAAGTGACTGATTTTATGGCTCCTATAGGCTGGCTCATTATCCGAGATAATTCATCGCTGAGTGCCGAACCGGTAGATGACATGTGTCCTAAAGAAATGGAGGATATGCTCCGTCTTCACTTCCCTTAGTGGTACTGCTTCTGTCCACTTAGAAAAGTAGTCGGTCGTTGCCAATATGAAATGATGTCCTTTTGATGATGCTGGTTCAATGGGGCCAATTATATTGGTTCCCCACATTTCGAACGGCCAGCTAGCTATTGTTGGGTGTAGCGGGTTTGGATTCTGGTGGATGAAGTCCCCGTGAAATTGGAACGAGTGACACTGCTTCGCATATTCGAGACGGTTCTGAATCATTGTGGACTAATAATAACCCATTCTTTTGATCTTCAGCTTCATTTTTGGCCCAGCTTGGTGAGAACAGCAGAGTCTGTCGTGAGTTTCTTGGATGAATTTCTTTGCTTCTTTCGGCCCCAGGAATCTTAGCCACAGACAGTCGAACGATCTCTTATATAGAGTATCATTGACGAAGGCGAAGAACAAAGCTCTTTTTATGAGCCGATGTCTAGACGACGCATTTTTGGGCGTTCGTTGGGATTTGAAATTGTCTATAAAGACTTCCCTCCAATCGTTGACCTTTTCCTTGTCCCTCATTTGAAGGGTCACTTGTTCGGTCGTTTCTTTTCCTTCGGATGGCTTTGTTAAGTCTCCCGAAGATATTTCTGTCAGCGCAAGGATCCTGCGGCTTTGCACGATGATCTTTACGTCATCGAGATCTTCGTCGGCTAATTCCTTAGCCAATTTGGCCAACGCATCCGCATTGCTGTTTTCTGCACGCGGTATACTCTTCAGGGTGTGGAAGGGGATTTGTGTTAGCAGTTGCTGCACTCTTTCGCCATACTTTATCGGCTCTGGCTTGCACGTATGATAGTCGCCATTTACTTGGTTAACGATAAGCTGGGAGTCTCCATATATTTGGAGCTCTTTGATTCCCATGTAGACAGCGATCTCTAGAGCTGCTATCAAAGCTTCATACTCAGCTTCATTATTAGTCCTCGGCTCCATTAAGGAAAAGGTGTAACGCATTATCTCTCCTTGTGGAGTCACAAAGATAAGGCCCACCCCGGCTTTGATTATGGGGGTGTTTTGCTTTCGCCTCTTCATGGAAGATTCCATCGAAGTAGAGTTCCTACCGAGAATAATTTTCTTCCTTCTCTCCTTCGATTGTGTTGAACGCATGTTCATCCGGCAACTCGCAATTTAAGGGGGAGTCGGCTGGTATCGAATGCTCGGCGAGAAAGTCGGCGATGGCCTGTCTTTTCACTGCTTTGAGAGGTCGATACGTTATCGAGAACTCCATCAGGAGGAGAGCCCATTTGGCAAGCCTTCCTATTAGTATGGCCCTTGACATCAGATATTTGAGAGGATCCATATTTGATATGAGATGGACCTCATGTGCCAAGGCGTAATGTTTGATCTTTGTTATCACGAAGATCAGTGCCAGGCAATGCTTTTCGATAGGGGAGTGGTTGTTTTCTGCCCCAGTAGAACTCGACTCAAATAGTTCAGAGCTCTCTCCTTTCCCTGATCGTTCTCTTGGGCCCATAGCGCGCCTAAAGAACCCTCAAGGGCTGTTGTATATAGGATAAGGGGTTTTCCCTTAACCGGAGCGGTCAATACCGGCGGATTTTGCAGGTATTGCTTTATTTCGTTTAGTGCATTTTGGCACTTTTGATCCCAGATGAACGTGGTCCCTTTCTTCATCAGATGACTGTAGGGACAGCATTTTCCGGAGAGGTTGGCTATGAACCGCCGGATATATACGAGCTTTCCTTGAAGGGATCACAACTGTTTGAGGGTCCTTGGCATGGGCATTTCCGTAATCACCTTGATCTTTGAGGGATCGATTTCGATACCCCGGTGCCGTATGATGAATCATAGGAATTTGCCTGAGGAGACTCCAAACGCGCATTTCAGAGTATTCATCTTCAGATTGTACTTCCGAAGACGTTGGAACACTATGTTCAGATGTTCCCAATGTTCCTCGTAAGACTTGCTCTTCACCACAAAGTCGTCGATATAGCATTCGACAATTGTAAGTCGATGTACTACACCCCAATACTTGTGGGGAGGCGGAATTTTCAAAAACGAACTTGTTTAGTGAACAAACATCGACTAACCGCTTGAATCGAAGCTAAACGATAACTAACCAAACATATAGTTGTTCTAAACTACTATGCTTAGGGATTATACCTATCGAACCAAGTCCTTCGTCTTTACGATCACCTCGTCCTCCTCGGCCTTCTCTTTGTAGTAGACGATCCACCCGAGAGCAAAACTCCAAGCTTAGCCTCTAAACTTGAGGCAACTAACCTTCTTGGATTGCTAATCAAAGAAGATAGATGAGATAGAGTGAGGGTTATGGATGGTTTAGTCTAGCTAATCCTAGTTCTCAACACATGAGAGGTGAGGATTAGGGTTTGAAGAGGGAGAGCTTGAGGAGAGAGAAGGTGAGAATGATTATTGAATAAAGCTTATGAGTATCATAATAGATATGAAGCATTTTCTTTTATGAAGAAAAGAATAAAGAGTGATGAATAATCATGCTTCACAAATATCAAGTGGTGATTCATTAGCATGAGTCATTAAGCATTTAATATGCATTAATGAGATGAATGAATCACCCTCATGACTCATATAACTCATTCAATGTATATGACACCTAAACCTCCTTAGTCACCACTTCTAGAAGCTTCTCGCACAATTACAAGAACGCCCCTCCGATCCGCAAAAATACGGAAAAACTTTAGACTGTAAAAATCCAATAACCGGATACCAATAACTGGCTTAAACCAAAGCCGACTGGTAAAAACTGTCCGAAAGTCGTACGCGCGTAAACGCACGTATGCGTCCGAACCCTTGTCGTAAAACCATACGACCTCTATATCGTTTCGCCTGGAATAGGAAACTCTCTGTGTGGGACTCTAGAGACTCGACTACTACGCTGGCAGTGGGTTTAACCACAGACCGCAAGCGGCACTAGCTGTACGTAACGGTCTCCAGATAGTTGTCGATAAGAAGGCCGATGAGGAAACCCATCCGAACTCCTACTGAGTCTGATATGACAATCTCCATACAGTCCGGTCCGTTCGTCCAAGACTATCGCATATCGGGCCTAGGGGGCGGCAAGCGTCAGTCCCCTAATAGCAGTATAAGTCGTGTCGGAGGGAAGCCCATTACACCCTGAGAAACTACTGGAACCTACCAGCAAATCTCGCTTGCCCTGGCCAGGGACTTTGCGTAATAGCTCTCTGACACAGCGCGATATCAACTCCCAATACCGGGAGGGACGAATCCTGTCTAACCGCCACTGCCTCCAAGTGCTCGGGACTGCACCCAACTGCTACCTGTTTGCACGACTCCTTTGAGCCATGGTAGGGTAGCAATCTAAGAACAGTGGGACACACTCGAGGCGAAGTAGCGGTGTCAAGTCTGCGGACTATGCTGTACTCATGTCACCTGGGAACTGTTCACTGACGACTGGTATAAAACCAACCAACAGTTCCCTGTGAGTCCTGTCCGGTGTACCCGTAACCCAACGAGCACCTGTATACTATCTCCAGTACGACGTACTGACGGCTGTGGGACAGACCATCTCCCCAACTGGGATAAGAAGCGTACACACTAGTCTACTCCGGAGTATCGATGCTCTGTCTCGATAATCCAACGACTAGGGACCTGAATAAGGATGTGCTTGTAGACTACCCAGCCCCCACTAGTGTGACTGCCATCACAACGCTGGTAGTCAAGCAAGATCCTAAGAGCTCTATCAATACGTACACTCACATATTAAGATAGAAAAACCAAGTAGCATACTACCATGTTTAGCAAGACTGTTATATACATGTGAATATCCCAAGCTTCCATTAAGTAATATACAAACTAGTATGATACAGTAATGGCCTTCTAGGGCATATACACTAACAACAATCTCATGGATGAGGTCATCGAAGATCATCGTCATGGCCCTCTGGTAGGTTGCGCCAGCGTTCTTAAAACCGAAAGGCATCACCTTATAACAGAATATGCCCAGCGGAGTCCGGAAGGCGGTATGTTTTGGTCTTCATGATGCATTTTTATTTGGTTGTATCCTGAAGATTAATCCATGAAGGAGAAGACCTCATGGGTAGACGTGTTATTGATCATCAACTCGGTAACAGGTACTGGAAAATCATCCTTCAGGCAAGCTTTGTTGAGATCCCGAAAGTCTACGCAGATGCGCACCGTCCCATTTTTCTTCATCACCGAAACGATGTTAGCGATCCAGTCGGGATATTGAACTTCTTGGATGAAGCCGGAGTCGATTAGCTTCTTTACCTCAGCATTTATACTCATCTCAAGTTCGAGTCATGTTCAATCGAAAATATTGCGCATTTGATATAATATTTTCCTTACTTTTGATAAATATTTAAATGTGTTTATTATAAATATAGAACATATATGGGTTTATCTGCAAATTTACTCTTTACCATATATTTATATATTATAATTGACATTATGAAGGAAAATATATGCATATAATATTTATATAATATTTTTATTATGCATATCATATCAAATAATCTTAATCAAAATTCTCAAAGATTTATTACCATATAAAATGATTAAGATTATATTTCTAATATAACAAATATTACTAATATTATTCATGGAGATATTGTGCAGATTTAGCTCAGGTCGAGAGGTCGAGATATTCAAGATGTCAGGATCAAAAATCTACCAATAAAATCGTAGAATCAATATTGGCAGAGACTCAGAGAAATATTTGTAAAATCCAGACATGGAAAAAATCTCCACGTGTCAACATGTAGAAGCCCCAGAAATTTGGAACCCTAACTCCCCCAAACAGCCGCGGTTGCGCGGCCAATAGCAACAAATAGCGGCGGATCCATGGCCAATTAATGGCCGTAGGATCTGTGATTTTGGAAATTGGATCTTGATGGCATATCTAAACTTATGAGATCTAGGGTTTCTGATAGGAGGGCTATATAAAGGACCAAGGGCTAAAGTTAGAAATGATCACCTTTAACACGAAGCAAATCACTGTCAAAGAACAAGAGATCTACGACAGGTCCGCGATTCGACGTGAATCTCGACGGAGCAAATACGTCCTACGAGGCAGAGATCGAGAGCAATTTCTTCCTCTTGTAATCTAAATTCGAAGGATTTGTACTTGTAACGTTGATTAATAAAAGTAGATCATTTGTTTAATTATTTCGCATTTACTTTCCACATTTAAATTTCTGCATTATGATTTCCTTCTCTATCCCTTCTTTTTCTTCTCCAAACATGCGTGAGTAATTCTCTGCTTGATAGGGTTCGTAGGATTAGGGTAGATCAATGGATGATAAAATCTCTTAACTTCTTTTACATCTTATAAAGTTTATAAACTTTATCAAAAGAATCGTTAACATCTTTATCGGGCGCGCTACCAATTTATTGATAGTCTCGACCATAATTTAAGATCAGATTAACTATTGTTTTGGTAGAGGCCAGAGATGAATAGAGGTCAATGAAAAGAGAGTTAAGAGTGGGAATCCTATTCCCTCCAAAAACCCTAATCTTCATTCATCACTATCGATCTAGTTTTAAATCTATTAAAAGATAAAAGGAGTTATCTTTATTTAATCATCCATTACTACTAAATTCTAACGAACCCTACAAGCTCTTTTTTTATATATTCCACATCCGTGTTCAACATAGATCTAGAATCACTCTCCCCTATTTCTAATCAACTCGTCTAAAGCAAGATTAAAATTTCCACGCATCCCCGCGGACGACCCGTACTCATCTCGGCTAGCTACTCGCAACACCGTTATTGATTGCGGTTACTACAAACACTTTTTCACATCAATCAAATGGCGTCATTGCCGGGGATACGTGCGTAATTTTTTTTCTTGCTATTCGGGTTGAATTCTTATCCAATCCATAAAATAAATTTTAAAACCGCAACTTACATATTTAACGATTATTGTACGAATTTTGCAAGGGTATCTGGAGTCACTGGAATGAGGAGTTTGAGATTCAGAGACTTTCAAAGAGGACCAGAGAAGCCAAGGAGGCACTGTAGAAAAATTTGACAGAAGACCCCTCCATTGCGCGGCGGAACTGCGGCTTAAGCGTGGTTTTAACGGCGGAAGGGTGGCGGAGTTGAATAATTGGAGCCCCAAAAACCTCTGGTATCTTCTTCATTTCTTTCTTTCTCCTCTAGAAATCCAATAATTTGATTTTCTGCAGAATTCTTTGCAAAAATATCGCCGCTCAAAAATCTTTTTGCGTGTTTTGAAATTGATCTGTTTTTGCATATTTTAAAACGAACTTTAAGGGGTAAGACCAAAATTCAGATTAGGTGGGTGTTTCATCACCCTTCCTAGGCCCCACAAATCACAAAACGAGCATCCGCATAACCCTGCATTAATTAAAAAATATCTAGATCAAGACTCTAAGGACCGTCGCGCTCAATTAGGACAGAGGAAAGTCATGGGTAATCTATCGCTTATCCGTATTTCTTTTATGGTGTCTAGGCAAGTGTGACTAAGGCAAGTGATTACTTAATTAGGCCCGCTATTTTTGGTGATTCGTATAACGGATACCTCCAACTTATCTGGCACTTACCTGACCACAAGAGTAATAAAGAGGTAGTAGAGGATTGATCATGCGACTTGTCCTTTGGAAGTTTAGGAGCGGTCTAGTAACTTGACCTAAGTGACCTTAGTTCTAGGGTTGATTATGCATTTTTGTGTGATTTGTCTCACGTCCGACACTTTTCAAAACAAACCTTTTTAGTTTTCACACACGCTGCCGCGTGTGTTAAACCCGCTAAGTGCATGCTCAGCTGGACACGGGATTCTAGTGCCCGTCTTGTCCGCGTTTCTGCTATCGACTCCGAAGTCGGTACTTTTTCATCTTCTTTTTCCCCTCCACCCACCACAATGGACGGTTCTCCATCAGATTTTACCAACACACCCCTGCTACCACCCGTATGTGCGCAGAATCCACCACGCATCTCTCTCCGAGAGAGATGCTACCCAATACGCGGTCCTCTTCTTACTTGTCTATCTATTCCACCAGCCTATGGGGATAATTTTGAAATTAAACCCCACTTTATCAATCTGTTGCCCAAATTTCACGGGCTTGAGTCTGAGCATGCATACATTTTTATAACCAAATTCGTAAACGTATGTGCAATGATGGGCACATCACAACTTTCTGTTGATGCTATGAGATGACGTTTTCTCCCTTTTACCTTGTGCGATCTAGCAGAAAAATAGCTTTATAATACTGTCGCACACTCTATTGCTAAATGGGATGAATTCGTTGTAGCATTCCTTAAGAAATTTTATCCCAACCATAAGACCGCTCGTGTTCGTTGCGAGATTAACCAGTTTACCCAACTTCCCAACAAACCATTTTGGAAATGCTTTGAACGGTTTAAAGATCTGCTTGTCCAATGCCCTCATCATGGAATCAATATATGGGATCTGTGTCGAATTATATATGAGGGTGTTAATCCAGCAACAAAGCAGATACTCGAAACCATTTGTCAATGCCATTTCATGTCTAAAAACGATGGTGAAGCTTGGCAATTTCTTGAAAATCTCGCTGAACAAACTTTACAGCGAGAAAGCGTTAGACCAATATCGTCTATGGCAGGTATCCATCAGCTCGATGTTTCCATCGCAGTAAAAGCCGAAATAGCAGCGATGCAAAAGAAACTCGACACTAACGAAAACAAATTTTCATCTGCCTCCCTAAACCAGGTTACGCTCCCCAAAACCGTGTGTAGTTGTTGTTCCGACCCATCACATTTGACGGAAGAATGTCCTTTGAGTCCACCGTTTCAAGGTCAAGAACAAATTAATGCTACTTTTCAGCAACGACCTAGAAACGATCCTTATTCTTCCACATACAATCAGGGATGGAAGAATCATCCTAATTTTGCTTGGAACAAAAACCAAACTCAAAATCAAAACCAGTTCCCAAGCAATTATCAAAGACCTCTTCCATGGTAACAGCAACCACCATAACAAAATCGGCGTCCCTTTCAACCGCAAACTTTTCAAAATCCGGCCAACAATTCTGCACCTTATAATAATTCTTTCCAAACAGCCGGTACCGATAAACCTCTGCACTCGAACGTAACTTAGAAACGTTCATTAACCAATTTACACAAACGGCGGCTAATTTAATATCATCTATCTAAACATTATTGCAGCACACCGCTTCCCACGGTGAAAGCATAAAATCAATAGAAGCACAACTTGCATAGTTAAATACCACGATGAGTGCGAGAGAGAAAGGGAAACTTCCATCTCAACCTCTACCGAATCCCGGCCACTCACAAAGTCATAATGTGTGTGACGTAACTACGTTGAGATCGGGAAGAGTGTTGAACAACCAAGTGGTGAACATGTTGATGACGTTGTTGTCAATGATATTAATGATACCCCGGCTTCTACTTCTTCTCCTACTTCGTCTAATCCAACAACTTCTTCCGAGCCTATTCTCCGTTTTCTACTAAGCTCGAACCCGCAGCCCACTTCCTCGAGTCAAGCTCAAACGATCCTAACTCCAATTCTGGGATCGATTCCATCCCCACAAACTTCTTCACAAATGTTGGACCAAACTCTTATTGATAATGTTCCTTATCCAAATAGGTTAAGGGGTAATAGACCAAGTCCACAAATGGAGAAGATTGTGGAAATTTTTAAGCAAGTTAACATAAATATTCCTCTCCTAGATGCTATTCAACAAGTTCCGTCTTATGCGAAAATCCTAAAGGACTTATGCACTAGGAAGAGAAAAATTCAATTGCCTAAAAAAGTTTTCCTTGCGAGTAATGTAAGCACTGCTTTTACACAACAAATACCCAAGAAACGAAAGGACACCTGAAGTCCTACCATATCTATTTCTATTGGGGGTAAAAATACCAATCGTGCTCTACTCGATTTAGGTGCTAGTGTTAACTTGCTTCCGTATTCTGTTTATGAGCAATTAGGGATCGGAGTGTTAAAATCGGCGCACTGCACTATTCAGATGGCCGATCGATCTATCGCCCAACTTAGGGGTGAGTTAGAGGATGTGTTAATCAAAGTCGGGGAATTTATATTCCCTGTGGACTTTATCGTTATAGATACACAACCTGTAGCAAATCCACGAAACCAAATTCCGGTGATTTTAGGTCAACCTTTTCTAGCGACTTCCAACGCTGTAATCAATTGTCGTAACGGCTCTATAAACCTATCCTTCGGAAAGATGTCAATTGAGCTCAACATTTATAAGTTGGGAAGTGAACCCTCCGAACCCTATGCTCAAGTATGTTCTGTCGAAAGGATGGATTCCGACAGTAGCGAATTTGAACAGCTTTATGATACTGATCTTGACTCCGTTAGTACATTGTTGTTTGACCCTGCTATTTATTATACACATACGGACCCTTCTATCGAGCTGTCCGGGTCAACGTCTAACGCTAAATATGAACCTTTTATGGAGTCCGAGTATCATCCCGTTCTTTCCGATGAGATTATTATTCAGGATATCGATGAAAGTTTTGAAGAAATCTTCGCAGAAGAACTCGCATTCTTAGAAGACATGGGCATTGTGATGAATCAACCCCCACTCAAAGAAGTTGAACCGCCACCCATTATTCTTATCCGGAACGAGAATGCGAGTAATCCATCATCATTGTTTCGTCTCTACAAACCGAGATGTTAACCCGTTCTATTCCACCTCTTATCCCCTCCCCACTTCTTCACGTCTATAGATGGCATATTCTTCTACCAACCTTGGTGCTACATTGATAAAAAATTTGAATGGTTGGTGTTGACTTTTGGTCTTTATAAAGCTTTATATTGACCAATAACTTTACCCCCCCTCTTTATAATTTTAAATGCTTATTACTATTTTACTCAAGTTTGAGGGGGGGGGAGAAAAATATATTTTGGCTCTTGAAAGAAAAGAAAATGTTTACAAAATTGTGAGCCAAAAATAAGTTTGGGAAGATTTCACTGTCATTGATTCTTGTCCCATTTAATAACTTTTCATCCCAAGTCTACAGTTTTTTTAAGCTTAACAAACGACATCAGTGAGGATACTGCTGCAAACAGGTTTGGGAGAGGTTTGTGCTTATTCATGCATCATTTTGTATTATACTATATAAAAGCACAAAATAATTTATTTTTTTTTATAATAAAATTTAGAAAGTGAAAATTTACATATGAAGGATAGGATTAGTTTGAGAAAAGCAAGAAAATTAGATTTTTTTCTTAAACGAAGCTAGTAATAAGTAGTTATGAGCTATTGTCCCAAGGGTTAGTAAGATGAAGGGAATCACTAATCTGAGGATAGATCTGAGTCTAAAAAATAGTTCATATTCTTGAGTCCAAATATTTGAACGTTGATACCCTATTATACGCATTTGCACATATCTTGAAACTTGGGATAGTAGAGAATACCTTGAAATGCTCTTGTCTAAAAGCCTTGGTATGAAGAAAAATAAAAATATAAATAAAAATAATAATAAAATATTGAAGAAAAATGAACATTTGTTTTGTAATTGCTTAAGGCAGCATAAAAAAATATAGCGAGGGTGTTTCATCACCTAGTGCCTTAAACCAACTGGTTTGAGAGCCACTGCTAA
Source organism: Agapanthus africanus (assembly GCA_030015575.1). Taxonomy (NCBI): domain Eukaryota; kingdom Viridiplantae; phylum Streptophyta; class Magnoliopsida; order Asparagales; family Amaryllidaceae; genus Agapanthus; species Agapanthus africanus. The sequence goes on along the minus strand of JASDDO010000026.1, from coordinate 84,045,383 downwards.
GCCTTAGGTGTTGCAAGATGAGAAAATTGCTAATTACGCTTTAATGAGTGGGCACATTTAGTAATCGGTCGGTTAGTACCTCAAGAAGTATTAATGGTCGCATGAAGAATATGTAAGCAATTCCATCTAAAATATTCACCGACTAAAATGTACTAAGGAAGATAGACAAGAGTATGATAGTTTGAATTGAATTCTCTAAGTGTACGGATGTCTTTTACACACACGTAGAGGTATATGATCGATGTTTGGAAGAAAGGTAGGAATGAAGACTAAAGGCGATGTTTTATTGAGAGTTGATGTAATTTCCGACATCTTTTCATGACCATTAAGATAAGGCTCATGGAAACCGAAAAGCTGGTGTAGTTGGAAATTCTTATTTTCAAGTTCTTTCTTTTATAATTCTTATCTTTGTATGTAATTTTCATTTTCTTTCTTTAATTATGTGATTTTGTGGGTGTAATCCGCTAAAACCCCTCAAGAGACAACACTCCTACTAGGGACACCTGGAGGTTTAACGACTTGTTTCACGTGCTCAATGCAATCGTGTTTGCCTACGAAAGTGTGCTAGGTTTTTCTTTTCTCTCTCTCTTTTGAATAACTAGTTTATTCGGGATGATCAAAGTTAAGTTTGGGGTATTTGTTCAGTCGAAAATATTGCACATTTGATATAATATTTTCCTTACTTTTAATAAATATTTAAAGGCGTTTATTATAAGAACATATGTATGTTTATCTGCAAATTTACTCTTTACCATATGTTTATATATTATAATTGACATTATGAAGGAAAATATATGCATATAATATTTATATAATATTTTAATTATGTATATCATATCAAATAATCTTAATCAAATTTCTTACAGATTTATTACCATATAAAATGATTATGATTATATTTCTAATATAACAAATATTACTAACATTATTCATGGAGTTATTGTGCAGATTTAGCTCAGGTCGAGAGATCGTGATATTCAAGATGTCAGGATCAAAAATCTGCCAATAAAATCGTAGAATCAATATTGGCAGAGACTCGGAGAAATATTTGTAGAATCCAGACATGAAAAAAATCTCCACGTGTCAACATGTAGAAGCCTCAGAAATTTGGAACCCTAACTCTCCTAAACAGTCGCGGTTGCGCGGCCAATAGCAACAAATAGCGGCGGATCCGCGACCAATTAATGGTCGTAGGATCTGTGATTTTGGAAATTGGATCTTGATGGCATATCTAAACCTATGAGATTTAGGGTTTCTGATAGTAAGGCTATATAAAGGACCGAAAGTTAAAATTAGAAATGATCACCTTTAACACGAAGCAAATCACCATCAAAGAACAAGATCTCCATGACAGGTTCGCGATTCGACGTGATAGAGCGACATGAATATCGATGGAGCAAATACTTCCTACGAGACAGAGATCGAGAGCAACTTCTTTCTCTTGTAATCTAAATTCGAAGGATTTGCACTTGTAACGTTGATTAATAAAGGTAGCTCATTTGTTTAATTATTTTGCATTTACTTTCCGCATTTAAATTTATGCATTATGATTTCCTTCTCTATCCCTTCTTCTTCTTCTCCAAACAGGCGTGAGTAATTCTATGCTTGATAGGGTTCGTAGGATTAGGGTAGATCAATGGATAATAAAATCCCTTAACTTCTTTTACATCTCATAAAGTTTATAAACTTTATCAAAAGAATCGTTAACATCCTTATTGGGCCAACTACCAATTTATTGATAGTCTCGACCGCGATTTGAGATCATATTAACAATTGTTTTGGTAGAGGCTAGATATGAATAGAGCTCAATAAAAAGATAAAAGTTAAGAGTGAGAATCATATTCCCTCCAAAAACCCTAATCTTCATTCATCACTATCGATCTAGTTTTAAATCTATTAAAAGATAAAAGGAGTCATCTTTATTTAATCATCCATTACTACTAAATTCTAACGAACCCTACAAGCCCTCTTCTTATATATTCTACATCCGTGTTCAACATAGATCTAGAATCACTCTCCCATATTTCTAATCAACTCGTCTAAAGTAAGATTAAAAGTTCCACGCATCCCCACGGACGACCCGTACTCATCTCGGCTAGCTGCTCGCGACACCGTCACTGATTGCGGTTACTACAAACACTTTTTCACACCAATCAAGTGGCATTCTTCTTGGTGCATGTTTGACTGGCTTGATGTCCAGCGATATAGCCAGTTTATGTACCGCTACTTTTGGATTTAGACCCGGCATCTTGGAATAGTTCAATGCGAAGCAGTCTTTATATTGCATGAGCACGTCTTTTAACGTGGCTATCTTTTTTTTAGATAGCAGCTCACTGACAAATGTCGTCCTAGGATCATTTTCCGTCCCTAAGTCAATTTTTCTTAGGTTGTCCGCCGTAGTGTGTATCTCATCTTCCTGCTCTTTTGGTGCTGGTGGAAACTCTGAGATCACCCCGTCCTCGTCTTCATTTGCGAAGCACTTGAAGGGGCCATCTATAGTCTTGTGCCCTCCCTCCTTTGAGAGTATTATCACATGGCAGGTACGGGTTTGCTTCCATACTTGATGTTGAGCTGGTCCTATCCTCACGGTATAGGTCCTCTTTGGCTCATGCTTTTGCGGTGGGGTTACCCTCCAGTTGTCGGACAAAGCGAACATGCCTTGTTGATACTGGTTTTCGACCCAGTCATTGAAGGTGAGGCAGTATTCAAGGGGATGACCTATGTCTCGGTGGTAGGAGCAATAATCCGGGTGATAGACCTCGTTTATTTGTTCGGGATGCCGAGACTCCAGGAGCATCACCATTTGATGCTTCATGACAAGGTTGAATATTTTCCTTGTCTTGTCTTGAGGGAAAGGGTACTCCCGACCCATCTTCTTTATAAAGGACAGGTTACAATCGACTTTTCCTCGATTGCACGGCTTCTTGGATCCGCTTTGTTGTTTTCGGACGTTGTTTGCGTTCTTTGCCCTGTTTTTTCCTCTATTTCGGGATTTTCCCCTTTCTTGAGGACATACAGCGAGCTGGAGATGGAGGGCATTGTAGTTTTCCTTTTCCGCAGGCTGCTGATTGAGGCGTTGCGTCCTGGATTTTTCATAGATAGCCATTTCGCGGCTGTGGTTGTCTCGACTCTTTTGATGAGCCTCTTCTATTAGCTTATCTATTTGTTCTTCGAGCGACGGATTTAACGTTCTTAGAGCGGGATTTCGCTCTGTTTCAACGTCATAGCCATTTGGAAGAGCGTTTTCCTCTTCTCTAGAGCTGTTTATGAAACGGCAGCTGTGGAACTGCTCTCGTTTTCTGGACCGAACGTATCCGAGCCCGGTTGTCTCCATCTTCCCATTAGGCATCTTTCGCTGGGTCCTAGGGATATTCCAAATCTTTTTGTAGAATTGGGCTTGCCGAACAGTTTGTTCGAAGGGTACACCTTGGCATCTTAACAACCTTTTCAATCCCTCCACGTAGTATCTTAGCAGACGGATTGATTGAAGCCTATCGAGTGCAAATTCGGCACCGTGCCAGACTTTTTTCTCTACTCTGGTCTCCATAGATTGGTAGAAGAGGATCGCCTTTTCACTTCTTCGCCTGGGAGATACGTAGAAAGTCCGTAGTTCCTGTACGATGTATATACCGAGCGCATCATGTTCCTTTTAGTGCCGAGGCGGAGCCATTGTGATTTGCAGGCTCTGATCTGCTCCGGCGAGTGTTTGCACTGACGGGCGGATGGAGAACACCGCGTTGGCCTCATCCTCAGAGTCACTGCCAAAGACAAAATAGGAGTAGATGATCCGGACCTATTGTCTTGTGGTTGCCCCGAGTAGACTATTTCTTCATCTTCCTCGGTATCGCTCCTAAAGATCGGGATGGTGGCGACGGACTTCTGTTTACCCTCTGGCTTATGACACCTTTCCGTATCTTCGAAGTCCGGTAGGAAGTACTTTGCGTCTTCATATTTCCGGACTTCGTTTACCAAGAACGGGTTTAGCTCTCCCGTGACGTTGTATTCCAAGCCTTCTTTGAAATACTTCATACACTAATGTTGTGTAGAAGGGATGACGTTGTATTCGTGTAACCAAGGCCTGCCGAGCAGAGCGTTATAACAAGTCTTGGCGTTAATGACATGAAATTTGATGTCAGTAACGAGCATCCTGAAGCGTAACGTCAGAATTATGGACCCCAAGTGTCCGTGACAACTGTGAGTCGAACCCGGAGATGGTAATTTTGTCTCGGGCCAAGTGCTGAACGTTCATGCAAATCTCCTTCAGCACTTTCACGTTGAGAAGGTTGACGGAGGATCCGTTGTCGACAAGGATTTTCTCTATCTTGGTGTCGTCACAGTACCCAGTGATGTATAACAGGAGATTATGTTCGCATGTACTGAGGAGGAGATCTTCATCGCTGAATGTAATGTAAGCTATGTGAACCTCTGCCAGCTCATCCTTCATCTTCTCTTCTGTGAGAAAAGCTTGGAACTAATCAGGCTCTTGTAATGTCTTGATCAGAGAATCTTGTGCCTCTTTGGACAGGAGGAGAGCATCCAATATGCTCAGTTGTGAGGGTATTTTTCTCAGATATGATAGGACATTGTAATCCACCTTGTTTTTCCTAGGTGGGTCCCTGGCTGCGAGCTCTTTGACAACTCCATCGTCGAGGGCAATTTCCTCAGGGATTTTTTCTTTTCCTTTTTCCTTTTTGCTGGAACCTTTGTTTGTAGGTCCGAGGTCTTCTCAGGCAGCGTGCAGTTACGCAGCTGAATGTTCTCACAGTTCTTCTCTTCCTCTTCTTTTTAAGAGGTGGAGTTCATGAAGAGAGGGCTGGAGGTTATTTCATCCTCAGAATCGCTCCCGAAGGTAAGAACCTGGGATTTTTCCCCTTTCGAACTGGTATCAACCATATGACAGTTTCCAGTCGTTTTCTCACACGCACTTGCCGCTCTTTTTTGCTGTCGACGAGCTTCGCGCTTCATCCTCTTGAAGTTTTTTGATGGGCGACATATCCTTGCCACCACTTCTTGAAGGCACTACATTCTTCAGTGGGGTAGGTAATCCTCCGATAATATAGGCAGTAGTTTGGATGTGAATCCTCTTCGTCGAGGCGTATGACCCCGGGAGTGTTCCCTACGAGAGGTGGCAGCTTCATTTCCATTGATGGGGCTTTGGCAAACCATTTCTCTGCCTTGATCCTGCTCTTATTTGTGGTAGGTGTGCTTCGGTTTGGTTGGAGTACTTTACGACTCATCCTCGCCGCGGCTTCTTCATCCTGACGCTGACAATTAGCCTTTTCGTATATGGCTGTTTTGCGTTCTCGATCAGCTTTACTTTTTCGAAAGGCATCGTTTAACAGCCTATCGATCGGGTCTTCTGGCTGTTCCGGGGATTTTAGCGTTGATTCTGCCCCCAGTTCCTCCGCGTTGTTTTCTGACGCCGAGGGAGTTTCTTCGTCATTTAACGTCGAATGGGAGACCATGTGCAGCTTTCTACATAGTCTTCGGTTTCTTCTGATGAGTCATTTTCCTCATCGTTGTCACTATCTTCGTTCTCAAGAATATGCTTGAGGAACTCTTCGAGGGTGACCGGTGTCCGCGCCTTCTGGTTGTACTCCTCCAACGCATCGATGTACTTTTGTAGGTTTGTGTGCTTGTCGTCATACTCGGTAGGCCGCACATGCCTCTTGGTCTTCGTCTTTTTCTTCGAAGGCTTGGAAGGCTTGATTTGAAGATTTTGCCCTTTGTCAACAACTTTCGGTACGGGACGCGGTTTCAGCGTCCCTTCGATGATTTCGGGTTCAAGTAGGCTTTTCCACCTAATTGCTGGACATGCCTATAGATCCTTCAGCATTCTTTTGGTTTTAGCTCAAAGAGCCACATCCCATGGAGTTTCTTCCACGAGCGAGCATGATGCCCCCGGTGCATCCACCTTTTTGGGAGTGTGCTTCTGGGGCGGGTTCACCCTCCAGTTTTCAGACAGCACGAACTTGCCCTGTTGATACTGGTCCTCGACCCAGTTCTTTAAGACGTAGTAATCCTTAATTGGGTAGCTCACCATTCTGTGATAGGAACGGTAGTTGGGGTTGTTGACGTCGCCGGGTTGTGGTGGACGCTGTGGGTCTGGCAATGTGATGAGTTTATTATGCATTGCCAACTCAAATAGTCTCCTCGTCATATCACGGGGAAACAAGTAAGCGCGTCCTAGCCTTTCTTTCAGGGATAGGCGTGGACGTACATTATTTTGGTGAACAGCCGGTTTTGGGCCACTCGGTTGTTGTTGAGTGTTGGCGACGAAGGTCGCTTTCCCTTTACCCTTGGCGTTTTGAGGGTCCTTGTTTGAGGAGGAAGGCTCGTGGCCTATCTGGTCCATTTGGGCCAGTTTATCGATCAGAGCCTGGAAGGTAGTTGGTTTGAAGAACATCATGAACTGGGACACAGTCGTTTGAGGATCTAGGGTCCCGATGAACATGCCCACGGCGGGGGATTCTTCGATGCGTTGTTCGCACTTAGACCATAAGTTCCGCCATCAGATCGCGTATTGGACCCAGGTTTCTCCCGACCTTACCCTGGCATTGATTAATGCCGTGATTGGAGTGCGCTCGCTCGCACTGGCGAAATGCTGGGTGAACAGCAATTCCATTTCTGCGAACATTTTTACGGAGTCATTTGGGAGCTCTGAGTACCATTCAAAGGTCGTTTCTGATAGGCTGCCAACAAACTGGCGAAGCAACAGTTTATCGTCACCTCCAGTGTTACCGCACAGAGCTCTGAATTGCGCGGCATGCTGGTGTGGGTTGCCTGTCCTTTTGTACACATGGAACTTGGGGATCGTATATCCCGGCGGGTATTTGATTTGATCATACCAGCTCGGGTACGGCCGTCCGGTTCTGATGATTTGGCCAGCGGCTTCACTAGCTTGATGAGATCGTATCATCAAGAGCGGCCTTAGAGATCGTTTCCTCCTTGGCCACGGATAAGACCGGATGAGGGTTTGATGTTTCTTCTCTGTCATCCTCGATGATTATCGGCGGATCTTCAGCTGAGGGTTCCAGCTGGATCATCATTCCAACCATATCCTGGAACAAGAGAGTCATATGTTTTATATTAGCAGCCTGCTCAGCAGCTTTCTTGTCCTTCCTTTCAAGCACCCTTCACAGAAACTCTGTATCGGTCTCCTGCTCCTAGCGATGTTCAGCTGTTGTGTCCGGGCTTTCTTTCTACCCGGTAAGTGCTGCCATTTTGGTCAGCATTTCCTGGAGCTTTTGTTGTTGCTCCTGAGCTTTTGTCAGCGACCGAGTTTGCGGTCGGTGACATACGGAAGTACGGCTTTCTTCTTTTCCGGAAGCCATGTAAACCGTATGCACGATCGTGCCCCCAGACATATGGCGTTTGGGTCCATCACCTTTGGGATTTGTCGTCGGCGGTGGGACTTTCTCTGGCCTCATCCTTTTGTGGGAGGTCGAAGTTGAAGGAGCCGTTCTGACAAACACCTGCGTAGAAGAAGTCCCTCGCTGTATGACAGAGGAGTGGTCTTTCTCTTGCCGAGCCTTTGATTTCTTCGACCGAGGAGAATAATCTTTGTTGATTACAGAGTCCTGGACTTTTCGCCAGACCCTGTGAATTTGCGAGGAGAGCCGTTGATGGGGGCGTTCCGTCCTTGCCTGCACAGTAGCTTCTGCAGGCAGGGGCGATTTCTTTAGCACCGTCGTTGGAGAGTTCTTGCGTACCCTCCTGAGTAGATCAAAGTTGTTCCCGGTTGGAACAGCAGCGTCAACTTCTATCATTGGAGCTAGTGGGGTAATTTCAGAGGGGGATTTGCCCCCAGCTTTTCTCACTCGACGCCAGTGACGACGTCGAGCGTGTCTTGCAGACGGGACCACCTCAGTTTTGGAAGCGGCTTCTTCATGCCTCCAGCTTTACTAAGGGGCTGTTATTGGTGCCAGCCTGTTGAAGACTGACGTCCTTGGCAGAGTTTGAGGAGGATCGGCCAATCTTTCGCAGACCGAATTTCTAGTAGGGAAATCACCTTCGACGGCTTCACCTGCAGGAGGAGTTAGGAGGGCTATCCATTTTGGGGCAGACTCTTCAGATATCACGAGCCTCTTTACAGGACTGTTTTGGTTCTTGCTCAGTCTGTTGAAGACTGAGACGTCTGAGCTTCGGCTCAGCCTGTCGAAGACTGAGACATCGGAATTGGGCGACCCATTGAGAGGGGACATTGTGGTTGTCAGTCGATCGAAGACCGACCTCTTGGGAGCTTCTTCCTGCGGCGCTGAGGCACTGACACCCACTGGTGGGAACATGGTCCCGAAGAACAATCCCGTAGTGGCTTGCGTAACTTGCCCCACCGGCATTGAAAAGATAGAGGCCGTGTTAGGCCCGTAAGTCACACCTCCAGTTGAGGCCGAGCGGGGGTTGCTGTTGCAAGTTGTGCAATTGGAAGTCATCAATTTTTTCTTCTTCTGCTCAGGAACAAGACACCAAATCTTAGTACCTCGAATCCAAGGGCAACCATAACGAACAACGATTTTGTTCGCGAAACACGACACACGAAGTGTGGAATGGAAAGAGGAAAAGGTCCCACCGGGCATGCCAGAATCTGTTCACCGCCGGAAATGGAGACGAATCGGGATGGGTCTTCTTGCCTGAATCTGGGGGCAGATGCTATTTGTATTTATCCGTCCACCTCTCCGAAAATACCAAGTTGATTTATGGCACCATATATCGAAGGTTTGGACGGATACGACCTTTGTAGCGGACTTCGTCAGATTCCCTCTTGTTGTGAGGTTTTTTTTATTGTGGGGACGCTCTTCCCTATAAGCGCAAGCCCCTGTAGTTAATTACGTTACCGCATTGCGATAACCATGCTGCTCCGGAAGCTCACTTCGTGCCGTGTGTGTTTTTGTTTGTTTAGGTTGCCCCTGGATTGTATACGGAGACTAGTTTATGTTGTCGCCCGTAGGGCACGGATTAGTCCAAATCCGTATATTTTAGATTTGGGTTTGATTTATTTAAAAACCATTAATCTAGTTTGAGATTAAGATCGACTTAAATATATATGAGCATTTGGGGCTCAGTTTGTTTTAGTTTAAGGACGTCACGGTCCATTATCATCATGTTTGGGACAGATATTAGTTTAAGGACATTTCGGTCCAACATTCCCGTTTTAGGGACGAATGCTAGTTTAAGGACATTTCGGTCCATCATCGCCATGTTGGAGGCGGGTATTTGAGGTGTGTATGTCAATTTGGAAGTGCATCGATGTATAACGAGATGAGTTGTTGGTTGTCGGGACATGCCACCTCTCTGAAGACGTTGAGGAATTACAACGACATATATCAGAGGTGTGTAAAGAAGTACCCTCGAACCAAATCCCGTATTTGAGGGAAAATGGGTTATGGTGGACCTAAGAATCGTTATTCATATTTGAGACTAAGATTACCTTAGGAGATATGAGATGAATATCATTTTGGATATCACCAATGAGAGATCATTAATCATGTTTGAGACTAAGATCGGATCAATAATGTTTTTAAGGATCATTTTTACTTAAGATCCGTCAAAAGAGCATTTGGGCTCAGCTGCAAGAAACTTCAGAGGCTTAGCCAATTTGGGCTTAGTCCGCCTACTATTTTCTGTTTTTATTCAAAAAGTGCTAAGCACTCATTTGGGCTCTATCTATTCAGTCATTTTCTTTTTATGAAAAAGTGCTAAGCACTTATTTGACGCTCTGACGCTCACATGGGTGTCATGTGAAACATTTGATTATGGACATCGCCCAATGAGCGCTGAGCACTCTGCCACTTTGGCTGTTTATGGAGTGCTGGGCACATTTCTCTCTTATTTTCTTTTTTGATGGCGCCCACGTGAGGAACACGTGAGGCGCCGGGGCGCTGCCCAATCAGTGCTAAGCACTCAACCATTTTGGTTGTATGTGAAGTGCTAAGCACTTTTTATATGGCGCCCGCGTGAGGAGCACGTGAGGCGCTGGGCGCTGTCCAATCAGCGCTAAGCACTTAGCTGTTTTGGCTGTATGTGAAGTGCTAAGCACTTTTTATATGGTGCCCGCGTGAAAAGCACGTGAGGCGCTGAGCGCTATTAAAGAAGGGCGCCCACGTGGGAAGCACGTGATGAGCTAGTTTCTTTTATATAGAGATTTGATCTCTGTTGATATTTTTTTAGAGAACTTAAATCTCTCTTAATGGTATTTTGACCATTAACAATCACCAAGATCATTATTTTGAGGATCTGGGATCATGTTCTTTTAAGAACTAAGTTCTTGATGCGAAGGAATTGGGTTCCTGGAGTATTATGGACTCCATATTCTTTTTTTTAAAAATTTATTCTTCCCTAATTTTTTTATTCTCAAGAACAAGATCTTTCCGATGAGAATTAAATTCTCAACTTGTGGGAGACTTGTCTCATGGATCTCCGGTTCAGAGAAAGAACTAAGTTCTTTTAGAAGGGTTCGACCCTTAGATATTTTAGGTAAAGGAGATGTTTTGATCTCGATGTTTTCTTTAACTAGGGTTTCGAAAATGGAGCTCTTCTTTTTGAGAATTGAATTCTCTGTTCTTTCTGTTTTTCTCTCTCCGTCTTTCTGTGTTTTTCTGGCTATGTCTGTGTATCTGTGTTCTGTGAGACTTGAAGTCTCGGGTCTTTTATATAGTAGAGGCAAATTGTTAATTAGTTTTGAGAAAATCTCTCATTGAGAGATTCCAATTGATTTAATTGGTCTCAAAATTGATTTGGGGAATTTTACCCGCCGTTGGATTTTTGATTCAAGGACTTTTGTTTTACAGAATATGATTTTTGTTTTTAACGAGATTAGGGAAATATTTTTCCCTATATAGAATTTATTCTATAAAACGGTGATTAAATCACCGTTGTATTTTCTAATCAAATGGTCCTCTGTTTTACAGAGAGCAATCTTTTTCGTTTAGAAAAATTGAGGGAATATATTCCAAAATAGAATTTTATTTTATAATTGGATCCTTGATCCAACCGAAAATATCTTTCTTATTTTAGAAAGATTTGGGAAATGTTTTCTCCCAACAGAATTTAATTCTGTATTTTGATAATTTATCATCTCCGTTGGATTTTTGATCCAACGGCTCTGTTTAACAGAGAGTATTGTAGAATTTAATTCTACCTGGACGCTGGCGCTCACGCGTCGTGCACGTGGGCGCCACTTAAGAATTTAATTCTTAAGGTGGGTATTCCATTGATTTGCACACTGGCGCCCGCGTGAGGAGCACGTGCGGCGCCATCTAAAAGTTTAACTCTTTGGCGCCCACGTGAGGAGCACGTGTGGCCCCGTTTAAGAGTTTAACTCTTGTGTAATGAACTCTTCTGTGCTTTACACGTTTGCGTCCGTGTGAGGAGCATGTGAGGTGCCACCATAGGATTTAATCCTATAAGATTGGCTTTGGCGCAGTTGCCCTCGTGGAGAGCACATGCGACGCTGCCATCGTTAAATTCAATAGAGCTTTGCTCTTTTATTCGGTTAAATATATTGGGGAAACAATAGGCTCAAAGAAGTTTAAACTTTACAGACTTAGCCAATTTGGGTTTAAGATTGGGTTTCTATATCACCCAGCAGTGTTATGCGCTTAATCATCTAGCACTCACGTACCTTTCATGTGATACACATGAGTCTCAGGCGCTTACGTGGATATCACGTGACGCACACCCTCCTTTTAGCTTCGAACGCTCATGTGGATATTATGTGATATGCACTCTCTGTTTAGCTTCAGGCAATCATGTGCTTTTCACGTGATACACACTCCCGTTTTAGCTTTAAGCGCTCATGTGGAGATCGCGTGATGCGCACCTCTTTCTTTCTTCAAGCGCTCACGTGGACATCACGTGAAGTGCACCTCTTTCTTTCTTCCAACGCTCACGTGGATATCATGTGATACTTTAAGTCTCGAGCGTTCACGTGCCTTCCACGTGAGACTTTGTCTTCATGGCTTCTTTTGAGCGCTCACGTGCCTTTCACCTGAGTCATTGTTTTCTTAGGTTTCCATGTGCCTTTCATGCGAGCTTTTATTTTTTAGGGTGTTCACGTGTTTTTCACGTGAGACTCTACCATATTCATGCAGAGATAAACTGCAAAAACTATGTTTTTTTATGTGAGAACTAAGTTCTTAGTGGGATAAAACCTTATATTTAGGTAAAATCGTATCTTAAAAGAACTAAGTTCCTGGAATATGAATTCCATCTTTTTATTTCTTTCTTCCACGTTCCTTTCTTCTGTTCATATAGGGTGGTAAACGTCATTGTTTTTCTCCTAAATCTTGAATCTGAAGAACAAGATCTTCCCGATGAAAATTAAATTCTCTTTTTTATTGAAGATTTGTCTTGTGGATCTCAGATCCAGAGGAAGAACTACGTTCTTTTGAAGGTTTAAACCATTATATATATATATATATATATATGATAGATAAAGAAGATTCTTTTATCTCTATATTTTCTTTACCTGGGGTTTTGGAAGGAGGAAGATAATCTTTCTTCGAAGAGAATTAAATTCTCTGTTGCAGAAGCTTATGGTTTTTTTTTCTATGTGAGATTTAATCTCTTAGGTCTTTTATATAGGAGAAAAGAAAAATTATTTTGTTTTAAAAAATCTCTCATTAAGAGATCCTGATTGATTTTATAATTAATTGGAGATGTTTAAATTACCATTGAATTTTTAATCCAACAACTCTCTGTTTAACATAGAATATATCTCTTGTTTGTTTAATAAGATTAGGAAAATATTTTCCTAACATACAATTTAATTCTATCATTGTGATTGTTTTAATCAACGTTGGATCTTAGATCTAAGAACTCTGTTTAACAGAGAAATTTTTTCAAAGTTAGAAAGATCAGGGAAAATATTTCCCACATACAATTTAATTTTATCAGATACTTTAATTGGTGATATTTTATCACCGTTTTATTTTAAATCCAAAGATTCTCTGTTAGGAAAAAATCTTTCCATATTAGAAAGATCAGGAAAAATATTTCCCAGATAGAATTTAATTTTATCACATAGAATTTAATTCTATCAGAAGCTAGCGCTTCAAATTGGGGTGCTCACATGCTATCACGTGAGCGCTGTTATATACATATATGACAGCGACATTCACGTGCTTAGCACATAAGCGCTACCATAAGAATGTGGCAAGAGAACTCACGTGTTTAACATGTGGGTGCTGCTATAAGATTTAATCCTACCTGAAACCGGTTCTCACGTGCTTTATACATGAGTGCTTACGTGATATCACGTGAGGACTATTATAAGATTTAATCCTAATTGCAGCAGGTGCTAGCGTGCTTTGCATGTGAGTGCTCACTTGTTTAACACGTGGGGGGTTGTCCTCTATTTTTTTTATAAGGGAACAAATGTAGGTTTTGAGCCAAAAATTTTGGCTGCAACATGGCCCATTTTTTAATGAAAGACAAACGTCTGCAGTTCATATGGACATATGTCTGATGAAGGTTTTCAAAATGGGTTTTTGTTTTTCAGACGTCTGCCCATCGTTCTTCAGACGTCTGTCTACGATCTGTGTTTTTTATTTCCTTTTTTAAAATGATCGGCAAACGTCTGCAGCTATACGAAGCAGATGTCTGAAGAAGAAAGTTTTTTAAAATATAGCTGTTGGAATTTATTTTGTTAAAACTTCAGACGTCTGTCCAATTGTTCTTCAGATGTCTGTTCTTACTGAAAAAATACTGATTTGACTTATAACGGCTAGTTTTTTATATGGGGTTACAAAAGAGTTTTGGGTTGGTTTTTTGAGCTCTAATCACTCAATATTTCAGTTCGCAAAATTTCTGTGTTCAAGAGAGAAAAATCCCACTTCTTGCGAGGGTTCAAAATAGTTTTTGATTTGTTTATCCAATCTCTCACATACACACACTCAAGAGCTAAATTTGATTTACCATCTTCTTGAGTATATAGTGCTTTAATTGTAGAACTCTACTGAGAATAACTGTGCTTCATTGTAACTCTCTTCTTGTCTTTGTGTGAGGAGATCTTGAGTGCAAGAAATTCCTTGGTAAGAGAGAAGAGCGAGAGAAGTTTTTCTTTCTTTGTGTCAGGATCCTTGAGTGAAAGAGTGTCTTTGTAAGAGAGGAGAGCTTGTAATCGAGAAGAGTCACTTATGTGTCGAGTGACGTGTTGTTGCGGGTGAGCAACGTGTTTGTCTCGTCGAAGACATGATTAAGTGGAATAGGCTCGTACGCCTAAAGAAAGTAGACTAGAGGATCTCCTAAACCACTATAAAATTCTCTTGCGGCTTGAGTTTGCAATTTCTTTATATATCTCTTTTATTACTTGTTATTTATATTTGTATCTAATTGCTTGCAAGTATCCATAAATTAATTTGAAGTTGCATTCTTGTTCCCTGCTTGCTTTATATGATCATAACTTGATATTGTTGCTTGCTTGTTATTCATTGTTTCACAATTACGGTTTGCTTAGCCTTTTATCATATTAGTACATCATTTGTTAAGCTTTACAATTGTCTTCTCTATTAGCAAGTGTAGTATAAATTTTATTTTGGGTATATCGGTAGTGTATTCCTATTCACCCCCCTATAAGAATAGTTTCATGTGTGATTGAAAGAGAGAGAGAGAGACTTACGAGGTGGAGTTGTGGCGGCGGTCTTCATCGGCAGAGCAATCACCGGCCTTGGTTGCCGGGGAGGAGATCGGAGGAAGGAGGATTAGGGATTTAGGGTTTTCATGTTTTTTAGGGTAAAATTTGAGGCTGATATGAGATCGAGCCACTTATAATTAATTGGGTTATTACTTCGGCATAAAATCGATGGAATAATACAAATCAAATATTAATGTTGCTGAGCGAACATTTTTTACTTTGGGCTTTATTTCATCGGGTTTCTAGTATATTCCGTCGACAAGTCGCCGACGGAATAAAACACCCGACGAAATAGCCATTATTTTCTTGCAGTGGTAGAGCGATGCAAACTGTGGTTTGCGGGTCTCAAACTCTAAAAATGGAGTTATCTAAGCATTGATCGGATTGGAGTTTAGATAACTTTGGTTTTCACTTTTGAATATGAGATAATTATAGTTATCTCAACTCCAAAATGAGCCCCAAAGAGGGCAGAATTATGATTTTAGAGTTAGGTCATTTCTATCTCTATGAAACCATGGTTTTGAAAACTTAACTCCATTCCCAAACAGGACCTTACTGTTAAGGGTTAACTGCACAAAACTGCCCTTAGTTTAACCCCATACAACAATCACACGTCACAAACACACCGTTTATTCATCGAACAAAACTCTTGGAAACATTAGAATTCTACTCCATGGTTAAACTAGACAATTATTTGATTTCTTCAAGGCGGATTTGAATGTTTGAAAGTTTTTGACTGATGAGAAAACATATTGCTTACGCTGATAAATCGTTTGATGGAAAAGGTAAGCCGTCAGATCTTTATCGGGCAGAGAATGCACCAGTTGGCAACTGCTGTAGTGCATCTCGGGTTCTATCTTTTACCAATTAACCCGGCATAGAACTGTAATACATATGCGGAAAAATATTACTCCTTTAAAAAGGAAGGAAAATGGTCGATTGGGTTATGTTTGAATGGATTTCGGGTCCCTGCTATATCTATCAAATCGAACGGTGGATATGCGGGTAAAAAGAGGCCCATAAGGTTGGTGTTTTTTCTTTAGATATGTGGCTAAGATCCAATCATAACACCGAAACAACAGAGTCCTTGAATCCTATCCGAACACGATGTTCTTCATAGTCGTGATAGTTGCGTCGTGATCAAATTTTATTTAAATATTTTTAATTGTTGTTGCTATCCCCATTTTTCTCTTTGGCTCTCAAACCCGGATTAGAGTAAACAAGCTATAACGGTAAGGAGGTCTAAAAAACATCTGTGACACGTATTGTAACTTCATGTAAAGAAAGCAAACTCTCTTATGACACAAAGCGACTTGTTATACGCCTCAAATAACATCCTTCTATTGTTTCTTGGCTTATTTACCAAAGACTCCCTTAGGTTTCGACCCGTGGCAAAAAACTATCATTTCTTATGAAAATTACAGGGAACTGATTTAACGGTGTTAAATTTCATAGAAAGGACATTTTGCCATTTTCATAAAACAATTTATCAATTACACTAATAATAATTTTAATGTAATTATTAAATAAATTACTAATCGTGTTAGAAGGAGGGAGTGATGGGGTTCGAAGAGGGAGTGCCGCGGTGCAGGCGGGGCAGGGAGCTAGGGGCGGTGGCGGGGGCCGGGGGGGCTAAGGTCTCGAGGAGGATGCATAGGAGGAGGAGGAGGATGAGTTTAGCAAATCGAGGGTGAAGGGTCGAGGAGGTTGGAGAAGGGAGCCGGGAGGCCATGGGTGACATGGCGTCGTTTCTGATGGTGATGGCCTGAGGAGGAAGAAGTAGAGATGGGAGCGAAGTCAAAGGGAGCATGAAGAGATGGCATGGGAAGGAGAAGGTCGGCGGCGGCGGGAAGAGGAGAAAAAAGAGAGAAGAGGATTATGGCCATTTTTATAAATTTTATTTGCTTCAACCCTAATTCTTATAAATCGTAAACTTTGATTCTTTGTTTTTCTTATAAATCACATTATCCAATCTTTAACCTGTACGGTGTCGAAGTCCTGAACTACTGATTTGAAACCAAATTTGTTAGACATCTTTCTCACATAGAGACTATTTGATTGATTTTGGATATGTCCAACACCACTCTGAACTAGGGATGTAACCGAGCCGAGCTTGAACGAGCCGATCCTTGTCCGAGCTCGGCTCGGTTTAGTTTATGCTAGCTCAAGCTTGGCTCGAGTTCGTCTCGAGCTGAGCAGATCGGGCTCATATTCAGCTCGTTAGCTTACCGAGTCTTAAACGAGCCAAAGTCGAGTTCGGATGCATTTTCTATTAGACGATCTCTGAAAGAAAAATAACAAAGGTGGAGGCTGAGGATAGGTCAATGGCCATTACATAGGTTTAAGAAGAAACATTAAAGTATTTTGCAAGAGACTTGGTCAGGGACAACAATCATAAAGTCTAAGATCCAGGGCTTAAAGATATGGATAGATTAAAAAAAATCACATCTAGAGCATGGGAAGGGCCTAAATGCTGGGTTGTATATCCACCTCAGTTGCACTTTATGTACCGTCTTTTAATTAAATTAAGCGTCCCGAGAGTTGGATAAAATCTGCTCTATATTACATATTACTGTTTTTTTCAAACCGTGTAATCGAGCTGAACCCGAGTCAATACCGAGCGAGTTTGGCCGAGCTCGTGTTCGGCTCGTTTAATAAACGAGGCAAGCTTTCTGGCTCATGTTCGGCTCATTAATAAATGAATCGAGCTTGAATGAGCTGATGCCGAGCTCTTGTTCAATTACCAATCCTACTCTGAACCATAATCGAACCCGGACTGGCTTGTTCAATTACCAATCCTACTCTGAACCATACACATGAATACAAGGATTGAAATTTTAGACGTTGTGTTACTTATCATTATAACCTCCATTGATTTCTTATAACATTTCTATGTTCTAAAGCTAATTTTATAATCTTATAATAATATAATTTATTTTAAATAAGATGATAATAATAACAATAATTATTATTATTAATAAATTAATAATTCATGCAGTTTACACTTTACGCAATGTTATCTGCGCTTTTCGTTATTCGCAGTGTAACGTCAGGCCATCACAAGTTTTAACACTGATTAAAGTATTACACAAAGAACTTGGGCCTGGCCTGTGGGCCTTTCTCGAGCACACCAATCCACATCAATTGCCGAAGTTAATTCCCGAATAGCCCCCCATTGAACGCGTGCCCCCAAACTAAAGACCACACGAACTCGCCGACTCACGCCTCTCTCTATTCCACCGATATCCACTCGAATCGGCGACCATCCCCTCTCTCCTACAAAAAGAAAAAAAGGAAAAAAATCACCTCCAAACCCTAACCCTAACTCTCGCCATGGCTCTCCTCCCTCGAACAGCGCGCCTCGCCCTCACCTCACCCCAATCCTCTCCCGCCCTGGTCCAATCCCTCGCCGCCTACTCCTCGTCCCCTTCCTCATCCCCGGTGCCCTACGCGCGGGTCCCACCGCCGGCCACGTCGTCGCCTCTAGGGCTGTCGAAGGCGGCGGAGTACGTGATCTCGAAGGTCGACGACCTCATGAACTGGGCTCGTCGCGGATCGATCTGGCCGATGACCTTCGGCCTCGCTTGCTGCGCTGTTGAGATGATGCACACTGGCGCAGCTCGTTACGATCTCGATCGCTTCGGGGTGATTTTCAGGCCGAGCCCGAGGCAGTCGGATTGTATGATCGTGGCCGGGACTTTGACGAATAAGATGGCTCCTGCTCTTCGAAAGTGAGGATATTACTTCAAAATGTTTCCCCACTATACTTCTTTATGCTGTAAAATTTCCTCATTATATTGGTTATGGGCAATCTTAGATTCATTTTTAGCTGGGCATGCCTTTTCGATCCGAAAAAATTCCAGCTTTGACAGAATTATATGGTGAAGTTCCCTTAGGAGAATGTCCCATGTCGAACTATTGATGTTTGCGATGCAATTCTGCGTGTAATTACTGATCTTTTCTCTTGTTGCTCTTAGCGGGCTTTATTAGATATTCTTATTCTTGATTTGAATTAGCACCTGAGCTAAAATTTCAGCTAAAACCTCGTATCCCAATGACTATGATTGCTTAGCATGCTAAATTTACCCATTGATAATTAAACCTTCAGCCGCTCTTGATTTACTCCTATTATATCTAGTCGCATAATAAAACCAAAGCTTAGAAAACTAGATTGTATGCATAGAATTGTATTGGTGTTTGGTAAATGACCTGCAATGAATGGATTTGATTTTAATCAAACAATATACATTGCGGGGGTTGACACCTTTTAGATTTTTAGGATTTCCATCTATGATATCTATGACAATGATTTGCTTTAACGTGATAGCCTTAATTTACTCCATATCATTTCCAATTGACAGTATCTGAATAAGTAGATTAATTTGAGCATCTTTGTACCTAAATGGTGATTATAATTTCTCTATAGCATTTCATCACTTCCCACCCTTCGGCACTATTTTTTGTCTAGGAGAGTTTTGGACGATTGTTCCTTCATTGCATGAGCTGAGACTTTGGCGCACTATAGTGCCCGATCATTCGCTAGGCCCTAGGTGGTACCTTTGCCGCCTAGCAGCACTAGCGCTCTTTACAAGGTTATTCGGAACATTTGAGCGCTTTCTGTCCTTCCCCTTTCTTGCTCCTCTTTCTTTGTTTTTAAAGCATTTGAGTGTTTTCCCATCCTTCTTCAGATGGTGTAACCTCAGCCATAGTGGTTGTGATATATGATATGAATGACATATTTAGACGTTAAAAAAATAGCTTAGTTAAGAAGTAATGCAATTATGTCATTTGGGATGGACGGGTTTTTTATAACTATAAACCATTTTTTGGATTATAATTAGGAATTAGTTGAAATTTGGGAGCCTATTAATGATACAACAAATAATAAGGGAGCTAATTTATAGAGCTTGGACTTCTATATTGGAATAGGTGTATAACGTGGAATTGCTGGCCAACTTACACTACCCGTCAAAACAAGGCTGACTGTACTGGTGGAATCACATTCATAGATGAACCGTTCTTGGAGTGTTGTTTCGTATCAGCTGGTTTCAACAAATTCATTTTAATGTATCGAGAATCGAAAGATGTATTTTATGTATAGCCTACATTAATAAATTCATGAAATAACGTATAAGACACCGATGGCAATCTATCTAGTCAATGCATACCACCGTTTTTTATTCAGAACCACCAGGAAATAATGATTTAGCTCCTTAAGATCCCATGTGATATAGGACCCAAAACATGAGATGCTTGACACGTGTTTTTTGGTTTATCAAGCTGAACTGATTAGATTAAATCTAGGTTAGCTTCATGCACGGCGTTTTTCATTCTGTGTTGGATTTACATGCTGACAGTGAAGGGGTATTCTTGAATATATTGGCGGTGTTGTATGTTTGTTGCCAGTTTACCCTTAATAAAACTGAATAATAATAAGGGATTCACAAGTTAGGGGTAAAGACTTGTTGATGGTGGTGGTGTTTGTTGGTTTTTCTTATTCTTTTGTTTCTTGTGATTCTAGAATCTTCTGTTGACTTGAACTTTTAAGATCTATCATTCGAGTGTGTATTATTTAATTTTTTTTGTGCACTTTCATGTCCTTGTATACATTTTTTCACGTTACTGAGAAATGTAAGGAGAAACTGATAAGGACATTTGCTCTGTAACGTTAAGAGTTCCTTTGGTGGCTACATTATGTTCGACTTAAAGTAATGTCTCATTGGTCTACTCTGCAAGTGGGATACGCTCCAATTAAATTACCTTGATTTGATGCTTCCTGATACTTTATGTGCTCTCTGTTTGGTCCTCTTTGTTCTTCGCTAAACTTTTGTTTTGTCACTGAATGTTTCTGCTGAGTTTTTTTTTGACTATTTTTTTGGACGAATGTTGTTTTGACTATTAGTTAATATTTCTTGCATCATCAGATTGTCTGTATGATCTTTCTTCTCAATACTTCGTGTTTTTCTAGCCGGTAATTGCGTAGCTCTTATTATTTTTTTAATTATCAGACTTGATGCTCTGATCATGAAAATCAATTGCACAATTAGACCCTTCCTGAATCTCTACCTATATGATCTGATGTAAATGGATGGAACTTAGGTTTAGAAATTTTGCATCCTAAGAAGGGCTACCGATTCGTATAAATGCACTTCAATTTGCTAGGGTTTATACTTGAATGCATGGTGGGATTAAAACTCACAAAATGGTTTTTTTGTTTGAAAATTCCAAGACCTCGGGCTCAAAAGAAACTTTCTTTGATATATTATTTTTTTATTTGTCTTGCGCATTTATATTTGTGGTAACTTCATTAAAATTTAGTAAAGGAGTATCATGTTTATGATTCGTTCTTGTGTGTTAGGTTGTTGTGTTCCTTACTTGCACCTAAGAGGTTTACATTTACTGTCATCTTGCAAGAAATGTGGGTATGAAAGGCATAAAAGAGTTTCTCTTATATTTGTCAAAAGCCAATTTTCCCCAACTTTTTTTTATGATTGACATCATCCATCTTGATCTTCATGGTCTAAAGCATATACAATAACAACAACTGAGCCTTTTATCCCAAGCATACGGGGTAGGCTACATGAACCAATATGAGAATCATGCCAGGTCTAGCACATGAATCCTCTGCCTCCACTCACTCCTATCGAACAATATACTTTCATTGAGGCCTTTAGCAACCATATCTTTTCGTATCATCTCCATCTATATTTTCTTCGGTCTCCCTTTCGCCCTTTTGACATTGCCTATATCGATAGTATCCATTCGTCGAACCCATACTTCCAAAGGTTTGCGTTGCACATGACCAAACCATCTTAGCCAGTTTTTCCGCATCTTTTCCTCCACGGGTGCTTCACCAACTTTTGCACGAATATCCTCATTTCACACCTTTATCTTTTCTAGCTCTAGCGTTACCACACATCCAACGAAGCATTCGCATCTCCGCTACGTGCATCTTTTGTGTATGATGCTTCTTAGAAGCTCAGTATTCTGTACCATATAATAAGGTAGGCCGAATAGCGCTCCGATAAAACTTCCCTTTCAACCTTAACGGAAAGTTACGATCACACAAAATTCCTGTTGCACTTCTCCATTTCAACCAATCAGCTTGGATCTTTTGATTAATATCGCTATCGATCTCCCTATCCTTTTGGATGATGGAACCTAGATATCTAAACTGATCGTTCGGTGATCTTTTGTCCTTCCAGTGTTATGCCAATGTGGTCTCGACTTCTCTGTTTGCTAAATTTGCAATGCATATATGCTGTCTTGGACCTGCTCAATCTGAACCCCCGAGATTCCAACGTTTGCCTCCATAACTCCAATTTGGTATTAACCCCTGCTTTCGTCTCATTTACTAGAACAATATCATCAGCGTACACCAAGATATCTCATCTTGGATAGTTCTAGTAAGCTCATCCATCATGATGGTAAACATGAACTGACTTAATGCAGATCCTTGATGTAAACCAATTGTAATTGGAAAATCACTCGTTAGGCCGCCGCAAGTTCTGACATTTGCCAGTACTCCATCGTACATATCCTTGATTATATCAATGTACTTGACGGGGACCCCCTCTTCATCATTGTCCCCCATAATATCTCTCTAGGTATCTTGTCGTACGCTTTCTCTTCTTCCCTCTCGAAAACGCTCGACAAGTTGACGAAGCAAATGAATAGCCTCTGTCGTCGATCGTCCAGGCATAAACCTAAACCGGTTTTCTGTTATCTTAACATTCTTTCTTAGCTTGTGTTCAGTCACTCTCTTCCAAAACTTCATGGTGTGACACATAAGTTTTATTCCATGGTAGTTTGAGCAATTTTGAATGTCACCTCTGTTCTTGTAGATAGGTATAAGGGCACTTTTCCTCCACTCATCTGGCATCTTTTTGGTCTGCTAAATCTTATTAAACAGACCCGTCAGCCATTTAAAGCAAGAAACCTTATGAACTTTCTCGGAGAACCTATTCCTATTCATGTGAAAGGTTTTTGAGAACTTCCTAAGGATCTTCAAATCTCGATAGGAATCCCATCTGGACCAATCGTTTTTCTTGATCTCATTCTCTTCAAAAACCTCTTTAATCTCTGGTATTCTTATTTTACGCATTAAATCACTGTTTATATCTTGAGATTGAATGACAAGTTCATCCAAATTCTTAGTAAAGCTCTCATTGAACAATTTGTTAAAATAATCTCTCTATCTTTGCTGGATATTCTCATCTTGAACTAAAACCTTCCGATCTTCATCTTTGACATACTTCGCTGCTCATAAGTCTGAGGTCTTCTTTTCCCGCATCCGAGTAATCCAGTATATATCATTTTCATCCTCCTTAGTGTCCGACTTCTCGTACACTTTTTTGTAGGCCTTAGCTTTAGTTTCCCGAACAGCTTTCTTAATTTCTTTTTTAGCCATTTTATACTTCTCAAATCTCTCTGCATCTATGCTTTTCTTCAAATCTTTATAAGAATCTCTCTTGATTTTAATTGCAGTCTTTATTTCTTCGTTCCACCATGATGTGTCCTTAGATAGTGGAGCACCACCTCTCGACTAGATCTCTAGCTACCTCTTGATACAATTAGTCATCTTGTTCTATGTTCTGTCTGAATCATCTTCAGATTGCCAATCCGCCTATTGAACTACACGATCTATCAAAGTTTTTTGGTTACCTTCCTTCAGCCGCCACCACTTAATTCTAGGTTCTACCTTACGTTTAATCTTTCTAGATTCTCTTCTAAATAAAAAATGTAGAACTAAAAGTCTATATTGAGTGGTTACACTCTCATCTGGTACTACCTTACAGTCGATACAACAACCTCTATCTATCCTTCTCGTCAGAAAAAAGTCTATTTGGTTTGCACTTGATCCGCTCCTAAAGGTGATAAGGTGATACTCTCTTTTCCTAAACCAAGTGTTTGCTAAGATCAAGTCATAAGACAAGGTAAAATGTAGAATCGAGCTACCGGCTTCATTCTTTTGTCCAAAACCAAAATCTCCATGGATAGTATCAAATCCATTACGATTGGTATCTACATGTCCATTGAGATCACCACTAATAAATAACTTCTCTCCATTAGGTATTGTTTGCACCATCTCGTCTAAATCCTCCGAGAATAGACGCTTACTAGCGTTATCAAGCCCAGTCTGTGGTGCATAAACTCTAATAACATTAATGATCTCCCCACCTAGAATAAGCTTAAGCAGTAAAATTCTATCACCTTTTCTTCTAATCTCAACTACATTCTTAAGCAACCAGCTATCTATGATTACGCCTACTCCATTTCGATTTTTATCTCTACCCGTATACAAGGTAAAATTCTATCACCTTCATGGCCTAAAGCATATGCACATCAATTTCCATGCGGTTTTGATGCTTATTGATCGTTGATTTGGTTACGGAAAATGTTCTATTATCGATTAGCCGCGGAACTTGCAATTCTGCAATGCAAATGCAAGAAGTATCAAAATCACATTATGTTTTGTGTAATTGTGTGTGCATACCTTAGAATATGTTGATCAAGATGAACGGCTCCGGTCATTAAAAAAGTTGATGGATTGTTGAACATTTTGACCGATCATGATAGTTTTTCTTCTATGCCTTTGACCGCCACATTCCTTGTTGATGTTTTCAACCTCTCCTATTTGCATATGGCATGTGTTAATAAGATTGGATTTCTAGTAGATGATGCTGTCAATGCGCAAGGCGCAGTGCGAGGCGCAAAGGGTCTAATGTGCTCGAGACGCAAGGCGTTCGCCTAAGACGTGTGTGCCCGAGTGTGTGAGGTGCACAAGCTTGTAATAAGATAAGAACAACCATATAAAATTCCCCTCAAAAATTTTAAGTTTGGACTCAAAAATCCAACACCAATAACATAAAAAGAAGGGGAAGAAGAGAAAAAGCCATACCTAATTTTTATATTTTTGGCTCGGCTTCTTCTGGCCGAGAAGAAAAGAAGTTATAACTCAAGAAGAAGCGGAGAACCTGAAAAGATGGAGAGACCTTAGCCGCTACCGAGGAACCTGAGGAGCCGCCGGCGAGCTGACAATGAACTCAAAATACCCTAGTCGATGATGAACTTGCAAACGAGAGAAATCATAGCTCTTTTTGGGGTGCTCTTGAGTTGGTATTGGGTTACTATTGCCCAATAGGCACTTAATTTTATATTTTGGGTTCGGGTTTGTTAAAAAAAAACCAATAGTCAAACCCATTTATCTAAAATTAGCCACTAAGAACGAGGCGTGCGCCTCATGTGAGCGCAAAGCGCACGTGAGGCACACGTCTTGCTGCTGCACATCGTCTCGAAACTTCAAGAGGTGCACTTCAACGCCCGGTTGCGCCTTGTGCATGAGGCGTTGCGCCTTTGACAACACACTTCTGCACGCCTTTGACAACACACTTGTGAAATTATTATGTTATATGATGAACATGTGCATATTCTGCCAAGCTTGATAAGAATATTATGAGTAGTGCCCTCTCAGTAATTATACTTTATAGTGTACTTTGGCACCCTTAAAGTCTGAAAATGAATATAAAGATCATCAAAGCGTGGTTAGGTAGACGTCATCTATTGAGATTGATCGGTACATTGACCGCTTGCTGAATCTTCTATAGGTTTATTTTGGCACATTTTATTTTCATTGCATATAAGCTTTTGTTATTAGTTATTACCCATCTTGTCATGTGTACATAAATATGCACAGTAACGTAGATACTTTGAGATGCATTGTTATGGCGCACCGGATGTATCAACCATTAGGCCTGTGCATAGTACTTCTAGACAGTGAAAACATTGCAATTAAGCCCTGGGCCAGTCATCTGCCATCCTACATGTTCATAAATCATTTGCATGTACACATGTAACTCTGCATATTTGGATGTTCTCCCTATGTATTATCGGGGGGCCCTATTTTAGCTCCTGTCAACCTTTTATTTTCTCTTGTCATTTATTTATTTATTATTTAATTTTTTTAATATCGTCTTCTTATTCCAAAAAACACTCCTGAGGAAAAAAGAATGTTAATTCAGAACTTTTAATGAAGCAAGCACGTAAATCTGATAAAAGTTCAGGGGCATGCTGGGAATAATTAAGGGATGCGGTAACGCCTTTAGGATCGGGGGGGTAAAGTGCAGGTTTCCAAAACTATAGGGTAGTTTCTTGCAATTTGGGCAAAAAGTTAAGGAGGTTTCCTGCAAATCTGCAATTTAGTCTTTCATGTATGTTACCGAAAAATTTATTTCTCCCGGACTTTCAGCTTATGATATATTTCTGGACATGAACAGTTGTGGAAGCATTTTTAACCTATGACCACACTGAACCGAGGTTTAAAAATATTACACTTTTTTTTTTGAATACGGGCTTCAGTCTGTTCTGTTGAGCTTGACCATAATCTCCCTTTGTGCTCTCTCTGCAGCATGAAAGTTCTATTATCTAATAGGGACATGCAAGTAACCCTCTTGATTTTGATGCAGGGTTTATGACCAGATGCCTGAACCACGCTGGGTCATATCCATGGGAAGCTGTGCGAACGGAGGGGGGTACTATCACTACTCCTACTCCGTTGTTCGCGGCTGTGACCGTATCGTCCCTGTCGATATCTATGTGCCTGGGTGCCCTCCCACCGCCGAGGCTCTCCTGTACGGAATCCTGCAGCTCCAGAAGAAGATCAACAGGAGAAAGGACTTCCTCATGTGGTGGACCAAGTGAGTGCCAAAAAATAAACAAGGGTTTGGTCGTTTTTATCTGTATTCTTCTGTTCATCGCGGTGTGCTGTTCTGTAATAAAGAGCGGATGATCCTCGAATATTTGTGTAGAATCTTTGCTTGTGCTCTTTTTCTCAGATGTCTGTAATGATCTCGGGGAGCCAAGTACCCTTTCATGTATATCATTTCTTCGTTTAATGATTGCTTGTTTTGGCTTGCAAGCAACGGTTGAGAATCACTCTTATCTGTATGGAGTATTGGATTATTATTATTGGTTTACAGCTAATTATTATGATATTTTATATACTACTATTTGTCTTGCACCAGATTATTATAAGGTTGCGTTAACTGTGTATATTCTTGTCAGTAGCATGATATTGGAATGAAGGCAGAGCATGGTAAAATAGAAGAACGGTTGCCCAAAGGCTAAATTTCCCTGTATATACATATTAGGAGAATATTGGATGAAAGAGGTCCGAGGAGGTTTTCGGCGTTAGGTAGCGGCAAAATATACTTCCTCCATCATTTTATTCGACGATCGGCATCTTCCAATCTGATATCCATTACATCAAATTTCATATGATTACAGCACCATTTTGATGTTGATTCAGCAATATAAAAAGTTCTATTGTCGGTAAACCGTTAATTTTGCATCCATTAAATCAATGGTGAAATGATGTTGTAATCATATGAAATTTGGTGTATCGATAAATTAGAAGATGCATATCAGGTTGGAAGGTGCCGATCGTCGAATAAAATGGTAGAGTGCGTACTTTTTACCACCACCTAACGCAAAAAAGCCTCCTAGGCCTCTTTCTTCCGTTATTCTCATATATTATAGCATTTTTAGATCATGGCAGACTTCATATATGGTGAATACATAAATTAAACTGGTGAATCATGAGCATGTTTCAAAATTTTTGGTGAATCATGAGCATGTTACAAAATTTTAGGTCTGGTGTAGAAATTAAAGTTTATGATAATTATGAACTCATCGTTCAATCAGTTTTACTCGAGTCTCGGCTTCTCTAAGTAAATCAACTGTTGGAAAGTTGGGCGCTTGCGGGTATTGCACTGCTGGTCGATGATAGAACCTTCTCACTGAACAACCAATACGTGCTATTAGTTCATGCATCATTCATCAAGACATATTTTAAATACATACGGATGGATAGGTTGATCCCATAATAACCAGAGGAAAAGGCGGGCATGTGCGTTCTCACAAATAATTGAAAAAAATGCAGAAGAGAAAAAAAGTCCTTAAATTCACATCATAGGCTTGCTACATGTGTGATGAGCATAGATATGTAGATTTTCTAAAGATTTTCAGTCAAGATATCGAAGACAATCGTATCCAATCTTAATTCCTATGCAGACTGAAAAAAATCAATCTTGGAAACAGAAAAAAGTAATTCAAATCGGGACCGATTTAGATGTTGAACTATGGCTCAGTGCAATTCACTAAAGGGTTTTTTTTCCCTGCAGCACATCCAAAACATAACAAATTTCTTTCTAACCAAAAACCTTTTATTTACTTTCTATCCCCAAAACCATAAGGTACATCATTTTATCCAATTTACGATTTCTGTCAACCTTTAACAACATGATGATGCTCGATATCGGTGATCTCCCAGATCATGACACGTGGCAGATGACGTGTCCCAAGGCTCACAAGCAAGGACCTACAGTGGTCGATCAGACCACTCCTATGACCGTCCTACGAGTAAACGCTGGCTCACCTCCAAGCCCCCAGCACAATCGGCCTCCTCGGCCTCACAGCTCGTCTCCGAGCTATCACAGGCCCGAGCCTCCTCGGCCCTCTCAGCTCGCCTCCGGGCTCGAGCAGAACCAAGATACCTTGGCTCTCCCACTCCTCCGCGAGCTCTCCCGCCGAGGTCATCTTGGTCGGTCTCATCGACCGACCAACAGCACCGCTTGCAGGCGTAACTGCCATCCCGCGAATCTCGCCATGGGCGAGATCTTCGCCGGCCACATCCCACGTTCCACGCCACCACGATCCCCATTAACGAGCCTGTCTCGCCATTAATAGGAGCTCCCGCTCATCACGCAGGCGTGACGTCGGGAGCGTAACGGCCGGCATGATTCCCGCGCCTGCCTCGCCTGCTGCCACCGCTATATAAACCGCTTCTTCAGACGGTTCAAGTAAGCCATTTTCACTCCACTAAGTCGTTACTCTGCTCGGATCTCTAGTCTAACTTGACCGTCGGAAGGTCCTCGGTGGTACAACCATCCCGGGACTTCCTTGCAGGTAGCTCGGCAACCACAACCTCAAACCCATTTGTTTCCCCCAATCAGAGCAAAGCTCTGTTTTAAAATTCAAAATTTAAAAATTGAAGCAACGTTTCAGATCCAGCGCTAGGTGCGCTGCGCGCCACGTGTCAAACACAGATACGCTAGTGCCAGGTGCGCTGCGCCCTAAGCAGCGTACCCCTAATCAGAGCAAAACTCTGTTTTAAAATTCAAAATTCAAAAGTTGAAGCAACGCTTCAGATCCAGCGCTAGACGCGCTGCGCGCCACGTGTCAAACACGGATGCGCTAGCGCAGGCTGCGCTGCGCTCTGCGCTGCGCTCTGCGCTGCGTGTCAAACGTAGGTGCGCTAGCGCTGGAATTAAAAATTCCCCACCGTTAGATCAAAAGATCTAATAATGATAAATCATTAATTAATCAGAATTAAAATTCTGTTATGGAAAGATCTTTCCAATCTTGTTAAAAACAAGAAGACTGCCTTCTGTAAAACAGAAGCACTAGGATCAAAGATCCAACGGTGAGGAAACATCCCCAAATCAATCAGAGAAAGATCTCTTTAACTGATTTAACAAATCAATTTGTCTTATATAAAGGCCCCAAGAATTCAAGTCTGATATAGAGAAAATACCCTACAAACTTTGAGAAAACTCAAAGAAAGAAAAGCAAGCTTTTAGCAAAAGAAGATCATTTCTTCAAGGTAAAGAACATGAGCAATGAACACAGAGATGAAATCATCTCATGAAAAGAAGAACTATCTTCTAAAAAAATATCATAGATCTAAAAAAGACCAAGGTCTTTCATAAAAGAGATTAAAAATCTCTTCAAATAATAAAGAAGTATTTACTTCATTCACAGATCATTGATCTACAAAGGCAAAGAACTATTGTTCTTGAATCTTGAGGCAAAGCCTCCTTTTAAAAAGAACATAAACTTGTTCTCTGATCATAAATTTGATCAATTGCGCTTTGCGCTACTGAAAAGTGCCTTGCACTCATGAACTGCGCTTTTGCGCTCCTTGGACCGGCGCTCAGCGCCAAAACGTGCCACGTGTCAACCACAGATACAAGTTACGCTTTGCGCTTCTGAAACAGCGCACTACGCTCATGGGCTGGCACTCAGCGCCAAGCGTGCCACGTGTCACTCACTGGTGCGCCACTAAACTAGTGCAACGCACTCATAAATTGAAAGCGCAATGCGCTCATAAACTGGCGCTTAGCGCTAAGCGCGACACGTGTCCTTTTCGTGTGCGCTACTTGGCAGAAGCGCAACGCGCTCTTTAATTGGCGCAAAGCGCCTGGCACGCCACGTAGCGCGCTGTCAGAACACACATTGTTCTGATGAATGCTATGCATTCAACACAAGACAAAAAATGTCAGGATCTAACGCTCAGCATTATTAAAAGGGCCAAGCCCAAGTAAAGGCTCAACAACCCAGAACAATAAAATGTCAAACATTTTAATATTATTGGACTTTGCCCAATTCTGGCCATAAGTCCTCAACTTATATTGAACTGAGCCCATCTGCTCATGAATATTCAACAGATCTTAGTCCCAAACTGGGCCACAGATCTTCCAACCAACTCACACCGGTTCAAGGGTACATCTCTTTACTCCTCTGATACTCGTCGTTGTAATTCTTCAACGTCTTCAGAGAGGTGACGGGTCCCGAAAACCACACATTTTACGGACTGTGGGGTCCTTAAACTCATGGACTACGATGTCCTTAAACTTTATAGACTACGATGTCTTTAAACTCCGGACTGTAGGGTCCTTAAACTCATGGACTACGATGTCCTTAACCTGGACGGTGGGGTCCCTTTAAACCCACGGACTACGACGTCCTTAACCTGGACCGAGACGTCCTTAAACTAACATTGGACCGAGACGTCCTTAAACTAACATTGGACCGTAATGTCCTTAAACTAACATTGGACCGTAATGTCCCTAAACTAAACATTAGAGTCCAATTGATCTTTTGTTGGATCGAAACAATCCCGTTAAGTTGATCTTAGTCTAAAAATTAGACTAACGCATCCTTAACTAACGTTTAAGTTGATCCTAGTCTCAAATGAGGCTAACGTATCCTTAAACCCAAACCCCAAACCCAAATCTAAGAAGATACGGATTTTGACTAATCCACGCTCTACGAGCGACAACATATATTAGTCTCCGTATACAATCCACGGGCAACCACAAACAAAACAAACACCCACGACACGAAGTGACCATCTGGAGAAGGAGAAAGTTGTTACCGCGATGCGGTAGCGTAATTAACTGCAGGGGCTTGCGCCTGCAGGGAAGAGCGTCCCCACAATCAAAAACCCCCCAAACGGGGGGAATCTGACGAAGTCTGCTACAACGGCCGCATCCGTTTAAACCTTCGATACATGGTGCCATAAATCAACTTGGTATCTTTGGAGAGGTGGACAGATAGCACCAAATAGCATCTGCCCCCAGATTCAGGCAAGACGTTTGTCTTCCCGGTTTCCGGAGGTAAACAGATTCTGGCATGCCCGGTGGGATCTTTTCCTCTTTCCACTCCACACTTCATGTGTCGCGTTCGTGAACGAATCGCGGTTTGTTAATGGTTGCCCTTGGGTTCGAGGTACTAAGATTTGGTGTCTTGCTGGGTGCAGAAAATAATGGCGTCTACTTGCATGAAGTGTTCCAGCTGCAACTGCAACTCGCGTTTCGCCTCATCTGGAGGCATAGCTTAAGGGCCCCAAGCGGCCTCCCTGTTCACGATGCCGGTGGAACAGATCACTCAAGCCACCACTGGATTGTTTTTCGGGACCATACTCCCGTCAACGAGCTTCAGCGCTCCTATACCAACATAAGAAACTCCCAAGAAGTCGATCTTTGATCGGCTTATAGCTACCGCGGCCCCTCTCAACGGGTCGTCCAGCTCCAGCGCCTCGGACTTCGCCAGATTGGGCCAAAGTTCATGTGGGCCCATGATGAAGCCTGCAATTCCAGAACAGGTTATTCCGAAGAGGATAGCCATCCCTGCTCCCGAAGTCGTCAAGGCGGCTTCTCCTGCCAAAGGGTCAATCTTTGCAAGACTGACTGTTCCGGCTCCCGTTCATGCTCAAAAGTCTGTCTTTGATAGGTTAGACACTGCTGCTCGACGGACCTCGGTCTTCAAGAGGCTGGTACCAGCAACGTCTCACCAGAACAGGGGGCATGACGAAGTCACCCCTCAAGCTGAAACAATCCTAACGGCTCGACACGCTCGACGTCGCCACTGGCGCCGAGTAAGAAAGGCTGGGGGCAACTCCCCCTCTGGGCTAACTCCACCAGCCCCAACGGTGGAAGTCAATGCTGTTGTTCCAACCGGGAACAACTTTGAATTACTGAACAAGGTGCACAGGAACTCTCCTACCGCCGTACTAAAAAGATCTCCTCCACCGGTGGAGAATGTTTCAGGAACAAAGCCGGAGCAGCCCCCTCAGCGGCTGTCCTCCAAAGTTTACAAAGTCTGGCGATGGGTCCAGGAGTCGGTGATTGATCAAGACTATCCTCGCCGACAGAAAAAGGTGAAGGTTCAGCAGGAAGAGAACTGTCCTGTCGAGCCACAAAGGACGATAACCACCTGGGTGCCCGCTGTAACGGCCCCTTCAACGTCAACCACTCAAAAGAGAAGGAGGCCAGAGAAAGCCCCTGTGACTACGACAGATCACAAAGACACTGAGCCCAAACGCCCTAAGTCTGGGGGCATAAATGTGCATACTGTTTACATGGCTTCCGGAAAAGAGGAAAGCCACGCTTCGACGGGTCACCGACCGCTCACCCGATCCGTGACAAAAGCCCAGGAACAACAACAAAAGCTTCAGGAAATGTTGACGCAAATGGCCGCACTCACCGGGCCAAAAGAAAGCCCAGAAGCGTCATCAGAGCAGCGTCACGAACAAGAAACCGATGCTGACTTCCTACGTAGAGTCCTCGAAAAGAAGGACAGAGAAGCAGCAGAACAAGCTGCCAACATAAAACGAATGACGCTTCTCTTCCAAGACATGGTCGGGATGATGTTACAGCCGGATCCTCCAGCTGAAGACCCTCTGATCATTATTGAAGATGACAGAGGGGAGACATCGAACCCTCCTCCGGCTCTTTCAGCAGCCAAAGAGGAAACTATTTCCAAGGCCGCTCTGGATGACTATATTGCTCAGCAAATACGAGCTCACCAAGCGAATGAAGCGGCCGGCCAAGTCGTTAAAACTGGGCGCCCGTATCCAGGCTGGTATGACTAAATAAAGTACCCGTCGGGATACACAATCCCCAAATTCCATGTGTACAAGGGGATAAGCAATCTCCATCAACATATCGCTCAGTTCAGGGCTCTTTGCGGCAATACCGGAGGTGATGATAAGCTTTTGCTCTTCCAATTCGTCGGCAGCTTGTCGGAGACGGCTTTTGAGTGGTACTCCGAACTTCTAGACGACTCCGTCAAGACTTTCGCAGAAATGGAGTTGTTATTCACCCATCGATTCGCGAGTGCTAGTGAACGCACCCCAATAACGGCATTGATCAATGCCAGGGTGAAGCCAGGCGAGACGTGGGTTCAATACGCAATCCGATGGCGGAATCTGTGGTCGAAATGCGAACAACGCATCGAAGAAGCACCGGCGGTGGGCATGTTCGTGGGCACCCTAGACCTTCATGCAACTATTTCGCAATTCATGATGTTCTTTAAGCTGACCACATGCCAAGCCTTGATCGACAAACTGGCCCGAATGTACCAGATGAGTCATAGACCGTCTCCTCTAAAGCCGGACTCTCGAAATGAGAAGGGAAAGGGGAAAGCGATCGTCGTCGCCAATGCTCAACAGCAGCCTGGTGGCCCGAGACCAGTTGATCGCCAAAATAACAGAACTCGATCTCTCGAAGATAAAATGAGACGCCCTTACTCGTTCCCTCGAGACAAGACGAAGAGGTTGTTCGAACTTGCACTGCGCAACAGGCTCATCACTCTGCCGGAGCCAAGACGCCCAGCGCAGCCAGGCGACATTAGCAATCCTAACTATTGCCCTTATCACCGAATGTTGGGCCATCCGATCGAGAATTGTTACATCTTTAAAAGCTGGATAGAAGATCGATACCAGCAGGGAAAATTCGTATTATCTGAGAATTGGAAGGTGAACCCGCCTCGGCCACACACTCCCAAGAAGACGGATACACCGGGGGCATCATGCTCTTTCGTTGAAGAAGCTCCATGGGAGGTTGCTCTTTCAGCCAAGACGAAAAGAATGTTGAAGGATCTACACACATGTCCGGCAATTAGGTGGAAGAACCACTGGAACCTGAGATCATAGAGGGAATGCTCAAACCGCACCCAACTCCAAAAATCGGTGGTGATAGCCAAAGCACTCATACCCAGCCGTCAAAATCTTCAAAGAAGAAGAAGAAGACCAAAAAGCCCGTGAAGCCTGGCGCCAAGCGCACGGACCTAAAAAAACAGATTGACGCGCTGGAAGAGTATAACCAGAAGGTGCAGACTCCAATCACGCTCCAAGAGTTTCTCAGCCACGTCCTCGAGGACGGAAATGATGGAGAAGACTCGTCGGATGAATCTGAAGAATACGTGGCGAGTTGCCATGTGATCTTTTACTCGTCGATAGATGATGAAGAAGCTCCTTGCATCGAGAAACTGGGGGCAAGCCCTGAACCGGAACTTCTAGGACCATCGGACGAAATAATCGATGCATTCCTAAACGATGCTCTTTTGAAAAGTAAAGCTGATCGGGAGCGCGAGATGGCCATATTTGAAAAGGCCAAACGCCGGCGACTGGACGAAAGGGTTGAAACACTCTCACCAGATCAAAATACATCTGTCGTGAATAAAAACAGGTTCAAGACGAGGAAGAGGTTCGCTAAAGCCATATCTATGGGAATGAAGTTGCCATCCTCCGAAGCGAACGCCTTTGGAGAAGCGGAAACACATCCTAGCTACTGCTTATATCATCGAAAGATTGCGCACCCCATCGAAGAGTGCAACGCTTTTACAAGATGGTGGCAGGGATATGTTGCTCACCGGCAGTATTTCAAGCGGATGAAACGCAAAACTCGTCGGGAGCAAAGAAATATGACCGAGGAGCATAAAAGAACTACCGGCAACTGTCGCATGGTCAACGCCAGGGGATCGCAAGTTCTCACCTTCGGGAGCGACTCTGATGAAGAAATGACTCTTGGCCCTCTCTTTAAAGAGTCCACATTGGGAAAAGAGGAAGAACCAAAGACCTGTGAAAATATTCAGCTGCGCAACCGTACGCTGCCCGAAAAGAATCTTAGGCCCTCGAACAGCGGGTCAAATAGAAAAGATAAGGGAAAAGAAAAAGTCTCTGAGGGTATCGTCCTTGATGACCAAGCCGTCAAAGAACTGACAGCCAATGACCCGCCAAAGAAAAACAAGGTGGACTACAACTGTTTCCCCCAATCAGAGCAAAGCTCTGTTGAAATTCAAAATTCAAATTTTGAAGTAACGCTTCAAATCCCGGGCGCAACGCGCCACGTGTCAGACGCTGATACATCAGCGCAGCGCCCGAGGCAGCGCGCCCAATCAGAGCAAAGCTCTATCTAAAAACAAAATTAAAAGAAGCAACGCTTCAGTTGCGCAAGCACTACGCTGCGCGACACGTGTCAGCGCAGATGCGCTAGCGCAGTTGCGCTGCGCGACATGTGTCAGCGCAGATGCGCTAGCGCAGTTGCGCTGCGAAGTGCGCTGCGTGACATGTGTCACGCGCTGGGGCGTTTGCGCCAAAAAGAATTAAGATTTTAAAGAAATCTTTCTGTTCTTGTTAAAACAAGAAGATTTTCTTCTGTAAAACAGAAGCCTTTGGATCAAAGATCCAACGGTGGGGAAAATTCCCCAAATCACTCAGAGAAAGATCTCTTTAACAAATTTAACTAATTTATGGGCACTATAAAAAGGACCCTAGACCTCAATTCAAAATCATCAACATTTTGTGAGAAATTAAACAGAGAGAACTCTGAAGAATTGGAGAGAATTCCTCAAGAACAAAAAAGGTAAAAAACCTTGAGAAAAAGAGAAAATTCTCTTTTGAACAGATCATTGATCTGAGAACAAGATCAAGGATCTCTAATGAAAAGAAAAATAAATAATAATAAGTGCTTTGCACTTTTCTATGAACCATCGGTTCCCCGAGATAAGAAAAACAAGAAGAACTTGTTTTCTTTGATCTAAATTAGATCAAGAAAACAAACAGTGCTTTGCACTTCTTTTTATGAACCATTGGTTCTGAATCTAAAAAGATTCTCAAGTTAATAGTGCCTTGCACTTGCAGAACTGCGCTGTTGCGCTCTTGGGTTGGCGCAAGCCACCTGAGAGCACCACGTGTCAACATCTGAACCATTTGCGCTATGCGCTTTGAAATAGAGCCTTGCTCTCTGAAACTGGCGCAACTCATCAGAGCGCGCCACGTGTCAGCAGCGCAGCAGCGCAGTGCAATGGCGCAGCGCACTGCGCTTGCATGACACATGTCCTCACCATAAGCGTTTGCGCTCTTTGATTGGCGCAAAGCGCCTGACAAAAGCAATGCATTTCTTTTGCTAAAGGTCCAGGCCCAAGTCAAAAAGACCTAGCAGGCCAAAATGAATTGCAAAGCAATAAAAGGGCAGAGCCCAAATAAAATTGATGCCCTGCATCATTTATAAAGGGCAGAGCCCAAGTAAAGTTGATGCTCAGCATCATTCATAAATGGGCAGAGCCCAAAACAAATTGATGCTCTGCATCCTTTATGGGCAGAGCCCAAAACAAAAATAAAAGTAATGCAATGCATTATGTAGGCAAAGCCCTAGCACAAGTCTAATAAATCAAAAATAAATAAAAGCGTTGAATATTTTTCAACTGGACTTAGCCCAACCATGGCCATAAGTCCTCCAATTAAATTGACTGAGCACGGCTGCTCCCTAAATCAATTTATATCCGGTTCGAGGGTACATCTCCGAACTCCTCTGATACTTATCGTTGTAATCCCTCAATGATGTCAGAGAGGTGACGGGTCCCGACGACCGCACATCAATATGGACTGTGGGGTCCTAAAACTTATGGACCGAAACGTCCTTAAACTAATGATGGACCACCACGTCCCTAAACTGGAACATGGACCCCTATGTCCCTAAACTGGAACATGGACCCCTATGTCCTTAAACTGGAACATGGACCCTCCATGTCCCTAAACTGGCAATGGATTGCAATGTCCTCAAACTACCTATGGACCACTACGTCCCTAAACTGGAATAGTAGAGCCCCCAAATGCTCTTTTGTCGGATCTAAACGATCCCGTTTAAGTTGATCTTAGCCTCAAATATGGCTAACGTATCCTTAAACATTCAAACAGACTTTAGTCCCAAATTGGACTATAGATCCCCCAATCAACTTTGGTTCAAGGGTACATCTCTGAACTCCTCTGACATCTGTCGTTGTAATCCTTCAATGTCGTCAGAGAGGTGATGGGTCCCGACGGCCATACATGCAATGGACTACTATGTCCCTAAACTGGAACAATAGAGCCCAAACGCTCTTTTGTCGGATCTAAACGATCCCGTTAAGTTGATCTTAGTCTCAAAACTGGACTAACGTATCCTTAACAAACGTTTAAGTTGATCTTAGCCTCAAATACGGCTAACGTATCCTTAAACCAAAACCCCAAACCCAAATCTAAGAAAATACGGATTTGGACTAATCCACGTCCTACGGGCGACGACATAAATTAGTCTCCATATACAATCCACAGGCAACCACAAACAAAACAAACACCCACGACACGAAGTGAAATTCTGGAGAAGGAGAAAGTTGTTACCGCGATGCGGTAGCGTAATTAACTGCAGGGGCTTGCGCCTGCAGGGAAGAGCGTCCCCACAATCAAAAACCCCTCAAACGAGGAGGAATCTGACGAAGTCTGCTACATCGGCCGCATCCGTCTAAACCTCCGATACACGGTGCCATAAATCAACTTGGCATCTTCGGAGAGGTAGACAGATAAAACCATATAGCATCTGCCCCGAATCTCAGGCAAGACGTCCTCGCGTCGTCGGCCGCCGTTCGGAGGGGAACAGATTCTGGCACGCCCGGTGGGACCTTTTCCTCTTTCCACTCCACACTTCGTGTGTCATGTTCGTGAACGAATCGCGGTTTGTTGTGGTTGCCTGTGGATTCGAGGTACTAAGATTTGGTGTCTTGCTCCGTGCAGAGAACTGAAGATCAATGGCTTCAAACTGCACTGCCTGCAACTGCAACTCTCGCTCCGTCCTCGCTGGAGGAGTGACTTATGGGCCCCAAGCGGCCTCCCTTTTCAAGATGCCAGTGGAGAAGGTAACTCAGGCTACCGCTGGGTTATTCGTCGGGACCATGCTCCCACCGCCGAGCTTCAATGCCCTAATGACATCGCAAGAAGCTCCAAAGAAGCCGGTCTTTGATCGACTTACCACTGCCGCGACCCATCTCAACGGGTCGCCCAGTTTCAATACCTCAGTTTTCAACAGACTGGGCCAGAACGTCCGCAAACCTGTCATCCCAAAGCGGATAGCCATCCCGACTCAAACGGACGAAATCATTGGAAAGGCTCCTCCTTCCGAGAAGTCAGTTTTTACAAGTCTGGCCATTCCGGTTGCTGCTCTAGACGAGGTCCTCAAAGCTGCTTCCCCTACCCAGAGCAGGGGACATGAAGAAGCTTATCCAACAACGGAGGTGACTCCATCCGCAAGACACGCTCGACGTCGCCACTGGCGCCGAGTGAGGAAGGCTGGAGGCAACTTACCCTCTGGGGTAACTCCGCCAGCTCCAACGGTGAGGATCGATGCTGCTGTTCCAACCGGGAACAGCTTTGAATTGCTGAACACGGTGCGAAGAAACTCTCCTACTACGGTGTTGAAACGAACTCCTTCACCTGTGGAGAATGCTCCAGAGAAAAAGCTAGAGCAGCCCCCTCAACGATTGTCCTCTAAAATTTACAAAGTCTGGCGACAGGTCTAAGAGTCGGTGATTGATAAAAACTATCTCCGCCGACAGAAAAAGATGAAGGTGCGGCAGGAGAAGGATTACTCTGTCAAACCACAAAAAGCAAAAGCTACTTGGGTGCCCACTACAACGGCCCCCTCAACTCCAATCACTCAAAAAAGGAGGCCGTAAAAAGCCCCTGTGTCTTTGGCAAATCGCAAAGACACCGAACACAAACGCCCCAAGTCTGGGGGCATGGTGGAGCACACCGTTTATATGGCTTCCGGAAAGGAGGAAAGCCGTGCTTCGACGGTTCACCGACCACTCACCCGATCTGTGATGAAAGCCCAGGAGCAGCAACAGAAGCTTCAGGAAATAATGACTGTGATGACTGCACTTACCGAACCGAAAGAAAGTTCGGAAGTATCATCAGAGCAGCGTCACGAACAAGAAACTGATGCTGACTTCTTACGTAGAATCCTCGAGAAGAAGGACAGAGAAGCCGCAGAACAAGCGGCTAACATAAAACAAATGGCACTCCTCTTCCAAGACATGGTAGGGATGATGTTACAGCCGGACCCTCCAGCTGAAGACTCTCCAGTCATTGTCGGAAATGACGGAGGGGAAACACCTGATCCTCCTCCGGCTCTTTCAGCAGCCAAGGAAGAAACCATTTCCAAGGCCGCGCTTGATGACTATATAGCTCAGCAAATACGAGCTCATCAGGCGAGTGAAGCGGCTGGACAAACTGTTAGAACCGGACGACCCTATCCAAGCTGGTATGACCAAATCAGTTACCTGCCGGGATACACGATCCCTAAATTCCACGTATATAAAGGGACAGGGAATCCGCATCAACATGTCGCTCAATTCAGGGCCTTGTGCGGCAATACTGGAGGCGATGACAAATTGTCGCTTCGCCAATTCGTTGGCAGCTTAGCAGAAACAGCCTTTGAATGGTATTCGGAGCTACCTAACGACTCTGTCAAAACATTTGCGGAGATGGAGCTACTGTTTACACAAAGATTCGCGAGTGCTAGTGGATGCACCCCGATAACAGCACTGATAAATGCCGGGATAAGGCCAGGCGAAACGTGGGTCCAATACACAACACGATGGCGGAACCTATGGTCGAAATGCGAACAACGCATAGAAGAGGCACCTGCGGTAGGCATGTTCGTGGGCACTCTTGATCCGCAAGCGACCATCTCGCAATTCATGATGTTCTTCAGGTCGACCACCTTCCAGGCATTGATCGACAAATTAGCCCAAATGGACCAGATGGGCCACGGACCGTCTCCTCCAAAACCAGACTCTCGAAATGAGAAAAGAAAAGGGAAAGCGGCTGTCGTTGCCAATACTCAACAACAGCCGAGCAACTCAAAGCCGTTCGTCCGCCAAAATAACGTGCATCCACGCCCGTCCCTTGAGGAGAGACTAGGACGTCCTTATTCGTTTCTTCAGAATAAAACGAGAAGATTGTTCGAACTGGCAATACGCAACAGACTCATCAATCTGCCGAATCCAAAACGTCCGTTACAGCCAGGCGATCTCAATAATCCCGATTACCGCCCTTACCACCAAACGGTAAGTCACCCGATCGAGGATTGTTTCGTCTTCAAGGGATGGATCGAGGATCAGTACCTACAAGGCAAGTTTGTGCTGTCTGAAAAGTGGAAGGTAAACCCACCACAGCCGCATACTCCAAAGAAGACGGACATGCCGGGGGCAACTTGTCATGTGATCTCTCACTCATTGGTGGATAATAAAGAGGCTCCTTGCGCCGAGAAACCGAGGGCGGACCCTGAACCAGAAATTCCGCGGCCATCAGACGAGTTGATCGATGCCTTCCTGAATGAGATTCGCCTGAAAGTTAAAGCCAATCAAGAGCGTGAGATGGCCATACTGGAAGGAGCCAAACGCCGACTACTAGACCAAAGAGTCGAAGCACTTCCATCAAATCAAAAGCCATCCGCTGCGGATAAAAACAAATTCAAGACGAGGAAAAGGTTCACTAAAGCCCTGTCAGCAGGAATGAAGCTACCGCCCTCTAAAGAGAATACTCTCGGTGGAGTAGAGAGGCATCCTAACTTCTGCTTATATCATCAGAAGATCATACATCCTACCGAAGACTGCGAATCCTTTAAGTGTTGGTGGCAATGATATGTCGCTCAAAAGCAACACCTCAACAGGACAAAGTGTGGAGCTCATAGACATCAGGAAAATGCGATAGATGAGCGCAAGAGAGCCGCCGATGACTGTCATATAGCCGGCTTCAAGGGATCACAAATTATCACCTTTGGAAGCGACTCTGACGAAGAAGTTGCCCTCAACCCTCTCCTCAAGGAATCCATTTCAAAAATGAAAGAATTGAGGAGTTGCGAGAACATTCAGCCGTGCAATCGCCCGCTACTCGAAAAAAATCTCGGCCCCGCAAGCAAAGGATCGAGCAGAAAGGAGAAAGGAAAAGGTAAAATGACCTTCGTCGCCAACACTCGACAACAGTCGAGTGGCCCTAGACTAATTGTTCATCAAAACAATGTGCGTCCACGCATATCCCTCGAGGAAAGGCTAAGACGTCCTTACTCATTTCCCCAGGATGAAACAAGGAGGCTGTTCGAAGTGGCAATGCATAACAAGCTTATCACTCTACCGGAGCCGAAACACCAACTACAACTGGACGATGTCAACAGTTCTAATTATTGCCCTTACCACCAAACAGTAGGTCACCTGATCGACAATTGCTACGTCTTCAAAAACTGGGTTGAAGACCAATACCTACAGGGCAAGTTTGCGCTGCCTGAAAAATGGAAGGTGAACCCGCCATAACCGCAC
Source organism: Agapanthus africanus (assembly GCA_030015575.1). NCBI lineage: Eukaryota > Viridiplantae > Streptophyta > Magnoliopsida > Asparagales > Amaryllidaceae > Agapanthus > Agapanthus africanus. The sequence goes on along the minus strand of JASDDO010000026.1, from coordinate 84,003,997 downwards.
GCTCTGAGAAAGACGGATACGCCGGGGGCATCATGCTCAGTCATAGAGAAAGCCTCATAGACCGAAAAGTCAGTAAATTAGAGATTCGCCTCAAATACGGCGACGGCGGACCGAAACGTCCTTAAACTAATAATGGACCACAATGTCCTAAAACTTGCAAACGACCGAAACGTCTTTAAACTACTACCGCAGCATCCTCAGGCTGACGAGAATTAAAAATAGAGAGAGAGAGAAGAAAATAAAATAAACGGTATGTCCATAAGCAAAATGGGCACGGATGAAAACTCGAAAGGGCTCCGTGAGTAAAAACAGCAGGGCTACCGGCGAGTGTTCGTGAAAACCCGAAAGGGCACGACCTCGTAAAAAGAGAGAGAGAGAGAGAAAAAACGTCCATAAGCAAAAAGGGCGCGGATGAAAATCCGAAAGGGCTCCGTGAGTAAAAAATAGCAGGACTGTCGGCGAGTGTTTGTGAAAACCCGAAAGGGCGCAACCTCGTTAAAGGACACTTACAGGGTCCTCTCGACCTTGTAAGGAGAAACCACCCGCGTGAGATCCTTACGACTCACAAAGGAGCAACGCACTTAGGAATCCATACGATTCCTAAGGAGAAAATACACTTGCGAGATCCTCACGACTCGTAAGGAGAACTCTCTTATGGGACCCTCACGGCTCATAAGATTTAAAAGTCTTAAGTTACAGAGACCTAAACCTGTGCTTAAGCAACATTCACAACCTTCGATATTGCTCTACAAGTGGCTCAATACTAACCCTTGTATACAATCCACGGGCGCGAATAAACATTTCCTTAACCAAGATCCATCCGTGATTGGGGATATGTGCGTATGATGAACAACCCTTATGAGTCCTCTCGACTTACAAGGAGAAAACCCTCTTATAGGATCCTTACGACTTACAGAGGAACATACGCTTAGGAATCCTCACGATTCCTAAGGAGAAAATACACCTACAAGATCCTCACAACTTGTAGGGAGAAATACCTTTGTAAGACCCTTACGGCTCATGAAGTTAAAAGCCTTAGTCGAAAGGATCTTAACCCTGTTCGCTAAGCCACCTTTGATCAACATCGACGGAGGCAAATGATGATCCGCTCCTGGCAATATCCCAGTTGTAGCGGTGCTGATGCCGAAATCGGTGTCTAATTTCAGGTTTACGGTGAAAAGCCGGTAGGCCGCACATGCATACGAAATAGCCGAAATGATAGGGCAACTTGCAACAAAATCAGCGAGTAAAAATGTATGCATACAAAAATAGCCGAAATGATTGGGCAACTCGCAATAAAAAGCAGCGAGTAAAGAGAAAAACAGCCGAAATGATTGGGCACCGCGAAAAATAGCCGAAATGATTGGGCAATCACGACCTTCGCGATATAAAAGCTGAAATGATAGAGCATCACGGAAATAAAATAATAATAATAAAAAAAATGAATGAAACTTATGCCCTACAGGTTAGATCACATCGATTCCTGTATACAATCCAGGGGCACAAACAAAGAGGGAACATACCTTCCCGACAGGCTTCATCAGAAAGCGAAATCAAATCTCGACGGTTCATAGACAACCTAGAGACAATCTCGACATTTGTCGCAATAGATGCAAATACAACGCCAACAAAAGACCCCATGGTCAGCAAAGCGGAGTGACGGCAAAATCCCAGCTCCACCGCGACGCTCGTCTCGATACAGCAGACGAGATGTCACCCCAACGTTCGTCTCGACACATCAGACGCAACACAATCAAACAAACGGAGCCACGGCAAAATCCCTAGTTCCAAACCTCGACGGTTCACAAGCAACCTAGAGACAACTGCGGCGTTCGTCTCGATACAGTAGACGAGATGTCATACCAACGTTCTTCCTCCAGCAGGGTTCGGACGCGACAATCAAACAAACGGAGCCACGGCAAAATCCCTAGTTCCAAACCTCGATGGTTCACCAGCAACCTAGAGACAACTACGACGTTCGTCTCGATACAGCAGACGAGATGTCACTCCAGCGTTCTTCCTCCAGCAGGGTTTAGACGCGACAATCAAACAAACGGAGCAACGGCAAAATCCCTAGTTCCAAACCTCGACGGTTCACAAGCAACCTAGAGACAACTGCGACGTCCGTCTCGATACAGCAGACGAGATGTCACCCCAGCGTTCTTCCTCCAGCAGGGTTCGGATGCGACAATCAAGCAAATGGAGCCACGGCAAAATCCCTAGTTCCAAACCTCGACGGTTCATAAGCAACCTAGAGACAACTCGACGTCCGTCTCAATACAGCAGACGAGATGTCACCCCGGCGTTCTTCCTCCAGCGGGGTTCAGACGCGACAATCAAACAAATGGAGCCACGGAAAAATCCCTAGTTCCTACCGCTACATTCGTCTCGATACAGCAGACGTGATGCCAGCAAACGAAGAAAATGCCAAATTCCTAGCTTCAGGGTCTTGACGGCAACTCACATAAAACCTGAAAGACTATCGGAGATCATCCCACACCAGCGCAGAGTGGATATGACTCATCGGGGCTCGCCAAAATGAGCCTAACCTCAAGTAAAAAGCGGCATAGCAAATTCCTAACGCTTGCTCTTCCGACGGTCAAACTGCCTAGGAAGATTGCTTGAAGACGTCTTGTCCAGCCCCCGAAGGGATCAGAGACACGGCAGTCGCAGGGCTACTCGAACAGCACGATTGCCTATCGAGGAATATATCAGCTTATGCGACGGTACGACGGCCAAAACCCTAAGTACCACAGACCCTAACGGACTTCTGTCATAAATAGCAGAGGTTAGCTGTGACGTTAGGATATTCTTGCGAGAAATGCTCGATTCGTCTCGACTTCTGAAGAAATTGATGTCTTTGCGAGAAATTCTCGATGCGGCTTGACTCGTGAGATAAAGCCTTAGGCAGTAGGCATAAAAGGAGCCTGTTTCCTAAGCACTGGGACCCTGCAAGTTGGCCCAAAACGGTCTCTAGCACACTATCCACGGGTCTCACTCTCCAAACTCGAAACTCGACAAGGAGGGAAGCAACCGCTTGCGGTTCCTCTCGACTCGTAAGAGGGAAAAATTCTCTTATGAGATCCTTACGACTTATAAAAGAAAACACACTTAGGAATCATCACGATTCCTAAGGAGAAAATCCACCTACGAGATCCTCTCGATCCGTACGGAGAACAATCTCTATGAGACCCTCACGGCTCATAGAGTTGAAAAGTCTTAGGCAGCAGATCCGAACCTGCGGCCTAAGCCATCGCTATTTCTTGAGGAAGTCAAGATGCTTGCTCTAATTATCTATCAACCATGTTTACTAAGGTGGCATGCTGATAATAAAAGAAAGAAAAGGCGGTGAAATGACACAAGACATTACAAAAAAAATGTATATCTTTTATTCATAAACTTGATTGGGTACAGGATGTTAGTGTATATGCCCTAGAGGCCATTATTGTATCATACTAGATTGTATATTACTTAATGGAAGCTTGGGATATTCACAGTTATATATATACAGTCTTGCTAAAAATGGTAGTATGCTACTTGGTTTGAGTCTACTTTAATATGTGCATATGTTTCTTGTAACGTATCACTTATACATATTAGTAGAGCCCATAGGATCTTTGCTTGATTACCAGCGTCGTGATGGCAATCACACTAGTGGGGGCTGGGTAGTCTATAAGCAACATCCTATACAGGTCCCTGGTCGTTGGATTATCGAGATAGGGCATCGATATTCCGGAGTAGACTAAGTGTATACGCTTCTCATCCCAGTTGGGGAGATGGTCTGTCCCACAGCCATCAGTACGTCGTACTAGAGATAGTATACAGGTGCTCGTTAGGTTACGGGTACACCGGACAGGACTCGCCGTGGAACTGATTGGTTGGTATTATACCCATCGTCGGTTATCAGTTCCCAGGTGACATGAGTACAGCATAGTCCGCAGACTTGACACTGCTGCTTCGCCTCGAGTGTGTCCCACTGTTCTTAGATTGCTACCCTACCACGGCTCAAAGGAGTCGTGCAAACAGGTAGCAGTTGGGTGCAGTCCCGAGCACTTGGAGGCAGTGACAGTTAGATAGGATTTGTCTCTCCCGGTATTGGGAGTTGATATCGCGCTGTGTCAGAGAGCCATTACGCAAAGTCCCTGGCCAGGGCAAACGAGATATACTGGTAGGTTCCAGTAGCTTCTCAGGGCGTAATGGGCTTCGCTCCGACACGACTTATACAGCTATTAGGGGACTGACGCTTGCCGCCCCCTAGGCTTGATATGCGATAGTCTTAGGCGAACAGACCGGACTGTACGGAGATTGTCACATCAGGCTCAGTGGGAGTTCGGATGATTTACCTCATCGGCCTTCTTATCGACATCTACCTGGGGACCGTTACGTACAGCTAGTACCGCTTGCGGTCTGTGGTTAAACCCACTGCCAGCGTAGTAGTCGAGTCTTTAGAGTCCCACACAGAGATATCCCAAACCCAGGCGAAAAGATATAGAGGTCGTATGGTTTTACGACAAAGGTTCGGACGCATACGTGTTTGATCGCACGTACGACATTCGGACAGTTTTTACTAGCCGGCTTTGGTTTAAGCCAGATTCTAGTATCAGGTTATTGGATTTATACAGTCTAAAGTTTTTCCGTGTTTTCACGGATGAGAGGGGCGTTCTCGTAATTTTCCGAGAAGCTTCTAGAAGGATGTGACATAAAGAGAGAGGTGGCATTTTCATTTAATGTTTAAGTGACTCATTGTGAGTGATTCATCATATCATTAATGCATCATTAATTGCTTAATGACTCACATGATGAATCACCCACTTGATTAAATGAAACATGATGAATATTCACTTATTATTCATTCTTCTTTTTATTCATTATGTTTCATATATATCAAGTGAGAAGCTTTATTCAATATAATAATATCATTATCATCTTCTCACTCTCTCTCTTCAAGTTCTCTCTCCTTCACCAAACCCTAATCCTACCCTCATGAGTTGAGAACAAGGATTAGGAAAGACTAATTACTCCATAACCAATCTCTACATCATCTTAGCTACTCTATTTAGCAACTAGAGAAACTAAGTAACCTCAAGTTTAGAGGTTATAGCTTGGATTAGGGTTCTCGGGTGGATCGTCTATCACGGAAGAAAGCCGAAGAGGGCGTGGAGATCCAAAGAGGCCGTAGAGAACATCAAGACGAAGGACTAGAACCGTTTGGTATAATCTCTTCGCATAGTAGACTAAAACTCTATAGCTTGTGTTAAAACTTGTTTAGCAAACGATTCATACGGTTAATCGATGTTTGATCATAGAACTTGATTGTTATTCATATTTCCGCCTCCCCACAAGTATTGGGGTGTTGAACATCGACTTACAGTGGTATCAGAGCCTAGCTAAACAAGATTTAACTTAATTGCAAATTTGTACGAATTTCGAACGGAAAAACGAAGCCGGAAAATCCTAAAAATTTCAAGTTTCTGTCGAAATTTAAATGAAGTCCAAAATTTTTTCAGGGATGTTCAGAAAGCTTGTTATGACACCAGAAGAACACCCAAGAAATTTGGGGCCATGACTCGACCAAACGACCGCGGTTCCGCGGCTGATCCCACCGATCCGCCGCGCTTCCGCGGCTGATCCCACCGATCCGCCGCGCTTCCGCGGCCGAGTTGCCGAGTCATGATCCCAGTTTTCTTGGGTGGGTTCTCTGTTGAATTTGGGATTTTCTGGAATATTTAATTTTTGCTCAGGTTTCAGTTTTACAGAGCAGATTTTGGAGCAATATTAAAAGTGTTTAATCGATCGAAATTGTACAGTATTTGCATATTGGATTATATCTGTGATTGTATAATGTGTTCGTAAACCTCCCCTAACTGCTAGTATGTCGGTTGGCAGGGGGTTGCACATTTCTGTAATGGATTTTATCTGTTTGTGTATATAAACTGTATTGGACTGTTGTGGTGAATAGCCGGGTTCTGTGATGGGTTATTGTATTAATTCATTCGATGTAATTGTAATAAGTTGTAATATTATTTTGCGGGGCACATCCAGGTTGCGGTTGTAGCCACCGTTGTATTATTTCTTTTTACTGTTTTTGCTCCTAGGATAGACCCAAGGTGGGGTGCACAAACTACCGGGTATTTTGAAGTGTTGAGGCAGACCGCTTCACTTCTGGTACTTGGCGGGTAGTTTGCCGTACCCGTAGGGGTCTGGGGTGGGGTAATGGCTATTCATCACAACTGTGTAATCCGTCTTTCCTTGCAGGCTCAAAAGAAACGCGGATTACTTGCATATCCAATAAAGTTTATCTGTGATCTGGAATGCTTATTATTGCGTCTGACGAATGTACAATATCTATATATAAATAGCTATTAGACGTCACTTATGTTTTACACCCGCGCTAGCCCAGCCCCCGCTCTGTCGTTAGTTAAGTAACCTAACGGGTGATGACGGGACCCCGTGGCGAATGCGGATGGCATAAGAGGACGTGGTATTTTCGTTGTTTTCTGCAATGATAAGATTAAATGATGGGACGCATTATTATAATGCAAAGAAAATAAACCAAAGTTTAATCGTTGGCACAAATTTAAAAGAAACCACTCGGTTATTTTAAAAGAGCAGAATTTTTTAATTGCGGAGCTTTAGCCACTCCTTTTAAAAAGTATCAGGTTCCTTCGATTATATCAAGTTCACTACGTTCACGGTTTTGCCAAAACCATTCGTAGCCCTCCGTCATTTCATATAGATAGTCAATAGTATTCAAGCTGTGTTTGTTGACTAAAGTCAAGGCACAGTGTTTGGTAGCTGTTGGATATTTATATGCAGCATAGATAGATGCGTTGGTTTGGGACAGTCGTATTACCTTGTTGACTAAAGTCAAGGGTATGTACGGGTGGGTTCAAATTAACCTGGACAATGACGGGTAAAACTTGACATGTGACTTATGATTTGTTGACTAAAGTCAAGGTCATAAGAGCATGGGGCAAAAATCCATATCGGGAGTTTCAAAAGAAACTGAAATTTGCAGAGAGATGCATACCATTTTGGAGTTTGATGAATGTTGGTAGGATTCCTTCAACATTATCATACGATGATATTTTGGATCCCGATCCTACTGTGAGTACATGCTACTTATCAGGAGATTCGTCACTTAACGATCAATGCTATAAACCAAGTAGGTGCCAAGAAAGGTGTCAGCGGGGTTACGCCCCCAGAAAAAAGAGGTTATTTAATTAAGGAACTTCGCGAAAGCGTTGGAAAACCTCCCTCGAAGTATCGACACTGGCCTGGCTGAACGGTTAAGCAAGTATTGTACGGTGAGAATTGTCCTGGCTAATTCTTCTTTTATGGTTTGAGGAAGGATTCGAGAAACAGTGGGAGCCATCCTGTTTAGATAAATTAAACCACTCTAAACTTGCAAGAGCATCATGCTAATAGTATCTTCTTCTCTCTCTTAAATTGCAGCAACCCTGTGACCACACATAGGTTACATCTAGATAAAAATTTGACTGAATCTGACTTATATGACTGGCAAAAGTCTGTCCAGATGTCCATTGCCTATGACAAGCTGGACCACCCTATTGAGGGACATTCCTATTGCTATGGGATTGGGCATTGGCAGAGTGATTGCAGGGCTTTAGAAGCCAGTAGCCAGGATACGAAGCATGTTGTGGCTTCGACTTCGGGTGTGTTTATGATAGAGAACTGTATGTCAGTTAACCCTACTTCCTGGGTATTGGATACCGGATCAGGAACTCACATTTGTAATTCATTACAGGCTCTGAGAAATCGTAGGGTTATCGGGATAGGAGATATGACCCTCACAGTTGCTAACGGAATGAGCATGAATGCTGAATCCGTAGGGGAATATCATCTTGGGATGACAACTGGGCAGATATTGATTCTACGTAACTGTTTTTATGTACCAGGTACGACTTGTAATATCATATCTGTACCCTTACTTTCTAAGGAAGGATATGATTTTGCTTTTACAAGAGATGTGGTTCACATCCACCTAAATCAAGATTTGATTGGGTCAGGTACATTAGAAAACGGAATATACGTATTAAATCAAGCTCAGATTTTCAGTGTCCAGAACACACTTAAAAGAAAGTCTCCGGAAACAAATCAGGCTTTCTTATGGCATTGTAGACTAGGTCACATCAATGAGAGGAGGTTGACTAAGTTACATAAAGAAGTATATTTGAATCCGTTCGAATATCAATCTTATGCTACTTGTGAATCTTGTCTCATGGGAAAGATGACAAAAACTCCGTTCTCTGGACACGGAGTAAGAGCAAGCGAGCTCTTGGGACTCGTACACAGTGACGTGTGCGGTCCAATGTCTACACATACGCGAGGTGGTTATTCCTACTTCATTACTTTTACGGATGATTTCTCTAGGTATGGATATATCTTCTTGATGAAGCATAAATCCGAGGCCTTTGAGAAATTCCAAGAATACAAGAATGAAGTAGAAAAACAAACCGGCAAAAGTATCAAGACACTGAGATCTGATCGAGGTGGTGAATACTTAAGTGCCGAGTTCCTAGGTTACTTAAAAGAGAATGGAATTCTCTCTCAGCTTACTCCTCCATACACACCACAACATAACGGTGTATCGGAGAGACGGAATCGAACCCTATTGGATATGGTACGATCCATGATGAGTAACGCTGAGTTGCCACGATCATTCTGGGGATATGCACTAGAATCAGCTGCATATCTTTTAAACCGAGTTCCAACCAAGACTGTGCCTACCACACCTTATCAGATGTGGAGTGGGAAGAAACCCTGTCTTAAGTATCTTAAGACATGGGGATGTCCGGCTTTTGTAAAGAAGCAGCATGCGGACAAGCTCGAGGCACGCTCAGTACTATGTAAGTTTGTGGGATATCCAAAGAACTCCATGGGATATTGTTTCTATTACGCAGAGGAACAAAAGCTCTTTGTTTCTCAACATGCCCGCTTCTTGGAAACCGAGTTTTTAGAAAATCAGAAGAGTGGGAGCACAGTAGAACTGGAAGAAATTCTAGAACCACAAACTGTTACTGAAAGTATGGTAGAACCAGAAGGTTCAGGAGAACAGGACATCCCGACGCCACTCCGCAGGAGTAGTAGGCAATCTCATCCGCCCGAGAGATACTACGGTTTTCTCATAGACGGGGATAGAGAGGATTGCACTATTGAATATGATGAGCCTACTAGCTTCCAGCAAGCCATTCATAGTGGTGACTCGGTAAAATGGCTAGATGCAATGCGGACCGAAATGGAGTCCATGTACACCAACAAAGTATGGACTTTGGACATTGCTCCAGATGGGGTAAAACCCGTAGGATGCAAATGGATCTTCAAAAAGAAGATTGGTGTAGATAGACAGGTTGAAACCTATAAGGCTAGACTTGTTGCAAAGGGTTTCCGTCAAAGACCTGGTTTGGACTATGACGAAACCTTTTCTCCAGTGGCTATGCTTAAATCTATTCGGGTCCTTCTTGCTATTGCTGCCTTCCACGATTATGAAATCTGGCAGATGGACGTAAAGACGGCCTTTCTAAATGGTAATTTGGAAGAAAGCGTCTATATGGATCAGCCAGAAGGATTCATTCAGAGTGAGAGCAGCGGTAAAGTATGCAAGCTGCTTAAGTCCATTTATGGACTAAAGCAGGCATCGCGGAGTTGGAACATCTGTTTTGATGATGCTGTCAAAGAATTTGACTTTATCAAAAATCCAGATGAACCATGCATATACAGTAAGATTGTAGGGAGAGCTGTAGTATTCCTCATCTTGTACGTGGATGGCATTCTCCTAATAGGAAATGATATTCCTATGTTACAGTCAGTCAAAAGATTCTTGTCACATAAATTCTCCATGAAAGACCTAGGTGATGCCACCTACATTCTGGGGATCCGGATCTATCGTGATAGATCAAAAAGGATATTGGGACTTTCACAGTCCAGGTACATAGACACCATAGTGAAGAGATTCAGTATGGAAGATTCTAAGCGCGGTAACCTACCGGCTTGTCACGGAATCACCCTCTCCAAAGAGATGTCTCCCAAGACTGATTTGGAAAGGGATCGCATGTCAATTATACCCTACGCTTCTGCAGTAGGCTCTATAATGTATGCGATGTTATGTACCAGACCAGATGTAGCATACGCATTGAGCGTAGTAAGCCGGTATCAAGCAAACCCAGGGGAGAAGCACTGGATAGCAGTAAAGAACATTCTCAAGTACCTGAGAAGGACTAAGGAGATGTTCTTGGTATATGGCGGAAAAGACCTTCAGATAGAGGCCTTTGCCGACTCCGGCTTCCAGAGTGACAAAGATGACTCCAAATCCATGTCAGGTTTTGTCTTCACCCTCAATGGAGGGGCGGTCTGTTGGAAGAGTTCCAAACAGGAGACCGTTGCAGACTCAACGATGGAAGCAGAGTACATAGCTGCTTGCGATGCCGCAAAAGAAGCAGTCTGGATGAAGAAGTTCCTCACAGAACTTCAGGTGGTTCCTACCAGTGTTGATCCAATACCTCTGTATTGTGACAACAACGGCGCTATAGCTTTAGCGAAGGAACCCAGGTCCCATCAGAAGTCCAGACACATCTTAAGGCGGTATCACCTGATCAGGGAGATCATAGATCGCCGGGAGATCGAGGTGAAGAGAGTAAAGACGGAGGATAACATTGCTGATCCATTCACAAAGGCCATTACTCAGACGCAGTTCGAGAGGCTATTCGAGGATAGGTCTACGATATGTCAGCTCATGGCCCTAGTGCAAGTGGGAGATTGTTAGTGTATATGCCCTAGAGACCATTATTGTATCATACTAGATTGTATATTACTTAATGGAAGCTTGGGATATTCACAGTTATATATATACAGTCTTGCTAAAAATGGTAGTATGCTACTTGGTTTGAGTCTACTTTAATATGTGCATATGTTTCTTGTAACATATCACTTATACATATTAGTAGAGCCCATAGGATCTTTGCTTGATTACCAGCGTCGTGATGGCAATCACACTAGTGGGGGCTGGGTAGTCTATAAGCAACATCCTATACAGGTCCCTGGTCGTTGGATTATCGAGATAGGGCATCGATATTCCGGAGTAGACTAAGTGTATACGCTTCTCATCCCAGTTGGGGAGATGGTCTGTCCCACAGCCATCAGTACGTCGTACTAGAGATAGTATACATGTGCTCGTTAGGTTACGGGTACACCGGACAGGACTCGCCGTGGAACTGATTGGTTGGTATTATACCCATCGTCGGTTATCAGTTCCCAGGTGACATGAGTACAGCATAGTCCGCAGACTTGACACTGCTGCTTCGCCTCGAGTGTGTCCCACTGTTCTTAGATTGCTACCCTACCACGGCTCAAAGGAGTCGTGCAAACAGGTAGCAGTTGGGTGCAGTCCCGAGCACTTGGAGGCAGTGACAGTTAGATAGGATTTGTCTCTCCCGGTATTGGGAGTTGATATCGCGCTGTGTCAGAGAGCCATTACGCAAAGTCCCTGGCCAGGGTAAACGAGATATACTGGTAGGTTCCAGTAGCTTCTCAGGGCGTAATGGGCTTCGCTCCGACACGACTTATACAGCTATTAGGGGACTGACGCTTGCGCCCCCCTAGGCTTGATATGCGATAGTCTTAGGCGAACAGACCGGACTGTACGGAGATTGTCACATCAGGCTCAGTGGGAGTTCGGATGATTTACCTCATCGGCCTTCTTATCGACATCTACCTGGGGACCGTTACGTACAGCTAGTACCGCTTGCGGTCTGTGGTTAAACCCACTGCCAGCGTAGTAGTCGAGTCTTTAGAGTCCCACACAGAGATATCCCAAACCCAGGCGAAAAGATATAGAGGTCGTATGGTTTTACGACAAAGGTTCGGACGCATACGTGTTTGATCGCACGTACGACATTCGGACAGTTTTTACTAGCCGGCTTTGGTTTAAGCCAGATTCTAGTATCAGGTTATTGGATTTATACAGTCTAAAGTTTTTCCGTGTTTTCACGGATGAGAGGGGCGTTCTCGTAATTTTCCGAGAAGCTTCTAGAAGGATGTGACATAAAGAGAGAGGTGGCATTTTCATTTAATGTTTAAGTGACTCATTGTGAGTGATTCATCATATCATTAATGTATCATTAATTGCTTAATGACTCACATGATGAATCACCCACTTGATTAAATGAAACATGATGAATATTCACTTATTATTCATTCTTCTTTTTATTCATTAAGTTTCATATATATCAAGTGAGAAGCTTTATTCAATATAATAATATCATTATCATCTTCTCACTCTCTCTCTTCAAGTTCTCTCTCCTTCACCAAACCCTAATCCTACCCTCATGAGTTGAGAACAAGGATTAGGAAAGACTAATTACTCCATAACCAATCTCTACATCATCTTAGCTACTCTATTTAGCAACTAGAGAAACTAAGTAACCTCAAGTTTAGAGATTATAGCTTGGATTAGGGTTCTCGGGTGGATCGTCTATCACGGAAGAAAGCCGAAGAGGGCGTGGAGATCCAAAGAGGCCGTAGAGAACATCAAGACGAAGGACTAGAACCGTTTGGTATAATCTCTTCGCATAGTAGACTAAAACTCTATAGCTTGTGTTAAAACTTGTTTAGCAAACGATTCATACGGTTAATCGATGTTTGATCATAGAACTTGATTGTTATTCATATTTCCGCTTCCCCACAAGTATTGGGGTGTTGAACATCGACTTACACAGGATACATTGTGTTAAAGAATAAAAAATATATATATACATTTTTTATTTACAAGTACAAACGATACAAAGAGGGATAGCTACGGAGGAGGAAGTGTCTTTAACAAATCCGCAAGCTGCTCTCGCACTTCCTTCAGTGCCTCCTCCTGAGTGGTTGTCGCGGCCACCTCTGCTTCCACCTGGGCCCGCTGCTGCAAAAAGGATGAAAGTTGCTCCTCGGCCGCTTTCTGGGCTGCTTCCTGGCTAGGTGCATCCCGCTCGACAACGTTAAGCTGTTGCCTCAGTGATAACCCTTCGGAAAGGCATTGCAGAAGGCCCTCAAAGACAACCTTCAGCCGCGCAGCATTGGCCTCCACCCGAGCATGCAGTTGGGCAGACTTGCTCGAAGTCTCATCGCGCTCCTTACGCCTTGAAATGACTTCTTGTTCGAGATGGCGGAAGTAAGAAGCGCTCTGCTCAATCCACGCCGCTCTTTGATTACTGGCGGCTAAGGTCTCGGGAGCGGGACGCATCGACTCCAGCTGATGCAGGCGGGCCTCGATATCCCTGCAATGGTTAACCCAAGATGCGATGATGCCCTCATCATGAAAGTTCACGAGTATCACCAGCATCGGGTTAACCGCCGTGGCGAAGTCTGCGGTAGATGTAGGAGTTTCAACGTCGAGTTCCTCGACGTAATCACTCAACATGCGCAGACTATTCGCGGCCCCTTTCGAAGATGGACGTCTTAGATAAGGACCTGCCGGCATTGTGATGCGAGGCTCGAAGGGCGCCGAGACCGGAACGACAGCTAAAAAGAAACAAGATGTGATCAGATAACAGTTCAGGAAATAAAAAAGGGGGTTATCTGTGTAATAATCGCTGTACCAGCTGAGGCAGGTGGCAAAGCCGGAAGGGTCAGTGGCGTAGCCGATCTTTCATCCTCTCCTTCGATTTGTAGCACTGCAGTCGGGACAAAAAAGAAGTTAGAAGTAATCCCATCAACGAAAAAGAAAGATATCAATGGAAATCATACTCACCAACGCCACCAGAGGAAGAAGCGAGTTCGGATGGGAAGGAGAAGTGTGGGAGCAATACCTGATAAAGATGGTCAAAAAGCACTCCTGAAAGGCACAACAGTATGACTTTAGTACACAAATTATACGTCTGAAAAGTAAGATTAATAAGTTGCAAACCCATACCTTCCAACATCTTTGAATGTATGAGAGAGGGCTGAGAAGTGACCACCGCCAAGGCAGTAGTTGAAGGCGCTCCCTCGAGCAATGGGGCATCGGCACTGGCTGCACCTGCGTTCCGAACAAATGTGAACTTGTCAGAAAGGATTGTAAGATAAAGAGGACAGTAACTTGGGATTTACCTGATGAGCTGCTGGCCGAAACGGAGGCGACTCCCTCCTCCATCGACATGAGTCCACCGCCCGTGGCCTCGTCACCCGACTCAATGGGGACCGTTGTCGTGCTCGCAAGACCTGGAGACGGTGGGGGACCATAGGCGGGGAGGGCTATGACCAGAGCATTACCAGATTCCTGAGAAAGAGCGGTTGGCTCGTCCTCAGGAATCATGTCTACCTCACCCGCTACTCCCTCGGGCTCAGCAATCACGGTAGCCTCGTCCACCGTCACCACGAGGTCATCGGCCTCAGGCACTCCGCCCGCTGCTACCTCGGGCTCAGCAACAACCGCTTGCTCAGGCATAGTGGACATGGCCAGTTCGTCAGCCACTATCTCGGGCCCGACAATCCCAGCTGTGTCATCCACCACCGGCTCGGGCTCGACCAAGGCCTCTTCCCTTAGCCCCTCAGGTTCGACAGTCTCCGCCTCCCCCTCGGTTGGGCTTGGCCCTACAAAATAGAATGTATAAGAACCGACGGCTTTATAATTCTTACAACAAAATTCTGAAAGAAGTATTACCTGAGGTGGACTTGTCGTTAGCCTCCCTGTTGGCGCTGATCGCCTGTCTATGAGCTGTAGACAGGGCGACCGGGGACTCTTCTGACGGAGTGTCGGCATGAGGAACGGTGCTTGGGCCCGCTCCAATGGCCAAGGTAGCCCTGCGTGCCTTTGCTTCGCGCCTCGACCGCTTCCTCTCCTCCCGGGCTGTCACAATGGACCTCTTTGATGCTTCCTTCATAGAAGCGTCGTCGTCCTCATTCAAAGATGCCTCCAGAGCCTTTAAGGCATCTCTCATAGGCTCTTCAAGACGGACCTCCTGCGGTGGCCCAGAGAAAGCAGGAACATCGGCAGCTGGCAGAACATTTGCGTCGCTTGGCGGGAACGGCATTGAGGTTTCTGCGATAAAAAGGGAGAGGTTAGATTGACCATAACACAAGGAAAATTAAAACTTGATGAATTGAAACTTACTAAGGCCTAAAGACGCTCTAAGGCGTTCCTCCTCTTGGAAGGTCTCGAGGGAAGCGGCAATGGCTTCTTCAGTGGTGATGCCTGTTGGAAGAAAAGAAGGAAAAGTATTAGTCAAAGGTAATAATAAAGATATAATGCAATAGAAAATGCGACTAGTGATTACCTGATTCCGCAAGCTTAGCCAGCCATGCCTCACGCCTTGCCAACCACGCTGAAGTTTCGAGGGCGGCCTCCAAGTCTGTGTCATCCGGCGGCATGACTAATCCCTCGTTGGTCCCATACTCACTCAGGCCCTCACCATAGGGAGCGTGGGGTTCCTGACCGAACGCGACGTCTGCAGCGAAGAGCGACTTCTTTTTCTTCTGCCCGCCAACCCTAGGTGCACGTGGGATCGACTTACGCTTAGCAGCCACCTTCGGACGGCGGGTCCCGATGTCCGCAACCACGCCAGACTCCGGCGAGGCTACAACCACAGTCTCCACTGGAGCACAGGGCGCTGGAGGTGCATTGGCAATATCGGGAAGCGGCAATCCGTGCGGAGGACTTTGCGCACGCGATGGCCCGGCTCTAACATATTTTAGAGGGGCAACTACCGGAGTCCTAGGCACCAAAGGAGCGTTGCGGTCGCTGCCTGGAGACGCACCCTTACGGTCGACCGGCAGTCGCCTTTCCTCTTTTGTAACGGCTCCTGTTGCATGATTGTACCATTATTTATATACGTTGAGGAGTCGTGGAGCGCAGACCGGCGCACTGATAAAAAAATGGGAACCCGTATTCAGGCGCATGAAATGATGTAGCGCGTTCTCCATCCCTTCTTCAGTGGCAGCGGGTTCCAGTAGAAAAGCCTCCAAGGGTACCCCTTGATCGTAGCCCAGTTGCTGGGCGAAACGATGCGGGTTGTACCTCATAAAAATCGCCGCACCGTTCTGCCTGAATACTAAGAAGCCCGGTCTAATGGAATATAAGTTAAGGGTCTCCCGGGCCATCAAAATTGAGGCTCCATCCTTGAAAGCATCTTGTAATGGCCGCATCGCAGTGGTAGACGCCTTTCTAATGGTCAACACCTTATCGACGAAAGACATCCCGGCTCCAACGGTGTGGGGGCGAAGGAGTAAACCCCTGGAATTCCGTGGCGAAGGAGTCACGATTGATGCTCCAATAAGCTGTATGATGCGAGGGAAACCACACTTGTCGAAGAACGATGGCCTTTTATGTATGCCGAAGACACCCGCCGTGTGTAGCTCGAGCCACGATACGAAGTAGTGTATCGGGAAGACCACGTGCAGTACCCCAGGCTCATTAGCATCCACTGCTCGACTGAGGCCATGATATAAGTGTGCCAAGCCGGCGATCCCAACAGCCACTTTTACCCCGATGGTCATCTGGTGGGCTGGGTAAAAGACAAAGGGCCGCATACGGTGAGAGTGAATTGGGATCGCAAACCAACTCAGCCATAACCCAAGAAATCCTAGGAAAAAGGCCTCCTCGTCCATCCCAGGGGCTGCAATTTCTGCAAAAGGCATGGTCGGGGAGTCCGGAAGGAAAAAACCCTTTTGGTCTATCTCCTTCGCCGGCAGGTTATCCAAACCTAAACCGAAAGGGTCATCCAGGGTAGCAAACTTGGCAGCTTCTGATGAGAGGACGCTTGGGCGAAGGAACCGAGCGATGAAATCCTCAAAGCTAACTCCGCGACTCCCATGTTCGATGAAAATGGCCTCATAGATGTTCAACACTTTAATTAAGCTTGGGAATTGGTGTTGAACAGCATTCTCCGGCGTGAGCCCCCTTACCACCGGCTTAGCACCGAAGACATACTCGTCTGTCGGGAGCAACTCCTCATAATGTTCCCCTATAACCAGTAAACCGGATACCTCCGTAAACTCTTCCAGAGAGATTGACACTTCCCGATCCATGGCGGGGAAAGTGTGGGTGGGAATGTTCCATTGCTCCAGGAAGGCCTTGAACCACCAGGTGGGGAGCGTGGGATACTGGAAGAGAGAAACGTAGACCGCAGTGTACAATCCCAACCTTATCAACTGCGACATCTTCGTCGACAGGATATACCGGGCCCACGGCAGATAGCTGATCGGGTGGCGGGGGATCAGACCAATGTTATATGATTGCCCCCATGGTCGTGCCTCGCCCTGACAGATACGGCGTCCTAGGATATCCAGAACCATAGGACGCTGGACCGGAATCGCATCTATGGCGGGATGAAGAAAGCCCTTCGAGGTCCAATCAACCATCTCCACGGCATACTGCACCGAGGGTTGGGTGGCGTAATGAATCGTCGTGATGGGTTCTGACGGTACGGCGCACGTGAAGCTCCGTCGATCCATGATAATCTGGTTATACCACGACCCCTAAAGGTAGAGACTCTTATATTCCGGGTCGTGGTCCCTAATCATAGCCAAGACGTCACGGTCCAAGGGCGCTTCGGGAAATCCCTCCTCTGAACGAGCAAACGGGAACGAGGTGTCGAGAGACATGATCGCTGCAAAGGAACAAAAAAATAGCCGTTAGTGAAATTTTTTCAATTAACAGAATTTAAAAATTAATTAAATTAAAATTAATCACACCACACTGCAATGCAGTGGGTAGGGGACCAAATGGGGACCCACAAAATCTGGATGAAAGTGCCTCATTTAATAAGATAGCCCCATCATTGGGTGAGACTGTCAGTTAAAGAAAAGATCCCCATGAGAATATTCTCATCAGTGGGGAATCCCTAGAGACAAGAAGAAAATCTCCTCTTTCAGAGCAAAGCTCTGTCAAAGAATGACACTTGTCAAATTTTGGTCTCAAAGGAACAAAATTCCTTAAAAAGAGCTTAGCTCTGTAATATTCCATCAAAAAGAAAATTTTGAAAAGAAATTTAAAATTAAAATGTTTAGAATCTTGAAAAATCCATGAAAACTTATGAAAAATTCTTCATTTTTCAGATCTAAAAGATCTACATTTGATTCAAGAGCAAAGCTCTGTTCATGGGTTAGAACCCATGAACAAGATCTCTGTAGATCTATAAGTTTTTGAGAGCAAAGCTCTATTTATGAAACCCCAATGGGGATCTCTTTAGATCAAAAGATCTGTGAGAGCAAAGCTCTTTGGTTTAAGATTGGTTTGAATTAATTTAATTTCATTTAGATTAATTTTTACCTAGAGTTTCTAACTTGGGAAATGAGCAAAGCTCTGAAGTTCTTAAGCAAGAGCAAAGCTCTGTTGAAATCAAAATATTGAAAAAATGGTGAAGATTTTTTTAGGGCCAGAGGTCCTATTTATAGGGCGCTTGCGCCCCTTCAGCTCATCCGTTGATCCAACGGTCAGAAGCTTGCCACCGCTGCACTCACGTGCGCGCCACGTGAGCGCAACGGTGGGGGGCATTTGTTTCCCCCAATCAGAGCAAAGCTCTGTTGAAATTCAAAATTCAAATTTTGAAGCAACGCGCCACGTGTCAGGCGTTGATACATCAGCGCAGCGCCCGAGGCAGCGCGCCCAATCAGAGCAAAGCTCTATCTAAAAACAAAATTAAAGGAAGCAACGCTTCAGTTGCGCAAGCACTGCGCTGCGCGACACGTGTCAGTGCAGTTGCACTGCGCTTTGCGCTGCGCGACACGTGTCAGCGCAGATACGCTAGCACAGTTGCGCTGCGATGTGCGCTGCGTGACACGTGTTACGCGCTGGGGCGTTTGCGCCAAACAGAATTAAGATTTTAAAGAAATCTTTCTGTTCTTATTAAAACAAGAAGATTTTCTTCTGTAAAACAGAATCCTTTGGATCAAAAGATCCAACGGTGGGGAAAATTCCCCAAATCACTCAGAGAAAGATCTCTTTAACAAATTTAACTAATTTATGGGCACTATAAAAAGAACCCTAGACCTCAATTCAAAATCATCAACATTTTGTGAGAAATTAAACAGAGAGAACTCTGAAGAATTGGAGAGAATTCCTCAAGAACAAAAAAGGTAAAAAACCTTTAGAAAAAGAGAAAATTCTCTTATGAACAGATCATTGATCTGAGAACAAGATCAAGGATCTCTAATGAAAAGAAAAATAAATAATAATAAGTGCTTTGCACTTTTCTATGAACCATCGGTTCCCCGAGACAAGGAAAACAAGAAGAACTTGTTTTCTTTGATCTAAATTAGATCAAGAAAACAAACAGTGCTTTGCACTTCTTTTTATGAACCATTGATTCTGAATCTAAAAGATTCTCAAGTTAATAGTGTCTTGCACTTGCAGAACTGCGCTGTTGCGCTCTTGGGTTGGCGCAAGCCACCTGAGAGCGCCACGTGTCAACATCTGAACCATTTGCGCTATGCGCTTTGAAATAGAGCCTTGCTCTCTGAAACTGGTGCAACTCATCAGAGCGCACCACGTGTCAGCAGCGCAGCGCAATGGCGCAGCGCACTGCGCTTGCATGACACGTGTCCTCACCATAAGCGTTTGCGCTCTTTGATTGGCGCAAAGCGCCTAACAAAAGAAATGCATTTCTTTTGCTAAAGGGCCATGCCCAAGTCAAAAAGACCCAGCAGGCCAAAATGAATTGCAAAGCAATAAAAGGGCAGAGCCCAAATAAAATTGATGCCCTGCATCATTTATAAAGGGCAGAGCCCAAGTAAAGTTGATGCTCTGTATCATTCATAAATGGGCAGAGCCCAAAACAAATTGATGCTCTGCATCCTTTATGGGCAGAGCCCAAAACAAAAATAAAAGTAATGCAATGCATTATGTGGGCAAAGCCCTAACACAAGTCTAATAAACCAAAAATAAATAAAAGCGTTGAATATTTTTCAACTGGACTTAGCTCAACCATGTCCATAAGTCCTTTAATTAAATTGACTGAGCACGGCCGCTCCCTAAATCAATTTATATCCGGTTCGAGGATACATCTCTGAACTCCTCTGACACTTATCGTTGTAATCCCTCAACGATGTCAGAGAGGTGACGGGTCCCGACGACCGCACATCAATATGGACTGCGGGGTCCTTAAACTCGTGGACCGAAACGTCCTTAAACTAATGATGGACCACCACGTCCCTAAACTGGAATATGGACCCCTATGTCCCTAAACTGGAACATGGACCCCTATGTCCCTAAACTGGAACTTGGACCCCCCCATGTCCCTAAACTGGCAATGGACCACAATGTCCTCAAACTACCTATGGACCACTACGTCCCTAAACTGGAACAGTAGAGCCCCAAAATGCTCTTTTGTCGGATCTGAACGATCCCGTTTAAGTTGATCTTAGCCTCAAATATGGCTAACGTATCCTTAAACATTCAAACAGACTTTAGTCCCAAATTGGACTATAGATCCCCCAATCAACTTTGGTTCAAGAGTACATCTCTGAACTCCTCTGACATCTGTCGTTATAATCCTTCAACGTCGTCAGAGACGTGATGGGTCCCGACGGCCATACATGCAATGAACCACTATGTCCCTAAACTGGAACAATAGAGCCCAAAAACTCTTTTGTCGGATCTAAACAATCCCGTTAAGTTGATCTTAGTCTCAAAACTGGACTAACGTATCCTTAACAAACATTTAAGTTGATCTTAGCCTCAAATACGGCTAACGTATCCTTAAACCAAAACCCCAAACCCAAATCTAAGAAAATACGGATTTGGACTAATCCACGTCCTACGGGCGACGACATAAATTAGTCTCCGTATACAATCCACGGGCAACCACAAACAAAACAAACACCCACGACACGAAGTGAAATTCTGGAGAAGGAGAAAGTTGTTACCGCGATGCGATAGCGTAATTAACTGCAGGGGCTTGCGCCTGCTGGGAAGAGCGTCTCCACAATCAAAAACCCCTCAAACGAGGGGGAATCTGACGAAGTCTGCTACATCGGCCGCATCCGTCTAAACCTCCGATACACGGTGCCATAAATCAACTTGGCATCTTCAGAGAGGTAGACGGATAATACCATATAGCATCTGTCCCGAATCTCAGGCAAGACAACCTCGCGTCGTCGGCCGCCGTTCGGAGGGGAACAACAACGTCCTCGCACACTTGAGGAAGATACCCTCGCAGCTCAGTATTCTCGATGCCCTTCTGCTATCCAAAGAGGCGAGAGATTCTTTAATCAAGGCACTGCAAGAGCCCGAGCAATTCCAAGCTTTCCTCGCCGAAGAAAAGATGAAGGACGAGCTGGAAGAAGTACACACAGCCGATATCACTTTCGGCGATGAAGATCTCCTCCTTGGGACATGCGAGCACAACCGTCCCCTATATGTCTCCGGATACTGTCATGACATCAAGATAGGTAAAATCCTAGTCGACAATGGGTCTTCCATCAATCTTCTTAACTTGAGGGTGTTAAAGGAAATCTGCATGAGCGTTCAACACCTCGCTCGTGATAAAATCACCATCTCCGGGTTCGACTCTCAGTCATTACGAACGCTTGGGTCCGTGATACTGACATTACGCTTTGGGCTGCTCGTCACTGATATCAAGTTCCACGTCATTGATGCCAAGACATGCTACAACGCTTTGCTCGGCCGGCCCTGGTTACACGAGTACAACATCATCCCTTCTACACAACATCAGTGTATGAAGTATTTCAAAGATGGTCTCGAGTACACTGTGACAGGGGAACTAAACCCGTTCTCCGTGAACGAAATCCGCAAATATGAGGATGCCAAATACTTCTTGCCTGATTTCGAAGACACAGAAAGATGTCGCAAACCGGAGGACAAGAACAAAGCTATCGCCACTATTCCGGTCTTCGGGAGTGATACCGAAGAGGAAGAAAAGATAGTTTATTCAGGGCCGCCCCAATACAACAAACCGGGACCGTCCGCTCCTATGTTGATCTTCGGCAGCGACTTGGAAGATGAGGTCAATGCCGTATTCTCTGCTCGGCCATCAATACAATCCTTCGCTGATGAAGAGCAAAGTTTGCAAGTTGCCATGGTTCCGCCCAGGCATCATAAGGAGCTAGACGTGCTTGATACCTACACTGTGGAAGAACTGCAGACATTCTACGTCCCTCCCACGCGAAAAGGTGAGAAGGCGATCCTATTCTACCGATCCAGGGAAACCAAAGGGGAGAAAGAAATCTGGCATGGTGCGGATTCTACACTTGACAGGCTCCAGCCCATCCGTTTGCCCAGGTATTACACAGACGGACGAAAGAGACTCTTGATATGCCAAGGTGTGCCCCTTAAGCAAACTGCGTGACAAGCACGGTTCTATAACAGGATCTGGAACGTTTCCGGAACTCAACGAAAGCTGCCCAATGGGAGAATGGAAATGACCGGACTTGGGTATATTCAATCCAAGAAACGGGAGCTACTCCGCGACTGCTACGTCATACATGACTTTGATGAAGAAGGAGATGCTCTGTGGGAAGATGCTCTGTGGGAAGATGCTAACCCTGAACCAGAAAGAGCTCCCGCCGTGAAAATGCCCAGTCCGGCGTTCGAAAAACAAATGGACAAGCTTATAAGGGAAGCAGGTCAAAAGGTTCGAGACGACCATAATTGCGAAATGACCATCTACGAGAAAGCCAGGACGCAACGCCTCCTTCAGCAGGCTGTGAAAAATGAAAATACTCCTCCTGTCAACCTGTTGTACAAAAGGCCCGATGCAGAGGCAGAAACAAACCAAAGAATGGGAAAGGCGTTCAAAAGCGACAAAGCGGGTCCAAGAAGCCACACGATCAGGGATCGAGCAGTCCGGATTCGTCTCTTATGAAAAAGATGGGTCGAGCATATTCTTTTCCCCAAGACAAGACAAGGAAGATATTCGATCTTGTCATAAAACATCAGATGATGACACTCCCGGAGTCCAAGCACCCCGAGCAAGCGGGCGAAGTCTCTCACCCGAACTATTGCTCCTATCATAGGGCAATAGGACATCCTCTCGAAAACTGCTTCATATTTAAAGACTGGGTAGAAGACCAGTATCAGCAAGGCATGTTCGCTCTATCCAGCAGCTGGAAGGTAACCCCGCCGCAGAAGCATGAACCCAAAACCACAAGAGTAGAACTGGATCAACATCGGTCTTGGAAGCGAGCTCGTACCTGTCACGTGATAACGCTGTCAGAAGAAGAGCCCGAGAATATGGATGACCTCCCCTGGTACTTCGAAAATGATGACGACGAGGTAATCTCAGAATTTCCACCGGCACCAAAAGTGCTGGAGGATGGAATACATACCACTACAGATAACCTCAAGAAAATTGATTTGGGGATGGCAAGTGATCCGCGGCCGACGTTCGTCAGTGACCTGTTGTCTGAAGAAAGGGTGGCTACGCTAAAGGACGTGCTCATGCAGCATAAAGATTGCTTCGCATGGAACTATTCCGAGATTCCAGGATTAGATCCAGAGATTGCTGTGCACAAATTGGCGATATCTCCGGACGTCAAGCCGATCAAACAAGCACCGAGAAGAATGCGGCTAAAGCTTGAGATGAGCATCAACGCCGAAGTCAAGAAGCTAATCGACTCCGGCTTCATTCAAGAAGTTCAATATCCTGACTGGATCGTCAACATCGTCCCAATGATGAAGAAGAATGGGACGGTGTACATATGCGTGGACTTCCGGGATCTCAATAAAGCCTGCCCGAAGGACGACTTCCTAGTACCGGTCACCGAGCTGATGATAGACAATACGTCCACTCATGAAGTTTTCTCCTTCATGGACGGCTCATCAGGATACAATCAGATAAAGATGCACCCTGAGGACCAGAAACATACCCCTTTTCGGACCCCTTTGGGCATATTCTGCTACAAGGTGATGCCTTTCGGTCTAAAGAACGCCGGTGCCACCTATCAGAGGGCCATGACGAAGATCTTCGATGACCTCATACATGAAATCGTCGAATGTTATATCGACGACCTTGTAGTAAAAAGCAAATCATACGAGGAACATTTAGAGCATCTGAAAACCGTATTTCAACGCCTTCGGCAATACAACTTGAAGATGAATCCTCTCAAATGTGTGTTCGGAGTCTCCTCGGGCAAATTCCTGGGATTCATCGTCCGACACCGAGGCATCGAGATAGATCCGTCAAAGATCAAGGTGATTATGGAAATGCCTCCGCCAAGGACTCTCAATCAATTGCGATCTCTCCAAGGAAAGCTCGCGTATATCCGGCGATTTATAGCCAATCTCTCAGGCAAGTGCCGTCCCTACAGTCACCTAATGAAGAAGGGAACCCCGTTCGTCTGGATCATAAATGCAAAAACGCACTAGACAAAATCAAGCAATACCTGCAGAATCCGCCAGTACTGGCCGCTCCCGTTAAAGGAAAACCTCTTGTCCTGTACACAACAGCCCTCGAAGGTTCTTTAGGTGCGCTATGGGCACAAGAGAACGACCAAGGGAAGGAGAGAACCCTCTACTATTTGAGTCGAGTTCTCTTGGGGGCAGAAAGCAATTACTCCCCCATCGAAAAACACTGCCTGGCGTTGATCTTCACAATAACGAAGCTCAGACACGATGCATTGGCACATGAGGTCCATCTCATATCAAAGGTGGATCCTCTCAAATATTTGATGTCGAAGGCCATATTAACAAGGCGGCTCGCTAAGTGGGCCTTGCTCTTGATGGAGTTTTCGATAATATATCGTCCTCTTAAGGCAGTGAAAGGCCAGGCCATCACCGACTTCCTCGCTGAGCATCCGATACCTGCCGACTCTCCCTTGAACTGCGAATTGCCGGACGAACATGCGTTTGACACGATCGACGGGGGTGATACCCGATGGGAACTTTATTTTGATGGAGTGTCTTCCATGAAGAAGTGCAAACAAAGCACCCCCATAATCAAATCCGGGGTAGGCCTTATCTTCGTGACTCCACAAGGAGGGATAATGCTCTTGCCTTCTCCTTAACAGAGCCGAGGACGAACAACGAAGCCGAATACGAAGCTTTGATAGCAGGTCTCGAGATCGCCATCGATATGGGAATTGAAAACCTCCTCATATACGGAGACTCCCGGCTGGTCGTTAGTCAAATAAACGGCGACTACCAAATGTGCAAGCCAGAGTTGGTGAAGTACGGCGAGAGGGTACAGCGACTGCTGACTAAAATTCCTTCCTATACCTTGGAAAGCATACCGCGTGCGAAAAATAGCAAAGCAGATGCATTAGCCAAGCTCGCTAAAGAACTGGCTGACGAAAACCTCGATGATGTGAGGATCGTTGTGCAAAGCCGTCGGGTTCTCGCACCGGCAGAAGTATCTCCAGAGTCGTCCGAAGAAAAGGGAGCGACCGAGCGAATGACTCTGCAAATAAAAGACCAGGAAAAGGCTAAGGATTGGAGGGAAGTCTTTATAGACAATTTCAAATCCCGTCGAACGCCTGAAGATGCGTCCTCGAAACATCAGCTTATGAAACGGGCTCTGTCTTTCGCGTTCGTTAATGATACTCTGTATAAAAGGTCATTTGATTCTCGGTGGCTAAGATGCCTGGGACCTGAAGAGGCAAAGAGAGTCGTCCAAGAAACTCATGACGGACTCTGTGGTTCTCACCAAGCCGGCCCTAAGATGAACTGAAGATTAAAAGGATGGGCTACTATTGGCCCACGATGATTCAGGACTGCCTCGAATATGCGAAACAGTGCCACTCGTGCCAGATTCACGGAGACTTTATCCATCAGCATCCAAATCCATTACATCCGACAGTGGCTAGCCGGCCGTTCGAAATGTGGGGGACTGACATAATCGGCCCCATCGAACCAGTATCGTCTAGAGGACATCGATTCATTTTGGCGACAACTGATTACTTCTCCAAATGGGCAGAAGCAGTACCGCTGAGGGAAGTGAAGACGAAGAATATCCTCCATTTCTTCAAGACACACGTCATTTATCGGTTTGGAACTCCGAGACGGATCATCTCCGATAACGGGCCAGCCTACAGAAGCCATAAGATCAGCCGCTTCGCACAACAGCATAACATAGACTGGAGATACTCCTCAGTCTATAATCCCCGAGCTAACGGTCTAGCCGAGGCTTTCAACAAGACCTTGATGAAGATCATGAAAAAGATGGTGTCCCGAAATAAGAAGGACTGGCACGAGAGACCGCATGAAGCTCTCTGGGCGTATCGAACTACGTTCAAAACAGCCACTAACACAACGCCGTACGCGTTGGTATTTGGTACGGAAGCAGTACTCCCCCTCGAAATAGAGCTACCCTCTCTACGAGTAGCAGTTCATTACGAGCTAACAGACGAAGAGAATGCTCACCTTCGGCTTGAGGAGCTCGATGCCCTTGATGAAACCCGGCTCATAGCGCAACAAAATCTGGAGGCTTATAAAGCAAAGATGACGCGTTCATATGAGAAATTGACTAGGCCGAGGACATTCCTCCAAGGCGAGCTCGTGCTAGTGGTCAAAAGACCTATGATCCCCAATCGTGCCAAGCGGGGAAAATTCGAGCCGAATTACGAAGGCCCGTATGTCATAGACAAAGTCTATCAGGGTGGAGCCTATCTACTCATGGACATGCATGGTGAAAGACCTTTCAGGCCAATAAACGGTCGCTTCCTAAAGAAATACTACGCCTGACGAGTCACGGCCTAGGTCAACGATAGATGACGACGCCTATGTCCGCTCGCTATCTTCCTAAGCCCAAAGTCTGTAAGCAGTAGCCGGTTTACGGACCGAAACATCCTTAAACTAACAGCGGACCGAAACGTCCTTAAAACTAACAGCGGACCGAAACGTCCTTAAACTAACAGCGGACCGAAATGTCCTTAAACTAACAGCGGACCGAAACGTCCTTAAACTAACAATGGACTGAAACGTCCATAAACTAAAGACGGACCGGAACGTCCTTAAACTAACAACGGACCGAAACGTCCTTAAACTAACGATGGACCACTATGTCCTAAAACTAGCTGTTGACCGAGATGTCGATAAACTACGGTGGATTGCAGCGTCCTAAAGCGGATACAAAAAAAAAAGAATAAAAAAAGAGAAAAAAAAGAAAATGGTATGTCCACAAGCAAAATGGGCACGGATGAAAACCCGAAAGGGCTCCGTGAGTAAAAACAGCAGGGCTACCGGCGAGTTTTGTGAAAAACCGAAAGGGCGCAACCTCGTTACAATAAAAAAAAGAGAAAATAAAACGGTATGTCCATAAGCAAAAGGGCACGGATGAAAACCCGAAAGGGCTCCGTGAGTAAAAACAGCAGGGCTACTGGCGAGTTTTGTGAAAACCCGAAATGGCGCAATCTCGTTAAAAGACACTTGCAAGGTCCTCTCGACCTTGTGAAGAGAAACCACCTGCGTGAGTTCCTTACGACTCACAAAGGAGAAACACACTTAGGGATCCTCACGATCCCTAGGGAGAAATTACACTTGCGAGATCCTCACGACTCGTAAGGAGAACCCTCTTATGAGACCCTCACGGCTCATAAGATTTGAAAGTCTTAAGCTACAGGGATCTAAACCTGTTCTTAAGCAACCACCACAACCTCCAACAATTCCCTACAAGCGGCTCAATGCTGACCCTTGTATACAATCCACGGGCGCGAATAAACGTCTCCCTAACAAAGTCCCATTCGTGACTGGGGATATGTTTGCATGGTGAATAACCCTTGTGAGTCCTCTCGACTTATAAGGAGAAAACACTCTTGTAAGATCCTTATGACTTATAAAAGAAAATACACTTAGGATTCCTCACGATTCCTAAGGAGAAAATGCACCTACGAGATCCTCACGACTCGTAGGGAGAAAAACCTTTATGAGACCCTTACAGCTCATGAAGTCAAAAGCCTTAGTCGACAGGATCCTAACCCTGTCTACTAAGCCACCTTTGTTCAACATCGACAGAGGCAAATGATGATTCGCTCCTGGCAATATCCCAGTTGTAGCGGTGCTGATGCCGAAATCAGTGCCTAATTCCAGGCTTGCAGTAAGAAGCTAGCGAGCCACACATGCATACGAAATAGCCGAAATGATGGGGCAACTTGCAAACAAAATCAACAAGTAAAAATGTATGCATGCAAAATAGCCGAAATGATTGGGCAACTCGCAATAAAAAGCAGTGAGTAAAAATAAAATAAATAGCCGAAATGATTGGGCACCGCGAAAAATAGCCGAAATGATTGGGCAATCGCGACCTTCGCGGTATAAAAGCTGAAATGATAGAGCATCGCGGAAAGAAATAAAATAAAATGAAATTTATGCCCTACAGGTGATATCACATCAATCCCTGTATACAATCCAGGGGTGAAAACAAAGAAGGAATCACACCTTCCCTCTCCAGGTTCCATCAGAAAACGAAGCCAAATCTCGACGGTTTAAGGATAGCCTAGAAATCATCAACAGCGTTCCCCCCATTCCAGCAGGATTCGGACGCTGCAATCAACCCTAGAGCTATGACAAAGCCTCTACTCCAAATCTTGATGGTTCACAGACAACCTGGAGACCACTTCGATATTCATTTCATTACAACAGACGCAACGCCATCCACATGACCCCGTCGCGGAAACACGTCATCGACATGACCCCGTCTCGGAAACACGTCATCCACATAACCCCGTCTCGGAAATACGTCATCCACATGACCCCGTCGCGGAAACACGTCATCCACATGACCCCGTCTCGGAAACACGTCATCCACATGACCCCGTCTCGGAAATACGTCATCTACATGACCCCGTCTCGGAAATACGTCATCCACATGACTCCGTCACAGAAATATGTCATCCACATGACTCCGTCACAGAAATAAGTCATTAACATGACCCCGTCGCGGAAATACGTCACCCGTCGCAGAAATACGTCATCCACATGACCCCGTCTCGGAAACACGTCATCCACATGACCCCGTCTTGGAAACACGTCATCTACATGACCCCGTCACGGAAATACGTCATCCACATGACCCCGTCGCGGAAATACATCATCCACATGACCCCGTCTCGAAAATACGTCATCCACATGACCCCGTCTCGGAAATACGTCATCCACATGACCCCATTTCGGAAATACGTCATCCACATGACCCCGTCACGGAAATACGTCATCAAAATGACCCCGTTTCGGAAATACGTCATCCACATGACCCCGTCTCGGAAATACGTCATCCACATGACCCCGTCGTGGAAATACGTCATCCACATGACCCCGTCTCGGAAATACGTCATCCACATGACCCCGTCTCGGAAATACGTCATCCACATGACCCCGTCTCGGAAATACGTCATCCACATGACCCCATCGCGAAAATACGTCATCCACATGACCCCGTCGCGGAAATACGTCATCCACATGACCCCGTCGCGGAAATACGTCATCCACATGACCCCGTCGCGGAAATACGTCATCCACATGACCCCGTCGCGGAAATACGTCATCTACATGACCCCGTCGCGGAAATATGTCATCTACATAACCCCGCCTCGGGAATACATCACCCAATGACGCCGTGAAATGAGGATAACGTCAATCTCATTAAACACTTACGGATCCTTTCGATTCGTAAGAAAGAAAACTCTCTTATAAGATCCTTACGACTTATAAGGGAAAATACACTTAGGAATCGTGAGGATTCCTAAGGAGAAATTACACATACGAGATCCTCACGACTCGTAGGGAGAAAAGTCTTCATGAGATCCTCACGGCTCATGAAGTTGAAAAGTCTTAGGTAGCAGATCTGAACCTGCTTCCTAAGCCGTCACTACCTCTCGGAGAGTTCAAGATGAACAGTTCTTTATTATCTACAGGCCACACTTGCCAAAGTAACATACCAACAACACAGCAAAGAGAAGAAAACGACAGTGGGAGATAAGAAAAATGTGTCTTTATTCATGAACTCAATTGAATACAAGATACATCATATAAAAGAATAAAAAAAATAGATACATGTTATTCAAAAGATTACAAGTGTTTCACTGATACAAAGGCAACTACTGAGAAGGAGGCGTTTTCAATAAGTCGGCCAGTTGCTCGCGCACTCCTCTTAACTCCTTATCAAGGTCGGCCGCCGCAGCCAGCTCCGCTTCAACTCGGGCCCGTTGCCGCAGACAAGATGAAAGTTTCTCATCAATTTCTTGCTGAATAGCCTCCTGACTCTGCACGACCTGTTCAGTAAAGTCAAGCTTCTTCCTCAGCACCAGCCAGTCGGAAATACATCGTTGAAGGATTTCAAAGATGGAGTTCAACTGCGCAGCATTCGCTTCGACCTGGGCACGCAGTTGGGCAAACTCAACGGAAGTCGCCTCACGTTCCTTTCGCTTGAGGATCGCCTCTTGTTCGAAATGATGAAGGAACAGGACACTTTGCTCAACCCACGCAGCCCGCTGGGAGTTCCCGGCCAGAATTTCAAGAGCAGGACGCCTAAGCTCAAGCTCATGCAGGCAGGCCTCAATCTTCCTACAATGATTAACCCAAGACTCGACGACGCCTTTATTATGGAAGTTCACAAGCGTCGCCAGCATTGGATTGACCTCGGCAGTGAAATTTGCGGCAGATGTAGGAGCCTCTGCGTCAAGCTCCTCGACATATTCGCTCAGCATGCGCAGACTGGTCACAGCGCCTTTTGAGGATGGACGTCTGGAAAAGGGCCCTGCTGGCATTATAATGCGAGACTCAAACGGGGCTGGAGTCAATGTGATTGCTGCAAAATAGATCATAATCAGACTTTGGCTCAGGAAATAAAGAAAATACATGAAAAGTAGAGTCTACTATACCGGCTGCAACAGGGGGCAGAGCTGGGAGTTCCGGTGGCGCAACGATAGCCTCGTCCCCTCCTTCAATTTGTAAGGCTACAAGCAATACAAAGAAGAATTAGGAATAATGTGACTGCCCATTAAAGAAAGGACGTCGTTTAGAAAAGATACTCACCGACACCACCAGGCGGACTAATCTCTGACAGGAAGGAGAAGTGTGGGTGCAGCACCTGATACAGGTGGTCAAAAATGACTCCTGCAAGGACGCAGTAATGCAACGTCAGTACATAAGTCATGCAGCCTAGAAGTAGGACTGATGGCTCACAAATCCGTACCTTCTAACATCTGAGATGGTACGAGAGAAGGTAGAGGAGTGGTAACCGTCAAGGCGGTAATTGATGGCGCTGCCTCGGGAAGCGCAACCTCAACACTCGCCGCACCTGCATTAGAAACAAGATAAATATTGTCAAGAAAGATTGAAAAGGATTACAGAATAAAGAGAAAAGCAACGACCCAAGATCTACCTGGTGAGTCGCCAGTCGGAACCATGATGAGGGCGTCACTTGATACAGCGATGGCTTCTCCCTCCTCCATCGGGATGGTCTCACCTCCCGTCGCCTCATCCCCTGACTCTTCAAGAGCCGTCGTAACGCTTGCGACGCCAGGAGATGGCAAAGAGCCACAGGCGGAAAGAGCGACGATCGGGGCGGTGCCCGACTCTTGAGAGGGAGCGGCCACCTCGGGCTTAGCAATGGTAGCCGTCTCACCCATCGCCACCTCGGGCTCGGCAATGGCATCCATCTCAGGCATAGCAATCGTGACTGCCTCACCAGCCGCTGCCTCGAGCTCGGCAATTGCAACCACCTCGCCTACCGCCGCCTCGGGTTCGGCAATCACGGCTACCTCCTTTACCGCTGCCCCAGGCTCAGCGGTCGCCGCCACTTCTTCGGTAACTCGGCCCTGCAAGATAAGATATGTGAGAACTGGTAATTAAAACTTTGACAACGAAACCCCATGTCACATTACCTTGAGTTGATCTTCCGTTCGCTTCCCGAGACGCACGTGCTGCCCGTCTGTAGGCAGTGGACAAGGCAGCCGGAGATTCCTCTAAGGGAGTAGGGGCAGGGATAGCGGTGCTCAAACCCGCACCCGTGGCTAAGGCAGCACTACGCTCCCTTGCTGCACGCATTCTGCGCTTCCTTTCCGCCCGGGCCATGAGAGCCGATCTTCTCAAGAACTCCGTCAATGGGACGTCATCATCCACGCCAGGAGCTACCTCTGCAGCCGTTACGGTGTCCGTTATCGGTTGCTTGAGTAAAGCCTCTTTTGGCAATCCTGAAGAGGCCGGGACTTCGATGGCTGGCCCTGAAAGTATCTCCGCATCACCTTGCGGGATCAGCATTGTGGTCCCTGCGATAAGATAAAGAAGGGGTCAGATTGTTCATAAGAAAAGAGAATGAAGATGCAATGAGCCGAGACATACCAATGCCCAACAAAGCGCGATTCCTCTCCTCCTCCTCCTCGAAGGTCCTGAGGGAAGCCGCCAGAGCCTCTTCAGCGGTAAAACCTGTTACAAAAGGAAAAATTTCAGTCAAGACATGATAATAAAAATAAAGATATAATGCAATAATAAGGTGCGACTGATGTTTACTTGATTGCACGAGGGTGGCCATCTCCGCTTGGTGGCTTGCGGATCGCACAGAAGCTGCAATAGCGGCCTCGAGATCAGTATCTTCCGGCGCTATGAAGAGACCTTCGTTGGTCCCATATTCGCTCAGGCCCTCGTTATAAGGAGCTTGAGGTTCCAGGCCGAGTACAACATCTAGGGAGAGGACCGACTTCTTCTTCCTCTTCTGCGCGCGATCTCCAGTCGCAGCCAGCACCAGCTTGTGCTTAGTGGGCACTTTAGGACGGTGAGTCCCGATGTCTGAGCCCACGCCAGATTCGGGAGAAGCTACATTTACCGTCTCTGCGGGAGCACGGGACACCGATGGTACATCCACCGTCTCCACGGGAGCACGGGGCAACCCGCGCGTAGGGCTTAGCATACGTGGAGGCTCAACTGCGGCGACCTCTCTTAGCGAAGGGGGGACAGTGGTCCGTCGCTTCAAAGGGACGTTGCGATCGCCGGCAGGGGGCGCACTCTTGCGATCGAGCAGCAGCCGCCTCTCTTCCCTGATAACAGCACCCATTGCGTGTTGATACCAGGCCACGTGTACGTTAAGGGCCCTCGGGACGCAACTCGGCTCGCCGATAAAGAAGTGAGAGCCCGTATTCAAGAGCATGAAGTGATGCAGCGCACCCTGCATTCCCTCTTTGGTGGCAGCGGGTTCTACCAAGAAAGCCTCTAGAGGGACCCGCTGATTATAACTCGGCTACTGGGCAAAATGATGAGGGTCGTATCTCATGAATAGCGTCCCATCATTTTGCCTGAATACAAGGAACCCCGGCCTGATGGAGTATAAATGGAGAATCTCCCGGGCTTTCAACACGGAGGCCCCGTCCTTAAAAACGTCGCGCAATGCCAGCACCGTCTTGGAAGTTTCCTGGCCGATCGTCAAGACTTTGTCCGTGAAAGACATACCATCTCCGACTGTGCGCGGATGAAGGAGCAAGCCCCTAGCTTCCCACTGTGACGGACTCACGATGGAGGCGTCAACCAGCCGCATAATTCGCGGGAACATGCATTTCTCGTAAAACGAAGGTCTCTTGTGAATGCCAAAGACCCCGAGCACGTGCATCTTCATCCATGAAGTGAAGTAATGCATCGGGAAGTTGGCAGGATGCACCCTCGGTTCAGTGGTATCCGCCGCCACGCTAAGACCATGGTATAAATGGGCTAACCCGGCGATCCCGATGGCCACTTGTATTCCGGCCAACATGCGATGCGCGGGGTAAAAGACGGAGGGCCTTATGTAACGAGGATGCATGGGGAGCGCGAACCAGCTCAATCATAGCCCAAGAAACCCAAGAAAGAAAGCCTCCTCGTCAATGCCCAGAGCAGCGATTTCTGACAGAGGGATGATCGCAGCATCAGGAAGAAAAAAGCCCTTCTGATCAGTTTCCAGTATCGGCTGACGGTCCAAGCCAAAGCCGAAGGGATCATCGAGCTTAGCAAACTTTTCGCCTCGTCGCGACAAAATCTCCGGGCGAAGAAACCGGGCAATGAAGTCCGCAAAACTGACCCCCCGACCTCCGGATTCCAGGAAGAGGCTCTCGTACATGTTCATCACCTTTATCAGACTAGGAAACTGGTGTTGAATGGCGTTCTCTGGCGTGAGGCCCATCACCACCGGCTTGGTAGCAAAAATGTATTCATCCGGAGGAAGCAGCTCCTCGTAGTGCTCCCCCCTGACCGGTAAACCAGAAACCTCGGCGAATTCTTCCAAGAAAATGGAGACCTCTCTGTCCAGTAGAAGGAAGGTATGGGTAGGGATGTTCCACTGCTCCAAGAAAGCCTTAATCCACCATGTGGGAGGTGCAGAATATTGGAACAACGAGGCGTAGACCGCAGGGTATAGACAAAGCTTTAACATCTACGATTTCTTCGCCGACAAGATGTACCGGGCCCACTGCAAGTACCCGGCCGGATGACGGGGAGTCGGCCTGATGTTGTAGGGCTGTCCCCAAGGGCGCGACTCGCCCTGGCATATGCGCCGCCCCAGGGTATCCAAAGCCGCCGCCGGCTGCATGGGTACGGCGGCAATCGAAGGTTGAAAAAGACCCTCCGAAGTCCGATTGACAACCTCCACGGCATAGTTCACCGGGGGTGCATCTGCATACGGAATCGCCGAGATAAGCGCCGACGGCGTCGCATAAGAGAAGCTTTGACGACCTCTGATAATCTGGCCATACCATCTACCCCACAAGTGAAGATTTTTGTGTTCCGGGTCACGATCTTTGATGAGCGCGAGAACCTCCCGGTCCACAGGTGCCTCAGGGAATCCTCCCTCTGAACGGATGAATGGAAACGTAGCATCGAAAGACATGTCGACTGCAAAAAAGAGGGACAGAAATCAACTGTCAGTACTATAATTTAATTTTAAAAATTCTGACACTCGGTACTTTAAAATTTGTACCACGCTGCAATGCAGTGGAAAGGGGACCAAAGGGGGACCCATAAAATCTAGATAACAATGCATCAATTAATAAAACAGCCTCATCATTGGATGAGACAGTTAATTAATGAGGAAATTCTCAAGAAAATTCTCATTGAATGAGAGATCCCTCGGGAAAAGGAGAAAATCTCCTATTGAGAGCAAAGCTCTATGATAGAGTGACACTTGTCAAACTCTTATCATGAAGGAATAAAATTCCTTAAAGAGCCTGGCTTTGTAATGATGATGGAAAAACCCTTCAGAAAAGAAAATTAAAATCAATTAATTTTTATGAATTAAAAATTCTGGGATCTTCAAGATCCATGAAAAAACTCTTAAGAGTTCTTCATCAAAGATTAAGAAATCTACACATGATTCAAAAGAGCAAGGCTCTGTTTATGGGCTAAGAAACCCCAAGAAAAGATCTCTTTAGACCTATGGGTTCATGAGAGCAAAGCTCTGCTAATGAAACCCTAAATGGGTTTTCTTTAGATCAAAGATCTATGAAGAGCAAGGCTCTGTTAATGGGTAAAACCCTAGATTATCTAAAAAAAATTTACCTAAAATTTTGGCAGAATTCCGACTCTTAAATTTCTTAAGATGGAGAGCTATGCTCTGTGAGAGAATAAAATTCTCAGAAAATTAAATAAGAAGATGAACAAAATCATCTAGAGAACCAAAGGTCCTATTTATAGGCATTGAACCGCCTCTTCAACTTCTGAGTGCAGCGGTGGGGGGCATTTGTTTCCCACAATCAGAGCAAAGCTCTGTTTTAAAATTAAAAATTTAAAAATTGAAGCAACGCTTCAGATCCAGCGCTAGGTGCGCTGCGCGCCACGTGTCAAACACAGATACGCTAGCGCCAGGTGCGCTGCGCCCTAGGCAGCGCATCCCTAATCAGAGCAAAACTCTGTTTTAAAATTCAAAATTCAAAAGTTGAAGCAACGCTTCAGATCCAGCGCGCTGCGCGTCACGTGTCAAACACGGGTGCGCTAGCGCAGGCTGCGCTGCGCGCCACGTGTCAAACGTAGGTGTGCTAGCGCAAGGTGCGCTAGCGCTGGAATTAAAAATTCCCCACCATTAGATCAAAAGATCTAATAATGATAAATCATTAATTAATCAGAATTAAAATTCTGTTATGGAAAGATCTTTCCAATCTTGTTAAAAATAAGAAGACTGCCTTCTGTAAAACAGAAGCCCTAGGATCAAAGATCCAACGGTGGGGAAACATCCCCAAATCAATCAGAGAAAGATCTCTTTAACTGATTTAACAAATCAATTTGCCCTATATAAAGGCCCCAAGACTTCAAGTCTGATATAGAGAAAATACCCTACAAACTTTGAGAAAACTCAAACAAAGAAAAGCAAGCTTTTAGCAAAAGAAGATCATTTCTTCAAGGTAAAGAACATGAGCAATGAACACAGAGATGAAATCATCTCATGAAAAGAAGAACTATCTTCTAAAAAGAGATCATAGATCTAAAAAAGACCAAGGTCTTTCATAAAAGAGATTAAAAGATCTCATCAAATAATAAAGATGTATTTACTTTATTCACAGATCATTGATCTACAGAGGTAAAGAACTGTTGTTCTAGAATCTTGAGGCTAAGCCTCCTTTTAAAAAGAACATAAACTTGTTCTCTGATCATAAATTTGATCAAATGCGCTTTGCGCTACTGAAAAGTGCCTTGCACTCATGAACTGCGCTTCTGCGCTCCTTGGACCGGCGCTCAGCGCCAAAACGTGCCACGTGTCAACCACAGATACAAGTTGCGCTTTGCGCTTCTGAAACAGTGCACTGCGCTCATGGGCTGGCGCTCAGCGCCAAGCGCGCCACGTGTCACTCACTGGTGCGCCACTAAACTAGCGCAGCGCTCATAAATTGAAAGCGCAATAAGCTCATAAACTGGCGCTTAGCGCTAAGCGCGACACGTGTCCTTTTCGTGTGCGCTACTTGGCAGAAGCGCAACGCGCTCTTTAATTGGCGCAAAGCGCCTGGCACGCCACGTAGCGCGCTGTCAGAACACATATTGTTCTGATGAATGCTATGCATTCAATACAAGACAAAAATGTCAAGATCTAATGCTCAGCATTATTAAAAGGGCCAAGCCCAAGTAAAGGCTCAACAACCCAGAACAATAAAATGTCGAACATTTTAATATTATTGGACTTTGCCCAATTCTGGCCATAAGTCCTCAACTTATATTGATCTGAGCCCATCTGCTCACGAATATTCAACAGATCTTAGTCCCAAACTGGGCCACAGATCTTCCAACCAACTCACACCGGTTCAAGGGTATATCTCTTTACTTCTCTGATACTCGTCGTTGTAATCCTTCAACGTCTTCAGAGAGGTGACGGGTCCCGACAACCACACATTTTACGGACTATGGGGTCCTTAAACTCATGGACTACGTGTTTCCTCCAATCAGAGCAAAGCTCTGTTTGAATTTCAAATTCAAAAGGTGAAGCAACACTTCAGATCCCTTGCGCTGCGCGCAGAGCGCCACGTGTCAAAAGCAGACACGCCAGCGCAAGAGGCACTGCGCCCAAGGGAGCGCACCCTAATCAGAGCAAGGCTCTGTTTTAAAATTTAAAGTTTAAAAATAAAGGAAGCAACGCTTCAGATAACTTGCACTCTGCGCTGCGCGACACGTGTTGTGCTAGCGCAGGTGCGCTGCGCGACACATGTCAAGCGCAGGTGCACTTGCGCCAACTGTGCCAGCACTAAAACTTAAATAATGAATTATTTAATTAATCAGAATTAAAATTCTAGAAAGATCTTTTTAATCTTATTAAAATAAGAAGATTATCTTCTGTAAAACAGAGACCTTAGGATCAAAGATCCAACGGTAGGGAAATATCCCCAGATCAATCAGAGAAAGATCTCTGTAACTAACTCAACAAACTAATTGGCCCTATATAAAGGCCCCTAGACTCGAAGTCTCACACAGAGATATAGACAGAGAAAAATAGAAAAAGGAAAGAACTCTGAAAGAATTTAGAAGATCATCTTCTTCAAGGTAAAAGAAAATTTCTTGAAAGAACAGAGATCAAAACATCTCATAAAAAGAAGAATTTCTTCTAAAAAGATCAAAGATCTAAGAACAAGATCAAGATCTTCATCACAAAAAAGAAAAAAGATCAAAAAAAGATCCAATCACAAAAAATTAAAGAAGTAATTTACTTCATCCCTAGATCTTTTGATCTATATAAAGGCATAACCTTTTGATGAACCATTGGTTCTTGAATCTTGAGGTAGAACCTCTTTAGAACTGAAAAGATTCTTTTCTTTGATCTAAATTTGATCAAGATGCGCTCTGCGCTATTGAACAGTGCCCTGCACTCTTAGTTTGCGCTATTGCGCTCCTTGGACTGGCGCAAGTCACCAGAGAGCGCCACTGTTCCCGCCAAAAATTTCTGCGCAGAAGAGTCCAAGGTATCAAATGGCAGCGATACGCTTAAGGAAATGCGAACCAATACCTTCCGGCCTGTATTTTTATAAGTTCACGAAGGAGGAACTATTAAATTCTGATGGTATTGGAAGCATCTCAAAAAACCCTTCGATTTGATATATTATGGGCCTCATAATTCATCCGGGATCAAAAGTTATGAGGCATCACGTGTCCACACGTTATGGACCTTTAAGAACCCGCTGGAGGAGTTAAAAGATATAATAAAAACTCAGAAAAGACCCTAATGGGGCATCACGTGCTCACACGTGACCATGGGTCACGTGCAGACACGTGATGGGCTTTTAAAGCCTCTAAAATAATGAATATAATTTAATTCTAAAATTCAGAAGTTACCTCAATGAGGTATCACGTGCTCACACGTGACCAATGGTCACGTGTTGACACGTGATAGTTAAAACTGAAGCATAAACAAACGGCCGTTCAAGAACTCAATTGGGGGGTCACGTGCTCCCACGTGACCAAGGGTCACGTGTCACCACGTGACATGCTTTGAAAGCCTTACAGTTTAATAGAATTAAAATTCTAAATTTCTCTAAAATCTTTCGAAATAGAATTAAAATTCTAAAAGCTTCTAAATCTTTCCAAATGGAAAAGGATTATGGGGACCGTTGGATTAAAGATCCAAGGGTGATTAAATATCACCAATTTATGGAAAAATCCTAGACAAGGAAAGATTTCCCCTAAATCTCACCGGAAATAACAAACGAAATATCTTTGGATTTAAAATCCAATGGTGAATAAAATTCACTTAATAATCCAAAGGTCCAGATGAATGATGAATGCAAATCAAATCTCTAACGAATACAAATCAAATCTTTCAATGAGAGATTTGCTAAACAAATTGATTCTCTTTCTTTCTCCTATAAATAGGAGCCAAGAAGAGAAGAGAGGGGATCTACTTTTTTGAGAGAAAAACAGAGGGAGGAGAATTTAATTCTCAAGAGAAAAAAGAAAAGAGAGGAGAATTTAATTCTCTGCAAAAGAAAAACCCTAGGTAAGAAAAGAGAGGCTTCAAAAGAGAATTTAATTCTCAAAAGAGTTTAACTCTTATTTAAAGAAAAAAACTTAGTTCTTTCTCTGGTGAAGGATCTACAAAGTGCACATCTCCCCACAAATTGAGAATTTAATTCTCACTGGGTTGAGATCCTGCCATGCAGATCTAAAACACAGAGGAGGAATTGAGTTTTGAGAATTTAATTCTCCCAAACTCACAGGAATTTAATTCCTCCTAAAATAAAACTAGAGTTTAACCATAATCAAGAATTTAATTCTTTCACATATCTGGGAATTTAATTCCTTTGAAAAGAAATCAGGGTTTCATCATAAATAAGAATTTAATTCTTTCACAATAGGAATTTAATTTCTCCAAAACAAAATTAGGGTTTAACCCTACAAAGAATTCAATTCTTAAAAGATCTCTGTTCATGAAAAGAACTAGGGTCACGTGCCCCCACGTGACCCTTGAAAAGACCCCCTGCAAAGAACTTTGAAGCATCACCTCACGTGCTCCCACGTGACTCCCAAAACGCAGAAAGAAAAAGCAAAGGAAATGAAAGCTTTGGGCACTCTCACGTGTTATCACGTGACCCCTCAGCAAATGCTTTAACAATTGGCGCACAGATCCCCAGCACGTGCCAACACTTGATGCTCTAAAATGAAAATGAAAGTGTTTAACACTTAATGGCAAAACAAAAGAAAAGAAGCTTTGGGCGCTCTCACGTGTCCCCACGTGACCCCTCAGCAAGTGCTGTAATATTCGATGCACAAACCCCCATCACGTGCCAACACGTGATACTCTAAAATAAAGATGAAAAGTGTTTAACACTTATTCGCAGATTTGAGGATAAAACAAAGGAGATCTGGCTTCACATTTAGGGCGCCCTCACGTGTCACCACGTGACCCCTAATGAGTATTCTAACAGACCAGAGCGGGGGCCTCCATCACGTGCTCACACGTGATGGCCGTCAGAATTAAAAGTGTTAAACACTTACCTGCAGAATAAAATAAGGGAAATCAGGGCGCTCTCACGTGTCCGCACGTGACCCCTCCCTCCTTAGTGTTTAACACTAATTGGAAAACTCTTTCTGCAGTATTTAACACTGATTTCCTTAGTGTTTAACACTAATTGGAAAACTCTATCTGCAGTGTTTAACACTGATTTTCTTAGTGTTTAACACTAATTTGGAAAACTCTATTTGCAGTGTTTAACACTGATTTTCTTAGTGATTAACACTAATGTGAAAACTCTGTTCCCGGTGTTTAACACTGATTTGCTTTGGTGTTTAACACTAATTTGAAATCTATGCTACCAGTGTTTAACACTGATTTGCTTTAGTGTTTAACATTAATTTGAAAGCCCGTTGCTAGTATTTAACACTGATTATCTTTTAGTGTTAAACACTAACTTGCTAATCATAATTCCAGTGTTCAACACTGTTGGTCTTTAGTGTTTAACACTAGCTTTAGCCCAATTGGCTAAGTTTCTAGAGGCAAAGCCTCTCCTTCAATGAGCCAACAAAGGGCCAATATTTCAAACATAATTGGACTTAGCCCAAACTGGCCATAAGTCCTCAAATCATCTTGAACTGAGCACATCTGCTTTTTCAACCAACTCATTGGTTCAAGGGTACATCTCTGAACTCCTCTGATATTTGTCGT
The DNA here is from genome assembly GCA_030015575.1 of Agapanthus africanus. Taxonomy (NCBI): domain Eukaryota; kingdom Viridiplantae; phylum Streptophyta; class Magnoliopsida; order Asparagales; family Amaryllidaceae; genus Agapanthus; species Agapanthus africanus. Next base: position 83,963,039 of record JASDDO010000026.1, on the reverse strand, counting down.
TGTAATCCTTCAATGTCTTCAGAGAGGTGACGGGTCCCGACAACCACACATCAACACGGACTGTGGGGTCCTTAAACTCATGGACTTATGCGTCCTTAAACCAAGATACGGACTGTGGGGTCCTTAAACCCGCGGACTTATGCGTCCTTAAACTAACGGACTAATGCGTCCTTAAACACACCCATATGGACTGTGGGGTCCTTAAACCCATGGACTTATGCGTCCTTAAACTACCAATGGACCACTATGTCCCTAAACTGGAGATGGACCATTATGTCCCTAAACTGGAGATGGACCACCATGTCCCTAAACTGGCAATGGACCACTATGTCCCTAAACTGGAACAATAGAGCCCCCAAATGCTCTTTTGTCGGATCTAAACGATCCCGTTAAGTTGATCTTAGTCTCAAACTAGACTAACGTATCCTTAACAAGCATTTGAGTTGATCTTAGCCTCAAACATGGCTAACGCATCCTCAAACCAAAACCCCAAACCCAAATCTAAGAAAATACGGATTTGGACTAATCCACGTCCTACGGGCGACAACATAAGTTAGTCTCCGTATACAATCCACGGGCAACCACAAATAAAACAAACACCCACGACACGAAGTGACCAGCTGGAGAAGGAGAAAGTTGTTACCGCGATGCGGTAGCGTAATTAACTGCAGGGGCTTACGCCTGCAGGGAAGAGCGTCCCCATAATCAAAAACCCCTCAAACGAGGGGGAATCTGACGAAGTCTGCTACATCGGTCGCATCCGTTTAAACCTTCGATACATGGTGCCATAAATCAACTTGGCATCTTCGGAGAGGTGGACGGATAGCACCAAATAGCATCTGCTCCGAATCTCAGGCAAGACAGCCCATGTCTCGGCCGCCGTTCGGAGGGGAACAGCCACGTGTCAATCTGCGCCTTGCGCTCCTAAAAAACAGACCGCTGCGCTCTTAGATTGGCGCACTGCACTAGAGCGCGCCACGTGTCAGCAGCGCACTAGCACAGCGCATTGGCGCAGCGCACTGCGCCAACAGACTTGCTCTCACCAGATCGTGACACGTGTCACCTCCACATGCGCTGGTGTCTTGCGCTCTTTAATTGGCGCAGAGCGCCTGACAGGCCACGTGGCGCACTATCAGACCATTAAATGCTCTGCATTATTAAAAAGGGGCAGAGCCCAATTAAAAGGTCTAACAGACCAAAACAAATGCTATGCATTATTAAAAAGGGCAGAGCCCAATTAAAAGGCCTAACAGGCCTAATCTGAATGCTGCGCATTTAATTAAAAAAGTCTAATGCTATGTATTGTTTAAAAAGGCAGAGCCCAAGCAAAGGCCTAGCAGGCCAAATATAAATAAAATGTTAGACATTTTTCTGACTGGACTTAACCCAATTCTGGTCATAAATCCTCAAATTAAATTGAACTGAGCACAACTGCTCTCCCAAATCAATTTACACCCGGTTCAAGGGTACAACTCTGAACTCCTCTGACATTTGTCGTTGTAATCCTTCAACGTCGTCAGAGAGGTGACGGGTCCCGACAACCATACATTGCTACGGACTGTGGGGTCCTTAAACTCATGGACCGAAATGTCCTTAAACTAATATTCGTCCCCAAAATGGGAATGTTGGACCGAAATGTCCTTAAACTAATATTCGTCCCTAAAATGGGAATGTTGAACCGAAATGTCCTTAAACTAATATCCGTCCTCAAAATGGGAATGTTGGACCACCGTGTCCTTAAACTGGCAATCGACCGAAATGTCTCTAAACTAAACAATAGAGCCCCAAATGCTCTCTTGTTGGATCTAAACGATCCCGTTAAGTCGATCTTAGTCTCAAATTAGACTAACGTGTCCTTAACAAACGATTAAGTTGATCTTAGCCTCAAATATGGCTAACGTATCCTTAAACCAAACCCCCAAACCCAAATCGAAGAAAATACGGATTTAGGCTAATCCACGTCCTACGGGCGACGGTATAACTTAGTCTCCGTATACAATTCATGGGCAACCACAGACAAAACAAACACCCACGACACGAAGTGACCATCTGGAAAAGGAGAAAGTTGTTATCGCGATGCGGTAACGTAATTATCTGCAGAGGCTTGCGCCTGTAGGAAAGAGCGTCCCCACAATCAAAAACCCCTCAAACGAGGGGGAATCTGACGAAGTCTGCTACATCGGCCGCATCCGTTTAAACCTTCGATACACGGTGCCATAAATCAACTTGGCATCTTCGGAGAGGTGGACGGATAGCACCAAATAGCATCTGCCCCGAATTTCAGGCAAGACGTACGCCGCGTCTCCGCCGCGTCTTTCGGAGGGGAACAGATTCTGGCACGCCCGGTGGGACCTTTTCCTCTTTCCACTCCACACTTCGTGTGTCGTATTCACGAACGAATCGCGGTTTGTTAATGGTTGCCCTTGGGTTTCAAGTTACTAAGATTTGGTCTCTTGCTTGGCGCAGAAAGCAAACAGCAATGGCGTTCAACTGCTCCAACTGCAACTGCAACCGACGCTCCGCTTCACCTGGAGGTGTAGCCTATGGACCTCAGGCGGCATCACTGTTCACGATGCCGGTGGAACAAATCACCCAGGCTACTACTGGACTATTTTTCGGGACCATGCTCCCGCCAGTATGCTTCACTGCCCCAGTGCCCGTACCAGAAGCTCCTAAGAAGTCGGTCTTCGATCGACTTACAGCTGCTGCGGCCCCTCTCAACGGGTCGCCCAACACCAATGCCTCGGTCTTCTCCAAACTAGGCCAAAACTCCTGCGGGCCCACGGTGAAGCTTGCGGTCCCAAAGAAGGTTGTTCAAAAAAGAGTAACCAAATCTGCTCCTGAAGTCGTCAAGGCGGCTTCTCCTGCTAAGAGGTCGGTCATCACAAGACTGACCGTCCCAACTCCTACTCCCGCTCCGGCTACTCAAAAGACATCAGTCTTTAATAGGCTGACACCGGTAGCAGCCCCTCACCTGAACAGGGGGCAAGACAAGGCCGTCCCCATTACAAAGCCAATTCCCACAACTTGACATGCTCGACGTCGCCACTGGCGCCGAGTGAGGAAGTCCGGAGGTAGTTCCCCTATTGGGTTAACTCCACCAGCCCCGACGGCGGAAATTAATGCTGCTGTTCCAACTGGGAACAGTTTTGAGCTGCTAATAAGGTGCGTAGGAATTCTCCTACTGCTGCACTGAAAAGGTCTCCTCCTCCACTGGAGAAGGTTGTGGAAGCGAAGCCAGAACAGCCCCAATCCCCTCAACGGCTATCTTCCAAGGTTTACAAAGTCTGGCGGCAGGCCCGAGACTCGGTGATCGACCCAAATTTCTCCCGCCAGCACAAGAAGCTGAAGGTCCAACAGGAAGTCAGCCATCCTGCTAAGCCACGAAAAGCTGTCTGGATGCCTACCTCGACGGCTCCCTCAACTTCAACCACTCCTAAGAAAAGAAAGCCGAAGAAGATCCCTGTGCCGGCGACAAAAGCCAAAAACACTGAACCCAAACCCCTAAGTCTGGGGGCATGGTCGTCCATACCGTTTACATGGCATCTGGGAAGGAGGATAGCCGCGCTTCAACGGGCCACCGACCACTCACCCGATCCATCACAAGAGCCCAGGAGCAGCAGCAGCAGAAGCTCCAGGAGATGCTGACTGCAATGGCCGCGCTCACCGGACCAAAAGAAAGCCCGGAGGCGTCATCGGAGCAGCGTCGTGAACACGAAACCGATACTGAGTTCCTTCGTAGAATGCTTGAAAAGAAGGACAAGGAGGCTGCAGAGCAAGCGGCCAATATAAAGCAGACGGCTCTCCTATTTCAAGACATGGTCGGGATGATGATCCAGCCGGATCCCCCAGCCGAAGATCCTCCGATTATCCTTGAAGATGACAGAGGAGAAACGTCAAATCCACCGCCGGCTCTTTCAACAGCCAAGGAGGAGACAATTTCCAAAGCTGCCCTGGATGACTATATTGCTCAACAAATACGAGTTCACCAGGCAACTGAGGCAGCCGGTCAAGTTGTCAAAACGGGACGACCATATCTGAACTGGTATGATCAGATCAAATACCCGCCGGGCTACACGATCCCAAAATTCCATGTCTACAAGGGGACAGGCAATCCCCATCAACATGTTGCCCAGTTCAGGGTTCTTTGTGGCAACACCGGCGGCGATGATAAGCTCCTGCTTCGCCAATTCGTCGGCAGCTTATCGGAGACGGCGTTTGAATGGTACTCCGAGCTTCCGAACGACTCCGTCAAAACTTTCGCTAAAATGGAGTTGTTGTTTACCCAGCGTTTCGCAAGCGTCAGCGAGCGTACTCCAATAACAGCTTTGATCAATGCAAGAGTAAAGCCGGGCGAAACTTGGGTTCAATATGCAATCCGATGGCGGAACTTATGGTCAAAATGCGAACAACACATCGAAGAAGCGCCAGCGGTGGGCATGTTCGTGGGCTCCCTAGATCCTCATGCAACTATTTCACAGTTCATGATGTTCTTTAAACCAACCACGTTCCAGGCCTTGATTGACAAATTAGCCCAAATGGACCAGATGGGCCATAGACCGTCTCCTCCAAAGTCGGACTCTCGAAATGAGAAGGGGAAAGGAAAAGCGATCGTCGTCGCTAATGCTCAACAACAACCGAGCAACTTGAAGCCGGTTGTCCGTCAAAACAATATGCGTCCACGCCTATCCCTCGAGGAGAGGCTAGGACGTCCTTACTCGTTTCCTTAAGATAAAACGAGAAGACTGTTCGAGCTGGCAGTGCGCAACAAACTCATCAATCTGCCAGATTCAAAACGTCCGTTGCAGCCAAACGACGTCAATGATCCCAATTACTGCCCTTACCACCGAGTATTGGGTCATCCGATCGAAGATTGCTACGTCTTTAAAAACTGGATTGAAGACCAATACCAACAAGGCAAGTTCGCGTTATCCGAAAAATGGAAGGTGAACCCGCCGCAACCTCATACCCCTAAAAAGGTGAATATGCCGGGGGCAACGTGCTCCCTGGTTAAAGAACCCCTATGGGAGGTCGTTCTTTCAGACAAAACCAAAAGGATGCTGAATGATCTCCAAACATGCCTGGCGATCAGATGGAAAAACCCGCTGGAACCCCAGATCATCGAAGGGATGCTGAAACCGCGCCCAACTCCAAAGGTTGGTGGGGATAGCCAAAGTGTTCATATCCAGCCGTCAAAATCTTCGAAAAAGAAGAAGAAATCCAAAAAGCCCGTGAAGCCTGGCGACAAGTGCACGGACCTACAAAAACAGATTAACGCGCTGGAAGAGTACAACCAGAAAGCGCGAACCCCAATCACGCTCCAAGAATTTCTCAGCCACGTCCTTGAGGATGAAGATGATGAAGAAAGCTCGTCGGATGGATCTGAGGATGACGTAGCAAGCTGCCATGTGATCTCTCATTCATCGCTAGACAATGAAGAAGCTCCTTGCACAGAGAGACCGGGGGCAGGTTCCGAAACGGAACTTCTATGGCCATCAGAAGAAATGATCGACGCCTTCCTGAATGAGATTCGTCTGGAAAGTAAAGCCAATCGGGAGCGTGAGGTGGCCATATTTGAAAAAGCCGAACATCGACGACTAGACAAAAGAGTTGAGACACTCCCGCCGGATCAAAGTACATCCACCGCAAATAAAAGCAAGTTCCAGACGAGGAAAATGTTTTCTAAAGCCATATCAATGGGGATGAAGCTACCACCCTCTGAAGGAAACATTGCCGGCAAAGCAGAAATGCACCCTTCCTACTGCTTATATCATCGAAATATTTCGCACCCCACCGAAGAGTGCAAAGCTTTCAATAGATGGTGGCAGGGGTATGTTGTTCACCGGCAACATTTTAAGCGGGAGAAGCGCAGAACTCGTCGGGAGCGGAAAAGTACGACCGAGGAGCTTAGAAGAACTACCGGCGATTGTCGCATGGTTAACGCCGGGGAAGCGCAAATTCTCACATTCGGCAGCGACTCTGACGAGGAAATGGCTCTTAGCCCTCTCTTTAAAGAGGCCACCTCAGGAAAAGAGGAAGAGCCGAAGGCCTGCGAAAATATCCGACTGCGTAATCGTACACTACCCGAAAAGAATCTCGGACCCTCAAATAAAAAAGATAAGGGAAAAGAAAAGGTTTCTGAGGATATCGCCCTTGATGACCAAGTCATGGAAGAGCTAACCGCCAAGGACCCGCCAAAGAAAAATAAGGCGGACTACAACGTTCTGGCGCACTTGAAGAAGTTACCCTCGCAGCTCAGTATTCTCGACGCCCTTCTACTATCCAAAGAAGCGAGAGATTCATGATCAAGGCGCTACAAGAACCAGAGCAATTCCAAGCCTTCCTGGCCGAAGAAAAGATGAAGGACGAGCTGGAGGAAGTACACACAGCCGATATTACCTTCGGCGACGAAGACCTCCTCCTTGGAACGTGCAAGCACAACCGTCCCCTATATATCTCAGGATACTGCCACGATATAAAGATTGGCAAAATCCTGGTCGACAATGGGTCTTCCGTCAATCTTCTCAACGTGCGAGTGTTGAAGGAAATCTACATGAGCGTCCAGCATCTCGCTCGTAATAAGATCACCATCTCTGGTTTTGACTCCCAGTCATCGCGGGCTCTCGGGTCGGTGATATTGACACTACGATTCGGGTTACTTGTCACGGATATTAAATTTCATGTCATTGACCGCCAAGACATGCAATAACGCTCTGCTCGGCCGGTCTTGGTTACACGAGTACAACATCATCCCTTCTACGCAATATCAGTGTATGAAATACTTTAAGGATGGTCTCGAGTATACCGTAACGGGAGAGCTGAACCCATTCTCCGTGAACGAAGTCCGTAAGTACGAAGATGCAAAATATTTCCTGCCGAATTTCGAAGACACGGAGAGATGTCACAAACCGTAGAACAAAGCTATCACCACCATTCCAGTCTTCGGGAGTGATACTGAAGAAGAGGAAGCGATAGTTTATTCAGGTCCACCTCGGCACAACAAGCCGGGACCGTCTGCTCCTATGTTGATCTTTGGCAGCGACTCGGAAGATGAGGTCCATGCTATATTCTCTGCTCGGCCTTCAATACGAACATTCGCTGATGAAGAGCAAAGTCTGTTGTTCCCCTCCGAATGGCGGCGCGACGCAGAGACGTCTTGCCTGAGATTCGGAGCAGATGCTATTTGGTTTTATCCGTCCACCTCTCCGAAGATGCCAAGCTGATTTATGGCACCGTGTATTGGAGGTTCAGACGGATGTGGCCGATGTAGCAGACTTCGTCAGATTCCCCCTCGCTTGAGGGGTTTTTGATTGTGGGGACGCTCTTCCCTGCAGGCGCAAGCCCTTGCAGTTAATTACGCTACTGCATCGCGGTAACAACTTTCTCTTTCTCCAGATGTTCACTTCGTGTCATAGGTGTTTGTTTGTTTGTGGTTGCCCGTAGATTGTATACGGAGACTAATTTATGTCGTCGCCCGTAGGACATGGATTAGTCCAAATCCGTATTTTCTTAGATTTGGGTTTGGGGTTTTAGTTTAAGGATACGTTAGCCATATTTGAGGCTAAGATCAACTCAAACGTTTATTAAGGATACGTTAGTCGAATTTGAGACTAAGATCAACTTAACGGGATCATTTAGATCCGACAAAAGAGCATTCGGGGGCTCTATTGTTCCAGTTTAGGGACATAGTGGTCCATCGCCAGTTTAGGGACATGGTGGTCCAACATTCCCATTTTGGGGACGAATATTGGTTTAAGGACGCATTAGTCCATGAGTTTAAGGACCCCACAGTCCGTATTACCAGTTTAGGGACATGGTGGTCCAACATTCCAATTTTGGGGATGAATATTGGTTTAATGACGCATTAGTCCATGAGTTTAAGGACCCCACAGTCCGTATTGCCAGTTTAGGGACATGGTGGTCCAACATTCCCATTTTGGGGACGAATATTGGTTTAAGGACGCATTAGTCCATGAGTTTAAGGACCCCACAGTCTGTATTGCCAGTTTAGGGACATGGTGGTCCAACATTCCCATTTTGGGGACGAATATTGGTTTAAGGACGCATTAGTCCATGAGTTTAAGGACCCCACAGTCCGTAGCAATGTGTGGTTGTCGGGACCCGTCACCTCTCTGACGACGTTGAAGGATTACAACGACAAATATCAGAGGAGTTCAGAGATGTACCCTTGAACCGGGTATAAATTGATTTGAGAGAGCAGGTGTGCTCAGTTCAATTTAATTTGAGGACTTACGGCCAGAATTGGGTTAAGTCCAGTTGAGAATATTCAACATTTTATTTGTGTTTGGCATGTCGGGCCTTTATTTGGGCTCTGCCATAGCATTTATATTTGGCATGCATGGCATTTTTATTTGGGCTCTGCCCCTTTTTTATTAATGCATGGCATTTTATTAGGCCTGTTAGGCCTTTTTAATTGGGCTCTGCCCTTATTTGATAATGCAGAGCATTTATTTTTCTGACAGTGTGCCACGTGGCCTGTCAGGCGCTCTGCGCCAATTACAGAGCGCAAGTCGCAAATTCAAGTGGAGGTGACACGTGTCACGCGCTGGTGAGCGCAAGCGCAGTGCGCTGCGCTATTGCGCTGCTGACACGTGGCGCGCTCTGGGGACTTGTGCCAAACCAAGATAGCAGTGCTCTGTTTTTAGAAGCGTAAGGCGCAGTTGTTCTGTGATTGACACGTTGCGCTCTCTGGTGGCTTGCGCCAATCCAAGGAGCGCAACAGTGCAAATTTCAAAAGTGCAAGGCACTGTTTAATATCTTGATCAAATTTAGATCAAAGAAAACAAGTTTTTCTTGTTCCAGAGAGGTTCTACCTCAAATTTCAAGAACCAGTGTTTCATCAAAAGGCAATGCCTTTATATAGATCGAAAGATCTAATAAAGAAGTAAAATTACTTCTTTTTTATTATTATTTTTTTTATTAAAGATCTTGATCTTTTCTTGGATCTTTGATCTTTTTTAGAAGAAATTCTTCTTTTTTCTAAAGGTTATACCTTTTTCTTTTCTTCGAGTTCTTCTCAAAGTTTTAGAGGAGTTCTGTATCTCTATCTCTGTATATCTTTTAGACTTGGAGTCTAGGGGCCTTTATATAGTGCCAATTGATTTGTTAAATCAGTTAAAGAGATCTTTCTCCGAGTGATTTAGGGATGTTTCCCCACCGTTGGATCTTTGATCCTAAGGCTTCTGTTTTACAGAAGGTAATCTTCTTGTTTTTAACAAGATTGGAAAGATCTTTCCAAAATTTTATTGTTTAAATTCTGGCACAGTTGGCGCAAGCGCACCTGCGCTTGACACGTGTCACGCAGCGCAGAGCGCAGCGCAGCTGCGCTGACACGTGTCGCGCAGCGCAGAGCGCAAATCATCTGAAGCGTTGCTTCCTTTATTTTTATTTTAAAACGGAGCCTTGCTCTGATTGGGTGCGCTGTCTTGGGCGCAGCGCTGGCGTGCCAGCTTTTGACACGTGGCGCGCTGCGCGCAGCGCAAGGAATCTGAAGCGTTGCTTCAATTTTTGAATTTTTGAAATTCAAACAGAGTTTTGCTCTAATTGAGGGGAACAAATGCCCCCCACTGTCGCGCTCACGTGGCGCACACGTGAGTGCAGCGGTGGCAAGATCCCAACCGTCAGATCAACTCAGGAGTTGAAGGGGCGCTTAAGCGCCTATAAATAAGACCCTTGGTCCTCCTCAGATGATTATCATCTTCAAGAATTCTTATTCTCAGAACTTCAGAGCCTTGCTCTTGCTTTCAAGAATCTTAAGAGTTAAACTCTAGAAAACTTTTAGGTAAAATTAACTTAACTTAAATTAAATTAATTTTAATTGACAGAGTTGCTCTCATAGATCTTTGATCTAAAGAAAACCCCTTTAGGGTTTCATATACAGAGCTTTGCTCTCAAGAATCCATGGATCTAAAGAGATCTTGTTTCAGGGTTTCTTAACCCATGAACAGAGCTTTGCTCTTGGACAAACTATAGATCTTTTTGATCTTTTGATGAAGAACTCTCAAGATTTTTTCATGGATCTTTAAGATCCCACACTTTCATTTTTAGGAGTTAATTTTTCCTTTGATGGATTTTTCCATCATTATTACAGAGCTAGGCTCTTTTAAGGAATTTTATTCCCTTGTGACCAGAGTTTGACAAGTGTCACTCTGTGACAGAGCTTTGCTCTGAAAAGGGAGATTTTCTCCTTGTCTCAAGGGATTTCTCATTTAATGAGAATATTCTTTTGGGGATCTCCTCATTAATTGACAGTCTCATCCAATGATGGGGCTGTCTTATTAACTGATGCATTGTCATCTAGATTTTGTGGGTCCCCCTTTGGTCCCCTTTCTACTGCATTGCAGTGTGGTACAAATTTTAAAGTTCCAAGTGTCAGAAATTAAAAATTACAATACTGACAGTTGATCTCCGTCCCCCTTCTTTTTGCAGGCAACATGTCTTTCGATGCCTCGTTCCCATTTGTTCGCTCGGAGGGAGGATTCCCTGGAGCACCCATAGACCGGGAGGTCCTAGCTTTGATCAGAGACCATGATCCGGAACATAAGAATCTTCACCTTTGGGGATCATGGTACAATCAGATTATCAGGGGTCGACAAAGCTTTTCATGCGCAGTGCCTTCGGAGCCTATTACGGCGATCCATTACGCCGACTCACCCCCGGTGAAGTATGCCGTGGAGATGGTCGATTGGACTTCAGAAGGCCTTCTTCATCCCGCTATAGCTGCAATTCCCGTTCAGCCTCCCATGGTTTTGGATATCTTGGGCGTCGTATTTGTCAAGGCGAGGCGCGACCCTGGGGGCAACCATATAATTTAGGTCTGATCCCCCGTCATCCGATCGGTTATCTGTCATGGGCTCGCTACATTTTGTCAGCGAAGAAGTTGCAATTGATGAGGCTTGGGTTGTATACCGCCGTTTATGCCTCTCTCTTCCAATACCCTACGCTTCCTACCTGGTGGGTTAAGGCTTTTCTGGAGCAGTGGAATATCCCTACTCACACTTTCCTCGCACTGGACCGGGAAGTGTCGATTTCTTTAGAGGAGTTCACAGAAGTTTCCGGCTTACCGGTCATAGGGGAGCATTATGAGGAGCTGCTTCCCACGGACGAATATGTCTTCGGTGCTAAGCCAGTGATAATGGGCCTTACTCCGGCGAATGCTGTTCAACACCAGTTTCCTAGTCTGATCAAAGTGTTGAAAATCTACGAGCACCTCTTTCTCGAATCTGGGAGTCGCGGGGTTAATTTCAAGGATTTCATCGCTCGCTTCCTTCACCCGAAAGTCCTCTCGGCGGAAGCTGCTAAGTTTGCCATGCTCGACGACCCTTTCGGTTTAGGTTTGGACAACCTGCCAGTGACAGAGGTAGATCAGAAGGGTTTCTTCCTTCCTAACTCCCCGGTTATTCCTTTTGCGGAGGTTGCAGTCCCTGGGATGGATGAGGACGCATTTTTCTTAGGATTTCTTGGGCTATGGCTGAGCTGGTTTGCGCTCCCGATGCATCTTCGCCGTATGAGGCCATCTGTCTTTTACCCAGCTCACCGGATGACCATTGGGGTAAAAGTGGCCGTCGGGATCGCCGGCTTAGCCCACATGTATCATGGCCTTAGTCAAGCGGCGGATGCTAATGAACCTGGAGTACCGCACGTGATCTTCTCGATGCATTACTTCATGTCATGGCTTGAGCTACTTGCACTTGGTGTTTTTGGTATGCACAAGAGGCCTTCGTTCTATGACAGGTGCAGCTTCCCTCGGATTATGCGATTGGTCGGTGCCTCAATTGTAACTCCGTCGCCACGGCATGCCAGAGGTTTGCTCCTTCGTCCCCGCACAGTTGGAGACGGGATGACCTTCACCGATAAAGTGTTAACCATCGGAAAGGCGTCTACTACCACAGTGCGGTCATTGCAAGATATTTTCAAAGATGGGGCTTCAGTTCTGACAGCCCGGGAGACCCTCCATTTATATTCTATCAGACCGGGTTTCCTGGTGTTTAGGCAAAATGATGCGGCGCTTTTCATGAGATACAACCCGCATCGTTTTGCCCAGCAACTGAGCTATAATCAAGGAGTGCCATTGGAGGCTTTCTTGCTGGAACCTGCTGCTACTGAAGAAGGGATGCGGAGCGCGCTGCATCACTTCATGCGTCTGAATACGGGTTCTCACTTTTTCATCAGCGAGCTGACTTGCGTCCCACGGATCCTCAATACATATACGGTGTGGTACCAGCATTCGACGAGAGTCGTTATTAAGGAAGAAAGGCAGTTGTTGGTTGAACGCAAGGGTGTGCCTCCCGGCAGCGACCGCAAAGCTCCCCTGAGGCCAAGGACTCCTGTCGTTCCTCCGCTGAGAGATGCTGGAGCTGAGCCACCGCGCGTGCTGAGCCCTCCGCGCGGATTGCCCCGTACTACTGCGGACGTCCGCCCAGCGCCCCGTACTCCATTGGAGACGGTGAATGTAGTTTCGCTCGAGTCTGGCGTGGGCTCGGACATCGAGACCCGCCGTCCTAAGGTGCCTGCGAAGCATAAGCTGATCTTGGCGGCGACCGGGGTCTGCGGGCAGAAGAGGAAAAAGAAGTCCGTTCTTTCTCTCGATGCCATCCTCGGCTTAGAGCCTCAGGCCCCTCTCACCGAAGGCCTAAGCGAGTACGGAAGCAACGAGGGTTTCTTTGTAGACCCAGCAGACGCCGATATGGCGGCCGCTATCGTGGCTTCTGAGCGATCGGCAAGGCTCGAAGCGTGGTTGGCTAAACTCGCGCAATCGGGTAATGACTAATTGTATTTTTCCGTCATTGTATCGTACTTTTATCATTGTCTTTGACTAACGCTTTTCCCCCTTTTTTTTAACAAGCATTACCACCGAAGAAGCTATCGCTGCTTCCCTCAAAACTTTCCAGGAGGAGGAAAGGAAACGCGCTCTGTCGGGCGTTGGTATGTCTCGGCTCATTGAGTCTTTATTTTCCTTTGTTATGGCCAATCTAATCTATTCTTTGTCTCTTTGCAGGGGCCACGGGATCTACTGCGCAAGCCGATGCGGGAAATCTCCCCGGGCCAGCTACCGAAGTCCCGGCCTCTTCGGGGCTGCCGCGAGAGACCCGACTCAAAAAGCCGATGATGGATGCCTTGATGGCTCTGGAAGCAACTCTGAATGCGGACGAAGACACCTTGCTGGAGGCTTCTAAGAAGTCCGTCGTGACGGCCTGGGTGGAGAGGAAGCGTTTGAGGCGGCAGCGAAGGAGCGTAGCGCTGCTTTGGCCGTTGGAGCGGGCCCAAGTGCCGTTACTCCCGCTGCTACTCCTCCAGAAGAGTCCCCGGTCGCCTTGTCTACAGCTTATAGACGGGCGATGCGTGCGGTTCGGGAGGCCAACGATCGATCCTCCTCAGGTAATGTGTCTTTCGAGATTTTGTTGTAAGAGTTGTAAAACTATCGGTTCTTATACATCTTGTCCTGCAGGGCCAAGTCCAACTGAAGGAGCGACGGAAACTGTCGAGCCTGAGGGGACGGTGGAAAAGGTAGCAGATGACCCCGAGGAGACGGTAGGTGGTGCAATTGTAGTCGCCGGGTCTGAGCTAGTGGCTGACGAGACAGTCACGCCTACTATGCCCGAGAAGGCTGCTAATGCCGAGCCCGAGGTAGCGGCCAATGATACGGCTGCTATAAGCGAGCCTGGGGCAGCAGCGGATGGAGCGGCTGAGACCGACGACCCTATGGCAACGGTGGACGAGACGGTCGCGACCGCTGAGCCCGAGGGAGTAGCGGGTGAGACGGGCATGATTCCCGAGGACGAGCCGGCCGCTCTTTCTCAAGAGTCTGGCAATGCTCCGATCATTGCTCTCCCCGCCTACGGTCTTCCGCCGTCTCCTGGCCTCGCGAGCACAACGACGGCTCCCGTAAAGTCTGGCGATGAAGCAACGGGGGGTGGACCCGTGTCAATGGAGGAGGGAGACGCCTCCGTTTCGGCTGGTGACTCATCAGGTAAATTTTGGGTTACCTTCCTTTTCTTTATTCTGCAACCTTTCCTGACAGGGCTTATCTTGTTTCCAACGCAAGCGCGGCCAGTGCTGATGCCCCTTTGCTCGAGGGAGCATCGTTAGTTACTGCCTTGACGGTGGCCACCTCTCTACCTTCTCTCACACCGTCGCAAATGTTGGAAGGTATAGATTTATGGCTTATCAGTCTTATCTTGGCTGCATAATTTATGTACTAATGTCATACTATTGCGTCTTTGCAGGAGTACTTTTTGATCACCTTTACCAGGTGCTGCACCCGCACTTCTCCTTCCCGTCAGAGCTTGCTTCCTCCAGTGGCGCTGGTGAGTATAGTTTTCAATTGATGCCTTTTCTTTTTCCGATAATGCAATTGTCTCTGATTCTTCCTTGCCCTGATTGCAGTGCTACAGATCGAAGGAGGAGATAAGGGATTGATCGCGCCACCGGTCCTCCCGGCTTTGCCACCTCCTGCGGCTGGTATAGTAGACTCCATCACTGATGACTTTCTCATATTTCTTTGAATCGTCATCTGATTGTGTTTTGTTTTTCAGCTGTTGTTCCGATTCCGACCCCCTTCGAGTCTCACATCATAATGCCGGCAGGCCCATTCTCCAGGCGTCCATCCTCAAAGGCTGCTGCGATGAGTTTGAGTATGCTGAGCGAATGTATCGAAGAGCTTGACGCAGAAGCTCCCCCATCTGCCGCAGATTTCGTTGCGGAGGTCAATCCGATGCTGGAGACGCTTGCAAATTTTCATAATGAAGGCGTCGTCGAGTCTTGGGTTAATCACTGCAGGAAGATCGAGGCCCGCCTGCATCAGCTGGAGCTTATGCGTCCTGCCCCCGAGATCTTGGCCATGAGCACTCAACGGGCGACATGGATTGAGCAGAGCGCTTCTTACTTCCACAATCTGGAGCAAGAAGTTGCTTTAAGTCATAAGGAGTGCGGAGAGACTTCGAGCAAATCTGCCCGACTGCATGCTCAGGAGGATGCAAATGCTGCACAGTTGAAGGTTATCTTTGAAAGCCTTCTACGATGCATCTCTGACGGGTTAACACTGAGGCAGCAGCTTGACGTCGTCGAGCGGGATGCACCAAATCAGGAGGCAGCCCAGCAGGCAGTTGAGGAGCGGCTTTCATCCTTCCTGCAGCAGCGGGCTCAGGTGGAAGCGGAATTGGCGGTGGCAGCCGATCAGGAGAAGTCATTGAAAGAAGTGCGCGAGCAATTGATGGGGCTATTTAAGACGCTTCCTTCTCAGTAGCTGCCTTTGTATCAATTATACACTTGTAATCTTTGAATAATATGTATACATTCTTTATTCTTTTATACGATTCGCCTTGTACTTAATTGAATTCATGAATAAAGATACACACATTTTCTTTTGCAATCTCTCGTGTCATCTCTGTGCTTTCTCCCTTCTTTTATTATCAGCATGCTACCTTAGTAAACATGGTTGACAGATGATAGAGAGAGCATCTTGTATTGGCTTCTTCAGGAGGTAGTGATGGCTTAGGCCGCAGGTTCAGATCTGTTGCTTAAGACTTTTCAACTCTATGAGCCGTGAGGGTCTCATAAAGACTTTTCTCCCTACGGATCGAGAGGATCTCGTAGGTGTATTTTCTCCTTAGGAATCGTGAGTATTCCTAAGTGTGTTTTCTCTTATAAGTCGTAAGGATCTTATAAGAGAATTTTCCCTCTTACGAGTCGAGAGGACCCGTAAGCGGTTGTTTCCCTTCTTGTCGAGATTCGACTTTGGAGAGTGTGACCCGTGAATAGTATGCAAGAGTCCATTTTGGACCGACTTGCAGGATCCCAGTGCTTAGGAAACAGGTTTTTTAATCCCCGCTGCCTAAGGCTTTTCCTCACGAGTCGAGACGAATCGAGCATTTCTCGCAAAGACACTAATTTCCTTACGAGTCGAGACGAATCGAGCATTTCACGCAAGAATATCCTAACGTCACAGTTAACCTCTGCTCTTTACGACAGAGGTCCGTTAGGGTCTGTGGTACTTAGGGTTTTGTCCGTCGTACTGTCGCGTTGGCCGATGTATTCCTCGATAGGCAATCTTGCTGTTCGAGTAGCCTTGCGATTGTCGTGTCTCTGATCCCTTCGGGGGCTGGACAAGACGTCTTCAAGCAATCCTCCTAGGCAGTTTGACCGTCGGAAGAGCAAGCGTTAGGAATTTTGCCATGCCGCTTTTTACTTGAGGTTAGGCTCATTTTGGAGAGCCCCGATGAGTCATAACCACTCTGCGCTGGTGTGGGATGATCTCCGATAGTCTTTCAGGCTTTATATGACTTGCCGTTAAGACCCTGAAGCTAGGAATTTGGTCTTTGCTTCGTTTGCTGGCATTGCGTCCTCTATATCGAGACGAATGTCGCGGTTGTCTCTAGGTTGTTGGCGAACCGTCGAGGTTTGGAACTAGGGATTTTGCCGTGGCTCCGTTGTTTGATTGCCGCGTCTGAATCCTGCTAGAGGAAGAACGCTGGGGTGACATCTCGTCTGCTGTATCGAGACGAACGTCGAGGTGGTGACCACTCCGCACTGGTGTGAGGTGATCTCCGATGGTCTTTTAGGTTTTATATGAGTTACCGTCAAGACCCTGAAGCTAGGAATTTGGCCTTCGCTTCGCTTGCTTTGTCACGTCCGAATCCTGCTAGAGGGTGAACGCTGGGGTGACATCTCGTCTGCTGTATCGAGACGAACGTCGAGGTGGTGACCACTCCGCACTGGTATGAGGTGATCTCCGATGGTCTTTCAGGTTTTATATGAGTTACCGTCAAGACCCTGAAGCTAGGAATTTGGCCTTCGCTTCGCTTGCTTTGTCACGTTCGAATCCTGCTAGAGGGAGAACGCTGGGGTGACATCCCGTCTACTGTATCGAGACGAACGTCGAGGTGGTGACCACTCCGCACATGTGAAATGATCTCCGATTGTCTTTCAGGCTTTATATGACTTGCCGTTAAGACCCTGAAGCTAGGAATTTGGCCTTCGCTTCGTTTGCTGGCATTGCGTCTGTTGTATTGAGACAAATGTCGCGGCTGTCTCTAGGTTGCTGGTGAACCGTCGAGGTTTGGAACTAGGGATTTTACCGTGGCTCCTTTTGGTGATGTTGTGTCTGCTGTGTCGAGACGAACGTCGATGTAGAGTTGGGATTTTTCCGTCACTCCGCTTTGTTTTGACCGTGAGGTCTTTCGTTGACGTTGCATCTGCATCCTACTGGATTGCGAAGGAACGCCGTTGCTGATTCTTAGGTTGTAGATATTGCCGTTAAGGTTTGGAACTAAAGACTATGCCGTGGCTCCGTTTCGTTGCGACTATGAGGTCGGTTGCTGACGTCATGTCAGCATCCGGTCGGAGTGAGGAGAAACGCCGCTGGTGATCTCTAAGTTATCGATATCGACGTCGAGACCCTGAAGCTAGGGATCTCTTTTTGCTTCATCTGTTGACATTATGTCTGCAATATTGCGACAAATGTCGAGGTTGTCTCTGGGTTGTTTATGAACCGTCGAGATTTGGCTTCGCTTTCTGGTGGAGCCTGTTGGGAAGATATGGTTCCCTCTTTTTTTGTGCCCCTGGATTGTATACAGGGATCGATGTGATCTCACCTGTAGGGCAAAAGTTTCATTCATTTTTTTTATATTATCATTTTATTTCCGTGATGCTCCATCATTTCAGCTTTTGTATCGCGAAGGTCGCGATTGCCCAATCATTTCGGCTATTTTTTTGCGGTGCCCAATCATTTCGGCTATTTTTTTTTACTCGTTGTTTTTTTATTGCGAGTTGCCCAATCATTTCGGCTATTTTGCACGCATACATTTTTACTTGCTGATTTTGTTGCAAGTTGCCCAATCATTTCGGCTATTTTGTATGCATACATTTTTACTTGCTGATTTTGTTGCAAGTTGCCCCATCATTTCGGCTATTTTATATGCATGTGTGGCTTGCTGTTTTTTCGCCGCAAGCTTGGGATTAGACACCGATTTCGGCATCAGCACCGCTACAACTGGGATATTGCCAGGAGCGAATCATCATTTGCCTCTGTCGATGTTGAACAAAGGTGGCTTAGTAAACAAGGCTAGGATCCTGTCGACTAAGGCTTTTGACTTCATGAGCCGTAAGGGTCTCACAAAGGTATTTCTCCCTACAAGTCGTGAGGAACTCATAGGTGTGTTTTCTCCTTAGGAATCGTGAGGATTCCTAAGTGCATGTTCCCCTGTAAGTCGTAAGGATCTTACAAAAGGGTTTTCTCCTTATAAGTCGAGAGGACTTACAAGGGTCGTTCACCGTATGGACATACCCCTAATTACTGGTGGGACTTTGCTGGGGAAATGTTTATTCGCGCCTGTGGATTGTATACAAGGGTCAGTATTGAGCCACTTGTAGGGCAATATCGAAGATTGTGGGGGTTGCTTAAGAACAGGTTCATGTCTCTGTAACTTAAGACTTTCAAATCTTATGCACCGTGAGGGTCACATAAGAGAGTTCTCCTTACGAGCCGTGAGGATCTCGTAAGTGTAATTTCTCCTTAGGAATCGTGAGGATCCCTAAGTGTGTGGCTCCCTTGTGAGTCGTAAGGATCTCACGCGGGTGGTTTCTCCTTACAAGGTCGAGAGGATCCTGTAAGTGTCTTTTAACGAGGTTGCGCCCTTTCGGGTTTTCACAAACACTCGCCGGTAGCCCTGCTATTTTTACTCACGGAGCCCTTTCGGGTTTTCATCCGTGCCCATTTTGCTTATGGACATACCGTTTTCTTTCTTTTTATTCTTCTTTTCTTCTTCTTCTTTTTTTATATAACGAGGTTGCGCCCTTTCGGGTTTTCACAAACACTCACCGGTAGCCCTGCTGTTTTTACTCACGGAGCCCTTTCGGGTTTTCATCCGCGCCCTTTTTGCTTATGGGCATACCGTTTTTATTTATTTTTTTTTTATTCTTTTTTTTATATATCGGCTTTGGGATGTTGCAATCCACCGTAGTTTATCGACATCTCGGTCAACAACTAGTTTTAGGACGTAGTGGTCCGTCATTAGTTTAAGGACGTTTCGGTCCGTTCTTGAAGAAGGCCGGCTACTACTTATGGAGTTTGGGCTTAGGAAGATAGCGAGCGGACATAGTCGTCGTCATATATCATTGACCTAGGTCGTAACTCGTCAAGCGTAGTATTTCTTCAGGAAGCGACCGTTTATTGGCCTGAAAGGTCTTTCACCATGCATATCCATGAGTAGATAGGCTCCACCCTGGTAGACATTGTCTATGATGTACGGGCCTTCATAGTTCGGCTCGAATTTTCCCTGCTTGGCACGATTGGGGATCATAGGTCTTTTGACCACTAGCACGAGTTCGCCTTGGCGGAATGTCTTCAGGCTGGTCAATCTTTCATATGAGCGCGTAATCTTTGCTTTATAAACCTCCAGATTTTGTTGCGCTATGAGCCGGGTTTCATCAAGGGCATCAAGCTCCTCTAGCCGAAGGTGAGCATTTTCTTCGTCCGTCGGCTCGTGGTGGACTGCCACTCGTAGAGAGGGTAATTCTATTTTGAGGGGGAGTACTGCTTCTATACCGAAGACCAACGCATACGGCGTTGCGTTCGTGTCCGTCTTGAACGTAGTTCGATACGCCCAGAGAGCTTCTTGCAGTCTCTCATGCCAGTCCCTTTTATTCCGGGACACCGTCTTCTTCACGATCTTCGTCAAGGTCTTATTGAAAGCCTCAGCTAGACCGTTAGCTCTGGGATTATAAACTGAGGAGTATCTCCAGTCTATGTTGTGTTGTTGCGCGAAGCGGCTGATTTTATGGCTTCTGTAGGCTGGCCCGTTATCGGAGATGATCCGCCGAGGAGTTCCAAACCGATTAATAACGTGCGTCTTGAAGAAATGGAGGATATTCTCCGTCTTCACTTCCCTCAGCGGTACTGCTTCTGCCCATTTGGAGAAGTAGTCAGTCGTCGCCAAAGTGAATCGATGTCCCCTGGACGATGCTGGTTCGATGGGGCCGATTACGTCAGTCCCCCACATTTCGAACGGCCAGCTAGCCACCGTTGGATGTAGAGGATTTGGGTGTTGATGGATAAAGTCCCCATGAATCTGGCATGAGTGGCATTGCTTCGCATATTCGAGGCAGTCCTGAATCATCATGGGCCAATAATAGCCCATCCGTTTAATCTTCAACTTCATTTTCGGGCCTGCTTGGTGAGAACCGCAGAGTCCGTCGTGAACTTCCTGAACGACTCTTTTCGCCTCTTCGGGTCCCAGACATCCCAACCACAGAGAATCAAATGACCTCTTGTACAAAGTATCATTGACGAAGGCGAAAGATAGAGCTCGTTTCATAAGCTGATGTCTTGAGGACGCGTCTTCAGGAGTTCGACGGGATTTGAAGTAGTCTATAAAGACTTCTCTCCAATCCTCAGCCTTTTCCTGGTCTTTTATTTGCATAGCCATTTGCTCAGCTGCTCCCTTTCCTTCGGATGACTCCGGCGATATTTCTGCTGGGGCAAGCACCCGACGGCTTTGTACCACGATTCTTACGTCATCGAGGTTCTCATCGGCCAGTTCTTTAGCGAGCTTAGCTAGTGCATCCGCTTTGCTATTTTCTGTGCGCGGTATGTTTTCCAGCATATAGGAGGGAATTTGAGTCAGCAGTTGCTGTACTCTCTCGCTATATTTCACCAGTTCGGGTTTGCACGTTTGGTAGTCGCCATTTACTTGACTGACGACCAGTTGAGAATCTCCATATATGAGGAGGTTTTCAATTCTCATGTCGATGGCGATCTCGAGGCCTGCTAGCAAAGCTTCGTATTCGGCTTCATTGTTCGTCCTCGGCTCTGTTAAGGAGAAAGCAAAGCGCATTATCCCTCCTTGTGGAGTTACGAAGATGAGGCCTACCCCCGATTTGATTATAGGGGTGCTTTGTTTGCGCTTCTTCATGGAAGATGCTCCATCAAAATAAAGTTCTCATCGGGTATCACTACCGTCGATCGCATCAAACGCGTGTTCGTCTGGTAGCTCGCAATTCAAAGGGGAATCGGCCGGTATCGGATGCTCAGCGAGGAATTCGGCGATGGCCTGGCCTTTCACTGCCTTAAGAGGCTG
This sequence comes from Agapanthus africanus, assembly GCA_030015575.1. NCBI lineage: Eukaryota > Viridiplantae > Streptophyta > Magnoliopsida > Asparagales > Amaryllidaceae > Agapanthus > Agapanthus africanus. Next base: position 83,941,944 of record JASDDO010000026.1, on the reverse strand, counting down.
ATAGGTTATCGAAAACTCCATTAAGAGCAAGGCCCATTTATCGAGTCTCCCTGTCAATATGGCTTTCGACATTAAATATTTAAGGGGGTCCACCTTCGAAATGAGACGGACTTCATGCGCCAACGCATAGTGCCTGAGCTTTGTTATCGCGAAGATCAACGCCAGGCAGTATTTTTCGATGGGGGAGTAGTTGCTTTCTGCCCCCAGGAGAACTCGACTTAAGTAATAAAGAGCTCTTTCTTTCCTTTGGTCGTTCTCTTGTGCCCATAATGCGCCTAAGGAACCTTCGAGGGCAGTTGTATAAAGAATGAGAGGCTTTCCCTTGACCGGAGCGGCCAACACTGGCGGATTTTGCAGGTATTGTTTGATTTCGTCCAGTGCGCTCTGGCATTTGTGATCCCAAACGAAAGGGGATCCCTTCTTCATCAGATGACTGTAAGGGCGGCACTTGCCTGAAAGGTTGGCTATAAATCGCTGGATGTACGCGAGCTTCCCTTGGAGAGACTGCAATTGCTTGAGAGTCCTTGGCGGAGGTATTTCCATGATCGCCTTGATCTTTGACGGATCTATCTCGATCCCTCGGTGTCGGACGATGAATCCTAGGAATTTGCCCGAGGAAACTCCGAACTCGCATTTGAGAGGGTTCATCTTCAAGTTATATTGCCGAAGACGTTGAAACATGATCTTCAGATGCTCGAGATGTTCCTCGTACGATTTGCTTTTCACCACGAGGTCGTCAATATAGCATTCGACGATTTCATGTATAAGGTCATCGAAGATCTTCGTCATGGCCCTCTGATAGGTGGCACCGGCGTTCTTTAGACCGAAGGGCATCACTTTGTAGCAAAATATACCCAGCGGGGTCCGGAAAGCGGTGTGCTTCTGATCTTCAGGGTGCATCTTTATCTGATTATATCCTGATGAGCCGTCCATGAAAGAGAAAATCCCGTGAGTGGACGTGTTATCAATCATCAGCTCGGTGACCGGTACTGGGAAATCATCCTTCGGGCAGGCTTTATTGAGATCCCGAAAGTCTACACATATGCGCACCGTCCCATTTTTCTTCATCACCGGGACGATGTTGGCGATCCAATCAGGGTATTGAACTTCTTGGATGAAGCCGGAGTCGATCAGCTTGTTAACCTCGGCGTTAATGGTCATCTCAAGCTCGAGCCGCATTCTTCTCGGTGCTTGTTTGATTGGTTTGACGTCCAGGGATATCGCCAATTTATGCACAACAATTTCTGGATCTAGTCCTGGCATTTCGGAATAGTTCCATGCGAAGCAATTTTTATACTGCATAAGCACGTCTTTTAATGAAGCCACCCTTCCTTTAGAAAACAGCTCACTAACGAATGTCGGTCGCGGGTCGTTCGCCGTCCCCAACTCAATTTTCTTGAGGTTATCTGCCGTGGTGTGTATCCCATCTTCCAGCTCTTTTGGCGCTGGTGGGAATTCTGAGATCACCTCGTCATTGCTGTTTTCGAAGCACCAAGGAAGGTCATCCATATTCTCGGGCTCTTCTTTTGATATCGTTATCATATGACAAGCACGAGCTCGCTTCCAAGACCGATGTGGATCTGGTTCTGTTCTCGTGGCTTTGGGTTCATGCTTCTGTGGCGGCGTCACTCTCCAGCTGTCAGATAAAGCAAACTTGCCGAGCCGATACTGATCTTCGACCCAATTCTTGAAGGTGAAGCAATCTTCGAGAGGGTGCCCTATTACCCTGTGATAAGAGCAATAGTTCGGGTGTGAGACTTCGCCTGCTTGTTCGGGGTGTTTGGACTCCGGCAGTGTAAACATTTGGTGCTTTATAGCTAAGTCAAGTATCTTATTTGTCTTGTTTTGAGGAAAAGAGTATGCTCGACTCATCTTCTTCATAAGGGACAAATCCGAACCGCTCGATTCCCGACTGCGTGGATTCTTGGTCCCGCTTTGTCGTTGCTGAATGTCTTTTCCGCTTTTTAACTTGTTTCTGCCTCTGCGTCGGGCCTTTTTTACAACAGGTTGACAGGGAGCGGCATTTTCTTCTTTCACAGCCTGTTGAAGGAGACGTTGCGTTCTGGCTTTCTCGTAGATGACCATTTCGCGGTTGTGGTCGTCTCGAACTTTTTGACCAGCTTCCCTTATAAGCTTGTCCATTTGTTCTTCGAACGATGGACTGGGCATTTTTACGTCGGGGACTTTTTCTGGTTTAGGGTTAACATCTTCCCAATGAGCATCACCTTCTTCATCAAAGTTATGCACGACATGGCAGTCGCGTAGTAGCTCCCGTTTCTTGGACTGAACATATCTAAGCCCGATTGCTTCCATTCTCCCGCTAGGCAACTTGTGCTGAGTTCCGGGAACATTTCAGACCCTGTCATAGAATTTAGCTTTTCGAGCGGTCTGTTTGAAGGGTATCCCTTGGAGCTTCAATAGCCTTTTCAATCCTTCCGTGTAATATCTAGGCAGACGGATGGGTTGAAGCCTGTCAAGCGTAGGATTCGCACCATGCCAGATTTCTTTTTCCACTTTAGTTTCCCCAGAGCGGTAGAATAGAATCACATTTTCGCGTTCTCGCTTGGCAGGGACATAGAACGTCTGCAGCTCTTCTACACTGTAGGTATCAAGCGCGTCAAGTTCTTTATGATGTTTGGGCAGAACCATAGCAATTTGCAAACCTTGCTCTTCATCAGCGAAAGTTTATATTGAAGGCCGAGCAGAGAATATAGCGTGGACTTCATCTTCCGAATTGCTGCCAAAGATCAACATGGGAGCGGACGGTCCCGGCTTGTTATGTTCGGGTGGACCCGAATAAACCATCTCTTCCTCTTCCTCAGTATCACTCCCAAAGACAAGGATGGTGGTGATAGCTTTGTTCTCCGGCTTGTGACACCTCTCCGTGTCTTCGAAATCTGGCAAGAAGTATTTTGCATCTTCGTACTTACGGACCTCATTCACGGAGAATGGGTTCAACTCTTCTGTTACGGTATACTCGAGACCATCCTTAAAATATTTCATACACTGATGCTGTGTAGAAGGGATGATGTTGTACTCGTGTAACCAGGGTCGGCCGAGCAAAGCATTATAGCATGTCTTAGCGTCTATGACGTGGAATTTAATGTCCGTGACGAGTAGCCCAAAGCGTAACGTCAGTATCACAGATCCAAGAGTCTGTAATGATTGAGAGTCAAACCCGGAGATGGTGATCTTATCCCGAGCGAGGTGCTGGACGCTCATGCAGATTTCCTTCAACACTCGCACGTTGAGGGGATTGACGGAAGACCCATTGTCAACCAAGATTTTGCCTATCTTTATATGGTGGCAGTACCCTGAGACATAGAGGGGACGATTGTGTTCGCACGTCCCAAGGAGGAGGTCTTCATCACCGAAAGTGACATCAGCTGTGTGCACTTCTTTCAGCTCGTCCTTCATCTTTTCTTCGGCCAGGAAGGCTTGAAATTGCTCTGGTTCCTGTAGCTCCTTGATCAATGAATCTCTCGCTTCTTTGGATAGTAGAAGGGCGTCGAGAATGCTGAGTTGTGAGGGCAACTTCCTCAAGTGTGCCAGAACGTTGTAGCCCACCTTATTTTTCTTTGGCGGGTGATTGATCTAAATTCTTGTTTGTGTAATATCGAATCAAATAGTCCCCGGCAACGGCGCCATTTGATTGATCCTTAATTCGAGACTGTGTAAATCGAATAAAGCGAATAAGAGTTTCTTTGTGTCGGTAATTAGAAAATGAATATAGTTCACAATCAAAGAATTATTTGACCGCAATCAACTACGGTGTCGGATGTAGATTGTAAGTGAGTGCGGATCGTCCACAGGAATTGTGCGATTCGTTTTTATATTTGCTTTGTTTGAATCGAAAAGTTAATCGAAAAGAAAAGAAAACATGATTCAAGAATTTATCAATTGATTCAAGTGTCACGGGTTTAATCAAGAATCAAGAAACTGATAAACAATCAAGAATTGGGTTTCGATAATATTTCCAAACAAAATGTCAAGAATCTAAATGAGGCTCGTAGGAATCGATCGGATCTATAGACGTGATGTAACCTTAAGATTTCGTGTTCTTGTCCTTTGAAGGATTGATACTAGATCGATGATGATCGACGAGAGTTAGGGCTTTCTTGATGAAACTAGGGTTTCATCGTTTAACCCTTGTTCTTTCGTTGATTTCATTCACATTCTAGCCTCTAGCAATTTCAAGAAACGATCGTAACTCCCCAATTTCGAGCGATATCAATCAAGAAAACATCGCAACGAAATGGGTTGTCGGTTCTTGAATTTGCTAGGGTTTACAAAACTCGTAGGAATCAAGAATCGATTTAAGATATATTACATCATCATTCTATTGATCGTCTCGACTCCTCGACGAGCGGAGTATTACTCAAACATCACAACAAGAATTATAACTAGAAATTGACTCATGATGCAAGAATTTAAAGAAAACAAGATAAAAGAATTTCACCTTTTATTTATATCAACAATTTGATTACAGTCGCTCAAGAACTACAAGAGGAAGAATTAAATTGTCGACTTGGCTTCGCTCGGCTCCGTGAGTCGCGAATCGGCTTGGACCACTTGCTCCGTTGAAGACCGGCTCGGCTCCTAAAAGGTTGCAAGGCTTCTTGCTTGAATTGGTACTCGGGATCTTGGCTTTTGAATGGAATTAGGGTTAGGGTTTCACACAAATCCTCTCACTAGATTTGTGGAAGAAGAAGATGAAGAGAGAGAGAATGGCTCTAAATTGGCTAAAAAATGATTAGATTCCAAGATGAATCAAGATGATTTACAAGTGAGCCTAGGGTCTTATTTATAGAGCACCCAAACCCTAAGCCTTTGAGTTCCCTCCAAAAGTTTGTTGAAAGACTTCTAGAAAGAGTTTGTTAGGCTTAGCTTAGGGTTTAAGCTAAGGTTTAGGTAGAAGTTTCTAGAATACAAGGCTTTGTTTAGTGTAGGAACAAGGGTTTTATGATCTGGCAGAAGTCTCTGGAGTCTTCTGGAAATTGGAGTGTTATTCTGAACTGTAGGAGCTGAGCTAGGAGTTATGCACCAAAAATGAGGAGCTAATTCCTTGGTCCCACCGCGGATCCGCGGCGCAAGCAGACTCCTGCCGCGGATCCGCGGCTCTTCATGGGGCTTGGGCCTTGATCTTTTTGGTGTAGTCTTGGGCTGCCATTTGGGGTTTTATCTGATATGTTGATTTTTATTTTCCCTTTTGGATTGATACCAGATCTGAAATCATTGAGTTGGCGTAACGTTTTTAGCTGTACCCTGTAAATTTTGGCCTTTCTGCTGGATTTTCCTGCACAGATCTCAAAACAAGTGTTGCGCAAATGTAGGGATGATGCGATGCCATGAAATGTAGTCAATTTCTATTATAGTGTCGGTTTTAGAGTCTAATACATGTAATCTGATATTTTGCGACAGTTTTGCTAATATGTAAAATATGAATGCCGAACACTTCTATATGAATGCAAATGATGAGGAAATTGCCGGCTAAAATATACAATATTTTCGACTAATCAACGGGTCCTTGGCGGTTAGCTCTCCCATGACTTGGTCATCTAGGGCGATATCCTCAGAGACCTTTTCTTTTCCCTTATCTTTTTTATTTGAGGGTCCAAGATTCTTTTCGGGTAGCGTACGATTACGCAGACGGATATTTTCGCAGGCCTTCGGCTTTTCCTCTTTTCCCGAGTTGGACTCTTTAAAGAGAGGGCTAAGAGCCATTTCCTTGTCAGAGTCGCTCCCGAATGTGAGAATTTGCGCTTCCCTGGCGTTAACCATGCGACAATCGCTGGTAGTTCTTATAAGCTCCTCGGTCGTACTTTTCCGCTCCCGACGAGTTTTGCGCTTCTCCCGCTTAAAATGTTGCCGGTGAACAACATACCCCTGCCACCATCTATTGAAAGCTTTGCACTCTTCGGTGGGGTGCGAAACCTTCCGATGATACAAGCAATAGGAAGGGTGCATTTCTGCTATGCCAACAATGTTTCCTTCAGAGGGTGGTAGCTTCATCCCCATTGATATGGCTTTAGCCAACCTTTTCCTCGTCTTGAATTTGTTTTTATCTGCAACGGATGTCTTTTAATTTGACGGGGGTGTCTCGACTCTTTCGTCTAGTCGCCGGCGCTTAGCCCTTTCAAATATGACCGTCCCGCGTTCCCGATCAGCTTTACTTTTCTAAAGAGCTTCGTTGAGGAATGCATCAATTGTTTCATCTAATGGCCCCAGAAGTTCCGGTTTAGGATCTGCCCCCAGCTTCTCAATGCAAGGAGTTTTCTCATCGTCTGTAAATGAGTGGGAGATCATATGACAACTCGCCACGTAACCCTCAGATTCATCCGACGAGATTTCTCCATCATCTTCCTCCTGAAAGACGTGGCTGAGGAACTCTTGGAGCGTGATGGGAGTCCGTGCCTTCTGATTATACTCCTCTAGCGCGTCAATCTGTTTCTGTAAGTCCGTGCGCTTGTCGCCGGGCTTCACGGGCTTTTTGGATCTTTTCTTCTTCTTCTTCTTTGAAGACTTCGACGGCTGGGTACAAGTGCTTGGGCCATCACCATCGATCTTTGGAGTTGGGCGCGACTTCAGCATCCCTTCGATGATCTGGGGTTCTAGCAGGTTCTTCCACCTGATCGCCGGGCATGTATTGAGATCATTCAGCATCCTTTTGGTTTTGGCTGATAGCACAACCTCCCACGGAGCTTCTTCAACAAGGGAGCACGTTGCCCCCGGCATATTCACCTTTTTAGGGGTATGAGGTTACAGCGGGTTCACCTTCCATTTTTCGGACAACGCGAACTTGCCTTGTTGGTATTGGTCTTCAATCCAGTTTTTGAAGACGTAGCAATCTTTGATCGGATGACCCAATACTCGATGATAGGGGCAGTAATTGGGATTATTGACGTCGCTCGGCTGCAACGGACGTTTTGAATCCGGCAGATTGATGAGTCCATTGCGCACTGCCAGCTCGAACAGTCTTCTCGTTTTATCTTGAGGGAACGAGTAAGGACGTCCTAGCCTCTCCTCGAGGGATATGCGTGGACGCATGTTGTTTTGACGGACAACCGGCTTCAAGTTGCTCGGCTGTTGTTGAGCATTGGCGACGACGATCGCTTTCCCTTTCCCCTTCTCATTTCGAGAGTCTGGTTTTGGAAGAGACGGTCTATGGCCCATCTGGTCCATCTGGGCTAGCTTGTCGATCAAAGCCTGGAACGTGGTCGGTTTAAAGAACATCATGAACTGTGAAATAGTTGCATGAGGGTATAGGGTGCCCACCGCTGGCGCTTCTTCAATGCGTTGTTCGCATTTTGACCACAAGTTTCGCCATCGGATTGCATATTGAATCCAAGTTTCTCCCGGCTTTACTCTTTCATTGATCAAAGCTGTTATTGGAGTATGCTTGCTGGCGCTCGCGAAACGCTGGGTAAACAACAACTCCATTTCAGCGAAAGTTTTGACGGAGTCGTTCGGAAGCTCGGAGTACCATTCAAAGGCCGTCTCCGACAAGCTGCTGACGAATTGGCGAAGCAAGAGCTTATCATCGCTGCCAGTGTTGCCACAAAGAGCCCTGAACTGGGCGACATGCTGGTGGGGATTGCCTGTCTCCTTGTAGACATGAAATTTTGTGATCGTATAGCCCGTCGGGTATTTGATCTGATCATACCAGCTCGGATATGGTCGCCCCGTTTTAACGACTTGACCGGCCGCTTCATTCGCCTGGTGAACTCGTATCTGCTAAGCTATATATTCATCCAGGGCAGTTTTGGAAATTGTCTCCTCCTTGGCTGTTGAAAGAGCCGGCGGTGGATTTGACGTTTCTTCTCTGTTATCTTCAAGGACAATTGGAGGATCTTCAGCAGGAGGATCCTGCTGGATCATCATACCCACCATGTCCTGGAACAGAAGGGCCATTCGTTTTATATTGGCTGCTAGTTCCGCAGCCTCTTTGTCCTTCTTTTCCAGTATTCTCTGAAGGAATTCGGCATCGGTTTCTTGCTCTTGGCGTTGATCCGAGGATGCTTCTGGGCTTTCTTTTGGCCCGGTGAGCGCGGCCATCGCAGTCATCATTTCTTGGAGCTTCTGCTGCTGCTCTTGAGCTTTAGTCACCGATCGCGTAAGCGGTCTATGACCTATGGATATACGGCTGTCCTCTTTCCCGGACACCATGTAGACGGTGTGTACCACCATGCCCCAGACTTAGGGCGTTTGGGTTCACTGCCTTTGACATTTGCCGCAGGCGTGGGGATTTTCTCTGGACTTCTTCTCTTGTGGGCCATCGAAGTTGAGGGGGCCGTTGCTGTGGGCACCCAGGTGGCCGTCGTCTTCCGTTGCTTAACAGGGCGGTTGTCTTCCTGTCGGGCTTTCGACTTCTTATGCTGATGGGAGAAGTTCGGATCAATCACCGATTCTCGGACTCGTCGCCAAGTCTTGTAGACTTTGGAAGACATCCGTTGAGGAGACTGCTCCGGCTCTGTTTCTACGACGGTCTCTACCGATGGAGGAGACTTTTTGAGCACAGCAGTTGGCGAATTCCTGCGTACCCTGTTCAGTAGCTCAAAGTTGTTCCCGGTTGGAACAGCAGCATCAATTTCCACCGTTAGAGCTGGCGGAGTTAGCCCAGAGGGGGAGTTGCCCCCAGCCTTCCTTATCCGGCGCCAGTGGAGACGTCGGGCGTAACGGGTTGTTAGGATTGGTTCAGCGACGGCTTTATCTTGCCCCCTGTTCAGGTGAGGGGCTGTTGCCAGTGTCAGCCTCTTGAAGACTGACGTCCGTTGAGAAGCCGTGTCCAACCGGTCAAACACAGATTTCTGAGCGTGAGCGGGAACAGTCAGTCTCGCAAAGACCGACCTTCTGGGAGGAGAAGCCGCCTTGACGACTTCAGGAGCAGCTATCTTCTTTGGGATGGCCACTTCAGGTATTATGGGCTTCTTGGTAGGCCCTTTGGAGCCCGAGTTCAGCCTGGTGAAGACTGAGGAATTGGACGACCCGTTGAGAAGGGCCATGGGAGTAGCAAGTCGATCGAAGACCGACTTCTTTGAAGCTTCCGATACGGGTACAGGGATGGTGAAGCTCACTGGCGGGAGCATGGTCCCGAAAAACAGACCGGTAGTAGCTTGGGTAATTTGTTCCACCGGCATCGTGAATAGTGATGCCGCCTGCGGTCCATAGGCTACACCTCCAGGTGAGGCGGAGCGTCGGTTGCACTTGCAGTTGGAGCAGTTCGAGCAGTTGAACGCCATTGCTGTTTGATTTATGCGCCAAGCAAGAGACCAAATCTTAGTAACTTGAAACCCGAAGGCAACCATTAACAAACCGCGATTCGTTTGCGAATACGACGCACGAAGTGCGGAGTGGAAAGAGGAAAAGGTCCCACCGGGCGTGCCAGAATCTGTTCCCCTCCGAATGGCGGCGCGACGCAGAGACGTCTTGCCTGAGATTTGGGGCAGATTCTATTTGGTTTTATCCGTCCACCTCTCCGAAGATGCCAAGCTGATTTATGGCACCGTGTATCGGAGGTTCAGACGGATGCGGCCGATGTAGCAGACTTCATCAGATTCCCCCTCGCTTGAGGGGTTTTTGATTGTGGGGACGCTCTTCCCTGCAGGCGCAAGCCCCTGTAGTTAATTACGCTACCGCATCGCGGTAACAACTTTCTCCTTCTCCAGATGTTCACTTCGTGTCGTGGATGTTTGTTTGTTTGTGGTTGCCCGTGGATTGCATACGGAGACTAATTTATGTCGTCGCCCGTAGGACGTGGATTAGTCCAAATTCGTATTTTCTTAGATTTGAGTTTGGGGTTTTGGTTTAAGGATACGTTAGCCATATTTGAGGCTAAGATCAACTCAAACGTTTGTTAAGGATACGTTAGTCTAATTTGAGACTAAGATCAACTTAACGGGATCATTTAGATCCGACAAAAGAGAATTTGGGGGCTCTATTGTTCCAGTTTAGGGACATAGTGGTCCATCGCCAGTTTAGGGACATGGTGGTCCATTTCCAGTTTAGGGACATGGTGGTCAATTTCCAGTTTAGGGACATAATGGTCCAGCATTCCCATTTTGGGGATGAATATTGGTTTAAGGACGCATTAGTCCATGAGTTTAAAGACCCCACAGTCCGTATTACCAGTTTAGGGACATGGTGGTCCAACATTCCCATTTTGGGGATGAATATTGGTTTAAGGACGCATTAGTCCATGAGTTTAAGGACCCCACAGTCCGTATTGCCAGTTTAGGGACATGGTGGTCCAACATTCCCATTTTGAGGACGAATATTGGTTTAAGGACGCATTAGTCCATGAGTTTAATGACCCCACAGTCCGTATTGCCAGTTTAGGGACATGGTGGTCCAACATTCCCATTTTGGGGACGAATATTGGTTTAAGGACGCATTAGTCCATGAGTTTAAGGACCCCACAGTCCGTAGCAATGTGTGGTTGTCGGGACCCGTCACCTCTCTGACGACGTTGAAGGATTACAACGACAAATATCAGAGGAGTTCAGAGATGTACCCTTGAACCGGGTATAAATTGATTTGAGAGAGCAGTTGTGCTCAGTTCAATTTAATTTGAGACTTACGGCCAGAATTGGGTTAAGTCCAGTTGAGAATATTCAACATTTTATTTGTGTTTGGCATGTCGGGCCTTTATTTGGGCTCTGCCATAGCATTTATATTTGGCCTGCATGGCATTTTTATTTGGGCTCTGCCCCTTTTTTTATTAATGCATGGCATTTTATTAGGCCTGTTAGGCCTTTTTAATTGGGCTCTACCCTTATTTGATATTGCAGAGCATTTATTTTTCTGACAGTGTGTCACGTGGCCTGTCAGGCGCTCTGGGCCAATTACATAGCACAAGGCGCAAATTCAAGTGGAGGTGACACGTGTCACGTGCTGGTGAGCGCAAGCGCAATGCACTGCGCCAGTGAGCTGCGCTATTGCGCTGCTGACACGTGGCGCGCTCTGGGGACTTGCGCCAAACCAAGAGAGCAGTGCTCTGTTTTTAGAAGCGCAAGGCGCAGTTGTTCTGTGATTGACACGTGGCGCTCTCTGTTGGCTTGCGCCAATCCAAGGAGCGCAACAGTGCAAATTTCAAAAGTGCAAGACACTGTTTAATATCTTGATCAGATTTAGATCAAAGAAAACAAGTTTTTCTTGTTCCAGAGAGGTTCTACCTCAAATTTCAAGAACCAGTGGTTCATCAAAAGGCAATGTCTTTATATAGATCGAAAGATCTAATAAAGAAGTAAAATTACTTCTTTTTTATTATTATTTTTTTTATTAAAGATCTTGATCTTGTTCTTGGATCTTTGATCTTTTTTAGAAGAAATTCTTCTTTTTTCTAAAGGTTTTACCTTTTTCTTTTCTTCGAGTTCTTCTCAAAGTTTTAGAGGAGTTCTGTATCTCTATCTCTGTATATCTTTTAGACTTGGAGTCTAGGGGCCTTTATATAGTGTCAATTGATTTGTTAAATCAGTTAAAGAGATCTTTCTCTGAGTGATTTAGGGATGTTTCCCCACCGTTGGATCTTTGATCCTAGGGCTTCTGTTTTACAGAATGTAATCTTCTTGTTTTAAACAAGATTGGAAAGATCTTTCCAAAATTTTATTATTTAAATTCTGGCACAGTTGGCGCAAGCGCACCTGCGCTTGACACGTGTCGCGCAGCGCAGCGCGACTGCGCTGACACGTGTCGCGCAGCGCAGAGCGCTAATCATCTGAAGCGTTGCTTCCTTTATTTTTATTTTAAAACGGAGCCTTGCTCTGATTGGGTGCGCTGTCTTGGGCGTAGCGCTGGCGTGTCAGCTTTTGACACGTGGCGCGCCGCGCGCAGCGCAAGTAATCTGAAGTGTTGCTTCAATTTTTGAATTTTTGAAATTCAAACAGAGCTTTGCTCTGATTGGGGGAAACATCTGCAGGTTGCCATGGTTCCGCCTAAACATCATAAAGAACTGGACGCGCTTGATACCTACAGTGTGGAAGAGCTGCAGACGTTCTATGTCCCTCCCAGGCTAGAAGGCGATCCTGTTCTACCGCTCCGGGGAAACTAAAGTGGAGAAAGAAATCTGGAACGACGCAGATCCTACACTTGACAGGCTCCAGCCCATCCGTCTGCCTAGATATTACACAGAAGGCTTGAAAAGGCTATTGAAGCGCCAAGGGATACCCTTCAAACAGACCACTCGAAAAGCTAAGTTCTATGACAGGATCTGGAACGTTCCCGGAACTCAGTGCAAGTTGCCCAATGGGAGAATGGAAGCAATCGGGCTTGGATACGTTCGATCCAAGAAACGGGAACTACTCCGTGATTGCTATGTCGTACATGACTTTGATGAAGAAGGAGATGCACAATGGGAGAGTGCTAATCCTGAACTAGAAAAAGTCTCCGACGTAAAAATGCCCAGTCCGTCCTTCGAAGAACAAATGGACAAGCTTATAAGGGAAGCTGGTCAAAAAGTTCGAGACGCCCATAACCGCGAAATGACCATCTATGAGAAAGCTAGGATGCAATGCCTCTCCAACAGGCCGCGAAAGATGAAAATGCCGCTCCCTGTCAACCTGTTGTAAAAAAGACCCGACGCAGAGGCAGAAACAAGTCAAAAAGTGAAAAAGGCATTCAACAACGATAAAGCGGGAACAAGAAGCCACGCAGTCGGGAATCGAGCGGTCCGGATTTGTCCCTTATGAAGAAGATGAGTCGAGCATACTCTTTTCCTCAAGACAAGACAAAGAAGATACTTGACCTAGCTATAAAACACCAAATGATTACGCTGCCGGAGTCTAAACACCCCCGAGCAAGCAGGCGAGGTCTCTCACCCAGATTATTGCTCTTATCACCGAGCAATAGGACATCCTCTCGAAGATTGCTTCACCTTCAAGAACTGGATCGAAGATCAGTATCAGCTCGGCAAGTTCGCTCTATCTGACAGTTGGAGGATAACTCCACCGCAGAAGCATGAACCCAAAGCTACGAGAATAGACCCAGATCCACACCGGTCTTGGAAGCGAGCTCGTACTTGTCATATGATAACGATATCAAAAGAAGAACCCGAGAATAAGGATGACCTTCCCTGGTGCTTCGAAAACAGCGATGACGAGGTCATCTCAGAATTCCCACCAGCGCCGAAAGAGCTGGAAGATGGAATACACACCACTGCAGATAACCTCAAGAAAATTGAGTTGGGGACGGCGAACGACCCGCGACCGACATTCATCAGCGAGCTGCTATCTGAAGAAAGGGTGGCTGCGTTAAAAGACGTGCTTATGCAGCATAGAGATTGCTTCGCATGGAACTATTCCGAAATACCAGGATTAGATCCAGAGATCGCGGTCCACAAGCTAACGATATCCCCGGACGTTAAGCCAATCAAACAAGTACCGAGAAGAATGCGGCTCGAGCTTGAGATGAGCATCAACGTCGAGGTCAAGAAGTTGATTGACTCCGGCTTCATTCAGGAAGTTCAGTATCCCGATTGGATCGCCAACATCGTCCCAGTAATGAAGAAGAATGGGACAGTGCGCATATGTGTGGACTTCCGAGATCTTAATAAAGCCTGCCTAAAGGACGATTTCCCAGTGCCGGTCACCGAGCTGATGATAGATAACACGTCCACTCATGAAGTCTTCTCCTTCATGGACGGATCGTCAGGATACAATCAAATAAAGATGCATCCCGAAGACCAGAAACATACCGCTTTCCGGACCCCTTTGGGTATATTCTGCTATAAGGTAATGCCTTTCGGTCTAAAGAACGCCGGTGCCACCTATCAGAGAGCCATGACAAAGATCTTCGATGGCCTTATACATGAAATCGTTGAATGCTATATCGACGACCTCGTGGTGAAGAGCAAATCATACGAGGAACATCTCGAGCATCTGAAGATCGTATTTCAACGCCTTCGGCAATATAACTTGAAGATAAACCCACTCAAATGCGCGTTCGGGGTGTCCTCGGGTAAATTCCTAGGATTCATCGTCCGGCACCGAGGTATCGAAATAGACCCGCCAAAAATCAAGGCGATCATAGAGATGCCCCCACCAAGGACTCTCAAGCAATTGCGATCTCTCCAAGGGAAGCTCGCGTACATCCGGCGATTTATAGCCAATCTTTCAGGCAAGTGTCGTCCTTATAGTCATCTGATGAAGAAGGGAACCCCGTTCGTCTGGGATCACAAATGCCAAGATGCGCTGGATGAAATCAAGCAATACCTACAGAACCCGCCAGTGCTGGCCGCTCCGGTCAAGGGAAAGCCTCTTATTCTTTATACAACCGCACTCGAAGGTTCCTTAGGTGCATTATGGCACAAGAGAATGACCAAGGGAAAGAAAGAGCTCTCTATTACTTAAGTCGAGTTGTCCTGGGGGCAGAAAGCAACTATTCCCCCATCGAAAAACACTGTCTGGCATTGATCTTCGCGATAACAAAACTCAGGCACTATGCATTGGCACATGAAGTCCGTCTCATATCGAAGGTGGACCCTCTCAAATATTTGATGTCAAAGGCTATACTGACAGGTCGGCTCGCTAAATGGGCCCTGCTCTTGATGGAGTTCTCAATAACTTATCAACCTCTTAAGGCAGTGAAAGACCAGGCCATCGCCGACTTCCTCGCTGAGCATCCGATACCTGCCGATTCTCCTCTGAATTGCGAGCTGCCAGACGAACATGCGTTTGATGCGATCGACGGTAGTGATACCCGATGGAAACTCTATTTTGATGGAGCGTCTTCCATGAAGAAGTGCAAACAAAGCACCCCTATAATCAAATCGGGGGTAGGCCTCATCTTCGTAACTCCACAAAGAGGGATAATGTGCTTTTCTTTCTCCTTAACAGAGCCGAGGACGAACAATGAAGCCGAATACGAAGCTTTGATAGCAGGCCTCGAGATCGCCATCGACATGGGAATTGAAAACCTCCTCATATATGGAGATTCTCAACTGGTCGTCAGTCAAGTAAATGGCGACTACCAAACGTGCAAACCCGAACTGGTAAAGTATGGCGAGAGAGTACAGCAATTGCTGACTCAAATCCCCTCCTACATGCTGGAAAGCATACCGCGTGCAGAAAATAGCAAGGCGGACGCGTTAGCCAAGCTCGCTAAAGAACTGGCCGATGAAAACCTCGATGACGTAAGAATCGTGGTACAAAGCCGTCGGGTGCTTGCCCCAGCAAAAATATCTCCGGAATCATCCGAAGAAAAGGGAGCGACTGAGCAAATGGCTATGCAAATAAAAGACCAGGTGAAGGCTGAGGATTGGAAAGAAGCCTTATAGACTACTTCAAATCCCGTCGAACACCTGAAGATGCGTCCTCAAGACATCAGCTTATGAAACGAGCTCTGTCTTTCGCCTTCGTCGATGATACTCTGTACAAGAGGTCGTTTGATTCTCTGTGGTTGAGATGTCTGGGACCTGAAGAGGCGAAAAGAGTCATTCAGGAAGTTCACGACGGACTCTGCGGTTCTCACCAAGCCGGGCCGAAGATGAAGTTGAAGATTAAACGGATGGGCTACTACTGGCCCACGATGATTCAGGACTGCCTTGAATATGCGAAGCAAAGCCACTCGTGCCAGATCCATTGAGACTTTATCCATCAGCATCCAAATCCGTTACACCCGACAGTGGCTAGCTGGCCGTTTGAAATGTGGGGGACTGACATAATCGGCCCCATCGAACCGGCATCGTCCAGAGGACATCGTTTCATTCTGGCGACAACCGATTACTTCTCCAAATGGGCAGAAGCAATATCGCTGAGGGAAGTGAATACGGAGAATATCCTCCATTTCTTCAAGACGCACGTCATTTATCGGTTTGGAACTCCGCGACGGATCATCTACAATAACGGGCCAGCCTACAGAAGCCACAAGATCAGCCGCTTCGCACAACAACACAACATAGACCGGAGATATTCCTCAGTTTATAATCCCCGAGCTAACGGTCTAGCTGAGGCTTTCAACAAGACCTTGACGAAGATCGTGAAGAAGACGGTGTCCCGAAATAAGAAAGACCGGCATGAGAGACTGCAAGAAGCTCTCTGGGCGTATCGAACTACGTTCAAGACAGCCACGAACACAACGCCGTATGCATTGGTATTCGGTACAGAAGCAGTACTCCCCCTCGAGATAGAGTTACCTTCTCTGCGAGTGGCAATCCATTATGAGCTGACGGATGAAGAAAATGCTCACCTTCGGCTTAAGGAGCTTGATGCCCTTGATGAAATCCGGCACCTGGCGCAACAAAATCTGGAAGCTTATAAAGCAAAGATGACGCGCTCATATGAAAGATTGACCAGGCCGAGCACATTCCGCCAAGGCGAACTCGTGTTAGTGGTCAAAAGACCTATGATCCCCAATCGTGCCAAGCGGGGAAAATTCAAGCCAAACTATGAAGGCCCGTATATCATAAACAAGGTCTACCAGCGTGGAGCCTATCTACTCATGGACATGCATGGCGAAAGACCCTTCAGGCCGATAAATGGTCGCTTCCTGAAGAAATACTACGCCTAACGAGTTGCGGCCTAGGTCAATAATAGATGACGACGACTATGTCCGCTCCCTATCTTCCTAAGCCCAAAACTCTATAAGTAGTAGCTGGTTAACGGACCGAAACGTCCTTAAACTAACAACGGACCACTATGTCCTAAAACTAGCTGTTGACCGGGATGTCAAGAAGCTGCGGCGGATCGCAGCATCCCGAAGCTGATATAAAAAATAATAAATAAAATAAAAATAAAAATACAAACGGTATGTCCATAAGCAAAATGGGCACGGATGAAAACCCGAAAGGGCTCCGTGAGTAAAAACAGCAGGGCTACCGGCGAGTGTTGTGAAAACCTGAAAGGGCGCAACCTCGTTAAATAAAAAAAAAGAGAGAAAAGAATAAAAAAAAGAGAAGAAAGAAAACAGTATGTCCATAAGCAAAATGGACACGGATGAAAACCCGAAAGGGCTCTGTGAGTAAAAACAGCAGGGCTACCGGCGAGTGTTTGTGAAAACCCGAAAGGGCGCAACCTCGTTAAAGGACACTTACAGGGTCCTCTCGACCTTGTGAGGAGAAACCACCTGCGTGAGATCCTTATGACTCACAAGGGAGCAACACACTTAGGAATCCTCACGATTCCTAAGGAGAAATTACACTTGCGAGATCCTCACGACTCGTAAGGAGATTCCTCTTATGAGACCCTCACGGCTCATAAGATTTGAAAGTCTTAAGTTACAGAGACCTGAACCTGTTCTTAAGCAACCCTCACAACCTTCGATACTGCCCTACAAGCGGCTCAATACTGACCCTTGTATACAATCCACAGGCGCGAATAAACATTTCCCTAACCAAGTCTCATCCATGACTAGGGATATGTTCGCACGGTGAACAACCCTTGTAAGTCCTCTCGACTTATAAGGAGAAAACACTCTTATAAGATCCTTACGACTTATAAGAGAACATACACTTAGGAATCCCTACGATTCCTAAAGGAGAAAACACACCTACGAGATCCTCACGACTCGCAGGGAGAAATACCTTTGTGAGACCCTTACGGCTCATGAAGTCAAAAGCCTTAGTCGACAGGATCCTAACCCTGTTTACTAAGCCACCTTTGTTCAACATCGACAGAGGCAAATGATAATTCGCTCCTGGCAATATCCCAGTTGTAGCGGTGCTGATGCCGAAATCGGTGTCTAATCCCAAGCTTGCGGCGAAAAGCCAGCAAGCCACACATGCATACGAAATAGCCAAAATGATGAGACAACTTGCAACAAAATCAGCAAGTAAAAATATATGCATGCAAAATAGCCGAAATGATTGGGCAACTCGCAAAAAAAAGCAGCGAGTGAAAATAAAATAAATAGCCGAAATGATGGGGCACCGTGAAAAAATAGCCGAAATGATTGGGCAATCGTGACCTTCGCGATATAAAAAGCTGAAATGATAGAGCATCACGGGAAGAAATAAAATAAAAAAAATATATAAAAAATTTATGCCCTACAGACGATATCACAGTAATCCCTGTATACAATCCAGGGGCACAAACAAAGAAGGAAACACATCTTCCCTCCCCATGCTCCATCAAACAACGGAGCCAGGTCTTGATGGTAACTCATATAAAACCGGAAAGACCATCGGAGATCATCTCACACCAACATAGAGTGATCACCTTCTCGACGTTCGTCTCGATACAGCAGACGAGATGTCACCCCAGCGTTCTTTCTCCAGCAGGATTCAGACACGACAATCAAATAACGGAGCCACGGCAAAATCCCAGCTCCACCGCGACATTCGTCTCGATACAGCAGACGCAATGCCAGCAAACGAAGCGAAGGCCAAATTCCTGGCTTCAGGGTCTTGACGGCAACTCATATAAAACCTGAAAGACTATCGGAGATCATCCCATCCCAGCGAGTAGTTATGACTCATCGGGGCTCTCCAAAATGAGCCTAATCTCAAGTAAAAAGCAGCATGGCAAAACTCCTAACGCTTGCTCTTCCGACGGTCAAACTGCCTAGGAGGATTGCTTGAAGACGTCTTGTCCAGCCCCCGAAGGGATCAGAAACACTACAGTCGCAAGGCTACTCGAACGGCAAGATTGCCTATCGAGGGATACATCAGCCAATGCGACGGTACAACGGACAAAACCCTAGTACCACAGACCCTAACGGACCTCTGTCGTAAAGAGCAGAGGTTAACTGTGACGTTAGGATATTCTTGCGAGAACTGCTCGATTCGTCTCGACTCGTGAAGAAATTAGTGTCTTGCGAGAACTTCTCGATTCGTCTCGACTTGTGAGATAAAGCCTTAGGCAGCGGTGTCACGCCCCGCTTCCCAGAGTACGCTAGAATGGGCACGTGACATAGCCAACCATGCTACCTGTGGGTAGGAAGTATCCATCCACAGTCACATTACGGCTGTAGAGATATCAAGAACAAAAATAAAACTATCTAAACATGTCCATAATCCAAGATAAATCATGAGTCAAGAATAATAAAATGCGGAAGCGAAAGATCCAATACAAACAACTGGAATGTATGTCCCATAATGCGGGCTCACATCAGGAATAAAAATGCAGGAAAGAAAACTAACTACTGCCAACACTCACAGCTCAGCCTGTCGGCTGAAGTACTCCTGCTCGGACTGCGACAGCGGTACAGAATCTGGGCCATGCAAAACCCAGACGTTAGCGCGTCAAGTCATCAAATAATAACATAATAAACAGGCAATGCGAATATAAACATGAATAAAGCAAGGGTAACAATAATATGAATCAGGGCAGTACAGGGTAGTGTGCAGTGGGTAAACTAAACTGTGCTATCAGGTTCTCTGTTCTAAAGTCTTTGAAACCAAATTGATGAATCATCGATGTAACTCAATAGTATCCCGTACATACCCGGGACCACGGCCTCAATATTCTCGGGCTGAAACCGAGACATGCCGCTAAGCACCAAACAGGAATGTGGACACTCAATAGTATCCCGTACATACCCGGGACCACGGCCTCAATATTCTCGGGCTGAAACCGAGACATGCCGCTAGGCACCAAACAGGAATGTGTACTGATCAGAACAGGTAGTGAACTGTTGAGTTACAAGTCAGGTTTCACCTTTGATCTCCCCATACCCCCAAGTTATATGTGTATGTCAAGTCAGGTATCCCGTAATCAAGAAACTAATGCCAACACAGGATCAGGTAAACAGGTTTGTCTGGATAGACAACAGGAACGGTCCATGAGGACTACATGTCAGGTTTGTTGGCATTAGACACAAGATCAGGTAACGGGTCAGGTCATGGTACATCAGGTCTAGTCAAACAGTATACGGTACCATGTCGGGTCAATCAATATGTATGTATCAAGTCAGGTCAAGAAGTAAACAATACCATGGGTGTGCTCATACTCAGTTACATAATCAAGCATGGTTAACAACATGATCCAAGCAATGAATTAAGCAATAGGCAGATTCATTCAATTAGCAGTACAGTTATCAATTGTGTCACAGAGATGATTTCAACATTATAAGAATACAGTAAGACAATTATAGCCGTTTAATCATGTTAACAAGTATAAGACTTCATGGATGCAATGTTGTATGTGTATATAGGTTCCACGAATGAAATCACAGTTTAAGCGGGTTAAATGTATACGAGTGTCCGAATGAGGTAAAACGGTAGAAAAGGTGCCATAGGCTACATCATCAGTGAAAGTGTAATTAAAACATGTAATGTGATTATTAGGTTCCAAAACAGTAATTGCAACATGTAGGTTACAAGTTTGAAAGATAAAATGATATATATCAATCTTAAACACGAAAATGGGAAATTATAATACGAAAGTTAAATTGCAGGTTTTAGGGTGTCATCAAGTATATGTAAATATTGTTTAGCATGTAGCAAGGGGTACTTGCCTCGACGGGTCGCGAATCGGGAAAACGGAACGTAAAACGTCGGCGGGGAAAACTCGCGACGGGCGCACGGTTCACGGAATGAACCCAAACGATGAACAGTGAAGCCACACGGGTCGGGGTACCACGCTGGAACGTCGGGACACGTCGCCGGCACGGCCGGATTCCGGCGAGATCAAAAACAGCGAATCGATCAAGATTGCAACAAGAAAAGAAAAGAAAATAAAGAAGAAGGGAAGGAGGATGGAGAAGGGAATGCTCACGAGGATCTGTGGGACGGGTGGTGATGGTCGACCACGTCGACGGAGCTCCGGCGGTGGCCTACGACGACAGCGAAAGAAATCTGCCGATCAAGAAAAATATTAACAGAGAAGGAAAGAAGAAAGGAAGAGAGGAGGGGATGCTAGCTCACCGAGGGGTGTGCGCGAGGGCCGGGGACACGGGGACGGGGTCACCGGCGGTGACTCATGGTGGTGCAACGGTGTACAGGGGGTGCGTGGGCTTGGTCGGGGGTATGCAGGCTCGGAGGAAGGAGATGGGAGAGAAGGTGATGAGGGTCAGGAGATGACGAGGACGAGGAGGCGAGGAGGCCGGTGCTGGTGGTGTCGGCGTTGGGCTACGGCGGCGAGGGGGTGAGGCGGCGGTAGGGTAGCGCGATGGGTTAGGTTTACGTGAGGGAAAGAATATATAAGCGGGAGAGGGAGAGAGATATGGGGGAGAGAGAAAGACGGGGAAGAGAGAGGAGAGAGATAGAGAGACGGGAGAGAGAGAGAGAGTAATGAGGTGTGGGGCCCACGGGATAAGAAGGTTATGATTGGTTGAGAATGGAAAATTGTGAAAGATTAAGAAATATTAGGAATATTATACGGTTAAAAAAATATTAGATGGTTAAAAGAATTGAATATACGATGGTTTAAAAATATTAAAATTTGGGATTTTGGCGCAAAGTAAAACATTTTCAAATCGCGCCCGGGTCGGGTCCAAAAATTTGAAATTGAAATAATAAAATTTTAGGCGAGATCCAAAATTTAAAATGAAGTGTTTTGCAATCAAAAAGCATACCCCCAAAACGGACACACGTACGTGCGCGTAGCCGTCCAAACTCGCCCGTTTCACTGAACGGGACGAGAACACGACGCACGGACGCTACAACGGGGTTAGGGGTGTCAAGTAGGCCAAGATGAATATTTTTAATTTTATTTTAGATGCCAAAAATTGTTATATGCAGAATTGAATTAACGGGGTAAAATTATAATAAGTAACAATCAAGCAAGATAAATGAAATAAGTGCCGCACTACGTTCAAACGGTAACTGAAATTAGTAGCATTGGGCTCGGGTGTTACAAGCGGGGATTAAAAAACCTATTTCCTAAGCACTGGGACCCTGCAAGTCGGTCCAAAATGGACTCTTGCATACTATTCACGGACCACACTCTCCAAAGTCGAATCTCGACAAGGAGGGAAACAACCACTTACGAGTCCTCTCGACTTGTAAGAGGGAAAATTCTCTAGTGAGATCCTTACGACTCTCAAGAGAAAACACACTTAGGAGTTCTCACGACCCCTAAGGAGAAAATACACCTGCGAGATCCTCTCGACTCGTAGGGAGAAAAGTCTTTATGAGACCCTCACGTCTCATAAAGTTGAAAAACCTTAGATAACAGATCTGAACTTACTTCCTAAGCCATCACTACTCCCCAAAGTATTCAAGACAGAATGTGCTATATCACCTACAGGCTATGCTTACTTAAGGAATATGCCAATAACAAAGCAGAAAATAAGAGAGAAGAAAGCGCAGAGATGACACAAGACATTGCAAAAAAATGTGTGTATCTTTATTCATGAATTCAATTAAGTACAAGGAGAATCGTATAAAAGAATAAAGAATGGATACATATTATTCAAAGATTACAAGTGTATAATTGATACAAAGGCAGCTACTGAGAAGGAAGTTTCTTAAGTAGGCTCATCAATTGCTCTCGCACTCCCTTCAGCGCCTTCTCCTGATCGACTGCCGCGGCCAACTCTGCTTCCACCTGGGCCCGCTGCTGCAAGTAGGACGAAAGCTGTTCTTCAACGGCTCGCTGAGCTGCTTCGCGACCTTGGGCATCACGCTCAACGGCATCGAGCTTCTGCTTCAGTGTTAGCTCATCAGAAATACTTTGCAGAAGGCCCTCGAAGATAGCCTTCACCCGGGCAGCGTTCGCGTCAACCTCAGCACGCAGTCGAGCAGACTTGCTTGAGGTCTCTTGGAATTCCCTCCGCCTTAAAGCCGCTTCTTGTTCCAGATGGCGGAAGTAATAAGCGCTCTGCTCGATCTATGCCGGCCGTTGAGTACTCGTGGCCAAAACCTCAGGGGCAGGGCGCATAAGCTCCAGCCGATGCAGGCAGGCCTCGATCTCCCTGTAGTGGTTAACCCAAGACTCGACGACGCCTTCATTATGGAAATTTACAAGCGTCGCCAGCATCGGATTAACCTCGGCAGCAAAATCTGCGGCAGATGTAGGAGCGTCTGCGTCAAGCTCCTCAACACATCCGCTTAGCATACTCAGACTCATCGCAGCACCCTTTGAGGATGGACGTCTGGAGAATGGGCCTGCCGGCATCATGATGCGAGACTCGAAGGGGTCCGGAATCAGAACGACAGCTGAAAAACAAAGCACAATCAAATGACGGTTCAAGAAATATAGAAAGGTCATCAATGACGGAATCTACTATACCAACTGCAGCAGGTGGCAAAGCCGGGAGGACCGGTGGCGCGACTGATCTTACATCTCCTCCCTCGATCTGTAGTACTGCAATCAGGGCAAGGAAGAATCAGAAATAATTCCATTATTTGAAAAAAGAAAGGGCATTAATTGAAAACTATACTCACCAGCGCCACTGGAGGAAGCAAGTTCCGACGGAAAGGAGAAGTGTGGGTGCAGCACCTGGTACAGGTGATCAAAAAGCACTCCTGCAAAGACGCAATAGTATAACGTCAGTAAATAAATTATGCAGCCAAGATAAGACTGATGGGTCACAAATCCATACCTTCCAGCATTTGCGATGGTGCGAGAGAAGGCAGAGGGGTGGTCACCGTCAGGGGCGGTAACTAGCGGCTCTGTCTCGAACAGCGCGGCATCAACACCAGCCGCACCTGCGTTAAAAACAAGATAAACTTTATTAGGAAAGATTGCAGAATAAAAAAAGAAGAGCGGTGACCCAAGATTTACCTGAAAAGTCGCCGGCCAGAGCCCTAATGAGGGCGTTACTTGATGTAACGACGGCGTCTTCCTCCTCTATTGAGACGGTCTCACCTCCTGTTGCCTCATCGCCCGACTCTACAGGAGCCGTTGTCACGCTCGCGACGCCAGAAGACGACAAGGAACCGTAAGCAGGGAGAGCGATGATCGGAGCGGCGCCCGACCCTTGAGAAAGAGAGGCTGTCTCGTCCTCAGCGATCATGCCCGTTTCACCCGCTACCCCCTCGGGCTCAGCGGTCGCGACCGTTTCGTCCACCCCTGCCATAGGTTCATCGGTCGTAGCCGCTCCATCCGCTACTGCCTCAGGCTCAACCGTAGGAGCCGTCTCACCTGCCGCCCCCTCGGGCTCGGCATCGGCAACCTTCTCGGGCATAGTAGGCGTGACTGTCTCGTCAGCCACTAGCTCGGGCCCGGCAACTACGGCTGCACCGCCTACCGTCGCCTCGGTTTCGGCTGCTGCCTCATCCACTGTCCCCTCAGGCTCGACGGTCGCCTCCGCTCCACCAGTAGGACTCGGCCCTGTAGGACAAGATATATAAGAACCGATAGTTTTACAACTTTTACAACAAAGCCTAAAAAAAATACATTACCTGAGGTGGATTGACCGTTAGCTTCCCGAGCTGCACGCACCGCCCGTCTGTGAGCAGTAGACAGGACGATCGGGGGCTCCTCTGAAGGAGTAGCAGCAGGAGTAACAGCGCTTGAGCCCGCTCCCACGGCCAAAGCAGTGCTACGCTCCTTCGCTGCGCGCCTTAAGCGCTTCCTCTCCTCCCGGGCCGTCACGACGGACCTCTTGGAAGCTTCCTCTAGCAAGGCGGCATCGTCCGTGTTCAGAGTTGCCTCCAGAGCCTTCAAGACATCCATCATCGGCTTTTTAAGTAGAGACTCTCGCGGCAACACCAAAAAGGCCAGGATTTCGGCAGCTGGCCCGGGGATAATTCCTGCGCCGTCTTGCGAGGCAGGTCTTGTGGTCCCTGCAATAAGACAAAGAAAAGGTTAGATTGGCCATAAGAAAGGAGAATAAAGACTCAATAAGCCGAGACGTACCAACGCCCGATAGAGCGCGTTTCTTTTCCTCCTCCTTGAAGGTTTTGAGGGAAGCAGCGATGGCTTCTTCGGTAGAAATGCCTGTTTAAAAAGGAAAAGCGTTAGTCAAAGACAATGATAAAAGCACGATGAAATGACGAAGAATGCAACTAGTGATTACCTGATTGCGCGATTCTAGCCAACCACGCTTCGAGCCTTGCCGATCGCTCAGAAGCCGCGATGGCGGCTGCCAGATCGGTGTCTTCTGGCTCTACGAAGAAACCCCCGTTGCTTCCGTACTCACTTAGGCCTTTGGTAAGAGGGGCCTGAGGCTCTAAGCCAAGCACAGCATCAAGAGAAAGAACAGACTTCTTCTTCCTCTTCTGAGCCCGGACCCCGGTCGCACCCAAAATCAACTTGCGCTTCGTGGGCACCTTGGGACGGCGGGTCCCGATGTCCGAGCCCATGCCGGACTCCGGCGAAACCACATTCACCGTCTCCACCGGAGCACGGGGCGCTGGGGGCACGTCCACGGTATCACGAGGCAATCCACGCGGAGGGCTCAGCACGCTCGGTGGCTCGGCTCCAGCATCTCTCAGCGGAGGAACGACAGGGATCCTTGGCCTCAGAGGAGCTTTGCGGTCGCTGCCAGGGGGCACACCCTTGCGGTCAACCAACAACCGCTTCTCTTCCCGGATGACGGCACCCATCGCGTGCACGTACCAAGCCATGTACACGTTGAGGGCCCTTGGAACGCAAGTCGGCTCGCTAATGAAGAAATGGGAGCCCGTGTTTAGCTGCATGAAGTGATGTAATGCATTCTGTATCCCCTCTCCGGTGGCCGCAGGCTCTTCCAAAAACGCCTCCAGTGGGACCCCTTGGTTATAACTTAACTGATGGGCGAACCGATGGGGGTTGTACCTCATGAAGAGCGCCATATCGTTTTGCCTGAACACCAGGAAGCCCAGCCGGATGGAGTATAAGTGAAGAATCTCCCGGGCTTTCGATACGGAGGCCCCGTCCTTGAAACCATCACGCAAGGCCAACACCGCCTTGGAAGTCTCCGGGCCGATGGTCATGACCTTGTCCGTGAAAGAAATGCTCGCTCCGACCGTGTGCGGACGAAGAAGCAATCCCCTAGCCTCCCGCGGAGACGGATTCACAATAGAGGTGCCGATCAGCTACATAACTCTCGGAAATCTGTACTTCTCATAAAGCGAGGGTATTTTATGAACACCAAATACCCCGAGCACATGCATTTCCATCCATGAAGTAAAATAGTGCATCGGGAAATTGGCGGGTTGCACCCCTGGTTCGTTTGCGTCCGCCGCCACACTGAGTCCATGGTACAGGTGGGCCAACCCGGCAATTCTAATCGATAATTGTATACCAGCCATCATCCGGTGCGCTGGGTAGAAGACGGACGGCCTCATGTAGCGCGGGTGCATGGGGAGCGCGAACCAGCACAGCCATAACCCCAGAAACCCCAGAAAGAAGGTCTCATCGTCGATGCCCGGAGCAGAGATTTCCGATAAGGGGATGGCGGCAGCATCGGGAAGGTAAAAACCATTTTGATCGGCTTCCAGTGCTGGTCGACGATCTAAGCCCAAGCCGAAGGGGTCGTCGAGCTTGGCGAACTTTTCGCTCCGCTGCGATAGAATCTCCGGTCGAAGAAAGTGGGCGATGAAGTCTGCAAAACTAACTCCCCGGCCTCCCGATTCCAAATAGAGACTTTCATACATATTCAGCACCCTTACCAGGCTCGGAAACTGGTGCTGAATAGTATTCTCCGGCGTTAGGCCCATTACCAGCGGCTTGGTGGCGAAGACATATTCATCAGGAGGAAGTAGCTCTTCATAATGCTCCCCCCTCACCGGCAAACCGGAAATCTCAGCAAACTCTTCCAGGGGGATGGAGACTTCCCTGTCCGTCAAAAGAAAGGAATGGGTGGGGATGTTCCATTGTTCCACGAATGCCTTAACCCACCACGTCGGAGGAACGGGATACTCGAATAATGAAGCGTAGACTGCGGGGTATAGGACAATCTTCATCAAATGCGTCTTCTTCGCTGACAAGATGTATCTGGCCCACTGCAAATACCCGGCCGATTGTCGAGGGGTCAATCCAATGTTGTAAGGTTGTCCCTAAGGGCGCGCTTCACCTTGGCATATGCGCCTCCCCAGAATATCCACAGCTGGCGGCAGCTGCACGGGAATAGCAGCAATCGAAGGCTGAAGAAGATCCTCCGAATTCCAATTTACGACCTCCACGGCATAGTTCACCGGGGGGGCATCTGCATATGGGATCGATGAGATCGGCTCTGACGACGTCGCACAAGAAAAACTTCGGCGGCCCTTGATGATTTCACTGTACCACCTACCCCACAGATGAAGGTTCTTATACTCTGGGTCGTGATCCTTAATGAGAGTAAGAACCTCCCGGTCTACCGGCGCCTCAGGGAATCCTCCCTCTGAGCGGAAGAATGGGAATGAAAGATCAGCAGACATGGTGCCTGCAAGAAAAAGCGAAATTCAGTTATCAGCATCATAAGTTAATTTTAAAAATTCCCACGCTTGGTACTTTAAAATTTATACCACACTGCAATGCAGTGGAAAGGGGACCAAAGGGGGACCCACAAAATCCAGATGACAATGCATCAGTTAATAAGACAGCCTCATCATTGGATGGACTGTCAATTAATGAGGAGATCCTCAAAAGAATATTCTCATTAAATGAGAAATCCCTTGAGACAAGGAGAAAACCTCCCTTTTCAGAGCAAAACTCTGTCACAGAGTGACACTTGTCAAGCTCTGGTCACAAGGGAATAAAATTCCTTAAAGAGCCTAGCTCTGTAATAATGATGGAAAAATCCATCAAAGGAAAAATTAACTCCTAAAAATTAAAGTTTGGGATCTTAAAGATCCATGAAAAACTCTTAAGAGTTCATCATCTTTAGATCAAAAGATCTATGTTTTGTCAAAGAGCAATGCTCTGTTCATGGGTTAAGAAACCCTGAAATAAATTCTTGAGAGCAAACATCTGTTTGTGAAACCCCAAAGGGGTTTTCTTTAGATCAAAAGATCTATGAGAGCAAGGCTCTATTAATTAAAATTAATTTAATTAAGTTAAGTTAATTTTTATCTAAGATATTTTAGAGTTCTAACTCTGAAAATGAGAGCAAGGCTCTGAGGTTCTTGAAAACAAGAGCAAGGCTCTGAAAATAAAATCCTTGAAGATGATAATCATCTGTTGAGGACCAAGGGTCCTATTTATAGGCTCTTAAGCGCCCCTTCAACTCCTAAGTTGATCCAAC
Source organism: Agapanthus africanus (assembly GCA_030015575.1). Classification (NCBI taxonomy): domain Eukaryota; kingdom Viridiplantae; phylum Streptophyta; class Magnoliopsida; order Asparagales; family Amaryllidaceae; genus Agapanthus; species Agapanthus africanus. Next base: position 83,913,978 of record JASDDO010000026.1, on the reverse strand, counting down.
GGTCTGGATCTTGCCACCGCTGCACTCACGTGTGCGCCACGTGAGCGCAACGGTGGGGGGCATTTGTTTCCCCCAATCAGAGCAAAGCTCTATTTGAATTTCAAATTAAAAAGGTGAAGCAACGTTTCATATCTCTTGCGCTGCGCGCAGAGCGCCACGTGTCAAAAGCAGACACGCCAGCGCAAGAGGCACTGCGCCCAAGGCATCGCACCCTAATCAGAGCAAGGCTCTGTTTTAAAATTTAAACTTTAAAAATAAAGGAAGCAACGCTTCAGATAACTTGCGCTCTGCGCTGCGCGACACGTGTCAGCGCAGTTGCGCTGCACTCTGCGCGACACGTGTCAAGCGCAGGTGCACTTGCGCCAACTGTGCCAGCACTAAAACTTAAATAATGAATTATTTAATTTATCAGAATTAAAATTCTAGAAAGATCTTTTTAATCTTATTAAAATAAGAAGATTATCTTCTGTAAAACAGAGGCCTTAGGATCAAAGATCCAACGGTGGGGAAATATCCCCAGATCAGTCAGAGAAAGATCTCTGTAACTAACTCAACAAATTAATTGGCCCTATATAAAGGCCCCTAGACTCCAAGTCTCACACAGAGATATAGACAGAGAAAAATAGAAAAAGGAGAGAACTCTGAAAGAATTTAGAAGATCATCTTCTTCAAGGTAAAAGAAAATTTCTTGGAAGAACAGAGATGAAAACATATCATAAAAAGAAGAATTTCTTCTAAAAAGATCAAAGATCTAAGAACAAGATCAAGATCTTCATCACAAAAAAGAAAAAAGATCCAATCATAAAAAATTAAAGAAGTAATTTACTTTATCCCTAGATTTTTTGATCTATATAAAGGCACAGCCTTTTGATGAACCATTGGTTCTTGAATCTTGAGGTAGAACCTATTTAGAACTGAAAAGATTCTTTTCTTTGATCTAAATTTTATCAAGATGCGCTCTGCGCTATTGAGCAGTGCCCTGCACTCTTAATTTGTGCTGTTGCGGTCCTTGGACTGGCGCAAGTCACCAGAGAGTGCCACGTGTCAATCTGCGCCTTGCGCTCCTAAAAACAGAGCGCTGCGCTCTTAGATTGGCGCACTGCACCAGAGAGCGCTACGTGTCAGCAGCGCACTAGCGCAGCGCATTGGCGCAGCGCACTGCACTAACAGACTTGCGCTCATCAGATCGTGACACGTGTCACCTCCACATGCGCTGGTGTCTTGCGCTCTTTAATTGGCGCAGAGCGCCTGACAGGCCACGTGGCGCACTGTCAGACCATTAAATGCTCTGCATTATTAAAAAGGGGCAGAGCCCAATTAAAAGGTCTAACAGACTAAAACAAATGCTATGCATTATTAAAAAGGGCAGAGCCTAATTAAAAGGCCTAACATGCCTAATCTGAATGCTGCGCATTTAATTAAAAAAGTCCAATGCTATGCATTGTTTAAAAAGGCAGAGCCTAAGTAAAGGCCTAGCAAGCCAATTATAAACAAAATGTTAGACATTTTTCTGACTGGACTTAACCCAATTCTGGCCATAAGTCCTCAAATTAAATTGAACCGAGCACAACTGCTCTCCCAAATCAATTTACACCCGGTTCAAGGGTACATCTCTGAACTCCTCTGACATTTGTCGTTGTAATCCTTCAACGTCGTCAGAGAGGTGACGGGTCCCGACAACCATACATTGCTACGGACCGTGAGGTCCTTAAACTCATGGACCGAAATGTCCTTAAACTAATATTCGTCCCCAAAATGGGAATGTTGGATCGAAATGTCCTTAAACTAATATTTGTCCCCAAAATGGGAATGTTGGACCGAAATGTCCTTAAACTAATATTCGTCCTCAAAATGGGAATGTTGGACCACCGTGTCCTTAAACTGGCAATCGACCGAAATGTCTCTAAACTAAACAATAGAGCCCCAAATGCTCTCTTGTTGGATCTAAACGATCCCGTTAAGTCGATCTTAGTCTCAAATTAGACTAACGTGTCCTTAACAAACGTTTAAGTTGATCTTAGCCTCAAATATGGCTAACGTATCCTTAAACCCAAACCCCAAACCCCAATCTAAGAAAATACGGATTTGGACTAATCCACGTCCTACGGGCGACGGTATAACTTAGTCTCCGTATACAATCCACAGGAAACCACAGACAAAACAAACACCCACGACACGAAGTGACCATCTGGAGAAGGAGAAAGTTGTTATCGCGATGCAGTAACGTAATTAACTGCAGGGGCTTGCGCCTGCAGGGAAGAGCGTCCCCACAATAAAAAAAACCCTCAAACAAGGGGGAATCTGATGAAGTCTGCTACATCGGCCGCATCCGTTTAAACCTTCGATACACGGTGCCATAAATCAACTTGGCATATTCGGAGAGGTGGACGGATAGCACCAAATAGCATATGCCCCGAATTTCAGGCAAGACGTACGCCGCGTCTCCGCCGCGTCTTTCGGAGGGGAACACTACGATGTCCTTAAACTTTATAGACTACGATGTCGTTAAACTACGGACTGTAGGGTCCTTAAGCTCATGGACTACGATGTTATTAACCTTGATGGTGGGGTCCCTTTAAACCCACGGACTACGACGTCCTTAACCTGGACCTAGATGTCCTTAAACTAATATTGGACCGAGACGTCCTTAAACTAACATTGGACCGTAATGTCCTTCAACTAACATTGGACCATAATGTCCTTAAACTAACATTCGACCGCAATATCCCTAAACTAAACATTAGAGTCCAATTGCTCTTTTGTTGGATCGAAACGATCCCGTTAAGTTGATCTTAGTCTAAAAATTAGACTAACGTATCCTTAACTAACATTTAAGTTCATCCTAGTCTCAAATGAGGCTAACGTATCCTTAAACCCAACCCCCAAACCCAAATCTAAGAAGATACGGATTTGGACTAATCTACGCCCTACAGGCGACATATAATAGTCTCCGTATACAATCCATGGGTAACCACAAACAAAACAAACACCCACGACACGAAGTGACCATCTGGAGAAGGAGAAAGTTGTTACCGCGATGCGGTAGCGTAATTAACTGCAGGGGTTGCGCCTGCAGGGAAGAGCGTCCCCACAATCAAAAACCCCTCAAACGAGGGGAAATCTGACGAAGTCTGCTACAACAGCCGCATCCGTTTAAACCTTCGATACATGGTGCCATAAATCAACTTGGCATCTTCGGAGAGGTGGACGGATAGCACCAAATAACATCTGCCCCCAGATTCAGGCAAGACGTTTGTCTTCCCGGTTTCCGGCGGTAAACACCATTGAGATCCACACGCTTCAGGAGCGACAGCCTCCAGATCCAATCTCAGCCACCCATCGCCGCCATCAGCAGATCAACGGAAGGTAACATCTTGGTGCGATCCAGGTCGCGTCAGCTGGCGCCGTCTGTGGGAACCGCTTGATTCCATAAAAACAAAAGTTCACTTTCTGATCGCAATCCAATGGTGAACTATCATCACGACAATCCAAGCACCAGCCGCCGCCTCCCCCTCAAGGGAGGCGCGGACGAACCTCCTCCGCCGAATGCCATCAACGCCCTCGCCGGCTGGATAGACCGACTCGCGTCTGTTGTGGAGGCGTTGATCCGTGTCCAAACGGCGGGGCAAGATCACCAAATCGGCGCTCCCCCACCTCGGGACCAGGACCCCTACACGGGGAGAGAAGACTCCGTCCGTGTAGGCACTGCCGACCGCCGCCTTATCATTTCCGGCAACCGCGGTTTCCTCGGGCCGACGTACTCGAAAACCCGGTAGGCACCGCTAAGTTTGGCTTCGAGGTCTTACGCCAGAGAGTTTCGCCCTGAGTCTCGTCGCACCCATGTCCCTCCCGAGGCAGTAGCGGTCAGCTCGCCTGTTTACAGGCACGACCGGCACCCCCTCTCTCGACGGGGTCGCGCACGCGAGACTCTCCACGACAGCTCAAAAACGACCCTACCAGGGGGCGTAAGGAACCTCACCAAAGGGAACCAGGGCTCGTCGAAAATCATGGTCATGACGGCCGGGGTACGTCGGGTACATACGAGACTCAGCACCCCTCGCCATCCGCGGAGGCCGACAGCCGACCGACGAAGAGGTCAAGGGAGACCGAGCCGATCACCTTTGACGATGGGGACTTTCACAGCATATCCTCGCCCCACAACGACCCCCTGGTGATTACGGCTCGAGTCCATCAATACGAGGTGCACAGGATCCTGGTCGACTCGGGAAGCTCGGCAGACATTCTCTTCCATGACTGCTTCATGTGCATGGGGCTCGCCTCGGCAGACCTGAGGCCGACCTCCCATGCCCTCTCAAGATTCACCAACCACTCCATCCCGGCTGAAGGGGTAATCACTCTACAGTTCAACGTCGGGGAGGCCAACCGTACACGGACACTGCCAGTGGAATTCATCGTAGCAAGAATCCCATCGGCCTACAACATCCTTCTCGACCGCCCCATGCTGAACTTCCTCCGGGCCCAGATATCGACCTATCACCTGGCGATGAAGTTCCCTCTCGACCAGGGCGGGATAGGTCGGGTCTATGGAGACCAGCGAATTGAAAAGGTTTGCGTCACCGCAACATATTTATCTGAGAGACCGGTCGACGATGTCGAAGGTGAGGGTGACATCATGGGTTCTCTAGACACTCAAGACGAGCAAACAGAGGTCCGAGGGACCCCGGTGGAGCCTCTGACAGAGGTCACCCTCGTAAAAGGGGACGATGAAAAACTCATTCAGATCGGGTCACTTCTGACAGGAACTCAGCGAGATGACTTGGTCCACTTCCTCAGAAACAACTCCGACGTGTTTGCCTGGGCGCCTGCTGACATGCCTAGGATCGACCCCAAAATTATATCTCACAAGCTCGGGGTTGATCCTACGGCCCGACCCGTCAAACAGAAAAAGCGAAGCTTCGCCCCGGTCAAACAGAAGGCTATCGAGGACGAAGTGGATAGGCTCCTCGCTGCCAACTTCATTCGGAACGTGCCCTATTCGGAGTGGCTAGCAAACGTAGCCCTGGTCAAGAAATCAAGTGGGAAGTGGCGCATGTGCGTCGACTTCGCCGACCTCAACAAGTCCTGCCCCAAAGACAACTATCCCCTACCTCGGATAGATCAGCTCGTCGACAGCTCAGCAGGACACGAGCTATTGAGCTTCATGGATGCCTTCTCCGGCTACAATCAAATCCGTATGAATCCGACAGACGAAGATTTTACCGCATTCACAACTGACCGGGGGTATACTGCTACAAGGTGATGCCCTTCGGCCTCAAGAACGCCGGGGCTACATACCAACGGTTGGTCAACCGCATGTTCAAGCCACAGATCGGCAGGAGCATGGAGGTTTATGTCGACGACATGCTCGTCAAATCAGTCTCGTCGATCGACCACACCAAGGACTTGGGCGAGGCCTTCGAGGTACTTCGCAAGTTCAAGATGAAGATGAACCCTGACAAGTGCGCATTCGGGGTCACCAGGGGAAGTTCCTCGGTTTCATGGTCACCCACCGTGGAATCGAGGCCAACCCGGAAAAAATTGATGCCATCCTCAACATGACCGCGCCCAAGACCAACGTCGAGATCATGAGACTAACCGGGCGGGTGGCCGCTCTGAGCCGATTCATGTCGAGGTCTGGGGGAAAATGCCTCTCGTTCTTCAAAGCTCTAAGGAAAATCCTGAGGTTCGAGTGGTCAGAGGAGTGTTAGACCGCCTTCGACCAGTTAAAGAGGCACCTTGCGACGACGCCGCTGCTCACCCGACCAGTTGAAAGAGACGAGCTATCGGTGTATCTGGTGGTATCCGACCAAGCGGCAGGCTTAGAGCTCGTCCGAGAGGTCGACGGAGTGCAAAAGCCGGTATGCTACGTGAGCCACGTCTTCAAAGACGCAGAAACGAGGTATCCAGCCATAGAGAAGATCGTCCTGGCCCTCATAGTGGCCTCAAGAAAGCTACGACACTACTTCCAGGCGCACACTATCCTCGTCCTCACCGAGCGCCCGCTGGGGGCTATCCTCGCCTCACCCGAATCCTCGGTCCGCTTAGAGAAGTGGAAGTGGGAGCTGTCCCAGTTTGACATAAAATACCGCCCGAGGTAGGCCATCAAAGCACAAGCACTGGTCGACTTTATTGTCGAGTGCACCATCCCCAGCAAAGAACCGGAGCCCGCGCCGACCCTCGCGGATCATCACCCGATCGTGGGGAGACCCGACTCGATCCCTGAGTGGGTCATCTACATCGACGGGTCCTCAACCGAGGAAGGCTGTAGCACCGGCCTTATCATTCGGGTCCCGAACAAAGCAGAAATGGAATATTCCCTAAAGCTCGGATTCAAGGCTTCAAACAACGCGGCAGAGTATGAGGCCCTGCTGGCTAGAATTCGCATGGCCTCCGGGCTGGGGCTGAGGACAATTCGAATCCGCAGTGACTCAGCCCTGGTCGTTGGCCAGGTGACCGGCCAATTCGAGGCTCGGGAACTCCTAATGGTAAAATATCTAGCCGAGGTAAGAAAACTTTGGAAGAATTTCGATGAACTCTAGATAGAACAAATACCCAGGCGGCTCAATGCCCAAGCCGACGCCCTGAGCAAGCTGGCCTCATCCTACTCGGCCAACAACAAGCGGTCTATTCTCTTCGAAACCTTGCCACGACCCAGCGTAGAAGACGGTGCGACAAAACTTCATGTGTATACAGCGCAGGAAGATGTCCAGGACTGGAGGAAGCCCCTCGTGGAATTCCTGAGGGACAATACGCTCCCAGAAGATCGGGAAGCAGCCCGCCGTCTCCGGGCCAAAGCCCGTCACTTCGTCTGGAGCAATGAGAACCTTTACAAGAAATCCTTCACTCAGCCCCTGCTCCGGTGCGTCGACCCCCACGAAGCTGACTATGTCCTCCGTGAAATACATGAAGGGGTCGGCGGTGCACACCAAGGGGCCCGAACCATAATCCAGAAGGCATTGCTCCAGGGGTACTACTGGCCAACTATTCACGAGGACGCCCAGAAGCTCGTCAGGAGATGCAAAAGCTGCCAACTCCACGGAAGCATACCTTGCCTCCCGGCCGCCGAGCTGATAGCGCTAACCTCCCCGTGGCCGTTCGCCCAGTGGGGATTGGACATGATCGTACAGTTCCCTACCGGCGCGGGCGGGCACAAATATGTTCTCGTCGCGGTGGATTACTTTACGAAGTGGATCGAAGCCGTCCCCATCAGAAAATCGGACGCTGCCACGACCATCAATTTCTTGCAGAACAACCTGATACTCCGGTTCGGCATCCCGAGGTGTATCATCACCGACCACGGGACGAATTTCAAGAATGAGAAGGTGAAAGATTTTTGCAACGAATATCATATCCTCATGAAGTTCGCCGCGGTCGCACACCCCCAATGCAACGAGCAGGCCGAAGTCGCCAACCGGGATGTCCTCCGGGGTCTCCGGACCCGCTTAGAGGGGCGCCAAGGCAGTTGGGACGAGGAATTGCCCCGGGTCTTATGGGCCCTGCGCACGTCAAAGAAGCCCCCCACCGGGGAAATCCCTTTCAGCCTCTGCTACGGAACCGAGGCGATGGTCCCGGCGGAGATCGGGATACCCAGTCACCGGGTCGAACACTTCGACGACGAAGCGAACACCACGGCACTGCGGACTAACCTGGACATCTTGCTGGAGAAACGGGACCGGGCTCAAATCAGGGCTGCCGCCTATCGGCAGCAAACTGCCAGGTACTACAACGCGCGGGTCAAGCATCGTTCCTTCAAGACTGGAGACCTGGTCCTACGGCGAACGAGTTCGTCGATCAAGGCAGGCTGCATAAGTTCTCCCCAAAATAGGACGGTCCTTTCCTCTTCTCCGAAGTACTTCCCGGCGGCGCCTACCACTTACAGGATGCGGACGGCTGCAAGTTTCCACGGCCTTACAACGCTGAGAAGCTTAAGCTGTACCAATGAAACGGATACCTACAAGTGTGTACCTCTCCTTTCTCAAAGGCAATGTAAATTTTTCTAAAAAGTTCTTTCTGCTTAAATAATAAGAGGGGAACGCTATAGCATTGCAAAAGGAGGAATCTTATTAATTCAAAAAGGTACTCTGGGCTCCTCAGCCTTACAAAAAGAGGGGTTACAAAAGAGGTGGAACGAGATCGAAGAAGTACTCCTGGTGATACTCAGAGTAGATCTTCGTCAACCGGGCCCTAGCTACTGCAGCCCGCTCCTGCCGACGCTGCATGCGGACCCGGGACGCTACGGAAGCACCCTTCTGACCGCCCGCTGAGCCTTGACCCACGATGTACCTCATCTTGAAACATTCAAGAGTCAGTAGCAAGGTCCGGTCGTGCCCGGCCTTCAAGATGAGGCCGAATAGGAAGATCGAATGCACATTGTCAAGCGCCTCGTCCAGAAGCTCCTCGGTGAAAGGGTTGTCCAACCCCGGGACCTCCTCCAGATCGCGTATATCATGAGCTGGAGCAAGGACGACCGCCGAGGGAGGAGACGACCGTAACGATCCTCGAGGCGACGAACCACTCCCCGGCACTCCTCCTCAGACAGCGATTGGTCGTACAAGGAGACATCACCAGGAGTGATAATCTCTTCGATCAAACACGCGTGCCCAGTCATCTCGAAAGTAAGTGGTGCCAAAGGAACTGCCATCTCCTTCCTAACTTATTGCTTCAAGCAAAATCTCCAAGGACCCGGATTCTTGGGCATGCCAGCGCGAATCTTGGGAATCGTAACAACTACCCCAATGCCACGCCGCCACGTGACGAAACTGGCATGACATTCTAAAACGCTTTGCGTTCTCTATACGTCGTGGCACGTGGCACTCGCGGCTGTCCATCTTCCCAAAGCCCTCATGAAGAGGCAGCCCTGCAGCTACCCTGCTCGGCTATCCCTGGCCGGTACCTCACCTACCCCACAACGCCAGGGATCTAAGCCCTCACTAAGAGGCGACTGAGCAGCTTCACTGCTTGGTTCATCCTTGGCAGGCCTCCCACAACGCCAGGGATCGAAGCCCTCATGAAGAGGCAGCCCTGCAGCTCCCTGCTCGGTTATCCCTGGCTGGTAGCTTCCTTACCCCACAACGCCAGGGATCAAAGCCCTTACCAAGAGACAGCCCTGCAGCTACCCTGCTCGGCTATCCCTGGCTGGTAGCTTCCCTACCCCACAACGTCAGGGATCAAAGCCCCCACCAAGAGGCAGCCCTGCAGCTATCCTGCTCGGCTATCCCTGGCTGGTAGCTTCTCTACCCCACAACGCCAGGGATCAAAGCCCTCACCAAGAGGCAGCCCTGCAGCTCCCTGCTCGGCTATCCCTGGCTGGTAGCTTCCCTACCCCACAACGCCAGGGATCAAAGCCCTCGCCAAGAAGCGGCCCTGCAGCTACCCTGCTCGGCTATCCCTAGCTGGTAACTTCTCTACCCCACAACGCCAGGGATCAAAGCCCTCGCCAAGAGGCACCGGGCAACAACCTTGTTCGGCTATCCTTAAGGACCAAAAGCCTTCGCCAAGAGGCACCGAACAACAACCTTGCTCGGCCATCCTTAGTAGGCCACGTACGGCCCTTCCCGCGCTAAGGATGAAAAGCCCTCGCAAGAGGCAACCGAACCCACCATTGTTCGGTTATCCCTGGCTGGTAACTCCCTACCCCAACAAACCAGGGATCAAAGTCCTCACAGAGGCAACCGGACCCGCCCTTGTTCGGTTATCCCTGGCTGGTAGCTCCCTACCAAACCAGGGGTCAAAGCCCTCGCCAAGAGGCACCGGACGGCAACCCTGCCCAGCCCGTCATTAAGGATCAAAGCCCTCGCAAGAGGCAACCAGGCCCGCCCTTGCTCGGTTATCCCTGGCTGGTAGCTCCCTATCCTAACAAACCAGGGATCAAAGCCCTCACCAAGAGGCACCGAGCAGCTACCCTGCTCGGCCACATCCTTAGCAGGCTACTCACGACCCCTCCCGCGCTAAGAATCAAAGCCCTCGCAAGAGGCAACCGGGCCCGCCCTTGCTCGGTTATCCCTGGCTGGTAGCTCCCTACCCCAACAAACCAGGGATCAAAGTCCTCACAATGGCAACCGGACCCGCCCTTGTTCGGTTATCCCTGGCTGGTAGCTCCCTACCCCAACAAACCAGGGATCAAACCCTCGCCAAGAGGCCCCGGGCAGCTACCCTGCTCGGCCATCCTTAGTAGGCCACTTACGGCCCCTCCCGCGTTAAGGATCAAAGCCCTCGCAAGAGGCAACCGGGCCCGCCCTTGCTCTGTTATCCCTGGCCGGTAGCTCCCTACCCTAACAAACCAGAGACCAAAGCCCTCGCCAAGAGGCACCGAGCAGCTACCCCGCTCGGTACCATCCTAAGTTGGCCAGTTACGGCCCCTCCAACAACTAAGGATCAATGCCCTCGCCATGAGGCACCAAGCAGCTACCCTGCTCGGCGCCATCCTTAGTAGGCCACTCACCGCCCCTCCAACAACTAAGGAACATGAACTCAACAAGAGGCATCCGGTCTATCAACGTCTTAGCGATCTCCACTTCGACTTCGGGGCCATGGAGATACCGTCTTCCCGCCGGTCCTCGCACACTCGACGAGTGATCGGATTGAAGTCGACGAGTAATCGCTAAACGAGGAACATGCCGAACATAAAAGCAGTACTGTGCAAATACAATTGTCTACCAACAAAAGGAAGTACAAGCACAAACACTACTGCGAAAACAAAAAATCTTTATTCACAAAGTCAAAGTCTTTACAAGGGTATTGTGGGCTCCCCAGCCTTATCAAATTGCCTGGAGGCTTACAAAAGAGAGAGGAGGAAAAACCAAAAGGGTCGGGCAGCAAGCCCCGCCTAGACTTCACTCCCCTCATCGCTATCGGCCGGAGGCGTGACCACCGAGAGTGGGACCCGAGCACGGAGCTCACCGTTGGCGAACTCCGGAAGCTGCTCCTGTTGGGGTAAAAATTTACACCCCGGTTGACCAAGTCAAAATCAAAGTCAACCCCAAGCCAAGTGGGCCAAAGCCCAGATCCAGTGGGCCCATGCTCGGGTCGAGCCCGAACATGAAGCGGCCGGCCTCCCCCCCATGCCAAGATAAAAATTTTGTAATAAATAATTTTGTTGTATTTCTTTTATTTTATTTTTGGATAAATGTAAGAAAAATAGGCATAAAGCCAAATTTTTGTAAAGCCCATGGCTTATGTGCAAAAAGAAATGGCACATGAGCCATGGGATAGGCAAAATGCCATTTTGTGAAGCCCAAGGGGCTATGTGTAAAATGTATGGCCTATAAAGGCAAGGATAATGAAATATCCCAACAACTTTTTTCTCTCTCCAAAAAAAGTTTGAGATCTGAGATCTTTCTTCCTCCTTCAAGGTTCCAAAACCTTCTTCTTTCTTTGAATTAAATCAAGAGTTTTACTCTTCCTTTTTCAAAACTAAATAGTTTTCCACCACAAAACCCATTAAGGGGAACTCAGATCTTCCATTAGATCTCCAAAAGAAGAGATTTCTTAAAAAAAATCCCACAGCTCTTGATCTTCAAGATCCAGCTAACAGAGGAGGAAGAAGAAGAACATCTTTCACTAAACCCCCCCCAAAAAAAAGAAGAAAAAAACACTCAGGAGTCCAACTCCTCTCTGATTTCTCTTCTGAGAAATTTTTCCAAGCTAAAAGCCTCTTTTCCTCTCCAGCGCACTGCGCCCGAGCGCAAAGCGCCCACGTGCCGACACGTGGCGCGCGCGCTTGCGCTCCAGCGCGCAGCACTCATGCGCAAAGCGCGCCCACGTGCCGACACGTGCCGCGCGCGCTTGCGCTCCAGCGCGCAGCGCTCATGCGCAAAGCGCCCACGTGCCGACACGTGACGCGCGCGCTTGCGCTCCTGCGCGCAGCGCTCATGCGCAAAGCGCCCACGTGCCGACACGTGGCGCGCTTGCGCCTGAGCGCACAGCACCTAAGCGCACAGCGCCCAAGATGATGCCCCACGCATCCTTTGGATGCCTTTTCCCTTTTTTTTATATATATAACATGTGCATACACATGTATAGATACGCACACACTCCACAATACTGTCCTCCTCAAAAAATTTTGGGCCGGGGCGCTACCCCGCACCCCGCAAGGGGGCTGCTAGCCCCCTTGACCCCCAGCTCGCTATCCGGGTAGCGGGACCCCCGTAAAAACTCTGCGTGGCTCCCGATATATCCAAAAACCCCTTTTAAAACAAAACACACGCACACTGCACATTGAGTTCGCATGACCAGTTTAACCCGTTAATCGGAGGTTCCCTCGCCCCAAAGGCGAGGGGTAATTAACGGCAGCTTAGTCCGCGGCTGCCGGAGATTCGGATCCCCACAATCATTAAACCCCGGCCTACCCTAGGCAGGGGGAATCTGTAGTACGCCTGAGACGCGTGCGCGTATTCCCATCTCAATGGGGTGACGAAAAACACCCTACAGATTCTGGCATGCCCGGTGGGACCAATCTCTCCTCCCATATTTCGGGTTAAACGTTCATGCGAACTCAATCAATATACATATCGATTGCCTATACTGAAATGGTGTTCTTTTTTTCGTGCAACAATCAACCTTCGACGACAATGTCTCCCCAGACGAATTCAGCTTCCAACGTGACCCCGATTCCGTACGTGGTCAAGATCAACGCTCGTGTGGTTCTCCCCGCAAGCCTCAGTCGACAGTGGGAGGAACCGCCCCGCCAGTTTGGCTCCGTCATCATCTACCCTGCCGGAAGCGCTCATCTGGCGGAGATCCCGGCGGAACAGGTGGCCAAGCCGGTCTCAAGGGGTAAGAGGCCGAATGTCGTGATCGCCAAGGCACCACAACCGAAACTTAAGATGGTGTCTGAACGAGTCCCTGGCGCTCTAGCTGGGGGCAAGACTTCCGATGCGAAGGGCAACGTTAAATGTTGTGTACGAGCTCAGGCGATGACTCCAACAAATGCACAATCGGGCGTATTTCCAAGGCCCTCCATCAATCGGTCTGCGGCGTCTTCCCAAAGAGCCGAAGTCCGCCAGGTGCTTAGAACAGAAAAGTTAAGGCAGAAGCGGCTCAGGTATCGAGCCAACAAAAGGGCCAAGGCTTCGGCCAAATGGAATCGTGTGAAGTTCCAAGTGCAGGGTTGCCCCACGACGACGGCTGAGTCGGACGTAAGAATCAGCAATTCCTTCGAACCTCTAAAGTGGGTTCAGAAAAATTCCATGACCGCCAGAATCAAGAAGACATCGGTCCGAACAGTGCCACAAAGAGACGTGTCCCGGCCCCAACAGAAAAAGTATGACACCATCTCTTCAAGGGTCTATCAGGCGCTCTGTGCCGCACGAAAGCAGCGGGGCAAACCCAGGAAAGAAGCGCCAGCACCATTCAAGAACCTGGTTAGGCCACCCGCCTTCAATCGACTACCAGCTACCGAAGCAAGGGGGTCAAGACAGCGATCCGTGAAATCAGCCGCCAATGATAGAAAGACGGCCGGATATATCACCCATACGGTCTATATGGCGGGCGGGCGCCCTAGCGATAACCTTCGCAGCAAAAGCAAGGACGGGGCCACCACATCCCAAGCCCAATCTAGCGTGAATGTGGTTGCCGCCGCCCAAGAACAGCCGCCCCCGCTGGATGAAGAAAACCCTCTCGATGAGGATGATAGGCAGAAAGACCCCTCGATCCATGCAGAGTCAAGCTCGGACAGTGAGGAAGAGCCGACTTTCCGCCCCAGGACTACGGAGCAAGAGCTGCTTCAAGAGCTTCGAAAACAGCTCAGGAGCAAAAATAAAGAGATGGCCAAGCTCTATTCAAAGATTGACGACTTAACGAACGTGGTAATGCAGCTTACGGCTCAAATTGCTCGAGTGCCTCCCAATCAGACACAAACCGCTAATCAGCCGGGTGATGACAATCCGAGGCAGCCAATGCCTGTTCCTTTGGGACCAAGACTGGTCGAGCCGCATGAAAGACGGCCGCATTCCGCTTCTGGGGACGCCTTGGCCCCAGATAGCACCATCCCGCTAACACAGGATCGGATAATGGATTTGGTCACCAGCAAGGTTAAAACATTGGTGGCCGAAGCCGAAGCTTAGAAAGAAATCGGCAGTAGTGGGCGGCCATATCCCGCGCAGTACGATCTGATTGAGTTCCCAAGCGGCTACGTCATTTCTAAGTTCGGAAGATTTGATGGAACGGGGAATGCAAACCAGCACGTTGCCTACTTCAAAGCATCGTGCGGAAATACAGGGGGCAATGACGCGCTCCTTCTTCGTCAGTTTGTCAACAGCCTGACCGGCGTCGCCTTCGACTGGTATGCGAGTATACCGGACGGGTCCGTCATTACCTTTGCCCAAATGGAGTCCCTGTTTCGGCAAAGGTTCATGAGTGTCAGTGATAAAATCTCCATTGCCGACCTTGTGAGGACCAAGCCGGGGAAGAATGAAAGCAACACCGACTTTATCGCCCGATGGCGTAATCTCACAGTCAAGTGCGAACCGCCGCTGGAGCAGGACCAGTCCGTCAGCCTTCTCATTGGAAACCTCAGCAATTGGATGGTCCCATTCTTGTGTACAGCGGGCCTCAAGACATTTCAGGAGCTAACCAAGAAAGTCCAAATGCTAGAACGCTTGAAGCAAGAGTCCCCGCCGGACTCTCAGAGAGACAAAACCTGGAAAAGCAAGCGGGACGACAACCGTAGAAGCGGGAGTTCCAGCAATACCAATGTCTTCAATGCGTTCGACAATGAAGAAAAGCGAAGGGCGGCCGAATCCAAAACTAACCGGTCTCGAAAGCCATTGCTGGGAGGAAATGGGCCTTCCCTAGAGGAGAAAAAGAACAAGGTTTACTCTTTCAGAAGGGACAAGGTCCGCAAGATATTTAAAGATGCCTTGAACAACGGCCTACAACTGCCGGAGTCAAAAAGACCCCAAGAAGCAAAAATGACCGACAATCCTCTGTATTGCCCGTACCACCGAGTAGTGAGCCATGCGATCGAGGATTGCTATATCTTCAAAGACTGGGTCGAGAAGCAGTACAAGGCTGGAGAGATCGATATATCCAAAAGCGTGTTGGTGAACAATCAAGTTGCAACCGTCAACTTTATACAGACGGAAGTTGAAGCCTTCTGGGAGCAGACAGCTGAACCTGCTGCCCTGAAAAAAGAAACTGACTTATCGCGGCCTCCATGGAGTATACACATATCTAATAAGACGAAGAAGATGCTAAAGCTACTTCAGAAAGAGCCCAGGATGGAATGGGAAGGACAGAAGAAGCCTACCAGTCCAGCTGCCAATGCGGCTCCATCAGGCTCAAAATCCAAGAAGCTCAAGAAGAAGAAAAGTGCAGCTCGGCGCGAAAAAGTGTCTGCAGGGAGATCGACCATTCAAAAATATATCGATTCCCTCGAAGAATATGAACAAAAGGAAAGAACATTGATTCAATTGAAGGAGTTCTTCCCTGTACAAGCGGCTGAAATTCTGGAGGAGTTAGAAGAAGACTCCAATGAAGAGATCCCAGTAGTGACCTGCTACGCCATCCATCTTGGCAGCGACTCCGAAGATGAGCTCTGTTTTCCCGAAGAGGACGAGGAGCTCACCACAAAGGCCAATCAAATCCAGCTCAGAAGCGGCAGGGCTCTACCGCCAAATCAGGGCAACGTCCCAAAAGGGAAGGAAAAACAAGTCGCTAATGAAGAAGATGGCAGAGAACCGACTGATGAAAACATAAGTCCTTCCTCGGTGGACTATAATGTCTTGGCACATCTCCGGAAGCTTCCGTCTCTCCTGAGCATCTACGACGCCTTGGTCCTATCTAAGGAGCTTAGAGATGTTCTCATTCACGCTCTACAAAACCCCGAGCGGTATCAGGCTCACTTTGCGGAAATTAATATGAAAGAAGCCCAGCACGCTTTGCATGCCGCCGTAGTCACCTTTAAAGATGAAGACTTGCTACTGGGAACGGCTGAGCATAATCGGCCGCTTTACGTAACCGGGTACAGCGACAGAGATCGAATTAATCGTATATTGATTGATCCGGGGTCCTCAGTGAACATCATGAACTTGCGAACTCTGAAGAGTTTGTCAATGGACGTCCGACACCTGTCAAGGGAAAGGATTGTCATTCAAGGCTTCAACCAAAATTGCCAGCAAGTTCTGGGGTCTATAGCTTTGCCAATCAAATTTGGCGACCTGCAAACTGAAGCAAAGATATACGTGATCGACGCCGACACATCTTATAAGATTCTCTTGGGGCGGTCGTGGCTCCACGATTACGGCATCATTCCGTCAACTCTCCATCAATGCATGAAGTATACTAAAAATGGCGAAGAAAGACGCATTGACGGAGACATCCAGCCGTTCGGTGTGCATGAAGTCCGATATGAAGATTCTCGGTACTTTATGAACCACCAAAATGCAAAGCCACAACTGACTGAGGATAGAACGGCCCCAAGACTCAAAAGCAAATCTGCGCCGGCTATTACTTTCAAAAGTAAAAATACCCAAGTGCGCCCGCATTTCGGCAGCGACACTGATGAGTCCGACGCTGGAAGCCCGTCCTTCCGCAAAACTCGCCCTCATTTCGGCAGCGATACAGACGAATCTGTTACTGAAGGCCCATCTAGCAGCAAAGTCCGCCCTCATCTTGGCAGTGACACTGAAGAGTCAGAAGAAGAGGACCTGCCGTGCAACAGCTGTGCAGATCGGCCCCCCATGCAGCAAGCGAAACTACGAGAGACCTTCGAAGTCGCTGAAGGGTCCCTGGCCATCACAAGGGTGCCGTAACGGATGTGCAAAGAGCTTGACGCATTGTCAGTCTCTACCGTGGACCAGCTGGAAACTTTCTACGTGCCTAGGAGGAAAAATGGACAGAAGGGCATCCTGTTTTACAGGTCAAACCCCGTTGTGCACCCGGACGACCTTTTTGTTGCGTGCCTTCCCTATGAGAGAGGCATAAGAGCCGTCCTCAATCCCAGATACTATGCGCCCGAGATGCGGGAATACTTTAAGAAGTGCGGATGCCGGTTATATCAAACGGAGTCCGAAGCAAAGTTTTACGAAGGGCTATGGTATCCGCCCCAGGTCCGAGCACTCATCGATGGACGAATTCCAGATAGACGGGGCATAGGCTACATTCAACCTGATTCCAAAGCGTGCTACATGATCCATGTTGGTGAGGCCAGCGAAAGATCGAATGATGATGACGAGATAGCCGAGCCAGAAGAAGCTCCTCAAGAGCTCGAAGATGGCGGACAAGCAACCTTTGATGAGCTAACCGAGATTGACTTAGGAATGCCCGATAATCCAAGGCCGACCTACATCAGCTCACTCTTGTCAGAGGAAATGAAAGAGCAGATAATTGCCCTGCTGCGTGAGTTTGTCGACTGCTTCGCGTGGACGTACAAAGAAATGCCTGGCCTTTCCCCTGAGGTAGCCGTGCATAAGCTGGCTATATCTCCTGATGCTAAGCCAGTCAAACAAGCTCCTCGAAGAATGAGAAGGGAGTTGGAAGAAAAGGTCATCGAGGAAACCAAGAAACTCATCGATGCCGGCTTCATCAGGGAAGAGAAATATGCAGACTGGATCGCATGCATAGTCCCAGTGAAGAAGAAAAATGGGCAGATCCGAGTTTGTGTCGATTTCAGGGACCTCAACAAGGCATGTCCTAAAGACGACTTCCCGCTACCGGTCATGGAGATGATGGTCGATGACACCTCAAATTACGAATTGTTCACCTTTATGGATGACTCGTCTGGATATAATCAGATCAAGATGTCGCCTGAGGATGAGAAGCACACATCATTTCGAACCCCGATCGGAATATATTGTTACAAGGTAATGGCATTCGGACTGAAGAACGCAGGTGCTACATATCAAAAGGCAATGACTAATATTTTTGATGACCTAATCCATAAAGTCGTCGAATGTTATGTTGATGATCTGGTCGTCAAGACTAAAGCCAAGGCCGATCATATCCAAGATCTCAGGACCGTTCTCACCAGACTGAGGGAATACGATCTGAAGATGAATCCTCTGAAGTGCGCTTTTGGCGTGTCATCGGGAAAATTCCTGGGCTTCATAGTACGACATCGAGGGATCGAAGTTGACCCATCAAAGATAAAGGCCATCATGGATATGCCCCCTCCGAAGAGTCTGACGCAGCTAAGATCTTTTCAAGGCAAGCTTGCTTATATACGGAGGTTTATCTCAAATTTATCGGGGAAATGTAGGCCCTTCTCAAAGCTCATGAAGAAAGGAGCTCCTTTTATCTGGGATGCCGAATGTCAAGCAGCGTTCGAAAGCATCAAACAATACTTGTTGCACCCTCCAGTGCTGGCCGCTCCCATTCCAAATAAACCGCTGATTCTCTACACTGCCGCGCTAGATGAGTCACTCGGTGCACTCCTTGCCCAGAATAACGAGGAGGGAAAGGAACATGCCCTCTATTACCTTAGTCGAACTCTAGTCGGGGCGGAACACAACTATTCCCCAATCGAAAAGCAATGCATGGCTCTAATATTTGCTGTGAAGAAGCTGAGGCACTATCTACTCGCTCATCGGGTTATGCTGATCTCCAAAGTCGACCCGCTCAAACACTTGATGACCAGAGCGAACCTAGCCGGCAGAATGGCAAGATGGGCTGTTATGCTACTTGAGTTTGACATAGTTTACACTCCTCAGAAAGCAGTAAAAGGGCAAGCTCTTGCAGACTTTCTCGCTGCTCATCCCATACCAGAAGGGTCGCCGCTAAATTGTGAGTTACCCGATGAACAAGTGCTGCACCTCGAGAATGACGAGCCATGTTGGGAGCTCTACTTCGATGGGGCCTCATCGATAAGAACCTCCAGTAAATCAAGCGTCCCGGAGATAAAAGCAGGGATAGGATTGGTGTTCATCACGCCATCAATGGGAACCTTACGGCGTTCTTTTGCTCTCACCGAGCCTCGCACAAACAATGAGGCCGAGTATGAAGCTCTGATAGCTGGTTTGGAGCTTGCCATAGAAATGGAAATCCGTCGGCTACGAGTCTACGGTGACTCCCAGCTTGTCGTCAACCAAGTAAGTGGCGACTATAAGATATACAAACCCGAGTTAGCTCGGTACAGAAGCCGGGTGGTGGAACTCATGAAACGGTTCACTCATATTGAACTAATGAGAATTCCCAGAGCGTTGAACGGAAAAGCCGACATACTCGCTCGCTTAGCCAAGGAGCTGGCTGATCCTGACATGGACGAAATTCTGATCACAGTCAGGAGCCGGCAAATTCTACCCCCAGTCTCTCTACGAGAAGAGGAAAGCGCGGAACAGAAGAGCAGTCCTGCGGAAGAAGCTTCGGTCATCCAAGACGAGCCCGATTGGAGAGAACCCTTCATAGAGTACCTCCGATACGACAAGCTGCCCGAAGAAAAATCTGCGAGGATTCAGCTGAAGAAAAGAGCTCTCCGATACGTGTTTGTAAATGACACGTTATACCGCAGGTCATATGACCAACTCTGGCTCAGGTGTCTGTCATTGGCCGAAGCCCAAAAGGTCATGAAAGATGTCCACTCGGGCGTTTGCGGTGCTCACCAATCGGTCCCCAAGATGCGACTTCAAATCAAACGGCTTGGGTATTACTGGCCCACCATGATACGGGATTGCGGAGAGCGTGCAAAGAAATGTTACATCTGCCAAATACACGGTGATTTTATTCATAAGCATCCCAATCCATTGCATCCTACGGTGGCGTCGTGGCCCTTCGAAGTCTGGGGCACCGACATTGTTGGCCCAATTGATCCTCCGTCATCTAAAGGCCACCGGTTCATACTGGCCGTGACAGACTACTTCTCCAGGTGGGCTGAAGCCGTCCCGCTAAAAGAAGTCAAGACAAAAGATATTCTGATATTCTTCCAGCATAATATTCTATACCGCCAAGAAGAATCATTTCTGACAACGGGCCTTCTTTCAAGAGCTTCAATGTCTCAAGGTTCGCTACTCAGCACAAGATAGACTGGAGATATTCCTCCATCTATAATCCAAGAGCCAATGGGCTAGCCGAAGCCTTCAATAAGACTCTATGCAAGCTCCTGAGGAAAAATGCTTCAGCCAACAAGAGAGACCGGAATCTCAAACTTCACGAGGCATTGTGGGCATATCGTACCACGCACCGTACTCCAACTCAGTCCACTCCATACTCATTGCTCTTCGGAGTGGAGGCGGTCCTCCCCCTCGAAGTCGAAGTTCCAAGTTTAAGAATGGCCGTTCAGCATGAGTTGACGGAGGAGGAAAACGTGCTCCTTCGACTGGAAGAACTCGATGCCCTCGAAGAAAAGAGGCTCGCGGTGCAGCAAAGTCTGGAGCTATACCGAGCCCAAATGTCGCGGGCCTATGACAAGATAACCCATCTCCGCGCTTTCAAGAAAGGTGAATTGGTGTTGGTCTTCAAAAGACCGATTATTCCCAATCGACATGCCAAGGGAAAATTCGAACCAAACTGGGAAGGACCATACGTCATCGAGAAAGTGTTTGACGGAGGATCCTACCAACTAATAAGTGCTGAGGGAGAAAGGCCCATGCCACCCATCAATGGCCGATATCTCAAGAAATACTACACATGAATGCTCCAAGTCGCAGGCGAATTGAGCACATCAGCCCTACGGTCTGGATCAGACATCCTGCAAAACCGTATACAATCTACGGGCGTAAATGACCCCTATTTCTCCTAAATCCTGCCGGTGAGACAACTTTTAAAAGTCCCGCCAGCGGCAAAAAAAAGAGAAAAGAAAAAAGAAGAAGAAGAAATAAACGGTATGTCCTCAAGCAAAACGGGCACGGTCGAAAACCCGAAAGGGCTCCGTGAGTAAAAACAGCAGGACTACCGGCGAGTCTGTGAAAACCCGAAAGGGGCGCAAACTCGTGAAAAGAGATGAAATACACTCGCAAAGTCCTCTCGACCTTGTGAGGAGAAAACCCCTGCGTGAGATCCTTACGACTCACAAAGGAGCAACACACTTAGGAATCCTCACGATTCCTAAGGAGAAAATACACCTGCGGGATCCTTACGACTCGTAGGGAGAAAATGCTTTTATGGGACACTCATGGCCCATAAAATTGAAAAGCCTTAGGTGGTAGGGACCCAAACCTATCTCCTAAGCCATCGTTCCCCAACGGGCAACGGCAAATGATGAGTCGCTCCTGGAATTTCGCTTCAGTGTTAGCGGTGCTGATGCCGACCAAAAACCCAAATCCCAAGTCCTCCCAAGGCAAATGATGAGTTGCTCCTGGCATTATTCCAGTGCAGCAATGCTGATGCCAAACAAGATACAAATTCCAAGTCCCCAAACGGCGAATGATGAGTCGCTCCTGGTACCACATTCCAGTGCAGCGATGCAGACGCCAACAAAGCCCTGAAATTTTTTCGGCCCTACGGTCTGGATCATACATCCTGCAAAACCGTATACAATCCACGGGCGTAAAACAATCCCGATCTCTCCCAAAAAAAAGAAAAAGAAAAAGAAAAAGAAATAAATAAAAGAAAAAAAAATAAACGGTATGTCCATAAGCAAAACGGGCACGGATGAAAACCCGAAAGGGCTCCGTGAGTAAAAACAGCAGGACTACCGACGAGTCTGTGAAAACCCAAAAGGGCGCAAACTCGTAAAAAAGAAAGGAGATGAAATGCACTCTCAAAGTTCTCTCGACTTTGAGAGGAGAAAATTCCCGCGTGAGATCCTTACGACTCACAAAGGAGCAACACACTTAGGAGTCCCCACAACTCCTATGGAGAAAATACACCTACGAGATCCTTTCGACTCGTAGGGAGAAAATGCTTTTGTGGGACCCTCACGGCCCATAAAATTGAAAAGTCTTAGGTGATAGGGATCTAAACCTGCCTCCTAAGCCATCAATTCTCAAATTCTCTCGGGGCAAATGATGAGTTGCTCCTGGCATTATTCCAGTGCAGCAATGCAGATGCCAAACAAAAACCAAAATCCCAGAATCCTCTCAATGACAGATGATGATTCGCTCCTGGTACCATATTCCAGTATAGCGATGCTGATGTCAACCCAAATCAAAATCAACAAGTCAACTTCCACTCCGACACCGCAGAAAGCGGAGCAAGTCAGAATCCAATCTCGACACCGCAAGAAGCGGAGCAAGTCAAGTCTACCCCTGACACTGCAAGAAGCAGAGCAAGTCAAATCAAGCACCGACCGTCCAAGTCGCTAAAAGGGCAGCATCGACCGTCCAAGTCGCAAAAAGGGCAGCATCGACCGTCCACGTCGCAAAAATGGCAGCACCGACCGTCCATGTCGCAAAAAGGGCAGAACCGACCGTCCAAGTCGCTAAAAGGGCAGCACCGACCGTCCATGTCGCTAAAAGGGCAGCACCGACCGTCCACGCCGCTAAAAGGGCAGCACCGACCGTCCAAGTCGCTAAAAGGGCAGCACCGACCGTCCACGTCGCTAAAAGGGCAGCACCGACCGTCCAAGTCGCTAAAAGGGCAGCACCGACCGTCCAAGTCGCTAAAAGGGCAGCATCGACCGTCCACGTCGCAAAAAGGGCAGCACCGACCGTCCAAGTGGCAAAAAGGGCAGCATCGACCGTCCACATCGCTAAAAGGGCAGCATCGACCTTCCACGTCGCTAAAAGGGCAGAACCGACCGTCCAAGTCGTTAAAATGGCAGCACCGACCGTCCAAGTCGCAAAAAGGACAGCATCGACCGTCCACGTCGCTAAAAGGGCAGAATCGACCGTCCACGTTGCTAAAATGGCAGCATCGACCGTCCAAGTCGCTAAAATGGCAGCATCGACCGTCCAAGTCGCAAAAAGGGCAGCGCAGGATTCCTACAAAGCGGGAACCAGATCACTCCGGGCTAGGGAAAACGTCTATCACGGACACTCCGTCTCGGAGACATGTCAATCAACGACCGTCCATGTCGTAAAAAGGGCAGTGCCAGCTTCCCAAAAAGCGGGAACCAAATCAAGTCGCCTCCACGTGAAAGAAGATCCATCAATTTCATGCACACGACCCACATATGTGGTGTGCATTTATTGATGGGGGGCAATTTGTTGGGATAAAAATTTACACCCCGGTTGATCAAGTCAAAATCAAAGTCAACCCCAAGCCAAGTGGGCCCAAGCCCAGATCCAGTGGGCCCATGCCCGGGTCAAGCCCGAACATGAAGCGGCCGGCCTCCCCCCATGCCAAGATAAAAATTTTATAACAAATAATTTTGTTGTATTTCTTTTATTTTATTTTTGGATAAATGTAAGAAAAATAGGCATAAAACCAAATTTTTGTAAAGCCCATGGCTTATGTGCAAAAAGAAATGGCACATGAGCCATGGAATAGGCAAAATGCCATTTTGTGAAGCCCAAGGGGCTATGTGTAAAATGTATGGCCTATAAAGGCAAGGATAATGAAATATCCCAACAACTTTTTTCTCTCTCCAAAAAAAGTTTGAGATCTAAGATCTTTCTTCCTCCTTCAAGGTTCCAAAACCTTCTTCTTTCTTTGAATTAAATCAAGAGTTTTACTCTTCCTTTTTCAAAACTAAATAGTTTTCCACCACAAAACCCATTAAGGGGAACTCAGATCTTCCATTAGATCTCCAGAAGAAGAGATTTTTTTTAAAAAAATCCCATAGCTCTTGATCTTCAAGATCCAGCTAACAGAGGAGGAAGAAGAAGAACATCTTTCACTAAACCCCCCCCCCCCAAAAAAAAAAGAAGAAAAAAACACTCAGGAGTCCAACTCCTCTCTGATTTCTCTTCTGAGAAATTTTTTCAGGCTAAAAGCCTCTTTTCCTCTCCAGCGCACTGCGTCCGAGCGCAAAGCGCCCACGTGCCGACACGTGGCGCGCGCGCTTGCGCTCCAGCGCGCAGCACTCATGCGCAAAGCGCGCCCACGTGCCGACACGTGGCGCGCGCGCTTGCGCTCCAGCGCGCAGCGTTCATGCGCAAAGCGCCCACATGCCGACACGTGGCGCGCGCGCTTGCGCTCCAGTGCGCAGCGCTCATGCGCAAAGCGCCTACATGCCGACACGTGGCGCTTGCGCTTGCGCTCCAGTGCGCAGCGCTCATGCGCAAAGCGCCCACGTGCCGACACGTGGCGCGCTTGCGCCTGAGCGCACAGCACCTAAGCGCACAGCACCCAAGATACTGCCCCACGCATCCTTTGGATGCCTTTTCCCTTTTTTTTATATATATAACATATGCATACACATGTATAGATACGCACACACTCCACAATACTGTCCTCCTCAAAAATTTTTGGGCCGGGGCGCTGCCCCGCACCCCGCAAGGGGGCTGCTAGCCCCCTTGACCCCCAACCCGCTATCCGGGTAGCGGGACCCCCGTAAAAACTCTGGGTGGCTCCCAATATATCCAAAAACCCCTTTCAAAACAAAACACACGCACACTGCACATTGAGTTCGCATGACCAGTTTAACCCGTTAATCGGAGGTTCCCTCGCCCCAAAGGCAAGGGGTAATTAACAGCAGCTTAGTCCGCGGCTGCCGGAGATTCGAATCCCCACAATCATTAAACCCCGGCCTACCCTAGGCAGGGGGAATCTGTAGTACGCCTGAGACGCGTGCGCGTATTCCCATCTCAATGGGGTGACGAAAAACACCCTACAGCTCCTTGACAGCATCAAGAGCTTTGTTCCATGCAATGGCGAAGGCCTCGCCGAGGTCTAAAACTGGTCCAACTCCTTGTAATTCATCACCGCCTTCCTAGCCCGGATCTCGGCAACCTCCGCCGCCTGAAGCGCCGCCTCGGCATCCCACCTGCTGGCATCCCTCGCCCTCTTCATGGTGGCAAAGCGGTTGGCCAGTTCCACCAACTTCGCCTCGACGGCTTGGTGGGACTCATTTAGGCGGCGATAGGACTCCCGACACTTTGAAATGGTGAGATCCGCAGCTTCTGACCGGGCTTTGAGGACGATCGACCTCTCCCTCTCCAGACACAGCTCGAGTCGCAGACCCTCGACCTCTGAAGAAGACTCTTCTGCTGACCTCGCAGCCCGAATAGCTCCCTCGGGTTCCATACGAGTAACAAGGGCGCAGTGCTGAAGGACCTGGCGAAAAATGGCAGAGAAACTTAAGGACACCCGAACTAAGAAAAGGTCGCTTGAAGTAACACATGAGGGAGTACATACCTGAACCGCCTCCTGTGCGATAGCCGCCATTTGGGCCCTCAAGGTCCCCCGCGGCATCTGGCCCCCGGCCGACTCCTCCATACCAGCAAGAAGGCTGGCGGCAACGGAAAGCCACGACGGGACTACGAACTGGACTTCCTCCTCCTGCACGGGAGTCCCCACCGGGACCTCCGTCGGCGGTGCACGAGAGACCGTCCTCTTCCACTTAAGAGGAACCCTGTCACGTCCCGCTTCCCAAAATACGGAATACGAGGGGTAGACAAGGCCAGCCATGCTCCTACGGTCAAGGAAAAGTCCTGCCGTAGTCACACTTCGGTTTCTAGTTTTCATGGTAAACAGTAAATGATGCGCAGGTAATGAGAAATGCAGTAACTGAAAGGAACAATGTAAAGACTGACCTGAAGTGGAACAAACGAATGTAATTCGGAATGGCAAGTCAAGAAGTCTGTGATGCACTGGTCTAGGCTAAATCTTCTCCTCACACTGAGCATGCATACTCAGGTCGTCAGAGCGACACAATAGCAATATAATATATATAAAATCAAGTGACAGTTCTAACAGTGGTAATAGATATGAATAACAGTAAATCAATGACAGCATGAATATGAATATGCAGTAATCGATGCAGCGGAGCAGTAAAGTAGTAGAACGATATGTCACGAATGTCAACACAGTATATAAGGTATATAAATGCCAGTAACCCTATCAGTCTCTAAGTCTCACTGTACAGGTCACTAAGCCTATCGTCAGTCCAGGTGTGAGAGTCAACCACTCGCGAGTGTCCTCCACCCAAGGGTAGAACCCAAGGGCAAGGGACCACGGGCCCAACATGTAACATGTATATCACGGTGTATATCACATACCCTGTAAATCTCCATATATCTCCCTAAATATATAAGCCGGCATGGAACTCCCGAGATTCTGTTGAACTCACACCTAAACTACCCCACACCCCGTGGTCTACATCAAACGCTAACCATAACCCTAAATACTAATCGATCCATGACAAGTCTGCGCGAGAACTGGAGGCAGGACCTCCATCAAGCACGTCCCGACTAATATCTAAGATAAATGGCAGTGTCTGGTGCCTTATCTGTGACACCCGTGGAAGCGCTTCCATAAGTGTCCCATACCACTTATAGTCACACGTACACGCATCCCACAGACGTCGACAATGCAATAGAATAATAGGGTCACTGATTGTGTACAAGTACGTATCACTTTCACTTAATCACGGATACACGAACACTGACGTACTTGCCACAATCATCACTAAAATCTAACACTGGGTAAATGCACGATATCACTAGGTTATCACTACAATGATATGGGTATGATATGATGCGTGAACAGTATATAAGCACGATTAAGGTGTCACAAAACAGTATTTTATCACTTGCACGATTTATCATGAAACGTACATATATAATTTAGCGAAACGATAAACATGTAGTAATTAGTATGTTCAGTTGTCCATCCATCAAATTTAGTTTCAAGCAAATCGGGTTCTAGGATAACCATTTCATTTTAAGCGCTCGCGGCTGGAAATCCGGTTTCAGAATCAGAAATCTGTTTCGCAACACATTTTAATCCCAGTTGGGATCAGATTTTAGCCACGTTACAGTTGGATGAAATCTAGGGTTTTCAGTAAGGTTTTCAACGTAGCAGACGGATCTTCAATCGCGTCTGTACGTCAGGAGATATACTCTATTTAACTCTAATATGTCAGTTCTGAATCTGTTGAGACTGTTATGTGTCCCGATCTTTTAAATTGCAGATCAAATAACAAATGATAACGAAACAAAATGAAACCACTTGTGTTGTCTAGCTAACAGGTTCACCTACAATAAAAAGTAGAGTTCCACAACCTACGAGTTAAGGAAATCCTGTGGTACCCAATACGGAACAGCAAGCAACAACTGGAGTCGCTCTGGACTACAGTCCAGAGTCGCACTCCGATCCAATTTTCATCATAATTTAAGTACAGGAATACCAGGAAACCAGTATAGGATTAAAGTTCGTCGAGTCGGCTTCGATTTGAGCCCTCGAACGTACCATTCTAGTATGTATATGATTTATGGTGAATTTAACGGTTTTCAGGTACAATAAAATTACAGTTTTACGATTAAACTTGGGGGTAGTTGTTTTAGTCGTTAACGGTCATATTTTCCAGCGAAATTTGCACACGTTATCCATCCCTACAAGAGCCAATGCAATATATCCAGTTCCATCAAATTTGATAATGATTTTCTATGAGAACAAGTATCGAACAGTTTTGTATCGAATAATCTAACGGAAAGTAAAACATGAATTATATACGATGTCGATTTGTAATTAACAAAAGTAGCATGTAGCAAGTAGGGAACTTGCCTGGGGATAGTGAACTGATG
This sequence comes from Agapanthus africanus, assembly GCA_030015575.1. Lineage (NCBI taxonomy): Eukaryota > Viridiplantae > Streptophyta > Magnoliopsida > Asparagales > Amaryllidaceae > Agapanthus > Agapanthus africanus. The sequence continues at coordinate 83,886,478 of JASDDO010000026.1, read as the reverse complement.
GCACGGCAGCGAAGGCAGTAATGATACGTCCCGGGCACGGAGTAGCAAGCACGTGACGAGTCTCGACTATGCTTGGGCTTGGTTCGAGCTTGGGGATGTGTTGTTGCGCGCTCAGGCTGTGTCGGGGCTGGGGATCGTTGATGCTGTTGAGGCCTATGGAGAGCAAGATGGGAATGAGACGGTTTAGAGAGAGGAGAAAGAATCAAATAGAGAGAGTGTGTGTGTTAGAAAGAGAGAGGGAGAGATGTTACAGAGAGAGAGAGAGTGAGTGAGAGAGAGTGAGAGAGAGAGAGGGGCAGCGAGAGAGAGAGAGTTAGAGAGAGGTTGCAGGAGAGAGGGTAGGGGTTAGAGAGAGAGAGTGAGATGATGAGAGGGAGAAACAGAGGAAGGGAGAGAGAGAGGGAGATCTGAGCTGAGGAGGGGAAGAGAGAGAGAACTGAGAGAGATGATGTAGGCGACGGCGGTGATTGAACGGCGATGAGGCGGGGGTCGGCTCGGGTGTAACGGGATGCGATGGCCCACCGGCGAGAGGGTGCAGGGGGTGGAGCTTGGCTGTGGGTTTAAGGGTGCTGGGTGATGGTGGCAGAGAAGAGAGAGGGAAGGTGGTGAGGAGACGAGGTTGGGCGAGGGGATTGAGCTCGGTGGGGTGTCGTCGTCGTCGTCGTCGTCGAGGGAAAATGGAGTGCAGGGACTCGAGAGTGTGAGGGTGAGAGAGTGTGGGAAGTGATGGGAAAGAATGGGGAGACGAGGGGGTGAGCAACGCGGTTGTAACGCTCGCGGGCGTCGCGCGTGATGAGCGGGCGAAGTGGGCGCGGGCGGAGGCGCAGGAAGTGGATAGAGCGCGCGAGAGGGGGAAAAGAGCCGTTGGAGGAAGAAGGGGGTGTAGAGGCGGGTCGGGTCATGGGTGAAGCGGGCACAGGTACTGGGGAAAAGAGTAGGCCGGGCCGAAAGAAAATAAGGGAAAAGAAGCGGGCCGGGCCAAGGGAAAAATAAGTTTATTAGGAAAAAAACAGAATGGCTGATGGGCTCGGGCCAGAAAATAAAGAAATTGAATTTAAAATTTAAAAGAACATTGGGCTGAGGGAAGATTTAATGAAAAAATCAAATGGAAAAATAGAAACGGGCCAGGCTATGAATAGAAAATCAAAGATAAAAAAATGAGAAAGGGGATGGGCTGCGCTTAACAAATTCCTATTAGATAAATCTTAATTTTGTGTGGGCCTAGGGAGTTTAAACTGAGGGAATGAGTTTGGACACTTGGCAAAGGGTTGGGGAATTTTGGATTAAAGAAAATGTAATTAAATCATGGATTTGGGTTAGACGGAGAAATATACATAACATTTGTTTTGGGTTTAAATTCAATAAAAGGAGAACGACTGAGCCAGAGGAAAAGAAAGATAGGATCTGGGTTTAGTAGGATTTTGAAATTAAATAGATAATTATAAATAAATTTTATAGGTAAGAAGAAATACGGATTTAGGCGTATAAGAAAATTGGGTATTACAAACCCCATCTTCGCCCTCTCCTGCATTCTTCGTCTGAGATTCGGGAACCCGTGTACGCCTTTGGCCGCCGCCGGAACAATCGCCAGGAGCTCGTAACGGGGCAGGTGGCCCCGCCGTCGGAGGCACATCCGGCGCAGGGCTCGAGTCAGCTGGAGGCACGGCCGCACCGCCGGTTCCCCTCCGGGACTGAGCGCCGAAGGCACCAAGAGTCTGGGATCGAACCATCTGTCCTGCCAAAAGGGAGAAGGGGATCAACTCAGAAGGAGAAGAAGAAGAAAGACATCTAACCTGATGGGAAGAAGTCATCGAGAAGAGAAAACGCAAGATCTGACCTAAAAGGAGAGCGCCGAGCAAATAAGACTCAGAACGAGAAAAATGTGAAGAGAGAGAGAGAGAGAGATCCTGAATCAGGCCTCCTCCCTATTTATGCTACCGGCGTCCTCATCCAGTGGCGACGGTCGACTCCCGCCAAAACGATTCAGTGCATTCGAAGGCCACGATCGCCCCACCTGTCGCAAGCGCATTGGCGACGTCCCATCGGACGCCAGAAGTCTGTGGCACGCCACATCAGCCAACCGGCACCCGACACGCGGTCTGTCGCTTCAGCAAAAGTGCACACGATCCGGCGCACCCTCATTAATACAAAGGATCTCGCCCTGATTCGTTGGCCTCATCCAGAAAAGACAACCGGTTGCCCAGAGACACGCCCGACGATATCTTCGGAAAGGAGCTCACCTCGGGTGATCCGGCAAACTACTCTCGACCCGACCCGTCAGCTGGTCGGGACGAGAGTGGGGGGCTAATGATGATGCTTGATATCGTGATCTCCCAGATCAGGACACGTGGCAGATAACGTGTCCCATGGCTCACAAGAAAGGACCTACAATGGCCGACCAGACCACTCCTGTGCCCGTTGTACGAGCAAACGCTGGCTCACCTCCGAGCCCCAGCACAATTGGCCTCCTCGGCCTCACAGCTCGTCTCCGAGCTATCACAGGCCCGAGCCTCCTCGGCCCTCTCAGCTCGCCTCCAGGCTCGAGCATAACAAAGATACCTCGACTCTCCCGCTCCTCCGCGAGCTCTCCCGCCGAGGTCATCTTCCCCGGTCTCATCGACCGACCAACATCACCGCTTGCAGGCGTAACCGCCATCCCGCGAATCTCGCCATGCGCGAGATCTCCGCCGGCCACATCCCACGTTCCACGCCACCACGATCCCCCATTAATGAGCCTGTCTCGCCATTAATGGGAAGTCTCGCTCATCACGCGGGCGTGACGTCGGGAGAGTAACGGCCGGTGTGATTCCCGCGCCTGCCTTGCCTGCTGCCACCGCTATATAACCCCTTCTTCAGACGGTTCAAGTAAGCCATTTCACTCTACTAAGCCGTTACTCTACTCGGATCTCTAGTCTAACTTGACCGTCGGAGGGTCCTCGGGGGTACAACCACCCCAGGACTTCCTTGCAGGTAGCTCGGCAACCACAATCTCAAACCCATTGAGATCCACATGCTTCAGGAGCGACAGCCTCCAGATCCAATCTCAGCCACCTATCGCCGCCATCAGTAGATCAACAGAAGGTAACATCTTGGCGCGATCCAGGCCGCGTCACAACACATCATATTTTTCTTTAAAATATCCCAACCCATCTTCTTCTTTGGAAAACTTAGATTCTTTCCCAAATTGAAATTAGGGTCGAGCCTTCCGCAATGCCTTTCTCAAAATCGGGTATGAAATCAGGAGCATTTTCAACTTCCTTCTTTAGTTATGAATAAGTTGAATACTTCTGCGCTCTTACTTATTGTTTTCGGATAAATAGCAAACCTAAAATTCATCTAAAAAAATAAAAGTTAAAGTTAACGTTTTTTTTCTTAACGGAAATCTCAAAGAGGCTAAAATGATGCATCTTATTAGTTTTGGGGTTAAAATGTAAATACCAAGTTTTGGGGGTTATTAAAGAATTTTCTATGTTTGGAGGGCTACGAGAAAAAAAACTTCATTAAAAGATCATTAGATTCGAAATGTAATGAAAATTTAGAGTGTTTTTTTTGCAATTTATAAACTTAGAGATACTTATATGCAAAAAACGTGAAAATTTGGTGCTGCTTATATCGTCTCTCTGTTTTTCCGCCCCTTTATTATTAATTAATACTAGGGTTTCTCTCATCTCCGCCTCTCTCTTCTCTCTCCCTCTCATCTCATCTCGTCCCCAAATCGCAAACCCTAGAAATCTCAATCCCAAGCTTCTCCATCCTCTCCAATGGCGGACGAGTCTCTGTACTCCTCTTCTCGACCCGAAAACAAGCGAAAGTTCGACGACCCATCGCGGCCGCCTCCTTCCTACAACAGCGTCGCGCCTCCCCTCGACAGCATCCAGCTCGCGAAACTGAAGGCTCAGGAGATCGCCGCTAAGCTCTTCAGCGACGCCGAGGCCAAGCGCCCCAAGGTCGATAACGGCTCCGCTGCCGATGGTTTGCTTCTTTCTCTCCCCTCTCTTAATCTCGCGCGTTTACTGCTAGGGTTTCGAACTCTTCGTTGGATCGATGATAGTTTAGTATTGAATTATACGCTGTTTATATCTGTGATCCGCCAATTAGGGTTTGGATCTGATGTAATTTTTTTTTACTATTCTCTAGGGGTTGTTGCCTTCGATCAGGGTTTACGTTTAGTATTAGATAGTCGGGGATCGTTTGACATGCTAGTATTTACCTTTTATTTTGCTTTTAGCTTTTGCTAGAGGATGTATTAGCAGCCTATATGGCATTTCGTCTCTCAGATGGCTATAGGCAGTCTTAGATCTTGTTATGTTAGTAACTTTTTTGTGCACTATCACATGGATGCTATCCATTTCTTTGATTATCAAAAGGTGTTGGAATGCATCATTCTTCTTTCACATTTTAAAAAAAAATTTCCGTGTCAATTCTTTAAGCTGATTGCCAAATTCTTGATCATTAATAACATGGTTTTTGTAATCCAGACTACATGCAGAAGCCTGTGGGTCAACACGTTTCTTACCTAGGGAGCATGACTCAGGCTGCTTCATACTCTCCATATGGCTATGGTACCAGCAAGAAGATTGACATTCCAAATGGAAGGGTACCCATTTTCTCGTCGCAAGTTGGAATTGCTTGCATTATTTTTTGTTAGTTCTTGTGTGGTCTTCGGCAGCGTTGTTCTTTATTCTTTTATCAGGTTGGAGTTATCATTGGTAGAAGCGGAGAGACAATTAAATATCTGCAGCAACAATCTGGGGCCAAAATTCAAGTGACTAGAGATATGGATGCTGACCCTAGTTCGCAGACCAGAGCTGTAGAAATCACTGGTACATCGGAACAGATTAACCGAGCAGAGCAGTTGATTACTGATGTGCTTGCGGAGGTATTCGTTGTGTACTCAATTTAGCTTTATGGCTTCTGGCAGGTTGTGTATTATTCATTTGGAGAATGTTATTAATGCTGTCAACTCAACTTCTGGTGCAGGCTGCTGCTGGGGGTTCTGGTACCACTTCTGCTCGAAAATTTGGTGGGCTCCAATCCGGCGGCGAGCAGTATGTCACGAAAATTCCTAATAACAAGGCAGGATAGCTGGAGATATGCTTTGCATTACTGAGGGTACACGTCATTCTCATTCTGCATATGTTTAACTTGCTTTCTTTCTGCAGGTTGGTCTTATTATTGGTAAAGGTGGAGAAACAATTAAGACCATGCAAGCTAACACGGGAGCTCGTATTCAGGTGTGAAAATTTTCTTTCGAAGTGAGTGGACATGTTCTTAATCCTTATGCATTGCCTATATCATGTGGCAAGCTATTTAATGTTTTTTTAATAAAAGATATATACTTTTTTCTCGAAATACTAGCGTTAGTTGCACAAGACCCCCTGTAATTTACCTCTTATAGCACTTATAACCCCTTAAGAAACTTATTCACACAAATAGTCTCAGGACTGGTTAAAGCTGCAACAGTCTGGTTGTTACTTTTCAAATTACCCATGCTATAAAAAAAATTGTTGTGTTTTTAGCTCCAGAACTTTCTTTTGTGTTTTCTAGGGTATAATTTCAATGTTTTGTAGGGTTTTGTCAACGAGCAGAGAGGTTATTTGCGCTAATACCTATAAGCCTCTTAAATCATGTGCTACATGTGATAAACCTTAGGGAGGGTTTGCACAGTTAACCCTACATATTATGTTGGTGTGTAGTCTCTTTCTATTTTAACCTGTTAGTGCACTTTTAACTTAAATTTGTAATATGCAATTGTCTTTCTTCTTCTCAACATTTTTTCTTTGTATATTTTTTTGGGGGTTGGGGGGTTGGGTGCGGCTCTAGGCTAGCAGGAGGCTGAGACTGTGCTGAACCAAATATTCTATGATACTAACTTAGGTCTAATGTGTTCAATTTTAGCTAAAAGCCTGATTGAGAGATCTGGCATGAAGCTTACGATTTAAATGGGAAAGTTGCATCCTCACTGATTGTTAAGTTCCATCTTGCATTGTCAAGGTGTTAATTTTTTGGTTTTCCTTTCCATTAGCTATATGGAGTTATACAAAAAGGATGGTAGTTTTCTTTGTATGAAGAGCATGAAATTGTGGAAAAGCGGGCTGTATTATTCAGAATGACCTGGATTTAGTTAGTTGTATATGGTTCAGGCTTGTCCAGTCGCATGCTATATATAACATGTTTCAGTTTGTGCTGTAATCACAGTCACTGACCTATATGTCCTAGGTTAATAATTTTGATCTGGCTCCTAATTTACATCTTTTTTTATGGTGAAGACGTGAAGCCAATGTCCGTTTTTTAGTCTATTAAACGAATTAATCAGGTTATGTTTTTCTTTTCCCTTTTCATATTTTTTGCCTATCCATGCTCTATCGTGTGGATTGCTTGTTTCTTTCCTCTTTTTTTGTGTTGTTAGTTGCCTCTTAAATTTAGTCCATGAATGGACTCCTTTCTGCCCAATGAATGCCATTCGCAATTGACAATGCTAATATGACATTTACTTCTTTCAGTGATGTTTCTTTTGTTATCCCACTCGACAAAATTTTATTGTTTTATAGCTAATGAGTTGCATAAATTGATGATATACATTTGGATTATTATTTTTTTCTTTCTATATATGTAATTATGCATTGCAAGTATTCTACCTATTGTTTTCAGCCTGATTAATGGAACTACTGGCTCCCTTTTTGAAATGTAATTCATGGTTGTACTCCATCTGAATGCCCATCTTTCTGTAGAAGCAAATTATATTGTTTTTGTACTTTCTTCTTATTTCTTACACATCCCTGTAATCGGCCCTCTAATGATTTCTTTGTTTTCCCTTTTGCTTCCTTTATTCAAACATATATGTTGTATTCCACGTCAAATAACTATCGCGTGGGAAATTATGTTAACTGTGGCAGATTTATGTGCTGTTTATTATAGAATATGAATATAGTGTTCTTTACTTTACTGGCCCTTGCACCTTTTTTAAACTTATTGTTGAAATATTTTTTCAATGTTTTTTACTTTACAGGGTTTGTGTATTCTTTTGGGCATATTTGGTTTTGTTAGTTTGTTCATAGTATTTCTACCGTCCTAGTACTTGATTTTTAAAACCCTATTGTTTTATGCATTGCAGGTTATACCTTTGCATTTACCTCCGGGTGATACTTCCACTGAAAGAACATTACAAATCGATGGTACAAACGAACAAATAGAAGCTGCCAAAATGCTAGTCAATGAGATCGTTAACAGCGAGGTATGTATAGGGTTTTTTCTTTGCTGTGTTATTTTAACCTCTTAATACGCATTTTATTTACAAATATTGTTTGGGTGTTATGATACTCATGTTATAAGATGCCTATGGCTTTTGCATCTTCATCATCCTAGTAATTTCCCAATTTCCAACATATTATGACTGACTAGTGAAGCTTTTAACACTTGTAATCATGGAAGCTGTATCAAGATATTGGACGAGGTCCAGCAACCATCTCAGTGCAGGGGAAAAAAACGAGCTATGTACTGCAAAAATGCATGCTTCATGGCAAACCCAGACACCTTTGCTCTGCAGCGCTAAGAAAAAGCACCCATGCAATGAAATGTTACACGTTTTTTCCCCAAAAAATGGATACATTTACTTTTGTATGCTTTGTAGCATAATTATTTTTTTGCATATTCGTTTTTAATTGGTTTAATCTGAGATTTAATATTATCCAAACTTGATTCTGTTCATTTCCCCCCTCCAATATAAAAAAGACCCTGTTTCCCTGTTTTTTCCACCCTTTTCCCAACCAACTCCAATGACAACTTCAGGAACAAACTTGGTGATATTCATTGCCGGGTCCTCCACCTTTTCCTTTTTCTTTTCCAGAAAAGGCATATTTGAGTAAGAGTTCAGTAGGGGTTATTGAAAGAGAGTTCGACGATTTCCTTACTATGGAAATAAAAGCTGAAATTATTTTTGTGACATCTTCTGTTCTTTAAAACTTCAAATTTCTGTATGGTTTGGGTTAAGAGAATAATTAATATGTGAATATTTTTTTACCCAACATCCTCTGTTCCGTATTTTACTGTAATTTTTTATTTTCAAAAAATGTGAATTATTTGTTATTTTAAATATTTCCCAATTTTTAAATCTATTGGGGGCTGTTTTGTAATTTAATTTAGCAATTTTAAATTTATGTAGTTTATGCTTTACACTGCACTCTTCTTGCTTTTTTGTGTAGAAGATATTGAGGGATACACCTAACATCTAACTATTTTGAAATTGCCCTTGTTTAACCTCATTTCTTAAGGTGCCAAATATGCATTATTTAGACTTCATATCATGTTTTATGTGTTAAAAGGAGAGAGAAGGAGATACTTTATTGGTTGACCAATGGCCTCATATCATGTTTTATGTGTTAAAAGGAGAGAGAAGGAGATACTTTATTGGTTGACCAATGGCCTCTTTATATAGAGATTACAATTACATGATACCCAAGTATCATGGTACGGTGTACCCTAATAACAATATATTCTAAACTATTCTAACACCCCTTCAAGCTGGAGCATAGATATCAGTGATGCATAGCTTGGACAATAGAAGAGCAAATGCGGGTCTTGGAAGAGGATTCGTCAAAATATGCATTAGTAGAAACATGATGGAGATTGACTTTCTTTTCAACAATTTTATCCCGGATAAAGTGGCAATCCACTTCAATGTGTTTTGTGCGTTCGTGAAACACTGGATTTTTTGAAATATGAATTGCAGCTTTATTGTCACAGAACAAGGATGCCGGTGTTGTAGAACTAACATAGAGATCTCGAAGCAATATGGAGATATACGTCAATTCTGAGACGACATGGGCCATAGCCCTATATTCAGCCTCGGCTGATTAGTGTGCAATGACAGCCTTATATGGGTTTTAGTCCATAGATAATTTTTTTAAGATGACATATAAGAGACTTTTCCTAACGCTCAAAGCTAGGAGGCTGCTGCATATAAACCGTCTTGGAAAGATCGCCATTGAGAAAGCCACTTGTATGACGTTGCTCGTTCTATTATGTTTTATATGCATATCCCAAAACGAATTTGGAATTTTGCCTTATTGCATGTTTTTTGATTAATCATGTCTTAAACGATTTTTCAAAATCAAACACCGTTCTCTATTTTATTTCCCGACCAAGACTCTTTTTTCCTTCCTCCTAAAGTATTTGGGTTTGTTTGCTACGTACATAATCGCCGATTAACTGGCGATAAGTTGGATTCTAGGACCGTCAAACAAATATTTGTTGGTTATTTTAGGACTCAAAAAAGTTGTGTTTGCTTCCTTCCTTCTACATCCACTGTCGTAGTCTCTCGTGTTGTCACATTTCTTGAGGATCGGCCTTTTTACCCCTAGCGGAAAGTCCTTACGTCCCACCATCCACCACCACCACCTCCTTTACCTTCAGATGACCAACCAATTCAACCCGAATCTACTACTGTCGAAGTTCCTCATCCTCCTCCGGTTATGCAGTTATATACATAGTTGTCACGGCGTCGCTAAGGCGACGACATGGCGTTGTGGTGGTTCGTTACCGCCGTGATTCATCTTCCTTATTTTAAGGTTCGTCGTGTCTATATATATATATATATATATATATATATATATATGAGACAAACTGAGAATCGAGTTTGAAATTTGACATATAAATATTTATTCTTTTCCCTAAAAATTATTTCATTATGTTCCCTCCAAATACCCCAAGTGATACCCATCGTAATAAACTAATTATATCCCAATTTGATAAAATGTTTTATACTTGATGGTTAAATGATGATATAGTTGTGTGTTTGATGGTGTTCTATAGTTTTTGTAATTATATATTGGGTATAGAAATATAAATATATATAAAATTAATGTAGCACATAGTGAACAATTTGTCGCCGTACCGGTGCCATGGCGGACGCCTTGTCGCCACGGCGTCCTGGCGGTCCACTACCGCCGTGGCGCCGTAACAACCATGGTTCTATAGTCGTTGATCGAGAGCAGTGATAGATTTAACAACAGATACTGAAGCTCCTCCATGTATACAGCCGGAAGCTGACGAGTCCACCTTCTCCCCCGTCTGATGGTTTGTTCGACGACTTGCCAATTGCTCTTCGTAAAGGTAAACAAATATGTACTATTTTTCACCCTCTTGCTTCATTTATTTCATATCGTCTTATTCCAGCTCTATGTCAGTTTGTCTCTTCCTAGACTGCTGTTTCCCTTCCTAACTTTGTTTAGGAAGGTATGAGTCATCTAAGTTGGCATAGGTCTATGATGGAAGAGTTGTAGGTATTGAGGTCTAATCACACTTAGGATCCGATTAGCCAGAAAAAGGTGGTTGGTTGCCGTCGGTCTTTGCTATCAAATATAATTCTGATGGCAGTGTATCTTGTTTGAAGGCCTATCTTGTTGCTAAAGGTTATACTCAGCAATACAGTTTCGACTATGCAGTGACTTTTTTTCCAGTGGCCAAACTCACTACTGTTTGTGTTTTAATCTCTTGCGGTTACCCGCGATTGGTCTCTATATCAGCTAGACGTCAAGAATGCCTTTCTCAATGGCGATGTTTCCGAGACGGTTTATATGCAGCAACCTTTGAGCGTGAGGGGGAGTCGCTTGTATGTTATCTTAAAAAAATTATCTGTGGGCTAAAACAATCTCCTCGGGCATGGATCGATATTCAGAATGGTCCTAAAAAAGATAAATTGCATAAGAAACTCGGCAGATCCATCTCTTTTTATATATAGACGGAAAGAAGGAAAGGTTATTCTCATTATGTCATCAACATAAATAAGGAGAATAACCCTTCTTTTCGTCTACATATAAAAAGAGATGGATCTGTCGAGTTTTTTTAAAATGAAATTTATCTATTTTTGGACCATGCTGAATTTATCGAACCATGCCCGAGGAGATTGTTTTAGCCCATAGATGGAATTTTTATGATGACACACAAGAGACTTCCCCTCAAGCTCAAAGCCAGGAGGCTGCTGTATATAAACCGTATTGGAAAGATCGCCATTGAGGAAGACATTCTTGACGTCTAGCTGATATAGAGGCCAATCGCGGGTAACCATAAGAGAGATCAAGACACGAATAGTAGTGAGTTCATTGAAGATATCATATAGCCTTTGAAGTCCATCTTCCGACGAGTAAAGAGATTTGAGATGGAACCACATCTTCTTCACAGCAGGGAGATACATAATAGCCCGATAACAGTTGGGCGCTATAGAGTTTGTAAGCCAAGTGCAGACTTCATTGTCATGTTGAGATCAAGATGAATACTGTGCATCAGAGGTTGGTGGAGCTTCCTGAAAGAGATGGTGATGAAGGCCCCTGCTTTTGAAGGCTCGTTCAATGGCGTGCGTCCATTCCAAAAATTATTAGAGTCAGGTTATACGGAGATCCGTTTTGTAAGCGGAAGCAGGAGGGCCAATCTTGTTAGCCGTCATATTGAACGTTGCACGCAAAGAGCAAGCAATAGAAAGTGCAGATCTAGTATATAAAGAGCGAGAGAAAGATACCCATCTCAAGATCAAAGTCATTATGTGATTTCGAGAGTCGGCGAGAAGATCCAACAAGACGAGGACAGCGGCGAGGCGTTCTAGAGGCGTCGAGGGCTGGAGGCGAGGCGATCTGGAGGTGTCGAGGCGAGGCGACGACGTCGAGGATTCGAAGGGAGGCTAGAGGGGGCGTGAGGAGAGAGGGAGGGCTGCGAGGCGCGGCGAAGGCTGGAGGCGAGGCGGCGAGAGGAGGGGTGCGGCTATTTTATTTGAGGGTTAGGGTTTAGGAGATTTTCTCTGATCATGTTAAAGGTAAAAGAGAGGAGAAAGATACTCTATTACGTGACCAATGGTCTTTTTATATATGGATTACAATTACGTGTTGTCCAAGTAACATGGTACGGTAAATCCTAATAACAATATATTCTAAACTAGTCCAACACTATGAATGACAAAATAAGGCTTTTGTCATGTGTATATGTCTTCATTATGTATTTGCGGTTTAACCGGTAATGTTTGTCACTTTGCTTTTATATTTGAGATATTAAATTTAGTCTAACTGTTATTTTATTTGTTAGTACTTTACCTTTTGTTGTTAATATACTGGTGGACCTAAACTTATTGTCTTTGATAATTTCAGTTGTGCTACAGTAGCACCCTGTTCGTGTTTTCCTATTTTGTTTGTTGCATCGTTATTATAATAACCACATGTTTCACCTTCAAAATTGTTTGGCTGGTTAAGCAGCTCTTGATTTTCTTCTACTTGTCCCTAGCACTTTTGAACTTTGACTGCAAAAATACTCACGGAAGAATATTTTCCCTGTTTCTTCTATCATTTGTTACTTGGATTCTGCCCTTTCCTCATAACTCTGTGCTCTCTTGAAAATGCCTTCGTGATGGTGGATGTTTTTCTTCTTCTTCTTCCTTTTTTTTTGAGGTGTGTGTGTGTGTGTGTGTTTTCTTTATTTGATCTTTTATTTTACATTGGGGTCATGATAGAATTAAATTATCCATGCCCTCACATGCGTGCATGCTTTTTCTTTCTGAATTTCATGGGTTCTGCATTCGATTATAATATTTCATCTTACAATGGATTGCAATGTGTAGTAAGGCCAAAGTTATTTAGACTACTTGAATGATTTCTGTTTTCATCCAAACAGATGATTTTACCCTGTAAATAACATGATGCGGCTCAGTAAAAGATTTCATTTGTTTTTTGTGTTAGGTAAATACTGTCATTGTTAGTCTACCATGTTCATCATTGTGTTATGTAGGAATCAATGACTTTATTTATCCTGATGGACATATGCTCACTCTTCCCAGTTCGTTAAGTCAAATGGTCTAGACATTGAGAAGTTGTTGGTTACTTGGTTTGTTACTGGTCCAGCACATTGAGATCTCGATGTCTTCTGTGTATTGTAATTGTGCCATATGACAGTTTGCATAAAATCTTTTGATGTTCTACCTATTGTATATTGGGGAACTAAACTGCTTCTCAGATAACAATAACTATACATTTCAAATGGTATAATCATTCTCCCTATGTTGTTACACTGTGATTTTTCTTCTTTGTGCATAGACATCAAGATCTCACTGTTTTTATTATCTTAGATAATCTGGTAGGCTTTTAACAAAGTCCAGTTATATAGGTATGATAAACAGGACCCTTAGAGGCTTAGTGTATTATTAAACATGTGGGTAACTACACAGGATATCATTAAGGGTGGGTAACATGGTTGTCCAGGTCCTAAGCAATCTAATTCAATTCTTGCTTTGTTGGCTCTTTTCCCTATCATTTAATTGATTAATTTGAATTTTCACATATATGGATTAGAGGTTTTCTTGTATAAGGATTTATTCTTGGTCATCTGTTACCTATTCAAGTTATTACCTTTCCTGCTGAACAATTTATAATATCGTCATCCGTAAATGTTATATTTGAAGATTTAGATTATTGTTTCTTTGATATTGGTCAAGCGTGCAAGTTCACTATCGAAAAGGCAGAAGTTACTTGTTTACAATAATTATTTTGTGGAAATATCTGCCGAATCTGTTGATGCAACAGGTGTTGATTCATATCCTTCTAGAATCATTATATTTAGCTTACTGTTTGTAGGGTATGAAGTCGGACTCCTTTTGGCATATCTAAGTAGAAAACTGCTAGGCTATAGCAAACCTTTTTGATTATATATTGATAATGAAAATGATAAATGCCGATTATTTTATGTATATGGAATTGCTTGTCTTGAAAGTATTGTAGGATTAGCTTGTGTTGGCGAGCCCAACACATTGCAGGCATGTGTAGGCAAGCATTTGGTTGTCAGTTCATGGCTTGGTACGGGTATGGTTTTGAACTCCACTCATAATAATTATTTAAATGTTGATCAAGGCACCTTAAAGTTTACTATTTCTAGTAGAAATATATAGATTTGATAACGTTTTACTGCAAGAGATTTCTTGTGTTCATAAGGTCTCTTAAACGTTTATGTCAACATTATCTGATCATTCTTTAGTCATGTATATTATGTCTAATGAATTTGAAGGCTCGAGGAACTAACCGCCCTCTTATTTGATGGAATTCATCCTTCGTTTCATATCTTTTGCCGTTCTTAACTTCTCCCAGTTCTTCATTGCACATATAACTTATCTTGCTATATCTTAATCGAGTGAATTGCTATTACTGATGGCTCTTCTTTTAAGTAATCAGGTCAATTTTTTTCATGAGAATTGAACAACATATCATGCTATTGGACACGTGCAATATCTTCTTTTAGTTAAGCCTTGTTGCAATTATTGAATGTCGCCTGCAGGTAGCTATTGACCTTCTAGGAGCTAACATGAAATAATAGAATATTAGTGCGCTTTGAGAAATTTTAGATATGTCCCAAGTTGTCTTATTTAGTAGCCACTCTGGATTATTGCATGGTGGTTATATAGGGTAATATTTATACATAAACTGCAATATGCATCTGAGTTGATTGCAAGAAAATACTATGTACTGTCATACCTCCTTACAATTCAATTTACCCAACTGCCCAATCTTTAGCGATATATGCTTTTATTATAAATGCATGTCTAGCCTTTGCAACATTCCCAACTAGTTTTGACTGGGAGACGATCGTCATCCGCTGCCGTAGCTTGAAACAGTCCCCCCTGTTTTGGTACGTGAGTGTTCTTTTGAAATGCATTAAGTATACTGCTTGGTACCTGAATCCATATTTCCTCTTGTTCATATAATTGCTTCTTTGTTTAGTATTTTTCCCTGCATTTAACAATGTCTCCTTTGTATGAAAAGGTTTAGAGTTCATATTCTATCTTCTATACAGCGTGGCAGGAATCCACAAATGGGAGGTTACCGCCCTCCTCGCCCTCAAACAAACTGGGGCCCACCACCCCCAATGCAGCAACCTGGGTACGGCTACACACAGCCTGGGGCCTACCCGGGGGCACCACCTCAGTACAATATGCCCCAACCTCCCTATGGAAGCTACCCACCTCAACCCCAAACTGCTGCCTCCACTGGATACTCCACTGGTTATGATCAGTCTTCCACCACTCAAGGAACTCAGCAAACCACTGCTGCAGCTGGATACGACTACTATGGCCAACAGCAACAGCAGACACAACAGACTTATGGACAAGACGGTTATGCTACCAATTATAATGTTCAAAGTGGTTATGCTCAGGGGTATGATCAATCGTATGGTTCGGCCCCGGCCCCTGCTTATGGGACAGCTACAGCCAAGCCAACTCAAGATGGTTCTGCTCCAACTTATGCTGCAGCAGCAGCTGCTCCAGGTGGAACCGCTCCTGCTCCTGTTCCTCCAACTCAGCAGCCAGGTGGCACTACTCCCACAAATTACCCCCCACCGGTGACTTCACAGCCTGGATACGGGCCCACCAGCTATGTGCAGTCTCCTCAAGGCCCGAAGCCGCCGTCAGCACAGCCGGTTTATGGGCAGACCCCCACTAGCCAAGCTGGCTATGCCCCACCAGGACAGCAAGGATATGGTCAGATGCCGCAGGCACAATCTGGCTATGTTCAGCCATACCAGCAGGCTCAACCGCAATATGGTGGTCCCCCACCACCAGCTAGCCAGGCTGGCTATGGCTATGGTGTTGATTCTTATGGTAGTGGTGGTTATCCCCAGCCGGCCGCTTATGGTAGCGATGGTGGGGCAGCGCCAACTGTACCGAGTGTGGGGACTAAAGCTCCTCAGAGTTAAATGCCAAATGGTAAGATTTTCGGATTCAGGTAAAACTGTTTAGATGTTAATGTTCTTTTTTTTGGGTTAATGACTTATTATAGCCCTGCTGTTTTAGCAAGTATGGATTGTTTAGCGTTGACAAATAACATTGTTAGTCTGCTTTGATGCACCTATGTTACTCAGGACGCTGCTTTATGTATGTGGTTAAGTTTGAACTCTTATGTTGGATTGGTGTATCATGCTCAAATGGTTTGTTGTTCAGTAGCAGTTTCTGTTTAGAGTGCCTATGGTTATTTGAAGATTTTTTATTGAATCATTCTCTCTATTTTTATTAATCAAGTCTTGTAAAAATTATGTTTTTGATGCATTGTTTGTAGCCTATTGCATAGCTTGAAGAGTATCACAGGTTCTTCATGCTTTAGATACGCACCGTTGATATGCTGGCTGATTAGTGATTTATGTTGTGAACTCTATTGCAACATTGGCCTTCAGAAGCTTGTGTTTTATGTAATTTGTTTACGGGGCATCTCTGCCCTTTGAAAGCTTCTTACTCTTCAGTGTGAAGAAATGAGGAAATATTATAGGCATCTCTTTCAATTTTTAATATTTATCCATGCAAACGTCAAGAATGTACATTTATTGATGGCATATCTTTTTAATTAGTGAATATGAAAAATGAGAATAGCAAGGGCCTTTTTGGTTGGGCGAGCTCAAAAGCTTTTTTAGAGCTAAAATGATCACTTTTGAAGAAAAAGAAAATATCGAACAGGACTTGTGTCCAAAAGCTCTTTTAAGCTAAGCTTTTGGGGCCTCCAAAGCGAAGCTTTAAAAGATGATGAAGAAGAACCCTAGACGATTGAGGCCTCATATACGCGATCATCGACGAGATTTAAGTTTCGAGTTTCATGCATCAGGCGATCGAAGGCTTTCGATTTCGACGAAGAATCCATAAATCGAGAGGATGGAAATTAAATATTTTGCTGCAGATATTTTTATACAGATCTTTTGATATTTTTGAATTTTTTTAAAGTAAATTGTAAATTAAAAAAATCATTTTCTTTCACTGATTTCTCTTAAATATTAAGAAAAATGATGATCATTTAAACAGTCAACAGTATTTCTGCAACTCCTAACAACTTTTTGAACCAAACAACTTTTCAAATCAAAAAGCACATTTTACAACAGCACTTTTGCCTAAAGAGCTATTTTCAATAGCACTTTTGCTAAAAGTTCTTTTCGCAATAGCCCAACCAAACATCTCCTAGATAGATAAATTATCTTATATAATCATCCTCCCTCACCAAAAGCCGTTCATATAATCATCCTCCTTTGTAAAATTCTTGATTGGCTCTTTTAATTTTGAGCACTCAATTTCCATTTCCACTCACTCACTCTCTCAAAAACAAACATATAAATATTATATAAAATACAATTTTTATTAAGCATCGTGTCTATCGACAACATTTAATAGGTGATAGAAATGTTGCGATGCTATATATATCTTTTTTTTAATCCTTATGGCCCTCCTCTCATAACCTTTTCATCCTCATTGCTTCTAGCATCCTCATTGCAACTCCCATTCTTCCAAATTCCTCTGGCGACCTTCGACTGCTGAATTCCAACACAGGGAGGCAACCAGCTCATGCCGGATGTTTTTCATCAAATTTCATACCCAACCCGATATATAATCTTTAAACCCAAAAATCCTTCCAAATCCTTTGGCATGCAATGTTTGCACAAAAATTACATACATGAAGCTGGACAGATTTTGGGTTTGGAAACCCATATTTTATAGCAGTGTATTTTCACAAAATATATATTGTTTACCTTTTCCCTTTTCCCTCTTGTAAGAATACTTTATTTTTATTGAGAATTCTAACAGTCTACCTTGTCCCTCTTGGTGCTGCTTGTTCCAATAATAATAGAATCCGACGATCACGATCCTTAAAATGTAGTTTTTTTCTTTCTGCACTTTCTCTTTTGCAACATAGGAGAACATATGGATACCCTTGAGCGCATGACTTGTTGTAAGGATTACGTATTTACGGTGCAGTGAAAATCCAAGGCCTTTGCTTTATGGTAGAATGAAAAAGACTATCCGACGGATACCAAATCACAAAAAAAAAAAAACACCAACAACAACACATAAGATTTATTCAGGTTCAGCGCAACTAGCACCTAAGCCTGCAAACCGCGACGAAAACTTCCACTATGAGAAAGAATTATAAGAGATTATACCGACTTTTCATCCTCCTTTACAAAGAAATATTCTCTATAACAAAACCTCACTTTATTCCGCGACCGTGCCTGGCCGCCTCTCCCACTTTAATCAGATCCTAAGTTATTAGAGAATTATGGATATACAAAAACGTTAAAGAAAGTCTCATATTTATAGGGTAAATAAATGCTGGAAGATAAATCTATATTTAAATTATAGATAAATATGAATTTAATTTAGAGATTATTTAAATCCTAACTAATCCAAATTTAAATTAAATTCAACAATCTCCACCTTAATTCAAATTCTCATGATATCTTCACTTTCACAACATCTTAGAACTCCATTCTCATCGTCTTGTGCTCGAAGAAACTTCAACAATCTGCTTGGCAAAACTTGAACTTGCACCGGAACCATTTCAGAAACGCATCTATTGGATCTTCTACGGTACCAATTCTCGTAAGAGATATCATCTTCTTCTCGGCCTTCAAGAAGAACACTCTCACCTCCTGTGTGGAACATCCAAACCCAACAATCTACGCATATAAATGGCCTCCATAACCGCCTATACGACGGTTATCAACCATGCCTCCATTATTGAAACCGCGATACCAGACTGAAGAGTCAATCTCTCTGGCATTGTATCTGTGCCTAACATGTAACCCGTCGTCGACCTCCATCTGCCCCTACCACTATACCCTGTCACGATGTACCTATCAACACTGCCTCCGCTGAATGACAAGCCGGATCCTTCACTATCTCTCAAGCATCTCAGGACAATTATTGTAATTGTAGGAGAACCTATATGGATAGAACATTCTTGTTTGAGATGATAGTATACCATCTGGTTTGTCTTTATCATTCGTGTGTATATATTTTACCTGTTATTACGTATCACTAATACATGACGATAAATCCCATAGGATCTTTGCTTGACTACCAGAATTATGACAGGGATCATACTAGTGGGGCCTGGATAGTCCATAAAAACATCCTTAAATGTCCCCAGTCATAGTAGTATCGAGACCGGGCATCGGTACTCCAGATTAAACTAGTTGTAACACCTGAGCTTAGGTTTAGTGGTAATTGTGTGTTAACGTGGGGTTTTTGGTAAAAAGTTTACCAAAAAGGGTTTCTAATAATTTATTTGGTTTTATGGTTATTTTTGTAGAATTTTATCTCGACCACACACACTTGTGCATGATAACTAGGGTTAAGCCTAGGGTTACCAAGTTTGGGTGTGCATGATGGGTTAACTATGTTTAGCCAACCATGGTGGTCTAACACACTTGGTTAAGCTAATTGAGTTGATTATGAGCTAATTAGTTTAATTGAGGGTGATTAAGGTTTAGGGTTGACTTGTGATGAGAAGGAGAGATTTGATGGGTGTCATGCAAGCATTTAATGAGAGAAGAGAGAATAGTGGCTCTAGGATTGTGTCACTCTCCATTCTTTTCAAAACTTTTTGCTTAGCCCCCAAACACTCACCTCACTCTCACCTTTCTCCCTCACACACACACATCATAGGCAAACATCAGCCTTTTTCATCATCATCATCAGCACCATCAGCTTCAGCTTCAGCCTTTTTCATCAGCATCAGCAGCTGCACAACAGCCCCCCAACTCCATAAACAACACATGCACACCATCACCTTATACACAACCCCACACCACAAATACTTCAATATCTTCTTCACCTGCTGCTGCAACAGCAACCCAAAATAATACAACACCACACCCAAAACTGAATCAGCAGCAACAACTTCTGCAAGTTACAGCAAAACATAGTTCAGCTCATTTCCAGCCAAGTTTTGCAGCACCAGGAGCTGTAGCAACAGCAAACACTCTCCTACTTCTTCTCTTCTCCTTCATCTAGGGTCTCTAGAGGTATAACCTCTTAACCCGACTTCTAATTGCTAAAGTTATGGCTATCTAGCTTAAATTAGTGTTTATTATATGTTTTAGTGGAAGTTTTGGGTAAATTAGGGGAGTTTTGGCAAAGTAATGGTTGTGATGGTTAGAGTAGCCTTATTAGATACTGTTGAGATTAGATCACCCAAGATTTATCCCAGATTTCATAAAAATACCCGATTTATCCGACTTGGCGTAATTTAGCAGTTTTAGTGACTTTTTAGCCTCTGTTAGATCTGCTGTTGATCCGAACCTTTCAAAATAAAATTGTGAAGACTGTAGCATGGTGAGACTAGCATGGACACACACACAAAGCACGGGGACCCACTTCACATTTGAGGCCGCCGGTTTATTCATTCTGGCCGCAAATTGCGGCCAGAGTAGGGGGTGGGGTGTTGGGTTTTTGGGTGTGGGGCTCTACTGGGTAGCTTAGTCTGTTGGTATCTGTAACTTTTTAAGTTAGGCCCAGAGGCAAAATCTGGAGCTATAAACGTGTTTTCGATGTTTTAAACTTGTGCGACACGCGCGTGATACGCGTGGTTCAGTGGCGCGCTGCGCGACACAGCGTGTCAGAATAAGTTCTGGTGGGTTTGTGCGCGTCGTGACGTGTCGTGTGCACGCGCGTTTAGTTTCATGCACGCGTATCCTTTTTATCGATATATCGTGTTTTTGCAGGATTTTCCTGATATATGTGACTTTGGTAAATTCTAAGTTTGCCGACGGGGACTTCGAGCGCAGCAGAGAAAGGGAAGCAGGTGGTCGGACACACCTAACACGGGATCACGGGTGAGTAGATTTCACATCTACGGGGGACGATCGTTTGGATGGCGCAAGTTGCCCGATAGATTTAGTAAACTTGAAAATAGTAAACTTTAACATTTGCTTGTGACATTAGAAATAATAATACTTGCATGATAGTTGCTGCAGTTAGGATCTATATGTTGTACCCATATGCGCAAACTCATTCTGTAGGACACATGCACCATTACCAGGTTTTTATATACAGCACGGGCACCATTCATGTGTACACCCACACCCTGGTAATTGCCATGTCACGACACTAGATAACTATAAATCTGAACATGTTAATTGCTTAGACCTGTGCTATTGCAATAAATATTTAAAATGAAATCATACGAATTGCTATTCTCGTGCATATATATCATTACATCACTTGCTCATGCCTAGTATAAATCATACATTGCAACTTGAACATTGATACCATCTGCATTCATTATCATTGACATATGCACCCATGATGATTTCATGAGATTTATGATATTTCTGGATTTCGGGGAAAAGCCGCAAGATTTGAAACTTATGATCTTTTAAAAATTTAAAAGTTGCGGTTTTGTAGTGATGTAAAGTTTCGTCTACCATGAGTTTGCTGTGTTTTCGAGACCCGTTTCGAGGAGGTGGATGAACCGTCTCGGGTATATGGTGGGCCCGGTAAGGTACCCCGGGGCAAGAAGATCGCAAGAGATGGCGTTGAGCCTGGCAGGGGACGACTACCTACCGGTGACTTCATTTGGCACGGCGGATATCCATAGGATACCGACCGTGGCCGCTAGATTGAGATATGGATATTTGGGATGGATCAGCCGGGTGGCTGAGACCAGAGATACTTGACATGGATATATGAGATTGAGACAGTTTTGAGGTGTCGTTGCTAGACACGGATTTTGTTGATTTCATGGATATTATACTGATATTGAGAAGAGTTTCAAAAACAAAGAAAGAATAGTTCTTGTACTTACATGTTGAGATCTTGAGTTGACTCATATAGCATACATACATGTTAGTACATTCATGTGGCATATATATCTGTTAGTACATCCATGTGACATACATACTTGTTAGCACACTGATGATGCATACATACCTGCTAGTGCCTATAGCCATACCTGTTTAGAGATGCTAGGATACTTGTGTGCATACATGCAATAGCTTTTGTAGATGTTATTTATTACTCACGAGCTGGCAACTCACCCCCGTTGTGCCACAGCTTTTCTGCAGGTCCGTTTCGTCAGCACTATAGCGGCGAACACTTTTGCCTCTTTTGCTCTCTTTGCCTGGACTCGAGGCTTTTGCTCATAGGTGGGTTGTTATCATTTTGTACCACCTTATATATGTTCATTGTATCTAGAGTACTCCATCTACTACTTTTTCAGCTGTACTAGTTTATTTGGATTACTGTATATTGACCTAGAGACGAGGTTGTGAGACTTGTGGATTTATGTTATTTGGGGGTCGAGCTTACTTGAGTCGACATGTTATTTTATCTGTGCTTTCATTCTTATTTTTGCACATTGTATTTTACATTGCGTGGGATTTGTGACCGCCTTGAGGCGAAGAGCTAGCTCCCACTCGGGGATGCCATTTTGCTGTTGTACTCGTTTGGGGCTTGTTTTACAAAGGAGATTCTGCCGGAATTTTTGGAAAAAGGGAAAGTTGTTTTAAAAAGGAAACTTGACGTGGTTTAATGGAGTAAAATGCTTAAAATAAATTGGTTTCCTTCACTCTAATTCTTAATTGGGTTTTGTATTCTGGGCTTCGGCTTATTTATTTTACGCCTTGAGACGTTTCGTAACTTAAGTGCCGGTCGCGTTCCGTACCTTGCGGGTCGTGACAAAGTTGGTATCAGAGCAATAGGTTTCACCTTTTCGAGTGTAGGATGACCTTTAGCAGATGAAGTAAGTGACTTAAGCAGGGTAGCGTAGCGTACGTATGTCCGCGGCATACTTGCGATACGGTACTCCGCCTAAGTGACTTTAGGATATACTTACTTGAAATTCCTTCTTCAATTCCATGTATCCTACGATTCTATTGCACCGTCCTTATTGTCCTGTTTCCTGTACCAGTCACTATGCCGCAGTGGGCTGCCGCCCGAGACGAGATTCGAGCTGGCTCGTCCGAGACTAGGACTGAGCAGGGTTGTATGCCTACACCGCAGGGACAGACTGATCCGCCTTCCCCAGGCCGTGTAGACAGGCTTGAGACTGGTATGGAGGAGCTGCGACAGATGATGGGGAGTATGCAGGAGCTACGTCAGATGGTGGGATCCTTAGTTGCGGCCAGTCGTGCACCGAGGCCGGAGGACGTACCCACTACATCCCAGACTACTATGATACCTGCTCCTCCTACTACCACCGTGGCCATCCCGGTTTCGCTACAGGAGTTCATGAGGCCGAGACCTCCAGTCTTCATGGGTACCGATGCAGCAGAGGACCCGCAGACGTTCCTTGACAGTTTGGCCAGGATCTGCCGCTCGCTGAGGTGTTTTGATGACCGATGGGTAGAGCCGGCGAGTTTCCGACTAGAGGGCCTCGCACAGATATGGTGGGAGTCAGTTCTGAGAGGTCGAGCTGCAGGTCTACCGCCCATGACTTGGACCGAGTTTACAGCAGTCTTTCTAGCTCGTTTCCTTCCGGAGAGCATTCGTGACGCCAGAGCTCGTAGTTTTGAGGCCTTGATCAAGACCCCAGGGATGACGGTGTCTGAGTATGACGTCCAGTTTACACAGTTGTCCCGATATGCTCCGTATCTGGTGGATACCGAAGCGAAGAGGGTGAAGAGGTTCATACAGGGACTGGATACCCCGCTATTTCTTGCCATTGGCACCCAGCACTTCGATACCTATTCAGCGGCTATGGATACAGCATTGCGGATGGAGGCACGTATTTCAGCGACTTCGGTCGTTCCCGCGCCGAAGAGGATTCGTACCGGCACGCCAGATCAGAGGCAGCATGCCAGATTCTTTCCGAGAGATAGGGCCGGTAGAGGGTTTGGACGAGGTCAGCTGTATGGTTTGTATCCATAGGGACAGCAGGCGTCGCCAGGATGCTTTGGGTGCGGGAGTCTGCACCATCGTGTTAGAGATTGTCTAGCGAGACGACAGGGAGTGGCGACAGTTCCGCATATGACCCTACCACCATCACCGCCCCCTCCTCAGAGAGCTCTACTTCCTGCCACAGGCGATGCTCCACGCCAGTTAGGTGCACCCAGAGGCCGTGGACGTGGAGGACCTATCCAGAGAGGACGAGGAGGCATAGGCCGAGGCCGAGGCCGAGGTCAGCCCGCTATTGGTGGAGGTCAGGCCCGAGTTTTTGCGTTGACACCCCAGGATGCACAGGCATCCAATGCCGTCGTGAGAGGTACCCTATCTATATGTTCCGTTGATGCACACGTGCTGTTTGATCCCGGATCCACGCACTCATACGTTTCTACACACTTCGTGCCGAGTTTGGGTAGAGAGTCCGGTTTGCTTGATCAGCCGCTTGTTGTGGCCACTCCTGTGGGAGAGTCATTTGTTGCTAGGCACGTGTTCCGATCCTGTACCGTCCGTATTGGCGAGCGAGAGCTGCCTGTCGACTTGATCCTTCTTGAGATGTTGGACTTCGACGTTCTTTTGGGCATGGATTGGTTAGCCACGTGCTATGCGTCTGTGGATTGCCGCGAGAAGACAGTTAGATTTTGTTTTCCCGGCGAGTTGGCTTTTGTTGTGCAGGGGGACCGTGGTGCTGCCCCTCACATATTGATTTCTTCTCTTCACGCCGATCAGCTGTTGAGAAAGGGATTGTTCCCCTCCGAACGGACACGCGGGACGTGGGGCACGTCTCGCCTGAGGTTCGGGGCAGATGCCAATGGGTGCTATCCGTCTGCCTCTCCGAAGATGCCAAGTTGATTCATGGCGCCATGTATTGGAGGTTTAGACGGATGCGTCCGATGTAGCAGACTTCGTCAGATTCCCCCTCGTTTGAGGGGTTTTTTTTGATTGTGGGGACGCTCTTCCCTGCAGGCGCAAGCCCCTGCAGTTAATTACGCTACCGCATCGCGGTAACAACTTTCTCCTTCTCCATATGGTCACTTCGTGTCGTGTGTTTTTGTTTTATATTTTATTGCCCGTGGATCGTTTACGGAGACCGAGTTATGTCGTCGCCCGTAGGGCGTGGACTAGTCCCAATCCGTGTTTATCTTAGATTTGGGTTTGGGGGTTTGGTTTGAGGATACGTTAGCCACGCTTGAGGCTAAGATCAACTCAAACATTTGTTGAGGACACGTTAGTCTAGTTTAAGACTAAGATCAACTTAACGGGATCGTTTAGATCCGACAAAGGAGCGTTTGGATTCCATTGTTCCAGTTTTAGGGACATAGTGGTCCATCGTATGTGCGGCCGTCGGGACCCGTCACCTCTCTGACGACGTTGAAGGATTACAACGACGGATGTCAGAGGAGTTCAGAGATGTACCCTCGAGCCAAAGTTAATTAGGGGGGGATTCATAGTCCAGTCTGCTTGAAGGTTTAAGGACGCGTTAGCCATCCTTGAGGCTAAGATCAACTTAAACAGGACCGTTTAGATCCAACGAAAGAGCATATGGAAGCTCTATGATTCTAGTTTAGGGACATTGCGGTCCATGGGTAGTTTTAAGGACATTGCGGTCCGTGGGTAGTTTAAGGACATTGCGGTCCGTGGGTAGTTTAAGGACATTGCGGTCCGTTGGGTAGTTTAAGGACATTGCGGTCCGTTGGTAGTTTGCACTGGACATTTTCCACGGGGTCAAAGAGTGACATTATCCGCTTTCCACGTAACCAGGAAGTTTGCACTAGATGCTTCACACGGGTTCACTGCCGCGTTAGGCGAGGACTAGGCTCCGCTCTGGATGCTTCACATGGGTTCACTGCCATGCTCTGCGAGGACCAGGATCCGCTCTGGACGTTTTCCACGGGGTCAAAGAGTGACGCTATCCGCTTTCCACGTAACCAGGAAGTTTGCACTAGATGCTTCACACGGGTTCACTGCCGCGTTAGGCGAGGACTAGGCTCCGCTCTGGATGCTTCACATGGGTTCACTGCCATGCTCTGCGAGGACCAGGATCCGCTCTGGACGTTTTCCACGGGGTCAAAGAGTGACGCTATCCGCTTTCCACGTAACCAGGAAGTTTGCACTAGATGCTTCACACGGGTTCACTGCCGCGTTAGGCGAGGACTAGGCTCCGCTCTGGATGCTTCGCACGGGTTCACTGCCATGCTCTGCGAGGACCAGGATCCGCTCTGGACGTTTTCCATGGGGTCAAAGAGTGACGTTATCCGCTTTCCACGTAACCAGGAAGTTTGCACTAGATGCTTCACACGGGTTCACTGCCGCGTTAGGCGAGGACTAGGCTCCGCTCTGGATGCTTCGCACGGGTTCACTGCCATGCTCTGCGAGGACCAGGATCCGCTCTGGACGTTTTCCACGGGGTCAAAGAGTGACGTTATCCGCTTTCCACGTAACCAGGAAGTTTGCACTAGATGCTTCACACGGGTTCACTGCCGCGTTAGGCGAGGACTAGGCTCCGCTCTGGATGCTTCGCACGGGTTCACCGCCATGCTCTGCGAGGACCAGGATCCGCTCTGGACGTTTTCCACGGGGTCAAAGAGTGACGTTATCCGCTTTCCACGTAACCAGGAAGTTTGCACTAGATGCTTCACACGGGTTCACTGCCGCGTTAGGCGAGGACTAGGCTCCGCTCTGGATGCTTCACATGGGTTCACTGCCATGCTCTGCGAGGACCAGGATCCGCTCTGGACGTTTTCCACGGGGTCAAAGAGTGACGTTATCCGCTTTCCACGTAACCAGGAAGTTTGCTGATTGTATCCGCATTTCACGGGATGGGGGTTGACTCTTGGCGATATGTGTCGCCGAGCCATGGAACTTGGGGTTGCCGCTGTTCCGTTTCGCATGATGTTGTGTCGTCGAGACAATGAAGCTAGGAATTTGGCCTTCGCTTCATTTGCTGGTATCGCGTCTGCAGTATCGAGACGAATGCCACGGTGGTGATCACTAAGTTATCTGTGAACCGCCGAGATTTTGCTTGCTTCTTTTTATTGCAAGTTGTCCCATCATTTCGGCTATTTTGTCCTGCATGTGTGGCTTGCTAGCTTTTTCGCGGCAAGCTCGGATTTTTTTTGTTTTTTTTTTTTTTGATACTGGTTTCGGCATTAGCACCGCTACAACTGGAATGTTTGCCAGGAGCGAATCATTATTTGCCTCTGTCGACGTTTGAACAAAGGTGGCTTAGTAAACAGGGTTAAGGGTCCTGCCGACCAAGGCTTTTGACTTCATGAGCCGTAAGGGTCTCGCAAAGGTGTTTCTCCCTACAAGTCGTGAGGATCTTGCAGGTGTGTTTTCTCTTTAAGGATCGTGGGGATTCTTAAGTGCATGTTCTCTTGTAAGTCGTAAGGATCTTACAAAGAGGATTTTCTCCTTATAAGTCGAGAGGGCTTACAAGGGTTGTTCACCATATGGATATATCCCCAGTCATGGGTGGGACTTTGTTAGGGAAATGTTTATTCGCGCCCGTGGATTGTATACAAGGGTCAGTACGAGCCGCTTGTAGGGCAGTATCGGAGGTTGTGGAGGATTCGCTTAAGAACAGGTTTAGGTTTCTGTAACTTAAGACTTTCAAGTCTTATGAGCCGTGAGGGTCCCATAAGAGAGTTCTCCTTACGAGCCGTGAGGATCTCGTAAGTGTATTTTCTCCTTAGGAATCGTGAGGGTCCCTAAGTGTGCTGCTCCTTTGTGAGTCGTAAGGATCTCACGCAGGTGGTTTCTCCTTACAAGGTCGAGGGGACCCTATAAGTGTCTTTCAACGAGGTTGCGCCCTTTTCGGGTTTTCACAAACACTCGCCGGTAGTCCGGCTGTTCTTACTCACGGAGCCCTTTCGGGTTTTCATCCGTGCCCATTTTGCTTATGGACATACCGTTTTTTTTTTGTCAGCCTAAGGATGCTGTGGTAGTAGTTTTAGGGACGTTTCGGTCCGTCGTTAGTTTAAGGACGTTTCGGTCCGTCGTTAGTTTAAGGACGTTTCGGTCCGTTGTTAGTTTAAAGATGTTTCGGTCTGTCGTTAGTTTAAAGACGTTTCGGTCTGTTGATAGTTTAAGGACGTTTCGGTCCGGTGTTAGTTTAAGGACGTTTCGGTCCGTCGTTAGTTTAGAGACGTTTCGGTCTGTTGATAGTTTAAGGACGTTTCGGT
This sequence comes from Agapanthus africanus, assembly GCA_030015575.1. Classification (NCBI taxonomy): domain Eukaryota; kingdom Viridiplantae; phylum Streptophyta; class Magnoliopsida; order Asparagales; family Amaryllidaceae; genus Agapanthus; species Agapanthus africanus. The sequence continues at coordinate 83,858,635 of JASDDO010000026.1, read as the reverse complement.
CCATTCATAGTTTAAAGACGTTTCGGTCCCGTGTTAGTTTAAGGACGTTTCGGTCCGTCGTTATGGGAAGGCCGGTTACTGCTTGTGAAGTCTGAGCCTAGGAAGATAGCGAGCGGACATAGTCGTCGTCATCTATCGTTGACCCAGGCTGTGGCTCACTAAGCGTAGTATTTCTTCAAGAAACGGCCATTTATTGGCCTGAAAGGCCTTTCACCGTGCATGTCCACGAGTAGATAGGCTCCACCCTGGTAAACCTGGTCTATGATGTACGGGCCTTCATAGTTTGGCTCGAATTTTCCCCGCTTGGCACGATTGGGGATCATAGGTCTTTTGACTACCAGCATGAGTTCGCCTTGGCGGAATGCCCTTGGCCTGGTCAATCTTTCGTACGAGCGCGTCATCTTTGCTTTGTAGGCTTCCAGATATTGTTGCGCTATGAGTCGGGTTTCGTCGAGGGCATCAAGCTCCTCAAGTCGAAGGTGAGCATTTTCTTCGTCGGTCAGTTCGTGGTGGACTGCCACTCGTAGAGAGGGTAACTCTATCTCGAGGGGGAGTACTGCTTCCGTCCCAAATACCAACGCGTATGGCGTTGCGTTCGTGGCCGTCTTGAATGTAGTTCGATAAGCCCAAAGGGCCTCTTGCAGCCTCTCATGCCAGTCTCTCTTATTCCGAGAGACGGTCTTTTTTATGATCTTCGTCAAGGTCTTATTGAAAGGCCTCGGCCAGACCGTTGGCTCGTGGGTTGTAAACTGAAGAATACCTCCAGTCTATATTGTGCTGCTGCGCGAAGCGGCTAATCTTATGGCTCCTGTAGGCTGGCCCGTTATCGGAGATAATCCGCCGTGGGGTTCCAAACCGATAGATGACGTGCGTTTTGAAGAAATGGAGGATATTCTCCGTCTTCACTTCCCTCAGTGGTACTGCTTCTGCCCATTTGGAGAAGTAATCAGTTGTTGCCAGGATAAAACGGTGTCCCCGAGATGATGCTGGTTCAATGGGGCCGACTATGTCAGTCCCCCACATCTCGAATGGCCAGCTGGCCACCGTTGGGTGTAGCGGATTTGGATGTTGGTGGATAAAGTCTCCATGAATCTGGCACGAGTGGCATTGCTTCGCATACTCGAGGCAGTCCTGGATCATCGTGGGCCAGTAGTAGCCCATTCGTTTAATCTTTAACTTCATCTTTGGGCCTGCTTGGTGAGAACCGCAAAGTCCGTCATGAACTTCCTGAACGACTTTTTCTGCTTCGTCAGGTCCTAAGCATCTCAGCCATAGAGAATCGAGCGATCTCTTGTATAGGGTATTGTTGACGAAAGCGAAAGATAGAGCTCGTTTCATGAGCTGATGTCTTGAAGACGCTTCTTCGGGCATTCGGCGGGACTTAAAGTAGTCTATGAAGACTTCCCTCCAGTCTTCGGCCTTCTCATGGTCCTTTATTTGTAGGGTCATCTGCTCAGTCGCTCCCTTTTCTTTGCATGATTCCGGAGATATTTCTGCCGGGGCGAGCACTCGACGGCTTTGTACCACGATTCTGACGTCATCGAGGTTCTCGTCAGCCAGTTCTTTAGCGAGTTTGGCCAACGCGTCTGCTTTGCTGTTTTCCGCGCGCGGTATGTTCTCCAAAGTATAGGAGGGAATTTGGGCCAACAGTTGTTGCACCTTTTCGCCGTATCTCACCAACTCCGGTTTGCACGTTTGGTAGTCACCATTAACTTGGCTAACGGCCAGCTGAGAATCCCCATATATAAGGAGGTCTTCAATTCCCATGTCAATGGCAAGCTCGAGACCTGCTATCAGGGCTTCGTATTCAGCTTCATTGTTTGTCCTCGGCTCTGTTAAGGAGAAGGCGAAGCGCATTATCCCTCCTTGTGGAGTCGCAAAGATGAGGCCTATCCCTGACTTGATCATTGGGATACCTTGCTTTTGTTTCTTTATAGAGGACGCTCCATCGAAATAAAGTTCCCATCGGGTGCTTCCACCGCTAATCGCATCAAATGCATGCTCGTCCGGCAAGTCACAATTCAAAGGAGAATCGGCCGGTATCGGGTGCTCAGCGAGGAAATCGGCAATGGCCTGGCCTTTCACTGCCTTGAGAGGTTGATATGTTATCGAGAACTCCATCAAGAGCAGGGCCCATTTAGCGAGTCGTCCCGTCAATATGGCTTTTGACATCAAGTATTTAAGAGGGTCCACCTTTGAGATGAGGCAGACTTCGTGTGCCAACGCATAGTGCCTGAGCTTTGTTATCGCGAAGATTAACGCCAAGCAATGTTTTTCAATGGGAGAGTAATTGCTTTCTGCCCCCAGTAGAACTCGACTTAAGTAGTAGAGTGCTCTCTCTTTCCCCTGATCGTTCTCTTGCGCCCATAGTGCGCCCAAGGAACCTTCGAGGGCGGTTGTATAAAGAATGAGGGGTTTTCCCTTGACCGGCGCAGCTAATACCGGCGGGTTCTGCAGGTACCGCTTGATCTCGTCTAGTGCACCTTGGCATTTGTGATCCCAGACGAATGGGGTTCCCTTCTTCATCAGGTGGCTGTAAGGACGGCACTTACCCGAAAGATTAGCGATAAACCGCCGGATGTATGCGAGCTTCCCTTGGAGAGACCGCAACTGTTTGAGGGTTCTCGGTGGAGGCATTTCCATGATTGCTTTAATCTTTGACGGATCTATCTCAATACCTCGGTGTCGGATGACGAATCCCAGGAATTTTCCCGAGGAGACTCCAAACGCGCATTTGAGGGGATTCATTTTCAAATTATATTGCCGGAGGCGTTGAAACACAGTCTCCAAGTGGTTTAAATGCTCTTCGTATGACATGCTCTTTACTACGAGGTCATCGATATAGCACTCGACGATGTCATGTATGAGGTCGTCGAAGATCTTTGTCATGGCCCTTTGATAGGTAGCGCCAGCGTTCTTTAAACCAAAGGGCATAACCCTGTAGCAGAATATACCCAAAGGGGTCCGAAAAGCGGTGTGCTTCTGGTCTGCGGGATGCATCTTTATCTGATTGTATCCTGACGAGCCATCCATAAAGGAGAAAACCTCGTGAGTGGACGTGTTATCTATCATTAGTTCGGTTACCGGTACTGGGAAATCATCCTTTGGACAGGCCTTATTGAGATCCCTGAAATCCACGCATATGCGTACCGTCCCATTCTTTTTCATTACCGGGACGATATTGGCGATCCAATCGGGATATTGGACTTCTTGGATAAATCTAGAATCGATCAGCTTCTTGACTTCGGCGTTGATGCTCATCTCAAGCTCGAGTCGCATCCTCCTTGGCGCCTGCTTGACCGGCTTAATATCTGGGGATATTGCTAATTTATGCACAGCAATCTCCGGATCTAATCCTGGCATCTCGGAGTAGTTCCACGCGAAGCAGTCTTTATGTCGCAGAAGCACGTTTTTTAACGCGGCCACTTTTTCTTCAGAGAGTAGCTCGCTGACGAATGTCGGTCGCGGGTCCTCTGCCGATCCCAACTCAATCTTCCTGAGGTTATCTGCAGTAGTATGTATACCGTCTTCCAGTTCTTTCGGAGCGGGCGGAAATTCCGAGATCACCTCATCATCGCTGTTCTCGAAGCACCGGGGAAGGTCATCTATGTTCTCGGGCTCTTCTTTTAATATCGTAATCGTATAACAGGTACGAATCCGCTCCCAGGAATGAGGTGGATCCGGTTTTGCTCTTGCGGCTTTGGGTTTGTGCTTTCGGGGCGGTGTTACCCTCCAGCTGTTGGATAAAGCGAATCTGCCCCTTCGGTACTGGTCCTCGACCCAGTTCTTGAAGGTGAAGCAGTCTTCGGTAGGATGTCCTATGGCTCGGTGATAAGAGCAATAGCCCGAGCGAGAGGCCTTATTAGCTTGTTCAGGGTGTCTAGACTCTGGAAGCGTGATCATTTGATGTTTTAAAGCGAGCTTGAGTAACTTCTCCGTCTTGTCTCGGGGGAAGGAGTACGCTCGACTCATCTTTTCTATGAAGGACGAATCCGAGCTGTGCAGTACCCGATCACGTAACCCTCTAATCCTGCGTCGTTGTTGTCGGCTCTTTTTTCCGCTTCTCGACTTATTTCCGTCTCCGCATCGGGCCTTTCGCATGATGGGTTGACAAGGATGAGCATTCTTGCCTTTCGCAGCCTGTTGAAATAGACGTTGCGTCCTGGCCTTCTCGTAGATGGCCATTTCGCGGCTGTGGTCTTCCCGAGCTTTCTGACCCACTTTCCTGATAGGCTTGCTCATTCGTTCTTCAAACGACGGACTTGGCGCTTCAATCGCAGGGTCTGGTTTTGATGAGGGATCGGTATCTCCTGACGGGGCGTCCTCTTCTTCATCAAAGGTATATATAGCGTAGCTGCTGTGGGCCCGCTCTCGTTTTCCGGTTCTCGCGTATCCAAGCCCGAGTGTCTCCATTTTCCCGTTGGGCAATTTGCGTTGGGTTCCAGGGACATCCCAAATCTTGTTGTAGAGCCGAGCCTGTCGAACAGTTTGTTTTAAGGGTATTCCTTGGCGCTTCAACAGCTTCTTTAATCCATCTGTATAGTATCTGGGCAGACGGATGGGTTGGAGTTTGTCGCATGTAGCATCTGCGCCATGCCAGATCTCTTTCTCTACTTTCGACTTTGAGGATCGATAGAATAGGATCATCTTCTCACCCTTTCGCCTGGGGGGGACGCAAAACGTTTGCAGCTCTTGCACACTGTGAGCTTGAAGCGTGTCGAGGTCCTTGTAGTGTTTTCGCGGTACCATGGTGATTTGCAAGTTATGGTCATCGCCAGGAGGTGCTTGTATTGAAAGCCGATTGGAGAATACGGCATTGACCTCATCTTCCGAATCACTTCCGAAGACCAGTATGGGGATGGGCGCCCTCCGGTTGTTGCGTTGAGCTGGCCCCGTATAAACTATCTCTTCTTCTTCTTCGGTATCGCTTCCGAAAATAGGGATGGTGGCGGTGGCCTTGTTCTCCGAGTCGCGACATCTTTCTGTATCTTCAAAGTCTGGCAAAAAGTATTTCGCATCCTCGTATTTGCGGACTTCGTTCACGGAAAATGGGTTCAACTCACCCGTTACGGTATACTCGAAACCATCTTTAAAGTACTTCATACACTGATGTTGTGTAGAAGGGACGATGTTGTACTCGTGTAACCAAGGACGGCCGAGCAAGGCATTGTAACAGGTCTTGGCGTCAATGACATGGAATTTGATGTCTGTGACGAGAAGCCCGAAGCGTAACGTTAGTATCACGGACCCGAGAGTCCGTGACGATTGTGAGTCGAAACCGGAGATAGTAATTTTGTCCCGAGCGAGATGCTGCACACTCATGCAGATTTCCTTCAACACCCGAACATTAAGGAGATTGACGGAGGATCCATTATCCACCAGGATCTTGCCAATCTTGATGTCATGGCAGTACCCAGAGACATATAGGGGACGGTTATGGTCGCACATCCCGAGAAGGAGGTCTTCATCACCGAAAGTGACGTCGGCCGTATGCACTTCTTCCAGTTCGTCCTTCATCTTTTCAGTGGCGAGAAAGGCTTGGAATTGCTCAGGTTCTTGTAGTGCCTTAATTAGTGAGTCCCGTGCTTCTTTTGATAATAGGAGGGCGTCGAGAATGCTAAGCTGAGAAGGTAGCTTCCTTAGATGCGCGAGGATGTTATAGTCCACTTTACTCCTCCTAGGAGGGTCTTTGGCAGCCAGTTCTTTCGCGACTTGGTCATCCAAAGTGATATCTTCAGTGACCTTTTCCTTTCCCTTATCTTTTCTGTTCGTAGGCCCGAGATTCTTTTCTGGGAGTGTGCGATTGCGCAGCTGAGTGTTTCCGCAGGCTTCGGATTCCTCATCTTTCCTTAGCGCGGATTCTTCAAAGAGAGGGCCCAGAGTCACTTCTTCGTCAGAGTCGCTCCCAAAGGTGAGGACTTGCGACCCCTCGGCATGAGCCATATAACAGTTGCCAGTAATTCTGTTGGGCCCGTCAACGGCGCTTCTTTGCTCCCGACGGCTCTTGCGTTTCATGCGTTTGAAATGTTGCCGACGAGCAACATACCCTTGCCACCATATCTTAAAGGCGTCGCACTCCTCTGTGGGGTGTGAGACTTTCCGATGATATGCGCAGTAATCGGGGTGCTTCTCCGCCCCATTGTGTGTGTTTCCTTCCGAGGGTGGTAGCCTCATTCCCATTGACATGGCTTTGGCGAACCTTTTCCTCGTCTTGAATATCTTCTTGTCCATCTCGGATGCCTTTCGCTCTGGCAGGGGTAGTTCAACTCCTTCGTTCAGTCGCCCGCATTTGGTTCCTCCTGATGCTGCCATCTCACGCTCCTGATCTGCTTTACTTTTTAGACGAATTTCGTCTAGGAAGGCATTGATCATATCAGTTGTCAGCCTCGCACGCTCTGGTTCGGGTTCTGCCTTCGGCTTCTTAGTGCTAGGAGTTTTCTCATCATCGGTAAATGAGTCGGAGATCACGTTGCAACTTGCCGCACATCCCTCGGATTCCTCCGACGAGTTCTCTCCATCATCGTCCTCTTGAAAGATGTGGCTGAGGAACTCTTGCAGTGTGACAGGAGTTCGCGCCTTCTGATTATATTCTTCTAGCGCGTCGATTTGCTTCTGCAAGTTTGTTCGCTCGTCTCCAAGCTTCGCGGGCTTCTTGGATTTCTTCTTCTTTTTCTTCGAAGCTTTTGACGGCTGGGCGTGAGTATTTGGGCCCTTATCAGCAGTCTTCGTAGTTGCGCGGGGCTTCACTGCTCCTTCGATAATTCGAGGTTCAAGAGGGTCCTTCCATTCGATTACAGGACACGCATGAAGGTCTCTCAGCATCCTTTTGGTCTTCGTTGATAGCACGACTTCCCATGGAACTTCTTCGATAAAGGAGCAGGTTGCCCCCGGTGTGTCTGACTTTTTAGGAGTATGTGGTTGTGGCGGGTTCACCTTCCACTTTTCGGACAGTACAAACTTCCCCTGGAGGTATTGGTCTTCGATCCATCCTTTGAAGACGAAGCAATCTTCAATCGGATGGCTTACCGTCTGATGGTAAGGGCAATAGTTGGGGTTATTCACCTCGGTGGGTTGTGGCGGTCGCCTTGGATTCGGAAGGTTGATAAGTCTGTTGCGTATTGCCAGCTCAAATAACCGTTTTGTCTTGTCTCGTGGGAACGAGTAGGGACGCTTCATCTTTTCGTTATAATATCGGCGTCTTTCTTCCAATTGATCTGCCGATTTCGGGGGGTCAGGCTGCTGTTGGGCGTTCGCGACAAAAGTCGCCTTTCCTTTACCCTTGTCATTCCGAGGTTCTGGCTTCGGGGTAGGTGGTCTATGACCTATCTGGTCCATCTGAGCCAACTTGTCGATCAAAGCCTGGAATGTGGTTGGCTTAAAGAACATCATAAACTGTGAGATAGTTGCGTGGGGGTCTAGGGTTCCCACGAACATACCCACTGCAGGTGCTTCCTCAATGCGTTGCTCGCATCTCGACCACAAATTCCGCCAGCGTATAGCGTACTGGACCCAGGTTTCGCCTGGCTTTACCCTGGCGTTAATCAAAGCAGTAATTGGAGTGCGCTCGCTGGCACTTGCGAACCGCTGAGTGAACAACAACTCCATTTCAGCGAACGTTTTGATGGAATCGTTCGGGAGTTCCGAATACCATTCGAACGCTGTTTCTGATAAGCTGCCAACGAACTGACGGAGTAACAGTTTATCGTCACCGCCGGTGTTACCGCAGAGGGCCCGGAACTGGGCGACGTGTTGATGAGGATTGCCGGTCCCCTTATACACATGGAATTTCGGTATCGTATAGCCTTGCGGATATTTGATTTGATCGTACCAGCCTGGATACGGTCGCCCTGTTTTCACGACTTGACCAGCTGCCTCAGTCGCATGATGAACTCGGATTTGCTGGGCTATGTAGTCGGCCAAGTCAGCCTTAGAGATCGTCTCCTCCTTGGCCGTTGAGAGGGCTGGTGGTGGATTTGACGTCTCTCCTCGGTCGTCTTCCAGAATAATCGGAGGATCTTCGGCGGGTAAGTCTTGCTGGATCATCATTCCTATCACATCTTGAAAGAGAAGGCCCATCCGTTGTATGTTGGCCGCTTGTTCAGCAGCCTCTTTGTCCCTTTTCTCCAGTGTCCGGCGAAGGAATTCAGCGTCGGTTTCTTCCTCCCGGCGTGCGTCTGAGGACGCTTCTGGGTTTTCCTTCGGCCCGGTGAGCGCGGCCATAGCATTCATCATTTCTTGGAGCTTTTGTTGCTGCTCCTGGGATTTCGTTACGGATCGGGTTAGCGGTCGGTGGCCTGTAGAAGTGCGGCTCTCCTCCTTTTCAGAGGCCATGTATACGGTGTGGACCATCATGCCCCCAGACTTAGGGTGTCCGGGCTTGTTGCTTTTAACCGTCGTTGCACGTTGAGGGATCTTCTCGGGCTCCCTCCTTTTATGAGCCATGGAGGTTGAGGGGGCCGTCGAGGTGGGCGTCCAAACAGCCTTTTGGGTTTTCGCCTGGTGACCAGCTTTCGGTTGGATTTTCGGCTTCTTGTGCTGGCGGGAGAAGTTTGGATCGATGATCGAGTCTCGGGCTTGCCGCCAAACCTTATAGATTTTGGAAGACAGCCGTTGAGGAGATCGGGGCTGTTCTGATTCTATTACAACCTTTTCTGATGGGGGAGGAGACCTCTTCAGTACTGCGGTAGGGGAATTCCTTCGCACCTTATTTAACATTTCGAAGCTGTTCCTAGTTGGAATAGCAGCATTAACTTCTACCGCCGGGGCTGGTGGAGTCAATCCAGAGGGGGAGTTGCCCCCAGCCTTTCTTATTCGGCGCCAATGACGACGTCGAGCGCGTTGAGCAGACGGCGTAGAGTCAGATATAAGAATGGTTTCATCTTGCCCCCTGCGTGGGTGGGGGGTCGTTGTTGGTGTTAGCCTGTCAAAGACCGATGTCCTTTGTGCAGCGGGAGCGGGAGTCGAAGCTGTTAATCTCGTGAAGATCGATTTCTTGACTGGGGAAACCGCCTTGGCGATTTCGGAGGCAGGAGCGGCCGCTTTCTTAGAAGCAGTCTTCTCTGGGATTGTAGGCCCCATGATGAGCTCGCAAGATTTCTGGCCCAATCTAGAGAAGACCGAGGCGTTAACGTTGGGCGACTCGTTGAGAGGAACCGCGGCAGGGGTAAGACGATCAAAGACCGACTTCCTGAGAGTTTCCTTTGTCAGCACCGGCGCCACGAAGCTTGATGAGGGGAGCATAGTCCCAAAGAACAATCCGGTAGTGGCCTGAGTCACCTGGTCTGCCGGCATTGTGAACAACGAAGCAGCTTGGGGTCCATAGGCTATACCTCCTGGCGAGGTAGAGCGTTGGTCGCAATTGCAGTTTGAGCAGTTGGAGGATTTCGCGGAAGTAGCAGCCATCGATCCTTTGTTTTCTGCAATAGGCAAGACGCCAATTCTTAGTATCTTGAAACCCAAGGGCAATCATTGGCGAACCGCGATTGGTTCGCGAATCACGACACACGAAGTGTGGAGTGGAAAGAGAAAAAGGTCCCACCGGGCGTGCCAGAATCTGTTCCCCTCCGAACGGACACGCGGGACGTGGGGCACGTCTCGCCTGAGGTTCGGGACAGATGCCAATGGGTGCTATCCGTCTGCCTCTCCGAAGATGCCAAGTTGATTCATGGCGCCATGTATTGGAGGTTTAGACGGATGCGTCCGATGTAGCAGACTTCGTCAGATTCCCCCTCGTTTGAGGGGTTTTTTTTGATTGTGGGGACGCTCTTCCCTGCAGGCGCAAGCCCCTGCAGTTAATTACGCTACCGCATCGCGGTAACAACTTTCTCCTTCTCCATATGGTCACTTCGTGTCGTGTGTTTTTGTTTTATATTTTATTGCCCGTGGATCGTTTACGGAGACCGAGTTATGTCGTCGCCCGTAGGGCGTGGACTAGTCCCAATCCGTGTTTATCTTAGATTTGGGTTTGGGAGTTTGGTTTGAGGATACGTTAGCCACGCTTGAGGCTAAGATCAACTCAAACATTTGTTGAGGACACGTTAGTCTAGTTTAAGACTAAGATCAACTTAACGGGATCGTTTAGATCCGACAAAGGAGCGTTTGGATTCCATTGTTCCAGTTTTAGGGACATAGTGGTCCATCGTATGTGCGGCCGTCGGGACCCGTCACCTCTCTGACGACGTTGAAGGATTACAACGACGGATGTCAGAGGAGTTCAGAGATGTACCCTCGAGCCAAAGTTAATTAGGGGGGGATTCATAGTCCAGTCTGCTTGAAGGTTTAAGGACGCGTTAGCCATCCTTGAGGCTAAGATCAACTTAAACAGGACCGTTTAGATCCAACGGAAGAGCATATGGAAGCTCTATGATTCTAGTTTAGGGACATTGCGGTCCATGGGTAGTTTAAGGACATTGCGGTCCGTGGGTAGTTTAAGGACATTGCGGTCCGTGGGTAGTTTAAGGACATTGCGGTCCGTTGGTAGTTTTAAGACATCTCGGTCAATGGGTAGTTTAAGGACATTGCGGTCCGTTGGTAGTTTTAAGACATCTCGGTCAATGGGTAGTTTAAGGACATTGCGGTCCGTTGGTAGTTTTAAGACATCTCGGTCAAGGTTAAGGACGTCATAGTCCATGGGTTTAAGGACTCCACAGTCCGGTATGTGCTCTGGATGCTTCACACGGGTTCACTGCCGTGCTAGGCGAGGACCAGGCTCCGCTCTGGATGCTTCACACGGGTTCACTGCCGTGCTCTGCGAGGACCAGGATCCGCTCTGGACGTTTTCCGCGGGGTCAAAGAGTGACGTTATCCACGTTCCACGTAACCAGGAATTTTGTATTATGCATGGGTTTAAGGACCCCACAGTCCATATCATGAATGGTCTTCGGGACCCGTCACCTCTTTGAAGACATTGAGGGATTACAATGCCAAGTATCAAAGGAGTGAAGAGATGTACCCTAGAACCGGGGTGGATTAAATAGTCCTTGGCCCAATTTGGGTCAAGACTGATCAATTATGTTATGAGCCTATCGGCCCAGTTAATCACAAATTGAGGACTTATGGCCAGCTTGGGCTAAGTCCAGTCAGGTCTGGAATATTGACTCTTTGTTGGTCCATTGAGGGAGAATGTTTGCCTCTATCCCTTTAGCCAATTGGGCCAAAGCCTAGTGTTAAACACTTCAGAGCAATCAGTGTTGAACACTGGGAATAAGGTTGTTGAGTTAGTGTTCAACACTAAGAGATAATTGGTGTTAAACACCAGCAATAAGGCTTTTCAAATTCATGTTAAACACTAAAACAACTCAGTGTTGAACACTGCAAATAAGGCTTTTTAATCAGTGTTGAATGCTAAGGCCCAACAGTGTTTTAGCACTGGGCTTGAGAGTTTTAATTTTAGTGTTAAACACTAAGGCAAGAAGGGTCACGTGGCAGCACGTGAGAGCGCCCTCCCTTCTTTCGTTCCGCTGAAATTATCATTTCCTCCAAAGCATCACGTGCCATCACGTGATGGGCATTCAAATGCCTGTGTATTAGAGTTTCTGCCAAGGTCACGTGGGTCACGTGGGGTGCTGCCTCAAAGGGGCTTTCTGTAGGGGTTTTGGGGGGGTCACGTGGTAGCACGTGACCCTACCTCTATGTAGTTTTTAGAGGATCTGTTATTATTTTTTTTCAGGAGTTAAATTCCTCTGGCTTTAATTTTCAAAGGAATTAAATTCCTACTTCCTTTTTGAAGATTTATATTCTGAAATAGAGTTTAACTCTAGATTTTCTGTAGGAATTAAATTCCTCATATATGTGGAGAACTGAATAGGGTTAAACCCTAATGAAGGCTCTTAAGGAACTAAACTTCCCGTTTTATAGAAACATGATTAAGGGAATTAAATTCCTGCTGTTTCAACAGAACTATGTTCTTAGTTAGGGTTAAATCCTGCTTCCTTTATTTTGAAGGAATTAAATTCCCATGATATAGGATCGAGCCCTAATTTTATTTTAAAGGAATTGAATTCCTACAGTTCTGCGAGAATTAAATTCTCATGCTTGCATTCCTTCTCTATGTTTTGGATCTGCATGGCAGGATCTCGACCCATTGAGAATTAAATTCTCAACCTTAAGGGGAGATGTGCACTTTGCAGATCCTCTATCAAAGAGAGAAGAGATGTGTTCTTCTGTTTTATATATTAGAGTTAAACTCTTTAGAGAATTAAATTCTCTTTCTTTCCGAAAGCCTTCCCTTTCTTACCTAGGGTTTTTTGCAGAAGATCCAAGTCTTTTCCAAGTATCAAAGCTTTTCTCCTTTTTTCTTTTTTCTTCTCTGCGCATGTATATTTTTTTGTGTCTCCTGGCTCCTATTTATAGGAGAAGCAGCTGAATCAATTAGTTTTGGTAAATCTTTCATGGGATATTTGATTTGCATCCATTATTCATTCTGGACCTTTGGATTATTAGGTGAATTTTATTCACCGTTGGATTTCAGATCCAGAGATTCTCCCTTGTTATTTTGGTTAGATTTAAGGGGGAAATCTTTCCAAACCCGAGATTTTCCATAAATAAATGACCTCTGAATCTTTAATTTGATTGGATGCATATAGTTGCGTTCCTTTGGAAAGATTTGCATTTCTCTCAGAATTTAATTCTGTTGACAAAAAGGGCTTTGAAAGCCGGTCACGTGTGACCACGTGACCCATGGTCACGTGTGAGCACGTGACCCCCTTTGGAATGAGCCTTTTCCTTTCTTCTGATTGTTGCTTAAGCGTCACGTGCCACCACGTGACTCTTGGTCACGTGTGAGCACGTGACCCTTGTTTGAACTCTCTTTCCTTGGTTCGTCTGGAGAACGAGTCTGCTGTCTTGAACGTCACGTGCCAACACGTGACCCTGGTCACGTGGAAGCACGTGACCTCTTCTGAAGCCTTTTTCTTGACTTGATCAGAGAAATTGTGTGTCTTCGATGCTTGCATTTAAATGTCACGTGTCGCCACGCGACCCTGGTCTCGTGGGAGCACGTGACTCTTTCTGAAGCCCATTTTCTTCAGCGTAGTCAGGAGACTGAACTCGACTTGATGATGCTTTTTAGGTGTCACGTGCCAACACGTGACCGCTAGTCACGTGTAAGCACGTGACTCTCCTCTGAAGCTTTTCTCAGAAGCTTTCCTGATTTTAAATCAGGAAACAGGGATGTCGGGGATTTCTAGCCTATGTTTGCTATACTAGAGCTACAAATATTTCATTGGACCAGGTTCCGATAGTATGCGAGTTCCCCGATGTTTTCCCTGATGAGCTGCCAGGATTGCCGCCTGAGTACGACATTGAGTTCTGTATTGATTTGATTCCCGGCTCGGGGCCTATTTCTATACCGCCTTATCGGATGGCCCCGACGGAACTTAGAGAATTGAAGGTTTAGCTGCAAGATTTGTTAGATAAGGGACTTATTCGACCCAGTGTTTCTCCATCGGGTGCTCCAGTCCTGTTTGTCATGAAGAAGGACGGAAGTTTGCGCTTATGTATCGACTACCGCCAGCTGAACAAGGTTACCGTGCGAAACAGATATCCGTTGCCGCGCATTGATGATTTGTTCGACCAGCTTCAGGGTGCGGGATATTTTTCGAGGGTTGACTTGCGATCAGGATACCATCAGCCGCGAGTCCGACAGGAGGATATACCGAAGACAGCTTTCCGTACACGCTATGGCCACTATGAGTTTCTGGTGATGTCGTTCGGACTCACAAATGCCCCAGCTGCATTCATGGACTTGATGAACCGTGCATTTAGGCTGTATCTCGACTTGTTCATCATAGTGTTCATTGACGATATTTTGGTGTATTCACGGAGCCGAGAGGAGCACGAGCATCACTTGCGAATTACGATGCAGACTCTGAGGGAGCACCAGCTCTTCGTAAAATTTTCCAAGTATGCTTTCTGGTTAGACAGCGTTGGTTTCTTGGGTCACGTGATTACGAGAGATGGCATATGTGTGGACCCGAAGAAGATTGAGGCCGTTCAGCAGTGGCCCAGACCGACATCGGTTACGGAGATCCGTAGTTTTCTAGGCCTGGCTGGCTACTACAGGCGATTCGTTCAGGATTTCTCCCGTATTGCTGCACCTTTGACCGGTTTGACCCGGAAGGGAGTTCCTTTCGTTTGGACGGAGGAGCGCGAGCACATTTTTTAGCAGCTACGGACTTGTTTGACTACGGCGCCGATTTTATCTTTGCCTTCAGGATCAGACGGATTCGTGGTTTATTGTGACGCTTCACGGGTGGGGCTAGGATGCGTATTGATGCGGCATGACAGGGTGATCGCGTATACTTCGCGGCAATTGAAGAAACATGAACAGAACTACCCCACTCATGATTTGGAGATGGGTGCAGTGGTCTTTGCACTTAAGATCTGGAGAAATTACCTATACGGCGAGTCGTGCCAGATATTCACTGATCACAAGAGCTTAAAGTATATATTTCAGCAGCGAGACCTGAACCTCAGACAGCGTCGTTGGATGGAGCTGGTGAAAGACTACGACTGTGAGATCTTGTACCACCCGGGCAAGGCGAATGTAGTGGTGGATGCTTTGAGCAGGAGGCCCGGGGGTAGTCTATCTTGTTTGCGCGCAGTGCAGAGACAGCCGTCAGCAGATTGGCAGATTTTATACGACAGCCGAGTTGAGTTCGAGTTCACTCCGACAGGGGGACAGCTTGCGCATGTTCGTGCACGTCCGCAGTTACTTGACCGCATTCGAGAGGCACAGCCCAGTGATGACCGACTTTCAGAGATCATGGAGCAGATTAGGCAGGGCAGAGATTCCGAGTTCATGATCGACGACCAGGGAGTACTACGATTTGGGACTCGATTGTGCGTACCAGATTCGGAGGGACTGCAACGTGAGATTCTTGAGGAAGCGCATATATCTACGTACAACGTTCATCCAGGTTCCACCAAGATGTACCGCGACTTGAGAGATGTCTATTGGTGGGACGGGATGAAGAGGGATGTCACAGACTTCGTATCGAGATGCATGACTTGTCAGCAAGTCAAGGCCGAACACCAGAGGCCAGCAGGAGAGTTGCAGCCTTTGCCCATTCTGGAGTGGAAATGGGAGCAGATTTCGATGGACTTCGTTGTGGGTCTACCCAGAACCAGTCAAGGGTACGACTCCATTTGGGTGATCATGGATCGATTGACGAAAGCGGCTCACTTCCTTCCAGTGAAGACCACTTTCAGTTTTGCTCAGTATGCCTAGATCTACATCGACGAGATCGTGCGGTTGCATGGCGTACTAGCTTGTATCGTATCAGACCGAGGCACCCAGTTTACCAGCCGACTATGGCAGAGACTTCAGGAGGCATTGGGCACCCGTTTGAGCTTCAGCACAGCATTTCATCCGCAGACCGACGGGCAGTCAGAGCGGACTATTCAGACTCTCGAGGACATGCTCAGAGCGTGCGTTTTGAACTTTGGCGGTAGCTAGGATCGTCATTTACCTTTAGTGGAGTTCTCCTACAACAACAGCTTCCAGGATACTATTCAGATGGCACCTTTCCAGGCCTTGTATGGGAGGAGATGTAGATCGCCCATCTGTTGGACTGAGCTGAGCGAGAGCAATATTTTTGGGCCATAGATCGTGCAGGAGACGGCCGAGAAAGTACAGTTGATTCGAGACCGGATGAGAGCAGCTCAGAGCAGGCAGAAATCGTATGTAGACAGGCGCCGTCGTAGATTAGAGTTCGCAGTTGGCAATCATGTTTTTCTGAGGATCTCTCCGATGAAGGGCGTGATACGATTTGGGCGAAAGGGAAAGCTTAGCCCTAGATTCGTGGGTCCCTTCGAGATCCTCGAGCATGTCGGCGCTGTTGCATATCGTTTGGCTCTTCCATCCAGCTTTTCAGATGTTCACCCCGTCTTCCATGTGTCGATGCTACACAGATATCTTCATGATCCTTCCCACACGATTCAGCATCAGACAGTTCAGCTTGAGCCCGACCATTCGTTCACCGTGCAGCCAGTTGAGATATTAGATCGGCAGGTGAAGAAACTTCGATCAAAGGTCCTGCCGTCGGTGAAGGTTCTTTGGCGCAGCCCGAATGATGAGGAGATCACTTGGGAGGCCGAGGGAGAGATGCAGAAGAAATTCCTTCATCTTTTCGAAGGTACGCGTAGTTGCATATTTTAAAATTCGGGGACGAATTTTCTTAAGGCGGGAAGACTGTAACACCTGAGCTTAGGTTTAGTGGTAATTGTGTGTTAACGTGGGGTTTTTGGTAAAAAGTTTACCAAAAAGGGTTTTTAATAATTTATCTGGTTTTATGGTTATTTTTGTAGAATTTTATCTCGACCACACACACTTGTGCATGATAACTAGGGTTAAGCCTAGGGTTACCAAGTTTGGGTGTGCATGGTGGGTTAACCATGTTTAGCCAACCATGGTGGTCTAACACACTTGGTTAAGCTAATTGAGTTGATTACGAGCTAATTAGTTTAATTGAGGGTGATTAAGGTTTAGGGTTGACTTGTGATGAGAAGGAGAGATTTGATGGGTGTCATGCAAGCATTTAATGAGAGAAGAGAGAATGGTGGCTCTAGGATTGTGTCACACTCCATTCTTTTCAAAACTTTTTGCTTAGCCCCCAAACACTCACCTCACTCTCACCTTTCTCCCTCACACACACACACACATCATAGGCAAACACCAGCCTTTTTCATCATCATCATCAGCACCATCAGCCTCAGCTTCAGCCTTTTTCATCAGCATCAGCAGCTGTACAACAGCCCCCCCAGCTCCATAAACAACACATGCACACCATCACCTTATACACAACCCACACCACAAATACTTCAACATCTTCTTCACCTGCTGCTGCAACTGCAACCCAAAATAATACAACACCACACCCAAAACTGAATCAGCAACAACAGCTTCTGCAAGTTACAGCAAGACACAGTTCAGCTCATTTCCAGCCAAGTTTTGCAGCACCAGGAGCTGTAGCAACAGCACACACTCTCCTACTTCTTCTCTTCTCCTTCATCTAGGGTCTCTAGAGGTATAACCTCTTAACCCGACTCCTAATTGCTAAAGTTATGGCTATCTAGCATAAATTAGTGTTTATTATATGTTTTAGTGGAAGTTTTGGGTAAATTAGGGGAGTTTTGGCAAAGTAATGGTTGTGATGGTTAGAGTAGCCTTATTAGATGCTGTTGAGATTAGATCACTCAAGATTTATCCCAGATTTCATAAAAATACCCGATTTATCCGACTTGGCGTAATTTAGTAGTTTTAGTAACTTTTTAGCCCCTGTTAGATCTGCTGTTGACTCGAGGCTTTCAAAATAAAATTGTAAAGACTGTAGCATGGTGAGACTAGCAGGGACACACACACAAAGCACGGTGACCCATCTCACATTTGAGGCCGCCGGTTTATTCATTCTGGCCACAAATTGCGGCCAGAGTAGGGGGTGGGGTGTTGGGTTTTTGGGTGTGGGGCTCTGCTGGGTAGCTTATTCTGTTGGTATCTGTAACTTTTTAAGTTAGGCCCAGAGGCAAAATCTGGAGCTATAAACGTGTTTTCGATGTTTTAAACTTGTGCGACACGCGCGTGATACACGTGGTTCTGTGTCGCGCTGCGCGACACAGCGTGTCAGAATAGGTTCTGGTGGGTTTGTGCGCGTCGCGACGTGTCGTGTGCACACGCGTTTAGTTTCACGCACGCGTATCCTTTTTATCGATATATCGTGTTTTTGCAGGATTTTCCTGATATATGTGACTTTGGTAAATTCTAAGTTTGCCGGCGGGGACTTCGAGCGCAGCAGAGAAAGGGAAGTAGGTGGTCGGACACACCTAGCACGGGATCACGGGTGAGTAGATTTCACATCTACGGGGGACGATCGTTTGGATGGCGCAAGTTGCCCGATAGATTTAGTAAACTTGAAAATAGTAAACTTTAACATTTGCTTGTGACATTAGAAATAATAATACTTGCATGATAGTTGCTGCAGTTAGGATCTATATGTTGTACCCATATGCGCAAACTTATTCTGTTGGACACATGCACCATTACCAGGTTTTTATATGCAGCACGAGCACCATTCATGTGTACACCCACACCCTGGTAATTGCCATGTCACGACACTAGATAACTATAAATCTGAACATGTTAATTGCTTAGACCTGTGCTATTGCAATAAATATTTAAAATGAAATCATACGAATTGCTATTCTCGTGCATATATATCATTACATCACTTGCTCATGCCTAGTATAAATCATACATTGCAACTTGAACATTGATACCATCTGCATTCATTATCATTGACATATGCACCCATGATGATTTCATGAGATTTATGATATTTCTGGATTTCGGGGAAAAGCCGCAAGATTTGAAACTTATGATCTTTTAAAAATATAAAAGTTGCGGTTTTCTAGTGATGTAAAGTGTCGTCCACCATGAGTTTGCTGTGTTTTCGAGACCCGTTTCGAGGAGGTGGATGAACCGTCTCGGGTACATGGTGGGTCCGGTAAGGAACCCCGGGACAAGAAGATCGCAGGAGATGGCATTGAGCCTGGCAGGGGACGGACTACCTACCGGTGACTTCATTTGGCACGGCGGATATCCAGAGGATACCGACCGTGGCCGCTAGATTGAGATATGGATATTTGGGATGGATCAGCCGGATGGCTGAGACCAGAGATACTTGACATGGATATATGAGATTGAGACAGTTTTGAGGTGTCGTTGCTAGACACGGATTTTGTTGATTTCATGGATATTATACTGATATTGAAAAGAGTTTCAAAAACAAAGAAAGAATAGTTCTTGTACTTACATGTTGAGATCTTGAGTTGACTCATATAGCATACATACATATTAGTACATTCATGTGGTATATATATCTGTTAGTACATCCATGTGACATACATACTTGTTAGCACACTGATGATGCATACATACCTGCTAGTGCCTATAGCCATACCTGTTTAGAGATGCTAGGATACTTGTGTGCATACATGCGATAGCCTTTGTAGATGTTATTTATTAATCACGAGCTGGCAACTCACCCCCGTTGTGCCACAGCTTTTCTGCAGGTCCGTTTCGTCAGCACTATAGCGGCGGACACTTTTGCCTCTTTTGCTCTCTTTGCCTGGACTCGAGGCTTTTGCTCATAGGTGGGTTGTTATCATTTTGTACCACCTTATATATGTTCATTGTATCTAGAGTACTCCATCTACTACTTTTTCAGCTGTACCAGTTTATTTGGATTACTGTATATTGACCTAGAGACGAGATTGTGAGACTTGTGGATTTATGTTATTGGGGGGTCGAGCTCACTTGAGTCGACATGTTATTTTATCTGTGCTTTCATTCTTATTTATGCACATTGTATTTTACATTGCGTGGGATTTGTGACCGCCTTGAGGCGAAGAGCTAGCTTCCGCTTGGGGATGCCATTTTTCTGTTGTACCCGTTTGGGGCTTGTTTTACAAAGGAGATTCTGCCGGAATTTTTGGAAAAAGGGAAAGTTGTTTTAAAAAGGAAACTTGATGTGGTTTAATGGAGTAAAATGCTTAAAATAAATTGGTTTCCTTCACTCTAATTCTTAATTGGGTTTTGTATTCTAGGCTTCGGCTTATTTATTTTACGGACGCCTTGAGACGTTTCGTAACTTAAGTGCCGGTCGCGTTCCGTACCTTGCGGGTCGTGACACTAGTGTATATATTTCTCGTCACGCTGCACTTCCCAAAGAACGGTAACGGTCACGTGACAAGCATGCGGTGCATTTATTCCGAGAAGATCATTTCTCGCAACAAATATGTTAAGCGTAAATGAATAATATATATAGTACAAGGATAATAAGAGAATGAAATTTTTTCAATAACTGCTTCATTTACATTTAACTTCCACAGGTTTCAGAACATGGATACGATGACCGAATCAAAAGTACAATAACATAAAGGTGCCTAAACTGGTGGCATACTGAAATTAAAAACTGGACTGAAACAAAGATTCTGCTTGGGATGCGAACTGGTTGTAATCCTCCTCAGTCGGTTCCACCCCCTCAGTCCCTAAATTACCTGACGAATATTCCAAAAAAACAAAGAAATGAGTGGAATGCTCGTCAGCGAACTTGTGCTCGGTAAGTCCCCCCAAAGGATGAGAATAGTATGTATGAAATACGAGGTGATATGTGATATAACATGAATAGAATTCTTGAACAAGTGAACAAGTACGGCATGATACCGTGTATGTCAACTATATAAGTATGACACTAAGGTATTGTATGTGTTGGTCAAATAAGCAAGTGATAAGTGTGTACTGGTGAACATAAAGTGAATGTTAATGTGTCCTAAACGTCTCTATAATATTTTTGAATCCAACAGGCTGTAATTCAGGGGTAAGGTACCACGGGTCCGAATCAAGTGTTAGTAATTTGAATTCGACCGTCTTTGAAGTATTCCAAACCCAACATGTTATAATCCAGGGGTAAGAAAACACGGGCCCTCATGATATAATGCATCTGTTAGTATTCATGGATTCATGTATTAGGGGGACTTCTGAGATTTCGTTGGATTCATACTCAAACTATCCCAACACCCAGCGTATATTAGTCTATAATTAATGTCACAAGCCATGATCGAACCATGATTACAGGAGAGAGTATGAGTTTAGGTTTCAAGTTGAGCTCATGTCAATTGCATGCATTCGTGTCAAGTTTATGTAATATTCAAGTATTTGTGTCAAGTTATATTCATGGTTCGAGTCGAGTCAAGTCTAGCATGGTAATAAGTTTATTCATGTAAATCATGTAGATATAATAAACAAGCGGTACATAGAATGTAATGATACGAGCATAACATCAGAATCGATTCGAGTTAAATTTCATGTCCATTTTCTTAACAGTTTGAGATGGTACGGACTAACTGTGTTTAAATAGAGAGACGTGCAAGTGAAAAAAACTCACTGTCTCCATCTCCCCGAGACTCAAGAGAGAAGATGTCACTTAAATCTATCTGCTATCTAAATACTTTAAAGATTAATCGTGTTATAGTTCCAAGGTATTTAAGTGAAAATCGGCTATTTCAAGGGTTTTTTTTAATGTGAAATACTCTATTTTAAAATCTCAAGGGTGTTTTGATGAAAATATAAATTTTAAAGTTGAGGGTGTTTTGCTTAAAATATGCTTTTAGAAAGTTAGGGTATTTTAGTGAAAATCTTAACATGCTGGTATTTTAGTAAAACCTAACCTTTTAAAAGTTAAGGGTATCATCTTAAAATTCTAATCTTAAAAATCTAATTTGAAATCTCGTTTTTTTTTTTAACTAAATATAAATGCTAAATAATGGGTATGAGCCCAATTAATTTAATTCATCTTTTATCTCGTTTATTTTGTTTTGTTTTCTACTTTTCTCTTTCAAGACCGCGTTCCGCAAAAAGCTCCGCGTCTTATTTTACTAGACCTCAAGATGTGTTTTAACCATTACTATCCACAACATGGTTTCTCTAACGAAGGTTATAGAGACAATTTACGCAAAGTGAAAAGATATTAGATAATCATATTTTTAAACAGCTTCTATGCCAAGGGAAAAAAACCAGAAGAGGCATTATCCTCAAATATCCATCCATAGCTCTTTAAATTGTAATACTTACGAAAAGAGAAACATGTGTCTCTGCAGTGTATATAGATGTATGAGATTTGAGAAAATGAAGACAAATTAAAGTTAGAGAATTCCAAAGAGCTGAGGGCTTAAGATCTAATCCACAATATTAAATTAAAAGGGGAGAAGAGTTAAATTCTAAACTGCAACTAATTTATAAAATTTATAAAACTATAGCATATGTCAAGCGTTCAGTTGTAGATATAGGACCGTTTTAAAAGTCCATTCAATGGTAATTACCTGCTTAAACCATTCAATATGGTTCAATAAACTTGGCTCCTTAAACTGTTCAATATGGTTCGATAAAACTTGGTTCCAGGTATGAATCAATTCCAAAACTAGTTTTAGCATATCGATAAAGATCATAAACATACAATAAGAAACGGTATTTAAACAAGGAAGAGGGGACTCAGCGCAGGTATCGGTGACAAGAGTGGCGGCATAGCAACAAGAGAGGAGAACATGCAATGGTAGAGAAGCGGGAGATGGGGAAGGGACTTACACGTGTTTAGAACGTGAAAAACGACGGAATCTTATTGGGGCATTTTATCCAATACCGTCTCACGCAAGATCGAAATATCGATGGAACGGAGATCCGGAGGCATGGAAATGATCGTGGCGTTCACGCGAACTTGGGGCCGGCCTTGGAGCCTCAGTTCTTGGCCCGGAACACAACGAATAAGCTGTCGAAGATCGAAGGTTTGGATGTTGCTCGGTTAGAGGTTAGAGGAGGAGATGAGGATGTGTGGGCCATAGAGGAGCAACCATGGTGGAGCTCGGCTAGGAGGAGGAAAAGCTAGGATTCGGCCATGTGTCTGGGTTAGGGTTAGGTTAGATGAGAGGGAGCATGAGAGAGACAAACCCCCTCCCCCCCTCTCTCTCATATATATATATACATATATACCCTCCCCCCTCTCTCATATATATATATATATAAGAGAGAGAGAGAGAGAGAGAGAGAGTCTGCGTGGGGGGGGGGAAGGAAATTGATGAGAATCTATGAGTGAGAGAGAGAGATTTGATGAGAGAATGGGGGTTGCAGGAAGAGATAGTGGAAGAAGAAAGGTCGGGTCTGTTGGGAAGAAGAATAAGAAAGAAAGAAAATAAAAGGGGTTAGGCTTGGGCTGTAGAAAAAAGAAAGAAAAGAAAAGAAATCAAATGGAATATAGGCTTGGTTTGGATTATGGGTCGTGAAAGAAAAAGAAAATGGGAAAGGAAAAAGAAAAGAAAAGAAGAAAAGGAATTGGCTCTTGGGCTTAGAAAAAATAATAGAATGAGAGGAAATAATGAATGGGATTTGGGGTGAAAAGAAAACAAACCATTATGAGAAAATATAAATCCCGAAGTGAAAGATGGATTCTGAATATTTGATAAGTACCCTGATTTCAGGAGGATACAATATTTTATTGACGATGAATAAAACAAGGATACACGAAATCTAGGGTCGTTACATTTCTTGACTCTGACAAGGGTGATGGTTAATTCCATAACCATTGGTGTTTGACATCGAATATTCTATACATGTGCTTATTGGAGAATGGATTTCACTAGACGGACTCACCGAGAACTCCTAGATAGTATTATACCTATTGTCATATAGCAGTTCTTTGGTGACATGAGTACATGGTAGTCTTTTGACATGAGATCGCCATCGTGTCTTGTGTGTATTTCTACTGTACTTTGATTACTACCCTACCATGTCTTTAAAAAGTCGTGGAAATAGGTTTTAGTTGGATACAATCCCGAAGCACATGGAGGCAGTGAGCGATCGAGTGGATTCGTCTCTCCCAGTATAGGAGTCGATGCCGCGCTGTGCAGGACACGACCATAACCAGAAGTCTGTGGCCACGTCAGTTGAGATAAACCGATAAGTGTTATCAGTTGTATATATGATGGTTATGTGTCCAATGTCTGCATGACTTATTGGGTTATTGGGGGTCTGACAGATTCTACCCTCCAGACCCGGTATGCAACACTATCTTACGAAGAAACTGGACTATATGGTGACCGTCATTGCTAGGCTTTGATTGCGTTCGGATGGGGTTGCTTGTTGATCTTTTCTTGATTAATACATGGTAGCCGTTACGTACAGCTAGTACCACTGACGTGCTTGTGGGTTAACCTGTAAGGGATTGATCTGAAAGTGTTTCAGATCAATCGGATATGATCCTAACCTATTACCGACGTATTGATTGAGTCTTTAGAGTCCTACGCATATGTTTTTCCCGCTCAGGAGAAACGATGTGGTGTGCATATGGCGATACGTGCGGGAGTTCGATTAGGTGTATTTGATACACGTATATTAATCGGACGTTTTTAATACTAGCCAGTTTAGGTTTAAGACAAATTATTAAATCAAGTGGTGATTTAACACACACACACATATATATTGTGTGTGTGTGTATTCTAGTATTATGTTCACATTCTATTTCTTTCTCATATGTATTTTGTATTCGATACAAATACGTGCATATATATACGATACATATACTTTGTATATATGATACACATACTAGATGTTTTATTTATTTGATAAATAAAAACATCTAGAAGGGGACACCTCATTTTCATTTTGGAAAAGAAAAAGAAAAGAAAATGAGGTGGAAATAGAAGAGTGTAGAGAGATATGGCTTGTAATTTTTTAGATGAAAAATGTTTTACAAAATATATGAAGCATTCTCTCTCCTTCTCATTCAACCATTCCCAGTCTCTCTCCTCAAATTCCTTTGTAGAGAATGAGAGCAAAAGGGAGAAGAATTTGAGAGAAAAATTAGTATGAGTTTACTGCATCTCTTAATCTAATGCATTAGCAAAGCATTAAATTAAGTCTTCCTAACTGTCCGAACCATCCGTCATGCAATACCATCTGACCGAGAATCTCCTAACGTGGTGTACTAATGCACGATTCTTTTCGGCCTCACAATCCTGCGAACTCTTGCGAAGTGAACTCTCCGTCTAATTCGAACCGAAAAACCTCTACGTGCTTCCTGAACTGCTTTAGATATAACCGGTCATTAAGAGATTTTTTTCATGTAAACGGATTCTAACTTGTTCCACACTCTTTCCACTGTCATCTTTTGCACCACTTTACAAAGAACCTTATCGGCCATTGAAAACTAGATCGAACTGTGAGTTTTGTCTTCCATCTCTACACATCCCACTACTATGGTCGTCATCGGAACTCTGTCTTTTGCAAAGACAATCTTATGCACACCTTATTGCTTCAGTAGTGCCGTCATCTTCAATCTCCATAGACTGAATTTATTATGTCCATCGAACTTTTCAATCTCGTAATGTGTAGACATCATCTCCCTAATCAACTCCAAAACGTGAACTTGACGCTCTCCACTTGTTGTAAGGATTACGTATCTGCCGTGCAGCGGAAATCCAAGACCTTTGTTTTGGGATGGATTGAAAAAAACTATCTGACGGATACCAAATCACACGAAAAGAACACACCAACAACACACAAGATTTACCCAGCTTTAGCGCAACTAGCACCTAATACTGCAAACCGCGATGAAAACTTCCACTATGAGAAAGAATTACAAAAGATTACACCGACTTCTCCCCCTCATTTACAAAGAAATACCCTCTCTTATAAAACTTCTCTTTATCTCGCGACCGCACTTGGCCACTTCTCCCACTCTAATCAAACCCTAAATTATTAGAGAATTATGTGTAACGATCCTATTTTTACTATAATACTTTTTAATAAATAAAAATATACTTGTTTCGAATTGACACGTTTTATAAAAAGAAAAGATTTTGAATTCTTTAAAAAAGATTTAATTTGATCTCTTTAATATAAAGAACTTATTATATTTTGTTTTAGTAAGGAAAATTTTGGAAAGAGAATTTGTTTTGTTTGAAAGGAAAAAAATTAGTTAAGAAAATAGTTATTTCGTTTAATTTTTAAATTATTCTTTTTTGAAACTCTGCATATATTTATTTCTATTTAATTATATGCAATAATAACCTTGTAGCCTATTGGTTAAATTATTGCATTGCTATTTCATAGGCCATATGTTCGAATCTTGAGTCTCGCATTTATTTTTATCTGTTTTTTTAACTCTCTCATAATCTACAATTGAGAGCTTTCATTTTCTTTAATTTCCAAATGAATGAGCAATTTTTCAATTTCTCTTTAACTCCCATAATGAATTCATATTAATTTAAATTAATATGACATAATTCTTTTATATACTTATTGTACCTTTTTATTCTTCTTTCTCTTAAAAAAATTAAAAAGAAGAACAACCCACCTCTTTTCTTTCTTCCTCATAAAATATAATTCAATTTCCTCCATCATCTTCATCTAGAGTTCTCGAATAAGAACACGAAGAAGCTTTTAAGAAAGCCTCACTAGTAATGTGAGGCAATCGATGGATAGACAAGCATGGTGACAATGCTGGCTTGTGTTTGTAAGTCTCCCTCTTTCTCTTCTCCTTCTCACTCTAACTTGTTTCCTCCCTTTGTCTAAACTTGTATGATTATCGACAACCTCTGTTTGATTTTTAATAAAAGAAATTAGTTATGAAAAATATGTGCATTAATAATTGTCTATGTATTCTACATGTTATGTTTAGATACTTATAGTATTTATGCGTGGTCTATAGTAATTGTCTCATACTAACATCATTACTTTAAATAAAAGTAATGTTGTAAGTAGCATCTCATTGGAATTTAAAAATGATATATGTGAAAGGTTTTTATGGTAGTTTCATGAAAAGTCGTGTGTATTTCTTTTATAACCCGATCACGTGATTGAAATATCGATGATATCCTATAATTTGTGATATGATTTTTATAGAATCATTGGTGTATTTTCTCATTTATATTCTTAATTATAATGTTAGCAAGTATAAAGAAAACAAAGTTGCAAATTAATACCATGGTTTTATCGTTTTTAAATACGATCTCAAATACCTTTATTTTTAAAATAATTTTTAGAAATTAAATCCCATCTCGGATATCCTAGGAAAATTAGGGTAAACACTAGATAGAATTTTAGATCTACAGTAAATTTTTTATATCGAACCGAACAACGGTTTGGGGCTTATGATACTTTTAGTCACCGTTTTTCTGAAATCTGAAAACTGCTTTTATTGGTCATATTCTAGAACACATAACCCGGTCTACCGATATTCAAATTTAGCAAACTAAGGTTTTTTTGGATATATAGATCGAAATAACTATATTTTCTTAGTTATACTATTTCTCTGAAAATAGACGTAAATTATAGAAAACCGTGATACAAAATTAAGTGACGAATCAGGACGGAATCTGTCCAGATTTGCACGTTGTTTTTAAATTTGACATAACTTGAGCTCCCAATGTCCATTTGTAACAAACTTTAGATGTATAGATACATGATTTATAGACCTATAACTTTTATATATACTAGACGACTCATAAATGCATATAATGACCCGATATATGCCTAACAATACAACACATAGTTGCTGTCCAGAAATCCGAATTTCTGTTTTAAACCCTGATTTTAAAATGACCATAATTAGAGTTTCAGGAATCTAAATCGCATGTAGCTTAGTGTTTTGGATAACTATATCTAAAGATATACAAGTTTATAATAATTTTTGAAACCTGAAACCCGACATAAATCAACTCAAATTGTGTTTTAAAAATATGCGATGGCGCTGGACAAATTCTGATTTATTCTGCGCGATGATACGAAAATGGGTATATCCCCTAAACCGGTATTCGTATTTAGGCGTGACTGGAACTCACACGTGCAAAACACTTAGATCTATATTTCTGTTTATATTCCTAATTTGATTGAGTTGATTAATAGTCGTACATAATATTTCTTTACAGCATTATTTATGGTCGTTACTTGAATAATATACTTGCCTCATTTCATACTATTCGAACATGTATACCTTATTTTTCTTGATCTCTGAATTGTTACATGTACATGAAGACATAATTAGATATTATATATTTGATTTAAACCTATTACATAATATGCTTGACTTGACCCGAACCCTGAATACAACTTAACACAAATTCTTGAACTTGACATGAATACTTGCACACAACCTGAACCTGAACTTGTACTCTCTATATTTATGGATTCGGCCAAGACCTGCAAACTTGAACTATACAATAAAATACGCGGGGATAAGGGGTGGGTTGGTAAGGAACGTTTGTCGTGGAACGAGAGGTCATTTTAAAAGACACCTCTTGAATATGTTTTTACCGTTGTTCCATATGTTATGACGGAGCCTCATACTCTCTCGCACTTTTGGTCTATGGGGTAAGCTAGACTAGTCTCGTATACATGCTTACCTTCTTTATCAAACTACAAACAACCACTTTTTAATTGAATTGCCATACTTATATATCTTGTCATGCTTATATATATTATTATGCTTATATACCTGTTTTCAATGCTCATATTACACTGTATGTTATATAGAACTGCCATGTTATATAGAATTGCCATGATTAATTATTAGTGTTACTCGTTCACAGCTTAATGAAAGTAGTTCTCAATTTATACACTTGTCATTATTATTTCTACACCTATCTTTTTTGGGGACTTACCGAGTGCTAGTTTGCTGATAGGCATTCCATCCACTTCCTTCTATCCTTAGAATATTCGTCAGCTGGTAGTAAGACAAATGAGATAGAAGCGGTCGAAAAGAAGTACAACCGGTTCACACCACAACTGGAGTCTAGTTCCATTTAGCTTTTCATTTTATTTCAGCTTATTTATGTATGCCTTCTTATTAAGGCTTATCATATTATCGTATTTTGTATTCAGATATTTTGTCAACTGTGAATCTTGAATGTAATAAATTAGAGTTGGATTTCATTCTTTTGTTTATTCTTATTACTTTATATTGTTTATAGACGCCTAGCGTATTTATTGTGGAAAATGACATTTTTGGAATAAATATGTTGCAAGCCTAGTCACATGCCGTTACCGCTCTTTTGGGAAGCGGGACGTGACATTATGGATACACAAAAACCTTAGAGAGAGTCTCATATTTATTGGGTAAATAAATGCTAGAAGATAAATCCATATTTAAATTATAAATAAGTATGAATTTAATTTAGATATTAGATTTAAATCTAAACTAAATTTATTAAATTTAAATCCTAACTAATTCTTAACTAATACAAATTTAAATCAAATTCAACACAACCATAGCAGCCAGGGATGCAACAAAATAGGGTCAAAACATGTTGTTATCAAATTTTATACCTGATCTAAAATTTAAAACCCGAATCTATGCCATGTTAAGCAATTGTCACATGTCCAAAGGAAGAGTGATCGATGATCTTCAAGATCTTAGCATCATCCATCATTTTCGATTCTTTTCAATTAATCAATCAAATTTGAGGTCAAAGATTTCACCAAGTTAACTTATTTGGGAGAAGAGACATTAGAGGAGAAGAATAACTCAGGGACAATTACGGTTTTTGCACCATGCCATTATCACCTAAGGCCATGTTTGGATAGTCAGGGTTAAAGTCCATAGGATTGACTTTAGAATTAGAATATCTCGGAATGCACCTGCATTCCTTTTGGGTAAAAATGAAGAGGTTTTTCAACTTGAATGAGTGTTTGGATAGTTTGGGATGAGACTTTTCAACTTGAATAACTTGTGATTATGTCCAACTTTATCGTTTTAACCAAAAATTGTTTACGATAAGAATCGAATCTAACATCAAAATTAAAACTTTGAAAATAATATAGCGTCAAACAATCACATTAATCAAGTGAATTAAAAAATCGGCAGTAGATTAAACAATATATTTTGAAAATAAAATCGATGAAATTATGTAACTTCAAACCAATATAATGTCAAGCAATCACATTAATCAAGCTATTTAACAGAATTCAGATCAACAGAAAAATAATCATAGTACCATATATCAACACTATGATCTACAAGATGAAGCAGCAGCTTCATTTGCAGATTCCTGATTCAAATTAATGTTCTTCAAAACTATCGACCCCTGATCCTAAAGACTAGGCTGTTCCATAATCTTTGATGCAAGCTCCATAAAGCAATCATTAACATTTTCGCCAGTTCTTGCACTGCATTCTTTGAACAACCACCAAAATCTTCTTGCAAAATCTTTACCCTCTTTCTTAGTGACAACCCTAACATGTTTAACACCATCTTAAATTTGATTTCCATGCCTACTATAGGAGATAGATTTGCAGAATTTTCTGAGAGGAATCTCAACAGTAGACTGCTTTTTCCAACTCCTAAATCCCCAATCATCAAAATTAAAATTTTAGAGTCATGTGAAGAGGAAGAAGCTCAAGGCTTGGGCGAGGACGAATTGATGGGAGGAGGTGAAGAGGAGCCATCGCTTAGAAAGGCAGCAGAGACGGCCGATGGATTTGGTGAGGGGGCGAACGAGGATGTTGGCGATGAGATCGTCGGTGAGGGGAGGGTTGGGGCAGTGACGCCGGAGCTTCGAGGGTTTCACCATTTTAATGAAGTGAGATTAGAAACGAAAAGATTTCTTCTTTTTTGTTTTTCCCCTTTTTAAGAAGTGTGAGGAAGAAGAAGAGAGAGGAAGTGGGAGGCAGGAGACGCGAGCGAGAGCTGGGGAAA
Organism: Agapanthus africanus; assembly: GCA_030015575.1. Lineage (NCBI taxonomy): Eukaryota > Viridiplantae > Streptophyta > Magnoliopsida > Asparagales > Amaryllidaceae > Agapanthus > Agapanthus africanus. Next base: position 83,828,396 of record JASDDO010000026.1, on the reverse strand, counting down.
AAATTGAGTCCGAGTAAATTTTTTCTATCCAGTGGATATGGTCAAAGTAGAGGCTTTTTTCCCTCCGGATCAAAGAAAAAAAAACCCATCCAAATAGTCACTTTTGCAAGATTGGGCCAATCCGGTGGAAAAATGACATTTGAGCTTTTTTCCATGAGATAGGCAGTATCCACACAATGCCTAAGGATATCAAAGCAAGTGTTAAAAAATTTATGCTAAAAAAAGTAGGTGTTAAAAAAGCTTGAAATTTAGAAGCTCATTTCAGCTCGATAAAATCTTGTTTCATGCTCGTTGGATAGTTAAACAAGCCAAGCTTGAACATAAATTGAAACTCGATGGAATAATTTACAAACACGAACACAGTCTATTTGAGCACGGCTTTCTTTCAGGCTCGGCTCATTGAGCTCGGATATTTACGACTTATTTAACATTTAGTAGTAATAACGAAATATTTACTTATTCTTAAATTCAAATCATATTTACTATATCGTCAATACTAAATCGAAGCCCAGGTCATAATAAGGATTTGGTCAAATATTGTTATTCTGGAATATCAAAGTCTCTAGACATCGGTAGGGTTTTAAACAAGCACTAGATCGTTCGTCCAGTACAACAATATTTCTTGCTGCTCAATTTGCCAAAAATAATATTGAACATCTATATATTTTTCATATATTTGATGGCTTATGGATTTTCATAATCCTACTATTTAGTTTTGATAATATTACATAATATTAATAGATTTATACATGTATTTCATATTGCATATTTTATAACACTGTATATGAGCAAGGTTGTGTTTGAGAAAGATTTCAGGTTATCAAACGACACAAGTATGATGAAGGATGAAGAAAATTGAGCTAAAAAGGAAAATATATTGGAGGTTGGAGGATAATGGACTAGAGTTCCTCAAAGTTCATATTCAAGCTTCAAGAAGCCAAGGAGCCAAAGTCCAAGTTTAAAGAATTCAAGAATTGAAGAAATCGAAGAATTCAAGAGTTCGAGCTAAAAGTGCAAAATCTCTAGGAAATCATTGTAAGAATTTCATGACCTATGAGATTATCCAATAAAAGCTCAAGCACACACACAAAATCTTGCATAAAACATTTGGTTTATACCCTGCATGGTTTTATCGTTCAAAAACATTTTTTTGTTTCAAAAGGCAAGTTTTTTTAGGTTTTTACACTTCAGACGTGTGGCTTCTGTAGCCTTTGAAATATCAGAAAGTGTGCAGGTTTCCAGATGTCTGTGTTAGGACCCTAGTGCTCGCGCCGCAAGACTCGCGGTGAAGGCGGAAGCGAAAACAAAAACTTTTAAGTGAGCACAAGCGACCAAAACCCTAGAATCGATTCCAAACACTAAACTAGATAACAAAACAAACAAGGTTAGGGGCTAGCTACCTTTGTAGTGTGTCTGCCTAATTGCAGAAGACCCCTACATCTTTCCAAGGACTCTAGTTCGGCTCCGAAGTCACTGGGAACGAACTTGCACGTCGATCTTCCTTGCCGAAGATGATCCACCCGAGAGAACACGAATACAAGCTTTAGCTTCACATTAAGCAAATCAAGTGAAGCAACTCACAAAAAAAACTTGCTAAGAATTGATTGTGAGATTGATGTAGTGATGAATCTCATGATTTCTTTCTTTGTAAAATTTCTTCTCCATTTTTGAAGCTAACATAAAAAGAGAGAGAGAGAAGAAAAGCATGAGATAAGAATAATAACCAATGCCTTAACATCATTCTTCTCTTTCTCTTTATTGTTCTCCAATGTTGTAGAGTGTGGTGGATGAGTGAGTTACCCCAATGACTCACCCATCCACACTCTACAGCAAGCTTCTAAAGTAGGGTGGAAAGTTTATGTGTATACACACACACACACAAACCCGTATATGCCAATGTTTACTGTTGGAAACGAGGAACAGAGGCGCAGAGAGCGCATCCAGCCTGAATCTGGAGGCAAATGTTATATGGAACATATCCGTCCATCTTTCCGAAAATACCAAGTTGATTTATGGCACCATATATTGGAGGTTTGGATGGATGCGACCGTTGTAGCAGACTTTATCAGATTCTTTCTCATATATGAGGGTTTTTTGATTATGGGGACGCTTTTTCCTGCAGACGCAAGGCTCTGCAGTTAATTACGTTATCGTAAAGCGATAACAACTTTCTCCTTCTCTATAGATAGCACTTCGTGTCGTGTTATATATTGTTTATTTTGGGTAGCCATTAGATTGTATACGGAGACTAATATTGCCGTCGCCTGTAAGGCGCGGATTAGTCCAAATCCATAAATCTCAGATTTAGGATTGAACCTAAGCTATATCTGCCATCAGTTCAGAGGTTTAAGGATCGTTAATCTTGTTTTAGACTAAGATTGACTTAAAATATGGTTAATGACTGTTAATCTTGTTTTAGATTAAGGCCGACTTAAAATATATGAACACATGAGCTCGATTGATTTTTAAAATCAAAGAAGTTGAAAACTTAAAGGACTTAGTCTATTTTAGACTAAACATTAGGATTTATGTTACCCAACAGTGCCATGCATTAGGCTATATATTTTGTTTTAGGCTTTACATAACCTAACAGTGCTAAGTACCGAGTCCAGAAGCTTAAGCTTCAACATAGGATATAATATCCTTCCTGCTCACGTGAGCTGTGTTCCCCGCCGAAAGACACGGCGAAGACGCGTTGGACGTCTCGCCTGAATTTCGGGGCAGATGCTAATTGGTGCTATCCGTCCACCTCTCCGAAGATGCCAAGTTGATTTATGGCACCGTGTATCGAAGGTTTAAACGGATGCGGCCGATGTAGCAGACTTCGTCAGATTCCCCCTCGTTTGAGGGGATTTTTGATTGTGGGGATGCTCTTCCCTGCAGGCGCAAGCCCCTGCAGTTAATTACGCTACCGCATCGCGGTAACAACTTTCTCCTTCTCCAGATGGTCACTTCGTGTTGTGGGTGTTTGTTTTGTTTGTGGTTGCCCGTGGATTGTATACGGAGACTAATTTATGTTGTCGCCCGTAGGACGTGGATTAGTCCAAATCCGTATCTTCTTAGATTTGGGTTTGAGGCTGTGTTTAAGGATACGTTAGTCTCATTTTAGACTAAGATCAACTTAAACGTTTGTTAAGGATACGTCAGTCTAATTTTAGACTAAGATCAACTTAACGGATCGTTTAGATCTAACAAAAGAGCATTTGGACTCTATCGTTTAGTTTAGGGACATTGCGGTCAGTTAGTTTAAGGAAAATTACGGTCCAATGTTAGTTTAAGGACATTACGGTCCATCGGTAGTTTAAGAACATCTCGGTCCAGGTTAAGGACATCGTAGTCTGTGGGTTTAAAGGGACCCCACAGTCCGAGGTTAAGGACATCATATTTCATGGGTTTAAAGGACCCTACAGTCCAGGTTAAGGACATCGTAGTCCATGGGTTTAAGGACCCCACAGTCCAGGTTAAGGATATCGTAGTCCATGGGTTTAAGGACCCCACAGTCCGGTTTAAAGACGTCGTAGTCTATAAAGTTTAAGGACATCGTAGTCCATGAGTTTAAGGACCCCACAGTCCGTAGAAATGCGTGGTCATCGGGACCCGTCACCTCTCTGAAGACGTTGAAGGATTACAACGACAAATATCAGAGGAGTAACGAGATGTACCCTCGAACCGATGTGAGTTGGTTGAAAGAGCAGATGGACTCAGTTCAATATAAGTTGAGGACTTATGGCCAGAAATGGGCTAAGTCCAATTAAAATGTTTAACATTTTATTCTGTTCTGGCTATTAAGCCTTTACTTGGGCTCAGCCCTTTTAATAATGCTAAGCATTGGGTTATGACATCTTTTGTCTTGTATTGAATGCATAGCATTCATCAGAACAAAGTGTGTTCTGACAGTGCGCCACGTGGTGCGTCAGGCGCTTTGCGCCAATGAAAGAGCGCATTGCGCTTCTGTCAGATAGCGCACACGAAGATGACACGTGTTGCGCTTAGTGCTAAGCGCTAGTTTATTAGCGCATTGAGCTTTCCATTTATGAGCGCGTCGCGTTAGTTTGTTGGCGCGCCAGTGAATGACACGTGGCGCGCTTGGCGCTGAGCGCCAGCCCATGAGCGCAGTGCTCTGTTTTAAAAGCGCAAAGCGCAAGTAGTGTCTATGGTTGACACGTGGCACATTTTGGCGCTGAGCGCCGGTTCAAGGAGCGCAAAAGCGCAGTTCATGAGTGCAAGGCACTGTTCAGTAGCGCAAAGCGCATCTGATCAAATTTATGTTCTTCTTTTAAAGGAGGCTTTGCCTCAAGATTCAAGAACAAAAGTTCTTATTTATAAAAGGGCTCTGCCTTTGTAGATCAAGGATCTGTGAATGAAGTAAATACTTCTTTTATTTCTGTGATTAGATCTTTTGATCTTTTTCTTTTTATCAAAGACCTTGGTCTTTTGCAGATCTATGATCTTTTAAGAAGATAGTTTTTCTTTTTTAATGAGATGATTTCATCTCTATTGTTCAAGAATTGATTCTTTACCTTGAAGAAGATGATCTTCTTTCTCTAAAGGCTTGCCTTTCTTTCTCTTTGAGTTTTCTCAAAGTTTGCAGAGTTTTTTCTTCTTTTTTCAGACTTGAAGTCTTGGGGCCTTTATATAGGGCCAATTGATTTGTTAAATCAGTTTTAAGAGATCTTTCTCTGATTGATTTGAGAATATTTCCCACCGTTGGATCTTTGATCCTAAGGCTTCTGTTTTACAGAAGATAATCTTTTTATTTTAATAAGATTGAGAAATCTTTCCATGCAGAATTTGTTCTGTCTTTGGTAATTTTTATTTACCATTGGATCATTGATCCAACGGTGCTTAAAGCACAATCTTGTTGTTTGGAAAGATTTTGAGGAATCTTTTCTTAACAGAATTTAATTCTGGTTAATTAATGATTTGTCATTATTATTAGATCTTTTGATCTAACGGTGGGGAATTTTTAATTCCAGCGCTGGCGCACCTTGCGTGAGCGCACCTACGTTCGACATGTGGCGCGCAGCGCAACTGCGCTAGCGCACCCGTGTTTGACACGTGGCGCGCATCGCAGAGCGCAGCGCAACTGCGGTATTGCACCCGTGTTTGACACGTGGCGCGCAGCGCAGAGCGCTGGATTTGAAGCGTTGCTTCAACTTTCAAATTTTGAATTTTAAAACAGAGTTTTGCTCTGATTGGGGGTGCGCTGCTTAGGGCGCAGCGCACCTGGCGCTAGCGCGTTTGAGTCTGACACGTGGCGCGCAGCGCGCCTTGCGCTGAATTTGAAGCGTTGCTTCAATTTTTGACTTTAGAATTTCAATACAGAGCTTTGCTCTGATTGGGGGAAACGGAAACGTCGCTTCATTTCAAATCTTGGAATTTGAACAGAGCTTTGCTCTGATTGGAGAGAACGGAAGCGTCACTTCATTTCAAATCTTGGAATTTGAACAGAGTTTTGCTCTGACTGGGGAAACAAATGCCCCCCACCGTTGCATCTACGTGGCCCAAACGTGAGTGCAGCGGTGGTAGCATCTCAGTCGTTGGATTAACTTTTTGGAAGTTGAAGCGGCTCTGAATGCCTATAAATAGGACCTTTGGTCCCCTGGATGATTTTCATCTCTTCCTTGAGAATTATCTCTTCGTCAGAGCATTGCTCTCTTGTTGAAAACTTTTAAGAGTCATAACTCTGTTAAAACTTAGGTCAAGTTTAAAACCTTCACTAACTTAGGGTTTTATCCATTAACAGAGCTTTGCTCTTCATAGATCTTTGATCTAACGAGAACCCTTTTAGGGTTCCCTTAAAAGAGCTTTGCTCTCTTGAACCCATAGATCTAAAGAGATCTTTTCTTGGTGTTTCTTAACCCATGAATCAGAGCTCTGCTTTTTTAGATTTTCTTAATCTTGGATGAAGAACTCTTAAGAGTTTTTTTCATGGATCTTGAAGATCCCAGAAATTTTAATGTACAAAAGTTAATTTTAATTAATTCTTGATGGATTTTTCCATCATCATTACAGAGTCAGGCTCTTAGCATTCTCGGGGAATTTCTTTTAAATTCCTTTCATAATTAACTCTGACAGATGTCATTTCTGTTTGTAGAGCATTGCTCTCAAGGAGTTTAACTCTTCAACTCTAAAGGTCGCTTATCAAATGAGATTCCCTTTTCAGGATTTCTCACAAATTCGAACTTATTAGGTGTTATAATTAAGATTTGTTGCTTGTTTTTTAATAAGAATTTGCATAACCAGTCTGTCCGCTAATTCTTGTAGATTTTCCTTTTCAGAAGTCATGGATGCTCATATGTATGACCTTGATGAGATCATCTCTTACAGAGACATTCGCTCACTCGGCCGTTCTCAAAATCGAGAATTCACAAACACCCAGTATGCCGAAATCATGAGTCGCTTTGACGCATACGACGGTCAACTGCTACCTCGACGTTCTTCTCTCCTGAAGCTTATCGTGGGAGCGATCTGGGAAGCGCTTCCTTTATTCTGTACTGGCGTGCCACTTAAGGCATTGGATGCTGCCGAGGATAAGGTACGCTCGGTGTATCTGATGGGCCTAATCTCAAAGAGAAGGCGAGACGACCTTATCGATCTTCTGCATCAGGCTTTTCAACAGGCGGCAATACTTGCTGCCTACCGGAGGGTGGAGGACATCCGTGAGGATCTCGACGCTTGTGATCGCGAAAGAAAGCATACTAGGATGGTCCGAAAGGCCTGGAAGATCCTGGACAAGGTCACTTTTGACTTCCTCAATCCATGCCCTGGATCTGAGGTTTTTCCATTGTAATCATCTTGATAATGTTTTTGTTTACTGCTTTCATAATTGTAAGAACTTTTCCGCAGTATGAATGGAAAATTTCTCATTTCAGCGTGTTTTATTTTATGTACTAAATCTTTTGCACATGCATGAATGGGTATGCCTCGAACGCTTAATTAAATGCAAATCAGATGTTCTTTCTGCCGCTTTCTTCTCTTTTCTTTGTTGCCAGCATGACACCTTAGCAAATATAGCCGGCAGATGATAGAGTGAGCATCTTGTCTTGGCTTCTTCGAGGGGTAGTGATGGCTTAAGAAACAGGGTTAGGATCTGTCACCTAAAACTTTTCAACTTCATGAGCCGTGAGGGTCTCATGAAGACTTTTCTCCCTACGAGTCGAGAGGATCCCGTAGGTGTATTTTCTTCTTAGGAATCGTGAGAATTCCTAAGTGCGTTTTCCCTTATAAGTCGTGTCACGCCCCGCTTCCCAAAATACGGAATACGAGGGGTAGACAAGGCCAGCCATGCTCCTACGGTCAAGGAAATGTCCTGCCGTAGTCACACTTCGGCTTCTAGTTTTTCATGGTAAACAGTAAATGATGCGCAGGTAATGAGAAATGCAGTAACTGGAAGGAACAATGTAAAGACCGACCAGAAGTGGAACAAACGAATGTAACTCGGAATGGCAAGTCAAGAAGTCTGTGATGCACTGGTCCAGGCTAAATCTTCTCCTCACACCGAGCATGCATACTCAGGTCGTCAGAGCGACACAATAGCAATATAATATATATAAAATCAAGTGACAGTTCTAACAGTGGTAATAGATATGAATAACAGTAAATCAATGACAGCATGAATATGAATGTGCAGTAATCGATGCAGCGGAGCAGTAAAGTAGTAGAACGATATGTCACGAATGTCAACACAATATATAAGGTATATCAATGCCAGTATCCCTATCAGTCTTTAAGTCTCACTGTACAGGTCACTAAGCCTATCGTCAGTCCAAATGTGAGAGTCGACCACTCGCGAGTGTCCTCCACCCAAGGGTAGAACCCAAGGGCAAGGGACCACGGGCCCAACATGTAACATGTATATCACGGTGTATATCACATACCCTGTAAATCTCCATATATCTCCCTAAATATATAAGCCGGCATGGGACTCTCGAGATTCTGTTGAACTCACACTTAAACTACCCTACACCCCATGGTCTACATCAAACGCTAACCATAACCCTAAATATTAATCGATCCGTGACAAGTCTGCGCGAGAACTGGAGGCAGGACCTCCATCAAGCACGTCCCGACTAATACCTAAGATAAATGGCAGTGTCTGGTGCCTTATCTGTGACACCCGTGCAAGCGCTTCCATAAGTGTCCCATACCATTTATAGTCACACGTACACGCATCCCACAGACGTCGACAATGCAATAGAATAATAGGGTCACTGATTGTGTACAAGTACGTATCACTTTCACTTAATCACGGATACACGAACACTGACGTACTTGCCACAATCATCACTAAAATCTAACACTGGGTAAATGCACGATATCACCAGGTTATCACTACAATGATATGGGTATGATATGATGCGTGAACAGTATATAAGCACGATTAAGGTGTCACAAAAATAGTATTCTATCACTTGCACGATTTATCATGAAACGTACGTATATAGTTTAGCGAAACGATAAACAGGTAGTAATTAGTATGTTCAGTTAGCTATCCATCTAATTTGGTTTCAAGCCAATCGGGTTCCAGGATCAATAGTTATAACCACTTCATTTTAAGCGCTCGCGGCTGGAAATCCAATTTCAGAATCAGAAGTCCGTTTCTCAACGCATTTAGATCCCAGTTGGGATTGGATTTTAGCGATGATACAGTTGGATAAATTCTAGGGTTTTCAATAAGGTTTTTAACGCAATAGACGGATCTTCGATCGCGTCTGTATGTCAGAAGTTATACACTATTCAATACTAATATGTCAGTTCTGATTCTGTTGGGACTGTTATGCGTCCCGATCTTTTAAATTATAGAATAAATAACAAATGGTAACGAAACAGAATGAAATCAATTGCGTTGTCTAGCTAACAGATTTATCTATAATAACTAGCAGAGTTCTGCAATCTACGAGTTAAGGAGATCTTGTGGTGCCCATTACGGAACAGCAAGCAACAACTGGAGTCGCTCTGGACTGCAGTCCAGAGTCGCACTACGATCCAAATATCAACAACATTTAAGTACAGAAACTATTCTAATTTTGAATAGAGTTAAAGTTCGTCGATTCGGCTTCGATTTGAGCCCTCAAACGCACCATTCTAGTATGTATATGATTTATGGTGAATTTAACGATTTTCAGGTACAATAAAATTTCCATTTTACGATTAAACTTGGGGGTAGTCGTTTTGGTCATTAACGATCAAATTATCCAACGAAATTCATGCACTAGGTTCACAGCCATACGGGCCAAACAATACTATTTAGTTCCGCCAAATTTGATAATGATTTCCTAAGAGAATAAGTATCGAACAGTTTTGTGCCGAATAATCTAACGGAAAGTAAAACATGAATTATATACGATGTCGATTTGTAATTAACAAAAGTAGCATGTAGCAAGTAGGGAACTTGCCTGGAGGCGTCTTGGCGATGCACGTCAGTGGTAACAGCACGAACGCGCGATGAATGGCGCGCATAGGGTTCGCGGCCTCAGCTCGTGCTCGGACCCGGCTATGGGGTTCTGCCTCGGTGACGCCTAGAGCTCGCGAGACTGGAAAGATAAAGGTGCTGCGAAGCCGATGGTGAGGAGTTTGCAGAGGGAGAGATATATTGAGAGAGAGAGAGTTAGCGAGAGAGAGAAAAAAGATTGGGATATGTGAGAGAGGGGGTGACAGAGAGATTTGAGAGAGGGAGAGAACAGAGGGGTTGCGGGAGAGAGAGGGGGATCTGAGATGAGGAGGGGAAAGAGAGAGAGGGAACTGAGAGAGAGACGAGAGCACAGAGGGAGAGGGAGAGAGAGCTGGGACAGAGGAAAAGGGAGAGAAACAGAGAGTGAGAAAGAGAGAGGGAGATTGCAGGGTGAGGGGAAGAGCGAGGGAGAGGGAGGAAGTGGGTGAGGCGGTGGTGGTGATCAGGGATGATCGACGATCGTTGGAGGTTGCAGGGGCGGTGACATCGAAGGTGGTGTCTCCAGTGATGGTGTGCGGGAAAAATGGGGTTGCGATCGAAGGAGTGCCCCGTCGATGAAGATGGCCGGAGGAGGCGAGCTCGGTGGGTGATGGTGGGGAAATGGTGACGGAGGTGACTAAGGGTGGTCGGAGAAGAGGGTGATGCAGAGTGCCGGGGGTGGTTTGTGGGTTCGAGAGAGAGGGAGGAAGAAGGAGAACGAGGGAGAGAGAGAAAACGAGATGAGGAAACGGGTGCGTGGGTGTGTACGAGAGGAGCGGTCGAGGCGTGCTTCGTGGGGGTAACGCGCGCGAGCGTGGGCGACGGCGGAGGCGAAGGGGGTGGGTCGCGAAGAAAACGCGCGCGAGAAATGAAGAGATAGCCGTTGGGGAGAAGGCACTGTTGGTGGCGGGTCGGGTAGTGAAGCGAGTGAGGGTGAGGGCTGAAGCGGGTGAGGGCTGAAGCGAAGTGGGCTGGGCCAGAGAATAAATTAAAAGGATTATAAGAAAAGAAACGGGCCGGAAGAATTTTAATAGGAAAAAAGAAAAGGGAAAGTGTGGACCGGGCTGAAGCTGTGCCGATGGAGAAGGCTGGGAGAAAAAGAAAATTAATTGGAAAATAGGAACGGGCCTGAGGATTAAATTAGGAATTTAATTTAGAATGTGTGTGGGCTGTTTGGGGAACGGGCCAGAAAATAAAAGAAATTGAATTTAATTTTATAAGAACATTGGGCTGAGGGAAGATTTAATAGTAAGGGAAAAATGGTGTTGGGTTTTAGAGTTTAGCTTTCAAATAGAGGATTAGGGGAGTTGGGCTGGGTTTAAATCTTAATGAATGGAAGAAATAATAATGGAGAGGGCCCGGGCTTATTAATGGAAAAATAGGCTGAAGAAATATATGTTTGGGTTTTATTGGTAAAAGAAAAATAGGGTTTTGAAGAATTAAATTTCTAAATAAAATAAATGAAATTATAATTAAAATAAATAGAATTCTAAAGTACAAAATACAAAGTTGGTATAAAAGAGGCTGGGTATTACATCATACTACCCTTACAAAAATTTCGTCCTCGAAATTTAAAATAAACAATAAGTTATACAAACATAGGCAAAAGCAATTTATATTACAATTAACACATAATGCTTTATTAGAAATAGGCAGGTAACGAAGGTTTATATATATAAGAACAATATACAAAGGTAACCTATATGTATATAAGAATAGCAATAACGACAATAATGAACAATGATATTCGGGGCGTACTCGATAAAAATCGAAACTCAAATATGTGCACATCTAAGTATATCAAAATAGCAAGCATAAATAATAAGTATAAGGCTCAACCACTTATAATAGTAAGCATAGGCATAATACTCGTAATAAGGTAACGATAATAAAGTAGTGGAAAATTTGTCGGTAGGTTAAAACATTTTAGGATAATGTATCGATAAAATAGGTCTAAAATAATTTAGAAAACTTGTACAGTGAAATTAAGAAACATGGACCAAAAGTATGCGCGGTGCGAGGTTGCTCTACTGAAAATGGGAATAATAGTAGTGTACTTAAAATACATAAAACGGAGTAATCAACAACACGCACCAAGATAACGAAAACTAAATTTTTGAATAACACTGTCCCTTTATATAGTTAGGGTAATAGGAAGAACACAACAATGTAGGCTGTTGACCCCAATCAGAGCAAAGCTCTGTTCAAATTCCGAGGCGGGAGATGAAGCAACGCTTCATCTTCCCCCAATCAGAGCAAAGCTCTGCTTTGAAACTTTAAACTTTAAATAATGAAGCAATGCTTCAGATTCTTTGCGCTGGGCGCAACACTTCAAGTGTCAGGCGCTAATACGTCAGCACAGCGCCCAAGAAGGTGCGCCCAATCAGAGCAAAGCTCTGTTTAAATGAAGCAACGCTTCAGCTGCGCAAGCACTGCGCTGCGCGACACGTGTCAGCGCAGATGCGCTAGCGCAGTTGCGCTGCGCGACACGTGTCAGCGCAGATGCGCTAGCGCAGTTGCGCTGCGCTGTGCGCTGAGCGACACGTGTCACGCGCTGGGGCATCTGCGCCAAACTGAATTAAGATTTTAAGAAATCTTTTCTGTTCTTGTTAAAACAAGAAGATTTTCTTCTGCAAAGCAGAAGCCCTTGGATCAAAGATCCAACGGTGGGGAAAATTCCCCAAATCACTCAGAGAATGATCTCTTTAACAAATTTAACTAATTTGTGAGCACTATAAAAAGGACCCTAAGCCTCAATTCAAAGGCATCAACATTTCTTGAAAAATCAAGAGCTTTAAACAGAGAGAACTCTGAGAAAATTTCAAGAAAAAGGTAAAGAACCTTCATGAAGTAGAAGAAATTCCTTCTAATAGATCATTGATCTAAAAAACAAGATCAATGATCTTTATATAAAAATAGTGCTTTGCACTTCTTGTGAACCTCTGGTTCTTTAAAACAATAAAAATAAAAAATAGTGCTTTGCACTTTTATGAACCCCTGGTTCTTCAAACAAAAGAAAAATTTATTTTTCTTTGATCTAATTTAGATCAAGAAATTAAATAGTGCTTTGCACTTCCGCTCTTGAATCTAAAAGATTCTTAGTGCTTTGCACTTCCAAACTGCGCCGTTGCGCTCTTAAGAGAGCGCCACGTGTCAGCTATAGAACCACTTGCGCTAAGCGCTCTTGAAATAGAGCTTTGCTCTCTGGAATTGGCGCAACTCACCAGAACGTGCCACGTGTCAGCAGCGCAACAGCGCAGCGCACTCGGGCAGCGCACTGCGCTAGTGCGCTTGCGCTCACCAGAGCATGACACGTGTCATCACCATATGAGCTTGCGCTCATTACTCGGCGCAAAGCGCCAGACAAATGCACTGCCTTGCTTACAAAAGGGGCCAAGCCCAATTAAAGAAGGCCTAACAGGTCTAATAAAATGCAATGCATTGTTTTAAAAAGGGGCAGAGCCCAAACTAAAATAGATGCTCTGCATCATAAATAAAGGGACATAGCCCAAATCAAAAGCCTAGCAGGCCAGAATAAAATGCAGTGCATTATTAAATATGGACAAAGCCCTAGCACAGGCCTAATAGGCCAAAGATCAAGAAAAATGTTGAATATTCTCAACTGGACTTAACCCAATTTTGGCCGTAAGTCCTCAAATTAAATTGACGGAGCAAAATTGCTCTCCTAAATCAATTTATCTCCGGTTCGAGGGTACATCTCCGAACTCCTCTGACATCTATCGTTGTAATCCTTCAACGACGTCAGAGAGGCGACGGGTCCCAACGACCACACATGAATATGGACTGCGGGGTCCTTAAACTCGTGGACCGAAACGTCCCTAAACTAATATTGGACCGAAACGTCCCTAAACTAATATCGGACCGAGACGTCCCTAAACTAATATCGGACCACCACGTCCCTAAACTGGCGATGGACCACCATGTCCCTAAACTGGAAAACGGACCACTACGTTCCTAAACTGGAACAATAGAGCCTCCAAATGCTCTTTTGCCGGATCTAAACGGTCCCGTTTAAGTTGATCTTAGCCCCAAACACGGCTAACGTATCCTTAAACATTCAAATGGATTATAAAACTCCCAATTAACTCTGGTTCGAGGGTACATCTCCGAGCTCCTCTGATACATGTCGTTGTAATCCTTCAACGACGTCAGAGAGGTGACGAGTCCCGATGGCCATACATTAAATTAATCACTACGTTAAGTGGATCTTAGTCTAAAACAGGACTGACGTATCCTTAACGAACATTTAAGTTGATCTTAGCCGCAACGCGACTAATGCATCCTTAAACTAAAAACACCAAACCCAAATCTAAGTAAATACGGATTTGGACTAATCCACGTCCTACGGGCGACGGCATTACTCAGTCTCCGTATACAATCCACGGGCAACCACAAATAAAACAAACACACGTGACACAAAATGAAATTCTGGAGAAGGAGAAAGTTGTTACCGCGATGCGGTAGTGTAATTAACTGCAGGGGCTTGCGCCTACAGGGAAGAGTGTCCCCACAATCAAAAACCCCTCACCCTGAGGGGGAATCTGACGAAGTCTGCTACATCGGCCGCATCCATCTAAACCTTCGATACACGGTGCCATAAATCAACTTGGCATCTTCGGAGAGGTAGACGGATAAAACCAAATAGCATCTGCCCCGAACCTCAGGCACAGACGCAAAGTCTGCGCCGCCTTTCGGAGGGAAACAGATTCTGGCACGCCCGGTGGGACCTTTTCCTCTTTCCACTCCACACTTCGTGTGTCGTCTTCGCGAACCAATCGCGGTTTGTTAATGGTTGCCTTCGGATTTCAAGTTGCTAAGATTTGGTCTTTTGTCTAGCGCAGAACTCAAGATTCAATGGCCTTCAACTGCACCAACTGCTCCAAACGCCACTGCAATGGACGCTCCACCTCACCAGGAGGTGTAGCATATGGACCCCAAGCGGCTTCCTCCCTCGCTCTGCCGGTAGACCAGGTGACCCAGGCCACCACTGGCCTATTCTTCAGGACCATGATCCCACCTACAAGCTGCTCTATGCCAATACCTGCAACGGAGGTGAACAAGAAGTCGGTCTTCGACCGGCTCACTGCCATGATGGCCCCTGTCAACGGGTCGCCCATTGCTGAACCAACAGCCTCTGTTTTAACCAGGCTAAATCAGAACTCTAAAATGGCTATCCCAAAGAGGGCAACGGCCGCTGTTCCGGAAGTCGCTAAGGCGGCTTCTCCCGCCAAAGAGTCAGTCTTTTCAAGACTGACGATTCCTGCTCCTACCCCTGCTCGAGGATCCGTCTTCGACAGGTTGAATATCGTCCCTCAAAGGACAACCTCAGTCTTTGAGAGGTTAACACCAGCGGCACCCTATGCAGACAGGGGGCAAAAAGAAGCTATCTCTATCTCTGAGCCAGTCCCAACGGCTCGTCGTGCTCGTCGTCTCCATTGGCAACGAGTGAGGAAGGCAGGGGGCAACTCCCCCTCAGGGCTAACTCCACCTGCTCCAGTGGTGGAGGTCAACGCTGCTGTTCCAACTGGGAACAACTTTGAATTGCTGAGGAAGGTGAGAAAGAACTCTCCAATTGCCACATTGAAAAAATCTCCACCTATGGAGAAAGCTCCGGAGACAAAGCAGGAACAGCCCCTTCAACGGCTGTCGTCAAAAATTTATAAAGTTTGGCGGAGGGTTCAAGACTCCGTGATTGACCCAGACCACTTTCATCGCCAGAAAAAGGCAAAGATGGAAAAGGACAAAACCCGCCCCATTAAACAGCAGGGGGCAACAATTGCTAGGATGCCCACTTCAACGGTTCCTTCAACCTCAATAGCCCACAAAAGAAAGAGGCCAGAGAAAACTCCCGTGTCAGCGGCAAAAGTTAAAAATGGTGAACCTAAACGCCCCAAGTCAGGGGGCATAACAGTTCATACGGTTTATATGGCTTCTGGAAAGGAGGAAAGCCGCATGTCAACAGGTCATAGACCGCACACGAGGTCAGTGACCAAGGCTCAGGAGCAACAGCAGAAACTCCAAGAAATGATAAACGCTATGGCCGCACTTACAGGGCCAAAAGAAACCCCGGAAACATCCTCGGACGAGCGTCAAGAACAAGAAACGGACGCCGAATTCCTTCGACGCGTACTAGAGAAGAAAGATAAAGAAGCTGCGGAGCAGGCAGCCAACATAAAGAAAATGGCCCTCCTGTTCCAGGATATGGTGGGTATGATGATTCAACAAGATCCACCTGCTGAAGATCCCCCGATCATTCTTGAAGAAGATAGGGGAGAGACGTCGAATCCTCCACCGGCTCTATCAACGGCTAAAGAGGATACAATCTCTAAAACTGATCTGGACGAATACATAGCCCAGCAAATAAGGGTTCATCATGCGGCCGAGGCAGCCGGCCATGTCGTAAAAACGGGGCGGCCATATCCAGGCTGGTATGACCAAATCAAGTACCCGCCGAATTACACAATTCCCAAGTTCCATGTCTACAAGGGGACCGGCAATCCCCATCAGCATGTTGCCCAGTTTAGGGCGCTTTGCGGTAACACCGGCGGTGATGACAAGCTTTTGCTCCGTCAGTTCGTTGGAAGTCTATCAGATACGGCGTTCGAGTGGTACTCTGAACTCCCTAATGATTCTATTAAAACCTTCGCGGAAATGGAGCTGCTGTTTACCCAACGTTTTGCAAGTGCCAGTGAACGTACCCCGATGACGGCACTGATTAATGCTAGGGTAAAACCTGGCGAGACATGGGTTCAGTACGCTATACGGTGGCGTAATCTATGGTCGAAGTGTGAGCAGCGCATAGAAGAAGCCCCCGCAGTTGGTATGTTTGTGGGAACCCTCGATCCATAAGCAACCATCTCACAATTTATGATGTTTTTTAAGCCAACTACCTTCCAGGCGTTGATTGACAAACTAGCGCAAATGGATCAAATGGGCCATAAACCTCCACTTCCAAGGCCGGACTCCCGGAATGACAAAGGGAAGGGAAAAGCGATCGTCATCGCTAATGCTCAACAACAACCAAGCGACCCGAAGCCAGTGGCTCGTCCAAACAATACGCGCCCGTACGTACCCCTTGAAGATAGGATGGGACGTCCTTATTCCTTCCCCCGCGATAAAACGAGGAGGCTATTCGAGCTGGCGTTGCGCAACAGACTCATAAATCTGCCAGATCCAAAACGCCCGTTGCAACCAAGTGACGTCAACGAGCCTAATTACTGCCCTTATCATCGAGTGCTAGGACATCCGATCGAAGACTGTTACGTTTTCAAAAATTGGCTTGAAAACCAGTACCGACAGGGCAAGTTCGCGTTATCTGACAAATGGAAGGTGAATCCTCCGCAGCCCCACACCGCTAAGGGGACAAATACGCCGGGGGCAACATGCTCCGTCATTGAAGAAGCTCCTTGGGAGGTTGTATTATCAGCCAAAACGAGGAGAATGCTAAATGATCTTCGGACGTGTCCAGCGATCAAGTGGAAGAACCCATTAGAACCACAGGTCGTTGAGGGGATGTTGAAGCCACGTCCAACTTCAAAGACCAATGATGGGGGTTCAAGGGGTTCAAGCACTTGCGGCTAGTCGTCAAAGTCTTCGAAAAAGAAGAAGAAGTCCAAGAAGCCCGTAAAGCCTAGCAACAAGCGCACGGACTTGCAAAAGCAAATTGACGCGCTGGAAGAATATAACCAAAAGGCGCGGACTCCCATCACGCTCCAAGAGTTTCTCAATCACGTCTTTCAAGAGGAAGATGAGGGAGAAAGTTCATCAGATGAATCCGAAGAAAATGTGGCGAGCTGTCATATGATCTCCCATTCGATCACGAACGATGAAGAGACTTCTGGCACTAAAACACTGGGGGCAGATACCGAATCAAGAATTCCGGAGCTATCAGTCGAAATGATTGACGCGTTCCTTGACGAAGCTCGACTAAAAAGTAAAGCTGATCGAGAACGCGAAATGGCTATATTTGAAAGGGCCAAGCGCCGGCGACTTGATGAAAGAGCTGAGATAATCCCGTCGGAGCGAAATGCCTCCGCCGTTGACAAAAGCCAATTCGAGATGCGGAAAAAGTTTGCTAAGGCCATATCAATGGGCATGAAGCTACCATCCTCTGAAGGAAGCATCACCGGTGAATCGGAAATGCACCTCTCCTATTGCTTGTACCATCAGAAGGTGTTGCATCCCACTAAAGAGTGTAAAGCTTTCGATAAGTGGTGGCAAGGATATGTTACTCACCGGCAACAATTTAAGCGGGAAAAACGCAAAGCTCGCCGAGAGCAGAGCAGAACGATCAAAGTGCTTGATAAAACTACCGGTGGCTGTTGCATGATTGACGCCGGAGGATCACAAGTGCCTATATTTGGGAGCGATTCTGATGAGGAGTTAGAGCTTGGCCCCCTCTTTAAAGAATCCACATCGGGGAAAGAAGAAGGACCGAAGGTTTGCGAGAATATACAGCTACGCAATCGGACGCTACCTGAAAAGAATCTCGGACCCTTAAACAAGAAAGACAAAGGGAAAGAGAAGGTCTCTGAAGACATCGCCTTGGATGACCGAGTTGCGGAAGAGTTAACCGCCAAGAACCCGCCAAAGAGGAATAAAGTGGATTACAATGTCTTGGCGCATCTGAGAAAGCTACCCTCACAACTCAGCATTCTCGATGCCCTATTGCTATCAAAAGAAGCAAGGGATTCTTTGATTAAGGCCCTACAAGATCCGGACCAGTTCCAAGCCTTCCTAGCCGAACAAAAGATGAAGGATGAATTGGAAGAGGTGCACACGACCGACGTTGCTTTCGGCGATGAAGACCTTCTCCTCGGGACGTGCGAACACAATCGTCCCCTTTATGTCTCAGGATACTGCCATGACATAAAGATAGGTAAAATCTTGGTCGATAACGGATCATCTGTTAATCTACTCAATGTGCGGGTGTTAAAGGAAATTTGCATGAGCGTCCAATACCTCGCCCGGGACAAGATTACCATCTCCGGTTTCGACTCCCAATCATCAAAAACTCTTGGATCTGTGATATTGACGTTACGCTTCGGGCTACTCGTCACAGATATTAAATTCCATGTCATAGATGCCAAGACGTGCTACAATGCTCTGCTCGGTCGACCATGGTTGCACGAGTACAATATCATCCCTTCTACACAACATCAGTGTATGAAATATTGTAAGGATGGTCTCGAGTACACTGTAGCAGGAGAATTGAATCCGTTTTCCGTGAATGAAGTTCGCAAGTATGAAGATGCCAAATACTTCTTGCCGAGTTTCGAAGACACGGAAATGTGTCACAAGCCGGAGAACAAGACTAACGCCACCATCCCTATCTTCGGTAGTGACACCGAGGACGAAGAGGATATAATTTATGCGGGTCCATCCCAATCCACCAAGCCGGGACCATCCGTTCCTTCATTGATCTTTGGTAGTGATTCGGAGGATGAAGTTCATGCTGTATTCCCTGCTCGGCTTTCAATACGGGCTTCTGCCGATGAAGAGCGAAGTCTGCAGATAACCATGGTGCCGCTTGAACATTACAAAGAACTGGATGCACTCGACACCAACAGTGTGGAAGAATTGCAGACATTTTATGTCCCTCCCGAACGAAAAGGCGAGAAGGCAATCCTATTCTACCGTTCTGAAGAAAACAAGGTGGAAAAAGAAGTTTGGCATGGCGCGGATCCCACGCTTGACAGGCTCCAGCCTATCCGTCTTCCCAGATATTATACCGAAGGTTTGAAGAAACTGCTGAAACGCCAGGGGATATCCTTCACACAGACCGTTAGAAAGGCCAAATTCTATGACAAGGTTTGGAATGTTCCCGGGACTCAACGCAAACTGCCTAACGGGAGAATGGAAACAAAAGGGCTTGGGTACATCCGGTCAAAGAAACGAGAGCTAGTAAACAGCTGTTACGTCATGTATGACTTCGATGAAGAGGCGGATGCTCAATGGGAGAACGCTAATCCTGAGCCAATAAAAGTTCCCGATGAAAAATTGCCCGGTCCATCATTTGAAGAACTAATGGACAGGCTTATAAGGGAAGCTGGTCAAAAAGTCCGAGATGATCACAACCGCGAGACGGCCATCTATGAGAGAGCCAAGACGCAACGCCTTCTCCAACAGGCCGTGAAGGATGAAAATGCCGCTCCTTGTCAACCTGCTACAAAAAAGGTTCGACGCGAAAGCAAAAACAAGTCGAAAAGCAAAAAAGGCGCTCAACAACCACAAAACAGAGCTAAAAAACCACGCATACGAGAGTCAAGCGTTATTGACCTGGCCCTCATGAAGAAAATATTCATTTCCTCAGAACAAGACGAAGAAGATACTTGATCTTGCTCTAAAACATCGAATGCTTACACTGCCAGAGTCTAAACACCCTGAGCAAGCAGGCGAAGTCTCCAACCCAAATTATTTCTCTTACCATCGAGTAGTAGGACATCCGCTTGAAGATTGCTTCACCTTTAAGAATTGGGTTGAAGATCAGTATCAGCTTGGCAAATTCGCGTTGTCCCACAACTGGAGGGTAGCGCCGCCACAAAAGCACGAACCCGAAAACACAAGAACAGAACCAACTCCGCATTGGGATTGGCAGAAAATTTGCACCTGTCACACGATTACAATATTGAAAGAAGAGCCCGAAGGCATAGATGAGCTCCCTTGGTGCTTCGAAAACAGCAGCGACGAGATAATCTCAGAATTCCCACCAGCGCCAAAAGAACTGGAGGATGGAATACATACCACTACAGATAACCTCAAGAAAATTGAGTTGGGGACGGTAAATGATCCGCGACCGACATTTGTCAGCGAGCTGCTGTCTGAAGAGAGGGTGTCTGCGGTAAAGGACGTCCTCGTACAGCATAAAGATTGCTTCGCATGGAACTATTCCGAGATGCCAGGACTAGATCCGGAAGTTGCTGTACATAGACTGGCGATATCCCCGGGTGTCAAGCCAGTTAAACAAGCGTCGAGATAAATGCGGCTCGAGCTCGAAATGAGCATCAACGCCGAAGTCAAAAAGCTGATAGACTCTGGCTTTATCCAGGAAATTCAATACCCTGAATGGATTGCTAATATCGTCCCAGTGATGAAGAAAAATGGGACAGTGCGCATATGCGTGGATTTTCGGGATCTCAACAAAGCCTGCCCGAAGGATGATTTCCCAGTACCAGTCACCGAACTGATGATAGACAATACATCCACTCATGAGGTTTTCTCCTTCATGGATGGCTCATCAGGGTATAATCAGATAAGGATGCATCCCGAAGACCAGAAGCACACCGCCTTCAGGACCCCTCTAGGTATATTCTGTTATAAAGTGATGCCCTTCGGATTAAAGAACGCCGGTGCCACTTACCAAAGGGCCATGACGAAGATCTTTGATGACCTTATACATGAAATCGTTGAATGCTATATCGACGATCTCATGGTTAAAAGCAAATCGTATGAGGAACATCTCGAGCATCTGAAGACTGTATTTCAACGCCTTCGGCAATACAACTTGAAGATGAATCCCCTTAAATGTGCGTTCGGGGTTTCCTCGGGCAAATTCCTAGGATTCATCGTCCGACACCTAGGTATTGAGATAGATCCGTCTAAAATCAAGGCGATCAAGGAAAAGCCTCCGTCGAGAACTCTTAAACAGCTGCGATCTCTCCAAGGAAAGCTCGCATACATTCGGCGGTTTATCGCTAATCTTTCAGGAAAGTGCCGTCCTTACAGTCACCTGATGAAGAAAGGAACCCCATTCGTTTGGGATCACAAATGCCAAGGCGCACTGGACGAGATCAAGCAGTATCTGCAAAACCCTCCAGTGTTGGCCGCTCCGGTTAAGGGGAAACCTCTCATCCTTTATACAACTGCCCTCGAAGGTTCTTTAGGCGCATTATGGGCGCAAGAGAACGACCAAGGGAAAGAAAGAGCACTCTACTACTTAAGTCGAGTTCTGCTGGGGACAGAAAGCAACTACTCTCCCATTGAAAAACACTGCCTGGCGTTGATCTTCGCAATAACAAAGCTTAGACACTATGCGTTGGCGCACGAAGTCCGTCTTATTTCAAAAGTGGACCCTCTCAAATATCTAATGTCAAAAGCCATATTGACAGGGCGACTCGCTAAATGGGCCCTGCTCTTGATGGAATTTTCGATAACGTATCAACCTCTCAAGACAGTGAAAGGTCAGGCCATCGCCGACTTCCTCGTTGAACATCCGATACCTGCCGATTCTCCTCTAAATTGCGATTTGCCAGACAGACATGCGTTTGACGCGATCGATAGTGGTGATACCCGTTGGGAGCTTTATTTCGATGGAGCATCTTCCATGAAAAAGCACAAACAAAGTACGCCAATGATCAAATCGGGGGTAGGACTTATCCTTGTGACCCCGCAAGGAGGGATAATGCGCTACGCGTTCTCCCTAACAGAGCCAAGGACAAATAATGAAGCCGAATATGAAGCTCTGATAGCAGGCCTCGAGATCGCCATTGACATGGGAATTGAAGACCTCCTCATATACGGGGATTCTCAACTGGTCGTTAGTCAAGTAAATGGCGACTACCAAACGTGCAAACTGGAGTTAGTGAAATACGGTGAAAAGGTGCAACAACTGTTGACCCAAATTCCCTCCTATACTTTGGAGAGCATACCGCGCGCGGAAAACAGCAAAGCGGACGCACTGGCCAAACTTACTAAAGAATTGGCTGACGAGAACCTCGATGACGTTAGAATCGTGGTACAAAGCCGTCGAGTGCTTGCCCCAACAGAAATATCTCTGGAATCATCCGAAGAAAGAGGGGCGAACGAGCAGACAACCCTGCAAATAAAAGATTGGGAAAATACCGAGGACTGGAGAGAAATCTTCATAGATTACTTCAAGTTCCACCGAATGCCTGAAGAAGCGTCCATAAGACATCAGCTCGTGAAACGAGCTCTGTCTTTCGCCTTCGTCAACGATACTCTATACAAGAGGTCATTCGATTCTCTGTGGCTAAGATGCTTAGGACCTGACGAAGCGAAAAGGGTCGTCCAAGAAGTTCACGACGGACTCTGCGGTTCCCACTAAGCAGGCCCTAAGATGAAGTTGAAGATAAAACGGATGGGCTACTATTGGCCCACCATGATGCAAGACTGCCTCGAATATGCGAAGCAGTGTCACCCGTGTCAGATCCATGGAGACTTCATCCACCAGCACCCAAATCCACTACATCCAACGGTGGCTAGCTGGCCATTCGAAATGTGGGGGACTGACATAGTTGGCCCGATCGAACTAGCATCCTCTAAGGGACATCGTTTCATCTTGGCGACGACTGACTACTTCTCTAAATGGGCAGAAGCAATACCGTTAAGAGAGGTGAAGACGGAAAATATCCTCCACTTCTTCAAGACGCATGTCATATATCGATTTGGAACTCCGCGACGGATTATCTCCGATAACGGGCCAGCCTACAGAAGCTACAAGATCAGTCGCTTTGCGCAACAGCATAATATGACTGGAGATATTCCTCGGTTTATAATCCGCGAGCTAACGGTCTAGCTGAGGCCTTCAACAAGACCTTGACAAAAATCATAAAGAAAACGGTGTCCCGAAACAAGAGGGACTGGAACGAAAGACTGCAAGAGGCTCTTTGGGCGTATCGAACTACATTTAAGACGGCCACAAACACAACGCCGTACGCGTTGGTGTTCGGTACAGAAGCAGTACTCCCCCTCGAGATAGAGTTACCCTCTCTACGAGTGGCAGTCCACTACGAGCTGACGGACGAAGAAAATGCTCACCTTCGGCTTGAGGAGCTTGACGCCCTTGATGAAACCCGGCTCATAGCGCAGCAAAATCTAGAAGCTTACAAAGCAAAGATGACATGCTCATATGAAAGACTGACCCGACCGAGGACGTTCCGCCAAGGCGAACTCGTGTTAGTGGTCAAAAGGCCTATGATCCCCAATCGCGCCAAGCGGGGAAAATTCGAGCCAAACTATGAAGGCCCATACATCATAGATAAGGTCTACCAGGATGGGGCCTATCTACTCATGGACATGCACGGTGAAAGGCCTTTCAGGCCGATAAACGGTCGCTTCCTAAAGAAATACTACGCTTAATGAGCCGCAGCCTAGGTCAACGATAGATGACGACGACTATGTCCGCTCGCTATCTTCCTAAGCTTAAGCTTTCTAAGCAGTGGCCAGCCTTCTCAATGACGGACCGAAACGTCCTTAAACTAACGACGGACCGAAACGTCCTTAAACTAATATCAGACCGAAACGTCTTTAAACTACTACCGCAGCATCTTTTAGGCTGACGAGATATAAAAAAAAACGTATAAAATTAAATAAAAAAAAAAGGTATGCCCATAAGCAAAAAGGGCACGGATGAAAACCCGAAAGGGCTCCGTGAGTAAAAACAGCAGGGCTGCCGGCGAGTGTTCGTGAAAACCCGAAAGGGCGCGACCTCGTAAAAAAATATGTAAAAATAAAAAGAATAAAAAAAAAAGGTATGTCCATAAGCAAAATGGGCACGGATGAAAACCCGAAAGGGCTCCGTGAGTAAAAACAGCAGGGCTACCGGTGAGTGTTTGTGAAAACCTGAAAGGGCGCAACCTCGTTAAAGGACACTTATAGAGTCCTCTCGACCTTGTAAGGAGAAACCACCTGCGTGAGATCCTTACGATTCACAAAGGAACAACACACTTAGGAATCCTCACGATTCCTAGGGAGAAAATACACTCGCGAGATCCTCACGACTCGCGAGGAGAAATCTCTTATGGGACCCTCACGGCTCATAAGAGTTGAAAGTCTTAAGTTACAGAGACCTAAACCTGTACTTAAGCAACCCCCACAACTTCCGATATTGCCCTACAAGTGGCTCAATACCGACCCTTGTATACAATCCACGGGCACGAATAAACATTTCCCTAACCAAGTTTCATCCGTGATTGGGGTATGTGCGCATGATGAACAACCCTTGTGAATCCTCTCGATTTACAAAGAGAAAACCCTCCTGTAGGATCCTTACGACTTACAGAGGAACAAAACACTTAGGAACACTCACGATTCCTAAGGAGAAAATACACCTATAAGATCCTCACGACTTATAGGGAGAAATAGCTTTGTGAGACCCTTACGACTCATAAAGTCAAAAGCCTTAGTCGACAGGACCCTAACCCTGGTCGCTAAGCCACCTTTGTTCGACATCGACAGAGGCAGATGATGATTCGCTCCTGGCAATATCCCAGTTGTAGCGGTGCTGATGCCGAAATCGGCGTCTGATTCCGGGTTTACGGCGAAAAACCGATAGGCCGCACATGCATACGAAATAGCCGAAATGATAGGGCAACTTGCAATAAAAAAATAGCAAGTAAAGAAAATGTATGCATGGAAAATAGCCGAAATGATTGGGCAACTCGCAATAAAATCAGCGAGTAAAAATAAAATAAATAGCCGAAATGATTGGGCACCGCAAAAAATAGCCGAAATGATTGGGCAATCGCGACCGTCGCGATATAAAAGCTGAAATGATAGAGCATCGCGGAAAGAATTAAAAAAAATGAAAGAATGAAACTTTTGGCCCTACAGTCAAGATCACATCGATCCCTGTATACAATCCAAGGGCATAAACAAAGAAGGAACCATACTTTCCCAGCGGACTCCGTCAGACAACGAAGCCAAACCTCAACGGTTCATTTCAACCGAAGAAGCCAGTGACTTCAGCAAAATTCCTCGACTCACGGATACAAACACTCCTTGACGAGAGCTTCCTGATCCGCGTCGACCCGCAGAGCCACCAGAGCCCCCGTGGGAACCCTCGACTCGTTTCAAACCCTAAGGAAACAAATAATACTTGGCGCTTGGGAAACAAATAATCCCTAGCAAACTCCTCGACTCACGGATACAAACACTCCTTGACGAGAGCTTCCTGATCCGCGTCGACCTGCAGAGCCACCAGAGCCCCCGTGGGAACCCTCGACTCGTTTCAAACCCTAAGGAAACAAATAATCCTTGGCGCTAGGGAAACAAATAATCCTTAGCAAATTCCTCGACTCACGGATACAAACACTCCTTGACGAGAGCCTCCTGATCCGTGTCGACCCGCAGAGCCACCAGTGCCTCCGTGGGAATCCTCGACTCGTTTCAAACCCCAAGGAAACAAATAATCCTTGGCGCTTAGGAAACAAATAATCCCTAGCAAAATCCTTGACTCACGGATACAAACACTCCTTGACGAGAGCTTCCTGATCCGCGTCGACCCGCAGAGCCACCAGAGCCTCCGTGGGAACCCTCGACTCGTTTCAAACCCCAAGGAAACAAATAATCCTTGGCGCTAGGGAAACAAATAATCCTTAGCAAATTCCTCGACTCACGGATACAAACACTCCTTGACGAGAGCCTCCTGATCCGCGTCTACTCGCAGAGCCACCAGTGCCTCCGTGGGAATCCTCGACTCGTTTCAAACCCCAAGGAAACAAATAATCCTTGGCGCTTGGGAAACAAATAATCCCTAGCAAAATCCTCGACTCACGGATACAAACACTCCTTGACGAGTGCTTCCTGATCCGCGTCGACCCGCAGAGCCACCAGAGCCCCCGTGGGAACCCTCGACTCGTTTCAAACCCCAAGGAAACAAATAATCCTTGGCGCTTAGGAAACAAATAATCCCTAGCAAACTCCTCGACTCATGGATACAAACACTCCTTGACGAGAGCTTCCTGATCCGCGTCGACCCGCAGAGCCACCAGAGCCCCCGTGGGAATCCTCGACTCGTTTCAAACCCCAAGGAAACAAATAATCCCTGGCGCTTGGGAAACAAATAATCCCTAGCAAACTCCTCGACTCACGGATACAAACACTCCTTGACGAGAGCCTCCTGATTCGCGTCGGCTCGCAGAGAAACCATTGTCTCCGCGGGAAACTCCCGATTCGTCTCAACTTGCAAATGAAGCCTCAGGCAGCAGGGACTAAAAACTTGCTTCCTGAATAATGGGACCCTGCAAGTCAATCCAAAATGGTCTCTTGCATACTATTCACGGGTCTCACTCTGCAAAGTTGAATTTCGACGAGGAGGGAAACAACCGCTTGTGGGTCCTCTCGACCCGTAAGAGGGAAAAACTCTCTTGTAGGATCCTTACGACTTATAAGAGAAAACCACACTTAGGAATCCTCACGATTCCTAAGGAGAAAACCCACCTACGAGATCCTCTCGATCCGTAGGGAGAAAATTCTCTATGAGTCCCTCACGGCTTATGGAGTTGAAAAGTCTTAGGCAGCAGATCTGAACCTGCGGCCTAAGCCATCGCTGATTCTTAGGAAAGTCAAGATGCGTGCCCTACTATCCGTCAGCCATGTTCGCTAAGGTGATATGCTGATAGTAAAAGAAAGAAAAGACGGAGAAAATGACAGAAAGAACATCCGATGTACATTTGATCAAGCGTTCGAGACGCATTCATTTATGCATGGGCAGAAGACTCAGGACGAGAAATAAGACAAGCTGAAATAAAAAAGGGGGTTTCCATTCATATTGCTAAAAATTCTTACAATCATAAAAATCAGTGAACGAAAAATATTATTACAATGGAATAACTTCAGATCCAGGGTACGGATTGAGAAAGTCAAAAGTAAGGCCTTCCAGAGTTCTTCTGGCCTTTCTGATTATTCTTATGCGCAGCCTCTCGCGCTCCTCTGTGTCAAGATCATCGGCAAGCCCTCCCGGCCTTCGATAAGCAGCAACTATCTTCGTCTGCTGGAAGATTTGATGTAGGATGTCAATGAGGCTGTCTCGCCGTTTCTTCGAGATCAGCCCCGTCAGGTACACTGAATGCACCTTGTCCTCGGCATCATCCAGCGCATTGAGCGGTAGGGCCTCGTGAAGGCCCGGAAGTGCTCTCCATATTGCTCCCAGCACGACTATCAAAAGAGCCGAACGAAGGGGTAGCAGCCAACCACCGCTTGCGTTCAGACGACCCATGACCTCTGCACATTGAGCGTCTGTAAACTCCTGGTTTTGTTGACGACCCTGTGCGCGGATATCGTCATAGGTGATGAACTCGTGCAAACTGTATAGATGCACCGCCATTATGCCTGGAGGAAATACCACAGGAAGATTAGTGATAGAAGAAAAAATAATATACATAGAGGGCTAAATTCCTAGAGAGCATAGCTCTGTTCAGGGATTAAAACCCATGAACAAAAGCTTAATGAAACCCCAATGGGGATCTCTTTAGATCAAAAGATCTGTGAGAGCAAAGCTCTTTGACTGAGATTAATTTAAATTAATTTGATTTACATTAAATTTACCTAAAGTTTCTAATTTTGAAATTGAGCAAAGCTCTGCTAGTGAAACCCCAATGGGGATCTCTTCAGATCAAAAGATCTATGAGAGCAAAGCTCTGCTGTTTAAGATTAATTAAAATTAATTTAATCTAAGATTCAATTTTACCTAAAGTTTTTTCTAAAAAACTTTGGAAAGAAGAGCAAAGCTCTAGAGTTCTTGAAGGCAAGAGCAAAGCTCTGAAGTTTTTTGAAAATAAAAACCGGAGAGATGATAAGCATCTGTGGGGGACCAAAGGTCCTATTTATAGGCATCAAGTGCCTCTTCGACTTCCAAAAGTTGTCACGGCAGTAGGAATTCCGCCACCGTTGCGCTCACGTTTGGGGCCACGTAAGCGCAACGGTGGGGGGGCATTTGTTGACCCCAATCAGAGCAAAGCTCTGTTCAAATTCCGAGGCGGGAGATGAAGCAACGCTTCATCTTCCCCCAATCAGAGCAAAGCTCTGCTTTGAAACTTTAAACTTTAAATAATGAAGCAATGCTTCAGATTCTTTGCGCTGGGCGCAACACTTCAAGTGTCAGGCGCTAATACGTCAGCACAGCGCCCAAGAAGGCGCGCCCAATCAGAGCAAAGCTCTGTTTAAATGAAGCAACGCTTCAGCTGCGCAAGCACTGCGCTGCGCGACACGTGTCAGCGCAGATGCGCTAGCGCAGTTGCGCTGCGCTCTGCGCTGCGCGACACGTGTCAGCGCAGATGCGCTAGCGCAGTTGCGCTGGGCTGTGCGCTGCGCGACACGTGTCACGCGCTGGGGCATCTGCGCCAAACTGAATTAAGATTTTAAGAAATCTTTTCTGTTCTTGTTAAAACAAGAAGATTTTCTTCTGCAAAGCAGAAGCCCTTGGATCAAAGATCCAACGGTGGGGAAAATTCCCCAAATCACTCAGAGAATGATCTCTTTAACAAATTTAACTAATTTGTGAGCACTATAAAAAGGACCCTAAGCCTCAATTCAAAGGCATCAACATTTCTTGAAAAATCAAGAGCTTTAAACAGAGAGAACTCTGAGAAAATTTCAAGAAAAAGGTAAAGAACCTTCATGAAGTAGAAGAAATTCCTTCTAATAGATCATTGATCTAAAAAACAAGATCAATGATCTTTATATAAAAATAGTGATTTGCACTTCTTGTGAACCTCTGGTTCTTTAAAACAATAAAAATAAAAAATAGTGCTTTGCACTTTTATGAACCTCTGGTTCTTCAAACAAAAGAAAAATTTATTTTTCTTGATTTAATTTAGATCAAGAAATTAAATAGTGCTTTGCACTTCCGCTCTTGAATCTAAAAGATTCTTAGTGCTTTGCACTTCCAAACTGCGCCGTTGCGCTCTTAAGAGAGCGCCACGTGTCAGCTATAGAACCACTTGCGCTAAGCGCTCTTGAAATAGAGCTTTGCTCTCTGGAATTGGCGCAACTCACCAGAACGTGTCACGTGTCAGCAGCGCAACAGCGCAGCACACTCGGACAGCGCACTGCGCTAGTGCGCTTGGGCTCACCAGAGCATGACACGTGTCATCACCATATGAGCTTGCGCTCATTACTCGGCGCAAAGCGCCAGACAAATGCACTGCCTTGCTTACAAAAGGGGCCAAGCCCAATTAAAGAAGGCCTAACAGGGCTAATAAAATGCAATGCATTGTTTTAAAAAGGGGCAGAGCCCAAACTAAAATAGATGCTCTGCATCATAAATAAAGGGACAGAGCCCAAATCAAAAGCCTAGCAGGCCAGAATAGAATGCAGTGCATTATTAAATATGGGCAAAGCCCTAGCACAGGCCTAATAGGCCAAAGATCAAGAAAAATGTTGAATATTCTCAACTGGACTTAACCCAATTTTGGCCGTAAGTCCTCAAATTAAATTGACGGAGCAAAATTGCTCTCCTAAATCAATTTATCTCCGGTTCGAGGGTACATCTCCGAACTCCTCTGACATCTATCGTTGTAATCCTTCAACGACGTCAGAGAAGCGACAGGTCCCAACGACCACACATGAATATAGACTGTGGGGTCCTTAAACTCGTGGACCGAAACGTCCCTAAACTAATATTGGACCGAAACGTCCCTAAACTAATATCGGACCGAGACGTCCCTAAACTAATATCGGACCACCACGTCCCTAAACTGGCGATAGACCACCACGTCCCTAAACTGGAAAACGGACCACTACGTCCCTAAACTGGAACAATAGAGCCTCCAAACGCTTTTTTGCCGGATCTAAACGGTCCCGTTTAAGTTGATCTTAGCCCCAAACACGGCTAACGTATCCTTAAACATTCAAATGGATTATAAAACTCCCAATTAACTCTGGTTCGAGGGTACATCTCCGAGCTCCTCTGATACATGTCGTTGTAATCCTTCAACGACGTCAGAGAGGTGACGAGTCCCGATGGCCATACATTAAATTAATCACTACGTTAAGTGGATCTTAGTCTAAAACATGACTAACGTATCCTTAACGAACGTTTAAGTTGATCTTAGCCACAACGCGACTAATGCATCCTTAAACTAAAAACACCAAACCCAAATCTAAGTAAATACGGATTTGGACTAATCCACGTCCTACGGGCGATGGCATTACTCAGTCTCCGTATACAATCCATGGGCAACCACAAATAAAACAAACACACGTGACACGAAGTGAAATTCTGGAGAAGGAGAAAGTTGTTACCGCGATGCGGTAGCGTAATTAACTGCAGGGGCTTACGCCTGCAGGGAAGAGCGTCCCCATAATCAAAACCCCCTCACCCTGAGGGGGAATCTGACGAAGTCTGCTACATCGGCCGCATCCGTCTAAACCTCCGATACACGGTGCCATAAATCAACTTGGCATCTTCGGAGAGGTAGACGGATAAAACCAAATAGCATCTGCCCGGAACCTCAGGCACAGATGCAAAGTCTGCGCCGCCTTTCGGAGGGGAACATAGGCTAGCTAGGGTAAGGGTTTCAAGGAAGCGTGGATCATTCAAAGGTCGGAATGTGGCGGTTTTAGGCTGAAGATCAAGGAGATTGGGATCGGGTCAGCACAGGATGTAAGGGCGAACCACCAATGACTACAAGGGAAGAAGTTTGGGTAGGATAACGGTCGGTACATTCTATGAATCAAGAATTTGAAAAGTTAACGAACTCGGTAATTCATAAGAAAGGTCCTCCTCCCAGAAGGATCTCAAACAGGGTACAGACGAAGGATGAATGGTGGCTCATTCCAAGGATTAGGGTGCGGTACTTTCTAGTCGAATCGAGGGTGAAAACTATACAATGAGTAGGGGTGGACAGTCAGGAATCTCAGCAGAAAATAAATGGATATGGGCAATAAACAAGTATCAAGCGATCTAATAATCAAAAGGTTTATTTCATTCAAGAAAATTTGAGACAAGGCATTCCTAAAGGCGAAAAGTGGCCCTAAACTATACACATTTTTATTTGGCCAGAAAGACAACATCAAAAGAAATTCCGTCAGTCGCGGTTGTGGAGATTCAGTAGGTTGCGGTAGGCTCACGCACTCAGGTAGGGGCGTCCATTTCCATAGCGCCTCGCAGGTATCTCTATTGGAAGTCCTTCCACCACAGGATCTTGATCTTCTGGTCGTTCTTCCTCGGATAGAGCTTCTTCATCGAGATCTGATTCCATGTGATTTTCTTCTTCTAGATTTTCTTCCACGGGGTTTTCCTCCGCTGGATTTTCTTCTATCGGTTCTTCCTCGGGGTCTTCCTCTATCGGGTTCTCTTCAGGGTCTCCTTCCTCTTCGTCGGAATCGTCTATCATGTCAAACTCTGGGGCGGCTGCTCCTTCGTCCTCTGAATCGTTGTTTCCGAAATTGACCTGGGGACCGTTGATCTCATCGTCAGAACTCATCAGTGTGTTGTCTAAGGAAACGCATGACTGTGCATCCTCATCTAGATGCGGCGCTGCTCTGGGGTGGGCCATGTCCTGAAAGAAAGCATTATGATCAAACAACGGAACACATCAAGAAAAATAGTTAAGCGTACGAGGTATAGAAAGATATGCGGTGGCAGGAATTTTTAAAAGAATCAAGATTAAACTGTTGTGCTAATGAATAGTATGAACAAGGGAAATGACAAGAAAATGATGCATATATTACGATTCAAATTTTATTTCATTCAACTAAAAGTTCGACGGATACAAAGGTTCAAACGGAAAGAAATGTTTATAAGAGGATGGCAACATAATACTGAAATTGGAAACATAAAAATTCTTCTTTGATTGCTAGACCGCTGCATCATCGTTACGTGAGTTGAATCCTGTGTTGGGTCCGCTTTTATCCTCGAAATTCAAACTACGCAGTAATCCTCACTTGGCCGAAGTGGGGAGTGTGGACGAGTCTCCTCCCTGTAGCTCCTTCCTTTCTAGGCAACCGTTAATGAGATGTTCACTGGATCCGCAAATCAGACATTTCCCTTGGGCGCGGCGACAATCCCTCTGAAGATGTCCTGGTCTCTTACAATACCCACAACATGGGGTCTTCTGCTTCTTCTGTCGCGGAGAAACAAATTGGCGCTTCATCATCTTCTCTTTTCCCCGTCTAACGGGGATCCCTTTATGATTGGAGACTCCCGCTGGTGCCTGATTCACCTGTCTTCTCAGCCCTTCAGCTAATAAGTCGTTTGTTCGCTCCTGGGCTTCCTTCAAACCTTGCAGTGCACTCAGAATCTCAATGGTCTGATTCTGGGGAGTGGATATAGACGAAGAGTCGTTGAAGGACATGATCCTGAAACAATAATTTTGCGAATGATATAAGTCACAAGCTAAACGGATCAAAATATAATATGGATAGGACAAAGATTCGAGAATATCAGAGGTGATGAATTTATTACAAGTGGGGAATCAACTGTATGACTTTAAGTCACTTGAATAGAGTACGGTAGTGCAGTTGCAACCACGTAACCTTGTCAAGTCACCCGAAACCATAGCGAATGGATAGCTGAACACACGATGTGAATATGGATCAAGGATGACAAGTTTACAACCTAGACCGAGGGATGTCTTAGATTGCCAAACCATACACGGAAAACTGCAATCCCAATCGAAGCAAAACCTGGCTTTGATACCAACTAAACCATGTCACGCCCCGCTTCCCAAAATACGGAATACGAGGGGTAGACAAGGCCAGCCATGCTCCTACGGTCAAGGAAATGTCCTGCCGTAGTCACACTTCGGCTTCTAATTTTTCATGGTAAACAGTAAATGATGCGCAGGTAATGAGAAATGCAGTAACTGGAAGGAACAATGTAAAGACTGACCTGAAGTGGAACAAACGAATGTAACTTGGAATGGCAAGTCAAGAAGTCTGTGATGCACTGGTCCAGGCTAAATCTTCTCCTCACACTGAGCATGCATACTCAGGTCGTCAGAGCGACACAATAGCAATATAATATATATAAAATCAAGTGACAATTCTAACAGTGGTAATAGATATGAATAACAGTAAATCAATGACAGCATGAATATGAATGTGCAGTAATTGATGCAGCGGAGCAGTAAAGTAGTAGAACGATATGTCACGAATGTCAACACAGTATATAAGGTATATCAATGCCAGTATCCCTATCAGTCTCTAAGTCTCACTGTACAGGTTACTAAGCCTATCGTCAGTCGAAGTGTGAGAGTCAACCACTCGCGAGTGTCCTTCACCCAAGGGTAGAACCCAAGGGCAAGGGACCATGGGCCCAACATGTAACATGTATATCACGGTGTATATCACATACCCTGTAAATCTCCATATATCTCCCTAAATATATAAGCCGGCATGGGACTCCCGAGATTCTGTTGAACTCACACTTAAACTACCCCACACCCCGTGGTCTACATCAAACGCTAACCATAACCCTAAATATTAATCGATCCGTGACAAGTCTGCGCGAGAACTGGAGGCAGGACCTCCATCAAGCACGTCCCGACTAATACCTAAGATAAATGGCAGTGTCTGGTGCCTTATCTGTGACACCCGTGCAAGCGCTTCCATAAGTGTCCCATACCATTTATAGTCACACGTACACGCATCCCACAGACGTCGACAATGCAATAGAATAATAGGGTCACTGATTGTGTACAAGTACGTATCACTTTCACTTAATCACGGATACACGAACACTGACGTACTTGCCACAATCATCACTAAAATCTAACACTGGGTAAATGCACGATATCACTAGGTTATCACTACAATGATATGGGTATGATATGATGCGTGAACAGTATATAAGCACGATTAAGGTGTCACAAAAATAGTATTCTATCACTTGCACGATTTATCATGAAACGCACGTATATAGTTTAGCGAAACGATAAACAGGTAGTAATTAGTATGTTCAGTTAGCTATCCATCTAATTTGGTTTCAAGCCAATCGGGTTCCAGGATCAATAGTTATAACCACTTCATTTTAAGCGCTCGCGGCTGGAAATCCAATTTCAGAATCAGAAGTCCGTTTCGCAACGCATTTAGATCCCAGTTGGGACCGGATTTTAGCGACCCTACAGCTGGATAAATTCTAGGGTTTTCAATAAGGTTTTCAACGCAACAGACGGATCTTCGATCTCATCTGTATGTCAGAAGTTATACACTATTCAATACTAATATGTCAGTTCTGATTCTGTTGGGACTGTTATGCGTCCCAATCTTTTAAATTATAGAATAAATAACAAATGGTAACGAAATAGAATGAAATCAATTGCGTTGTATAGCTAACAGAATTATCTATAATAACCAGCGGAGTTCCGCAATCTACGAGTTAAGGAGATCTTGTGGTGCCCATTACGGAACAGCAAGCAACAACTGGAGTCGCTCTGGACTGCAGTCCAGAGTCGCACTCCGATCCAAATATCAACAACATTTAAGTACAGAAACTATTCTAATTTTGAATAGAGTTAAAGTTCGTCGAGTCGGCTTCGATTTGAGCCCTCAAACACACCATTCTAGTATGTATATGATTTATGGTGAATTTAACGATTTTCAGGTACAATAAAATTTCCGTTTTACGATTAAACTTGGGGGTAGTCGTTTTGGTCATTAACGATCAAATTATCCAACGAAATTCATGCACTAGGTTCACAGCCATACGGGCCAAACAATACTATTTAGTTCCGCCAAATTTGATAATAATTTCCTAAGAGAACAAGCATCGAACAGTTTTGTGCCGAATAATCTAACGGAAAGTAAAACAAGAATTATATACGATGTCGATTTGTAATTAACAAAAGTAGCATGTAGGAAGTAGGGAACTTGCTTGGAGGCGTCTTGGCGATGCACGTCAGTGGTAACAGCACGAACGCGCGATGAATGGCGCGCATAGGGTTCGCGGCCTCGGCTCGTGCTCGGACCCGGCTATGGGGTTCTGCCTCGGTGACGCCTAGAGCTCGCGAGACTGGAAAGATAAAGGTGCTGCGAAGCCGATGGTGAGGAGTTTGCAGAGGGAGAGATATATTGAGAGAGAGAGAGTTAGCGAGAGAGAGAAAAAAGATTGGGATGTGTGAGAGAGGGGGTAACTGAGAGATTTGAGAGAGGGAGAGAACAGAGGGGTTGCGGGAGAGAGAGAGGGATCTGAGATGAGGAGGGGAAAGAGAGAGAGGGAACTGAGAGAGAGACGAGAGCACAGAGGGAGAGGGAGAGAGAGCTGGGACAGAGGGAGAGAGAGCTGGGATAGAGGGAGAGAAAGAGAGAGGGAGATTGCAGGGAGAGGGGAAGAGCGAGGGAGAGGGAGGAAGTGGGTGAGGCGGTGGTGGTGATCGGGGATGATCGACGATCGTTGGAGGTTGCAGGGGCGGTGACGTCGAAGGTGGTGTCTCCGGTGATGGTGTGCGGGAAAAATGGGGTTGCGATCGAAGGAGTGCCCCATCGATGAAGATGGCCGGAGGAGGCGAGCTCGATGGGTGATGGTGGGGAAATGGTGACGGAGGCGACTAAGGGTGGTCGGAGACGAGGGTGATGCGGACTGCCGGGGGCGGTTAGTGAGTTCGAGAGAGAGGGAGGAAGAAGGAGAACGAGGGAGAGAGAGAAAACGAGTTGAGGAAACGGGTGCGTGGGTGTGTACGAGAGGAGCGGTTGAGGCGCGCTTCGTGTGGGTAACGCGGGCGAGCGTGGGCGACGGCGGAGGCGAAGGGGGTGGGTCGCGAAGGAAACGCGCGCGAGAAATGAAGAGATAGCCGTTGGGGAGAAGGCACTGTTGGTGGCGGGTCGGGTAGTGAAGCGAGTGAAGGTGAGGGCTGAAGCGGGTGAGGGCTGAAGCGAAGTGGGCTGGGCCAAAGAATAAATTAAAAGGATTATAAGAAAAGAAACGGGCCGGAAGAATTTAAATAGAAAAAAAGAAAATGGAAAGTGTGGACCGGGCTGAGGGCTGGGCCGATGGAGAAGGCTGGGAGAAAAAGAAAATTAATTGGAAAATAGGAACGGGCCTGAGGATTAAATTAGGAATTTAATTTAGAATGTGTGTGGGCTGTTTGGGGAACGGGCCAGAAAATAAAAGAAATTGAATTTAATTTTATAAGAATATTGGGCTGAGGGAAGATTTAATAGTAAGGGAAAAATGGTGTTGGGTTTTAGGGTTTAGCTTTCAAATAGAGGATTAGGGGAGTTGGGCTGGGTTTAAATCTTAATGAATGGAAGAAATAATAATGGAGAGGGCCCGGGCTTATTAATGGGAAAAATAGGCTGAAGAAATATATGTTTGGGTTTTATTGGTAAAAGAAAAATAGGGTTTTGAAGAATTAAATTTCTAAATAAAATAAATAAAATTATAATTAAAATAAATAGAATTCTAAAGTACAAAATACAAAGTTGGTATAAAAGAGGCTGGGTATTACAAGTCGTAAGGACCTTATAAGAGAATTTTCCCTTTTACGAGTCGAGAGGACCCGTAAGCGGTTGTTTCCCTCCTTGTCTAGATTCGACTTTGGAGAGTGTGACCCATGAATAGTATGCAAGAGTTCATTTTGGATCGACTTGCAGGGCCCCAGTGCTTAGGAAACCGGTTCTTATCCCCATTGCCTAAGGCTTTTCCTCACGAGTCGAGACAAATCGAGAAGTTCTCGCAAAGACACTAATTTCCTTGCGAGTCGAGATGAATTGAGCATTTCTCGCAAGAATATCCTAACGTCACAGTTAACCTCTGCTCTTTACGACAAAGGTCCGTTAGGGTCTGTGGTACTAGGGTTTTGTCCGTCGTACCATCGTGTTGGCTGATGTATTTCTCGATAGGCAATCTTGCTGTTTGAGTGGCCTTGTGACTGTCGTATCTCTGATCCCTTCAGAGGCTGGACAAGACGTCTTCAAGCAATCCTCCTAGGCAGTTTGTCCGTCGGAAGAGCAAGCATAAGGAATTTTGCCATGCCGCTTTTTATTTGAGGTTAGGCTCATTTTGGAGAGCCCCGATGAGTCATAACCACTTCGCGCTGGTGTGGGATGATCTCCGATAGTATTTCAAGTTTTATATGAGTTGCCGTAAAGACCCTGAAGCTAGGAATTTGGCCTTCGATTCGTTTGCTGGCATTGCGTCCGCTGTATCGAGACGAATGTTGTGGTTGCCTCTAGGTTGCTGGTGAACCGTCAAGGTTTGGAACTAGGGATTTTGTCGTGGCTCCGTTGTTTGATTGTCGCGTCTGGATCCTGCTGGAGGAAGAACGCTGTGGTGACGTCTCGTCTGCTGTATCGAGATGAACGTCGAGGTGGTGACCACTCCGTGCTGGTGTGGGATGATCTCCGATGGTCTTTCAGGCTTCATATGAATTGCTGTCAAGACCCTGAAGCTAGGAATTTGGCCTTTGCTTCGTTTGCTGGCAATGCGTCTGTTGTATCGAGATGAATGCTGAGGTAGAGCTAGGATTTTTCTGTCACTCCGCTTTGTTTCAACCGTGAGGTATTTTGTTGACGTTGTCTCTGCATCCTGCTGGACCGTGGAGGAACGCAGTTGTTGACATCTCGTCTGGTGTAATCGAGACGAATGCTGAGGTGGAGCTGGGATTTTGCCGTCACTCCGCTTTGTTTCGACCATGGGGCTTTTTTTTGACGTTGCATCTGCATCCTGCTGGACTGCGAAGGAACGTCGTTATTGACATTGCGTCTGCTGTAGCGAGACGAATGCTGAGGTGGAGCTGGAATTTTTCCGTCACTCCGCTTGGTGATGTTGCGTCCGAGTCCTGTTGGAATGAGGAGGATCACCGTTGCTGATTTTTAGGCTGTAGATATTGCTGTTAAGATTTTGGAACTGGGGACTATGCCGTGGCTCCGTTTCGTTGTGTCGCTTCCGTGCCTTGCTGGCATAAGGAGGAACGCTGTTGTTGGTCTTCTGGGATGCAGATGTGACCGTCGAGACTTGGCTCTCTTTTTGATGGAGCCTGAGGAAGGAAGGCGTGATTCCTACTTTGTTTGCGCCCCTGGATTGTATACAGGGATTGATGTGATATCACCTGTAGGGCGTAAATTTCATTTTTTTTATTTCTTTCCGAGATGCTCTATCATTTCAGCTTTTATATCGCGAAGGTCGCGATTGCCCAATCATTTCGGCTATTTTTCGCGGTGCCCAATCATTTCGGCTATTTATTTTATTTTTACTCGCTGCTTTTTATTGCGAGTTGCCCAATCATTTCGGCTATTTATTTTATTTTTACTCGCTACTTTTTATTGCGAGTTGCCCAATCATTTCGGCTATTTTGCATGCATACATTTTTTTACTTACTGATTTTGTTGCAAGTTGCCCTATGATTTCGGCTATTTCGTATGCATGTGTTGGCTCGCTAGCTTCTCGCTGCAAGCCTGGAATTAGACACCGATTTCGGCATCAGCACCGCTACAACTGGGATATTGCTAGGAGCGAATCATCATTTGCCTCTGTCGATGTCGAACAAAGGTGGCTTAGCGAACAGGGTTAAGATCCTGTCGACTAAGGCTTTCGACTTTATGAGCCGTAAGGGTCTCATAAAGGTATTTCTCACCGCGAGTCGTGAGGATCTCGTATGTGTGTTTTCTCCTTAGGAATCGTAAGGATTCTTAAGTGCATGTTCTCTTATAAATCATAAGGATCTTACAGGAGTATTTTCTCCTTTTAAGTTGAGAGGACTTACAAGGGTTGTTCACCGTGCAAACATATCCCTAGTCACGGATGGGACTTTGTTAGGGAAATGTTTATTCGTGCCCATGGATTGTATACAAGGGTTGATACTGAACCGCTTGTAGGGCATTGCTGGAGGTTGTGGGGGCTGCTTATGAATAGGTTCAGATCCCTGTAGCTTAAGACTTTTGAATCTTATGAGCCGTGAGGGTCTCATAAGAGGGTTCTCCTTACGAGTCGTGAGGATCTCGCAAGTGTAATTTCTCCTTAGGAATCGTGGGGATCCCTAAGTGTGTTTCTCCCTTGTGAGTCGTAAGGATCTCACGCAGGTGGTTTCTCCTTACAAAGTCGAGAGGACCTTGCAAGTGTCTTTTAACGAGATTGCGCCCTTTCGGGTTTTCACAAAACTCGCCGGTAGCCCTGCTGTTTTTACTCACGCAGCCCTTTCGGGTTTTCATCCGTGCCCTTTTTTCTTATGGACATACCGTTTTTTTTATTTTAACGAGGTTGCGCCCTTTCGGGTTTTTACAAAACTCGCCGGCAGCCCTGCTGTTTTTACTCACGGAGCCCTTTCGGGTTTTCATCCGTGCCCTTTTTGCTTATGAACATACCGTTTTCTTTTTTTTTTTCTCTTTTATTTTAACGAGGTTGCACCCATTCGGGTTTTCACAAAACTCGCCGGTAGCCCTGCTGTTTTTACTCACGGAGCCCTTTCGGGTTTTCATCCGTGCCCTTTTTTCTTATGGACATACCGTTTTTTTGACACCACGCCAGCCTGAGAATGCTGTGGGTTGGTAGTAGTTTAACGACATTTCAGTCATCAGCCAGTTTTAGGACATATTGGTCCATTGTTAGTTTAAGGACGTTCCGGTCCGACACCAGTTTTAGGACATAGTGGTCAATCGTTGCCGTATTTGAGGCGAATCTCTAGTTTATTGACTTTTCGGTCTATGGGGCCTTCCCTATGAATGAGCATGAGGCCCCCGGCATGTCCGCCTTTTTAGGGGCATGAGGTTGTGGCGGGCTCACCTTCCAGTTTTTCGATAACGCGAACTTGCCTTGTTGGTATTGGTCTTCAACCCAGTTTTTGAAGACGTAGCAGTCTTCGATCGGATGGCCTAATACTAGGTGGTAGAGACAATAATTGGGATCGTTGACATTATTTGGCTGCAACTAACGTTTTGGATCTGGCAGATTGACGAGTCTGTTGCACATTGCCAGCTCGAACAACCTTCTCATTTTATCTTGAGGAAATGAGTAAGGACGTCCTAGTCTTTCCTCGAGGGATGGGCGTGGACGCATATTGTTCTGGCGAACAACCGGCTTTGAGTTACTCGGCTGTTGTTGAGTATTGGCGACGAAAGTCGCTTTTCGTTTCCCCTTTTCGTTACGAGGATCCGCCTTTGAAGGAGACGGTCTATGACCTATCTGGTCCATTTGGGCCAACTTGTCAATCAAGGCCTGGAAAATAGTTGGCTTGAAGAACATCATGAACCGGGAGATGGTCGCCTGCAGATCAAGAGTGCCCACGAACATGCCTACCGCAGGCACTTCTTCGATGCGTTGTTCGCACTTCGACCATAAGTTCCGCCACCGTATTGCGTATTGAACCCATGTTTCACCTGGCCTTACCTTGGCATTGATCAATGCGGTGATCGGGGTGCGCTCGCTAGCGCTTGCAAATCTTTGTGTAAACAGCAGCTCCATCTCCGCAAATGTTTTGACAGAGTCGTTAGGCAGCTCCGAATACCATTCGAAGGCCGTTTCCGCTAAGCTGCCGACGAATTGGCGAAGCAAAAGTTTGTCGTCGCCTCCAGTGTTGCTGCATAAGGCTCTGATTTGAGCGACATGCTAATGTGGATTCCCCGTCCCTTTATATACATGGAACTTAGGGATCGTATATCCCGGCGGGTAACTTATTTGGTCATACCAG
Source organism: Agapanthus africanus (assembly GCA_030015575.1). Taxonomy (NCBI): domain Eukaryota; kingdom Viridiplantae; phylum Streptophyta; class Magnoliopsida; order Asparagales; family Amaryllidaceae; genus Agapanthus; species Agapanthus africanus. Next base: position 83,787,638 of record JASDDO010000026.1, on the reverse strand, counting down.
CTCGGATAGGGTCGTCCAGTCTTGACAACTTGGCCAGCCATTTCGTTTGCTCCGTGAGCTCGTATTTGTTGAGCTATATAATCATCGAGCGTGGCTTTTGGGATGGTTTCCTTCTTGGCTGCTGATAGAACCGGAGGGGGGTTTGATGTCTCCCCTCTGTCGTCTTCAACGATGATAGAAGGGTCTTCAGCTGGAGGTTCTCGTTGTAACATCATCCCTACCATGTCTTGGAAGAGAAGCGCCATTTGTTTTATGTTGACAGCTTGTTCTGCTGCTTCTCTGTCCTTCTTTTCAAGGACTCTGCGTAGGAAGTCAGCATCGGTTTCTTGTTTGTGACGCTGCTCTGATGATGCCTCCAGGCTTTCTTTTGGCCCGGTGAGAGCGGCCATTGCAGTCAGCATCTCCTGAAGCTTCTGATGTTGTTGTTCCTGAGCTCTTGTGATGGATCGGGTGAGCGGTCGGTGGCCCGTTGAAGTGCGGCTTTCTTCTTTTCCGGAAGCCATGTAAACGGTATGCGCCGTTATGCCCCCAGACTTTGGGCGTTTGGGCTCAGCGCCATTGTGATCTGCCGTAGTCACATGAGCTTTCTCTGGCCTCCTTTTCTTTTGAGCAGTTGACGTTGAGGGGGCCGTTGCAGCGGGCACCCAGGTGGTTGTCGTCCTTTGTGGCTTATTAGGACGGTTCTCTTCCTGCTGAACCTTCAGCTTCTTTTGTCGGCAAGGATAGTCTTGATCGATCACCGACTCGTGGACTCGTCGCCAGACTTTGTAAACTTTGGAGGGCAGCCGCTGAGGGGGCTGTTCCGGCTTTACTTCTGTAACATTCTCCGCGGGTGGAGGGGATCTTTTCAATACGGCGGTAGGAGAGTTCCTGCATACCTTGTTTAACAATTCAAAGCTGTTCCCGGTTGGAACAACAGCATTGACTTCCACCGTTGGGGCTGGTGGAGTTAGCCCAGAGGGGGAGTTGCCCCCAGCCTTCCTTACTCGGCGCCAATGGCGACGTTGAGCGTGTCGAGCCGATGGTGTTGGTTCGGTGATGGGGATGGCTTTTTATTGCCCCCTATCCAGGTGAGGGGCTGTTGTTGGCGTCAGCCTCTTGAAGACTGATGTCCGTTGAGAAGCGGTATTCAACCGGTCAAAAACAAACTTCTGAGCAGGGACGGGAACCGTAGTGGGAGTCAGAACAGCCAGTCTTGTAAAAATCGACCCTTTGGTAGGAGAAGCCGCCTTGACGACTTCAGGAGCAGGGATGGCTATCCTCTTCGGAACAACCTTTTCTGGGATTGCAGGCTTCATCATGGGCCCACAGGAATTTTGGCCCAGTCTGGCGAAGACTGAGGCGTTGGAGCTGGACGACCCATTGAGAGGGGCCGCGGTAGTAGCAAGCCGATCAAAAATCGACTTCTTGGGAGCTTCTGGTGTTGGTACAGGGGTGCTGAAGCTCATCGGTGGGAGCATAGTCCCAAAGAACAATCCGGTGGTGGCCTGAGTCACCTGATCTACCGGCATCGTGAACAAGGAGGCGGCTTGAGGCCCGTAAGCTACGCCTCCAGACGAGGTGGAGCGTGAGTTACAGTTGCAGTTGGAACACTTCACGTAAGTAGATGCCATTGCCGTTTCGCTTTCTGCGCCAAGCAGGAAACCAAATCTTAGTAACTCGAACCCAAGGGCAACCATTAGCAAACCGCGATTGGTTCGCGAACACGACACACGAAGTGTGGAGTGGAAAGAGGAAAAGGTCCCACCGGGCGTGCCGGAATCTGTTCCCCGCCGAAAGATGCGGCGAAGACGCGTTGGATGTCTCGCCTGAATTTCGGGACAGATGCTAATTGGTGCTATCCGTCCACCTCTCCGAAGATGCCAAGTTGATTTATGGCACCGTGTATCGAAGGTTTAAACGGATGCGGCCGATGTAGCAGACTTCGTCAGATTCCCCCTCGTTTGAGGGGATTTTTGATTGTGGGGATGCTCTTCCCTGCAGGCGCAAGCCCCTGCAGTTAATTACGCTACCGCATCGCGGTAACAACTTTCTCCTTCTCTAGATGGTCACTTCGTGTTATGGGTGTTTGTTTTGTTTGTGGTTGCCCGTGGATTGTATACGGAGACTAATTTATGTTGTCGCCCGTAGGACGTGGATTAGTCCAAATCCGTATCTTCTTAGATTTGGGTTTGGGGTTGTGTTTAAGGATTCGTTAGTCTCATTTTAGACTAAGATCAACTTAAACGTTTGTTAAGGATACGTCAGTCTAATTTTAGACTAAGATCAACTTAACGGGATCATTTAGATATAACAAAAGAGCATTTGGACTCTATTGTTTAGTTTAGGGACATTGCGGTCAGTTAGTTTAAGGACAATTACGGTCCAATGTTAGTTTAAGGACATTACGGTACATCGGTAGTTTAAGGAAATCTCGGTCCAGGTTAAGGACATCGTAGTCCATGGGTTTAAAGGGACTCCATAGTCCGAGGTTAAGGACATCATAGTCCATGGGTTTAAAGGACCCCACAATCTAGGTTAAGGACATCGTAGTCCATGGGCTTAAGGACCCCACAGTCCGGTTTAAAGACATCGTAGTCTATAAAGTTTAAGGATATCGTAGTCCATGAGTTTAAGGACCCCACAGTCCGTAGAAATGCGTGGTCATCGGGACCCATCACCTCTCTGAAGACGTTGAAGGATTACAACGACAAATATCAGAGGAGTAGCGAGATGCACCCTCGAACCGATGTGAGTTGGTTGAAAGAGCAGATGGACTCAGTTCAATATAAGTTGAGGACTTATGGCCAGAAATGGGCTAAGTCCAATTAATATGTTTAACATTTTATTCTGTTCTGGCTATTAAGCCTTTACTTAGGCTCGTCCCTTTTAATAATGCTAAGCATTGGGTTATGACATCTTTTTTCTTGTATTGAATGCATAGCATTCATCAGAAAAAAGTGTGTTCTGACAGTGCGCCACGTGGTGCGTCAGGCGCTTTGCGCCAATGAAAGAGCGCATTGCGCTTCTTTCAGATAGCGCACACGAAGATGACATGTGTTGCGCTTAGTGCTAAGCGCTAGTTTATTAGCGCATTGCGCTTTCCATTTATGAGCGCGACGCGCTAGTTTGTTGGCGCGCCAGTGAATGACACGTGGCGCGCTTGGCGCTGAGCGCCAGCCCATGAGCGCAGTGCTCTGTTTTAAAAGAGCAAAGCGCAAGTAGTGTCTATGGTTGACACGTGGCACATTTTGGCACTGAGCGTCGGTTCAAGGAGCGCAAAAGCGCAGTTCATAAGTGCAAGGCACTGTTCAGTAGCGCAAAGCGCATCTGATCAAATTTATGTTCTTCTTTTAAAGGAGGTTTTGCCTCAAGATTCAAGAACAAAAGTTCTTGTATATAAAAGGGCACTACCTTTGTAGATCAAGGATCTGTGAATGAAGTAAATACTTCTTTTATTTCTGTGATTAGATCTTTTGATCTTTTTCTTTTTATCAAAGACCTTGGTCTTTTACAGATCTATGATCTTTTAAGAAGATAGTTCTTCTTTTTTAATGAGATGATTTCATCTCTATTGTTCAAGAATTGATTCTTTACCTTGAAGATGATCTTATTTCTCTAAAGGCTTGCCTTTCTTTCTCTTTGAGTTTTCTCAAAGTTTGCAGAGTTTTTTTTTTCTTTTTTCAGACTTGAAGTCTTGGGGCCTTTATATAGGGCCAATTGATTTGTTAAATCAGTTTTAAGAGATCTTTCTCTGATTGATTTGAGAATATTTCCCACCGTTGGATCTTTGATCCTAAGGCTTCTGTTTTACAGAAGATAATTTTCTTGTTTTAATAAGACTGAGAAATCTTTCCATGCAGAATTTGTTCTGTCTTTGGTAATTTTTATTTACCATTGGATCATTGATCCAACGGTGCTTAAAGCACAATCTTGTTGTTTGCAAAGATTTTGAGGAATCTTTTCTTAAAAGAATTTAATTCTGCTTAATTAATGATTTATCATTATTATTAGATCTTTTGATCTAACGGTGGGGAATTTTTAATTCCAGTGCTGGCGCACCTTGCGTTAGCGCACCTACGTTTGACACATGGCGCGCAACGCAGAGCACAGCGCAACTGCGCTGCGCACCCATGTTTGACACGTGGCGCGTAGCGCAGAGCGCTGGATCTGAAGCGTTGCTTCAACTTTCAAATTTTGAATTTTAAAACAGAGCTTTTCTCTGATTCGGGGTGCGCTGCCTAGGGCGCAGCGCACCTGGCGCTAGCGCGTCTGAGTCTGACACGTGGCGTGCAGCGCGCCTTGTGCTGAATTTGAAGCGTTGCTTCAATTTTTGACTTTAGAATTTCAATACAGAGCTTTTCTCTGATTGGGGGAAACGGAAGCGTCGCTTCATTTCAAATCTTGGAATTTGAACAGAGCTTTGCTCTAATTCGGGAGAACGGAAGCGTCACTTCATTTCAAATCTTGGAATTTGAATAGAGCTTTACTCTGAATGGGGAAACAAGCTGCTGGTTTTCTTTGGTGCTCACGTGCTATCACGTGTGCCACTATGTTTCTTGGCACTCACGTGATATCACGTGAGTAATGCTAAGCACTAAACTGTTTCCCTCTTTGGCGCTCACTTGCTATCATGTGGGCTGCTGTTTTCGTGGATGCTTACGTGCTATCACGTAGGCCATTGTTTTCTTCGTCACTCACATGTTATCACGTGAGTCCTGCCCCGGAAATTAAACTCTACTTTTATTAAGAGTTAAACTTTTGTAGAGAACAACTCTCTAAGGCAGGTTTTTTCCTTCTGTCCTTTTCTTTTCATAAGAACTAAGTTCTTTTAATTTCTTCATAAAAGAACTATCTTTTATTTTCTCTTTTTTATATAAAACATATTTTGAAGGAACTAAATTCCTGGAGTATAAACTCTTTCTTTTCTTTTCTTTTTGTTCTTTCCTTCTGTTCATATGAAGGTGATAAACCAACATTGTTCTTCCCTGGATCTTTGAGTTTAAAGAACGAGATCTTTCCTATAGGAATTAAATTCTCTTTATGGGAGATTTGTCTTATGGATCTCAGATTGAGAGGAAGAACTAAGTTCTTTTAAAGGGTTAAACCCTTGTTTCATATATAAAATAGGCAAAAAGGAGATATTTTTATCTCTGTTTTTACTTCGGGTTTTTCTTGGAAGGAGGAAGATGATCTTGCTTCAAAAGAGAATTAAATTTTCGGTTTTTTATGGAAGCTTATGGGGAGTATTTTTCTATCTTGCAGAAGCTTATGGGGGGATTGTGTATCTTGCAGGAGCTTATAGAGGGTATTGTATATATGACTTGGAGTCTCAGGTCCTTTATATAGGAGATGAAAACTATCAACTAGTTTGAGTAAATATCTCATTGAGAGATATCAATTGATTTAATTAATTTTAAAGATCACTTGGGAAATTTTATTCACCATTTGATATTTAATCCAGTGATTTTCTGTTTAACAGAAGATATTTCTTGTTCGTTTTAACAAGATTAGCAAAATATTTTCCTAACATAGAATTTAATTCTATCTTCTGATTAATCAGTAATTTTTTTAATCACCGGTGGATTTTTGATCCAAGCGTTCTCTGTTTAACAGAGAAGATCTTTCTTATTTTAGAAAGATCAGGGAAATATTTTTCATGTAGAATTTAATTGTACCTGATGCAAACTTCTCCGATTTTGGGCTCCAGTGCTTACGTGCTCTATGCGTGAGTGTCCACGTGTTTAACACGTGGGTGCCTTTATAGAATTTAATCCTACCTGAACCAGTACTCACATGCTTTGTATGTGAGTGCTCACGTGTTTAAAAAGTTTCATCTTTTACGAGTTTTGGGAAATTTATTCCATTTTAATTTTCTTTTTAAAGAGCTTAGCCCTAATGCTGTTCTTGAATATTCTTCCCCTTTGGAGGTTTTAAGGTTTTAATCCCTTTTTCATATTTAAAACAGAGTTGAACTCTTTGTTCTTGAAGGACCCACTTTTTGGGACCTTAGGAGTTTAACTCCAGCTGCTCATACTTTAATGAGGATCCTTTTTGATTCTCTCAATGGGCACATGCTCCATTATTAATTAGTCGCCATTTTGATTTTGTGGGGTCCACTAGCTTTGGAGTTAGCGACTCCACAATCTTCGTCTTGTGTCAATTTTTGCTGACACACATTCTTTTTGTATTTTCTTGACTCCTCTCCAAGTACCATGGCTTCAGTTCCTTTCTTCCTTTGCACTCGCTGAAAGAACGCTTTCGCCGATACACCCGTTGATGCTGATGTTCTTACTTTGATTCGGAACCATGATCAAAGACGAGAATTTCTTAATCTTTGGGGAATCTGGTATAGTCATACTATCAGAGGGTGCCATAGTTTTACTTTTGATATTCCATCGGAGCCGACCCGTCCAGTTCATTACACAGCTCATGCGCAGACTACTTATGCAGGAGAAGAAAACAATTGGACTTCAGTTGGTCGACTTCAACCATCATTGTCATCGATACCAGTTCAGCCTACAATGGTTATGGATATTTTAGGTCGTCGCATATGCCAGGGAGAAGCATGACCATAGGGGCAAATTTACTCTATAGGTGTGACCCCATGTCATTTGAAGGGTTACATTGTCTGGGCTCGGTACATCTTATCCGCCGAGTAGTCGTTGTTACTGAAAGCTGGAGTGTACAAGGGCCTCTTTGTTTCATTGCTGCACTCCTCATATTTGGTGGGTAAAGGAATTTCTTAAGCAATGGAATATTCCGACCCACACATTCATACTATCAGATCGGGAAGTATAGATCTTCTTGGAGGAATTTAGAGAAGTCTCCGGACTACCCCTCAGGGGGAGCAGTATGAGGAGTTACTTTCTCCAGATGAGTATGTCTTTGATATAGAGCGGGTTACTTTGGAAGGCTTGACGGAGGAGAATACTATTCGGCACATGTTTTCGGGCCTGATCAATGTACTGAAAATTTATGAAAGCTTACATATAGTGTCGGAAGGATGTGGGGTTACTTTTGTGGCTTTTATCGCCTGCTTTCTTCACGCGGATGTTTTTTCTGAGTAGGCCCCGGATTTCGCGAAGCTTGACGACCCTTTTGGCTTTGGTCTGGATAGAGTGCCAACCGAAGATGAGGATCGGGAACAATTTTACAGTCCAGATGCATCCATTATGTCTTTTGAAGATATTGCTGCCCTAGGCATCGACAAAGAGATGTTTCTTGTCGGATTTATTGGTTTATGGCTCAGCTGTTTTTTCATGCCTACCCATCGTCGATTCATGAGGCCATATGTTTTCTACCCCGCTCATCGTATCGCATAGGGGATTCTTCTGGCCATGGGCATCGCAGGATTGGCCCATTTATATGATGGCTTGAGCGTGGAAGTAAACACCGCCCACCCAGATGTAAAAACTGTAAACTTTCTTGTTCACTATTTCACCTCTTGGATTGAAATGCACGTGATGGGTGCATTGGGCGAGCATAAAAGACCCAAGTTTTATGACTCATATAACTTTCCAAGGATTCTGAAGTTGGTCGATGCTTTCGCCCCTGACCCGACGCAATAGGGGGCTTGGAGATTGCTTCTTCATCCATGCTCCAAGAGTGATGGTTTGACCTTCATTGATAGGGTTCTTACTTTCAAGAAGAAGCCCTCGACAATTATCCAGGAGCAATGCGATATCGCAAAGGATAGGGTTCCTGCTCTAAAGCCCCGGAGATTGCGCACTTATATTCCATTCGGCCTAGCTATTTGGTATACAGGCGAAATGCTTATGTACTTTTCATGCGTTATAACCCGAATCGCTTTGCTCAGGAGTTGGGTTATGACCGGGGTATACCCTTTGAAGATTTTCTCGTCAACCCTGTTGCTAATGAGGAGACAGTTCACGACGTTTTTCATCATTTTATGCGTTTGGACAGGGGTTCTCTTTTTTGGATGGCCAAGCCGGACTATATTCCGAGGGCCTTACATGTTTATGATGCTTGGTACCAGCGTATGACTGGTGCAGTCATTAAAGAGGAAAGATGAGTTCTCCTCAATCCTTTGGGAACCCCACTGGCCAGTAATCGGAACGTTCCTTTGAAACCATGATTACTTATCCTCCTTCCTTTAAGAGAAGGTGGTGTAGCGGCGACTCCCAAAGTTCTTCCAGCTACTTCGGGGTTTCTGAAAGCTTCTCCGGCTCCATCGTCCTTTTATCCATCTAGTGTAATGACCATAACAAAATATGTTGCAAGTGTCCTTGGTGACTCAACGGTTACTATATCGTCAAATTCAAACGTCGGCTCTGAAATTGGGACACGTCGGTCGAAATTACCTGTCAGTAGGAAACGCCCTTCATCGGGCACCGCTTCAGGTTCTCGAAAGAAAAAGAAACTGCCTTCACTTTCGATTGATGCTGTGCTTGGTCAAGAATCTCATGCTTCTTATAGTGAAGGAATATCTGAGTATGAAACAAATGATGGCCTTATTTTTTCGGAAACGACCACTGAAGAGGAAGGTCATCTCAGGGAAGCTATCAGAAAATCCCAGGATGAGAATGAAGACGTGTTTCTTTAGAAAATGATTAACACTTCCCAACGAGAGGCACATCTTCAAGCTCTTGTGGAAACCAGTATTTCTTATTCCACCATATTTGTATACTTCATAGTAAGTAATATGTATGTATCTTGACGATTTCCTTCTTTCTGCAGAAATGTCCGAAGAGGAAGCCCGCCAAGCATCGATACAGACTCACCAAGAAGGGGAAAGACTACGAGTCTCTATGGGTCTTGGCATGTCCTATCTTTCATTATATCTTTGTAATGAATGATTACTGAATGACTTATTTCATCCACATTTTAATCCATTTTTCTTTGCGATTGTTTATATAACGGTGAGCACAGCAATAGTGACTTCTACAGTCGTAGCAAATGCAACATTGACTTCCCTAGATGCTGTTGGTCTAATACAAAGACAATTGGTTTTCAGGGACGTTTCCCTACCCACTTTTGCATCACCGCTAGATCCTTTAACACTGGCAGAGGAGAGGGTATTGAAACGACTGATATCGACCGCTTCCAAAGATGAAGCTGCTAAGAAAGCAGGTAAGGATCCTCTATCGATCAAAGCCCAGCAGTCATGGCTAACAAGGAAAGAACAAAGAATTGAGGAAGCTATACTTTGGGCTTCCTGGGGTATCGGTATAACTCATATCCTTTTATATTCTTTGGCGGATAATTTATCTTGCTATTGTCCTTACATTCCTTTTTCTTTCGCTGGGACTTCCATGGCAGGTGCGGTTTTGTGCCATCAGCCTCTCTTGGATATTCTTAGGATGAATGTGACTTCTTTGGCCGAAGATCATATGCCGTCGACGGAATCTCTAGATATTACTGGTGCATTGAACGAGTCTCTCCGACCATGTCGGGAACAGAGAGTTATAACCCTACTTTTGATGTGCCAGAATATATAGAAGTTATTCCCAACGCCGCTACTTCTTTGAGAGGGAAGAAAACTTTCATTGAACCGAGAGACATAGATATGCATCTCATTTCTGTCTCTTCCACAGCGATGGAAACTGACGAGAGCGACCAGGTCGAAGAGGGTGTCGAAGCTAGCGGTGCTTTGGAAACAATCATGATTACCGTCGTTCTAACTTTAGTAGCAGCTGTCTCTTTTAGTGACGGTTTACCTGATGCTACACCTTTGACCCATCTCGGGTCTCAACCGGTCTTCCAGGAGAGTGGGAGGAGTATTGAAGGTAACCCCATCTTTGATCCTTTTTATTTGATGATCTTTCAATAGGCCTAACTGTTATCTCGACTGAATGATGTTTCAGAGTTGCGAGAGTTTACAACCTCCATACTGTCTCGCTCTCGGAGGAGACTCTTTCGCAATTATATAGCTTGGCAGCCCCATACGTGACACCTCCACAAATAATTTTTTTTTCATCTGGAGTTGGTTGTTATTGTTTTTTTGTTTTTCCTTGTTGTCTCCTTTTTTTCAAAGCGATACTGAGAGAATGAGTGTCTTGAAATTGCAATCTTGCAACCCGAAGAGAATGAAACCCTGGATCAGCCTTATGATCTTCTTGACTTGTCAGTTGCGGCCACGGGTGAGTTGCAATTCAACATATGTATTTCTCTTTTATCTTGGGGGTGTACCTAACTTTCCTTGCTTGCTTTGTTTTGACACGGTTCTGCCAGCCTCTATCCCTTTTGAGTCTTGTATACCTATGCCTGGGGGACCTTATGCTAGGCATGAGTCTGATAGGATGGTGAAAAGCAGCAAGCGATCGTTGATTGACCTCATTGAGGACCTCCATGGTGGCACTCCTTTTATCGCGGAGGGATTTTCTGCTGAGGTTAACATCTATTTGTCCGCCCTCAGTACGTATCTTGATGAGGCATTTGTCTATGCTTGGTTTGAATACTGTTGACAAGTTGAATCCCTTCTTCACGAGCTCGAGCATAGATGCCTTCCTTCGGAAGTTTCATCCTTGAAAGCCCAGCTGAATGAACGGGTTGAGAGATACAACGCCCTCACCCAGTCTTGCGAGCAGAAATCAACTCGGAAATTTTCAGAATGCGAGCCTGCTTTAAAGGTTCTGGAAGATCTCCGGGTTTAGCGATCAACTACTTCTATCCACGCTTTTGATATCTGGCAATCTCTCCAACATGTCATGACACAATTGGTTGCTTTAGACAGAGCTGTCATCTTTATAGAGGAAGCAGTACATGGTCACTTGTTTGCGGAAGAGAAGCTCGAGCGTCGACGTGTTTCATATCAACAGCAGCAAGAGCAAGCTAAAGTCCAGTTGGCTATTTTAAGAGAGCTTGAAGCGGAAATTCAAAGGAGATGCAATCATCTGGCGGACCTGTTGAAGAACCTGCCTGGCACGCCCGGTGGGACCTTTTCCTCTTTCCACTCCACACTTCGTGTGTCGTTTTCGCGAACAAAATCGCAGTTCGCTATGGTTGCCGTTGGATTTGAGGTACTAAGATTTGGTGTCTTGCTCCTGTGCAGAAGAAGAGAACATCAATGTCTTCCAACTGCACAACCTGCAACAGCAACTCCCGCTCTGTCCCAACTGGAGGAGTGACTTACGGGCCCAATGCCGCCTCCATCTTTTCAATGTCGGTGGGGCAGGTAGCTCAAGATACTACCAGATTGTTCTTCGGGACCATGCTCCCACCAATGAGCATCGGTACCTCAACGCCGCAACCCGATGTTCCCAAGAAGTCAGTCTTTCACCGAGCAACGACCGCAACGGCTCCTCTCAACGAGCCGTCCAAAAAGGGTGTCTCAGTCTTTAATAGGCTGAGCCAAAGCTCAAGCGGGCCCGCAAAGAAGCCCGTGATTCCCAAAGGGGGCACCCTAAAAAGGATAGCCCTCCCAATTCCTGCTGCTAATGAAGCCGTCGAAAGTGCTTCACCAGTCAGGCGATCGGTCTTCGAGAGGCTGGCCGTCTCCAATCAAATCTTGCCAAGGACGTCGGTCTTTAATAGGCTGAAAACTGCTGGAGCTCCTCAACAAAACCAGGGTCAAGCCACAGCCGCTCCTAAAACTGATGTTGTCCCGTATGCAATACATGCTCGACGTCGCCACTGGCACCGAGTGAGAAAAGCCGGGGGCAACTCCCCCTCTGGATTCACTCCGCCGGCTCCAATGGTGGAATTGACGCTGCTGTTCCAACCGGAAACAACTTTGATCAGCTTAGGAGGGTGCGAAAGAACTCTCCAACCACGGTATTGAAGAAATCTCCCCCGCCTGCAGAAGCCATAATGCATACAAAACCGGAGCAGCCCCACCAACGGCTCTCCTCCCAAATGTTAGTTTTATGTATGACCTAGAGGCCATTATTGTACATGATTGTATATTATAATGGATGCTTGGACATATATAGAGAGGGCTTTCTTGCTCGACATGATAGTATACTGTCTGGTTGCTCTTTATCTTAACATATAGACTAGTATTGTGATACTGTCTTGCTCTCACATGTTGGTAAATCTCTTAGGATGTATACTTGGCTACCAGGACTATGATAGAGATTATACTAGTAGGGCCAGGGTAGTCCATAAGTCCATCCTTTAATTGTTCTAAGTCGTCGGAGTATCGAGACAGGGCATCGATATTCAAGAGTAGACTAGCGTATACATTTCTTGACCCATTTGATGGGCGATTGATGATCCCACATCCATTGGTGCTTGACATCAAAGATTGTATACGGGTTCTTAGTGGAGACTGGGTACACCGAACATGACTCGCCGAGAACTCCCAGATGGTATTATACCTATCGTCAGATAGCAGTTCTCTGGTGACACTGGTACAGGTTAGTCTGTAGACCCAAGATCGTCATAGAGTCTTGTGTGATTCCCACTATGCTTTGATTTCCACCTTACCACGTTCAAGGGAGCATGCAAAACGGTGGTTTTTGGGTACAGTCCCGAGTCACATGGAGGCAATGAGCGATAGGAGGGGTTTCGTATCTCCCGGTATTGGGGATTAATGTTGCGTTGTGCTCGATTGGCCATAACAGGAAGTCCCTAGCCAGGGCTAATTCTGAGATTTACCGGTAAGTGTTATCAGTAGTTTCTCGACCAGTTATGAGCCTCACATCGACATGACTTATCAAGTTATTAGGGTATGATGTTTACCACCCCCAGACTTACCACCCCCAGACTAGATATGCGACATATCAGACGAAGAGACCAGACTGTACGGTAGTGTTGCTTATTGGATTCACAGGAGTATGGACAAACTTTCTTGTTGATCTTCTGATCGCTCAATACCCGGGTAGCCGTTACGTCCAGCTAGTACCGCTGACAGCTTGTGGGTAATTGATATGATCATTACCTACTGCCGGCGTATTGACGAGTCATTAGAGTCCTACACAGAAGTTTTCTAGCTCAAGCAAAATGACGTAGGGCACATATGTGATATGTGCGGGACAGAGATTAATACATGTATGTGATACCGTATTCTAATCTCGCGATACAGGTTATATGTGATATAACCGGATTGTTGAATCAAGTGTTGATTCAATGATATGCTATATGTATATGTGGTATGCATATAAATGATATTAGTCGGTTGTATGCGATACAGCCGGGTTATTAAATCAAGTGTTTATTTAATAATTTAATGTATGATTATATATATTTGATATATTAATATACATTAACTAATATTAGCTCACTTAAGAAAATGTTTTCTCCAAATACATTTAAATATATATGTGATATATATTAATGTATTTAATATGTGTCATGCTAGATGATACATTGGACTTGGGTGTTTGAGACTCATACCTAACTTAAGATAATTTAGGTGTTTAAATATTAAGGGAAAAATAAAAATTAGGTGGAAATTAGCAAGGCTTGAGATGCTTGTAGAAGTATGGAGAAGCTTTGACTTAAGTCCACTAATTTTGTTTTACTCTAGATATTTATTAACCTAACCATTATCTTTAGCCATGGTTTAGTCTCTACATGAGTTGATATGAGATATTTTCTCACCCATGGTTCATTAGACTTGATCACTAGAGTTTCTTCTTCATCTCCTTCCTTGCTCTCTAGCTTTCTTGTGAGAAGAAAAAGAGAAAAATAATTCTAAAGTGAGCAAAATTTCTATTTCATCAATCTATACCAAACTAGCGATTTAGTATAGATTGTTTGCTACACTAATTTATCAATTAGTGAAGAGATAGCTTGAGTTAGCGATTCTTCGACGTAGATCATCTTCGGCCTCGAAGATCTTTAAGCAAGCTCGTTCCTTTCACCTAGTGAAGCCTAAGGAGAGTCCGGGACACCACTACTTGGAGCAAAGGGACTATTATATGGAGCTTTAGAAGCAAAGGACCGGTCTACAAAGGTTGTATTCCTATATCACTTAGTGTAAAGTCATTTACATGTTTTAAAAACCCTAATTTTCTAGTTAGATCCTTAGTTCGGGCTCGCTCGGCACTCTAGATTTTTAAAATTGCATACTTGATGCGTGCCAAAACCTAGTGAGGGTGCTAAGCGAACCCAGCACCAAATTCCCAGGGTCTGGCGGAAAGTCCAAGACTCTGCAATCGACAAAGACTACTCTCGCCGACTGAAGAAAATGAAGGTTCGGCAAGAGAAAGACCATCCTTCCACCATACAGCGAGGGGTGTCTTTTACACAGGTGCCTGTTACAACGGCTCCTTCAACTTCGACCTCCCACAAAAAGACGAGGCCGGAGAAAATCCTACTGCCTGCGGAAAATTCTAAAGGCGCTGGACCCAAACGCCCCAAGTCCGGGGGCATGATCGTACACGGTTTACATGGCTTCCGAAAAAGAGGAAAGCCGTGGTTCCGTAGGTCATCGGCCGCAAACTCGGTCGTTGTCAAAAGTTTAGGAGCAAAAACAAAAGCTTTAGGAAATGCTGATCAAAATGTCAGCACTTACCGGGCAGAAAGAAAGCTCGGAATCGGCATCTGAACAGCGTCAAGAGCAGGAGACCGATACAGAGTTCCTGCGAAGGGTGATTGAAAGAAAAGACAAAGAAGCTGCTGAGCAAGCCACCAACATAAAGCTGATGGCTCTCTTATTCCAGGATATGGTTGGAATGATGATCCAGCCAGAACCTCCAGCCGAAGATCCACCGATAATCGTTGAGGACGGCAGAGGGGAAACATCAAACCCCTTTCGACGCTATCAGTGGCCAAGGAAGAAACAATCTCCAAGGCTGTTCTTGATGATTATATTGCTCAACAAATACGAGCACATCAAGCTAGTGAAGCGGCTGGCCAAATCGTCAGAACTGGGCGACCGTATCCAGGCTGGTATGATCAAATCAAGTACCCGCCGGGATATACGATTCACAAGTTCCATGTGTACAAAGGGACATGCAACCCACATCAGCACGTTGCTCAGTTCAAAGCTTTGTGCGGCAACACTGGAGGCGACGACAAATTGTTGCTTCGCCAGTTCGTTGGTAGCCTGTCAGAGACGGCCTTTGAATGGTACTCGGATCTCCCAAATGACTCCGTGAGAACATTCACAGAAATGGAACTGCTGTTCACACAGCGGTTCGTCAGCGCAAGCGAGCGCACCCCGATCACGA
Organism: Agapanthus africanus; assembly: GCA_030015575.1. Taxonomy (NCBI): domain Eukaryota; kingdom Viridiplantae; phylum Streptophyta; class Magnoliopsida; order Asparagales; family Amaryllidaceae; genus Agapanthus; species Agapanthus africanus. Next base: position 83,772,579 of record JASDDO010000026.1, on the reverse strand, counting down.
CATTAATCAATGCCAGGGTGAAGTCAGGAGAAACCTGGGTCCAATACGCGATCCGGTGGCGGAAACTATGGTCAAAATACGAATAGCGAATCGAAGAATCTCCCACCGTGGTCATGTTCATCGGGACTCTTGATCCTCAAACAACTGTGTCCCAGTTCATGACGTTCTTCAAGCCAACCACTTTCTAGGATCTGATCGACAAATTGGCCCAAATGGACCAGATGGGCCACGGGCTTTTCTCCTAAAAAATGGACCCTCAAAATACTAAGGGTAAAGGGAAAGAGGCCTTTGTTGCCAACACTCAACAACAACCGAGTGACCCAAAACCGGTTTCTCGTCAAAATAACGTGCGGCCACGCCTATCCTTAGAAGAAAGGCTAGGACGCGCTTACTCGTTTCCCCGTGACAAGACGAGGAGACTGTTCGAGTTGGCAGTGCACAACAAACTTATTACATTGCCAGACCCACGACGTCCACTGCAACCCGGCGACGTCAACAACCCCAACTACTACTCCTATCACAAAATGGTGAGCCACCCAATTGAAGATTGCTACGTCTTCAAGAACTGGTACAGGATCGGTATCAATTGGGGAAATTCACGCTGTTTGAAAACTGGAGGGTGAACCCGCCTCAGAAGCACATTCCTAAAAAGGTAGATACGCCGGGGGCATCATGCTCGCTCGTAGAAGAAGCTCCATGGGAAGTCGTTCTTTCAGCTAAAACCAAAAGAATGTTGAAGAATCTCCAGACATGTCCGGCAGCTAGGTAGAGAAGCCCACTTGAACCGAAAATCATTGCAGGGATGCCGAAACCGTGTTATGTACAGAAAACTGTCGACACCGGGCAAAATCCACAAGTTGAGCCTTCAAAGTCTTCGAAGAAAAAGAAGAAGACCAAGAAGCCTGTGCAACATGCCGGTATGACGACAAACGCACAGACCTATAAAGATACATTGACGCGCTAGAGGAGTACAACCAGAAGGCGCAAACACCGGTTACCCTCGAAGTGTTCCTCAAGCAGATTCTTGAGAACAAAGATGGTGACAGCGAGAAGGAAAATGACTCATCAGAAGAAACCGAAGACTATGTAGTAAGTTGCCATATGGTCTTCCATTCGTCGTTAAATGGAGAAGAAGCTCTCTCAGCGTCAGAAAACCACGCAGAGGAACTGGGGGCAGGATCAGCGCTAAAATCCCCGGAACTGTCAGAAGACCCGATCGATAGGCTGTTAAACGAAGCCTTTTGGAAGAGTAAAGCTGACCGAGAACGCGAAACGGCCATATACGAAAAGGCTAAGTGTCAGTGTCAGGATGAACAAGTTGCGGCAAGGAGGAGTCGTAAAGTACCCCGACCAGACCAAAACACACCTATGGAAAACAAGAGCAGGAGCATGACAGAGAAGCGGTTTGCTAAAGCCCTGTCAGTGGGAATGAAGCTGCGACCTCTGGTAGGAAACACTCCCGGAGTCATATGCCTCGATGGAGAGGATTCATATCCAAACTACTGCTTATATCATTGGAGGATTACCCACCCCACCGAAGAATGCAGTGTCTTCAAGAAGTGGTGGCATGGATATGTTGCCCATAAAAAACTCTTCAAGAGGAAGAAGCGCGAAGCTCGTCGACTGCAAAAAAGTGCGGCAAGTGCGCGTGATAAAACGACCGGAAACTGTCATATGGTTGATACCGGTTCGGAAGGGGATAAACCCCGGGTTCTTACCTTCGGGAGAGACTCTGAGGACGAAATGACCCCTAGCCCTCTCTTCAAAGACTCCACCTCCGAAAAAGAAGAGGGGGAGAAGAACTATGGGAACATTCAGCTGCGTAACCGCACGCTGCCTGAAAAGAATCTCGGACCTACAAATAAAGGTTCGAGCCAAAGAGACAAAGGGAAAGAAAAAATCCCTGAGGAAATCACCCTTGATGAGGGAGTTATCATAGAGCTCGCAGTGAGGGACCCGCCTAAGAAAAATAATGTGGATTACAATGTCCTGGTACATTTGAGGAAAATAACCTCACAACTGAGCATATTGGATGCTCTGTTCCAGTCCAAAGAGGCATGAGATTCTTTGATCAAGGCATTAAAACAGCCTGATCAATTCCAAGCTTTTCTCGCAGAAGAGAAGATGAAGGACGAGCTGGCAGAGGTTCACACAGCTGAAATTACATTTAGCGATGAAGATCTCCTCCTCGGAACGTGCGAACATAATCGCCCATTATAAGTTACCGGGTACTGCCACGACATTAAGATAGGCAAAATCCTTGTCGACAATGGATCCTCCGTCAATCTTCTCAATGTGAAAGTGCTGAAGGAGATTTGCATGAATGACAACACTTGGCCTGAGAAAAAATTACCATCTCCAGGTTTGACTCACAGTCGTCACGGATGCTTGGATCCGTAATACTGACGTTACGCTATGGGCTGCTCGTCACTGACATTAAATTTCATGTCATTGACACAAGACTTGCTATAACGCTTTGCTCGGCAGGCCCTGGCTGCATGAGTACAACGTCATCCCTTCTATACAACATCGGTGTATGAAGTATTTCAAGGATGGTTTGGATGCACCGTCATAGGGGAGCTGAATCCGTTCTCCGTAAATGAGGTTCGGAAATATGAAGACGCAAAGTACTTCCTACCAGATTTCGAAGATACGGAAAGATGTCATAAGCCGGAGGATAAACGAAAGTCCGTTGCCACCATTCCGATCTTTAGGAGCGATACCGAGGAAGATGAAGAAATAGTCCACTCGGGACAACCCCAGAAAGAAAACAACAGGCCCATTCCATCGATCCCTATTCTGGTCTTTGGCAGCGACTCTGAGGACGAGGCCAACGCAGTGTTCTCCATCCACCCGTCAGTGCAAATTCTCGATGAAGCAGATCAAAGCCTGCAAATCATAATGGTTCCGCCTCGGCATTACAAAGAACTTGATGCGCTCGATACATACAGCGTACCGGAACTGCAGACTTTCTACGTTCCTCCCAAGCGAAGAGGTGAAAAGGATATCCTCTTCTACCAATCTACGGAGACCAGAGTAGAGAAAGAAGTCTGGCACGGTGCCGATTTTGCACTCGACAAGCTTCAACCAATCCGTCTGCCAAGATACTACGTGGAGGGATTGAAAAAGCTGTTAAGATGCCAAGGTGTACCACTCAAACAAACTGTTCGACAGGCCCAATTCTACAAAAAGATTTGGGATATTCCCAGGACTCAGCGAAAGATGTCCAACGGGAAGATGGAAACAACCGGGATCGGATACATTTGGTCTAAGAAACGGAAACGATTCTACAGCTTCCGCGTCATAAACAGCTTTGGTGAAGAAGAGAACGCTCTTCCAAATAGTTGTGACGTTGAAACAGAACGAGATCCCGCTCTAAGAACGTTAAGCCCATCGTTCGAAGAACAAGTTGACAAGCTAATAAAAGAAGCCTGTCAAAAGATTCAGGATAACCACAGTCGCGAAATGGCTATTTATGAAAAGTCCAGGACGCAATGCCTCAACCAGCAGTTCGCGGAGAAAGAAGACTACAATGCGCTTCATCCTCAGCCAGCTGTACGTTCTCGCCTCGAAGTAAATTCCCAAAATAGAGGCAAAAACAAGGCGAAGAAAGCAAAAAACGCTCGAAAACAGCAAAACGGATCCAAGAAGCCATATAATCGAGGAAAAGCCAGCTGGAACCTGTACTTTATGTTAGTAGTATGTATGCCCTCGAGGCCATTACTATACATACGATGTATATTGAAGTGGATACTTGGACATATATAGGGAGGACTTTCTTACTCGACATGATAATATGCTATCTGGTTGCTCTTTATCTTAACATGTACACTGATTGTCTCTATATTACATGTTGATAAAGTCCTTAGGATGAGTACTTGACTACCAGGACTATGATACAGATCATACTAGTGGGGACAGTATAGTCGCTAAGTATATCCTTCAAATGTTCCTAGTCGAGGGTGTATTGAGATAGGGCATCGATATACCAGAGTAGACTAGCGTATAGCTTCTCGACCCATGTAGATGGGCGATGGATGATCCCATATCCATTGGTGTTTGACATCAGAGACAGTATACGGGTGCTCAGTGGAGACTGTGTACACTGAGCGGACTCGCCGAGAACTCCCATATAGTATTATACCTAACGTCAGATGGCAGTTCTCTGGTGACATTGGTACAGGTTAGTCTGTAGACCCGAGATCGTCATAGAGTCTTGTGTGATTCCCACTGTGCTTTGATTTCCACCTTACCACGTTCAAGAGAACGTGCAAAACGGTGGCATTTGGGTACAGTCCCAAATCACATGGAGGCAATGAGCGATAGGAGGGGTTTCGTCTCTCCCGGTATTGGGGGTTGATGTTGCGCTGTGCTCGATTAGCTATAACAGGAAGTCTTTGGCCAAGGCTGCTTCAGAGATATACTGGTAAGTGTTATCAGTAGTTTCTCGACCCGTTATGAGCCTCATATCGACACGACTTATCGAGTTACTGGGGTCTGACGTTTACCATATCAGACGAATAGACAGGAATGTATGGTAGTGTTACTGATTGTATTCGCAGGAGTGTGAGCAGGCTTGCTTGTTGATCTTCTGATCGCTCAATACCCGGGTGGCCGTTACGTCATACCTCTTGCGGGTGTTTGATATGATCACCACCTACTTCCGGCGTATTGACGAGTCTTTAGAGTCCTACACAGGGGTTTCCTGGCTCAAGCGAAACGGAGTAGGAGCACATATGTGATATGTGCGGGACCGAGATTGATACGATATGAGATACCGTATTCTATTCTCGCGATATGAGATATCGGTCGGTTATATATGATATAGCCGGGTTATCGGATCAAGTGTTGATTCGATAAGTTGATTCATATGATATTAGTCGGTTATAGATGATATAGCCGGATTATTAAATCAAGAGTTGATTTGATAATCTAATGTATAATTATATATTTGATATATTAAATTATATTAACTAGTATTAGCTCACTTATGATTTCTTTTCTCACTTTGGATACATTGATTTATATGTGATATATGTTAAATGTATCAAGCAAGGTTACAAATGCAACTAGGGTTAATGAGGGTTAAACCATGCGAGGGTTAAGATTAGGGTTTATAATCTATCATTAAGTAATTCAAATGTTATGGATAAATGTCATGGTTGATATTTGTTGAAAGCTTGTAGAAGCTTCATGGCATCTTTGATTTTGTCCATTCTCTTTGTCTTGCTTAAGATATTTTTGACCTAACCTTTAACCATAGCTTATGGTTAACTCTCTACAAGGGTTAAGTATGACATGCTTAACCCTTGGTTGTATTTCTAACCTCACACAATAATTCATTTGATGAGTTAGCTTTTCTTCTTCTTCTTCTTCCCCAAAAGCTTTCTAGCTTCAATGGAGGTATGAGAAAATGAGTGAGAAAATCATTTCTAATGTGAGCAAACTTCCTATTTCATCATCCTCTACTACTTTCTATTTAGTATAGGGTGTTTGCTTCACAAATTTCATAATTAGTGAAGAGATAGCTTGGGTTAGTATCACTTCGACGTAGATCATCTTCGGCCTCGAAGACTTCGAAGCAAGCATGTTCGTTTCTTCACGGGAGCCTCTCTTGAGCTCGGAGTTCACGATCGCAGCGAGAGGGACTACTACACGGAGCTATTGAAGTGAATGACCGGTCTATAAAGGTTGTATTCCTTGCTCACTAAATTATAAGCCTATTTCAATATGGACATCTAAATTATATAGGCTAGATATGTTTCTTAAGCCTACAAAGTTGGTGCGAGCAATAAACAATCCAAGCTTGAGCCAAACTCGATCGGAGCCTAGGCGAGCCCTAAACGAGCCAAGCTTGAGCTGGTCATGTTCGTCCGTTTATTTCGTCGAGCTTAAATTTGTGTTTTGGCTCGGCTCATTTAATTAACGAATGAGCTTGAGCGAGCTTTTACCGAGCCGAGCTGGAGCCTCACCTTGAGCATTTTTAACAGCCCTAATTGTGACCCTGGACAAATAAAAAAACAATTGAAAATATGAATGAGAATAGTTACCGAGTACGCCTAGAGAGAGATACAATAAACATTTTGAGAATTTCACCCCGCAGGAAAATGTAACAAGTTTTTAACTGCCCAATTAATTTCCTATAATTCTCTTACTTTTCTTTGACAAATAATGAAAAATGACGAAGTTCGCAGAAAATCAGTAGAAGACCCCTCTGCAATAGGTCCAAGTTCAGTAATGTTTGTAATCCCCTTGTGCAGGAACAATTATACAAAACTTAAACGTTTAACCTAACATGTTTTGTTTTGTTTGCTTGTTTATGATTTTATGGTTTAGAGTTCTTATACATGATTACGCCCAATTCAGCTTTGTGAGCGAGAACATCGAAACTCAAGAAGAAATCGACATGGAGTACAAAGAATTAGCGTTGGAATCTGGTATTGAGAATTGGGGAAGGGTATCTGCTTTAGGGTGCACATCTTCCTTCATCTCGGATCTCGCTGATGCTGTAGTTGAAGCTCTTCCTTCTGCCGCTGCTACCTCGAGAACAAAGAGAAACTCCAGCGAGTCCAACTCGGATCCAGTGCAATATGCAATCAAATTATTCTTTGGCTCGATCCTGGCGTTCTTCTTGCTCAATAAAATTTTTTGATAGAAGATTTAGTGTATATAGAGTGACCGATTTCTGCAAACTTTGTGCGGAATGATTTAATTAAAAAAGGGCTAATTGCATAAAACCTCCATCAGTTTGTAAACTATAAAAGTAAACGCTGGTTCGATATTTTTTTACTTAAGGAGCGAGGTGGTCGTGCAATGAAATATAAATTATGGAGGTTATTCAAGATTAAACTTAAGATATAAATCTCAACTATTTTTGTCAGAGGAATATGTATAATACAAATTCTTTACCAGATAGAATGGGCTCATATGCCTGGAGTGTTTATCTTGTGATGAAGTCTCAAGTCAAAACCGCAAGTTGTGTAGCTTGTATTTTTGGAGATAATCCATATGCGATTTCTGATTTTTGTTTTTGGAGTTTCTTTATAGCTATTTTTGGGCCAATTAAGGTCTGGGGGCATTTAGGTGTGCTGCTTAGGATATCATATATGGAACCGTAATAAACATATAGAAAATTATAGAACTGTAATTAACACATAATAAACATCAAAAATACTTTCAAAAATAATAAGAGAACAATTGTTACAGCTTAAGATGTACCATATTATTTGTAGTCCCTAGAACACTATGATTTTGGATTTTCATGTTCTAAAATATTGATCCATGGATGCAATATTGACAAACATTCTTGGAACATCTTACATCACTTGACCAATGTGCAAAAGCTATAAAAATCACATGAAATTTGATATACCTTTGTTTTAAAGAACATGCAAAAGCTATAAAAATCACATGAAATTTGATATACCTTTGTTTTAAAGACCGATGCTGTACATTTTTGCCATGGATGGAGTTGACTTATCTTTGCTATGGATGGAGTTGACTTTCCACCAGCAAAATGATATGGAGTCGACTTTCAGCCGGCAAAATGCTATGGATGGAGTTGACATTCCACCAGCAAAAATGCTATGGAGTTGACTACTATCTATCACTCTAATACAAAGTTGGGCTGGTCAAGTAATCTTTTGCAAGTCAAAACATTAATTTTGGCATTTCCTTGTTCGCCGTTCCTTTTAGCCATATTTATTTCCATATCTATTTCCAATGGCCCATTCATATGTGGCCCAAAATGAAAAGAAAAAAACCTTATTTATGGCTATTTTAAGTAATTATTTGGTTTCTATTTTTTAGACCTCTGCTGCAAGGAAACTTGCATCCCTTTTGTATCAAGATCATCACTTTAGGGAGCATCGACAACAATTCCTTATTTCCTTGTTACCATTATAGTTGGGAATTTTACATGTCAGCATTTTCCCTCTATTTATTAAAATTAAATATAAGAGTGTATGCTGTTGGTATATATGTTTGGATCGTTAGTTTCTCTTCAATACACAAAATCCATCTTGAAGATCTAAACACATTTAAAGAATTGGTTGATCCTCTCGGTTATTGGATCTGCCGAAATGCGATCAATCGGCTCTCAAATCCAAGTGTAAAGTTTTAATATGAACATGGTCTTTCCACTATTGTAGAGACTATTATAGAGGATCCATACCTGCTTTTTTTATAATAATAATAAAAAAAAGATTTGGCTTATTTAATTAAAGTATGTCATGGTTTACCTAACTTATCCAAAATTCCGTAAGGTTAAAACTCATCATTAAGCCCTTGGACGCTGCATGAATTGACCTAACTATCTCTGAATTCTTAAGCCGCTAATATTATAAGAGAAGGACAATATAAGTATAGATCTATGAATTGACCTATCTATATCTGCATTCTTAACCCGCAGATATAGGTTTTGATGATGGACTTTAGGCTCAGGATTTCATAAATAATCATTATTCTCACTTTAAAAGAGGGTAAAAACCCAAACTTTTGAATGCCTTTTTTCTTTGATTCTACCTTCTAAAAATAATTGTAGGAATCATTGAATCAATGATTGCATGCATGATGACATGACAATGAAGCACGCATGTCAAAGTCCTTTGTGTCTGGATGTCTTTGGACTTTTTCTGTCTTACCTTTCTCAACAACCTCGTCATGAAAAAGTCCAAACGAATATCTCCCATTTCCAAACGTCTACAAAATGAACGGCTAAAACTTTGGTTTTGTCTCTAATTTTGTATCCTCCTTGTTTGACCTTTTTGCCTTTGTCCCTTGCATGATCAATCAGGTGTGTTAATTAATTTATTATTAGCTAACCCCTAATTATTTCATATTTATATGGACATGATAAATTTCCATGTTCTTTGTACATGTATATACCCTCTTAAGAGCCATGCATCAGAGATTCAAAATTATTTGTTCGTTTTCTTCTAGTTGGCAATTAATAATCCATGATAAAACCGTTTTGACTCTTCAACAAATAAAAATGATTTCTATATTTTGATATGCGGTGATTCTTAGTTCCAGAAAAAAATCCTGTTGCATCTTATTCTTTTTTTTACCCGATTAAATTTAACATATTTCTTCAATTTGCGCTCAAAATTTTATGATTCTTTCGACTTATTCTGTCTATTTTCATCTATTCAGCTAAATAAATTATATAGCTTTTCATTCTGTTTGATAATTGTAGAATTTATGATTTAAGTTATATATAACAATAAATCGAGCAATGGAATAACAAAATGTTAATTAGAAAATTCAAAACCAATCAATTTGATTTATGTATGTGCGTGCATCGCTGCTTGCGTGCCTGGATGTTTCTGTGCGTTGATGGGTGCTCTCATAACACTTCGACGAAGAAAAAATTTTGTTAAACAACTTTAATTAGTCGCCATTGTGTTTGCTGTTAATTTTACACTGTGGAAGTTGGCCAATAAAAAGCAACCACGTATCCTTTTCGATAGATGGCAATCAAGGGAGAAATATTCTTTCAATTAATGAGTTCGACCCTTAAATTGTATAAATAATTAAAACACGATAAACAAAACATAAAACAACCGAACTCGGTGGCTTTTATAAATTGTATAGAACATAAGAGCTTAATATAATGGAATTCAGTGGCTTTGTTGACAATTTGAAAAATGAGTAAGCAAGTATATATATAAGTTACACCGAGCCCTTGCTTTCTTGGCTATCTACCGAGACTTAATCTAAAGCCCAAGTGCAAACGTAGGACAAAACATTTGGATCCTTTGCATCAAAGATCTTAAACCGAGTTCGGCCTTGATAGCTTTCAAATGGTTACAAGAGTTACATCATAAATTTCGCGGTTACATTGCTTTGGGTTGATCGAGACCCGAGCTAAACCCGTCGTACGAATGCAAGACTGGACATCTGGATTACTCGCACAAACAACCTTAACCCAGGTCTTGCTGACATCTGGCATGTTGAATTCGGCCTAAATTCCTCTTACGAGCATAGGGCTGAATATCTGGATCACTTGGTAAGACGTCTTTAGACCTAACCGGGTCGACTACCTCACGTCAGCCGAGACCTGACCTAAACCTGCCTACGAACATAGGCGAGACATCTAGGTCCCTCGTACAAGCAATCTTAACTCGTGTCCAGTCGGTGGTGTTAGATATAGGTGTGCTGAAGACAATTATTGTAATGATCCTGATTATCGAATACTCTTGTATGAATTCAATGTTATATAAAGGGTATTTTTATTTCTAATTCTGAGTTATAAGTAGTTTTTGATAAAAGATAACAAGAAACAACTTTTAGCTTTTTGATTAAGTCTTTACATTGTTGTCCTATAGCTTTCATGTTCAAATCCGATAGTACCAATATTTTTATTATTTGTTCTTTTTTACGTTTTGGAAACCCAAGTATTTGCAAAGGCATATGTAAATGAGGTGTTTAAACACAGAGGAGTAATCGGCACGAATTTCAAGGCAATTGTCGCTGCTTTGGCCACCTCCAATCGTCCAAGTAGCCCCAAAGCTCCTCATCCTTTGTATATGCATCCCTTCAACTCCCCACTACCACTTTTATTACCCCAAAACTCCTGCAATTAACCAGTGAACTGCCCTACCTTTTTTCCATCAGTAAAATTCCTTTTTAATACACAATTTAACACAAATTCTCACACCATTTTAATTCTATTCTCCTATAAATACCCTAGCCCATCCCCATAATTCTTCCCTCTGAAATTATCCAGAAATCCACTCTAAAATCCCTTAAAAGAAGTCCCAAGATGAAGTGCCCAAACTCTCGAAGTCAAAACTCCGCCCAATCGAATCTTTTTCCGTGCAAAAGAACCCCCTAACACTTAGCTAACGGTGAATTGGTTGCTATACCAATTCATAATGCGAGCAAGCCCCCCTCGACGTCTCTCTTTTGCCCCCTTCTCATGATCATAATACGGTTAAGTGTAGGACAATCTTAACTAGAAAATTTTTATGGCAACCCTTGATATATTCATCATAATTTACATGATAATGTTTACAAGAAATTATAATTTCCAGTCTATCATCTTTACAAATCATGTCTTATCTAGATTTGCATAAATTTAAAATGGAATTGCTGTGTTAAGACAACACTAGCATGCGTCTTAATGAATAAATATCATGTTTATTTACTCTTGTTTAACACCAGTTTTATGATATGTTAACGTAGATTCATGCACGAGATAATGACTTACCCCACATGTACACTTGAATCCATAGCACGATCTCTTGCTCTTTAACGTTTATCTACAGAATCAAATTTCAATACAATATGCTAAAGTTTCATTTATACATTTTCTTTTGCAATTACGTCTCTACAACCCTTTTTAGGGGAACCCGTTTATACTTGATGCGGATTATCGCACATCTTAGGGTTTAATGGAGTGAGATGCAGAACTCTTCACAGAGATACGGTCTCGAAAGGAAAAATACGGGTTTAAAAAAATAAACAATTCCTATAATTTTAAAAGAAAAGAAAAGGTAGAGACTTATGTTAATTTGAGTTATCAGTTTTTTTTTATAATTAATTAAAGGAAAGCAAGTTTTTAATTAAAGTTTTTAAGAAAATAATTTCAAGTTTCCAAAAGATAGATTTTTTATTAAAATACCATAAATTTTTAAAAGCTAGATTTAACAATAAAATACCATAAAAATCTAAAATAAATTTATATAAAAACTCTTAATATTCTTACATACACACACACCCCAAAAACACCCTTGGGGGTTTATTATTTTAAAATAAAGTATTTTACATAAAACCCCTCAAGAATTTAAACGTTTATTTTACATAAAAATCTTCGAAATCAAAAGACTAGTCTATGTTACACATTTAGGTTATATATTGATTTGAGTGGTGTCTTTTCTCGTCAGTGTCTTTGGGTGCCGAAGACAATGATGCACCACTTGTCTCTCTCTAAATGTAAATCGTAACTTCAGGAAAATCAAACCATGCAGGACTCGAACTTGACTTGAACTCCAATCGAACTTGAACTCGAATTAGAACTCAAACTCAAACTTGAACCCGAACTTGAACACTTGAACTTGACCTGACCGAATAATGAATGCGACTTGACCCGAACACTTGAAGTTGACTTGATATACTTGAACTCGAACTTGAATTGTACTCTCTTTGTATTAATGGATTTCGGAAAGGCTTGTAATTAACTGTTGTAATTAAAATACGCGGGAGATAAGGGGTAGATTGGTAAAGAATGTATGTCGTGGTACGAGAGTCCACTAAAATACATCTAACCTGAATATCTCGTGCCGCTGTCCCATGGGTTTGACGGGGCCTTATACTTCCTGTGCTGTGGGTTCGTGGATTTGACGGACCATTCTTGTATACACGCATATCTTCCTTATTAAATTACAAACAACTACGTTAGAATAGAATAACCGTATTCATATATTCGTCGTATTTAGGTTAACTTAACATACTCCTGTCAAGTTAACTTTTTTATGTTCACTATTACATTAGATTCATGTTCTCCTTACCTGCCTTTTTACACTTTACCTCCTCACTCTTTTAGGGACTTACCGAGCGCTAGTTCGCCGATGGCATTGTTTTCTCTTTGTTTCCTTGGAATGTTCGTCAGGAGACTAAGGAACGGAGGAGATTGAGCCGAGTTTATAGGACTACTCTCAGCTTGGAGTATAGACTGACTACTAGTCCTATTCAGCAGTTTATTTCCAAGTATGCCATTGTTTAGGCACTTTCTGTAAGTGTATGATGCTCTTTACCGTGACTACTACGACTTTGCGGAATCAAAAACTTTAAAAATTTTGAGCACAATACACTAAAACCCTAGAATACAAGCCTAAACACTAAACCAAACCAAACTAACTAGAGTTTTAACTACTAAATAGTACCACAACCTTTGCAGATGGTCTTTTGGGTCTTGAAAGGTTCACTCCTCAAGCTCCTAATTGTTTGGATCGAGCTCTCGAAATCGAACTTCCCACGTCAAAGACGATTCACCCGAGAATGCCGATTCAAGCAATAGCTTCAATCGAAACAACTAAAGATCGAGTCTTGGTAGGACAAGATACTTAGAAGGGTGTAGTTTATGAAACAAGATGTACTCTTTTAATTCTCAAAACTCAAGAACAGAAAATGAGGAAAAAAATGATGAAGTGGTAACTAGAGAAAAATCTCACTTGATGAAAAAATCAGCCATCTCAAAAATACTCTCACCCTCATCTTATCTCTTCATCCACAAACAAAATAGTGGGTAGGCTAGTGACTCACTAGGGTGAGTCACATGCCCACACACTTATTCATTTAATGATGAAGATATGAGTGAGAGAGTGTAGCCACCTCACTAGATATACATACACATACACTTATAAATATATAAACGCATGTATATAAACAAGTATACCTAAACCCGTATAAATACGTATACCGTATTTCTACCAAAATACGAATATCGTATATGTACCAAAAATACAAAATACGTGTATCATATGTAGAAAGAAATACATGTATTTGTATCAAAGAACAATTACCCGTATTTATACAAATACATGTATTCGTATAAATACCGTATTCGTGTTAAAATATAAATATCCAAAAGAAATCAATATAATTCTAGCATCAAAACTGGCCGTCTTTCAAACCTTTTAGTACTATTAAACCATCTGATTAAAGCACGTGTATAAATACATGTATTCAATCGAACACCCGAGCGTATCACTATACGCAAACTACACCGTTTCGCCTAAAACGGGAAACCCTCTGTGAGACTTTAAAAACTCGACAATACATTGGTGGTGGGTTTAACCACAAGCACGTCGGTGGCACTAGCTGTACGTAACGGCTACTCAGGTATCTGTCGAAAGGAAGATCGACAAGAGAACTTTTCCGAACCCCTACTGATCCTATAGGTGACATTCTCCGTACAGTCTGATCTATTCGTCAAAGAGTATTGCAATCGGGCTTACGGGGTGGTAAACGTCAGAACCCTAATAGCGCAACAAGTCGTGTCGGTGTGGAGTCCAATACAACCTGAGAAACTAATGGTGTACCTACCAGTAAATCTCACTTGCCCTAACCAGGGACCTTTAGTATTGGCCAACCGTACACAGTGCGATATCAACTCCCAATACCGGGAGAGATGAATCCCTTCTATCCCCTACTGTCTCCAAGTGCTTCGGGACTACACCCAACCACTACCTGTTTGCATAACTCATTAAAGCCGTGGTAGGGTAGTAATCTAAGTATATTAGGAACACATTCGAGACGAATAGTGATGTCAAGTCAACAGATTAATATGTACTTATGTCACTGGAGAACTGCTATCCGACGATAGGTATAATACCAACCATCAGTTCCCAGTAAGTCCGTCCAGTATAACTCATAACCCAATGAGCACCTGTATACTATCTTTGGTATCGTATACCAATGGCTGCGGGACAGGCCATCTCCCCTGACGGGGATAAGAAGTGTATACACTAGTCTACTCGGGAGTATCGATTCCATGTCTCGATAATCCTATGACTAGGGACAAGTTTAAGGATGTACTTAAAGACTACCCAGCCCCCACTAGTGTGACTGCCATCACAATACTGGTAGTCAAGGAAAGATCCTAAGGGCTCTATCAACATGTATTAGTGATATGTTAAAAGAAACATATACACATGTTAAGATAAACTTAAACCAGATAACATACTATCATAAGGAGGAAAAGGAACTTAAGCCCGGCGGGGGCTTTAATAGTAAGGATGTATCTCAGTTTATCATAGGTAATGGCCATCTGGACATTCCTTAGCCAATCTTTATAGTTTGGCCCTGTCAATATATTTTTATCTAATAGTAACTTATGCCCGGTCATCTCGGTCGCTGCAATTAGGAGTGAGAGAAGAAACACTCGGTATAATGATCTTTCAAGTTTAGATTGGTTATTAGTTTATCTAAACAGGATGGCTCCCACTATTTCTTCGAATCCTCCTTTAAATCATAAAAGAAGAATTAGTCAGAATTAATCGCATCCTACAATTCTTACTTTAACCTTTCAGCCAGGCTAGCGTCGGTACTTTGAGAGAGGTTTTACAACACTTTCGCGAAGTTCCTTAATTAAATACGCTCTTTTCCCTGAAGGCGTAGCCCCGCTAACACTGTTCCATACACCTACTAGGTTTATAGTATTGATCGTAAAGTGAAAAACTTTCCCAAAGAATAATAATCATTATTTACAGTGGGATCGGGATCAAACTATCATTGTGTGATAATTTTGAAGGAATATTACCAAAATCATCACACTCCAGATGGTATGCAAAACCAGTAGATTTCCTTTTCCTTTGAAACTCCCGATGTGAATTTTTTCCCTAGGCGCTTATGACCTTAATGAAGGCTAAAATAGCATAAGACTCAAGTCCAGTTCTACCCATCATTGTCCAGGTTAATCTAGACCCATTCGTATAAACTCTTAACGAAGGCCAAAATAGCAATACACCTATCCTAGATTAACGTATCCATCTATGCTACAGATGAATACCCAATAGCTACCAATCACTATGCCTTAGCGATGGTCAAAATATATAGCTTGAATACTAGTGAATACCCATATAAAATGACGGAGGGCTACGACTGGTTTTTGCGAAAACAGTGAATGTAATGAACTTGATATATTCGAATGAACCAGATAGCTTTTAAAAAGAGTGGTTTAGGCTCCGTATTTAAAAGTTGTTTTTAAAGAAAACCAAGTGGTTTTTAAATTGTTCCAATGATTTAAAATATTTTGGTTTGTTTTCTTTGCATTAATCAAAATTAATGCGGTTCCATCATTTAATCCTATCATTGCAGAAAGAAATGAAAATAGAACGTACGCTTATGCTATTCATATTCGCCATGAGGCTTCGTCATGCACCGTTAGGTTACTTAACTAACGGCAGAGTGGGGGCTGGATTAGCGTGGGTGCAAAACATAAGCAACGTTTATTATATATATATATATATATATATATATATATATATATATATATATATATATATATATATATATATATAGTCATTCGTCTCACGCAATAATAGTCATACAAGCAACACAGATGAATATATTGGATATACTAGGATTTCCGTTTTAGTCTAGAATGAAAAATGGATTCCATGGTTGTGATGAATAGTCAAATTCTCACCCTAGACCCCTACGGGTGCGGCAAATTACCCGCCAAATCCTCGAAGTGAAGCAACCTCCCTCAATGAAATGAGCACGCCACTCGGAACTTCAAGAACTTGATAGTTTGTGCACCCCACCTTGGGTCTATCCTAGGTGCAGAAAAAGTAAATGAAATAATATAACGATGGCTACAAGCTCAACCCAGATGTGCCCTGCTAAAGAATATTACATCACATTTACAAATTATATGAATGAAAGAAAAGAACACTCTTCTCACATCCCCTCGGCTATTCAACCACGACGATCCAATACTTCATATCCACAAACCACAATAACAAGATACCAGATATGTGCAACCCGTACTAATCGATGTATAGCAATTAGTCGACGTTTAGAAACATATATACAAACGCAAAACGAATAAACGATGCTAAAATTTCAACTTAGAAATACTTCGTATTTGCCCAAGCACAAAGATAACATAATATGAAATATGGGAAAAATTAAACAATACCATAAATCCTAATTCTAAGAGTACAAAACACTACAAGAAGCACGAGACACAACTCCAAAGGAAAACCGCCCATGGCGGGGAAACCTAAAAAACTGGCGGTTTTTTCTTAGAGTTTGTGCCTCGTTTTTCTTTAGTGTTCTAGTTACAATATAGTGAGTATTCTGCAATTGTTTAAAAAAATTTTAGAAGCTCCAAAAAATTCGACAGTGACTTGGATTTTGGATTTTCCGATACAGTGTTATTTCGGTTTCGAAACTCTAAACTTCGTCTATTCCATTAGTTAAGTGTTTGGGTAGGCTCTGATACCAGTGTAAGTGTATGGTGCTCCTTACTGTGATTATTACGGTTTTTCGGAATCAAAAACTTTAAAAATCTTGAGCACAATACACTAAAACCCTATAATACAAGCCCAAATACTAAACTAAACTAAACTAACTAGAGTTTTAGCTACTGAGTTAGTACTACAACCTTTGTAGATGGTCCTTCGGGTTTTGAAAGGTTCACTCCTCAAGCTCCTAAGTGTTCGGATCGAGCTCTCGAAGTCAAACTTCCTATGTCAAAGATGATCCATCCGAAAATACCGATTCAAGCGATAGTTTCAACCGAAGTAACTAAAAATTGAGTTTTGCTAGGACAAGATACTTAGGAGGGTGTAGTTTGTGAAACAAGATACTCTCTTTTAATCCTCATATTCATATTTAGAAATAAATACATGTATTTGTATCAAAACATAAATACCCGTATTTATACAAATACATGTATTCGTATAAATACCATATTCGTGTTAAAATACAAATACCCAAAAAAGAGCAATATAATATTAACATCAAAACTGGCTGTCTTTCAAACCTTCTGGTATTATTAAACCGTCTGATTAAAGCACATGTATAAATACATGTGTTCAATCGAACACCCGAGCATATTACTATACACAAACTACACCGTTTTGCCTGAATCGGGAAACCCACTATGTAGGACTCTAAAGACTCGACAATACGCTGGCAGTGGGTTTAACCACAAGCACGTCAGTGGCACTAGCTGTACGTAACGGCTAACCATGTATTTGTAGAAAGGAAGATCGATAAGAGACCTTGTCCTAACCCCTACCGATCCTATAGGTGACATTCTCCGTACAGTTCGATCTGTTCGTCAAAGAGTATCACAATCAGGCCTAGGGGTGGTAAACGTCAGATCCCTAATAGAGCGACAAGTCGTATCGGTGTAGAGCCCAATACAACCTGAAAAACTACTGGTGTACCTACCAGTAAATCTCACTTGCCCTGGTCAGGGACCTTTAGTATTGGCCAACCGTACACAATACGATATCAACTCCCAATACCGTGAGAGACGAATCCCTTCTATCCCCTACTGCCTCCAAGTGCTTCGGGACTGCACCCAACTACTACCTGTTTGCATGACTCATTAGAGCCGTGGTAGGGTAGTAATCTAAGTACAGTAGGAACACACTCAAGACTAATAGTGATGTCAAGTCAACTGACTAATCTGTACTCATGTCACCGGAGAACTGCTATTCGACGATAAATATAATACCAACCAGCAGTTCCCAGCGAGTCCGTCTAGTGTAACTCATAACCCAATGAGCACCTGTATACTATCTTTGGTACCATATACCAATGGCTGTGGGACATGCTATCTCCCCTAATGGGGATAAAAAGCGTATACACTAGTCTACTCTGGAGTATCGATACCATGTCTCTATAATCCTGCGGCTAGGGATAAGTTTAAGAATGTGCTTATAGACTATCCAACCCCCACTAGTGTGACTGCCATCACAACGCTGGTAGTAAAGCAAAGATCCTAAGGGCTCTATCAATATGTATTAGTGATATGTTAAAAGAAACATATACGCATGTTAAGATAGACTTAAACCAGATAGTATACTATCATATTGAGCAAGATTGTTATATATCTGTATATATCCCAAGCTTCCAAAATATAATATACAATCCAGTACTATACAATAATGGCCTCTAGGGCATATATCACTAACACTTTCCAGTTATTGTATCTTTTATTTTAGATATCGTATTATACTTGAAATTATGAATGTAAATAAAATTATCGTTCAAGTTTAATTCACTTGTTTAATTTTCTTGTATGTTACATTACTTATAAATGCTTAGCGTTTTTATTGCGGGAAATGGCGGGAAATGACTTTCTCGAAATAAATACGTCGTAGGCTTGTCGCGTGCTATTGCCATCTTTTGGGAAATGGGGCATGACAATTATTGTAATTGTATAAGGACCTATATAGATAAAACAATTTTATTCGAAATGATAATATACTATCGATTTGCTTTATCATTAACGTGTATATATTTTAATTGTTATAACATATCGCTAATACAGGATGATAAAGTCCTTAGAATATTGAGGGACGACCAGGATTATGATTGAGATCATAATAGTGGGGCATAGTTAGTTACTAAGCACATTCTTAATGTGTTCCTAGTCATAAGTGTTAGATATAGGTGTCTTGAAGGCAATTATTGTAATTATATAAGGACCTATATAGATAAAATAATTTTGTTCGAAATGATAGTATGCTATGTGGTTTGCTTTCTCATTAATGTTTATATGTTTTAATTTTATAACGTATCGTTAATACATGATGATAAAGTCCTTAGAATGTTATGGGACGATCAGGATTATGATTGGGATCATAATAGTAGGGCCTAGTTATTGTTGGATATAGGTGCTCTTAAGGCAATTATTATAATTGAAGGAGGACCTATACGAGAGAACAATCTTACTCGAGATGATAGTATGCTATCTGGTTTGCCTTTATTTTTCATGTGATGCGTTTTATTTACAATCACGTATCATTTAGATATGAGATAAATCCCTAGTATTTTACTTGTCTACCAGGACAATGATGGAGATCATACTAGTAAGGTCTGGGTAGTCGATAAGCACATCCTTAAATGTCCCTAGTCGTAGGAGTATCAAGACTGGGTATCGGTACTCCAGTTTAGATTGCTGTGTACATTTCCTGATCCGGTTGGAGGGCGATAGCTGATCCTGCAGCTATTGGTATTTGACATCGAGGATTGTATACAGGTGCTCATTGGATGAGTTATACTGGATAGACTCACCGAGAACTCCTAATTGGTAATATACCAATGTCAGGTAGTAGTTCTCTGGTGACATGAGTACAGGGTAGTCCCTAGGACCTGAGACCGCAATAGTGTCTCATATGTGTTCCCATTATACATAGACTTCTACCCTACCAAGGTTCAAACGAGTCATGCAAACAGGTTTTTGTTGGGTATAGTCCCGAAGCACGTAGAGGCAGTGAGCGGTCGAGGGGATTCGTCTCTCCCGGTATAGGGAGTTGATGCCACGCTGTGCAGGACATGACTACAACCATAAGTCGATGGCCATCGCAGTGGATATAAACTTATAAGTGTTATCAGTTGTATCTTCGGTTGGTTATGAGTCCTCTGTCGCACGACTTATCGAGTTATTGGGGTCTGACAGATTCCAAACCATAGACTCGATATGTGATACTCTTAGACGAAAAGACCTGACTATACGGTAATGTCACTGATAGACTTTGCATGGTTCGGATGAACTTTCTTGTTGATCTTCTTTCGATCAATACCTGGGTAGCCGTTACGTGCAGCTAGTACCGCTAACATACATGTAGGCTATGGATATGATCCTAATTTACTGCCAGCGTATTGTCGAGTGTTTAGAGTCCCACATAGAGATTTCCCAGTACATGCGAAATGATGTAGGGCACGTATAGGGATACGTGCATGAGTTCGATTAAACACGTGTATTTGATACACATATTTTAATCGGGTGTTTATTGATATTAGCCGGTGTGTATGTGTGTGTGTGTATATATATATATATATATATATATATATATAGCCGGATTATTAAATCAAGCGTTGATTTAATAATTAAATGTATATTTATATATTGATATATTTATATATTAACTAATATCATGCTCACTTTATTATTTTCTTTATTAATATTTATATTTTATATAAATATTGTGACATGTATGTTGATACATTAGAGATGAGAGTATGAGAATTATATGGAAGAAATGAGAATGGGTCATGCATATTGGATGGTTGTAAAATTCATGAGGTGTTTTTTTTTGATGACTCATTTTAGTGACTCATTTTGTTATGACCCATTTTTTGTTTTAGTTCATATATTGAACCTTATCATCTTCTCACTCTCATCTCATCACCATTGCTTCTTCTCTTGAGTTTTTCTCAAGTGAGGAATGGAAAAAGAAAAGCGAAAAATTAAGTGAGCTAATTATTCTACATCTCTTACTAATCATTCTTAGCAACTTTAATTAGTTGGTTTCTTTATTTTGATGAGATCAATTTGAAGCTAAAACTTGTGTTGGAGTTATCTCAAGGTGAATCATTTTCGGCAAGGAGATCATCGAGCAAGCTTGTTCTGGGCTTCGTGGAGACTAGCTAGAGTCCAAGGAGAGGTGGAAAACGCGCTACAAAGGTTGTAGCCCTCCAAACTCTTATTTTTAGCTTACTAGTTTAGTTGGAAATTTAGCATTTTGGTTTGATTCTTGGGTTGGGTTTGCAATTGCTCTCTAGATTTTTAAAATTACCGCTTCCGCCGTGCTTTAAAACCTACTAGAGAAGCCCGGCATCCCAACAATGGTATTAGAGCCATACAAAAAGATTACTACTTGTCATTGTGACATTGGAATTCATGAAACCCAATTTTTTCAAAACCGGTTTTAAATTTTTGAATGAATAGCTCTCATTTTTGCTTGTTCCGGAGCCACCAGATTCTTGGTTTGGACCAAGAGTTTAGAGTAGGCTCATGAAAACCCGAACCCACCAAATTTGAGCTCGATTCATCCCCGATGCGGGTCCGAACCGAGGCCGATTCAGCCCCGCATCGGGGGCTGAATCAACCACTGGATCAGCCCTGATTTTTGGCTGTTCCAGAGTTGATTTAGCCCTAATGCGGGGCTGATCCCGCCACTAATTCGACTCCATTTCGGGGCCAAATTAAGGCTCATATAGTGTGGGGTTTTATGGGGTTATCGGGGTTCGATTTCGCACAAAATTGAGGGGATTTTCGTTACCGGGATGAACTTGAAATTCAGTTTTTGGAATTTCAAGTTTGCGTTCTCGCGGATTATTAATTCTAATGTCGTGTTCAAATCGACTAAATTAAATTGTTTTCTTTAGTCGGCTCAAACACGGATATAATAAGGATATGCGTTGGTAAACATCGCCTAATTGCTATATGATCAATTATACGAGATTACGCATTTATTATTGAGATGTTGGTGTGGAAGTGTGATATTGTGATAAGTGTTACTTCTATTCATGCTTATAACCGTCTTGTATATTCATTTGTTCGGGACGAGCTCCAACTTGTGGACGCCGTTTCCGCTATATGTATATTCTTTGTTTCGGGACTTAGCGGTTCATATGTGGCCGTAGTCACTGCTTGATGTATTATTATTTGTTGGGACACGATCTGGTTGCGATTTTTGTCGCCGTTGTATAATACAGGTTTAGGATTACCCCGCGGAGAAGCGCACGGGAGGCTGGGTTCTAGATTGCAGCGGGTGGCCATCTTAAGGAGTTGAGATCGGGTCACTTGAGTCTAGGATTGGCTGGTTTCTTGCCTCTCTTGTAGGGGGTATAGGATAGACCTGCGGAGGAGTGTTCAATTCACCAGATTCGAGAAAGTATTGGGTGGCCCCCTCATGATAATGATGTTGAGTTGCCTTGTTTCTTGGGTTGCCTGGTAGCTTGCCGTACTCGTAGGGGTCTGCTTTTGGCTGCGCACGGGCTATTTATGCGACCGGGGAATGTCACGTTTCGTTTGTGTCTCCAACGAAATATGGGATTCTTAGCTGATCCGACCATTCCTATTCTGTGATGTTCATTACATTCTTCTGATATGATTACCTGCCTGTGATGATATTTATCGCCTGCCTGTAATGTTGATTATCTGCCTGCGATGATATATATATATATATATATATATATATATATATATATATATATATATATATATATATACTATATACGTTTTGCACCCGCGCTAGCCCTGTCCCCGCCCTGCCGTAAGTTAAATAACCTTACGGTAAAGACCCGGGGCCCCGTGGCAAATGCGGATGGAGTATATGTGCATTCTATTTTCTTTTTATTCTTTTATGTAATTGTATGAGAAGTTACTAAGTAATATGATTATCTATTTGATGGGATTGCATTGATTCGGATTAATGCAAATATAATAAATCTAAAACACGTTGTAGAAACCAAATATTAGATATTGTGGTGTTATAGTCGAATCTTTTGTTTTGCACAGAGATATTCGGTTAGGAATATCTTGCACCTCATTCTACGAGGAAAGAGCCTAGACCCCTTCAAAGAGAGTGACCTCTTTGATAAAAAATTGTGTTACTATAAATTTGCAAGTTGAATAGCCGCAGTCTTTTACTTTGCATCGAGGTATTCAGTTAGGAATATCTTGCACCTCATTCTATGAGGTAAGAGCCCTGATCCCTTCATAGGGAATCCGCATTTAAGCAATAGTCTACGTATCTATAAATATGCGAAAACACTTGGTTCCTACGATGAGATCAAGTTCATTACGTTAAAGGTTTTCTTCAAAACCAGCCGTAGTCCTCTGTCATTTCAGGAAGTAGAATACTTAGTATTCATTCTACGTTTGTCGACCCCGCTGAGGCGTAGTATACAGTAGCTAAGTGATATCTTCCTGCTTGCATGTGATGCGATTAGTTATAACGGTCGTACGACATTTTTGACCTCGTTAAGGGTCGTGCGGGTGGGTCTAAATTAATAACGAAATGACGGGTTGAACTTGACTAGCGACTTATGATTTGTTGACCTCGTTAAGCTTATAAGCCGTCAGGGGTAAAACGTATATCGGTAGTTTCAAGTGTCAAAACTTGCAATGAGATTGCGTACCGTCTATGGTGTGGGATGACTTGTTGACTCCATCAAGGTTACCACTCCATGATAGTTTGGATCCCGATTCCCACTATGAGTAATAGATATTCTCGGGATATGATCCCAGCTAATTCTCCATTTAGTGTTTGAAGGAGGGTTTGAAGGAGGATTTGACGGAAAAATGGGAGCCATCCTGATTACATAAATATACCAATCTAATTTTGATAGAGTGCACGACGAGTGTTTCTTTTCTCTTTCTGGCAGTGACCTAAGACTGGCCTTAAACTAAAAACTCGTAAACCAAGTTAACCGAAACTTTTTACAATCAATGGTTTTGGAATGTCAAGATTGCCCTATTTTCACGATATGGTCATAAATGTCCTTACCTATCCCACTTCCACTTTTTCTTCCTCCAAAACACTCTATATCCGATACAGAGATCCATATTACTTGGAAGGCCATCGTATAGTTAGAAACGAGCTCGAAGAAATTGTTTCAGTCGAGAATGGCCGTAGGTTCCGGAGAAAGTGAATTGTATATGATACAATTCATTTGTCTCTCCTCTCTATCTTATCTCAAGTTTGAGAGCTCCTTAAATAAGGAGAATATACCAGTTATGCTTGTTGGATAATCTTCTTCCAATCCCGATGCTGAAGCTGAAAAGAAGGGAAAGAAGAAAACCAACTAGTATAAGTTCCGTATAAATAAGGTAAGAAAGAGAGACAACAATAGGGGAGGAAGTGAGCGGAAAGGAAAATGCAACTACTGTTATGACATTGGGCAATGAAAGAGGCATGACTTGGAATACCCGGTCATCCCTTGAAACATTTTGATATTTCATGTTTTCTATATTATTGTAATCGAAAACTATTTTCTAATTAATTCTGACTCTTGAGTATATAGATACCAGATTAATATTCCACATCTGTAATCTATTACAGATGTTGAGAATGATTAAATTATTGGAAAGGTTATTTGTTTCTCAATATCGAAAATTGGAGCAATTGCTGCTATTGGGGAAATCACCTGATTTTGCCTTTCAGCAAATTTTTGGTTTTGGATATTTATTATTATGCACCAACTTTTAAAAACTCATATATCCGTCTCTTTTTTTGATAAAGTGGGATATAAATTTTCAAAAATTCTGTTATGAACATTTGATTTTATCATTTGATGATTGGGTAAGGTGCATTAAATAACGGGATATACATTCTTAGCCAAAATACAGTTTTCAAATTATAACACACAAAATATGAGTTAGTGAACTCATAAGACTTATACATAATGATGTATTTTGTTCGGTGTCCACACAGACAAGGGGTTGGTACTCATACTTCGTTCCGTTTTTTATGAGTTCTCTGGTCTTAGACACGCATTCTTGTTGAAATGCAAAGTCCAAACATTTTGAGAAGTTCATAGGATATAAGAATAAAGTAGATAACCAAATGTTGGAAGTATCAAGATTCTTCGAAATGTTCGAAGATGTGGATACTTATACTTGGTATTCCGTAATTATATAATCGAGAATTTGATTCTCTCTTAGATTACTCATCTGTGGGTGCGCTCCTTGATGAGTGATGTTGTATAGCCTTTTTCATTTAGGGATGCACTTAAAATAGATGCATATCAATTGATACCGGTTACACCTAAATCAGTGCCTCAAATTCTATATGTGATATAGAATGGATTATCATCTTAAAATTGTTAAGATATTGAGTTGTACGGCTTATGCTTAAAACCAGAATCCGGATAAATTCAAGGCACGTTTTTGTAATGGCAGTTTGTGGGTTATTACGGACTTTGACGAGGGATTAACTTTCTACCATTTTCGGGATCAAAAGTTGTTTTGTTCTCGACACGCCACCTTTTTAGAAAAGGAATTTCTTGCAAAAGAAATTAGTGGGAGTATGGTAGAACTGAAAGTGATTCCAGAACTACAAACGGTTACTGAAGATTTAGTAGAACATAAAAATTCAATTGACCCTGACAAATCTTATCCTACACCATAGATTTAGTAGGTGACCTCAGCCACCTGAGAGGTACTACGATTTTCTCATTGACGGTGACAAGGAGCCTTGCATCATATGATGATGACCCTACTTATTATCAATAGGCCATGGGAAGTGGCGACTTCCGATTGATGGCTGGATGCCGAGTTATCCTAATTGCACTCCATTCACTGCAACAAAGTGCGGACTTTTTTGGATGCTCCTGGAGGGGTAAAACCCATAAGGAGAAAGTAGATCTTTCGAGATCAGTGCAAATGGAAAGGTACTGACCTAATAAGGCTAGACTTTTAGTAAAAAGTTTTTATCAAATACCCGTTATGAATTGTGATGAAACTATTAGTTCAGTGTCTGTGTTGAAGTCCATATGGATATAACTTGCCACTGCTGTTTTTCATGACTGTTGTTCCCCCAATATTTGAACATATTAAAAGAACAAATCTCTGTTGAAATTCAATGGGGCAGCACCTCACGTGCTTCTCACGAGGGCGCCAGCGCCAATGTGCAAATCATAGAAACGCATCTGGGTAAGAATTAAATTCTTATATGGCGCCACACGTGCTCATCACCCGGATGCCAATGTGCAAAGCACAGAAACGCTTTCTGAGTAAGAATTAAATTTTTAATGGCACCGCACGTGCTTATTGCGCGGGCGCCAATGTGCAAAGCACATAAGCTCTTTCTGAGTAAGAATTAAATCCTTATATGGCGCTGTACGTGCTCATCATGCGGGCGCCGATGTGCAAGGCACAAAAGTACCCATCATGAGAATTGAATTCTTAAGTAGCGCTCACGTGCACAACGTGTGAGCACCGGCGCCCAAGCAGAATTAAATTCTATGTTTCCCTAACAAAAGTTGGGATACTCTCTGTTAAACAGAGCCGTTGGATCAAAAATCCAACGGAGATGATAAATCATCAAAATATATAATCAAATTCTATCAGGAGAAGATATCTCCTAAATATTACTAATAAGAAAGATACTCTCGGTTGGATCAATGATCCGATAATAGAATAAAATTCTATTTTGAGAATATATTCACTCAATCTTTCTAAACAAAAATGATTGCTGTTTGTAAAACAGAGAACCCTTGGATTAAAAATCCAATGGTGATTAAAAATCACCACTTGACAGAATAAATTTTGTATATGGGAGAATATTTCCCCAATTTTGTTAAAAACAAAAACAACATATTCTGTTAAAAAGAGAAACGTTGGATCAAAGATCTAACGGTGGGTAAAATTCCCTAAGTCAATTTTGAGACCAATTAAATCATTTGGAATCTCTCAATGAGAGATTTTCTCAAAACCAGTTAACAATCTGCCTTCACTATATAAAGGACCTGAGACTTCAATGTTAGTGTATATGCCCTAGAGGCCATTACTGTATCATACTAGTTTGTATATTACTTGATGGAAGCTTGGGATATTCACAGTTGTATAGACAATCTTGCTCAAAATGGTAATATGCTACTTGGATCGTTTCTACTTTAATATGTGCATGTGTTTCTTTTAGCATATCGCTTATACATATTAGTAGAGCCCTTAGGATCTTTGCTTGATTACCAGCGTTGTGGTGGCAGTCACAGTAGTGGGGGCTGGGTAATCCACAAGCACATCCTTATACAGGTCCCTAGTCATAGGACTATCGAGACAGGGCATCGATACTCCGGAGTAGACTAGCATATGCGCTTCTCATCCCAGAAGGGAGACGGTCTGTCCCACAGCCGTCAGTACGTCGTACTTGAGATAGTATGCGGGTGCTCGTTAGGTTACGAGTACACTGGACAGGACTCATCGGGAACTGTTGGTTGGTACTATACCTATCGTCAGTTATCAGTTCCTAGGTGACATGAGTACAGCTTAGTCCGCTGACTTGACACTGTCACTTCGCCTCGAGTGTGTTTCCACTGTACTTTGATTACTACCCTACCACGGCTCAAAGGAGTCGTGCAAACAGGTAGTAGTTGGGTGCAGTCCCGAAGCACTTGGAGGCAGTGACAGTTAGACATGATTCGTCTCTCCTGGTATTGGGAGTTGATATCGTGCTGTGTCAAGGAGAGCCATTACACATAATCGTCCCTGGCCAGGGCAAGCGAGATATACTGGTGGGTTTCCAGTGTTATCTCAGGGTGTTCTGGGCTACACTCCGACATGACTTGTACCGCTATTAGGGGACTGGCGTTTACCGCCCCTAGGCCCGCCATGCGATATTCTCAGACGAACAGACCGGACTGTACGGAGACTGTCACATTCAGGCTCAGTAGGAGTTCTGATGGGTTCACCTCATCAGTCTTCTTATCGGCATCTACCTGGGGGCCATTACGCACAGCTAGTGCCGCTTGCGGTCTGTGGTTAAATCCACTGCCAGCGTAGTGTCGAGTCTTTAAAGTCCCACACAGAGAGCTATTCGCCTTTAGGCAAAAATGGTAGAGGTCGCATGGTTTTGCGACAGGGTTCGTTCACATCCGCGCACTTGTGCACGTTTGGTGTCCGGGCAATTATTACTAGCGGGATTTAGTTTAAGCCAGATCTTAGTATACGTTTTGGGATTGGTTTTATCTCCTTTGTGTTCGTGTTCCTCGGAACACGAATGCGGGTGTGTATGCACAGTTGACAGAGACAGAGGAAGAGGATTCTCATTAGGGTTGTTGACTGTTGACTTTTTCTAAACCCTAATGAGAATGAGAAATATGATTAATAATAATATTAATTAAGTATTATTGTGCCATGGTTGGGTTGAAAGTTTGACTTTGTTGACCGGTTGACTAGTTTGGACTTGTTGACTGTTCATAACATAATATTGCATTTTGTATTCCCCATTCTTATGCATTTTACAATGAAAACAGGTGCTTTTGACCCATGTCTGCTACAGGTTACAGGTTCTTGGAGCAAAAACAGTGAAAAACACAAAAGACGACACAAAATAAGGACTTTTGACCAACAATTAGGAGGATCTTAGTAAATCCAGCAGAAGAACGGTTCACCATCAACAAGGCAACGCAAGATCCAAATTTACAAGAAAGACGGTTAAAAGATCCATTGCAAAGTTTTCACTGAAGATCTGGAATTAATACAGAAGCCAAATTGATAAGAGGAATAAAGAACCAAGAAGCCCAGAGTAACCTAAAGAAGCCCAGGAAAAACAATAAAATGAACTCATCATTGGGCCGCGGAACCGCGGCCCAAGTGCACCAATGCCGCGGTTCCGCGACCATATTGAGCCTTCATGGAAAGAAAATTTTACCAAAATGTTCTGAAGGCTATGGAAAGATTTTCTGGGGGTATATTTGTAATTGTAGACATGCGGAGCAATTGTAAACCTAGGGTTTCTATATCCTATAAATAGAACCCAAAGCCTTGTATTTTCTTATGCCTCCCTTCATTAATAAATTTCAAAATTCTTTTGGAGAGCATCATTTTTGTAAGTTCTTTATTTTCTGCCCTAGGTTAATTTTCTATTCTTACCCTAGATAAATTTAATTCCTTGCCCTAGTTAATCTTTTATTCTCTGCCCTAGATAAATGTTTTTAAATTCCCTAATGAGTGAGTAGTCTCCTCGCTTGTTTGGGTTAGATCTGGGGAAGATTTGAGAGACGAAGATCTCTCATCCCCTTTCTTGCCCGTCATATATTTTCATAGGACTCCATGCATACCTTCTTATTCCGCCCCCTACGGCACTCTACCCACGAGGTAGCAGTGATACCGTAGTCTAAAGGCCCGGATTTTAAGGTTTTCCATGGAGGTTAGGGTAAAGATTAAGAAAGGAAGGACAAGGATCTAGAGGAAGAACAATCTTCCCAATCATCCTAATCCCTTTTATTAATATTTACCATAACACCTAATTAGATCTTGTAGGGTTGCTATGCACGCGCACAAGGGTCTACGAGGTATCAACCATGCCCGATTGAAAAATTAGCCATGCCGAACAATCCGAATACGGATCTTTAAACTAGAGATTAGGCGAAAACTAACATGTTAACAACTTTAACACTAAGTGAGAGGGATTACAACCTTTGTAGATCCGGTCCTTCACTTCATATGCTCCGTGTTGTGGTCCCTTCGCTGCGATCATCGAGTTCCGAACTCTCGAGAGCTTCCACGAAGAGAAAGATGCAACCTTTGCTTCCGATCTTCGATACAAAGATGATCTACCTTGAAGTTTCGTTAACACAAGCTAACACTCATGAAATGATGTGAACACCCTCATCTAAATGGCAAGGGAAGATGAGGATGATGAAGTAGGATTTTTTCTCTCTTTATTTATCTTTTTCTCATATTTATTCATCACAAATATCAAAACAAGAAAGATTTGCAAGAAGAACTCAAGGAAGAAGAAGAATAGTGATGGAAATCCTTTTGTGATGAATAGAAAGAATTAATATGATAAATAATGCAACCATGGTCAACTAAACTCATGTAGAGAATTAACTAGGGTTAGGGTTTGGGTTGGGTTAAAGCATGAGTCACTTGAAAATATCTTTCACAAAACAAAACCAAAACCTTCTAGAATCATCTAGAAAGCTTAACCCTAATCCAAACCCTAATCATGTTTAAACTCCACTAAACATGTTGCATTAGTTATCATATCATGTTACAATATTATATATCATATATATAATATTTATCGTAACAAAATAAAATAATACAATTAACATATATCGCATATATATCAATGTATTACCCGAGTGAGAAAAAGAATCTTTTAGTGAGCTAATATTAGTTAATGTAATTTAATATATCATATATATTATTATACATTAAATTATCGAATCAACACTTGATCCGACAATCCGGCTATATCGCATATAACCGACTAATATTTATCCGTACCGATTCATCGAATCAACACTTGATCCGATGACCCGGCTGATATCAAATATCGCGAGAATAGAATACGGTATCTCATATCGTATTATCCTCGGTCCCGCACATATCACATACGTGCCCCTACTCCGTTTTTCCTGAGCCAAGAAACCTCTGTGTAGGATTCTAAAGAATCGTCAATACGCCGGCAGTAGGTGATGATCATATCAAACACCCACAAGCTGCAAGCGGTCAGCTAAACGTAACAGCTACCCAGGTATTGAGCGCTCAGAAGATCAACAAGCAAGCCTGTACATTCTCCTGTGAATCCAAACAGTAACACTCCCATACAGTCCGGTCTCGTCGTCTGATATGTTGCATATCTCGCCTAGGGGTGGTAAACGTCAGACCCCAGTAGCTCGATAAGTCGTGTCGATATGAGGTCTATAACAGTTCGAGAAACTACTGATAACACTTACCAGTAAATCTCAGCAACCCTGGCCAGGGATTTCCGGTTATAGCCAATCGAACACAGCACAACATCAACTCCCTATACCGGGAGAGACGAATCCCCTCCTATCGCTCATTGCCTCCATGTGATTCGGGACTGTACCCAAAAGCCACCTTTTTGCACGCCCTCTTGGACGTGGTATGATGGAAATCAAAGCACAGTGGGAATCACACAAGACTCTATGACGATCTCGGGTCAACAGACTACTCTGTACCAGTGTCACCGGAGAACTGCCATCTGACGTGAGGTATAATACCATCTGGGAGTTCTCGGCGAGTCCGTCCAGTGTACCCAGTCTCCACTGAGCACCCGTACACCATCCTTGATATCATACACCGATGGATATGGGATCATCCATCGCCCATCATATGGGTCAAGATGCGTATACGCTAGTCTACTCTGGTGTATCGATGCCCTGTCTCGATACACCCTCGACTAGGAACAGTTATAGGATGTACTCGTTGACTACCATGGCCCCACTAGTATGATCTCATCATAGTCCCAGTAGTCGAGTACATATCCTAAGGGCTTTATCAACATGTAACATAGAGACAATCAGAGTACATGTTAAGATAAAGTACAACCAGATATCATACTATCATGTCGAGCAAGAAAGTCCTCCCTATATATATCCTAGCATCCACTACAATATACATCGTATGTACAGTAATGGCCTCTAGGGCATACATATAACTAACAATCTCCCACTTGCACTAGGGCCATCTGTTATGGTATCGCATACCCAACAATTAGCTGCGGTTGTAGTATCTCATACTCAACCATCCCATAAAAAGTCTCTACTGGGAAAAAGGCCTTTGTGAGTGGATCCGCGCTGTTGTCCTCTGTGTCTACTCTCCTAACCTCGATCTCCCTGGAGATCAACCATCTCCATGATCAGGTGATACTGCCTAAGAATTATATCTGGATTTCTGATGGGACGGTAGTTCCTTGGCAAATGCTACAACTCCATTGACACACAATGGTAGGAACGAAGTTCATCTCATGAACTTATAAATCCAGACTGCCTCTTTGGTAGTATCCTTTGTAACGGTGTATCTTGCCTTTAATCGTCTAGTATGTCACGGTATCTAGCTTGGAACTCTTCCAACATACCGTCCCTCCACTGAGGGTAAAGACAATGCCTGCGACTGACATTCAATCGTTCTTATCACCCTCGAACCTTTCCAGTGATTCTCCCCAGGATCGATTGATACCATCTCACTATTACTAGTGAGTATCCTAACATCCAATTAGATCTATCTCATAGATCCAAAACACAGGATTTAGGAGGTATCACTTTGATCCTATATGGAGAATCCATGTGATAAGCGGAGATTGACCGAGCGTAGCATAGAAAACTCCTTCCCTATCAAGAGTATGTCATCCACGTACTCTACGAGGATCTCCACCATACTTTCTACTACCTTTTTGTATATATAAGGTTCATCTACCATTTTGATGAAGTCAAACTCTTTGACTACCACATCAAAACAGATGTTCCAACTCCGCAATGCCTGTTTTATCATATAAAACATCTTGTACACGTTTCCGCTGCGCCCACTGTCTACGAAGCCCTCTGGCTGTGTAATTATAGACGTTCTCTTCTAAAACATCATTTAGAAAAGCAGTCATGACACCCAACCACCAGATATCGTAGTCATGGTATGTAGCCGTGGCAAGTAGGATCTGGATGGACTTAAGCATAGCTTTGAAAGTCTCAACTTTTCCATGTACACCAAGTAATCTTCTCAAGATATACTCGCTCCTGATGGGGATTTAACCCTTCAGATAAAGCAACCAAAGTCCATACTTTGTTGGTGTATAAGGATTCCATCTCAGATCGATAAGCATCCAGCCATTCTTATAGAGTCCCACTCCTGATGGCCAGCTCGAAACTAGTTGGGTCATCATCTCATGATGCAATCCTCGCTCCCACTGTCATAGAGAAACCGAAGTATCTCTCAGGTGGGTGAGGAACCCTACTAGATCGGCGGAGAGGCCGAGGTTCGTTGGTGACTATTGAATCATTTGGTTCTACCAAATCATCAGCTGCAGTTTGTATAGCTGGAACCCTTCCAGTTCTACATAACAGAACTTTCCTCGAGCTTGTCCGGATTTTGCTTTTAGACATAGGCCGGACAACCCTAAATCTTAACTAACTTAAGATATGGGCTCTTCCCTTTCTATATCACATATGAAGTAGTAGGCAACTGATTTGATTTGAACCCTATTCAATAGGTATGTAGCTTCTCAAGTACATAACTCCCAAAAGGAAATAGGAAACTCAGTAGTACTCATCATAGAGCACACCATATCACATAGGGTGCTATTGCTCCGCCCCGATACACCGACGTGCTGTGGTGTATACGGAGGAGTAATGCTGAGAGAGAATTTCATTCTCCTTTAGAATAGTCCAGGAATTCCGTGCTCAAGTATTCTCCTCCTTGATCTCATCAAAGGACATAATACTTATACCCATTTTTGGTTCTCTACTTCTAATTTATATTCCGTGAATATCTCAAAAGCTTCGGACCTGTGTTTCAACAGAAACATATGTCTGAATCTTGAGAGATTATCAGAGAATGTAATGAAGTAGAAAGAACCGATCTTGGCATGTGTAGACAGGGGACCTTACATACATCAACATGTATCAATCCCAAGAGTTCACTAACTCTTTCTCTGTTTCCAATAAACAGAGCTATGGTCATCTTATCTTTGTGACATGACCCGCAAGTTTCATAAGATGTAAATTTAAACAGATTTAAATGTGCATCTCAATGTAACTTAGCTAGTCGGGTCGCATTGACATGACCTAGTCTACAATACCTCAAGAAGGATTCGTTCATTTCTGAACTCTTCCTCTTGTGTGTGTTCCGTATACTAAGAACTGTAGTTTGATTTAGAACGTTAATGCTTTTAGATAACGTTCCTGAACCGATCAACTATTGATATAGGAAATGTTCAAAACATTATCCAACAATACAAAATTATATCTTTCTTTACTAATAAAGAGACCGATATGATTTTGTATATCAGGTTCGGTATCTAATAACATTCATTCAGAATCAATGTATTCTGGTAATACAGGGTGATAGTGACCAACAGACTTGGCTGCAACACTTGCACCGTTTTCTATCTCATGAAATTAATCACCCGTTCTCAGTTCTCTACCTATCTGTAGCCCATGTAACAGATTACATATACGGGATCCTGATCTAGTATCATATACCCAGGACGTAAAGGATACTGAGAAACAGTTCTCTGTAATGAACACACCCGAAAAAGATGCATCAGTATGCACTTTCTTCGTTTGGGCGGCACGGGAATTCTGGTAATCCCCAATTTCCTGCTCTGTCTTATAACAATTATAAGTTGGAGCGGGACCAACGTTCCCCAGCTCAGTATAACAAGCGGGTTCGGTCAATATATCCGTATTATTATCTTGATTAAGGCGTGATATGGTCGCTACCTGGAGAGAGAGAGAAGAAAACACTCAGCGTATGCTCTTGCAAGATTAGATTGGTTATCTAATATATCTAATCAGGATGTCTCCCACTGTTTTAATCAAATCTTCCTTCAAACCCTAAAAGGAAAGACTAGCCGGGATTAATTACACGCTAAAGCCAATCTTTCAGCCAGGCCAGTGTCGGTACTTTGAGGGAGGTCCCCCGTGCTTACGCACGAACCTAATTAAAGTAAACCTCGTTTTCCCAGAGGCGTAACCCCGTTGACACCTTTCTAGACACCTACTTGATCGACTAATTGTAATGTATAAAACTCTCCCAGGAGTAACTCTTACTCGCAGCGTATATCGGGATCTAACTATCTCATAGAAGGTATGCAATCTCATTGCAAATTTCAACACTTGAAATTCCCAATAATATTTTGCCCCAAGCGTCCTATGACCTTGACAGAGGTCAATAAACCATAGGCTGCTAGTCAAGTTCAACCCGTCATTTCCTGATTGAAGTAAACCCACCCGCACGACCCTTGACAGAGGTCAACAAGGTCGCACGACTACCCTAAATCAATCACATCATATGCTTATACAGATAAGCATTAATCAGCTACCGCACACTACGCCTTGACAGAGGTCAACAAACGCAGCACGAATACTAACCAGTACTTATCTGAAATGACGGAGGGCTACGACAGGTTTTTAAGAAAACCTTTTGCGTAATGAACTTGATATCGTTGTAGAATCGAGTGATTTTTAAATGGAGTGCTTTTGAGGCTTTTCTAGTTTTGCTAAAGGGGTCACTCCCGGTGAAGGGATCGTCGGTCCTTTCTTCATCGAATAAGGTGCGGGATATATCATATATATCACTGTGCAAAGCAAAAACTATAGAAGCAATCAAAAGAAAAACCGAGGGTTGTAGCATCTGCCAGTTATTGCTAAAGGAGTCACTCCCGGTGAAGGGATCTCGGTCCTTTCCTTATCGAATAAGGTGCTGGATGTTCTACAAGGAACACCGCTATGCAAAGCAAGAACTAGAGCTACCAGTTTTTATAAACAAGTTTCTACAACATCTTAGGTTTCTTTTATTTCATTAATCTCATTAATGAAGTCCCATTTTATTATGCTTCACAAGCATCTCTTTTGAAACGAAATCTGCAATATAACATATATCTCATATATATAATATAAACATTCGTCACGGGCAGTAATATGATCTCATCACAGAACATTGCAGCAGAAGAACATATATGAAATATTGGATATACTAGGACGTCCGTGTTTTCAATACGAGCCAGTATAAAACACGGATTCCACGGTCGCGATGAATAGCCAAATCCACATCCCTAGACCCCTATGAGAGCGGCAAGTAACACTGCCAATTCTAGGGTTAGGAGACCTGGTCCCGACTCCTCGAGATGGTCTCCCACTGGACCCTAGAACCCGGTTACTTGTGCTCCCCTCCTTGGGTCTACCTAATGCGGAAAAGTAAATAATATACAACGGTGACATCTTCCGCAACCTGGAAGTGCCCCAATAAAAGAATATTACATACAAATGAATTTTACATGAATGAAAAAGAAAAAAAACTCTCATCTCACATAAAACCCCCGGCTATTCAAAAAGCGACAATCCAATATAACATATCACAGCAACACATAATATCACATATCATCAACGTAAGCAAGTATGCGTATCCCGATTGTCGTTGATGTATAGCAACGAAGCCGGCGATACACCACATACTACGCTTACGGTCACAGAAAAGAAAGTGTAAAACTACAACAGTTGGAATCCGCAACCTCCTTAGACATCGCATGCCTAACCAAATGAATTCCTTAGACATCACATGCCTAACAATTATAAACCCCGCATTTTAGTCTCATTATCGAAAACTCTTTTCAATATCAAGTCGGGCAATTCAACAAGATTCCCGACGTCCTGATCGAATGCTCGTCGCAAACTTTAGTAGACGGCCGCACCCCCAGATGCCGTCGACGAAGTGCACTAAGGCGGAACACCGCTGCCGCGAGCACCCGAACGGATGCTTTCGACGACGGGGTTCTCCTACAGTCACTTGGTCGGGGCTTTGGGGCGTGGCTGTCTATTAAGTTTACCCGGCGAGTATCCGCGTACACTACGTGATTGCGACGGACTTTTGATCACATCAAAATTCCGTGGCAACCGATCATCTGAGACTAAACTGCTATGTTTATAATATTCAAATCAGTTATCTTATAACTACCCGTGGATTCCAAATATTGTATCACATTCCAGATAAATAGACAAAGTTAAACTTTCCGATCGAATCATCAAACACCCAAGATTTCCCCAATATATCTCAACACTTGAAATCAGTTTAAGAACATCCATCACATGCCACAGTACCAATGGTCCAACCGTAGAAGGGTCAAGCCAACGCCTCACATGTGGCAAGTCGTACTGCCCCAAACCCTAAGGTTCAAAAGGCAGTTCAAGAAGGTCACATAATCGAGTTAAGGTTTGTTGTCTTCTAGAGGGTCCACCGCGTTACTTACACGACTTAGAACGTTCTTAAACACGAGAAAAAATCTAACTTTTGAAAAAATTTCCGATAGGGGAAAAAGTGAGTTATTGATATCCGTTCGAACTTTTTAACAGTTTCTAAAATTATCCGGATAAAACTAAACAAAGTTATAATATCCGATTGAATTTTTAAGTCCCCAATACAACCCAGAAAACACAACACTGGAAAGAAAATAAAAAATTCCCAGAAGAATCAGGAATTAGCTACGGAGGTTACTGTGCAAACCCTATCCTTCAATCTTTCCTTCTTGCCACGGAACCGCCGCCAATACCAGGGTTTGGCCGCGGTTCCGCGGCGCTTTGGGCGATTTAGGGGGTCGGGTTTCACAGTAATTCCTAAAATAGCCTGCTGAATTTTTTGGGTATTTTTAATATGAAAAAAATCACAGTTTAGAAAAATTTCCAGAAACTAGGGTATATCGGGTTTTCCGGGTTCGATCGGACTTTAAACTTCGTCTAGACTTCGCCTAAAGCTCTAGCTTGGCTCTGATACCACTGTAGGGTTGCTATGCACGCGCACAAGGGTCTACGAGGTATCAACCATGCCCGATTGAAAAATTAGCCGTGCCGAACAACCCGAATACGGATCTTTAAACTAGAGATTAGGCGAAAACTAACATGTTAACAACTTTAACACTAAGTGAGAGGGATTACAACCTTTGTAGATCCGGTCCTTTACTTCATATGCTCCGTGTTGTGGTCCCTTCGCTGCGATCATCGGGTTTCGAACTCTCAAGAGGTTCCACGAAGAGAAAGATGCAACCTTTGCTTCCGATCTTCGATACAAAGATGATCTACCTTGAAGTTTCGTTAACACAAGCTAACACTCATGAAATGATGTGAACACCCTCATCTAAATGGCAAGGGAAGATGAGGATGATGAAGTAGGATTTTTGCTCTCTTTATTTATCTTTTTCTCATATTTATTCATCACAAATATCAAAACAAGAAAGCTTTGCAAGAAGAACTCAAGGAAGAAGAAGAATAGTGATGGAAATCCTTTTGTGATGAATAGAAAGAATTAATATGATAAATAATGCGACCATGGTCAACTAAACTCATGTAGAGAATTAACTAGGGTTTGGGTTGGGTTAAAGCATGAGTCACTTGAAAATATCTTTCACAAAACAAAACCAAAACCTTCTAGAATCATCTAGAAAGCTTAACCCTAATCCAAACCCTAATCATGTTTAAACTCCACTAAACATGTTGCATTAGTTATCATATCATGTTACAATATTATATATCACATATATAATATTTATCGTAACAAAATAAAATAATACAATTAACATATATCGCATATATATCAATGTATTACCCGAGTGAGAAAAAGAATCTTTTAGTGAGCTAATATTAGTTAATGTAATTTAATATATCATATATATTATTATACATTAAATTATCGAATCAACACTTGATCCGACAATCCGGCTATATCGCATATAACCGACTAATATTTATCCGTACCGATTCATCGAATCAACACTTGATCCGATGACCCGGCTGATATCAAATATCGCGAGAATAGAATACGGTATCTCATATCGTATTATCCTCGGTCCCGCACATATCACATACGTGCCCCTACTCCGTTTTGCCTGAGCCAAGAAACCTCTGTGTAGGACTCTAAAGAATCGTCAATACGCCGGCAGTAGGTGATGATCATATCAAACACCCACAAGCTGCAAGCGGTCAGCTAAACGTAACAGCTACCCAGGTATTGAGCGCTCAGAAGATCAACAAGCAAGCCTGTACATTCTCCTGTGAATCCAAACAGTAACACTCCCATACAGTCCGGTCTCGTCGTCTGATATGTTGCATATCTCGCCTAGGGTGGTAAACGTCAGACCCCAGTAGCTCGATAAGTCGTGTCGATATGAGGTCTATAACAGTTCGAGAAACTACTGATAACACTTACCAGTAAATCTCAGCAACCCTGGCCACGGATTTCCGGTTATAGCCAATCGAACACAGCACAACATCAACTCTCTATACCGGGAGAGACGAATCCCCTCCTATCGCTCATTGCCTCCATGTG
The DNA here is from genome assembly GCA_030015575.1 of Agapanthus africanus. Lineage (NCBI taxonomy): Eukaryota > Viridiplantae > Streptophyta > Magnoliopsida > Asparagales > Amaryllidaceae > Agapanthus > Agapanthus africanus. The sequence goes on along the minus strand of JASDDO010000026.1, from coordinate 83,733,593 downwards.
ATTCGGGACTGTACCCAAAAGCCACCTTTTTGCACGCCCTCTTGGACGTGGTATGATGGAAATCAAAGCACAGTGGGAATCACACAAGACTCTATGACGATCTCGGGTAAACAGACTACTCTGTACCAGTGTCACCGGAGAACTGCCATCTGACGTGAGGTATAATACCATCTGGGAGTTCTCGGCGAGTCCGTCCAGTGTACCCAGTCTCCACTAAGCACCCGTACACCATCCTTGATGTCATACACCGATGGATATGGGATCATCCATCGCCCATCATATGGGTCAAGATGCGTATACGCTAGTCTACTCTGGTGTATCGATGCCCTGTCTCGATACACCCTCGACTAGGAACAGTTATAGGATGTACTCGTCGACTACCATGGCCCCACTAGTATGATCTCATCATAGTCCCAGTAGTCGAGTACATATCCTAAGGGCTTTATCAACATGTAACATAGAGACAATCAGATTACATGTTAAGATAAAGTACAACCAGATAGCATACTATCATGTCGAGCAAGAAAGTCCTCCCTATATATGTCCTAGCATCCACTACAATATACATCGTATGTACAGTAATGGCCTCTAGGGCATACATATAACTAACAGATCTTCATATGGGTATAGAAAGCGGTGAGATTTATTGACTTTCCAAACTTAACCTAGACCTAACCCTAGCAAGATTTAGATATAGATTAATTCAGTTTTTAGATTTAATAATCAATCCGGCTCCCATCGGAATTAACTCGTTTGAGCGAATAGGAAATTCACAACATCCCTGTGGATCGACCCATACTCACCGGCTAGCTGCAATGCGACGTCGTTCTTGATTGCGGTTACAAATATTTTTGATCTATCTTTTAGAAAGCGCAAGCACGCTAAATCATTAAATCAAATGGCGCCGTTGCCGGGGATGGCGTGTTATTTCCTTTTCGCAATTTCGGGTTAATCAAAATTTAAAAAAAATCATAAAAATCTGAAAAATCAAAAAAAAAATTAAAAATATATCAATTATTATTTTTTGGAAAGGGTACTTTGTGTTTGAATTTTGCTGGAACAATCGAGACGGATCCGAAAAATTTCCAGAAAGCGAAACAGAAAACGGGATATCGGAACAGAAGAGATTTTTAACAACAGAACAGTGGAATTTTTCTGGAGATCTGAACCTCCCACCTCACCGCCCTTCTGCGGCCAAAACCTGCCTTAGGCCGCGGAACCGCGTCCGTCTTGTCGAGTCGTCGCGTAAAAAAAATTTTGGGGATCCGAGCCGTCAAGAAGACCGCGGAAACGCGGTGGTATCCCACTTAAACCGCGGAAACGCGGCAGTGTTGTGGCCTTATCTGGTGAAAATTTTTCTGTAAGCCTCTCTGTTTCTTCTCGGTACATTTTGAAATATCTTTTCTGAAAATTCCTGCAGGATTCCATGCGCTATAAAAATATTTTCCCTTCCAAATAACGATCTTGTGCAGGATTTTTGTGCCTAGTTTAAAATAGAAATTGATTGCAAGTAATCTTTTTTGTTGCATATCTTTTCTTGAATATCTTTTTGCAACAATTTTTTCCAAATAAAGATTCCTTATGATATGCTTAAAATAATAATTGATTGCAAGTAATCTTTTTTGTTGCATATCTTTTACTAAAAAAATTTTTTTGCAACAATTTTCAAATAAAGAAAAAGAAAAAGGAAAATTTTTATTAGAGAACTTGCAAACTTTTGCCGCAGATAAATCCTTGCACCACAACAAACATTCTTTCTTTTCCCTTTCTTTTTACATGGGTACCCCACATAATAAATCACTTGCCGAACTTTGGTATCCCAAACCTAGTTTTGCGTCGTTCGGCAATTTGTTCTATCAATTTAAAGACGATCCTTCCATGCCTAAAATATCTTTGAAAGATCAAATAGAGACGTCCAGGAGAAACAATTCGACTTTTCAACCCACTTTGTGTCAACCAAGTCAATCTTTACCACCTCCATATGTTGGTACCACTTTTTCAAGTCCTTCTGTCACTCCTAAGCCGATGTCCATTGCTGAGCATATTGCTCAATTTCGCAGCCGATCTTTCACTCCTCTCCACTCATCTAGTTCTAGGGGTCCGCACAACTATTCACCTTTTTATCCATATGTTGACCCTACCCATGTCCAATCACCCACTTCCTACCAGTCCTACCCGACTTTTCCACCGTCACTAGACACTGTTTCTGCACAGCCTTTTGGGAGTTTCACATATCCAAACAATTTCGAATCTTTTGCCGAAACCCCCTTACCACCAAAGTCTAGTTTGGAAGAGGCGTTGGAGGCGTATATCGCAGCAACAAACAAAATGGTTAGGAATGTGGAAGCGTCCGTGGCCGCCCTTATGCAACCTGCTGAACCGGTAGCTAGTTTTCCGCTGGCTCCAAATTTTTCAATATATGAGGAGGCGGTTGGACTGAGTGAGAATGAGAGAGGATTTCCAAATCAAACCTACCCTTACCCAATTGAAGCCCACAACTCCAGTTTTCCATCAAATGTCCTAAATGATTCACAAGTTCAAAATAAAAACGAGTTGTGTGATTTTGTAGTGTTTGATTTGCCAAACTGTGAGGAACCCCCTTCGAGTGAAACAGCACCTAATCCGTTTGACCTTTACACTTCCACTCTAGAACCTACATTGATAAACATCCATGCTTTTGAGGAGGTGTCTAAAGAAATTGACTTTCACTTGATTGAGAATATAGACGCCGGGAATATTTCGGATGATGAACCTGTCGATTTAATTGAGATTTTATGTTCAAATCATCATCCTGAGTTATTAAATGTTCCTCCCGAATCTTATATGCGTCTAGATTTTGATGATAATGGCATGGATGAGTTGAATATTGAGGATAGTATCAAGGAGAGTCTTGAGGATAATATTGAGGTTGAATCATTTTTGTTTGATGTGTCTGATTTTCCAATTCATCCTCCTGAACCTTTGACTGTTATATCACCCTCCCTCCTTCCCATCGTTCCGACCCCGCTTGAAGACTGTGAGCTTGAAACCTTTTCCTTTGAATCTGACACAATTCTCACAGACGATGACACCTACGAGTGTTTCACTTTTTCGGACGATGTTGATGACCCACCGTCCGAGTTTGAGTCCTTTACATTTTCAGATGAGCCATCAGACTCGGTTGATTATAGTAGTTTCGAACCATTAATAGAATCTTTCAAGTTTGAAACAGTTTACTACGGTGAGAAAGATACTATCCTTAATTCACTCCCTTCCGTCTTTCCCATTGTTCCGACCGAACAAATAACCGTTACGCTTTCATCTCCTATACCAAGTTCGACGCACCCATGTTTTCTTGCGAATCTTGAGGGATTTGACCCCATTTCCCGACGGGTTGATAGGTTAGCGCAATCGCTTTTAACATATCGGTCATCACATATTGCGCTAATTTATTCACTCAAGTTACACCCTCAAGATCGTACTCCACTTCCATCTTCTTTTCGCCATTCTTCTCCCCCACCGAGACCATATTCTACCATTCTTCTTTCCACACGGTCTTGCGTGCTTCTCATTTTCTTGCACCAACTATACCATTTCCACGATAAGATTTTTGAATGGTTGGTGCTAACTTTTGGCTTGTGCAAGGCCAAGCTTAAGTTTGGGGGAATCTTTGTATATATGTATATATTTTTTGTTTTCTTTTCTATAAAAAAAAATAATTTTTTTTTCAAAACATTAAAAATATAAAAATTATAAATAAATAAATAGGGGAGTGCCGGTATTTTGACCCTCATGGTTTAGCATGACAGTGAGGATACTGTCACGTTCAAGTTTGGGGGTATGCTCGGTACGTCTTCTTCCTTCGCATTCATTTGTACATATTTTTACATTTGCATATTTATTGGAAAAACCCATAAAAATTGAAAAATTTCAAAAATTATTGTATTCAATTTTGGCTATAATTGACTTGAGTTTGACAAATAGGTTAACTGCCTAGGAACAACTAGATCTTAGACTTAGTGAATTAAAAACCCTAAAGATAACATTCCTTAAAGTTTAACGGTAGAAAGTATATGCCTTGTAGTTTATTTAGAAATAGGCAAATTTTGGGTTCACTTCTTGGGCTAAGTCAAAATGAGGGAAGAGTATTGACGTTCTTATTAGAGTATAAGTTTGAAAAATAGTTCCTAGCTTAAGTCTAGATTCTGAAAATGTATACCCTACAATTTGCACAATCACGCACCTTGAAACTTGGAATAGTAGAAGAGACCTTGAAGTGCTCTTGTCTAAAGTCCTTAGTACAATGAAAATAAAAAAAAAGTGAATAAAGAATAAAAAAAAATGGACACTGGTTTTTGTGATTACTTAAGGCTGCAAAAATAGAAAAATATTTAGCGAGGGTGCTTCATCACCTAGTGCCTTAGACCAACTGGTTTGGGAGTCACTGCTAAAGCCTTGGGTGTTGCAAAACTAGGAAGTACGCTTTAAAGTGCTTACGCATCTTGTAATCGATTGTTAGTACCTCAAGAAGTATTAACAGTCGCATGAAGGATGTGTAAGAAAATTTCATTTAAAAATTCACTAATTAATAAGTGCTTTGGACAATGGACGAGAGCATGATTGCTTGATTTGAATTTCCAAGTGTAGGGGTGACATTTACACACACGTGGGGATATGTGATTAGAGTTTAGATAAGAGAAATGAATGAAGAATAAAACTTCTATCTTTAATAGAGTTGATAGAAATTCCTAAGTGGAGATGAAACTCTAGAAGGAAAACTTAAGAAATGCCGAAAGCTAAGTAATTCTATAGAACATATATAATCTTAAGTTAAATGACGAGGAAGTGTGAAGAATATGGGTGGATAATTTACAAGTAAATGATAATAGAATTCTTAGTTAGAAAACCTAATTGGAGAACAAAAGTTAATGGGCTGAATTGATAGGATTTTGTGGGTAGTATCCGCTGAAAACCCTCAGGAGACAACACTCCTCCTACTAGGGACACCTAGAGGTTTAACAGCTTGTTGCACGAGCTTAGTGCAATCGCGTTTCCCTGCGAAAGTGCGGCTAGGTTAGATTTTATCAAGAATAAAAAAATAAGTTTGCTCGAGGACGAGCAAATGATAAGTTTGGGGGTATTTGTTCATAACATAATATTGCATTTTGTATTCCCCATTCTTATGCATTTTACAATGAAAACAGGTGCTTTTGACCCATGTCTGCTACATGTTACAGGTTACAGGTTCTTGGAGCAAAAACAGTGAAAAACACAAAAGACGACACAAAAGAAGGACTTTTGACCAACAATTAGGAGGATCTTAGTAAAGCCAGCAGAAGAACGGTTCACCATCAACAAGGCAACGCAAGATCCAAATTTGCAAGAAAGACGGTTAAAAGATCCATTGCAAAGTTTTCACTGAAGATCTGGAATTAATACAGAAGCCAAATTGATAAGAGGAATAAAGAACCAAGAAGCCCAGAGTAACCTAAAGAAGCCCAGGAAAAACAATAAAATGAACTCATCATTGAGCCGCGGAACCGCGGCCCAAGTGCACCAATGCCGCGGTTCCGCGGCCATATTGAGCCTTCATGGAAAGAAAATTTTACCAAAATGTTCTGAAGGCTATGGAAAGATTTTCTGGGGGTATATTTGTAATTGTAGACATGCGGAGCAATTGTAAACCTAGGGTTTCTATGTCCTATAAATAGAACCCAAACCCTTGTATTTTCTTATGCCTCCCTTCATTAATAAATTTCAGAATTCTTTTGGAGAGCATCATTTTTGTAAGTTCTTTATTTTCTGCCCTAGGTTAATTTTCTATTCTTGCCCTAGATAAATTTAATTCCTTGCCCTAGTTAATCTTTTATTCTCTGCTCTAGATAAATGTTTTTAAATTCCCTAATGAGTGAGTAGTCTCCTCGCTTGTTAGGGTTAGATCTGGGGAAGGTTTGAGAGACGAAGATCTCTCATCCTCTTTCTTGCCCGTCATATATTTTCATAGGACTCCATGCATACCTTCTTATTCCGTTCCCTACGGCACTCTACCCACGAGGTAGCGGTGATACCGTAGTCTAAAGGCTCGGATTTTAAGGTTTTCCATGGAGGTTAGGGTAAAGATTAAGAAAGGAAGGACAAGGATCTAGAGGAAGAACAATCTTCCCAATCATCCTAATCCCTTTTATTAATATTTACCATAACACCTAATTAGATCTTCATATGGGTATAGAAAGCGGTGAGATTTATTGACTTTCCAAACTTAACCTAGACCTAACCCTAGCAAGATTTAGATATAGATTAATTCAGTTTTTAGATTTAATAATCAATCCGGCTCCCATCGGAATTAACTCGTTTGAGCGAATAGGAAATTCACAACATCCCTGTGGACCGACCCGTACTCACCGGCTAGCTGCAATGCGACGCCGTTCTTGATTGCGGTTACAAATATTTTTGATCTATCTTTTAGAAAGCGCAAGCACGCTAAATCACTCAATCATTGACCATCATCATTGCATGGCTATCATTTCATGGCTATGACTTTTGCTTGCTTGTTGTGGTTTACAAAATGAGTGCATGAAATGATATTGCCATTGAAATGAACCATCACAAAATACTTGATTACAATTATTATTATGATTATTTTGGTTTTTGAGAGCATGGTTGCAAAAGTCTTCATTCATTCTATCATATTGATTCTCTCTCATCCTCAAGCTTTCTCTCTTCCTCTTCCTCTTGCTCATGGTTCTCTTGTCTCATGAGTTGAGAAACAAGAACCATAGAGATAAAACCCAAAACACTTCTCTACTCATCCTAGAATACAAGGTCTAGCAAGCCAAGTATTTTAGTTTCCTCTAAATTGAGGTTGGAGCCAAAGGTAGAAGCTTTCGGATGGATCCATCTTCGGTACAAGGAGACGACGATGTGAGGCCGATCCGACCACCACAAGGAGTTGAAGAGAAGGAGTTCAAGATTAGGTATAACCCCTAACATAGTAGCTAACCTCTTAGTTAGATTGTTAGATAATTTGTTTAGCAAAGATCCGGTTTTTGAGTCCATGTTACCTCCACCGAAAAATCATCTTTTACCGCTTCCGCAATCCCAAAAGAACCGGGGACGGGTAACGTGGACTTACAGTGGTATCAGAGCCTAGCCAAATACTATCTAACATGTTAGCAAAGTAACTAGAATTTCGATCGGAAAAAAAATCACAAAACATGCCCGAAATGTTAACTTTCTGCCGATTTTTAATTCTGTTCAAAAAAAAATAATCTTACACTAAAAATCGGCTCAGGCTTTTTAAAGAACACAGGAGAAAATTGGTCCACTAACTCGGTCAAAGAGCCGCGGAACCGCGGCAAGAGCTTGCTCCTGCCGCGGATCCGCGGCTGAGTTGACTCGGCTATGGGTCAATTTTCCTGCAGTGTTCTTATAGGGGTATTTTGGGATTTTTACAACATGTTTTTTCTGCCCAGATTTTCCAGAAAGCAAATTTGTGTTTTGGGGTGGTTACAAATCCGTATTTTGATCGAACTTCTATAGATTTTAGCTAACGGGTTATATCTGTGATGTGATATATGTATTGAACGTCTGCTAATCGCTATACGTCGATTAGTGGGGGTTATATATATCTGTGATCTGTAAAGTTGATGGTTTGTGTATATGAATTCGTTGGATTGTCGCGGATGAATAGCCGGGGGGTTGTGAGATGAGAGTTTTCTTTATCTTTCAATTCATGTAATTTGTAATTGATGTAATATTATTTATATGGCCGCACATCCGGGATGAGGTTGTAGCCGCCATTGTATAATTTCTTTTACTGTTTTTGCTCCTAGGATAGACCCAAGGTGGGGTGCACAAACTATCGGGTACCTCGAAGTGCCGAGTGTCCTACTCACGTTGTTGAGGGAGGTTGCTTTACTTCGGGTATTTGGCGGGTATTTTGCCGCACCCGTAGGGGTCTAGGGTGGGGTATTGGCTATTCATCGCGACCGTGTAATCCGCTTTTCGTTACAGGCTCGAACGAATCACGGATTCCTAGTATATCCAAAGTATTCATCTGTGATCTGGAATGGCTATCATTGCATGTGACAAATGTATATTGTTAGTTATATGTATGCCCTAGAGGCCATTACTGTACATACGATGTATATTGTAGTGGATGCTAGGACATATATAGGGAGGACTTTCTTGCTCGACATGATAGTATGCTATCTGGTTGTACTTTATCTTAACATGTACTTTGATTGTCTCTATATTACATGTTGATAAAGCCCTTAGGATCTGTACTCGACTACTGGGACTATGATGAGATCATACTAGTGGGGCCACGGTAGTCGACGAGTACATCCTATAACTGTTCCTAGTCGAGGGTGTATCGAGAAAGGGCATCGATGCACCAGAGTAGACTAGCGTATACGCATCTTGACCCATATGATGGGCGATGGATGATCCCATATCTATCGATGTTTGACATCAAGGATGGTGTACGGGTGCTCAGTGGAGACTGGGTACACTGGACGGACTCGCCGAGAACTCCCAGATGGTATTATACCATACGTCAGATGGCAGTTCTCCGGTGACACTGGTACAGAGTAGTCTGTTGACCCGAGATCGTCATAGAGTCTTGTGTGGTTCCCACTGTGCTTTGATTTCCATCATACCACGTCCAAGAGGGCGTGCAAAAAGGTGGCTTTTGGGTACAGTCCCGAATCACATGGAGGCAATGAGCGATAGGAGGGGATTCGTCTCTCCCGGTATAGGGAGTTGATGTTGTGCTGTGTTCGATTGGCTATAACTGGAAATCCCTGGCCAGGGTTGCTGAGATTTACTAGTAAGTGTTATCAGTAGTTTCTCGAACTGTTATAGACCTCATATCGACACGACTTATCAAGCTACTGGGGTCTGACGTTTACCACCCCTAGGCGAGATATACGACATATCAAACGATGAGACCAGACTGTACGGGAGTGTCACTATTTGGATTCACAGGAGAAGTTACAGGCTTGCTTGTTGATCTTCTGAGCGCTCAATACCTGAGTAGCTGTTACGTTTAGCTGACCGCTTGCAGCTTGTGGGTGTTTGATATGATCATCACCTACTGCCGGCGTATTGACGATTCTTTAGAGTCCTACACAGAGGTTTCTTGACTCAGGCAAAACGAAGTAGGAGCATATATGTGATATGTACGGGACCGAGGATAATGTGATATGTGATACCGTATTCTATTCTCGCGATATTTGATATCAGCCGGGTCATCGGATCAAGTGTTGATTCGGTGAATCGGTACGGATAAATATTAGTCGGTTATATGCGATATAGCCGGATTGTCGGATCAAGTGTTGATTCGATAATTTAATGTATAATAATATATATGATATATTAAAAGACATTAACTAATATTTGCTCACTAAAAGATTCTTTTTCTCACTCGGGTAGTACATTGATATATATGCGATATATGTTAATTGTATTATTTTATTTTGTTACAATAAATATTGTATATGTGATATATAATATTGTAACATATTATAATTATTAATGCAACATGATTAGAGGAGTTTAAACATGATTAGGGTTTGGATTAGGGTTAAACCTTCTAGTTGATTCTAGAAGCTTTACTTTGTCATGATAAAGATATTTGTGTTGATCTTTATCCATGACTCACACTTAACCCAACCCAAACCCTAACCCTAGTAAACTCTCTACAATGGTTAAGTGAACCATGGTTGCATAAATGATTATGATAACATTCTTTCTATTCATCACAAATGATTATTCATCTTCTTCCTCCTTCATTCTTCCATGGAAAAGCTTGCTTGTTTTTCAAAAGGTGATGAATAAATATGAGAAAAAGATAAATAAAGAGAGAAAAAATCCTACTTCATCATCCTCATCTTCCCTTGCCATTTAGATGAGGGTGTTCACATCATTTCATGAGTGTTAGCTTGTGTTAAAGAAACTTCGAGGTAGATCATCTTAGTATCGAAGATCGGAAGCAAAGGTTGCGTCTTTCTCTTCGTGGAACCTCTCGAGAGTCCGGATCCCGATGATCGCAGCGAAGGGACCACAACACGGAGCATATGAAGTGAAGGACCGGATCTACAAAGGTTGTAATCCCTCTCACTTAGTGTTAAAATGTTTAGCATGATAGTTTTCGCCTAATCTCTAGTTTAAAGTTCCGTATTCGGGTTGTTCGGCACGGCTAAATTTTTAATCGGGCATGGTTGATGCCTCGTAGACCCTTGTGCGCGTGCCTAGAAACCCTACAGTGGTATCAGAACCAAGCTAGAGCTTTAGGTGAAGTCTAGACGAAGTTTAAATTCCGATCGAACGCCGAAACCCCGACACGGAACCCTCTCTGTACATTTTTCAAAAATGTGGTTTTTTCTGAATTAAAAGTTCTCAGAAAATTAAGCAGGAAAAACTAAGAATTACTGTGAAGTACGGACCTCTAACTTGAAAATTTGACCGCGGAACCGCCGCGAAACCATGGGTTTTGCGGCTCTTACGCGGCCAAAATTTGTACTTAGTCCCTGAAATTTCATGTAATTAATTTTAGGTCCTTTATTGTTAATTTTTTCTGGGAATATTTTAATTCCACTCAAGTGTTGATTTTTCAAGGGTTGTATTGGGGAATCGTTGATTCGATCGGATAATTTAACTTTGTTTAGTTTGTTCGGATAATTTTTAGAAACTGTTAAAAAGTTTGAACGGATATCAATAACTCACTTTTTCCCCTGTCGGACAATTTTTCAAAAGTTGGATTTTTTCTCGTGTTTAAGAACGTTCTAAGTCATGCAAGTAACTCGGTGGACCCTCTAGAAGACAACAAACCTTAACTCGATTATGTGACCGTCTTGAACTGCCCTTTGAACCTTAGGATTTGGGGCAGTACGGCGTGCCACATGTGAGGCGTTGGCTTGACCCTTCTACGGCTGGACCATTGGTACTGTGGCATGTAATGGACGTTTTTAAACTGATTTCAAGTGTTGAGATATATTGGGAAAATCTTGGGTGTTTGATGATTCGATCGGAAAGTTTAATTTTTTCTATTTATCTGGAATGTGATACAATATTTGGAATCCACAGGTAGTTATGAGATAACTAATTTGAATATTATAAACATAGCAGTTTAGTCTCAGATGATCGGTTGCCACGGAATTTTGATGCGATCAAAAGTCCGTCGCAATCACGTAGCGTACGCGGATACTCGCCGGGTAAACTTAATAGACAGCTACGCCCTATAGCCCCGACCAAGTGACTGTAGGAGAACCCCGTTGCCGAAAGCATCCGTTCGGGTGCTCGCGGCAGCGGTATTCCGCCTTAGTGCACTTCGTCGACGGTATCGGGGGTGCGGCCGTCTACTAAAGTTTGCGACGAGCATTCGATCAGGACGTCGGGAATCTTGTTGAATTGGCCGACTTGATATTAAAAAGGGTTTTCGATAAATGAGACTAAAATGCGGGGTTTATAATTGTTAGGCATGCGATGTCTAAGGAATTCATTTGGTTAGGCATGCGATGTCTAAATAGGTTGCGGATTCCAACTGTTGTAGTTTTACACTTTCTTTTCTGTGACCGTAAGCGTAGTATGTGGTGTATCGCCGGCTTCGTTGCTATACATCAACGACAATCGGGATACGCATACTTGCTTACGTTGATGATATGGGATATTATGTGTTGCTGTGATATGTTATATTGGATCGTCACGTTTGAATAGCCGGGGTTTTATGTGAGATGAGAGTTTTTCTTTTTCATTCATGTAAAATTCATTTGTATGTAATATTCTTTTATTGGGGCACTTCCAGGTAGCGGAAGATGTCACCGTTGTATATTATTTACTTTTCCGCATTAGGTAGACCCAAGGCGGGGAGCACAAGTAACCGGGTTCTAGGGTCCAGTGGGAGACCATCTCGAGGAGTCGAGACCGGGTCTCCTAACCCTAGAATTGGCAGTGTTACTTGCCGCTCTCGTAGGGGTCTAGGGATGTGGGTTTGGCTATTCATCGCGACCGTGGAATCCGTGTTTTATACAGGCTCGTATTGAAAACACGGACGTCCTAGTATATCCAATATTTCATATATGTTCTTCTGCTGCAATGTTCTGTGATGAGATCATATTACTGCCTGAGACGAATGTTTATATTATATATATGAGATATATGTTATATTGCAGATTTCGTTTCAAAAGAGATGCTTATGAAGCATATTAAAATGGGACTTCATTAATGAGATTAATGAAATGAATGAAACCTAAGATGTTGTAGAAACTTGTTTATAAAAACCGGTAGCTCTAGTTCTTGCTTTGCATAGCGGTGTTCCTTGCAGAACATCCAGCACCTTATTCGATAAGGAAAGGACCGAGATCCCTTCGCCGGGAGTGACTCCTTTAGCAATAACTGGCAGATGCTACAAACTTGGTTTGTCTTTTGATTGCTACTATAGTTTTTGCTTTGCACAGCGGTATATATGATATATCCTGCACCTTATTCGATGAGGAAAGGGCCGACGATCCCTTCACCGGGAGTGACCCCTTTAGCAAAACTAGAAAAGCCTCAAAAACATTCCATTTAAAATCACTCGATTCTACAACGATATAAAGTTCATTACGCAAAGGGTTTTCTTAAAAACCTGTCGTAGCCCTCCGTCATTTCAGATAAGTAATAGTTAGTATTCGTGCTACGTTTGTTGACTCAGTCAAGGCGTAGTGTGCGGTAGCTGATTAGTGCTTATCTGCAAAGCATATGATGCGATTGGATTAGGGTAGTCGTGCGGCCTTGTTGACTCAGTCAACGGTCGTGCGGGTGGGTTTAATTCAATCGGGAAATGACGGGTTGAACTTTACTTGCGGTCTATGGTTTGTTGACTCAGTCAAGGTCATAGATCGCTTGGGGTAAAATATTATTGGGAATTTCAAGAGTTGAAATTTGCAATGAGATTGCATACCTTCTATTAGATAGTTGGATCCCGATACCCGCTGCGAGTAAGAGTTACTCCTGGGAGAGTTTTACACATTACAATTAGCCGATCAAGTAGGCGTCTAGAAAGGTGTTAACGGGGTTACGCCTCTGGGAAAATGAGGTTTACATTAATTAGGTTCGTGCGAAAGCACGGGGGACCTCCCTCAAAGTACCGACACTGGCCTGGCTGAAAGATTGGCGAACTTGTAGCGTGTAATTAATCCCGGCTAGTCTTTCCTTTTAGGGTTTGAAGGAAGATTTGATTAAAACAGTGGGAGACATCCTGATTAGATATATTAGATAACCAATCTAATCTTGCAAGAGCATACGCTGAGTGTTTTCTTCTCTCTCTCTCCAGATAGCGACCATATCACGCCTTAATCAAGATAATAAAACGGATATATTGACCGAACCCGCTTGTTATACTGAGCTGGGGAACGTTGGTCCCGCTCCAACTTATAATTGTTATAAGACAGAGCAGGAAATTGGGGAATACCAGATTTCCCGTGCCGCCCAAATGAAGAAAGTGCATGTTGATGCATCATCTTCGGGTGTGTTCATTACAAAGAACTGTTTCTCAGTATCCTTTACGTCCTGGGTATGTGATACCGGATCAGGATCCCGCATATGTAATCTGTTACATAGGCTACAGATAGGTAGAAAACTGAGAACGGGTGATAAGTTTCATGAGACAGAAAACGGTGCAAGTGTTGCAGCCAAGTCTGTTGGTCACTGTCACCCTGTATTACTAGAATACATTGATTCTGAACAAATGTTATTAGATACCGAACCTGATATACAAAATCATATCAGTCTCTTTATTAGTAAAGAAAGGATATAATTTTGTATTGTTGGATAATGTTTTGAACATTTCCTATATCAAGAGTTGATCGGTTCAGGCACGTTATCTAAGAGCATTCACGTTCTAAATCAAACTACAGTTCTTAGTATATAGAACACACACAAGAGGAAGAGTTCAGAAATGAAAGAATCCTTCTTGAGGTATTGTAGACTAGGTCATATCAATGCGACCCGACTGGCTGAAGTTACATAAAGATGCATATTCAAATTAGTTTGAATTTACATCTTGTGAAACTTGCCGGTCATGTCACAAAGATAAAATGACCACAGCTCTGTTTATTGGAAACAGAGAAAGAGTTAGTGAACTCTTGGGATTGATACATGTTGATGTATGAAAGTCCCCTGTCTACAAACGCCAGGACCGGTTCTTTGTACTTCATTACACTCTCTGATGATCTCTTAAGATTCAGACATATGTTCCTGCTGAAACACAAGTCCGAACCTTTTGAGATATTCACAGAATATAAGTTAGAAGTAGAGAACCAAAATACGGGTAAAAGTATTATGTCATTTGATGTGATCAAGGAGGAGAATACTTGAGCACAGAATTCCTGGACTATTCTAAAGGAGAATGAGATTCTCTCTCGGCATTACTCCTCCGTATACACCACAGCACGTCGGTGTATCGGGGCGGAGCAATCACACCCTATGTGATATGGTGTGCTCTATGATGAGTACTACTGAGTTTCCTATTTCCTTTAGGGAGTTATGCACTTGTGAAGTTGCATACCTATTGAATAGGGTTCAAATCAAATCAGTTGCCTACCACTTCATATATGATATGGAAAGGGAAGAGCCCATATCTTAAGTTGATTAAGATTTGGGTTGTCCGGCCTATGTCTAAAAGCAAAATCTGGACAAGCTCGAGGTAAGGTCTGTTATGTAGAACTGGAAATGTTCCAGCTATACAAAATGCAGCTGATGATTTGGTAGAACCAAAGGATTCAATAGTTTCCAACGAACCTCAGCCTCTCTGCCGATCTAGTAGGGTCCTCACCCACCTGAGAGATACTTCGGTTTCTCTATGACAGTGGGAGTGAGGATTGCATCATGAGATGATGACCCAACTAGTTTCGAGCTGGCCATCAGGAGTGGGACTCTGTAACAATGGCTGGATGCTTATCGATCTGAGATGGAATCCTTATACACCAACAAAGTATGGACTTTGGTTGCTTTATCTGAAGGATTAAATCCCCATCAGGAGCAAGTATATCTTGAGAAGATTACTTGGTGTACATGGAAAAGTTGAGACTTTCAAAGCTTGACTTGTTAAAGGTTTGCATCATAGACCAGGTATGGATTATGTTGAAACCTTTTCTAAGGATCTATGCTTAAGTCCATCCAGATCCTACTTGCCACGGCTACATACCATGACTACGATATCTGGTGGTTGGGTGTCATGACTGCTTTTCTAAATGATGTTTTAGAAGAGAGCGTCTATAAGTACACAGCCAGACGGCTTCGTAGACAGTGGGAGCAGCGGAAACGTGTGCAAGATGTTTTATATGATAAAACAGGCATCGCGGAGTTGGAACATCTGTTTTGATGTGGTAGTCAAAGAGTTTGACTTTATCAAAATGGTAGATGAACCTTGTATATACGAAAAGGTAGTAGAGAGTATGGTGGTGATCCTCGTAGAGTACGTGGATGACATACTCTTGATAGGGAAGGAGTTTCCTATGCTACGCTCGATTAATCTCCGCTTATCACAAGGATTCTCCATATAGGATCAAAGTGATACCTCCTATATCCTGGGTTCTTGGATCTATGAGATAGATCTAATTGGATGTTAGGATACTCACTAGTTGTAGTGAGATGGTATCAATCGATTCTGGGGAGAATCACTGGAAAGGTTCCAGAGTGATAAGGACGACTGAATGTCAGTCGCAGGCATTGTCTTTACCCTCAGTGGAGGGACGGTATGTTGGAAGAGTTCCAAGCTAGATACCGTGACATACTAGACGATTAAAGGTACGATACATCGTTACCAAGGATGCTACCAAAGAGGCAGTCTGGATATATATAAGTTCATAAGATGAACTTCGTTCCTACCATTGTGTGACAATGGAGTTGTGGCTTCAGCCAAGGAACTACCGTCCTATCAGAAATCCAGATATAACTCTTAGGCAGTATCACCTGATCATGGAGATGGTTGATCTCCAGGGAGATCGAGGTTAGGAGAGTAGACACAGAGGACGACAGCGCGGATCCACTCACGAAGGCCTTCTTCCCAGTAGAGACTTTTATGGGATGGTTGAGTATGAGATACTTCAACCGCAGCTAGTTGTTGGGTATGCGATACCATAACAGATGGCCCTAGTGCAAGTGGGAGATTGTTAGTTATATGTATGCCCTAGAGGCTATTACTGTACATACGATGTATATTGTAGTGGATGCTAGGACATATATAGGGAGGACTTTCTTGCTCGACATGATAGTATGCTATCTGGTTGTACTTTATCTTAACATGTACTTTGATTGTCTCTATATTACATGTTGATAAAGCCCTTAGGATCTGTACTCGACTACTGGGACTATGATGAGATCATACTAGTGGGGCCACGGTAGTCGACGAGTACATCCTATAACTGTTCCTAGTCGAGGGTGTATCGAGAAAGGGCATCGATGCACCAGAGTAGACTAGCGTATACGCATCTTGACCCATATGATGGGCGATGGATGATCCCATATCCATCGGTGTTTGACATCAAGGATGGTGTACGGGTGCTCAGTGGAGACTGGGTACACTGGACGGACTCGCCGAGAACTCCCAGATGGTATTATACCATACGTCAGATGGCAGTTCTCCGGTGACACTGGTACAGAGTAGTCTGTTGACCCGAGATCGTCATAGAGTCTTGTGTGGTTCCCACTGTGCTTTGATTTCCATCATACCACGTCCAAGAGGGAGTGCAAAAAGGTGGCTTTTGGGTCCCGAATCACATGGAGGCAATGAGCGATAGGAGGGGATTCGTCTCTCCCGGTATAGGGAGTTGATGTTGTGCTGTGTTCGATTGGCTATAACCGGAAATCCCTGGCCAGGGTTGCTGAGATTTACTAGTAAGTGTTATCAGTAGTTTCTCAAACTGTTATAGACCTCATATCGACACGACTTATCAAGCTACTGGGGTCTGACGTTTACCACCCCTAGGCGAGATATGCGACATATCAGACGACGAGACCGGACTGTACGGGAGTGTCACTATTTGGATTCACAGGAGAAGTTACAGGCTTGCTTGTTGATCTTCTGAGTGCTCAATACCTGAGTAGCTGTTACGTTTAGCTGACTGCTTGCAGCTTGTGGGTGTTTGATATGATCATCACCTACTGCCGGCGTATTGACGATTCTTTAGAGTCCTACACAGAGGTTTCTTGACTCAGGCAAAACGAAGTAGGAGCACATATGTGATATGTGCGGGACCGAGGATAATGCGATATGTGATACCGTATTCTATTCTCGCGATATTTGATATCAGCCGGGTCATCGGATCAAGTGTTGATTCGGTGAATCGGTACGGATAAATATTAGTCGGTTATATGCGATATAGCCGGATTGTCGGATCAAGTGTTGATTCGATAATTTAATGTATAATAATATATATGATATATTAAAAGACATTAACTAATATTTGCTCACTAAAAGATTCTTTTTCTCACTCGGGTAATACATTGATATATATGCGATATATGTTAATTGTATTATTTTATTTTGTTACAATAAATATTGTATATGTGATATATAATATTGTAACATATTATAATTATTAATGCAACATGATTAGAGGAGTTTAAACATGATTAGGGTTTGGATTAGGGTTAAACCTTCTAGTTGATTCTAGAAGCTTTACTTTGTCATGATAAAGATATTTGTGTTGATCTTTATCCATGACTCACACTTAACCCAACCCAAACCCTAACCCTAGTAAACTCTCTACAATGGTTAAGTGAACCATGGTTGCATAAATGATTATGATAACATTCTTTCTATTCATCACAAATGATTATTCATCTTCTTCCTCCTTCATTCTTCCATGGAAAAGCTTGCTTGTTTTTCAAAAAGTGATGAATAAATATGAGAAAAAGATAAATAAAGAGAGCAAAAATCCTACTTCATCATCCTCATCTTCCCTTGCCATTTAGATGAGGGTGTTCACATCATTTCATGAGTGTTAGCTTGTGTTAAAGAAACTTCGAGGTAGATCATCTTAGTATCGAAGATCGGAAGCAAAGGTTGCGTCTTTCTCTTCGTGGAACCTCTCGAGAGTCCAGATCCCGATGATCGTAGCGAAGGGACCACAACACGGAGCATATGAAGTGAAGGACCAGATCTACAAAGGTTGTAATCCCTCTCACTTAGTGTTAAAATGTTTAGCATGATAGTTTTCGCCTAATCTCTAGTTTAAAGTTCCGTATTCGGGTTGTTCGGCACGGCTAAATTTTTAATCGGGCATGGTTGATGCCTCGTAGACCCTTGTGCGCGTGCCTAGCAACCCTACATATATATCTATATATGATATCTATTTAGGCGTTGCTTATGTTTTGCATCCGCGCTAGTCCAGCCCCCGCTCTGTCGTTAGTTAAGTAACCTAATGGGTAATGACGGGGCCCCGTGGCGAATGCGGATGGCATAAGCGTACGTCATATTTTCGTTGTTTTCTGCAATGGTAGGGTTAAATGATGGGACGCATTAAAATTAATGCAAGAAAATAAACCAAAGTTAAAGTCGTTGGAACAATTTCAAAAACCACTCGGTTTCTTTTCAAAAACAACTTTTAAACGCGGAGCTTAAGCCACTCCTTTTAAACGCTATCAAGGTTCCTTCGATTATATCAAGTTCACAACGTTCACGGTTTCGCCAAAACCATTCGTAGCCCTCCGTCATTTCATATAAATATTCAATAGTATTCAAGCTATGTTTGTTGACCTTCGTCAAGGCATAGTGATTGGCAGTTGTTGGGTGTTCATATGTAGCATAGATAGATGCGTTGGTTTGGGACAGTCGTATTGCCTTGTTGACCTTCGTCAAAGGTATATACGGGTGGTTTCAAATTAACCTGGACAATGACGGGTAGAACTTGACATGTGACTTATGATTTGTTGACCTTCGTCAAGGTCATAAGAGTATGGGGCGAAAAATCCACATTGGGAGTTTCTAAAGAAACTGAAACTTGCTAGCGCTGCATACCATTTGGAGTGTGATGATTCTGGTAGGATTCCTTCAGTTTTATCACGCGATGATTTTTGGATCCCGATCCTACTGTGAGTATATGCTACTCCTCGGGAAATTTCTCACTTAACGATCAATGCTATAAACCAAGTGGGTGTCTAGAAAGGTGTTAGCGGGGCTACGCTCCCAGGGAAAAGAGGTTCTTAAATTAAGGAACTTCGCGAAAGCGTTGGAAAACCTCCCTCGAAGTACCGACACTGGCCTGGCTGAAAGGTTAAGCAAGTATTGTACGGTGAGATTGATCTCGACTAATTCTTCCTTTTTGGTTTGAGGAGGGATTCGAGAAACAGTGGGAGCCATCCTATTTAAATAAACTAAAATCCAATCTAAACTTGCAAGAGCATCATGCTGAGTGTTTTCTTCTCTCTCTTAATTGCAGCGACCCAGTGACCACACATATGTTACATCTAGATAATAAAATGACTGAATCTGACTGTTATGATTGGCAAAGGTCTGTCCAGATGTCCATTGCCCATGACAAGCTGGGGCACCTCTTAACTAATCCAACCCCTGCCGTCTCAGGACCAGTTTCCTCTGTCACGGATATTCATATCCGTAAGACATCGGAAAAAGACTGTGAGAAAGCCAAGTGCCTCGTGTTAGCCTCAGTTGATGGTGCATACCAGAGGCAGCATGAGAAAATGGACTTAGCTTCTATCTTCCTCCATAACAAAGATTTATATGGAGAGCAATCTCGTATCGCAAGATATGAGACCTCGAACGAATTGCTTCCAGCGAGGTTGGCTATCGGGTCATCTGTAGGGGGGCAACATCCTTACAGAGCCCAATATTTTGAGCTCACGGACTTAAAGACCACGTTGAAGAACGGGTCAGATGCTGACTTGATTCTACAGTCTCTACCTTCTACCCTGAAGGAAACCAGGGAAGTAGAAGGAAAGGGAAGGGCAAAAGTTTCGGGACTGAATGTAGTGAAAGAGGGACGTTCCTATTGTTACGGGAATGAACATTGGCAGAAGGATTGCAGGGCTAGCAAAACCAGTAGCCAGAATTCGAAGCATGTTGTGGCTTCGGCTTCAGGTGTGTTTGTAGTAGAGAGGTATGTCAGTTAACCCTACTTCCTGGGTATTAGATACCGGATCAGGATCTCACATCTGTAATTCGTTATAGGCTCTGAGAAACCGTAGGGTTATCAGGAAAGGTGATATGACTCTCAGGGTTGCTAACGGAATGAGCATGGACGCTGAATCCGTAGGGGAATATCATCTTGGACTGACAACTGGGCATATTTTGATTCTACGTAACTGTTTGTATGTACCAGGTGCGACTTGTAATATCATATCTGTATCCTTACTTTCTAAGGAAGGATATGATTTTAATTTTGTAAGAGATGTGTTCCACATCCATCTAAATCAAGTTCTGATTGGGTCAGGTACATTAGAAAACGGGATATACGTATTGAATCATGCTCATATTTTCAGTGTCCAGAACACACTTAATAAAAAGTCTCCGGAAACAAATAAGGCTTTCTTATGGCATTGTAGACTGAGTCACATTAATGAGATACGGTTAACTAAGTTACCTAAAGAGGGATACTTGAATCCGTTCGAGTATCAGTCTTATGCCACTTGTGAATCTTGTCTCATGGGAAAGATGACAAAGACTCCGTTCACTGGACACGGGGTAAGAGCGAGCGAGCTCTTGGGACTCATACACAGTGACGTGTGTGGTCCAATGTCTACACATGCGCGAAGTGGTTATTCATACTTCATTACTTTCACAGATGATTTCTCTAGGTATGGACATGTCTTCCTGATGAAGCATAAATACGAGGCCTTTGAGAAATTTCAGGAATACAAGAATGAAGTTGAAAAACAAACAGGCAAAAGTATAAAGACACTAAGATCTGATCGAGGTGGTGAATACTTGAGTGTCGAGTTTCTGGACTACTTAAAAGAGAATGGAATTCTCTCTCAGCTTACTCCTCCATACACACCACAACACAACGGTGTATCTGAAAGGCGGAATCGAACCATATTTGATATGGTTCGTTCCATGATGAGTAAGGCTGAGTTACCGCGATCTTTCTGGGGTTATGCACTAGAAACAACTGCATATCTCTTGAACAAGGCTCCAACCAAGACTGTGCCTACCACCCCATATCAGATGTGGAGTGGGAAGAAACCCTGTCTTAAGTATCTTAAGACATGGGGATGGCCAGCTTTTGTAAAGAAGCAGCATGCGGACAAGCTCGAGGCACGTTAAGTACTGTGTAAGTTTGTGGGATACCCAAAGAACTCCAGGGGGTATCTTTTCTATTCCGCAGAGGAACAAAAGGTTTTTGTTTCTCAGCATGCCCACTTCTTGGAAACTGAATTTTTAGAAAGTCAGATAAGTGGGAGCGCAATAGAACTGGAAGAAATTTCAGAACCACAAGCTATTACTAAAACCTTGGTAGAACCAGAAGTTTCAGGAGAACCGGACATTCCTGCGCCGCTCCGCAGGAGTAGTAGGCAGTCTCATCCGCCCGAGAGATACTACGGTTTTCTCATAGACGGGGATAGAGAGGATTGCGTCATTGATTATGATGAGCCTACTAGCTTCCAGCAAGCTATTCAGAGCGGTGACTCAGTAAAATGGCAGGATGCAATGCGGACCGAGATGGAGTCCATATACACCAACAAAGTTTGGACTTTGGACTTTGCTCCAGAAGGGGTAAAACCCGTAGGCTGCAAATGGATCTTCAGAAAGAAGATTGGTGTAGATGGGCAGGTTGAAACCTATAAAGCTAGGCTTGTTGCAAAGGGTTTTCGTCAAAGACCTGGTTTGGACTATGACGGGACCTTTTCTCTAGTGGCTATGCTCAAATCCATTCGGATCCTTCTTGCCATTGCTGCTTTCCACGATTATGAGATCTGGCAGATGGACGTAAAGACGGCTTTCCTAAATGGAAATTTGGAAGAGTGCGTCTATATGGATCAGCTAGAGGGATTCATTCAGAGTGGGAGCAGCGGTAAAGTGTGCAAGTTGCTCAAGTCCATCTATGAACTGAAGCGGGCATCGCGGAGTTGGAATATCTGCTTTGATGATACTGTCAAAGAATTTGACTTTGTCAAAAACCCAGATGAACCATGCATTTACAGTAAGATTGTAGGGAGAATTGTGGTATTCCTCATCTTGTACGTGGATGATATTCTCCTAATAGGAAATGATATTCCTATGCTACAGTCAGTTAAAGGATTCTTCTCACAGAGGTTCTCCATGAAGGACCTGGGCGATGCCAACTACATTCTGGGGATCCAGATCTATCGTGATAGATCTAAGAGGATGTTGGGACTTTCACAGTCCAGGCACATTGAAACCATACTGAAACGATTCAGTATGGAAGATTCCAAGAGCGGTAATCTACCGGCTTGTCACGGAATCACCCTCTCCAAAGAGATGTCTCCCAAGATTGATTTGGAAAGGGCTCGCATGTCATCTATACCCTACGCATCTGCGGTAGGCTCTATAATGTATGCGATGTTATGTACTAGACCTGATGTAGCATACGCATTGAGCGTTGTAAGCCGGTATCAGTTGGACCTAGGGGAGAAACACTGGATAGCAGTAAAGAACATTCTCAAGTACCTGAGAAGGACTAAAGAGATGTTCTTGGTGTATGGCGGAAAAGACCTCTAGATCGAGGCTTCTGCTGACTCCATCTTCCAGAGTGACAAGGATGACTCCAAGTCCATGTCGGGTTATGTCTTTACCCTCAATGGAGGGGCGGTTTACTGGAAGAGTTCCAAGCAAGAAACCGTTGCTGACTCAACTATGGAAGCGGAGTACATAGCTGCTTGCAATGCCGCAAAGGAAGCTGTCTGGATGAAGAAGTTTCTTACGGAGCTTCAGGTGGTTCCTACCATTGTTGATCCAATACCGCTGTATTGTGACAACAACGGCGCTATAGCTTTAGCGAAGGAACCCAGGTCCCATCAGAAGTCAAGGCACATTTTGAGGCGGTACCACCTGATCAGGGAGATCATAGATTGCCGGGAGATCAAGGTGAAGAGAGTAAATTCAGAAGATAACACTGCAGATCCACTCATGAAGGCCTTACCCCAGACTCAGTTCGAGCGGCTGATCGAGATGATAGGTCTTCGATACGCCAGTACATGGCCTTAGTGCAAGTGGGAGATTGTTAGTGTATATGCCTTAGAGGCCATTACTGTATCATACTAGTTTGTATATTACTTGATGGAAGCTTGGGATATTCACAGTTGTATAGACAATCTTGCTCAAAATGGTAGTATGCTACTTGGTTCGTTTCTACTTTAATATGTGCATGTGTTTCTTTTAGCATATCGCTTATACATATTAGTAGAGCCCTTAGGATCTTTGCTTGATTACCAGCGTTGTGATGGCAGTCACAGTAGTGGGGGCTGGGTAATCCACAAGCACATCCTTATACAGGTCCCTAGTCGTAGGACTATCGAGACAGGGCATCGATATTCCGGAGTAGACTAGCGTATGCGCTTCTCATCCCAGCAGGGGAGACGGTCTATCCCACAGCCGTCAGTACGTCGTACTTGAGATAGTATGCGGGTACTCGTTAGGTTACGAGTACACCGGACAGGACTCATCGGGAACTGTTGGTTGGCACTATACCTATCGTCAGTTATCAGTTCCCAGGTAACATGAGTACAGCTTAGTCCGCTGACTTGACACTGTCACTTCGCCTCGAGTATGTTCCCACTGTACTTTGATTACTACCCTACCACGGCTCAAAGAAGTCGTGCAAACAAGTAGTAGTTGGGTGCAGTCCCCAAGCACTTGGAGGCGGTGACGGTTAGACAGGATTCGTCTCTCCCGGTATTGGGAGTTGATACCGCGCTGTGTCAAGGAGAGCCATTACACATAGTCGTCCCTGACCAGGGCAAGCGAGATATACTGGTGGGTTTCCAGTATTATCTGAGGGTGTTCTGGGCTACACTCCGACACGACTTGTACCGCTATTAAGGGACTGACGTTTACCACCCCCTAGGCCCGCCATGCGATATTCTCAGACGAACAGACCGGACTGTACGGAGACTGTCACATTCAGGCTCAGTAGGAGTTCCGATGGGTTCACCTCATCAGTCTTCTTATCGGCATCTACCTGGGGGCCGTTACGCACAGCTAGTGCCGCTTGCGGTCTGTGGTTAAACCTACTGCCATCGTAGTGTCGAGTCTTTAGAGTCCCACACAGAGAGCTATTCGCCTTTGGGCAAAAAGGGTAGAGGTCGCATGGTTTTGCGACAGGGTTCGTTCACATCCGCTCACTTGTGCACGTTTGGTGTCCGGGCAGTTATTACTAGCGGGCTTTGGTTTAAGCCAGATCTTAGTATACGTTTTGGGATTGGTTTTATCTCCTTTGTGTTCATGTTCCTCGGAACACGGATGCGGGTGTGTATGCACAGTTGACAGAGACAGAGGCAGAGGATTCTCATTAGGTTTGTTGACTGTTGACTTTTTCTAAACCCTAATGAGAATGAGAAATATGATTAATAATAATATTAATTAAGTATTATTGTGCTATGGTTGGGTTGAAAGATTGACTTTGTTGACTTTTTGACTTTTTGACTTTGTTGATCGGTTGACTAGTTTGGACTTGTTGACCATCATCATTGCATGGCTATCATTTCATGGATATGACTTTTGCTTGCTTGTTGTGGTTTACAAAATGAGTGCATGAAATGATATTGCCATTGAAATGAACCATCACAAAATACTTGATTACAATTATTATTATGATTATTTTGGTTTTTGAGAGCATGGTTGCAAAAGTCTTCATTCATTCTATCATATTGATTCTTTCTCATCCTCAAGCTCTCTCTCTCTTCCTCTTCCTCTTGCTCATGGTTCTCTTGTCTCATGAGTTGAGAAACAAGAACCATAGAGATAAAACCCAAAACACTTCTCTACTCATCCTAGAATACAAGGTCTAGCAAGCCAAGTATTTTAGTTTCCTCTAGATTGAGGTTGGAGCCAAAGGTAGAAGATTTCGGGTGGATCCATCTTCGGCACAAGGAGACGACGAGGTGAGGCCGATCCGACCACCACAAGGAGTTGAAGAGAAGGAGTTCAAGATTAGGTATAACCCCTAACATAGTAGCTAACCTCTTAGTTAGATCATTAGATAATTTGTTTAGCAAAGATCCGGTTTTTGAATCCATGTTACCTCCACCGAAAAATCGTTTTTTAGCGCTTCCACAACCCCGAAAGAACCGGGGACGGGAAACGTGGACTTACATTCAAGTCTCACGGACACAGAGGGAGAGAAGGAACCCCCTATAAGCTTCTGAAAAAAATACAGTGAGCTCTCAAAAGAACAGAGAATTCAATTCTTGAAGAAGAAGATCTTCCTTCTTAAAAACCTAGGTAAAGAAAAGGGATCAAAATATCTCTATCACATCTAAGGGTTTAATTCTTTTAAAAGAACTTAGTTCTTTCTCTGGATCTGAGATCCACAAAACAAGTCTTCCATAAGTTGAGAATTTAATTCTCATTGGGAAGATCTTGTTATTGAGAATCAAACATTCAGGGAAGAACAAATTTAAAAAGAAAGAAAATGAAGTCCATAATACTCTAGGAACTCAGTTCCCTCAGATCAAGAACTTAGTTCTTTAAAAACTCAACTCGAAATCCTCTAAACTAGTGATTTTGGTGAGCGTTAATGGTCATAACACTATTAAAAGAGGTTTAACCTCTCTGAAAATATCGACTGAGATTAAATCTCCATAAAAAAAGACTAGTGGCTCACGTGCTTCACACGTGGACATCCCTTTTAACAGCGTCTAGCACTTCATGTGAAAAACATGCGGGTGCCCAAAATAGAAGGCCAGCGCCTCACGTGAAACACACGTGGACGCTGAATAAAAGTTCTCAACACTCCATATACAGCCAAAGACAGCTATGTGCTTACCATTGATTGGGCAGCGCCCAGCGCCGCACGTGCTCCTCATGCAGGCGCCACACAAAATTGCTTAGCATTTCATATGTAGCCGAAACAATTGAGTGCTTAATACTAATTGGGCAGTACCCAGCGCCGCATGTGCACCTTACGCGGACGCCAAAAGAAGTGCTTACGCTCCACATTTAGTCAAAATGACTAAAGTGTTCAACACTTATTGGGCAGCGCCCATGAATGATTGCTTTACATGACATACATGTGAGCATCAGAGCTCAAATGAATGCTTAGCACTCTTACATAAAAAGAAAAGGGCTGAACAAACAGAGCCTAAATAAGTGTTTAGCACTTTTGAATAACAAAAATAAAAAAAGAAAGAAAAGACTAAGCAGACTAAGCCCAAATTGGCCAGATATCAAAGAAAGAAAAGACCAAGCAGACTAAGCCCAAATTGGCTCGGTCTCTGACGTTGAGCCCAAATGCTCTTTTGCTGGATCTTAACTAAAAAAATAATCCTAAAATATTGTTAAGTGGATCTTAGTCTCAAATTGGACTAACGTATCCTTAGCAAAAACAAATTGAGCCCCAAATGCTCATATATATTTAGTTGACCTTAAATAAAACAGACCCAAATCTAAAATATACGGATTTGGAATAATCCGTGCTCTATGAGCGACGACATAAACCAGTCCCCATATACAATCCACGGGCAACCAAAAAAAACACGGGAAACCAAAACAAACAAAACATGTACACGACACGAAGTGAACTGCCGGAGCAGGAGAAAGTGGTTATCGCAATGCGGTAACGTAATTAACTGCAGGGGCTTGCGTCTGCAGGGAAGAGCGTCCGCACAATAAAAAACCCCTCATAAAATGAGGGGGAATCTGATGAAGTCTGCTATAACGGCCGTATCTGTCCAAACCTCCGATATACGGTGCTATAAATCAACTTGGTATCTTCGGAGAGGTGGATGGAGAAGTTCAAATAGCATCTGCCCCCAAATTCAAGCCAGACGTCCCAACGTCTCGGTCACTGTCTTTCGGCTGTGAACAGATTCTAGCGCACTCGGTGGGACCTTTTCCTCTTTCCACTCTACACTTCGTGTGTCGTGTTTCGTGAACAAAATCGCGGTTCGCTATGGTTGCCCTTGGATTCAAGGTACTAAAATTTGGTGTCTTTCTCCTGTGCAGAGAAATCGATGACTTCTAACTGCACCTCTTGCAACAGCAACTCTCGCTCCACCCTAACTGGAGGAGTGACCTACGGGCCCAATGCGGCCTCTATCTTTTCAATGCCAGTAAGGTAAGTTACGCAACCCACTACTGGATTGTTCTTCGGGACCATGCTCCCACCAGTGAGTTTCGGTGCCTCGACGCCGCAAAAGGAAGCTCCTAAAAGGTTGGTCTTCGATCGACTAGCGACCACAATGGCCCATCTCAACGGTCCGTCCAAATCTGGTGTCTCAGTCTTCAACAGGCTGAACTAAAGCTCAAACGGACCCACAAAGAGGCTCGTGATACCTGAAGGGGCTGCCTCAAAACGGATATCCCTCCTGACTCTTGCTACGGGCGAAACTGTCAAAAGCGCTTCCCCCATCAGAAACTCTGTCTTTGAAAGATTGGCCGGCCCTCCCCAAACTTCAATCAGGACGTCGGTCTTCAACAGGCTGACGTTAACAGCAGCCCCTCAGCGAAGCGGGGGGCATAAAGAAGACGCTTCCAAAACTGAGGCAGTCCTTACTGCGAGGCACGCTCGACGTTGCTACTGGCACCAGGTGAGAAAATCTGGGGGCAACTCCCCCTCTGGACTCACCCCACCAGCTTCAATGGTGGAAGTTGACGCTGCTGTTCCAACCAGGAACAGCTTTGATCCGCTTAAGAGGGTGCGAAAGAACTCTCCAATGGCGGTGTTGAGGAAATCATCCCGGCCTGCAGAAGTCACCGTGCAGGCAAAACTGGAGCAGCCTCATCAGCGGCTTTCCTCCCAAATTCATCGGGTCTGGAGAAAAGTCTACGAATCTATGATTGACCAGAACTACTCTCGTCGACCGAAGAAATTGAAGGTTCGGCAAGAGGAAGACCATCCCTCTGTTATACAGCGAGAGACTTCCTATACACAGGTGCCTTTCATAACGGCTCCTTCAACTTCGACCTCCCACAAAAGGACGAGGCTGGAGAAAATCCCACCGCCTGCGGCAAATTCCAAAGGCGATGGACCCAAACGCCCCAGGTCTAGAGGCATGATCGTGCATATGGTTTACATGGCTTCCGGGAAAAAAGGAAAGCCGTGCTTCCGCAGGTCATTGACCGCAAACTCGGTCGCTGACAAATCTCAGGAGCAACAACAAAAGTGTAACATTTTGGAAAATTATAAATATCTAATTATAATTTTAAATATAAAAATAATGAATTTAATAAGTTTATAAAAGTGATATCACATACAATTTTTGGTATCGGAATTATATCCGTAAAAATGCAATTATTTTGGTAAATATGAAGGAAAGTTGTGATATCATAAAAATGATATTTTGATTGTTCTAAACATGACATGAGATGTTATTATAAGATAATGGTAATTAAGTGTTATAAAAAGTATTGTGTTTCTTTTAAAAACATGGATTTGGATTTTTGACATGAAGGGTTTAATTAAGGGGAAAAGAGTTTTCTTTAATTATTGAATTCTTTTAAATTATGGTTGGTATATCTTATCCTAGGCCAAACCCTCACCCTCAACACACCTCACCCATGCTCACAATCCTCTACCTTCTTCTACTCAACTTCACACCTCCATCTTCTTCATTGACACCTCCTCCTTACACAATGACACCTCCGCCTCTCAACCCTCCACCTCATACTCTCTCTACACAACACAACACATAGGAATCGCTTAGTTTTCTCAACTGAACACAACAAATTCTTCAGCTCCAAACTAATATTCTCAAGTGTTCCTCAATCCTAATGAAGGAAACCTTAATCCCTTCATCAATTTGTGCATACCATCAACCTAGAAGCCACTACAACTCCTAGATGCTTCCACAAGAACTTCATGAGCTGGTGTTCTATTGTACACAATCTCCATGGGTATAATTCCTTCCCTCCTTGCATATTCAGTATTGTTCAATATTTGTTTTCATGTGCAGTATAGGAAAACACTTTGTTTTGTGATATTTAGCCTACTGAATTTGAATCTGGAACCACTAGGTGTAATCATTAGAAAAACTAACAATACTATAAGTATCATGAGACCACTATAAGACATCACTCAAAGCCTAAGACCCCATCTCCAATTTTTGACCGGCGAGAAATCCCAAATTCCTGATCTCGCCGGATTTTTGGTGAGGTTTGATGTTGTATTTTCTTCTGTGGCTTTGTTTGGGTATTTTATGATCTATAGTATTGTTTGATTTGTCCCAATATGCATACAGAGAAATCTGGGAATGTTTAGTTTTGTTGTTAATTAAGTTTCCGATATTCTGATAGGGGTTTTCATATTTTTGTACTGCAACTGAAACGTTGACGTTCGTACGTTAAATTCAGGGGCAATTGATCGTTTCTAGAGTAAGTAAGCTATAGGTTCTAACCTATGGATGCTTAGTTCGTTGTTTTGATTTAGATATGATATTTACGCCGATATTTCATAACTACGATTATAGGTACGATCGCGAAGGTTTCAAGACGGAGTTGGAGGACATAGCAGCGTGGATTTCAGCGAGCTCAACACGTTGGTGAGTAGATTTACATCTACGGGGGAAGTCGGGTGGATGGCATATAGCACACCCACAACCTTATACATATGATACTATGATATATATATATATTTAGTTCTTTTGTGTTTATTTAAGTTAATGATATTGAAATCATGTTGCATTTAGTGTATATTCATGTGCATAAAGTGTTATTGATGGTTTGGTATGAGGAATCATACCGTACTTGTGATAATGAGTTTCGTATACCGAATAACGACTAAGTTTCCTTTAGACTCGTAAAATAATGTTTTATTTCGTTTTAGAACGTAATACTTGAGTGAGCTATACTCTTTTAAAAACTAACGATTCGATTCCATTTTTGATGATAAAAGACAAGGATGCGATGCCAATTTCCAAAACAAATATCCATTTTCAACCCAAGGCAGCTTCGTCATTTTAAAACCAACGTTTCGTTTCATTTTCAAAGATAATGGTATAACTTATAGCAAGTAGTTACATTTATTTGTTATGCTTAGATTTACTTTACATGTTCGCATTATAATTATCGATGTTATACGTTTCCGTGATACGAACACTCTAATAGAACACTGCACAACTATCAATGAGTATTATGTTGCACGAGCACATACGAACATGGTACACTACACCTCATTGGTACTAACATGTCACTGTAAGACCGTTATACTATGTAATGCGTATGTGGATATTGATATGAGTATGCTATTACACTTATAGAACACTAGCACAAATACTAATGATTGCCATGCTGCACGAGCACAGACGCACATGCTGCACTACACATCATTAGTTTTGCTATGACACAGTAGGATGGTTACGTTTATTACTTTTATGATATTATTTACGTGCTTTACCTGTTTTACATGTTAATTATTGCGAATACCAGTACTAAGGGTATTCATATTGGATTCTTATGAGTTTCTAGATGTTTTACTTTTGATGATATATATCAGTGGTATGGGACACTGTTATATATGTGTATATATAATATATCTTCAGAATGATTAATGCAAGGATTCTTCTTCTTTACTTGTAATCTTTGGATACGATGAGTTATGTCCACCATGAGTCATTTTTATGTTTTGTTTTACTCCAAACTGAGTGGGGGGCTATACGGTTACAGATTACTATGTTATCCAGACTGAGTGGGGGGGGGTATACAGTTGGATACATGGTGGACCCGGTCGAGACCGAGGGGCAGGATAGCCGTATGTGAGGCGGGGAGCCTAGCGAGGATACTCGATACCGGAAATAGAGATGAGCACGACAGATATCCAGGGGATACTGTCCGGGGTTCGATTGGGCACGGCGGATATCCATGGGATACCGAGCAGGGCCAGGGATATCGGGTGGAGATCATCTGTTGAGATGGTGTCGATGGTATTTTCATTTGTTAGTTATGTATATGCCATAGAGGCCATTATTGTACATATGATGTATATTATAGTGGATGCTTGGATATATATAGAGAGGACTTTCTTGCTCGATATGATAGTATGCTATCTGGTTGCTCTTTGTCTTAACATATTGACTTGTATTGCGTTACTGTCTTGCTCTCACATGTTGATAAAGCCCTTAGGATATGTACTTGACTACTAGGACTATGATGCAGATCATACTAGTGGGGCCAGGGTAGTCCACAAGTACATCCTATAACTGTTCCTA
Organism: Agapanthus africanus; assembly: GCA_030015575.1. Taxonomy (NCBI): domain Eukaryota; kingdom Viridiplantae; phylum Streptophyta; class Magnoliopsida; order Asparagales; family Amaryllidaceae; genus Agapanthus; species Agapanthus africanus. The sequence goes on along the minus strand of JASDDO010000026.1, from coordinate 83,702,288 downwards.
GTCGAGGGTGTATCGAGACAGGGCATCGATACTCCAGAGTAGACTAGCGTATACGCATCTTGACCCATATGATGGGCGATGGATGATCCCATACCCATTGGTGTTTGACATCAAAGACGGTATATGAGTGATCAGTGGAGACTGGGCACACTGAACGGACTCGCCGAGAACTCCTTGTTGGTATTATACCTATCGTCAGATAGCAGTTCTCTGGTGACACTAGTATATGTTAGTCTGTAGACCCGAGATCGTCATAGAGTCTTGTGTGATTCCCACTGTGCTTTGATTTCCACCTTACCCCGTTCAAGAGAACGTGCAAAACGGTGGCTTTTGGGTACAGTCCCGAATCATATGAAGGCAATGAGTGATAGGAGGGGTTTCGTCTCTCCCGGTATTAGGGGTTGATGTTGCGCTGTGGTCGATTGGCTATAACTGGAAGTCCCTGGCCAGGGATGATATAGAGATCTACTGGTAAGTGTTATCAGTAGTTTCTCGACCTGTTATGAGCCTCATATCGACACGACTTATCGGTTACTAGGGTCTGACATTTACCACCCCTAGACTGGATATGCGACATATCAGATGAAGAGACCGGACTGTACGGTAGTGTTACTGATTGGATTCACAGGAGTATATACAAGCTTGCTTGTTGATTTTCTGGTTGCTCAATACCCAGGTGGCTGTTACGTTTAGCTGACCGCTTGCAGCTTATAGGTGTTTGATATGATCATCACCTACTGCCGGTGTATTGACGAGTCTTTAGAGTCCTACACAGAGCTTTCCTGGCTCAGTTGAAACGGAGTAGGAGCATATATGTGATATATGCGGGACCGAGATTGATACGTGTATGTGATACCGTATTCTATTCTCGCGATATGTGTTATCAGCCGGGTATATGTGATATAGCCGGGTTATCGGATCAAGTGTTGATTCGATAAAATGATACATATTATATGCTCACTTAAGTATTTATTATTCTCACTTATGATACATTTAACATATATGTGATATATGTTTATTGTATTGTTTTCTTTTGTTTACAAATGATATATATGTGATATATATTATTAATGTGACATGTTTGGTTATACATGCAACATGGGTGTATGAGACTTACACCATGCTATTAATAATGTTTGGGTTTCTCTTTATATCAAGTAATTCAAAATTAAGTGGAAATGACTCATGGTTAGAAGCTTGGAGAAGCTTGTTGATAACCATTGACTTAGTCCACCCTTTTTGTTTCACTTGAGATATTTTGTTAACCTAACCATTACACATAGCTATGGTTAACTCTCTACATGAGTTAGTACATGCCATATACTCACCCAAGGTTGCATTTCTAACTTCACTTTAATTATTTTTCATCACTTCATTTTCTTCTTCCTCATTGCAAAAGCTTTCTAGCTTTTGATCTTGTGGTGAAAGACTGTGAGAAAAAGAAAACTAAAGAGAGCAAAATTCCTACTTCATCATCCTCTTCTATACTAGCCATATAGATTAGTGTGTTAGCTTCATTAATTCCATATAAGTGAAGTCATAACTTGAGTTCGTGTTTTCTCGAAGTAGATCATCTTGGATTTCGAAGTCTTCAAGCAAACATAGATCATTCGACTTGTGGAGCCTCTTAAGAGTCCGGGAGTTCTTGGATCATAGCGAAGGGACCACTACTCGAAGCTTATGAAGCGAAGGAACATACTACAAAGGTTGTAATCCTTAATCACTTAGTTGTAAAGTTGTTTACATGCAAAGTTAACCCTAATTCTCTAGTTCGATTACTTGGTTGGTTTGTTTAGCATCCCAAAATTTTAAAATAGCATGGTTGTTGCTCGCCAAAACCTTTCTAAGATGCTAAGCTAACCCTACAGTGGTATCAGAACCAAGCTAGAGCATTAGACGTTGTCTAGACGAAGTTAGAATTCCGATCGAACCCCGAAATCCCGAATAATACCCCCTCTCTGGAAATTTTTCCAAAAGTTGGATTTTTTCATGTTAAAAATATTCAGAAAAACATGCAAGGAATTCTATGGACACACCTGAAGAACAAAACCCTAACTCGTCTAAGTGACTGCGGATCCACAGCCAAAACATGGTTTTAGCGGCGGATCTGCGGCGCTACTTAAGAGGCTTGTGTCGGGCCTTCAGCTGTAGCTCCGTAGGAACTGTGGTATGTCTCTGGTTAACTTTAACAATGTTCAAGTGTTGAGCTCTCTGGAAAATTTGGGAATTCGTTGATTCGATCGAATTGTTTAAACTTCGTCTATTTATCTAAGATTGTGATACAATAAGTGGAATTGATTTGATGTGTGCAAGTTTAACATTTCGGTCTTGGGTGAAATCAGGAATCTTGTTGAATTACCCGACTTCTTTTGAAAAGTGTTTTCATGGATGAGACCTAAATGTAAAATTTGCATTGTTAGGCATGAAATCCTGAATATATGATATTCTGGGTTTATGATGTCTAAGGGCAGTGTCGATTTCAATTGTTGTAGTTTTTCATTTTCTTTTCTGCGACCGTAAGTGTAATATGTGGTGTATCGCTGTTTTCGTTGCTACATGTCAACAGCAATTGTAATACGCATATTTACTTACGTTGATGACTTGTGATGTTATGTGTTGCTATGATATGTTATATTGGATCGTCGTGATTTGAATAGCCCGGGGTTTTATGTGAGATGAGAGTTTTTCATTTTCATTCATGTAAAATTCATTTGTATATAATATTCTTTTTTTTGGGGCACTTCTGGGTTGAGGATGCTGCCACCATTGTATATTATTTACTTTTCCGCATTAGGATAGACCCAAGAAGGGGAGCACAAGTTACCGGGTTTTAGGGTCCAGTGGGAGGCCATCTCGAGGAGTCAAGACCGGGTCTCCTAACCCTAAAATTGGCAGGGTTACTTGCCGCTCTCGTAAGGGTTTAGGGATGTGGGTTTGGCTATTCATCGCGACCGTGGAATTCGTGTTTTTACTGGCTTGATATAAAACACGGAAATCCTAATATATCCCATATTTCATATGTTATCTTCTGCTGCAATGTTCTGTGATGAGATCATATTACTGCCTGAGATGAATGTTTTATTATTATATATATGACATATAATAGACGTTGCTTATGTTTTGTACCCGCGCTAGTCCCATCCCGCTATGCCGTTAGTCAAGTAACCTAACGGTGCATAACGGAACATTATGGCGAATGCGGATGGCATAAGCGTACGTTGTATTTTCGTTTTTTCTGTAATGCTTAGGAACCTTAAATGATGGGATTTCATTAATGAGATTAATGAAAGAAAAGAAACCTAAAAGATGTTGTAGAATCAAATTTTCAAAAAGGGTAGCTCTAGTTTTTGCTTTGCATAGCGGTATTCCTTGTAGAATATCCAGCACCTTATTCGATAAGGAAAGAGCCGGGATCCCTTCACCGGGAGTGACCTCTTTAGCGAAACTAGCAGATGCTACAATTCACTCGGTTTAGTTTTTGATTGCTTTTATAGTTTTTTCTTTGCATAGCGGTGTTCCTTGTAGAATATCCAGCACCTTATTCGATAAGGAAAGAACCGAGATCCCTTCACCTGGAGTGACCTCTTTAGCGAAACTAGTAAAAGCCTAAAAAACACTCCTTTTCAAAATCACTGGTTTCTAAAACGATATCAAGTTCATTACGCAAAAGGTTTTCATAAAAAAAAACCTGACGTAGCCCTTCGTCATTTCAGATAAGTACTACTTAGTATTTCGTGCTACGTTTGTTGACCATGTTAAGGCGTAGTGTGCGGTAGCTAATTAGTGCTTATCTGCTAAAACATGAGATGCGATTGGATTAGAGTAGTCGTACGACTTTGTTGACCATGTTAAGGGTCATGCGGGTGAGTTTAGTTCAATCAGGAAATGACGGGTTGAACTTGGCTAGCGCTTATGATTTGTTGACCATGTTAAGGTCATAAGTAGCTAGGGGCAAAATATTATCGGGAATTTCAAGTGTTGAAATTTGCAATGAGATTCCATACCTTCTATGAGATAGTTGGATCCCGATACCCGCTGCGAATAAGAGTTGCTTCTGGGAGAGTTTTACACTTTACAATTAGCTAACTCATTAGATGTCTAGAAAGGTGTTAATGGGGCTACCCCTAAGGGAAGATAAGGTTTGTCTTAATTAGGTCCGTGCGAAAGCATGTGGAACCTCCCTCAAAGTACCGGCACTGGCCTGGCTGAACGGTTAGCAAAGTTGTAGACTGTAATTCATCCCGGCTAGTCTTTCCCTTTTCAGGTTTTTTGAAGGAAGATTTGATAAAAGCAGTGGGAGCCATCCTGATTAGATAAGATAATAACCAATCTAATCTTGAAAGAGCATATGCTAAAGTGTTTTCTTTTTCTCTCTCTCCAGGTAGTAACCAAGTCAGGCCTTAATCAAGATAATAATATAGATGTATTGACCGAACCCGCTTGTTATACTGAGCAAGGGAACGTTGGTTCCGTTCTTTCTTATAATTGTTATAAGACTGAGAAGGAAATAGGGGGATATCCAGATACCCAAGCCTCCCAAACGAAGAATAAGCATGCTGATGCATCTTCTTCGGGTGTGTTTGTTATAGAGAACCGTTTCTCAGTTCACTCTACGTCCTGGGTATTAAATACTGGATCAGGATCCCATATATGTAATATGTTGCATGGGCTAAAGAGAGGTAGAGAACTGGGAATGGGTGATCATTCTGTAAAAGTAGGAAATGGTGCAAATGTTGCAGCCAAAGCAGTTGGCGAATATCACCTTGTATTACCAAGTGGTAATACATTAATTCTGAACAAATGCTATTACATACCAAACATGATATGCAACATTATATCAATTTTTTTATTAAGTAAAGAAGGATATAATTTTGTAGTAGAGGATAATGTTGTGAACATCTTCCTGAATCAAAAGTTGATTGGGTCAGGCTCGTTAAATAATGGCATATACATTCTAAATTAAACTACAGTACTTAATGTACCAAACACACACAAGAGGAAGAGTTCAGAAATGAACGAATCCTTCTTGTGTTATTGTAGACTAGGTTATATCAATGCGACACGACTAGCTAAGTTACATAAGGATGGACATTTGAATCCATTTGAATTTTCATCTTATGACACTTGCCAGTCATGTCTCAAAGGCAAGATGACCAAAACTCCGTTTAGTGGATATGGAGAAAGAGTTACGGAACTCTTGGTATTGATACATAGTGATGTATGTGGTCCCATGTCTATACATGCCAGAAATGGTTCCTCATACTTTATTACATTCACTGACGATCTCTCAGGATACAGACATGTGTTCCTGATGAAACACAAGTCTGAAGCTTTTGAGAAATTCAAAGAATATAAGCATGAAGTTGAGAACCAAACTGGTGAAAGTATTAAAATCCTTCGATCTGATCGGAGAGGAGAATACTTGAGCACGGAATTCCGTGACTCTCTAAAAGAGAATGGGATTCTCTTTCAGCTTACTCCTCCGTATACACCATAACACAACGACGTATCAGAATGGAGGAACCGCACCCTATTAGATATGGTGCGCTCTATGATGAGCACCGTTGAGTTGCCTGTTTCCTTTTGGGGTTATGCGCTTGAGACAACAGCATATCTATTGAATCAAGTTCCATCTAAATCAGTGCCTACAACCCCATATAAGATATGGAGGGGCATGAGACCATATCTTAAACGAGTTAAGATATGGGGTTGTCCGGCCTATGTCAAAAGGCAAAATCCCGACAAACTCGAGGCACGACCAGTTCTATGCAAGTTTGTGGGATATCCAAAGAATTCATAAGGATATATTTTTTACCACGCTAAGGAGCAAAAGGTGTTTGTTTCTCAATATTCCACCTTTTTAGAAAAGGAATTTCTTTCAAAAGAAATTAGTGGTAAAGAGGTAGAGCCGGAAGAAGTTCCAGCAGCACAAACTGCAACTGATGATTTATTAGAACCAGAGCAATCGGTAGTTCCCGACGAACCTCAGCCACTCCACCGATCTAGTAGGGTTTCTCATCCACCTGAGAGATACTACGGTTTTCTCATTGATGGTGGAAGCGAGGACTGCATCATGGAAGATGATGACCCGACTAGCTTCGAGCAGGCCATCACAAGTGGTGACTCTGTGAAATGGCTGGATGCAATACGATCAGAGATGGAATCCATGTACACCAACAAAGTATGGATTTTGGAAGATGCTTCTGAAAGTGTAAAATCCATCGGAAGCAAGTGGATCTTCAAGAAAAAAACTTGGTGTAGATGGAAAAGTTGAGAATTTCAAAGCTAGACTTGTTGCATAGGGTTTTCGTCAACGACCAGGTGTGGATTATAACGAAACTTTTCTCCAGTGGCTATGCTTAAGTCCATCCGAATCTTACTTGCCATTGCTGCATACCATGACTACGAAATCTGGCAAATGGATGTTAAGACCGCCTTTCTAAATGGTGATTTAGAAGTGTGCGTGTACATGATTCAGCCAGAGGGCTTCGTAAACAGTGGAAGCAGCGGAAAGGTGTGCAGGTTGCTTAAATCCATTTACGGTTTAAAGCAACCATCACGGAGTTGGAACATCTGTTTTGATGTTGTAGTCAAAGAGTTTGAATTCATCAAAAACGTAGATGAACCTTGTATATACAAGAAGATGGCAGGGAGTAATGTTGTCTTCCTCGTATTGTAAGTGGATGACATACTCTTGATAGGAAATGATGTTCCTATGCTGCACTCGGTCAAGCTCTTCTTATCACAAAGATTCTCAATGAAAGATCTAGGTGATGCTTCCTTCATCTTGGGGATTAAGATCTATAGAGATAGATCTAAACGGATACTGGGATTGTCCCAATTCAGGTATATTGACACCATACTAAAGAGGTTTAGTATGGATGAATCCAAGCGTGGGAATTTACCTATGATCTCTAGACTCACTCTCTCCAAAAAGATGTCTCCTAAGACTGATTTGGAGAGAGCTCGCATGCAAGGGATACCCTATGCTTCGGCAGTAGGCTCTATCATGTACGCGATGTTATGTACAAGACCCGATGTAGCATACTCACTAAGTGTAGTGAGTAGGTACAAAGTAGATCATGGAGAGAGTCACTGGACAGCTGTGAAGAACATTCTCAAGTACTTGAGAAGGACTAAAGAGATGTTCTTGGTGTATAGTAACGGAGAACTCCAAGTGGAGTCCTTTACCGATTCGAGCTTCCAAAGTGATAAGGATGACTCTAAGTCGCACTCGGGATTTGTCTTTACCTTCAATGGATGGGCGGTTTGTTGGAAGAGTTCCAAACAGGAAACCGTGGCAGACTCGACGATGGAGGCTGAATACATCGCTGCCAACGATGCTGCCAAAGAGGCTGCCTGGATGAAGAAGTTCATTACTGAACTTGGAGTGGTTCCATCCATCGAGCATCCAATACCTTTGTATTGTGATAACAATGGAGCTGTGGCTTTGGCCAAGGAACCCAGGTCCCATTAGAGATCCAGGCATATTCTGAGACGGTATCACCTGATCCGGGAGATAGTTGATCGCCGGGAGATCGAGATCAGGAGAGTAGACACGAAGGATAACACTGCGGATCAATTTGAGAGACTTTTCAGGATATTGGGTATGAGATACTACAACAACCAGCCTTAGTGCAAGTGGGAGATTATTAGTTATGTATATGCCTTAGAGGCCATTATTGTACATATGATGTATATTATAGTGGATGCTTATATATATATAGAGATGACTTTCTTGCTCGATATGATAGTATGCAATCTGGTTGCTTTTTGTCTTAATATATTGACTTGTATTGTGTTACTGTCTTGCTCTCACATGTTGATAAAGCCCTTAGGATATGTACTTGACTATTAGGAATATAATGCAGATCATACTAGTGGGGCCAGGGTAGTCCACAAGTACATCCTATAACCGTTCTTAGTCGAGGGTGTATCGAGACAGGGCATCGATACTCCAGAGTAGACTAGCGTATACGCATCTTGATCCATATGATGGATGATGGATGATCCCACATCCATTGGTGTTTGACATCAAAGATGGTATACAGGTGCTCAGTGGAGACTGGGCACACTGAACGGACTCGCTGAGAACCCCTTGTTGGTATTATACCTATCGTCAAATAGCAGTTCTCTGGTGACACTGGTACAGGTTAGTCTGTAGATCCGAGATCGTCATAGAGTCTTGTGTGATTCCCACTGTGCTTTGATTTCCACCTTACCCCATTCAAAAGAACGTGCAAAACGGTGGCTTTTGGGTACAGTCCCGGATCACATGAAGGCAATGAGCGATAGGAGGGTTTTCGTCTCTCCTAGTATTAGGGGTTGATGTTGCGCTGTGTTCGATTGGCAATAACTAGAAGTCCCTGGCCAGACTGATATGGAGATCTACTGGTAAGTGTTATCAGTAGTTTCTCGACCTGTTATGAGCCTCATATCGACACGAATTATCGGTTACTGGGGTCTGACGTTTATCACCCCTAGACTGGATATGCGACATATCAGACGAAGAGATCGGACTGTACGATAGTGTTACTGATTGGATTCACAGGAGTATGTACAAGCTTGCTTGTTGATCTTCAGGTCGCTCAATACCCGGGTGGCTGTTACGTTTAGGTGACCGCTTGCAGCCTGTGGGTGTTTGATATGATCATCACCTACTGTCGGCGTATTGACGAGTCTTTAGAGTCCTACACAGAGGTTTCCTGGCTCAGGCGAAACGGAGTAGGACCACATATGTGATATATACGAGACTGAGATTGATACCTGTATGTGATACCGTATTCTATTCTCGCGATATGTGATATCGGCCAGGTATATGTGATATAGCCGGGTTATGGGATCAAGTGTTGATTCGATAAAATGATACATATTATATGCTCACTTAAGTATTTATTATTCTCACTTATGATACATTTAACCATAGTCACAAAATCACCGTTCGGGTATAATTCGGCGAGATCGAAAGTTCGGATTCGGAGAACTATTCGGAAAAAATCGGCAAGTATTCGGGAAAGATTCGGTAAGTGTTCGGGAAATGTTCGGGAAGGAATTCGAGCAAGAAATTAATATATGAGACGCTAGGTTTTGATTTTGTGAATTATTTGCTGTTTTTTGAATTATTCGCTCTTTTTTCACATAATTCGGGAATAATTCGCGAATAATTCGCGAATTATTCGGCCCGCCGATTAATTCGGCGATTAAGTCGGCTGATAAAAAATTCACGAATTATTCATGAATTTGGCGAATAATTCGCGAATTATGTGACTATGCATTTAACATATATGTGATATATGTTTATTGTATTGTTTTCTTTTGTTCACAAATGATATATATGTGATATATATTATTAATGTGACATGTTTGGTTATACATGCAACATGGGTGTATGAGACATACACCATGCTATTAATAATGTTTGGGTTTCTATTTATATCAAGTAATTCAAAATTAAGTAGAAATGACTCATGGTTAGATGCTTGGAGAAGTTTGTTGATAACCATTGATTTAGTCCACCCTTTTTGTTTCACTTGAGATATTTTGTTAACCTAACCATTACACATAGCCACGATTAACTCTCTACATGAGTTAGTGCATGCCATATACTCATCCAAGGTTGCATTTCTAACTTCACTTCAATTATTTTTCATCACTTCATCTTCTTCTTCCTCATTGCAAAAGCTTTCTAGCTTTTGATCTTGTGATGAAAGATTATGAGAAAAAGAAAACGAAAGAGAGCAAAATTCCTACTTCATCATCCTCTTCTATACTAGCCATATAGATTAGTGTGTTAGCTCCACTAATTCCATATAAGTGAAGTCATAGCTTGAGTTTGTGTTTCCTCGAAGTAGATCATCTTGGATTTCGAAGTCTTCAAGCAAGCATGGATCATTCAACTTGTGGAGCCTCTCAAGAGACCGGGAGTTCTTGGATCGCAGCGAAGAGACCACCACTCGGAGCTTATGAAGCGAAGGAACGGACTACAAAGGTTATAATCCTTAATCACTTAGTTGTAAAGTTATTTACATACAAAGTTAACCCTAATTCTCTAGTTCGATTATTTGGTTGGTTTGTTTAGCACCCCAAAATTTTTAAAATAGCATGGTTGTTGCTTGCTAAGGTGCTAAGCTATCCCTACAACATTTTCATGTCGGTGATGGACACGAGAGATTTGAGAATTTGCGTGTCAGTGATGGACACGAGGGATTTCTGATTTCGGGTGTCGATGCTGGACATCCATATTTATTGATATGTTGCTATCATGAGGTAAACAGTTATATTATAGTTATTATAGCTGACCAGGACTGATCCGGGGGACAGTACATGCATATCTTTTACGGGCATTCGCATACATAAAAAGGAATTCAAAAACGAGCTATAGTCTCATTATTTTGATATGTCTGATATGACACTGGGATCTTGAATTTGTAAACCGCTTAAACATTCTTTACCAAAACAGCAGGACGTATATCTTAAATAAAATACCTATTATATTTCATACTATCACATCTGCTTTTATGCCGTGTGATTGATCGTCTTCTTCGTGTCGTATTTTGAAAAGTGTAAAAGATCACAACCAAAGAAATTTATACCGCAATCAATAACGGTGTCTATTGTAGTTTCGTTAGCGATAGCGGATCGTCTACTGAGATTGTGTGAATTTGTTTGAATTTGTTTTAGTTGAGTTGAAAAGAAAAGATAAAAGAAAATGATTCAAGATTTGTGAGGTTTAGTTTCAAGAAACATAAAGAAATTATATCTAGAATCAAGAATTAATAAAGATCAAGAAAATGACCACACCAATTGAATTATCAAGATTTGTAAAGTAGCTTGTAGGAATCGATCAAATAAGTAGTGATCATGAAAATTAAAGATTATGAAATCTTATCTATTGAGGATTTGTTGCTAGATCGATGACGATCAACGAAGATTAGAGATCTATTGAAGAAACTAGGGTTTCTCCTTTACTATCTCTTGTCTTTTCATTGATTATCATTCAAATTCTAGCCTCTAGTCAAGAAAATCACCGATTGTTGATCTCTAATTTGGAGCGAAAACATTCAATAAAGCGATCTCGCTCAAAATTAGGTCTTCGATGATTCAATTTCCTAAAGTTAACAAACCTCATAAGACTTAAGAATCATTCAAGAATTTCATCATCATCATATACCTATTCTCTCGATTCCGCTACAAGCGGAGATTTCACTCACACATCATGAAAATTAATGAATCAAGAATCAAGAAATTTCATAATGCAAGAATGTAATGAAAACGAGAATTAACAATTTATCACCTTCATTAAATCTTCTTCAAATTTACACAACTCCTCAATTCGAGGTACAAGATTAAGCTCTCGATCGCTCCTTTGAAGAGGTGAATTTGTCGTCGATTTTTGTGAAGCTCGATCGCCGTGAGTCATGGATCGTCGTGGATCTCTTGCTCGGATGATGATCGGCGTTGCGATGAAGGATCGTTGATTGCTCGCTTGATTTGCTCTCAATGGATCTTGATCTTGACTTTGAAATTTGATTTGGATTTTTGTTTTGGATCAAGTTGTGTCACTCAACTTGTACAATGATTTGGCTCAATATTCAACAACTCAACAACCTTTTGAATGAAACCCTAGGTCTCCTTTTATTGTCTCCCCAATCTTTCACTAGAAGCTAGGTTTATTTTCCACTAGAAGCTAGGTTGTTATGAAGCTTGCATAGGAAGCTAGGTAGGTACCAAGCTTACCCAAGAAGCTTGGCTGTTGTAGAGAAGCTTCTGGAGAAAGCTAGGGAGTTCAAAGCGTCTTGAGGAAGCTAGGAGGTTGAAAGGAAGCCTCTGGAAAAAGTTCCAACCGCCGACGAGTCGAATCGGCCACGGATCCGTGGCGGATCGGCCGGACTCAGTCATGGATCCGCGTCCGATTGATAGAGTCAGTGCATGGAATCTTCAGGTTTGTTTCAGGTTGGCTTTTTGGCGCTTTTATGATGTCTGGAATCCTATAGTTATCTCTTGTTTGCTGCCAGATCTCAAGTCTTTGACTTGCTGTATTTTATCGGCACTTTTAGCAATTCCAGTTCTTTGACCAGAAGAATTTCTGCACAAAATCTCGAGACAAGTGTTGAGATATACAATAATCATGCATGTAGTAATAAACACTCAATTCCCATCTAGAATGTCGGTTATAATGTATAACACATTTTATTTGATATTTTGTAGACGAATTGCTAATATGTGCTATATTTATACCAAACACTCTTAGATGATTAGAAAGAGTAGGGAAATTGATGTGTTAAAAATGCTATATTTTCGACTGATCAAATTCCCCCAAACTTAATTTTGATCGTCTCGAGCAAATATCTTTTATTCAGGTGAAGGAGAAAAGAAGAAGAAAAAGAAAAAGAAAAAACTAATTAGCACACTTTCGTAGGCAACACGATTGCACTGAGCACGTGCAACAAGCCTTTAAATCTCTAGGTGTCCCTAGTAGGAGGAGTGTTGTCTCCTGAGGGTTTTCAGCGGATTGCACCCACAAAATCCCATAATAAAAGGAAGACCGTGAAAGTTACATGTAAAGATAAGAATTGTAAAAGAAAGACTTTGAAAATCAGAGTTTCCAACTACACTAGCTTTTAAGTTGTCATGAGCCCCATCTTAATAGTCATGAAAAGATATTAGAAATCACATCATCCCTCAATAAAACATCGTCTTTATTCTTCATTCCAACCATTTTTCCAAATATTGATCATATACCCCTACGTGTGTGTAAATACATCCCTACACTCAGAGAATTCAATTCAAGCTATCATACTCTTGTCCATCTACCTCAGTACTTTTTAATCGGTGAATATTTAGATAGATTTGCTCACACATTCTTCATGCGACCGTTAATACTTCTTGAGGTACTAACCGACCGATTACTCATGTGCTTGCTTATTAGGCGTATTTAGTGTTTTTCTCGTCTTGCAACACCTAACGCTTAGCAGTGACTCCCAAACCAGTTGGTCTAAGGCACTAGGTGATGAATCACCCACGCTATATTTTTTTATTGCTGCCTTGGTGATTAAAAAACCGGTGTTCATTTTTCTACACCATTTTATATTTTTATTTTCATTTATAATTTTCTTACTTTGGCTTTTAGACAAGAGCATTTCAAGGTATCCTCTACTATCCCGAGTTTCAAGACGTGTGTAAGTGCGTATAGTAGGGTATCAACATTCAAATGTTTGGCTTCCAGAATAGAAACTATTTTTTAGACTTATTTTTATTCTCAGATTAGTGACTTCTTTCATCTTACTAACTCTTGGGACAACGACTCATAACTACTTATTACTAGTTTTGTTTAAGAAAACTTCTAACTTTCTAGATTTTCTTAAATTTTTCCAATCTTTTGGATGTAATTTTTCATTATCTAATCTTTTATTATAAAATTAAATATTAATTTTTTTTAATTTTATATGTTTTGTGCTTATGCAAAGTATGATGCAAAGTGATGCGCAAATAAGCACAAATCTCCCCCAAACTTGTTTTCAACAGTGTTCTCACCGTTGTCTTCTGCTAAATCTCAAAAACCTATAAGTTTGGGAGGAAAATTTCTTAGCGGGGTCAAGAAATATGGACATGAAAATCTCCCCCAAACTCATTTTTGGCTCACAATTTTTGAGGACAACTGTTATTTTCAAGAGCCAGATTATACCCCCCCAAACTTGAGTTAAACAATGTTAATCTTTTAAAATCACAAGAGGGGGTCAATGTTATTAGTCAATGCCAAGCTTTGCAAAGACCGAAAGTCAACACCAACCATTTGAAGATTTTATCAGTATTGTGCACCGGTTGGTGGAAGAACATGTTGTATATAGCCAGGAAGAAGTAGGGAAAAGATAAGTGGTGTGATGGAAAGGGTTTGCGTCTCATCTTGGAGAGACGACATAGTGATTGTGATGATAGATTACTCGCATTCTTGTGATTGTCCAGAAGAAAGGGTGGAAGTTCAATTTCTTTTTGGAGTTGATTCATCTCAACACCCGTGTTTGCTAAAAATGCGAGTTCATCAGCGAAAATTTCCTCAAAGCTCTCATCGATACCCCGAAGAATAATGTCATCAGAAAAAACAGGATGATCGTCAGACTCTATAAAAAGTTCTTCATCAGCGTTAGGTGTTAACCCGGACAACTCAATGGAAGAGTCCGTATATGTATAATACATAGCTGGGTCAAACAACAACATATGAAAAGAGTCTAGATTAGTATCATGAGGCTGATCAAATTCGCTGCTGTCAACATCCATTAATTCGACAGAACATGCTTGAGCAGTAGGTTCGGAGGGTACACTTCCCAACTTGTATATGTTAAGCTCTATTGACATCTTCCCGAAGGATAGGGTCATAGAACCATTACGACAGTTGATTATAGCATTGGAAGTGGCCAAAAAGGGTCGACCAAGAATCACCGGAATTTGATTTCGTGGGTTCGCTACAGGATGTGTATCGAGTACATTAAAGTCCTCAGGGAATACAAATTCCCCGATTTTTATCAACACATCCTCTAGTCTGCCCGTAGGTTTGGTGATTAATCGGTCGGCCATCTGGAAAGTGCAATGAGCTGGTTTCAACTCTCCAATCCCTAACTGCTCATAAACCGAATATTGAAGCAGGTTAACACTTACGCCAAGGTCAAGTAGAGCACGGTTAATGTGTTTACCCCTAATAGAAATAGAAATAGTAGGATAGCCAGGGTCTTTACGTTTCCTGGGTAATTGTTGGGGAAAAGCTGTGCTACAGTCTTTGACATGAACACCTTTTTTGGCACTTGAGTCATCCTCTTTCTAGTGCACAAGTCCTTGAGAATTTTCGCATAAGCCGGGACTTGTTGTATAGCATCTAGGAAAGGGATATTGATGTTAACCTGTTTAAAGATTTCAGTGATCTTCTCCATTTGTGGACTTGGTCTGTTTCCCCTTAACCGATTCGGATAAGGAGCTTTAGCAATAACAACGGGGTCCAACATTGGAGAAGATTGTGTGGGTAGGAAAGATCCAAGAATATGAGTGGGGATCGTCTTTGGTGGACTAGAAGAAATGTGCTGAGGATTCGAGCCTTGAGGAAAACGGAGAATAGGCTCGGAAGAAAATGGTGGGGTAGACGAACTGGGGTCAGAAGTAGAAGTGGAAGGAAAAGTCTCAGCCGGGGTATCATCGATTGATTCATCATTATTATCCATCTCTTCACCGACATGGTTGTCTAGCACTCTTCCAGATCTCAACGTGGTAATAGCAATAGCCAGGATTGGGTAAAGGTTGAGCTGAAAGTTTCCCTTTCTCTCTAGCACTCATTTCGGATTTTAATTGTGCAATTTGTGCTTCCATTGATTTAATACTCTCACTTTGGGAGTCAGAGTTTTTCTGGATTTTATCGACGGAAGACTTCATCTTAGCCGAAACTTGCATGAAATTTGTCAGAAGCAAATTCATGGTTTGTTCGAGTGAAGAGGAGTTATCAGTACCGGACACTTGTAAAGAATTGTTATATGGTGCAGGTGCGTTGACCGGATTTTGAAAGTTTTGTGATTGGTAGGGGTGCTGACTTATTTGAAGTGGTTGCTGTTGTGGTGGAGGACCCCTTGAAAATTATTTTGGTTTGGAACCGTGTTTTGAGTTTGTGATTGGTTCCAAGCAAAGTTAGGGTAATTCCTCCAACAATGATTATAAGTAGAAGAATACGGATTGTTTCTAGGTTTTTGTTGGAAAGCAGCATTGGTATGCTCTTGACCTTGAAACGGAGAATTTAAAGGACATTCTTCCGTAAGATGAGATGGATCAGAAAAGTATCCACAGACAGTTTTGGGGAGTGACATCTGATTTAGGGAGGCTGCTAAAAATTTATGTTCCATAGCTTCGAGTTTCTTTTGCATTACTACCATTTCAGCTCTAACTCCTATGGAAACATCAAGTTGATGAATACCACCCCTAGACGATGATTGGTTTACACTCTCCCACTATAAAGTTTTTTTAGCGAAATCTTCTAAAAATCTCCAGGCTTCACCATCATCTTTATTCATAAAGATGCCTTGACACATGGATTCAAGGGTCTGTTTTGTTGTAGGATTAATGCCCTCATATATGATTCTGCACAGATCCCATCTAGGAATTCCGTGATGAGGACATTGAACTAACAGATTCTTAAAGAGTTCAAAACACTTCGAGAATGGTTCATTGGGAAGCTGGGTAAATTGATTTATTTCGCTACGGACTCAGGCTGTCTTATGATTGTGGTAGAATTTCTTAAGGAAAGCTTCGACGAATTCATCCCAGTTTGAAATAGAATGTGCGGCTGTGTTATAAAGCCACTTCTCGGCTAAATCGCACAAAGTGAATGGGAGAAGACGTAATCTCATAGCATCCACAGAAAGCTGTGAAGTACCCATCACAGCGCATATATTTTCAAATTTGGTAATAAAAACGTATGCGTCCTCAGACTCGAGACCGTGGAATTTGGGTAAAAGATTGATGTATTGTGGTTTTATGTTAAAATTATCCCCATTGGCTGGTGGAATGGTGAGACAGGTCGAAAGAGGACCTCGCATAGGGTAACATCTCTCTTGGAGAGAGATGCAGGGCGGATTCTGCGCATCTGCGGGCGGTGGCAGAGTAGTGTTAAAGAAGTTCGATGGAGAACCGTCCATCGAAGTGGGTGTGGTAGTGGGTGAAGAAAAAGTAGACGTAGAATTACCGACTTTGGAGTCGATAGAAGGATCGCGGACAAGACGACCACTAAAATCCCGTGTCCAGCCGAGCATGCACTAAATGGTTTAGCACAAGTGGCAGTGTTGTGATAATTAGGGGAAATTTTTTGGATTGGTGTTTGTTTTGAAAAAGACGGATTTTGAAAAATTCACACAAATAATGCACAATCAACCCTAAATCTAGTGGTCACCTAGGTCAAGTCACTAGACCGCTCCTAGACTTCCAGAAGAAAAATTGCAGGATAGATCCTCTACTGCCTCTTTATCCCTCCTGGGCCAGGTAAGTGCCAGGTAAGTGGGAGGTTCTCCACTACGTAAGTAGTGGGCCTAATTAAGTAACCACTTTCCTTAGGCACACTTGCCTAGACACCACAAAAGAAAAGCGGATAAGCAATAGATTACCCACGACCTTCTTCTGTCCTAAATGAGCACGACGGTCCTTAGAGTCTTGTCTAGATATTTTTTAGTTAATGAGGGTGATGCGGATTCCAGTTTGTGATTTTTGGGGCTTAGGAAGGGTAATGAAATCCCCACCTAATCTGAATTTGGTCTTTTGACCCTTAATTTCCGTGTTAAAATTTGCAAACAACCAAGATCAAACACGCAACAAATTTTCTTTTTGCGGCGCTGTGAATTTTTGCAAAGAATCCTGCAGCAATTGATTAATGGACAAGAGCAGGGAGGAGATAAGAAAGTCGAGAAGATACCACAGAAAGCTGGAGTTCTGAAGCGTCAAGAACGCCGCGGATCCGCCGCAATAAGCTGCTTTCCGCTGCGGTTCAGCGGTCTGTTGATAAGATCTCTGCACAAAATTTTGTGCAAATGCGTTGCCTCACTGGACTTCCTGAGATGATCTGAATATTTTTCCTCTCGCTCCAATGATTCCAGATTCCCTTGTAGCAATTCACAACAAATCGTTAAGCACTTGTGTGATTTTGATCTAAAAAAATTTCCGATGGAACAATAAAATTTTCAACTCAAATTGCAAAAACAAACAAATTAGCACACGATCCCCGGCAACGGCGCCATTTGATTGATCGTCTTCTTCGTGTCGTGTTTTGAAAAGTGTAAAAGATCACAACCAAAGAAATTTATACCGCAATCAATTACGGTGTCTATTGTAGTTTCGTTAGCTAGAGCGGATCGTCCACTGAGATTGTGTGAATTTGTTTGAATTTGTTTTAGTTGAGTTGAAAAGAAAAGATAAAAGAAAATGATTCAAGATTTGTGAGGTTTAGTTTCAAGAAACATAAAGAAATTATATCTAGAATCAAGAATTAATAAAGATCAAGAAAATGTCCACACCAATTGAATTATCAAGATTTGTAAAGTAGCTTGTAGGAATCGATCAAATAAGTAGTGATCATGAAAATTAAAGATTACGAAATCTTATCTATTGAGGATTTGTTGCTAGATCGATGACGATCAACGAAGATTAGAGATCTATTGAAGAAACTAGGGTTTCTCCTTCACCATCCCTTGTCTTTTCATTGATTATCATTCAAATTCTAGCCTCTAGTCAAGAAAATCACTGATCGCTGATCTCTAATTTGGAGAGAAAACATTCAATAAAGCGATCTCGCTCAAAATTAGGTCTTCGATGATTCAATTTCCTAGAGTTAACAAACCTCATAAGACTTAAGAATCGTTCAAGAATTTCATCATCATCATCTACCTATTCTCTCGATTCCGCAACAAGCGGAGATTTCACTCACACATCATGAAAATTAATGAATCAAGAATCAAGAAACTTCATAATGCCAGAATGTAATGAAAACGAGAATTAACAATTTATCACCTTCATTAAATCTTCTTCAAATTTACACAATTCCTCAATTCGAGGTACAAGATTAAGCTCCCGATCGCTCCTTTGAAGAGGTGAATTTGTCGTCGATCTTTGCGAAGCTCGATCGCCGTGAGTCATGGATCGTCGTGGATCTCTTGCTCGGATGATGATCAGCGTTGCGATGAAGGATCGTTGATTGCTCGCTTGATTTGCTCTCAATGGATCTTGATCTTGACTTTGAAATTTGATTTGGATTTTTGTTTTGGATCAAGTTGTGTCACTCAACTTGTGCAATGATTTGGCTCAATATCCAACAACTTAACAACCTTTTGAATGAAGCCCTAGGTCTCCTTTTATTGTCTCCCCAATCTTTCACTAGAAGCTAGGTTTATCTTCCACTAGAAGCTAGGTTGTTATGAAGCTTGCATAGGTAGCTAGGTAGGTACCAATCTTACACAAGAAGCTTGGCTGTTGTAGAGAAGCTTCTGGAGAAAGCTAGGGAGTTCAAAGCATCTTGAGGAAGCTAGGAGGTTGAAAGGAAGCCTCTGGAAAAAGTTCCAACCGCGGACGAGTTGAATCGGCCGCGGATCCGCGGCGGATCGGCCTGACTCGGCCACGGATCCACGGCCGATTGATGGAGTCAGTGCATGGAATCTTCAGGTTTTTTTCATGTTGGCTTTTTGGCGCTTTTCTGATGTCTGGAATCCTATAGTTATCTCTTGTTTGCTGCCAGATCTCAAGTCTTTGACTTGCTGTATTTTATCGGCACTTTTAGCAATTCCAGTTCTTTGACCTAAAGAATTTCTGCACAAAATCTTAAGACAAGTGTTGAGATATACAAAAATCATGCATATAGTAATAAACACTCAATTCCCCTCTAGAATGTCGGTTATAATGTATAACACATGTTATTTGATATTTTGTAGATGAATTGCTAATATGTGCTATATTTATACCAAACACCCTTAGATGATTAGAAAGGGTAGGGAAATTGATGTGTTAAGAATGCAATATTTTCGACTGATCACCATAATATATGTATTCCATGGCTATTTTAAAGAAGAGGTTATATATATATATTCGGCTACTTATGGGTTTTTACCTAGATACAAGTCATTTGTAAGTTATGTTCTACCTTGGAATCGCATGATAGATAGTGTTGCGTTTATGATACATATGCATATCATATATTATATTAGTACAGGATATGATAGTACTATACTTATGACTTAGGTATCGTTGTGCATTCGATTTCTACCTTGTGATGTACTTTTATCCACTGAGTTGGCAACTCACCCCCATTGTGCTACAGTTTCTTGCAGGTGTTACCGCTTGGATTATCAGCGGCTTGGGGCACACATTCCTTTCGGTGATTGCTTTGGCAGGTGGATTACTGTTGTATCGTACTCACATTTGTATATTCTTATCTTTTTGTATCTAGTAAAACTCCATCAACTTAGAAAGGGTATATTGTGGACTTAGAAGCGAGACTTAGAGTTTGTGTGTTGTGATTTCGCACTCATTGGAGTCGACCATTTTATATTGTTGATTTTTTTTCACTTTTCTTTTCTTCGCCATTTTGCATCGTATATTGTTTGCTTGGTTGCTCCGCCGTTTGGGCGTGGAAGCTAGCTCCCGTTGGGATGCTATTTGTATTATTATGTTATATCGGGTTTTATATAAAATTACAAAGGAGGTGCTGTCGAATTTCAAAATATCATAGATGCTTTTAAAACATACTTAGTTAAACTTAAATGTTATTTTAAACTGATTCTATCTGATGACTATTTTAAACTTCACCTCCAATATTTTCAAAAAGGCTTTAGATTCCGGGTTTTGGCTTACTTGAACCGTGTCGACGTCTTTAGATGTCACGTGATTTAAGTGCCGGTCACATGCCACATTTGGTCGTGACAAAAAGCTCTAGGAAATGCTGACCAAAATGGCAACACTCACCGGATAGAAAGAAAGTTCGGATCCAACATCCGAATAACACCAAGAGCAGGAGACCGATACAGAGTTCCTGCGAAGGGCGCTTGAAAGAAAGGACAAGGAAGCTGCTGAGTAAGCAGCTAACATAAAGTAGATAGTGCTCTTGTTCTAGGACATGGTTGGAATGATGATCCAATCAGAACCCCCAGCCGAAGATTCGCCGATAATCATTGAGGATGACAGGGGAAAACATCAAACCCTCTTCCGGTGTTATCAGCAGCCAAGAAGGAAATGATCTCCATGGCTGCTCTTGATGATTATATCGCTCAATAAATACGAGTTCATCAAGCTAATGAAACCATATGACAAATTGTCAGAACTGGGCGACCATATCCAGGCTGGTATGACCAAATCAAATACCCGCCGGGATATGCGATCCCCAAGTTCTATGTATACAAAGGGACATGCAACCCACACCAGCACGTCGCGCAGTTCAGAGCCCTATGCGGCAACACTGGAGGCGACGAAAAACTGTTGCTTCACCAGTTCGTTGGTAGCCTGTCAGAGACGACCTTTGAATGGTACTCGGAGCTCCTAAATGACTCCGTAAAAACATTCACAGAAATGGAACTGCTGTTCACACAGCAGTTTTCTAGCGCGAGTGAGTGCAGTCCAATCACAGCATTAATCAATTCCAGGGTAAGGTCAGGAGAAACTTGGCTCCAATACGCAATCCGGTAGCAAAACCTATGGTCAAAGTGTGAACAACGCATTGAAGAATCTCCCGCCGTGGGCATGTTCATCGGGACCCTTGATCCTCAAACGACCGTGTCCCAATTCATGACATTCTTCAAACTAACAACCTTCCAGGCTCTGATCGATAAATTTTGCCAAATGGACCAGATGGGCCACAAGCCTTCCTCCTCAAACAAGGACCCTCGAAATAACAAGGGTAAAGGGAAGGCAGCCTTCGTTGCCAATACGCGACAACAACCGAGCGGCTCAAAACTGGCTGCTCGCCAAAACAACGCGCGTCCGCGCCCATCCTTGGAGGAAAGATTAGTACGTGCTTACTCGTTTCCCCGTGATAAGACGAGGAGACTGTTCGAATTGGCAGTGCGTAACAAACTCATCATATTACCAAACCCGCGGCATCCACCGCAACCCGGCGACGTCAACAACTCTAATTACTGCTCCTATCACATAATGGTGAGCCACCCAATTGAAGATTGTTGCGTCTTCAAAAACTGGGTCGAAGACAAGTATCAACAGGGAAAATTCACGCTGTATGATAACTGGAGGGTAAACCCACCCCAGAATCGCACTCCCAAAAAGATGGATACGCCGAGGGCATCATGCTCACTCGTGGAAGAAACTCCATGGGAAGTCGATCTTTCAGCTAACACCAAAATAATGCTGAAGGATCTACATGCATGTTCAACAGTCAGGTGGAAAAGCCCACTTGAACCTGAAATCATCAAAGGGATGCTGAAACCACGTTCCGCGCCGAAGGTTGTTGACAAAGGGCAAAATCCCCAAGTTAACCCTCCGAAGTCTTCAAAGAAAAAGAAGAAGACCAAGAAACCTATGCAGCCTGCCGAGTATGACAACAAGCGCACAGACGTACTAAAGTACATTGATACGCTGGAGGAGTACAACCAGAAGGCGCGGACATCGGTCACGCTCGAAGAGTTCCTCAAGTATATTCTTGAGAACGAAGATAGTAATAACGAAGAGGGAAATAATTCATCAGAAGAAACCGAAGACTATGTAGCAAGTTGCCACATGGTCTCCCATTTGTCATTAAATGACGAAGAAACCCCTTCACCGTCAGAAAACAACGCGGAGGAACTAGGAGCAGGATCGGCGCTAAAATCCTCGGAACTGCCAAAAGACCCGATCGATAGGCTGTTAAATGAAACCTTTCGAAAAAGTAAAGCTGACCGAGAATGCAAAACAGTCATATACAAAAAGGTTAAGCGTCAGCGTCAGCGTCAGCGTCAGGATGAAGAAGCTGCGTCAAGAATGAGTCGTAAAGTACTCCAACCAAACCAATGCACACCTGCCACAAATAAGAGCAGGATCAAGGAAGAGAAGCGGTTCGCCAAAGCCCTGTCAATGGGAATGAAGCTGCCACATCCCGTAGGAAACACTCCCGGAGTTATATGCCTCGATGGAGAGGATTTACATGCAAACTACTGCCTATATCATCGGAGGGTTACCCACCCCACAGAAGAATGCAGTACTTTCAATAAGTGGTGGCAAGGATACATTGCCCATCAAAAACACTTCAAGATTATGAAGCGCGAAGCTCGTCGATGGCGAAAAAGTGCGACAGACGCGCATGAAGAAATGACTAGAAACTGTCATATGGTTGGTACCAGTTCGGAAGGGAGGAAACCCTAAGTTCTTACCTTCGGGAGAAATTCTTGGAACGAAATACCCCTCAGCCCTCTCTTCAAAGACACCGCCTCCGAAAAAGTAGAAGAGGAGAAGAACTGCGAGAATATTCAACTGCGTAACCGCATGCTGCCTGAAAAGAACCTCGGACCTACAAACAAAGGTTCGAGCAAAAAAGAAAAAGGGAAAGAAAAAATCTCTGAGGAAATTGCCCTCGACGGTGGAGTTGTCAAAGAACTCACAGCGAGGGACCCACCTAAGAAAAGCAAGGTGGATTACAACGTCCTAGCACATCTGAGGAAAATACCCTCACAACTGAGCATATTGGATGCTCTCCTCCTGTCCAAAGAGGCACAAGATTCCCTGATCAAGGCACTACAAGAGCCCGATTAGTTCCAAGCTTTCCTCGCAGAAGAGAAGCTGAAGAATGAGCGTAGAGGTTCACACAGCCGACATTACATTCAGCGATGAAGATCTCCTCCTCGGTACGTGCGAACATAATCGTTCGTTATACATCACCGGGTACTGCCACGACATCAAGATAGGGAAAATCCTGGTCGACAACGGATCCTCCGTTAACCTTCTCAACGTGAGGGTGCTGAAGGAAATTTGCACGAATGTTTATCCCCTGGCTCGAGACAAAATTACCATCTCCGGGTTCGACTCACAGTCGTCGCGGTCGCTCGGGTCCGTAATACTGATGCTGTGCTTCGGGTTGCTTGTCACTGACATCAAATTTCATGTCATTGACGCCAAGACTTGCTATAACGCTTTCCTCGATAGGTCTTGGTTGCATGAGTACAACGTCATCCCTTCTACACAACATATTTCAAAGATGGCTTGGAATACACTGTCATAGGGGAGCTAAACCCATTCTCGGTATACGAAGTCCAGAAATATGAAGACGCAAAGTACTTCCTATTAGACTTCGAAGATACAGAAATATGTCATAAGACGGACGATAAACAGAAGTCCGTTGCCACTATCAGTTGGAGATAGTGCCCTCAAAGTCAATTATTGGATCGCAGGTACGTGATTGAAATGATTGAGGCAGGACCTATACCGATATGACAGTCTTGCTCGAGATGATAATATGCTATCTGGTTTGTCTTTATCATTGTGTACATGCTTTAGTTCTCTATTGCACAATGATAGAGCCCATAGGATTCTTGCTTGACTGCCAGTAGTATGATGGCGATCATATACGTGGGAGCTGGGGTCTGTAAGCACATCCTTAAAGTGTCTCTAGTCGTGGGAATTTTGAGACAGGGCATCGATACTCCAGAGTAGACTAGTGTATACAGTCGAGACCCCGACGGGAGGCGGTGGCCGGTCTCACAAGCCACTGGTGTCAGTTGGTTCACCTAAGATGTATACAGGTGCTTATTAGGTTATGAGTACACCGGACATCACTCGCCGGGAACATGCTAGTTGGTATTATACATATCGTCAGATAGCAGTTCCCTGGTGACATGTGTACATGTTAGTTTGTCGACATGAGATCGTCATTTGTCTCGTGTGAGTTCCCACTGTGCTTTGATTCCTACCCTACCACGCTCAAAGGAGACGTGCAAACAGGTATTTTTTGGGTACAGTCCCGAGCCACATAGAGGCAGTGAGCGGATCGTCGGGGATTCGTCTCTCCCGGTATTGGGGGTTGATGTCGCACAGTGTACGGGTGGCCATCACTAGAAATCCTCGGCCGAGGTAATGGAGAATTACTGATTTGGATCAGTAGTTTCTCAGATGGTGATGGGCTTCATGCCGACACGATTTATCGCGTTATTAGGGGTCTGACTTTATCCACCCCCCTAAACTCGATATGCGATACTCTTTAGATGAACGGACCGGACTGTACGGATATTGTCACTGTCAGGCTCAGTAGGGTTTATGGATGAGTTCGCTCGTCAGCTTCCCTTCCAATCAATACATAGGCAACCGTTATGTACAGCTTCTACCTCTGACGTGCTAGAGGTTATACCCAGTGCCAGTATGTTGATGAGTCATTAGAGTCCCCCACAGAAACTTTCCCAAGTTCGGGCGAAACGTTGTAGAGGCCATATGGTTTTATGGCAGGGTTCGGAAAATGCACGTGCGTTTTCGCACGTGTCATTTTTCGGGCAGATAATACTGGTAGGCTTTGGATTAAACCGGATCCCAGTATTATACTGTGTAGATATAATATCTTTGTCTCAGTTGCATTTGTATTCGGTCGTAATACAAATGCTGGTATGTTTATACTGATACGGGGTTATCCTGAAATTCGTTTCAGGATCACTTTTGGAAGTTTCCGGTTTCCAGTTTTCTATCGGCCGTAT
Source organism: Agapanthus africanus (assembly GCA_030015575.1). Taxonomy (NCBI): domain Eukaryota; kingdom Viridiplantae; phylum Streptophyta; class Magnoliopsida; order Asparagales; family Amaryllidaceae; genus Agapanthus; species Agapanthus africanus. The sequence continues at coordinate 83,677,125 of JASDDO010000026.1, read as the reverse complement.
TTAAAATTCGGTTAAATACGGATTTATCTTTTCTCCTTGAGGGTGAGTCATGAGGTGAGTCATGTGTGTGGAAGCTTCTAGAGTGAGTGAGGTGTTCTTAATTCATTGGATGCATTAATTGAATGATGACTAGGTTTAGATGTGTCATTCTTTGCATTAATGCATTTTGTTTGTGCTAAGATATTTCTTCATGATAAGCTTTGCTTACACTCACCCCCCTTGCTCATACACTCACCCCCTCCTCTATATATTGCCGGCCCCTTCTTGAGAGAAGATAATGGTTGTTCATTTGGAAAAATATTAGGGTTTTGGCTTCATGGAAATTTCATATATTCATTTCACTTTTCCACCCGATCCAAAAGGCAACTTCATTAACCGTTCGTCCATGGCTTTGGACGTAACGAGACAAAGTGTTCTACTAATTCTCTACATCAATCTTGGTCATCTCTTTTAGCAAACTTGATGATCGAGTTGCCTCGGTTCAGAGGCGGGAGCCCGTTTAAAGATCCGTCGGCGTGGTGCCACGTGGACGAGAAGACTGGAGATTCAGGAGATCGGAGCAGCCGCAACAAAGCTTGGGATGATGGTTGAAGACCGAAGGACTCGGATCGTTCGGTATAACATTTCTACCCACTTTGTAGTTTGTTAGTTTAGCTTTAATGGCAGATCCGGGTTATAGTACGCGATAGCGCCAGTTGTAAAAGTTTTTGTTCCGCATTTGGCGTCTGTTAGACGGCCGGGGCGCTACCGTGGAATTACAGTGGTATCAGAGCCTCACCATTAAGCTATACTAACTTGTGCTAACGCGTTTAAAATATCGATCGAACGGATTTTCAAAAAACGCAAAATTCCATGTTAAAGTTTCTATCGATTTTTAAATGGGTCTAAAAATTATTTTGCATATACCAAAAAATTTAGCAGGCTTTTTTAAGGAACCAGAAGAAAAACGACCCACCGAGTCGACCAAACCGCCGCGAAAACGCGGTCAAAGCCTTGCTTTGACCGCGGAACCGCGACCGTATTGGTGACTTAGTGGACCATGTTTCTTCTGTTGTTTCTACATGATAAATTATGGTTTCTGGTACTGTTCTTTTGGGCCCAGATTTTGTTATTGTACAACAGATGTACGTGGGGCCCACTTCGGGAAATTTTATCGATCGAAATTTTAAACTTGTTAGTTTACAGTATTTACTTTATATCTCCGACCGGGAATGTCATTCGATCGGTAAACCGCGTCTAATTGCTATAGTTCTTTTAGACGGGTTTGCGAATGTGACATTCGCGTTGATGTTCTGTGTTGTGCTGTAATTGCGGATATGTCATGGTGGATAGTAGGGTGTAATGATAGTGTAGTTTGGATTTATTTGTACATTTGATATTGCGGGGTGAGCGTCCAATATGTGGACTGCCGTCACTGCCTGTTGTATAATATTCTTTTGGGGCACGACCGGGTTGAGGTCGATGTACCCGTTGTACATATTTTTATTTCTGTACTAGGTTTATCCCACGAAGGAGTGCACGGATAGCCGGGTTCTGGAGGGAAACGGGTCCGTATCTCATGACTTTGAGAGGCAAAGGGACCTCACTCTAGAATTGGCAGACTATTCGCCGCACTTGTAGGGGGTACAGGTTGACCCAAGAAGGGGTGCTTAATTTACCGGATTCCGTAAAGTGCCGGGTGTTCTATTCACTATGTTGTGGGGACTACCTCGCTTCAGGTTTTGGCGGGTAACTTGCCGCACCCGTAGGAGTCTAGGTTTCTTTACACATGCTATCCACACGACCAGGGGAACGTCGGGTTTCAGCAGCGGCTCTGTGAAACCCGGGGATCCCAGATTATCTGTATTGTTCTGTGATACTTATTACTTTTCTGTAATGTTGTATATTATCACGCCTGGAGCGATTATTGTATATTGGTATATATACTATTAGATATTGTATATGTTTTACACCCGCGCTAGTCCAGCCCTCGCTCTGTCGTTAGTTAAGTAACCTAACAGGTGATGACGGGACCCAGTGATGAATGCGGATGGCATATACGTACATTTTATTTTCGTTCTTTTCTGGTGTGATTAGTTGATGGGACTGCATTGATTCTTATCAATTCAAGGATAAAACAAACCTATATTTGATGTTGTTGGAACAAATTTTAAAAGGTGTTATTACAAAGATGTTTCCTTTTGTTTTGCATAGCGGTATTCGGTTGGAATATCCTGCATCTCATTCGACGAGGCAAGGGCCGAGATCCCTTCACCGGGAGTGACTCCTTGGGCAGAAGTTTACGTCAGGGTAATAACTTCAATATAGTCGATTACAAGTTGCTTTGCATCGTGGTATTCAGTTGGAATATCCTGCACCTCATTCCACGAGGAAAGAGCCGAGATCCCTTCACCAGGAGTGACCTCTTTAGCAAAAGTTTTTCGCCGCTATATTTTTATAAAAAGCTATCAGGTTCCTTCAATGAGATCAAGTTCATTACGTTAAAGGTTTTTCGCCAAAAACCAGCCGTAGCCCTCCGTCATGTCTTATGGATGGTCAGTAGTATTCAAGCTATGTATGTTGGCCTTCGTCAAGGCATAGTGTTTGGTAGCTGCTGGGGTATTCATTTGTTGCATAGATAGATGTGTTGGTTTGGGATAGTCGTACTACTATTTTGGCCTTCGTCAAGGGTATGTACGGGTGTGTTCAAATTGACCTGGACAATGACGGGTAGAACTTGACATGTGACTTATGATATTTTGGCCTTCGTCAAGGTCATAAGAGCATGAGGCAAAAAATTATATCGGGAGTTTCAAACATACAGGAAACTTGCCAGGCATGCGCATACCTTCTGGAGTGTGATAACTTGAGTGGCTTCCATCAAGTTATCATGCGATGATAGTTGGATCACGATTCTCACTGATGAGTTGGTTTACTCTTCGGGTGATCCTGACTAATTCTTCTTTCAGGTTTGGAGGAGAATTTGAGATTACAGTGGGAGGTTTCCTGATTAGATAAAGTGATAACCATTCTGATCTAGGTTAGAGTGCACGCAGAGTGTTTCTTTTCTCTCTCTCTCTCTCTTTGGCAGCGACCTTTGACCGACCCTAGACTATGACTCAGTGACCAAGTTGACCGAACCTTCTTAAAATACTGGCTTTTTGGATTGTCTAAAGTTGCATAAGTCATTGCCGCTCCTTCTTTTACCCTTTGTATTTCTCAGAACACCCCGTATTGCTACGGACATCCACTTCCATTGGATAGATCCATCGTATGGTTATATACGAACTCGGAGGGACTTCTTCGAGGATGGATCCAGGTTCAGGAGAAATAGAATAAGGTATTATTCAGTTGTCTTTTATTACCACCTTCTCTCAGGTTGCGAGGGCTCCTTAGTTTAGGAGAGTACACCTATTACGCTTATTGGATAGTCTTATTCCAAACCATAGGCTGGTGCCGAAAGGTAGGGAATGAAGAAAACCAATTAGCCTAAGTAGGGTGTACAGAAGGAAATAACTAAAGACAAAATAAAGGGATTAGAAAGAGAGCAAAGTAAATTGCGACTGCTGTCATTCACGACTAAACCACGCACTTCATCACCACTCCTATTTCACCTTTGCTTTTTCCCCCAGTTCGGGAGAAATAGAATAAGGTATTATTCAGTTGTCTTTTATCATCACCTTCTCTCAGGTTACGAGTACTCCTTGGTTTAGGAGGGTACACCTATTATGCTTATTGGATAGTCTTCTTCCAAACCATAGGCTGGTGCCGAACGGTAGGGAAGGAAGAAAACCATTTAGCATAACGATGGTGTACAGAAGGTAACGACTAAAGACAAATAAAGGGATTTAGAGAGATGGCAATAAAATATACGGTTATAGTCATGAATTGGAATATGGAAGAGGCATTACTAGGAATACCAGGATACCCCTACGAAATATTTTCATGTTACAGTGCATTGTTAAAAGAAAACTGTTTTCCCGATTAGATACTTACTCCAGGGTATGTATTTACCAGGTATGATTCTCACATCTGTATGGTTTTACAGATGATGAGTAGGAGGAAGTTATTGGGAATTAGGTGATCATTCTCATTATATCGGAATTCGTTGTAATTGGTGATATTTGAGGAAGTCGCCTGAGTTATTGCCGGATGGCATGTATTTGGTTTTGAGTATCCGTTGTTATGAACCAATTTCAAAATGATATATCTGTACGTTTATTTTTATAAAGTGAGATATAACTTTTTGATATTATGTCGATGACATTTACCTATATCAGTTGACGATTGGGTAAGGAGCATTGAACAACGGAGTAGTTCTTAACCATAAGTACAGTTTTCAACCTACGACACACAGGTTTTTGAGTTATTCAACTCAGCGGACTTATACAGAGTATTGTATGTTGTCCAGTGTCCGTCAGGACAAAGGGGTGGGTCCTCGTACTATGTTCTATTTACTTGTGACTTATCTAAGTTTTTAGACAAGTGTTTCGTAGAAATACAATGTCTAAGTTATGAGAAGTTGTGAGTATAAGAATAAAGTAGAGAACCATGTATCGCAAGTATCGGGATTTTTCAAAGAGATCGAAGGTATAGATTCTTGTGATTGGTATTCTGTTGATAGTAATGGTTTTGAGAAACTTTTTTCTCTTTCAGATTATTCATAATTGGATGGATTCCTAAGTTGAATAATGTTGATTAGCCTCTCTCCATTAAGTTAATATGCACCGGAGACAGCTGCATGGTTTGAATCTGGTTCCAATTAAATTAATGCCTCTATTTCTATATTGTATATAGAATGGTTCATATCTTAACGATGTTAAGATACATAGAGTTGTCCAGCTTATGCTTAAAACCAGACACTAGATAACTCAAGGCACGTTTCTGTAATGGCAGTTTGTGGGTTGACCCTGGCTTTGACGAGGGTTGGCATTTCTACCATCTGGAAGATCAATGGTGATATTATTCTTGACTTGCCACAGTTTTATTAAAATGGACTTTTTCAGAAAACACTAGTGGGAGTATGGTAGAACTGGAAGTGATTCCAGAACCGCAAACGATAACGGAAAATTTAATATGACCTAAAGATTCAATAAGGTTTGACATTCCAATAGCCACTCCGCAGATATGGTGGGTAACCTCAGACACCCGAGAGGTACTCCGGTAGCCTCAAGGACGGTGACAGGGAGGTTCTTGTTTACCTAGACTTGACACTACTGTTGTTCCAGACTATGAGACCCGGCAGGAGGATATGTATAGCGTTGTTCTAAACAAGCTTTAGAAGTGTACGTATATATTATTCTGCCAGAGGGTTGTTGTAGTCAGTGGGAGCAGCGGAAGCATAGTGGGCAAGTTGCTTATGTCTATTTATAGACTTGAGCAGATATAGCGGAGATAGATCATCTAATTTTGATGTGACAGTCATGGGTTTGACTTCATCAGAATAGGGGATGGATCTGTTAAGAAAGTGGTAGGGTGTGATGTCCTGGTATATGGATGACATACACAGAGTAGGAAGTAAAATTCCTATACTACGATCGGTTGTACTGTGGTAGTCACACAGTTGTTTCTCCACAAGGATATGGATATAATATCAGACATTCTGGTTACTAGATCTATGGTTTTAGATCTAGATTTGGGTAGTTTCCCAATATGGGTACTTTGACAATATTCTAAAAGTATTTTAGAATAGATGACTCCTGGCATGGTGGTGTACCTGCAGATAATGGAGTCACCCTCTCTAAAGGTATCTTATAGACTAAAGAGGAGAGGGATGTGCATGATTGACAGATCACTTGCTTAGGCAATTGAGTCAATCATGAGATGTCAAGTACCACACCAGATGTTGTTTTTGCACTTGATGCGATAAGTTTATATTAATCCAATCCTGAAGAAACATAAGGGAGCAGTTTTAGAACATAAGTGCTTATTCTACGGATTTGATGACGGCAGCCTCCTTCGGGAGACAATTATCATTCCAGGCTTCAAACGTGACATGGATGACAGAGTGATTGTCAGAGTTATAGTTTTCCCTCTGACGAGGGATAGTATTATGGACAGTTGGTCCAAGAGGATACTGTGGGAGGTATGGTGCTGGATACTGATTAGGTTCAGTTATCGATACAGTCTAAGAAATTTGGATTTGCAGTTCATTTATGAACTAGGTCCCATCAGATATTCAGACACATTCTAAGACAGGAATTACTCGATTCGGGAGATGGCTTTCTCCGCGAACTTGAGATTAAGAGAGACATAGAAAGAAACATCAGGGCGGATCCACTCACTGAGGCTATTTCTCGAACACAAGAGTTTTACAAACTAGCTTTGTGAAACTGATTAGTAGAGGAGTTAGATGTTCGGTATCACACGGGCTGTGTGTATGCGACATCGCAATAATTAGCCTTAAGTGCAAGTGGGGGATTGTTGGAGATAGTGCCCTCAAAGTCAATTATTGGATCGCAGGTACGTGATTGCATTGATTGAGGCATGACCTATACCGACATGACAGTCTTGCTAGAGATGATAGTATGCTATCTGGTTTGTCTTTATCATTGTGTACATTCTTTAGTTCTCTATTGCATGATGATAGAGCCCATAGGATTCTTTCTTGACTGCCAGCAGTATGATGGCGATCATATACGTGGGAGCTGGGGTCTGTAAGCACATCCTTAAAGTGTCCCTAGTCGTGGGAATTTCGAGACAGGGCATCGATACTTCAGAGTAGACTAGTGTATACAGTCGAGACCCCGACGGGGGGTGGTGTCCGGTCTCACAAGCCACTGGTGTCAGTTGGTTCACCTAAGATGTATACAGGTGCTCATTAGGTTATGAGTACACCGGACATGACTCACCGGGAACATGCTAGTTGGTATTATACATATCGTCAGATAGCAGTTCCCTGGTGACATGTGTACAGGTTAGTTTGTCGACCTGAGATCGTCATTTGTCTCGTGTGAGTTCCCACTTTGCTTTGATTCCTACCCTACCACGCTCAAAGGAGACGTGCAAACAGGTATTTTTTGGGTACAGTCCCGAGCCACATAGAGGCAGTGAGCGGATCGTCGGGGATTCATCTCTCCCGGTATTGGGGGTTGATGTCGCACAGTGCACGGGTGGCCATCACTAGAAATCCTCGGCCGAGGTAATGGAGAATTACTAATTTGGATCAGTAGTTTCTCAGATGGTGATGGGCTTCACGCCGACACGATTTATCGCGTTATCAGGGGTCTGACTTTATCCACCCTCCCAGACTCGATATGCGATACTCTTTAGACGAACGGACCGGAGTGTACGGATATTGTCACTGTCAGGCTCAGTAGGGTTTATGGATGAGTTCGCTTGTCAGCTTCCCTTCCAATCAATACATAGGCAACCGTTACGTACAGCTTGTACCTCTGACGTGCTAGAGGTTATACCCAGTGCCAGTGTGTTGATAAGTCATTAGAGTCCCCCACAGACACTTTTCCAAGTTCGGGCGAAACGTTGTAGAGGTCATATGGTTTTATGGCAGGGTTCGGAAATGCACGTGCGTTTTCGCACGTGTCATTTTTCGGGCAGATAATACTGGTAGGCTTTGGTTTAAGCCGGATCCCAGTATTATACTGTGTAGATATAATATCTTTGTCTCAGTTGCATTTGTATTCGGTCGTAATACAAATGCGGGTATGTTTATACTGATACGGGGTTATCCTGAAATTCGTTTCAGGATCACTTTTGGAAGTGGCCGGTTTCCAGTTCTCTATCGGCCGTATTTAACATTCGGTTAAATACGGATTTATCTTTTCTCCTTGAGGGTGAGTCATGAGGTGAGTCATGTGTGTGGAAGCTTCTAGAGTGAGTGAGGTGTTCTTAATTCATTGGATGCATTAATTGAATGATGACTAGGTTTAGATGTGTCATTCTTTGCATTAATGCATTTTGTTTGTGCTAAGATATTTCTTCATGATAAGCTTTGCTTACACTCACCCCCCTTGCTCATACACTCACCCCCTCCTCTATATATGGCCGACCCCTTCTTGAGAGAAGATAATGGTTGTTCATTTGGAAAAAGATTAGGGTTTTTGTCACGACCCAAGTTTGGATGTGACCGGCACTTAGATTGTATCATATCTAAAGATATGCACAAGTCCAAGTAAGCCGAAAACCAAGATCAAAATACCTTTTTGCGGAATTACTTATGAAAATTTAGTTTTTAAGTAAAAATCTCAATTTATGAAGTTAATTTATTAAACAAATAATCAAGAGTAAGTTTAGTTGTATTCCTAGTTGGAATCAACAATATTAACAATAACATGAATATAAACATATAGAACATCACTGAATCTCATAAAGAAAGAACTATGATACTGATCAACAGATCTCAACTGTATATATATATACCATCTCTCATTTCTAAGTCAAAATACAGGTTTGATGGAGACTTCCTAGATACAAAATACAAAACCCAAAAGGAAGGTTACTACACATGTAACCTACCGATCAAAAGATGGAGTACAACTGCAAAAGTATCTCTGCCTCGCAGCTACCCGTCCACTCTATCCCTGCAAGGAACTGTGGCACAACGGGGATGAGTTGCCAACTCAGTGAATACGACTAACATATAACGGCGAATAAAGTAAATATGACAATCATACTACTGAATATGAATCAATATGATATATGAGTATATGTGAAATTCAACAATAAATCTCATTATACTTAGGAAATCACAACTCAAGTAAATCATTTCTCGGTGTCCATCAACGACACAAAACTTTCATTTCTTATAGGCATCATTCCCCGAATGATCCTATACCCATAATATCGGTCGTTATCCTCTAGATACACGCCGTATTTTTATTACCAACTCCGGTATCGAGTAACCTCGCTAGGCTCCCCCGTCTCAATACGGCTATCCTGCCCCTCGGTCTCGACCGGGTCCACCATGTATCCAACTGTATATCTCCCCCACTCAGTATGGATAACGTAAAATCCGCGACCGTATATCTCCCCCACTCGGTCCGGAATAAAACCAAAACAGAAATCATCTCATGGTGGACATGACACATCAATCATGAAAATACTGGATTTATGTAATAGTATTCAAAACTCAAAACCATAAATCCTCAATTCTGTATCTACCTCATATACAACAAAGAAATACGCATAAAGCAACAGAATGTCAATGATGCAATCTACCACTATATTTGATATGTGAAATACGATATAAATCCATGTTAACAAGTATGATATTTAAGTGTGTGTGACATGGCAATATCGACGAGGTGTGTGTAGCATATAAGATGTGCACGTGGCATGACTCGTCGATAATTGTGAAGTGTTCTAACAACTAAACAATTTACAAGTATTGTAATGAATACAATTTTTAACATTTAAGAATAACGATATAAGCATCAAGTCAAGTAAAACTACGGGCGAAACACGCCATCTTCACAAAATTCCCCGGTAGATGTTTAGTCTACTCACCGGAAAAATCGAATCTACTCCGGAATCGCTAATCCTTTCCCTTTCCTCGCGGCTTCCGTACTTCTCGTATTCGAGTCTAAATATGCAAATTAACTTATATAAGCAAAACGGCTATTCCGATATAACGGAAATGGAAACACGCTATCCCACTTACAAGTTATATATATTATCTGATTATATCAAGTTATAAAACACTTAATCTTGCTGGATTTTAACCTTAATCTGCACTGTTTCAGAAATTAAAACGCGACGTGATTTAGTCGTGTCGTATTTAGCGTTTTACGATACCCTTTCCGATATATGTTCCCAGATTTTAACTACTGTGAAACTAATTTAATTAAACAGTACCAAAATAGTCTAAATTGTATACTGTAGACTACCCAAAAGACCAAACCCACAAAGCCCTCAACATGGCCGGCGACGCCGGATTTTCTTGCTTGGCCGCCGGCCCAAAACCGGCCCCCTGGTGTCGTGTTCTTATGGTTTGTTCTAATTGATTCCTACATCATTTTGACTCTATTTAATTAATTTAATTATCTTCCAGATCAAAGCAGATTCTAACAGACATCTCATTTAGCTAAAATACGATATTATGCGACATATCTAAACTTTAGTTAACTAAACTACTGAGCTTTATCTCTACTGTGTTTAAGAGCTTTACCCTCTTATAATTCTGTAGGAATAACCCTCCAAAGATTGATAAGCTCCTCCTAGCTTGATGATGAACAAAACTCAAGAACAAGCTCCTCTTTCATCTCCTTCCTCTTGTTCTTTCTTTTTCTCTCTAAATTTTCCTTTTCTTTCAATTCATTTCAATTTTTAATCTGATGTTTAAACTGAAAATGAGCTATATAAGTGAATGGGGAAAGGATAAGGGAAGGTGGAGGTGTCATGAGCTAAGGTGTGCATGTTTCATGCAAGGAGGAGGTGGAGGTTGAAGGTGCTCATGCAAGCATGAGGTGTTCTAGCCATTATCTTCAATTTTTGTTTTAATTTGAATTAGATTTCAGAACTGAAATGATATTATTTGTTTCACTTATACCCTCAACAATCTTGTATTTACATAAAAATTTAACTTTACAATTTAACCCCTCACAACTTAACTTATTATAAAACACACCTTTTATTAAAATGAAGCTAAAATTATCATTAAAACCCTTATAACTTATTTAAATTACATTCAAAAATTCTAATTTAATTTGTATTACATATAACTTATGAAGATTGACATATTTGATTTTAACCGTTTTGTGATTTATCACTTTATTTTTAATTTAATTAATTTTATTTATTTCTAACTTTTCCTAAATGTTACAATATTCCCCCCTTAAGAAAATTCGGTCCCCGAATTTAAAATAATTACTAGACATACCTAAGAAAAGATGTGGAAATTTCTTTCGCATTGCGTCCTCCGTCTCCCAAGTAATCTCCTCGCGATCGTTTCCTTGCCAGAGAACCTTTACAGATGGTAGTATCCTCGATCGTAGTTGCTTTCCCTGCCTGTCCAGAATAGCGACTGGCTGCACTGTGTAGGATAGATCTGGCTCAAGCTGTAGAGTCTGATGCTGGATCGCATGAGATGGATCGTGAAGATATCTGTGAAGCATCGAAACGTGGAACACCGGATGCACGTCGGGAAAACTAGATGGAAGTGCTAACCGATAAGCTACAGCGCCCACTCTCTCTAAAATCTCGTAAGGTCCAACATATCTGGGGCTGAGCTTCCCTTTCTTCCCGAAACGCATCACGCCTTTCATTGGAGATACTCGAAGGAACACATGATCTCCCACATCAAACTCGAGTTTACGTCGTCGTCGATCTGCGTATGACTTCTGTCTGCATTGGGCCGATTTCATTCTATCTCGTATCAATTGAATCTTCTCTGTAGTTTCCTGTACTATCTGCGGTCCCAATATACCACTCTCACTAAGTTCCGTCCAGCAAACGGGTGATCTACATTTCTTTCCATACAAGGCTTCAAAGGGTGCCATCTGGATCGTCTCTTGAAAACTATTGTTATACGAGAATTCTACCAAAGGTAGGTGACGATCCCAACTACCACCGAAATCTAGGCTACAAGCCCGAAGCATATCCTCTAGTATCTGAATGGTCCGCTCCGACTGACCGTCTGTCTGTGGGTGGAAAGCTGTACTAAAACTCAGTCGTGTACCAAGAGCATCCTGAAGTTTCTGCCATAGCCTGCTCGTGAACTGGGTACCTCGATCTGATACTATGCATGTCGGCACTCCATGTAGACGTACAATCTCATCGATATAAACCTGTGCATACTGAGCAAATCCATATGTCGTCTTCACTGGAAGAAAATGAGCGGCCTTCGTCAATCTATCTACAATCACCCAAATGGAATCATACCCTCTGCTAGTCCTGGGTAGACCCACCACAAAATCCATGGAAATCTGTTCCCATTTCCACTCTGGAATGGGTAAGGGTTGCAGCTCTCCGGCTGGCCTCTGGTGTTCTGCTTTGACTTGCTGACAAGTCAAGCATCGTGAAACAAAATCCGTAACATCCTTCTTCATTCCTTCCCACCAATAATGATCTTTCAAATCATGATACATTTTGGTGGCACCAGGATGAATACTGTATACTGATCTGTGGGCATCTTCCAAAATCTCACGCCTCAATCCGTCAGAATCTGGCACACAAAGACGAGTCCTAAAACGTACTACTCCATGATCATCAATCACGAACTCCGTCTCCTTGCCATGCCTAACATGATCCATAATCTCCATCATGCGAGTATCTGTAGGCTGCGCATCTCGAATACGATCCAATAACTGAGGTCTGGTGCGAACATGTGCTAACTGACCTCCTGTCGATGTGAACTCAAACTGTATACGACTATCGCATAAGATCTGCCAGTCTGTAGAAGACTGTCTCTGCAAAATACTCAAATAAGATAAATTACCTCCAGGCCTCCGACTCAAGGCATCTGCTACCACATTTGCCTTGCCTGGGTGGTACAAGATCTCACAGTCGTAATCCTTCACCAGTTCCATCCATCTACGCTGCCTGAGGTTCAGATCTTTCTGCTGAAAGATATACTTTAAGCTTTTATGATCTGTGAAGATTTGACACGATTCTCCATATAAGTAATGTCTCCAAATCTTCAATGCGAATACTACAGCAGCCATCTCTAGATCATGAGTGGGGTAGTTTTGTTCATGTCTCTTCAACTGTCGAGAAGCATATGCTATAACTTTGCCGTGTTGCATCAATACACAGCCTAAGCCCACTCTAGAAGCATCGCAATACACGACGAAACCTCCTGACCCGGAAGGTAAAGATAATACAGGTGCAGTCGTCAAACGCATCTTCAACTGTTGGAAACTCTGCTCACACACATCTGTCCACTGAAATGAAACTTCCTTCCTAGTCAATCCTGTCAAAGGTGCTGCTATCCGTGAGAAATCCTGTACGAAGCGTCTGTAATAACCTGCCAGACCTAAGAAATTCCGAACCTCCGTAACTGACATAGGCCTGGGCCAGTGTTGTACCGCTTCAATCTTCTTTGGGTCCACACATATACCTTCTCTCGTAACTGTGTGACCCAAGAAATCCACACTATCGAGCCAAAAAGCACACTTAGAAAATTTTGCATATAGCTGATGCTCCTTCAAGGTCTGCAATGTGATACGTAAATGCTGCTTGTGCTCCGTCTGACTCCGAGAATATACAAGAATATTGTCTATGAATACTATAATAAACCGATCGATAAATGGTCTAAAGATACGGTTCATCATATCCATAAAAGCTGCTGGAGCATTGGTGAGTCCGAACGACATCACCAGAAATTCATAATGCCCATATCTCGTACGAAACGCCGTCTTTGGAATATCGTCCTTCCGAACCCTCAACTGATGATACCCTGACCTCAAGTCAATCTTTGAGAAGAACCCAGCTCCTTGCAACTGGTCGAACAAGTCATCTATACGTGGTAATGGATACCTGTTTCGCACAGTGACGCGATTCAGCTGTCGGTAGTCGATGCACATTCTCATACTACCGTCCTTCTTCTTTACAAACAACACAGGAGCTCCCCACGGTGAAACACTGGGACGAACAAGTCCTCTATCTAACAACTCTTGCAACTGGCCCTTGAGTTCTTTCAATTCCGTCGGTGCCATTCGATAAGGTGGTATATAAATAGGCCCCGCACCCGGAATCAAGTCGATGCAAAATTCAATATCTCGATCGGGTGGCAATCCTGGTAACTCTGCAGGAAATACCTCGGGAAATTCTCGTATGATCGGGATTTGGTCCAATGGAACTTCAGCGACCCCTATGTCCTGAATAAAGGCCAAGAACCCATAACAACCCTTCTTCAAGAGCCGTCCCGCACAAAAAGCAGAAATCATGTTGACAGGAGTTAACTTGAAATCCCCCTACACAACAAACACCGGTTCACCAGGAAAACAAAATCTAACCGCTTTTCCTCGACAATCTACATAGGCATGACAAGCGGCTAACCAATCCATCCCAAGAAGTATGTCAAAATCCAACATGTCCAGGAGAATCAGATCAACTAACGAATCTCTACTACCAATACGCACCGAACACGATCTGAATACGTGCCGAGCTATAAAGGAATCTCCAACTGGAGTACTCACCACCAAAGGTAACTCTAATAATGACGACTCCTTCCCCAATAAAAGTGCGAATCGTGAAGATACATAAGAATGTGTAGAACCGGGATCAAATAAAACATGTGCCTCTAATGAGCATACTGTAAGAGTACCTGTCACGACTGCATTTGATGCCTGGGCATCCTGTGGAGTCAGCGTAAAAACCCGTGCCTGGCCCCTACCCGCATCCTGTCGTCCTCTACCTCTATCTCCTCGACCTCTCTGAGCACGTCCTGCTAAGCCTCGACCTCGTGGTGCAACTGCCTGGCGTGTAGCGCCAACTGGGGGAGGAAGTAAAGCCATCGGTGTAGGAGGTGGTGATTGAAAGAATTTGAGTTAACCGCAATCAAGACGGTGTCGCTATGCAGCTAGCCGGTTGAGCACGGGTCGGTCCACAGGGAGATGGTGTTATCTTACCTTCTTGTTTTAGACGAGTCAATAAAGAATCTGTATGAGTTTGTTTCTAACCTATGTGTATATCTGCAAGTATAAAGTTGTTAAGAAAAGATACGAGATTATAAGCTAAAGAAATCCGTACTCAAAACCTTTGAGCCGAGTCTTGACCAATTGAAGCTAAGCAATTGGCAACAACGTGGATTAGGGGATTTAAGCGCGGTATTCGTGGAATCCGGCTTATTTACCCTTGTCCTTCCGTTCTTGTCTCTTGCTTTCGCCTCCGGCCAAACCGAACGCAACCGGTCGCGGTTAGGAATCACCGTTACCTTGTCAGGGTACGGTGCCTAACGGAGCGCTTGCGTATGGTTTGGGCGAAGTTCAAATGGAAAATAACGGGAAAAGGAATTGGCAAAGAAATGTTAACTTATAAAACCGTATTAATTCTTAACAATAACAATAATTACAACATTCACAATATGAACAAAAGAGAACAAAAAGAAAAGAACAAAGAAAAGAAAAGATACAAGTAATAAAATTGCATGAATAAAATTGCATGAAATAAAATGCAAGTAATAAAAAGACAAGTAATAAAAAGCGAGTAATAAAAAGAATACGGAACTAGGACCCAAGCCAAGCATGTGCTCAATAGACAACCCTTAAACTTGCAAGCTCAATGAAGAACTTGCAAGATCAAGGGAAGGGTAGAGAACGCATGTGAAATGAAGTGCTAGTCCGTGAGAAAATACGACCCTTGAGATCAATAACTAACCCTTAACCATTCAACCTCAATGAAGAGATTGAATGAGCAAGAGAAAGCAGAAATCTCAAGGGGGAGCAAACTAACAAGAAAGATAACAAGCCCTCATCTTCATTAATCTTCCACTCAAAAGCTCTCACTACAATGTTATGGAGAAAGAATGAAGAAGAGGAAGAAGAAGAACAAAACAATAAAAATCAAGAACAAAGAAAAGCTCCCTTGGTTAAGCTCAGGTCTGCTGTATTTATAGGCTGGAGAATGGAGTTCTAGGGCAACCAGCAGACCATAAATGAAATGACCAAACAACCCCGAGAAAACGACATGCTGATGCTTCAGTACGGCCGCGTTTCCGCGGCCAATACCCTCTATTGGCCGCGGAAACACGGCCAAGTGGTGGGGTTGATGGGTCAATTTAGGTGGCTATCTCTGGTTTGCTGTGCCCTCGTGTTTGCAATCTTCAAAGTGTACAAAAGTCTTCTGGAATAACAGCAGATATCCAAGTCCAAGATTGCAATATCTTTTTACTTTTGACTTCTCTCTCCCTCGAGCTCCGCGCACCCATTGATTCTTGTGCTGCCCCCCTCGTGCTCTGTGCTTGTCCCAGACACGAATGACCACTGTCATATGTCTTGTCTCTAGAACTGGTACTCGGCACTGGACGAATATGGATGACCGGAACCCGGCTTTTATCTGCTGTGACAGATGTTCTGTATTTGGTGTAACTGTGGAGATTTTGTCTTGATTTGCAATATTTGGACTGAAAACCTGTACTCTGTAAACATGTAACAAACACGGATTAAAAGCACCTACCTATAAACAACCGAGCGTAAGAATGGACGGTATAAAATGCAGTATTCTGTGATGAACAAATACCCCCAAACTTAACTTTTGCTCGTCCCGAGCAAAACCAATTATTCAAAAAAATAAAATGATAACCACACTTTCGCAGGATACGCGATTGCACTGAGCGCGTGCAACAAGCCGTTAAACCTCTAGGTGTCCCTAGTAGGAGGAGTGTTGTCTCCTGAGGGTTTTCAGCGGATACTACCCACAAAATCCGGTCAAGTTGGTTTGTAAAATGACTAAGATTCAAACCCTAAAGTTTTGTTTTAGAAAATAACAATTCTATAATCCTAAGTCTAGACCATCGAACCTTTATTTTTCACACCTCGCTTCTTATTTAACTACAGATTTTATATGTCTTTACGTGCAGTGCAAAATAGTGTCGTTAAGTTCCCGAAAGGTCGAATAAAGTCATTATGTCACACAATAAAGCCCAGATAACAATTTTAAAAGGATCACATAAGTTTTATAAAGAGTTAAGCATTTTTCAAGTTTCGTTTTCCAGTAAAGTTTCAACTTCAGAATTTCTATCTTCCCTAACAGGAAACTAGGTCTTATTCTTCACTCCACCTTTTTCTTGTTTTCATTTCATACACACCTCTGTGAACGTGCAATAGTCTTTATCATAGAATAAAACCTTCATATCTCCGTTAAAATTTTTTATAAAAAGCCTGTCTTTTATCAAGATTATTCTCACACAAAGAACCGTTAGGAATTTTAACTCGGAGAGAACACTTACTTGACTTTGTTTTTATCTGAACTTTCTAGGCTTCTTAGCGAGCTTTGGGCCAATGCACCCAAACCAGTTGGTTTTAGGGCATTAGGTGTAGAAACACCCCAGCGGACTTAATTACTCAAGTTACCTAGGTCCAAAAACAAAAGACAGTTTGGCGTGAAAAACATGATGATTCAATACGAATGGAGATATAACCGGTAGTTCAATTATTTTTTGGATAAAAGACGTGTTTAGTGGGTTCGGTGTGTAATCATTCCAATCAAGTTTCAGATGGGTTATTTTTCAGACTTAGTTCCAATTAAGGCATCAATAACATTCCTTCATATTCACTTACTTCATAAACTATTCTTGATATATTACTTATTTCAGAACAAACCTATTTGATCCTCAGAAAATCATTTATCTATTTAAAAGTTTTTTTTTTTAACATAAAAGACTTGTCATCTAATTTCCAAGACTCACAACACGTGTAGTGTAATGTAAAGACGTATATCAGCTATAGTTAACTTCAAAGGAGAGTTATCTTTCCGGTTTTCAAAATCTAAACATAAGATTTAGTTATTCCTATTTTTTCAAACAAAAACCGTCGAATGCTGAATCAGAGTTCTTCCACAAGCTAACTTGACAAAAAGTTTTTATATTTTTAGAATTTTTTTTGATTTTTATGGGTTTTATGGATTTAATATGCAGATGCAAAATATACATATGAATGCGAAGGAAGAAAGCTTACCGAGCACATCCCCAAACTTAAACTTGACAGTGCCCTCACTGTCAGGCTATACCAAGAGGGTCAAAATTGTCGGCGCTCTCCCTAAAAAACAAATTATAGACAAAACAAAAAAGAAAACAAAAATATATACAAAAAATTGTCCCCCCCAAACTTAAGTAAAACAATGTTTCCACTGTTAAGTGTTGAAATTCAGGATTAGGGGGGAAAGAACAGTATCAAGCTATACAAGGCCTTACACAGGCCAAAAGTGAGCACCAACCATTCAAAATTTTTATCGTTGTAAAGCAGTGGTTGGTGAAAGAAGGTGAAGAGGAAAGAGATGGAAAATACGCGAGACCGCTTGTGGAGAGAAGTGGAATGTGGTCTCGGTAGATGAGAAGAAGAATGGCGGAAGGGAAAAAGAAGTGGAGTACGAACTTGAGGGTGCAAATGGAGTAAATAGATTAGCACAATTTGTGATGAGCGATGTGTAAAAAGCGATTGTGCTAATATATTTACCCATCGAGAGATTGGGTCAAATCCCTCAAGGTTCGTGAGAAACTATGGGTACGCCGAAATTGGTAAACCAGACATATGAAATGAAAATGATACGAGTTCTTGCAAGGTCGGAACGACGGACATGATGGAGGGAAGTGGTTGAGGAAGGGTATCGGTTAAAGTTTCGGGAGGGTGTACACAGTCAATGAAAGGAACAGGATGAATTGGAAAATCCGACTCATCATCTAGAACTGTTTCATCCTCAAAAATATCCTCAAAATTCTCCTCAAAATTTATCTCATCCATGCATTTCTCTTCAAAGTCCAGACGCATATGGGGTTCGGGAAAGACATTTAATGACTCGGGATGATGATTTGAAGAGACAAACTCAGCCAAATCTACGTGTTCATCATCGAAAATATCCCCAGCGTCAATATCCTCAATCAAGTGAAAATTAAAATTCTCTGACACCTTAACAAAATCATGGATATCAATCGATTCAGGTTCTAAAGTGGAGGTGTAGAGGTTAAAAGGTTTAGGATCGGTTTCACTTGGATGAGTCCCTTCATAATCGGGCAAATCAAACACTACGAAGTCGCACAACTCATTCATCATTCTATCTTCAATTGATAAATCATGTGGGATACTCGATAGACTTTCAAAACAGGAGGTGTCGGATTCAATTTGGAATGGGTAGGTTTGATTTGGAAGGGGGTACATCTCACTCTCTCCACTCAAATTCACAGCCTGTCCTGCCGCCTCATCATACATTGAAAAAGTTGGAGCTAGTTGAAAACTAGCTACCGAGTCACTAGGTTGCATGAAGGCGGCCATGGACGCATTCAAATCCATCATCTGTTGGCTTGACGCTACCCTAAATTCTTCCAAGGACTGTTCTAAGCTAGACATAGGTTGTGATGGGGTTTCAGTAAAAGATGCGAAGTTAGTTGGATACTGGAAACCCCCAAACGGCTGTTCTGAAGCAATGTCTAGGGAAGGTGCAAAAGTAGGGTAGGATTGGTAGGAATTGAATGGCTGGACAGGAGCAGGATCAACATTTGGATAAGAAGGTGATTGGAATTGTTGATCCCAAGAATTTGTAGTGGTGAAAGGAGTGAAAGATCGGCTACGAGATTGTTCAATACGTTCAGCAATAGATATAGGTCTTGGAGTGGCAACATGACTCGAAGAAGGGGTATCAACGTAAGAAGGGGTGACTGTTTGAAATGGTTGATACGAAGTGAATTGCGGAGTCAAATTGTTTGTCCTAGACGCGTCTATCCGATCTCTCAATGAAATTTTTGGCATGGAGGGGTCGTTCGAAGTTCGGCCAAAGCAAGAACCGTATGAGGTAATGTCTGGTTGTGGGTACCAAAGTTCGGCAAGAGTTTTGCGAGGTGGGGTACCCATGATATGATGAGAAAAGGAAAGAAAGGAAGAGAAAAGGAGGGGAAAATGAATGTGATTTTTTTTTTAGTTAGTTGTTAGCAAAAGAATGAAATATACACAAAAAATATGGACAAAAATAATCACGATACAAAAATACCACACACCTAATCGTTCTAGGGTTCACCTAGGTCAACTAGACCTGCTCGAGAACTTGATTGTCGAAGTAAAACTGTGTCGAGAAACAGGCTCAAGATACACTGATCACGAGGCCAGGTAAGTGCAGAGATAAGGGGAGGTTTTCCAACGCTTTCGCGAAGTTCCTTAATTAAATAACCCTTTCTCTTTTGGCGGTTTCGCCGTTAACACTTTCCTAGACACCCCGTAAACAATATACCGTTAAGCAAGGTTCTAAACACAGTTAACTTCTCCTAGTGAGCGCGGAGTCCTTAAGGCTTAAAGTCTAGTTTCTTTTAAATTTGTGCGGGTAAACGTTATGCGCAAGTTCGTGATTTGTGGGCTACGGAAAAGGTGATGAAATCCTTTACCGTATGTTGTGGGGTTCGCTTGCCCTTAAGTCCGTATTAATTGATGCAATGCGCAATTCAAAAAATTCTATAAAGAATCAAACAATCGTTTTTTATTTTAAGCGCGGCGCTGCAACAAATACGGGTTAGTCAATTTTGGTGTTTGCTAGCGAACTTGCAAAGAATCCTGCAAAAGAATAGTATATTGGAAGCGTCGGATTTGAGAAGAAGGTGTTAGTAAAGTACGTACCGTTTAAGTTTTGGGTTAAGAAACCCCCGTTGAATCGAGTCCGGTAAGCTTGAAAGGTTCGCTTGCGCGGGTCAAACTACCCGGATCTTTGGCACTGTACTCCGTAATCACCTTAACTTTGAATGTATACTTTGCTCCCACAATCGCAGTTTGCAAATCTGCAAAAATCTGCACACTTGCCCACAAAAATATTGTCCAAAAAAAAACAAAAAGAATATATTTTTTTTATATATATATACAAAAAGAATATTAACCCGAATAACAAGAAAGAAAATACGCTACCGTCTCCCCGGCAACGGCGCCATTTGATTGAAAGAATTTGAGTTAACCGCAATCAAGACGGTGTCGCTATGCAGGTAGCCGGTTGAGCACGGGTCGGTCCACAGGGAGATGGTGTTATCTTACCTTCTTGTTTTAGACGAGTCAATAAAGAATCTGTATGAGTTTGTGTATATCTGCAAGTATAAAGTTGTTAAGAAAAGATACGAGATTATAAGCTAAAGAAATCCGTACTCAAAACCTTTGAGCCGAGTCATGACCAATTGAAGCTAAGCAATTGGCAACAACGTGGATTAGGGGATTTAAGCGCGGTATTCGTGGAATCCTTATTTACCTTTGTCCTTCCGTTCTTGTCTCTTGCTTTCGCCTCCGGCCAAACCGAACGCAACCGGTCGCGGTTAGGAATCACCGTTACCTTGTCAGGGTACGGTGCCTAACGGAGCGCTTGCGTATGGTTTGGGCGAAGTTCAAATGGAAAATAACGGGAAAAGGAATTGGCAAAGAAATGTTAACTTATAAAACCGTATTAATTCTTAACAATAACAATAATTACAACATTCACAATATGAACAAAAGAGAACAAAAAGAAAAGAACAAAGAAAAGAAAAGATACAAGTAATAAAATTGCATGAATAAAATTGCATGAAATAAAATGCAAGTAATAAAAAGACAAGTAATAAAAAGCGAGTAATAAAAAGAATACGGAACTAGGACCCAAGCCAAGCATGTGCTCAATAGCCAACCCTTAAACTTGCAAGCTCAATGAAGAACTTGCAAGATCAAGGGAAGGGTAGAGAACGCATGTGAAATGAAGTGCTAGTCCGTGAGAAAATACGACCCTTGAGATCAATAACTAACCCTTAACCATTCAACCTCAATGAAGAGATTGAATGAGCAAGAGAAAGCAGAAATCTCAAGGGGGAGCAAACTAACAAGAAAGATAACAAGCCCTCATCTTCATTAATCTTCCACTCAAAAACTCTCACTACAATGTTATGGAGAAAGAATGAAGAAGAGGAAGAAGAAGAACAAAACAACAAAAATCAAGAACAAAGAAAAGCTCCCTTGGTTAAGCTCAGGTCTGCTGTATTTATAGGCTGGAGAATGGAGTTCTAGGGCAACCAGCAGACCATAAATGAAATGACTAAACAACCCCCAGAAAACGACATGCTGATGCTTCAGTACGGCCGCGTTTCCGCGGCCAATACCCCCTATTGGCCGCGGAAACGCGGCCAAGTGGTGGGGTTGATGGGTCAATTTAGGTGGCTATCTCTGGTTTGCTGTGCCCTCGTGTTTGCAATCTTCAAAGTGTACAAAAGTCTTCTGGAATAACAGCAGATATCCAAGTCCAAGATTGCAATATCTTTTTACTTTTGACTTCTCTCTCCCTCGAGCTCCGCGCACTCATTGATTCTTGTGCTGCCCCCCTCGTGCTCTGTGCTTGTCCCAGACACGAATGACCACTGTCATATGTCTTGTCTCTAGAACTGGTACTCGGCACTGGACGGATATGGATGACCGGAACCCGGCTTTTATCTGCTGTGACAGATGTTCTGTATTTGGTGTAACTGTGGAGATTTTGTCTTGATTTGTAATATTTGGACTGAAAACCTGTACTCTGTAAACATGTAACAAACATGGATTAAAAGCACCTACCTATAAACAACCGAGCGTAAGAATGGGCGGTATAAAATGCAGTATTCTGTGATGAACAGGTGGAAGGGGTAAAGCAGCCTGTGGAGCAACGGTCCCTCCCTGAGATCTACAATCCCGCGCAAAGTGTCCAGGAAGTCCACAACTATAACAGGTAGATGGTGGTCTCTGATCATCAGGATAAGAACTGAACATCTGGCCCTGTGTCCAACCTCGTCCGACACTGCGGCCTGGAGTATATCTGCCTGGATATGACCCTCTACCTCGGCCAAACTGTCTGTTTGTCGGCACGACTGGTCTACTCCTCTTTGGCTCTGGAACGACCCCTGACTCACTCAAACGCTCCTCTACTCGTATCGCCGCATCCATGGCCTGTGCATATGTATCAAAATGCTGGGAGCCTATCGCCAGATACAACTGTGTGTCCAAACTCCTTAGGAACCTCTTCACCCGAAGCTCCTCCGTAGGTACTAAGTATGGGGCATATCGCGACAGCTGGGTGAATCGTAAGTCATAATCTGCAACGGACATACTTGCTGATTTCCTCAACGCTTCAAAACTGCTAGCTCTAGCGTCCCTCACACTCTGGGGAAGAAATCTGGCAAGAAAGACTGTAGAAAACTCGGTCCACGTCATCGGAGGAAGATTCGTAGCTCGCCCTCTTTCCATCGATTCACACCACCCTGTGCAAGTCCCTCCAAACGAAAGCTAGTCAGCTCAACTGACCTCGCATCAGAACATCGCAATGATCTGCCAATCCTCGCCATCCTATCAAGAAAAGACTGAGGATCTTCCGCCACATCGGTCCCTGTAAATACCGGGGGTCTCAATCTCATAAACTCTGCAAGTGATACCTCCATCACTCTCGTATCTACTGGCGCTACCGTCTGTGTAGGCTGTACCTCGGACTCTGCTACGGTCGGTGCTGGATCTGATCTCAATACTCGAGTGGTCTCAGCTAACTGTCCTACCACTCGCTGTAATCCCAACATACCCTCCTCAATCCTAGTCATGCGATCTGGAGGAGGAGGATCAACATGCTCATGCACCGCCGGAACGTCCGGTGTACCAGTCGTCGTCACAGGCGGACTCGCCCTAGCTGCATCTCTGGCTGCGGCTCGCCTAGCCCGCGTAGCCATAGCAACTGGAACAAGAAACGAGAGTTGATAAGGTGTGGGAACAGAAGCAATCAATAACGGAGAATCAACGGAAGAATAGATCAAGATAAACATCCTAAGGTTAGTTAGGCTGAATACGATAACGTAAATATGCCGCGGAACATACGTACGGTACTGCATTCGTCCTAATTCACCTACTCCATCAAACCAAAGGTCATCCTAACTCTCGGACTTACATCAACCTATTGAAATCCCTTACTGAATTCCGTAAGGTTATTCCTAAGCTCTGATACCAACTTTGTCACGACCCAAGTTTGGATGTGACTGGCACTTAAATTGAATCATATCTAAAGATATGCACAAGTCCAAGTAAGCCGAAAACCAAGATCAAAATACCTTTTTGCGGAATTACTTATGAAAATTTAGTTTTTAAGTAAAAATCTCAATTTATGAAGTTAATTTATTAAACAAATAATCAAGAGTAAGTTTAGTTGTATTCCTAGTTGGAATCAACAATATTAACAATAACATGAATATAAACATATAGAACATCACTGA
This sequence comes from Agapanthus africanus, assembly GCA_030015575.1. NCBI lineage: Eukaryota > Viridiplantae > Streptophyta > Magnoliopsida > Asparagales > Amaryllidaceae > Agapanthus > Agapanthus africanus. Next base: position 83,653,325 of record JASDDO010000026.1, on the reverse strand, counting down.
ATCTCATAAAGAAAGAACTATGATACTGATCAACAGATCTCAACTGTACATATATATACCATCTCTCATTTCTAAGTCAAAATACAGGTTTGATGGAGACTTCCTAGATACAAAATACAAAACCCAAAAGAAAGGTTACTACACATGTAACCTACCGATCAAAAGATGGAGTACAACTGCAAAAGTATCTCTGCCTCGCAGCTACCCGTCCACTCTATCCCTGCAAGGAACTGTGGCACAACGGGGATGAGTTGCCAACTCAGTGAATACGACTAACATATAACGGCGAATAAAGTAAATATGACAATCATACTACTGAATATGAATCAATATGATATATGAGTATATGTGAAATTCAACAATAAATCTCATTATACTTAGGAAATCACAACTCAAGTAAATCATTTCTCGGTGTCCATCAACGACACAAAACTTTCATTTCTTATAGGCATCATTCCCCGAATGATCCTATACCCATAATATCGGTCGTTATCCTCTAGATACACGCCGTATTTTTATTACCAACTCCGGTATCGAGTAACCTCGCTAGGCTCCCCCGTCTCAATACGGCTATCCTGCCCCTCGGTCTCGACCGGGTCCACCATGTATCCAACTGTATATCTCCCCCACTCAGTATGGATAACGTAAAATCCGCGACCGTATATCTCCCCCACTCGGTCCGGAATAAAACCAAAACAGAAATCATCTCATGGTGGACATGACACATCAATCATGAAAATACTGGATTTATGTAATAGTATTCAAAACTCAAAATCATAAATCCTCAATTCTGTATCTACCTCATATACAACATAGAAATACGCATAAAGCAACAGAATGTCAATGATGCAATCTACCACTATATTTGATATGTGAAATACGATATAAATCCATGTTAACAAGTATGATATTTAAGTGTGTGTGACATGGCAATATCGACGAGGTGTGTGTAGCATATAAGATGTGCACGTGGCATGACTCGTCGATAATTGTGAAGTGTTCTAACAACTAAAAAATTTACAAGTATTGTAATGAATACAATTTTTAACATTTAAGAATAACGATATAAGCATCAAGTCAAGTAAAACTACGGGCGAAACACGCCATCTTTACAAAATTCCCCGGTAGATGTTTAGTCTACTCACCGGAAAAATCGAATCTACTCCGGAATCGCTAATCCTTTCCCTTTCCTCGCGGCTTCCGTACTTCTCGTATTCGAGTCTAAATATGCAAATTAACTTATATAAGAAAAACGGCTATTCCGATATAACGGAAATGGAAACACGCTATCCCACTTACAAGTTATATATATTATCTGATTACATCAAGTTATAAAACACTTAATCTTGCTGGATTTTAACCTTAATCTGCACTGTTTCAGAAATTAAAACGCGACGTGATTTAGTCGTATCGTATTTAGCGTTTTACGATACCCTTTCCGATATATGTTCCCAGATTTTAACTACTGTGAAACTAATTTAATTAAACAGTACCAAAATAGTCTAAATTGTATACTGTAGACTACCCAAAAGACCAAACCCACAAAGCCCTCAACATGGCCGGCGACGCCGGATTTTCTTGCTTGGCCGCCGGCCCAAAACCGGCCCCCTGGTGTCGTGTTCTTGTGGTTTGTTCTAATTGATTCCTACATCATTTTGACTCTGTTTAATTAATTTAATTATCTTCCAGATCAAAGCAGATTCTAACAGACATCTCATTTAGCTAAAATACAATATTATACGACATATCTAAACTTTAGTTAACTAAACTACTGAGCTTTATCTCTACTGTGTTTAAGAGCTTTACCCTCCTATAATTCTGTAGGAATAACCCTCCAAAGATTGATAAGCTCCTCCTAGCTTGATGATGAACAAAACTCAAGAACAAGCTCCTCTTTCATCTCCTTCCTCTTGTTCTTTCTTTTTCTCTCTAAATTTTCCTTTTCTTTCAATTCATTTGAATTTTTAATCTGATGTTTAAACTGAAAATGAGCTATATAAGTGAATGGGGAAAGGATAAGGGAAGGTGGAGGTGTCATGAGCTAAGGTGTGCATGTTTCATGCAAGGAGGAGGTGGAGGTTGAAGGTGCTCATGCAAGCATGAGGTGTTCTAGCCATTATCTTCAATTTTTGTTTTAATTTGAATTAGATTTCAGAACAGAAATGATATTATTTGTTTCACTTATACCCTCAACAATCTTGTATTTACATAAAAACTTAACTTTACAATTTAACCCCTCACAACTTAACTTATTATAAAACACACATTTTATTAAAATGAAGCTAAAATTATCATTAAAACCCTTATAACTTATTTAAATTACATTCAAAAATTCTAATTTAATTTGTATTACATATAACTTATGAAGATTGACATATTTGATTTTAACCGTTTTGTGATTTATCACTTTATTTTTAATTTAATTAATTTTATTTATTTCTAACTTTTCCTAAATGTTACAGTTTTGGCTTCATGGAAATTTCATATATTCATTTCACTTTTCCACCCGATCCAAAAGGCAACTTCATTAACCGTTCGTCCATGGCTTTGGACGTAACGAGACAAAGTGTTCTACTCATTCTCTAAATCAATCTTGGTCATCTCTTTTAGCAAACTTGATGATCGAGTTGCCTTGGTTCAGAGGCGGGAGCCCGTTTAAAGATCCGTCGGCATGGTGCCACCTGGACAAGAAGACTAGAGATTCAGGAGATCGGAGCAGCCGCAAAAAAGCGTAGGATGATGGTTGAAGACCGAAGGACTCGTATCGTTCGGTATAACATTTCTACCTACTTTGTAGTTTGTTAGTTTAGCTTTAATGGCAGATCCGGGTTATAGTACGCGATAGCGCCAGTTGTAAAAGTTTTTGTTCCGCATTTGGCGTTTGTTAGACGGCCGGGGCGCTACCATGGACTTACAGTATCCTGATCTTTGGGAGCGATACCGAGGAAGATGAAGAAACAGTCTAATCAGGGCAACCCCAAAACAACAGGCCTGGACCATCTACTCCTATTATGGTCTTTGGCAGCGATTCTGAGGATGAAACCAACGCAGTGTTCTCCATCCGCCCGACAGTACAAGCCCTCGCTGGAGCTGATCAGAGTATGCAAATCACAATCGCTCCACCTCGGCATTACAAAGAACTTGATGCGCTCGATACATACAACGTACAAGAACTACAGACTTTCTACGTCCCTCGCAGGAGAAGATGTGAAAAGTCGAAAGTCTTCTACAAATCTACGGAGACCAAAGTAGAAAAAGAAGTCTAGCATGGTGCTGATTTTGCACTGCCAGGCTTCAACCAATCCGTCTGCCAAGATTCTTTGCGGAGGGATTGAAAAGGCTGTTAAGATGCCAAGGTGTACCCCTCGAACAAAATGTTCGGCAAGTCCAATTCTACAAAAAGATTTGGGATATTCCCGGGACTCAGCGAAAGATGCCCAACAGGAAGATCGAGACAACAGGGCTCGGATACGTTCGGTCCAAGAAATGGGAGCAGTTCCACAGCTGTCGCGTCATAAACAGCTCCAGCGAAGTGGAAAACGCTCTTCCAAATGCCGTGACGTTGAAACAAAACGAAATCCCGCTCTGAGAACATTAAGTCTGTTGCTCGAAGAACAAATAGACAAGCTAATAAAAGAAGCCCGTCAAAAAAGTCGAGACAATCATAGTCGCGAGATGGCCATTTATGAAAAGGCCAGGACGCAGTGTCTCAATCAGCGATTTGCGGAGAAGGGAGACTACAATGCTCTTCATCCCTAACCCGCTATACATACTCATGACAGGGGAAAACCCTGAAATAGAGGCAAAAACAGGGTAAAGGACGCAAACAACGTTTGAAGATAGTAAAGCAAATCCTAGAATCCGTGCAATCGAGAAAAAACTAGATTGGAACCCGTCCTTTATAAGGAAGATGGGTCGGGAATACTCTTTCCCCCAAGACAAGACGGGAAAAATATTTAGCCATGTCATGAAGCACCAAATGATGACACTTCCGGAGTCTCGGCACCCCAAAAAAATAAACGAGGTCCTGTTAGTTATGTATATGTCCTAGAGGCCATTGTTGTACATATGATGTATATTATAATGGATGCTTGGATATATATAGAGAGGACTTTCTTGCTCGTCATGATAGTATGCTATTTGGTTTCACTTTATCTTAACATGTTGACTTGTATTGGTTTACTGTTTTTCTCTCACATGTTGATAAAGCCCTTAGGATCTGTACTCGACTACTGGGACTATGATGAGATCATACTAGTGGGGCCACGGTAGTCGATGAGTACATCCTATAACTGTTCCTAATCGAGGGTATATCGAGACAGGGCATCGATACACCAGAGTAGACTAGCGTATACGCATCTTGACCCATATGATGGGCGATGGATGATCCCATATCCATCGGTGTTTGACATCAGAGATGGTGTACGGGTGCTCAGAGAAGACTGGGTACACTGGACGGACTCGCCGAGAACTCCCAGATGGTGATATACCACACGTCAGATGGCAGTTCTCCGGTGACACTGGTACAGGGTAGTCTGTAGACCCGAGATCGTCATAGAGTCTTGTGTGATTCCCACTGTGCTTTGATTTCCACCTTACCACGTCCAAGAGGGCGTGCAAAACGGTGGCTTTTGGGTACAGTCCCGAATCACATGGAGGCAATGAGCGATAGGAGGGGATTCGTCTCTCCTGGTATAGGGAGTTGATGTTGTGCTGTGTTCGATTGGCTATAACTGGAAGTCCCTGACCAGGGATGATATAGAGATTTACTGGTAAGTGTTACTAGTAGTTTCTCGACCCGTTATGAGCCATACATCGACACGGCTTATCGGTTACCGGGGTCTGACGTATACCACCCCTAGACTTGATATGCGACATATCAGACGAACAGACCGGACTGTACGGGAGTGTTACTGATTGGATTCACAGGAGAACGCACAGGCTAGCTTGTTGATCTTCTGATCGCTCAATACCTGGGTGGCTGTTACGTTTAGCTGACCGCTTGCAGCTTGTGGGTGTTTGATATGATCATCACCTACTACCGGCGTATTGACGATTCTATAGAGTCCTACACAGAGGTTTCTTGGCTCAGGCGAAACAGAGTAGAGGCACATATGTGATATGTGCAGGACCGAGAATAATGCGATATGGGATACCGTATTATATTCTTGCGATATTTAGATATGAACCGGGTCATCAGATCAAGTGTTGATTCGATGAATCGGTAAACGATATATTAGTCGGTAATATTCGATATAGCCGGATCGTCGGATCAAGTGTTGATTCGATGATTTAATGTATAATAATATATATATGATATATTATTACATTATCTAATATTGGCTCGCTTTATTATTTCATTTTCTCATTGGATGATACATTGATATATATGCGATATATGTTAATTGTATTATTTTCTTTTGTTGCAAATATATAATATATATGTGATATATATTATTGTGACATGATATGATTAATTGTTAAACATGTTTAAGGATGATTAATTGAGGTTAGGGTTTGATTAGGGTTAGATGCTTCATGCACCTTCTAGAAGCATTTTTCTTTTGTCATTATAAAGATATTTTTGGATGACACATTTTAACCCAACCAAATCCTAACTCTAGTTTATTCTCTACACATTATTAGCCACTCATCCTTGACCATGGTTGATATATCAATCATATAGCTTTATTTTCTATTCATCACAAAAGGATTATTATCATTATCTTTTTCCATTATCATCTTCTTCTCTCTTGAAGAAGCTCACTTGATTTTCTTTATGTGATGAATAAATATGAGAAAATGATTTAAAAAGAAAGCAAAAATACTACTCTCTCATCATCATCTCATCTAGCCCATGAGATTAGTGTGTTCATCTCTTTAGAGTGAGAAAGCTTGAGTCTTTGCAACTTCGACGTAGATCATCGGAGATTTGGAACACTTCAAGCTAGCATGGATCGTTCGAGTCGTGGAGCCTCTCATGAGTCCGGGAGATCGTGGATCGCGGCAAAGGGACTTCTACTCGGAGCTTGTGAAGCGAAGGAGCGGACTACAAAGGTTGTAATCCCTCACACTTAGATAAAAGTTATCATCTTGCATGTTTAAACCTAATAATCTAGCAAAGATCCCGGCTTTGGGTTGTTCGGCACGTCTAAATTTTTATCCGGGCATGTTTGATACCTTATGAACCTTCATAAGAGTGCTTAGGAACCCTACAGTGGTATCAGAGCCTAGCTAGAGCATTAGGCGATTTGTTTACGAAGTTAAAACTCCGATCGAACCCGTACCGACAAAATTTAACCCCTCTCTGGAAATTTTTCAAAATTTGGGATTTTTCTGAATTAAAAATATGTAAAAAAAATCAGCAGGGAATTCTAAGAATTACCATGAAATACGGGCCCACAACTCCACCAAAACGAGGCGGAACCGCGGCGGAAACATGCTCTCCGCGGCGGTTCCGCGGCCGTTCTGTTGAATTGTGACACGTGGCTTCATGGTATTATCTGTAGTTGCTTGTTGATGCTTCTGGGTATTTTTAAACTGTTTTAAGTGTTAAGACTTCTGGGGTTTGTTTTGTAATAGTAGATTCGATCGGAATATTTAAATTCGTATTTCTTTCCGGATATTTAGAAACTGTTAAACTATTTGAACGGATATCATTAACCCACTGTTTCCCGGCACGACAAACTTTCAAGTGTTGAATTTTTATCGGGTTTAAATCTTTCGGAAAAATTGTACAAGTTAAGCGGTGGACCCTCTAGAAGACAACAAACCTTAACTCGATTATGTGACCGTCTTGAACTGCCTTATGAACCTTCGGGTTTGGGGCAGTACGGCGTGCCACGTGTGAGGCGTTGGCTTGACCCTTCGACGGCTGGATCACCGGTATTGTGACATATTCTGGGATTATTTGAACTCCACTCAAGTGTTGAGCACTTTAGGAAATTTTGGGTATTTGATTATCTGTTCGAAAAGTTTAATAATTTCTAAATATCTGGAATGTGATACAATATGTGGAATTCATAGAGTTAGGCATGAAATACGGAGTATGTGATATTTCGGATTTATGATGTCTAAAGTGATTGTGAATTCCAAATATTGTAGTTTTACACTTTCTTTTCTGTGACCGTAAGTGTAATATGTGATATCGTCGGTTTCGTTGCTATATGTCAACGACAATTGGGATGCGCATATTTACTTACGTTGATGATATGCGATATTATGTGTTGCTGTGATATGTTATATTGGATCGTCGCGTTCTGAATAGCCAGGGGTTTTATGTGAGATGAAGGTTTTTATTTTCATTCATGTAAAATTCATTTGTAATGTAATATTCTTTTATTTGGGGCACTTTCAGGTTGCGGTTGATGTCACCAGTGTATATTATTTACTTTTCCGCATTAGGTAGACCCAAGGTGGGGAGCACAAGTAACCGGGTTCTAGGGTCCAGTGGGAGGCCATCTCGAGGAGTCGAGACCGGGTCTCCTAACCCTAGAATTGGCAGAGTTACTTGCCGCTCTCGTAGGGGTCTTGGGATGTGGGTTTGGCTATTCGTCGTGACCGTGGAATCCGTGTTTTATACAGGCTCGTATTGAAAACACGGACGTCCTAGTATATCCAATATTTCATATATGTTCTTCTGCTGCAATGTTCTGTGATGAGATCATATTACTGCCTGAGACGAATGCTTATACTTTATATATGCTGATATATAAATATTACTGCTTTCGTTTCTTCTGTGATGCTTAGGAAGCATAAGCTGATGCGATTTTTATTAATGAGATTAATAAAATGAAAGAAACCTAAAGATGTTGTAGAATCAAAAACTTTATAAAAAAGGGTAGCTACAGTTTTGCTTTGCACAGTGATATATATGATATGTCCTGCACCTTATTCGATGAGGAAAGGACCGAGATCCCTTCACCGGGAGTGACTCCTTTAGCAAAACTGGCAGATGCTACAAAACTCGGTTTGTCTTTTGATTGCTTTTAGAGTTTTTCTTTGCACAGCGGTATATATGATATATCCTGCACCTTATTCGATGAGGAAAGGGCCGACGATCCCTTCACCGGGAGTGACCCCTTTAGCGAAACTAAGAAAACCTCAAAAACACTCCTTTTCAAAAACTACATGATTCTACGACGATATCAAGTTCATTACGCTTAGGGTTTTCTGAAAAACCTGCGTAGTCCTCCGTCATTTCAGATAAAGACTAGTTAGTATTCGTGCTACGTTTGTTGACTATGTTAAGGCGTAGTGTGCGGTAGCTAATTAGTACTTATCTGCTAAAACATGAGATGTGATTGGATTATGGTAGTTGTACGACTTTGTTGACTATGTTAAGGGTCTTGCAGGTGGATTTAATTCAATCGGGAAATGACGGGTTGAACTTGGCTAGCAATTAAGATTTGTTGACTATGTTAAGGTCATAAATTGCTAGGGGCAAAATATTATCAAGAATTTCAAGTGTTGAAATTTGCAATGAGATTGCATACCTTCTATGAGATAGTTGGATCCCGATACCCACTGCAAGTAAGAGTTACTCCTGGGAGAGTTTTACATAGGACAATTAGTCATTCAAGTAGGTGTCTAGAAAAGTGTTAACGGGGTTACGCCTCTGGGAAAACGAGGTTTACTTTAATTAGGTCCGTGCGAAAGCACGGGGAACCTCCCTCAAAGTACTGACACTGATCTGGCTGAAAGATTGACGAAATTGTAGGGTGTAATTAATCCCGGCTAATCTTACCTTTTAGGGTTTTAAGGTAGATTTGATAAAAACAGTGGGAGACATCCTGATTAAATAAGATAATAACCAATCTAATCTTGCAAGAGCATACGCTAAAGTGTTTTCTTCTCTCTCTCTCCAGGTAGCGACCATGTCAGGCCATAATCAAGATAATAATATGGATGTATTGACTGAACCCAATTATTGTACTGAGCAAGGGAACGTTGGACCCGTTCTTTCTTATAAGAGTTATAAGACTGAACATGAAACAGGAGAATATCTGGATTCTCAAGCCGCCCAAAAGAACATGCATGTTGATGCATCTTCTTCGGGTGTGTTAGTTATTGAGAACTGTTTCTCAATTCACCCTACGTCCTGGGTATTGGATACCGGATCAGGATCCCATATATGTAAATTGTTACATGGGCTACGTAAAGGTAGAGAACTGGGAAAAGGTGATCATTCCGTTCAAGTAGGGAACGGTGCAAGTATTGTTGCCAAAGCAGTTGGCGAATATCACTTTGTATTACCAAATGGTAATACACTGATTCTAAATGAATGCTATTATATACCGAACATGATGTGCAACATTATATCAGTTTTTTTATTAAGTAAAGAAGGATATAATTTTGTAGTAAAGGATAATGTTATGAACATATTCCTAGATCAAAAGTTGATTGCATCAGGCTCGTTACATAATGGCATACTCATTCTAAATCAGAATACAGTCCTCAATATACAAAACACACACAAGAGGAAAAGTTCAGAAATGAACGAATCCTTCTTGTGGCATTGTAGACTTGGTCATATCAATGCGACACGACTGGCTAAGTTACATAAGGATGGTTATTTGAATCCGTTCAAATTATCATCTTATGATACTTGCCATTCATGTCTCAAAGGAAAAATGACCAAAGCTCCGTTTAGTGGACACGGAGAAAGAGTTACTGAACTCTTAGGACTGGTATATAGTGATGTATGCGGTCCCATGTCTACGCATGCCAGGAACGGTTCTTCCTACTTCATTACATTCACTGACGATCTCTCTAGATTCGGACATGTGTTCCTGATGAAACACAAGTCTGAAGCTTTTGAGAAATTCAGAGAATATAAGCACGAAGTAGAGAATCAAACGGGCAAAAGTATTAAGATTCTTCGATCTGATCGAGGAGGTGAATACTTAAGCAATGAGTTCCTAGATTATCTAAAAGAGAATGGGATTCTCTCTCAGCTCACTCCTCCTTATACACCACAGCACAACGGTGTATCTGAGCGGAGGAATCGCACCCTATTAGATATGGTGCGCTCTATGATGAGCGAGGCTGAGTTGCCTATTTCCTTCTGGGGTTATGCGCTTGAAACAGCAGCATACCTATTGAATCAAGTTCCGTCTAAATCTGTGCCTACCACACCGCATGAGATATGGAGTGGGAAGAAACCATATTTTAAAAGAGTTAAGATATGGGATTGTCCGGCCTATGTCAAAAGACAAAATCCAGACAAGCTCGAGGCACGATCAGTTCTTTGCAAATTTGTGGGATATCCTAAGAATTCTCAAGGATATATTTTCTATCACGCTGAGGAATAAAAAGTGTTTGTTTCTCAATATGCCACCTTCTTAGAAAAGGAATTTCTTGCAAAAGAAATTAGTGGCAAAGAGGTAGATCTGGAAGAGGTTCCAGAAACACAAATTGCAACTGAAGATTTAGTAGAACCAGAGGATTCAGTAGTACCCGACGAACCCCAGCCTCTCCGCCGATCTAGTAGGGTTTCTCGTCCACCTGAGAGATACTACGGTTTTCTTATTGACGGTGGAAGCGAGGATTGCATCATGGATGATGATGAACCGACTAGTTTCGAGCAGACCATCACGAGTGGTGACTCTGTGAAATGGCTGGATGCTATACGATCTGAGATGGAATCCATGTACACCAACAAAGTATGGACTTTGGAATATGCTCCTGAAGGGGTAAAACCCATTGGGAGCAAATGGATCTTTAAAAAGAAATTTGGTGTAGATAGAAAAGTTGAGACTTTCAAAGCTAGACTTGTAGCAAAAGGTTTTCGTCAACGACCAGGTGTGGATTATGACGAAACCTTTTCTCCAGTGGCTATGCTTAAGTCCATCCGGATCTTACTTGTCATTGCTGCATACCATGACTACGAAATCTGGCAAATGGATGTTAAGACCGCCTTTCTAAACGATGATTTAGAAGAGAGCGTGTACATGACTCAGCCAGAGGGCTTCGTAGATAGTGGGAGCAGCGGAAAGGTGTGCAAGATGCTTAAATCCATTTATGGGTTAAAGCAAGCATCGCGGAGTTGGAACATCTGTTTTGATGTTGTAGTCAAAGAGTTTGACTTCATCAAAAATATAGATGAACCTTGTATCTATAAGAAGGTAGCAGAGAGTAAGGTTGTCCTCCTCGTATTGTACGTGGATGACATACTCTTGATAGGAAATGATATTCCTATGCTGCAATCAGTCAAGCTCTTCTTATCACAGAGATTCTCAATGAAAGATCTAGGTGATGCCTCCTGCATATTGGGAATCATGATCTATAGAGATAGATCTAAACGAATATTGGGATTGTCCCAATCCAGGTACATTGACACCATACTAAAGAGGTTTAGTATGGAAGAATCCAAGCGTGGGAACTAACCCATGATCTCTGGACTCACTCTCTCCAAAGAGATGTCTCCCAAGACTGATTTGGAGAGAGCTCGCATGCAAGGGATACCCTATGCTTCGGCGGTAGGCTCTATCATGTATGCGATGCTATGTACCAGACCCGATGTAGCATACTCACTAAGTGTAGTGAGTCGGTATCAAGCAGATCCTGGAGAGAGTCACTGGACAGCTGTGAAGAACATTCTCAAGTACTTGCGAAGGACTAAGGAGATGTTCTTGGTGTATGGTAACGGAGAACTCCAGGTGGAGTCCTTTATCGATTCCAGCTTTCAAAGTGATAAGGACGACTCTAAGTCGCATTCGGGTTTTGTCTTTACCCTCAATGGAGGGGCGGTATGTTGGAAAAGTTCCAAACAGGATACCGTTGCAGACTCGACGATGGAGGCTGAATACATCGCTGCCAACGATGCTGCCAAAGAGGCTGTCTGGATCAAGAAGTTCATTAGTGAACTTGGTGTGGTTCCATCCATTGAGCATCCAATACCTCTGTATTGCGATAACAATAGAGCTGTGGCGTTAGCCAAGGAACCCAGGTCCCACCAAAAGTCCAGACATATTCTGAGGCGGTATCACCTGATCAGGGAGATAATTGATCGTCGGGAGATCGAGGTCAGGAGAGTAGATACGAAGGACAACACTGCGGATCCATTCACGAAGGCTATTCCCCAGATACAGTTTGAGAGATTATTCGGGATGCAAGGTATGAGATACTACAGCAGCTGGCCTTAGTGCAAGTGGGAGATTGTTAGTTATGTATATGCCCTAGAGGCCATTGTTGTACATATGATGTATATTATAATGGATGCTTGGATATATATAGAGAGGACTTTCTTGCTCGTCATGATAGTATGCTATTTGGTTTCACTTTATCTTAACATGTTGACTTGTATTGGTTTACTGTTTTTCTCTCACATGTTGATAAAGCCCTTAGGATCTGTACTCGACTACTGGGACTATGATGAGATCATACTAGTGGGGCCACGGTAGTCGATGAGTACATCCTATAACTGTTCCTAGTCGAGGGTATATCGAGACAGGGCATCGATACACCAGAGTAGACTAGCGTATACGCATCTTGACCCATATGATGGGCGATGGATGATCCCATATCCATCGGTGTTTGACATCAGAGATGGTGTACGGGTGCTCAGAGAAGACTGGGTACACTGGACGGACTCGCCGAGAACTCCCAGATGGTGATATACCACACGTCAGATGGCAGTTCTCCGGTGACACTGGTACAGGGTAGTCTGTAGACCCGAGATCGTCATAGAGTCTTGTGTGATTCCCACTGTGCTTTGATTTCCACCTTACCACGTCCAAGAGGGCGTGCAAAACGGTGGCTTTTGGGTACAGTCCCGAATCACATGGAGGCAATGAGCGATAGGAGGGGATTCGTCTCTCCCGGTATAGGGAGTTTATGTTGTGCTGTGTTCGATTGGCTATAACTGGAAGTCCCTGGCCAGGGCTGATATAGAGATTTACTGGTAAGTGTTACTAGTAGTTTCTCGACCCGTTATGAGCCATACATCGACACGACTTATCGGTTACCGGGGTCTGACGTATACCACCCCTAGACTTGATATGCGACATATCAGACGAACAGACCGGACTGTACGGGAGTGTTACTGATTGGATTCACAGGAGAACGCACAGGCTAGCTTGTTGATCTTCTGATCGCTCAATACCTGGGTGGCTGTTACGTTTAGCTGACCGCTTGCAGCTTGTGGGTGTTTGATATGATCATCACCTGCTACCGGCGTATTGACGATTCTTTAGAGTCCTACACAGAGGTTTCTTGGCTCAGGCGAAACAGAGTAGAGGCACATATGTGATATGTGCAGGACCGAGAATAATGCGATATGGGATACCGTATTATATTCTCGCGATATTTAGATATGAACCGGGTCATCGAATCAAGTGTTGATTCGATGAATCGGTAAACGATATATTAGTCGGTAATATTCGATATAGCCGGATCGTCGGATCAAGTGTTGATTCGATGATTTAATGTATAATAATATATATATGATATATTATTACATTATCTAATATTGGCTCGCTTTATTATTTCATTTTCTCATTGGATGATACATTGATATATATGCGATATATGTTAATTGTATTATTTTCTTTTGTTGCAAATATATAATATATATGTGATATATATTATTGTGACATGATATGATTAATTGTTAAACATGTTTAAGGATGATTAATTGAGGTTAGGGTTTGATTAGGGTTAGATGCTTCATGCACCTTCTAGAAGCATTTTTCTTTTGTCATTGTAAAGATATTTTTGGATGACACATTTTAACCCAACCAAACCCTAACTCTAGTTTATTCTCTACACATTATTAGCCACTCATCCTTGACCATGGTTGATATATCAATCATATAGCTTTCATCACAAAAGGATTATTATCATTATCTTTTTCCATTATCATCTTCTTCTCTCTTGAAGAAGCTCACTTGATTTTCTTTATGTGATGAAAAAATATGAGAAAATGATTTAAAAAGAAAGCAAAAATACTACTCTCTCATCCTCATCTCATCTAGCCCATGAGATTAGTGTGTTCATCTCTTTAGAGTGAGAAAGCTTGAGTCTTTGCAACTTCGACGTAGATCATCGGAGATTTGGAACACTTCAAGCTAGCATGGATCGTTCGAGTCGTGGAGCCTCTCATGAGTCCGGGAGATCGTGGATCGCGGCAAAGGGACTTCTACTCGGAGCTTGTGAAGCGAAGGAGCGGACTACAAAGGTTGTAATCCCTCACACTTAGATAAAAGTTATCATCTTGCATGTTTAAACCTAATAATCTAGCAAAGATCCCGGCTTTGGGTTGTTCGGCACGTCTAAATTTTTATCCGGGCATGTTTGATGCCTTATGAACCTTCACAAGAGTGCCTAGGAACCCTACAGGTCCATCATCCAGATTATTGATCCTATCATCGAGCAATAGGTCATCCTCTTGAAGACTGATTTTCCTTCAAAGACTGGGTAGAAGAACAATATCAACAAGATAGGTTCGCTTTATCCGACAGCTGGAAGGTAACCCCGCTGCAAAAGCATGAGCCAAAGAAGACCTATACCATGCGGATAGGACCAGCTCAACATCAAGAATGGAAGCGAACTCGTACCTGCCATATGATAACACTCTCAAAAGAGGGCACGAGAATATGGATGACCTCTTCAGGTGCTACGCAAATGAAGTTGAGGATGAGGTGATCTTGGAGTTTCCACCGGCACCAAAAGAGTTGGAAGATGGGTTACATACCATGGCGGACAACCTAAGAAAAATTGACTTAGGGACGGTAAATGATCCAAGGTCAACGTTCATCAGTGAGCTACTATATGAAAAATAGGTAGTCACGTTAAAAGACGTGCTCATGCAATATAAAGACTGTGTCGCGTGGAACTATTCCGAGATGCTGGGTCTAGATCCAAAAGTAGCGGTGCATAAACTAGCCATATTACCGGACATCAAGTCAGTCAAACGGGCGCCAAAAAGAATGCGGCTCGAACTTGAGATGCGCATCAACGCTGAAATTAAGAAACTAATCGACTCTGGCTTCATCCAAGAAGTCCAATATCCCGACTGGATCGCCAACATCGTTCCAGTGATGAATAAAAACGGGATGGTTCGCATCTGCGTGGATTTTCGGGACCTTAACAAACCTTGCCCGAAGGACGACTTCCCAGTGCCCGTTACCGAACTTATATCGATAACACGTCTACCCATGAGGTCTTCTCCTTCTTTGATGGATCTTCCGAATATAACCAAATAAAAATGCATCCGGAAGACCAAAAGCATACTGCCTTCCGGACTCTATTAGGTATATTCTGCTATACGGTGATGCCCTTCGGTTTAAAGAATGCTGGCGCTACCTACCAGAGGGCCATGACAAAGATCTTCGATGACCTCATTCATGCGATTGTCGAATGTTACATTGACGACCTTGTGATAAAGAGCAGATCTCACGAGAAACATTGGGAACATCTAAAAATAGTGTTCCGACGTCTTCGGAAGTATAATCTAAAGATGAATCTTCTAAAATGTGCGTTTGGAGTCTCCTCAGGCAAATTCCTAGGATTCATCATACAACACCGGTGTATCAAAATCCATCCCTCAAAGATCAAGGCGATTATGGAAATGCCCACGCCAAGAACTCTCAAATAGTTGCGATCTCTTCAAGGAAAGCTCGCATATATCCAGCGGTTCATAGACAATCTCTCCGGAAAATGCCATCCCTACAGTCATTTAATGAAGAAGGGGACCCTGTTCTTCTGGGATCAATGTACCAAAATACACTAGACGAAATCAAGCAATACCTGCAAAATCCACCAGTATTGACCGCTACGGTTAAGGGAAAACCCCTTATCCTATATACAATGGCCCTTGAGGATTCTCTGGACGCGCTATGGGCACAAGAGAACGATCAGGGATAGGAGAGAGCTTTGAACTATTTGAGTCGAGTTCTTCTGGGGGCAGAAAACAACTACCCCCCCATCGAAAAGCATTTCCTGGCACATCTTCACGATAACGAAGCTCAGACATTACGCCTTGGCACATGAGGTCCATCTCATATCAAAAGTGGATCCTCTCAAATATCTGATGTCAAGGGCCATACTAACAGGGAGGTTCGCCAAATGGGCCATCCTCCTGATGGAGTTCTCAATAACGTATCGACCTCTCAAAGTAGTGAAAGGACAGGCCATTGCCCACTTTCTCGCCGAACATCCGATACCAGCCGACTCCCCCTTAAATTGCGAGTTGCCGGATGAACATGCGTTCGACACAATCGAAGAAAAGAAGGAAGAAAATGATTCCCAATGGGAACTCTACTTCGATGGAGTATCTTCCGTGAAGAGGCGAAAGCAAAATACCCCTATAATCAAAACCGGGGTGGGCCTTATCTTCGTGACTCCATAAGGAGGGATATTGCGTTACGCTCTCTTCTTAACGGAGCCAAGAACTAAAAACGAAGATGAATATGAAGCTTTGATAGCAGATCTCAAGATCGCTATCGACATAGGAATCAAATAACTCCTCATATATGGAGACTCCCAGCTGATCGTTAGCCAAGTAAATGGCGACTATCAGACATGCAAGCCAGAGCTGATAAAGTATGGCGAAAGAGTGCAGCAACTGTTGACACAAATCCCCTCCTACATCTTAGAGTGTATACCGCGTGCAGAAAACAACAAGGCGGATGCATTGGCCAAGGAAATGGCCGATGAAGACCTCGATGACGTAAGGATCATTGTGCAAAGCTGCAGGGTTCTCACGCCAACAGATATATCTTTGGAAGACTTAATGGAGCCATCTGAGAGAGAAAAACGACCGAACAAACATCTTTTTAAATAGAGGACGAAGAAAAGGTCAAGGATTGGAGGGAAGTTTTCATAGACCACTTCAAATCCCAACGAACGCCCAAAAATACGTCTTTTAGACATCAGCTCATGAAACGAACTTTGTATTTTGCCTTCGTCAATGATATTCTATATAAGAGATTGTTCGACTGTCTGTGGCTAAGATACCTGGGATCAGAAGAAGCGAAGAGAGTCGTCTAAGAAACTCATGACGGACTCTGCGGTTCTTATCAAGCTGGGCCAAAGATGAAGCTAAACATAAAAAGAATGGGTTACTATTGGCCCACAATGATTCAGGACTACCTCGAATATGCGAAGCAGTGTCACTCATGCCAAATTCACAGGGACTTCATCCACCAGCATCCAAATCCGCTACACCCAACAGTAGCTAGTTGGCCGTTCGAAATGTGGGGATCCGATATAATTGGCCCCATTGAACCGGCATTGTCCAAAGGACATCGGTTCATACCGGCGGAGACCGATTACATCTCCAAGTGGGCAGAAGCAGTACCACTAAGGGAGGTGAAGACGGAGAATATCCTCCATTTCTTCAAAACCCATGTCATCTACCGGTTCGGCACTCTGCGACGAATTATTTTGGATAATGGGCCAGCTTACAGAAGCCATAAAATAAGCCGCTTCGCACAACAGCATAAAATAGATTTGCGATACTCTTCAGTCTATAATGCTCGAGCCAACGGTCTTGCTGAAGCTTTCAACAAGACCTTGATAAAGATTATAAAGAAAACGGTGTCTAGAAATAAAAAAGACTGGCATACAAGGCTGCATGAAGCTCTCTGGACGTACCGAACAACGTTCAAAACGGCTATGAATACAACACCATACGCATTGGTATTCGTCACGGAAGCAGTGCTTCCCGTGGAAATAGAACCCCCTTCTCTACGATTAGCGGTTTGATATGAGCTGACAGATGAAGAAAATGCTCATCTTCGGCTTGAGGAGCTCGATGCCCTCGAAGAAACTCTCCTTATAGCACAGCAAAATCTGGAGGCTTATAAGGCAAGAATGACTCGGTCATATAAAAAAATGACCAAGCTGAGAACATTCCGTCAAGGCGAACTCGTGCTAGTCGTCAAAAGACCCATGATCCTTAATCGTGCAAAACGGGGGAAATTGGAGCCAAACTATGAAGGCCCGTACATTATATACAATGTCTATCAAGGTGGAGCCTACCTACTCATGGATATGCATGGCAAAACACCCTTTCGGCCAATAAACGACCGGTTCTACAAAAAATAATACGCTTGACGAGTTGCGACTTAGGTCAACGATAGATGACGACACTTGTGTCCGCTCTCTATCTTCTTGAGTCGGAACTCTAAAGAATAGCATCCAAAAAAGCTCTGTCGCCTTAAAAACGGCGACAATGGACCGAGAAGTCCTTAAACTAATAATATGCCTCAAACATGGAGATATTGGACCGAGAAGTCCTTAAACTAAAAATCCACCTCAAACATGGTGATATAGGACTGAGACATCCTTAAACTAATGATTTCGCTTCAAACATGGCAATAATGGACCGAAAAGTCCCTAAACTAAAATTCATGGCGATAATAGACCGAAACGTCTTAAAACTAGTGCGTCAAACAAGGCGCGCCGTCCCAAATATGGTTATGTCCTCCCTTGAGATCTATATTGTAATCAAAGTCTCAATGGCGAGGGTTGCAACTCAAGTCCTACCGGCTGCACAACTACCTCAGCAATGGAGTCACCCCCAAGTCCCATCGGCAAATAGATGGGCCCTTGTGACGAAACTATTCTTGAAAGTAAAAAAAAACGGTATTTCCATAAGCAAAATGGGCACGGATGAAAACCCGAAAGGGCGCCGTGAATAAAAATAGCAGGACTACCGGCGAGCTTGTGAAAACTCGGAAGGGAGCAATCTCGTAAAAAATATAATACACTTGCAATATCCTCACGACTCGTAAGGAGAATTTCCCTCATGAGACCGTCACAGCTCATAGGATACAAAAGCCTTAAGCTACAGGGATCTGAACATGTTCTTAAGCCGTCAAATCCCTCAAATTGCCCTACAGACGGTCCAATATTGACCCTTGTATACAATCCACAGGCATAAATAAATATTCTCCTACCAAGTTCCACCAATGGCGAGAAATGTCCCCATATGGTGAACGACACTTGTAAGTCCTCTCGACTTATAAGGAGAAAACACTCTTGAAAGATTCTTACGACTTACAAGAGAAAATATCACTTAAGAATCTCCATGATTCCTAAGTAGAAAATACAATTACGAGATCCTCTCGACTCGTACGGAGAAATACCTTAATGAGACCCTTATGTCCCGACCCGAATATGTGGAACGTGACTGGCACTTAAATTAAGCAACGTCTAGAGGTGTAACGCAATCTAAGTAAGCTAAATATCAGAAATCTAAACCGTTTAAAGAAAATAGAGTGAAAGAAAACTCGTTTAAAAGTTAAGTTAACATAGAAAATCACTTTGAAAGTCCTTATAATAAGCTCAAGTTTTTGTGAAAATTTCGGCAGAGTTTCCTTTGTAAAAACTGGCCCAAAATGGGTACAAACATGAATACATACAAGAAATGAACAAAGGCATCCCCAAGCGGGAGCTAGCTCTTTGCCGAACGGCGGAATCACAACCACAAGTAAGATATATCATCCAAGAATGAAACCAACATTTAAAAGCAAGAAAACGGAAACCAAATATAAGTCGGCTCACACGAGCTCAACACCAGATACCAAAAACACAAGTCTCGCATTCTCACTGGCTAGTCCAATATTTAAGGGTAGATAGAGTATACTAGATACAAAATAAATATACACATGGTAGGAATAAAAGAATATCCTCACAACCCACCTAAGCAAGCGGCAAATCGATGCAAGGAGCAGAAGAAGAAATACGCCCGCCGCTATAATACTGATGATTCGGACCTGCAAGATACTGTGGCACAATGGGGGTGAGTTGCCAACTCGTGAGTAATAAGTAACATCTAATAAGGCTATCGTAAGCATGCACGCAAATGCGTCACAACCTACATATAAAGTTATGATGCGATGCACTAGTATGGATGCGACATGAATGAATAATCAAACACGAAATCTGGATATATCTGGTATGAGAAAATCTATATCCATATTTTAGTAAAACCTTTGTATAATAAAGCTGGAGTATCATCAATGAAATCGATAGAAAATCCGTGTCAAGTATCGACACAATATATATATCTCAATATCTAAATATCTCAATAGCTCAATAGCCGTCTCTCAGATCGGCTCTCAATCTGTCACATCCCACGACTCCGGTCGGTATCCTCCGGATAACCGCCGAACCAATAATCATAACCGGTAGGTCGTGCTCCCCTGCCAGGCTCATCGTCTACAACTCGAGCTTCTCGCCCGGGGGTACCTCACCGGGTCCACCATGTACCCAAGATGGTCCATCCTACTCCTCGAATCGGGTCTCGAAAACCAACTCAAATCAGGAAAACTCATGGTGGACTCCACATACATCATATCACGAGAAAACCGCAACTTGCATTTTTAAAATGATAATAGGTTCATAAAATTCTTGCGGATTTCCCCAAAATCCATAAATCTCATAAACATTGAGATCTCCAAGAAGAATCACAATATATGAACATGTCGGTAATGATGAATGTCTATGATATCAATAATATGCAATGCAATGTATGACTAGAAAACCATGTATGAATGATGATGCAATGAGGTATATATATATAACTTGAAATCCTACGTATCCATCCTGATGAAATGAATATACAACTACATGTTTACATATCATATATAATGCAAATACTCACATACTGATTTAAGCAAGTTCTATAGTGTTCGTGACATAGCAATTACCAATGGCGTGTATGTTCGCATAAATAGTGCATGTGCGGCATGAACCAATGGTAATGGTGCAAATGTGATAGGTAACAATATCATATGTAAGGGGATGCAATGCCATGATATAAATACTTTGAGACCCGCATATAAATGCAAGAACTACTAAAAATCCTAACTATCGGGCACCTTGCTTCATTCAGAAGATCCCCTCGTGGATGTGTACATCTACTCACCGGGATGCCTCGGCTAATCTGATCCAATCACAGCCTTTTCTTTTCTTGTCGCGTCCGACGTTTCCGCAACCGATCCTAGAATCGCACAATTAGTATATACGAGTTTAAACATTTAAATAGACGCGAAGTCAAGACGATACAACTAACTAACGCGCACTAACTAGACGCGCATGCACTTGGTGCACAAAACGCGCGCGCGACATCGCCACAATCACAACTAGAATTTAATCACAATAATTGCGTATTCACTTCACACTAGAATTTAGGAAAATAGGTCGTAGATCATCGCAACCTCAAACTTAATTAAAACCCTTTTCTTTTAAAACCAAGTAAGCAACCTTTAGCCATTTTAGTGCAAAACTATATGGATTAGCAACCTAGTGGCCACAATCACAAGTAAACATCCTAATTAAGCCATGCTTCACTAATTAAATATAATCTCACACAAACACACACTAATCATGAAATTTATTTGCATAAACACTTAATTAGGATAATTAAAAGCCATTTTAGCAAGGTAATCAACTAGATTAGATTTTAAAGCCACTAGATAGTAAACTATACTTAACTAACTTAATTAGTGGTAAAAACCCTAACTTTAACACAAACCCTACTCTTTAAAACTCAAATCTTGCAAATAAAACTATTTTAACACCTAAATAAAATTAAATTAAAGCAATTAATCAACAAAGTAACCATTGGGTTAAGGTTTATACCTCAATAATTTGGAGATCTAACTTGCTAACTTGGCCACCCAAAAATGCTATCTCGCTTTAAGATCCAAGCTAGTTTAGGCCAAGGAATTTTGGTGAAGATTTAACTAGGAATTAGTGGGGGGGTTTTGTGTGGATTTTTAATGGGAAAAAAGAGGGTTTTTGAGATGAAAAGAAGATGGAGAAAGGGGGAGGGGGGCTGTCACGCCCCGCTTCCCAGAGTACGCTAAAATGGGCACGTGACATAGCCAACCATGCTACCTGTGGATAGGAAGTATCCATCCACAGTCACATTACGGCTGTAGAGATATCAAGAACAAAATAAAACTATCTAAACATGTCCATAATCCAAGATAATCTGAGTCAAGAATAATAAAATGCTGAAGCGAAAGATCCAATACAAAATAACTGGAATGTATGTCCCATAATGCGGGCTCACATCAGGAATAAAATGCAGGAAAGAAAAGCTAACTACTGCTACCACTCACAGCTCAGCCTGTCGGCTGAAGTACTCCTGCTCGGACTGCGACAGCGGCACAGAATCTGGGCCATGCAAAACCCAGACGTCGGCGCGTCAAGTCATCAAGTAATAACATAATAAACAGGCAACAAGCAACGCGAATATAAACATTAAATAAGCAATAGTAACAATCATATAAATCAGAGCAGTGCAGGGTAGTATGCAGTGGGTAAACTAAACTGTTCTATCAGGTTCTCTGTTCTAAAGTCTTTGAAACCAAATTGATGAATTATCGATGTAACTCAATAGTATCTCGTACATACCCGGGACCATGGCCTCAAGATTCTCGGGTTGAAATCAAGACATACCGCTAGGCACCAAACAGGAATGTATACACTCAATAGTATCCCATACATACCCGGGACCACGGCCTCAAGATTCTCAGGCTGAAACCGAGACATGCCGCCAGGCACCAAACAGGAATGTGTACAGATGAATGATGTCAGCATCATCATTCCAAGGCTGGCCTAGCCTAAAACTGATCAGAACAGGTAGTGAGCTGTTGAGTTACAAGTCAGGTTTCACCTTTGATTTCCCCATACCCCCAAGTTATAAGTTTATGTCAAGTCAGGTATCCCGTAATCAAGAAACTAATGCCAACATAGGATCCGGTAAACAGGTTGGTCTGGATAGACAACAGGAACGGTCCATGAGGACTACAAGTCAGGTTTGTTGGCATTAGACACAAGATCAGGTAACGGGTCAGGTCATGGTATATCATGTCAAGTCAAGCAGTATACGGTACCATGTCGGGTCAATCAATATGTATGTAGCAAGTCAGGTCAAGATGTAAACAATATCATGGGTGTGCTCATACTCAGTTACATAATCAAGCATGGTTAACAACATGATCTAAGCAATGAATTAAGCAATAGGCAGATTCATTCAATTAGCAATACAGTTATCAATTGTGTCACAGAGATGATTTCAACATTATAAGTATGCAGTATGACAATTATAGCCGTTTAATCATGTTAACAAGTTAAAACTTCATTGATGTAATGATATCTACATATATAGGTTCCAAGTTTGAAAGATAAAATGTTATATAACAATATTGAACATGAAAAGAGAAATGATCGTACCAAAGTTAAATTTATAGGTTTAGGGTGTCATTAATATGTATGTAAATATTGTTTAGCATGTAGCAAGGGGTACTTGCCTCGACGGGTCGCGGATCGGGAAAACGGAACGTAAAACGTCGGCGGGGAAAACTCGCGACGGGCGCTCGGTTCACGGAATGAACCCAAATGACGAACAGTGAAGCCACACAGGTCTGGGTACCACGCTGGAACATCGGGACACGTCACCGGCACGGCCGGATTCCGGCGAGATGCAAAACCAGTGAATGTCAAGAGTTGCAACAAGAAAAGAAAGGAAATAAAGAAGAAAGGGAAGGAGGATGGAGAAGGGAAGGCTTACAATGGTCTGTGGGACGGGTGGTGACGGTCGACCTCGTCGACGGAGCTCCGGCGGTTGGCCTGCGATGACGGCGGAAAGTTTTTAGATTAAGAAACCAGATCAGCGAAGGAAAAAGAAGAAAGGAGAAGGTGAAGGGATGAGAAGCTCACCGAGGGGGTGCTTGCGAGGCCGGGGGCGGATCGAGATCGCCGGGGGCGGATCGAGATCGCCGGCGGTGATCCCACGAGGAGTTGCGGCTGTAAGTGGCCGCGGTACTGGTGCAGGGTGCACGGGAAGAAGGGAAAGGAGGAGGGAGGTGCGGTGGATCGGTCGAGGGCGAGGAGGCCGGCGAGGGTGTCGTCGGTATTGGTGCTGCAGCGGCGAAGGGTGTCAGGCGGCGGTAGGGTTGCGACGAAGGGTTTTGGTTACGTGAAAAAAGAAAAGAGAAGGAAGAAGAGAGAATATATAGAGGAGAGAGAGAGAGAAAATAGAGAGAGAGACGGGTAGAGAGAGAGAGAGAGACGGGGAGAGAGAGAGGAGAGATAGAGAGAGGAGGTGGGGCCCACGGGGAAAAGAAAGTTTTGATTGGTTGAGTAAATTCGTTTGTTTAGGAATAGAAAATATAGTATAAGGTTAAGAATATTTCGACGGTTTAAAAATATTAAAATTTGGGATTTTGGTGTACAGAAAAACATTTCCAAATCGCGCCCGGGTCGGGTCCAAAAATTTGAAATTGAAATAATAAAATTTTAGGCGGGATCCAAAATTGAAAATGAAGTATTTTACAGTCAAAAAGCATACCCCTAAAACGGACACACGTACGCGCGCGTAGCCGTCCAAACTCGCCTGTTTCACTGAACGGGATGAGAACACGATGCACGGACGCTACAACGGGGTTAGGGGTGTCAAGCAAGCCATGATGAATATTTTTAATTTTATTTTTAGACGCCTTAAATTGTTATATGTAGAATTGAATTGACGGGGTAAAATTTCAATAAGTAACGATCAAGCAAGATAAATGAAATAAGTGCCACACTACGTTCAAACGTTTACTGAAATTAGTAGCGTTGGGCTCGGGTGTTACATTATACCCAACTACAAAAAGAATTTTGTCCTCGAAATTCCAAGAATACAAAGATAGATAACTACAAGAAAAGGTGAGGAAACTTCTGCCGGATTTCATCTTCTCGTTCCCAAGTGGACTCCCCATGCGAGCGATTACCCCAAGAAACAAGCACAAGAGGGATCACCTTGTTCTTAAGAACCTTTTCCCTTCGGTCCACAATTTCAATCGGTCGCTCCTCAAAAGTCAAGTCTTCTCGTACTGTTAGCTCCGAATGATCCAATACGTGCGTTTCATCTCGAACATACCTACGGAGTTGAGATACGTGAAACACATCGTGCACATTCGCCAAGGACTGCGGTAACGCCAAACGATACGCTACCTCACCAAGACGCTCCACGATCTCAAAGGGTCCAACGAATCGAGGACTAAGATTTCCTCGACTTCCAAAACGAATCACCCCTCTAGTCGGTGATATCTTCAAGAATACCAAATCACCCACGGCGAACTCTAGAGGTCTTCTCGACGTATCTGCCCAACTCTTCTGTCCGTCTTAAGCTGCCTTCATATGATTTCTGATAGTGTTAACTTTCTCAACTGTCTGCACAACCAAATCTGGTCCCAACAATCTTTATTCACCTACATCGTCCCAACAAACAGGTGAACGGCATTTACGACCATACAATGCTTCAAATGGAGCCATCAGGATAGTTGCCTGAAAACTGTTGTTGTAAGAAAACTCCACCAAATGCAGATGATCCTCCCAAGAACCCTTGAAGTCCAACATGCATGCTCTCAACATATCCTCAAGAGTTTGGATTGTTCTCTCCGACTGACCATCAGTTTGAGGATGATAATCTGTGCTAAACTTCAATCGAGTCCCCAAACTTTCTTGTAAACTCCGCCAAAAGTGTGATAAGAACTGAGTGTCCCGATCGGACACAATACTCACCGGTACTCCATGCAATCTTACAATCTCTTGCATGTACCGCTCCGCCAAAGTCTCTGTTGATTGACCAACCCGAAAAGGAATAAAGTGAGCTGCCTTGGTCAATCGATCAACAATCACCCATACAGCATTGTTGCCCTTTGGACTCCGCGGTAAAGCCGTCACGAAATCCATGGTTATATGTTCCCACTTCCACTGAGAAATCGGAAGTGGTTGCAATAAACCAGCAACCCTTTGATGTTCAGCCTTAACTTGCTGACACACCAAGCACTTCCCCACAAACCGAGCAATCTCCCATTTCATGCCTTCCCACCAGAAATGCTGTCGAATATCTCGGTACATCTTTGTGCCTCCTGGATGTACAGAATAAGCTGAACTGTGTGCCTCCTTCATAAGCTCTTCACGAATATCTCCCTTTGGCACACATAAACGGCTACCATACCTCAACGAACCATCTTCGTGGATTAATAAATATGTTTGTAGTCCGGCTTCAACCTGTCCTCGAAACTTCTGCAGTCTAGGATCCTGCGATTGTGCCGCTTTAATATTCTCGATCAACGATGACTGTACTTGCAGCTGCATCAACTGTCCCAAAGAATGCGGTAGTACAACCTCCAAGTCAAATCTTCGAAAATCTTCAACGAGCTCCTTCTGCGTAGTTAACACCTGAATTGCTGGTAACCGACTAAGCGCATCCGGCACGAAATTAACCTTTCCCGGATGGTACTTAAGATCAAGATCGTAGTCAGCCATCAGCTCCAACCATCTACGCTGCCTCATATTA
Organism: Agapanthus africanus; assembly: GCA_030015575.1. Taxonomy (NCBI): domain Eukaryota; kingdom Viridiplantae; phylum Streptophyta; class Magnoliopsida; order Asparagales; family Amaryllidaceae; genus Agapanthus; species Agapanthus africanus. The sequence continues at coordinate 83,627,017 of JASDDO010000026.1, read as the reverse complement.
AGCTTCTTCTGTGTGAACACATACTTCAAGCTCTTATGATCAGTAAAAATTTCGACCCTTTCGCCCAAAAGGTAGTGTCTCCAAATATTCAAAGCGAAAATCACAGCCGCAAGTTCTAAGTCATGAGTTGGGTAATTCTACTCATGGGTCTTCAACTGTCTCGATGCGTACGCTACAACCTTCCCATGCTGCATCAAAACACATCCCAAACCTTTCCCAGATGCGTTGCTGTGAATCACCAATCCTCCGAAATTGTCTGGCACGGTCAGAATAGGGGCGGTTATCAACTTCTGCTTCAACGTCTCTAAAGCTAACGCACACCTATCCGTCCATACAAAAGGTACCTCCTTGCGCATAAGCTTGGTCAACGGCTCCGCCAGACGAGCAAAGTTCTCCATAAATCTTCTGTAATACCCGGCGAGTCCAAGGAAACTCCTTATCTCCGCAACATTCTTTGGAATCGTCCAATCACGAACTGCTGCAATCTTTTCGGGATCGACGGCAATTCCATCGCCCGACACAACATGCCCCAAAAACTTTACTTCCTCCAGCCAAAACTCGCACTTACTCATCTTCGCATACAACTTCTCCTGTCTCAACGTCTGCAGTGCGATCTTTAAATGCTCAGCATGCTCTTCAAAACTCTTTGAGTAAACCAGGATATCGTCAATGAATACTATAATAAACTGATCCAAGAATGGTGAAAAGATTCGGTTCATCAAGTCCATGAATACTGCCGGCGCATTCGTTACTCCGAAGGGCGTCACTAAGTATTCGTAATGTCCATACCGAGTTCGGAACGCCGTCTTGCAAATATCTTCTTCTTTCACTCGGACCTGATGATATCCGGATCGCAAATCCAGCTTCGAGAATACCCTCGCGCCACTAAGCTGCTCGAAAAGTTCGCCAATGCAAGGGATTGGGTACTTGTTCTTAATAGTCACCCGGTTTAATTCTCGATAGTCGATGCACATCCTTCTTGTGCCATCCTTCTTCTTTACTAGAAGAACTGGAGCTCTCCAAGGCGAGTTACTGCTTCAAATCCAACCCTTCTCAAGCAATTCAGCAACCTGTTTCTTGACTTCTTCCAACTCTACTGGCGCCATTGGATAATACGCTTTGGATACTGGCGCTGCACCAGGAATAAGATCAATTGCGAACTTCATGTCTCGCTTCGGCGGTAAACCCGATATATCTTCAAACACGTCCATAAAATCGCGAACAACAGCCGGTTCTTCACTTTTATCAACTTCCATAGATGCAAGAATGTTGTTTGTCGGCCTAGCCCTAAACTCGACTGGCCCGACAGAACTGCTTCCTCCAGTGAAGCTAAACTCGGGATGTCCGGGAATCTGGAAAATTACCTTCCTTGTCCTACAATCAATGTGAGCATGGAAAGTGCCAAGAAAATCCATTCCCAAGACGACCTCGTAGCTGCCCGTATCAATCACCTAGAAATCTGCAAAAAGCTCCCGTCCGCACACAACAACTGTACAATCTTTACATTCCCTACTAGCTATGATTTTCCCAATCCCAGTGTGTATATCCCAGAAACTAGACAGGGTCGTGTAGTTAATCGAGTTTGTAGTTATAAACTTGGATGACATAAAACAATGGGATGCACCAGAATAAAATAACGCTAATGCGGGAAAACCATGAACGAGTAGAGTACCTGAAACAACTTCCCCTGACGCCCTAGCTTCTTCAGCTGTCAAGGTAAAAGCTCTAGCCTGATTAGGTCCTTGAGTCAGCTGTTTCTGTCCCTGGAACGGTCTCTGCGGGGGCTTCTGAAAATCATCTCCCGTACGAAGCTTCGACGGGCAAGCACTAACGGCGTGATCTGCCGCTCCACAAACCAAACAGAGTCCCAGCCTCCTTCGACAATCCTTTTGCATGTGGCCAGGTAAATTACAATAGTTACAGGTCATGCTCTTTCTTCGATCGATGACAACAGGCTTCTTCATGGGTGCTATACCTCGACGGTCCACTGGAATACCTCTGCGACCATGAGCTCGGTTTGGTACAAATGCTGGCTTCCTTACCGCAACTGCTGTTTGCTGCAAACTCCCCTTCATCCCAGATAAACTCTGCTGCTCTCGGGCTGCCGCAAGTACTTGTAAGAAAGTGGTCAAACCCAGGGAGACAATCTGCCTCTGGATGTCCACGTCCAAGCTGCGCATGAACCTTCGTGCCCTGTCTGCATCGTTGGCAACTAAAGGTCCAGCGAATCTACCGAGTCTTGTCCATTCTGCTGCATGCACATCTATGGGTGCTCCCTTCTGCTTTAGCCCGATGAATTTCTCTTCCATTTCCTCCCGTGCAGTCCGCGGGAGGACCTTCTCCAGGAAACTCTTTGAAAAATCCGCCCACTTGATCGGCTTGGGCAAGCGGTTCTCTTCCACAAGCCACCATTCTCGGGCATAGTCCACTAACTGAATGCGTATCACGTCAACTCTTTTCTCATCTGGAATCTGTGCCGCAATAAGAAAATTCTCTGTGTCAACTAGCCACTGCTCTGCTGGCAACGGCTCCTCCAAACCAGTAAATGTAGACGGACCCAAACGTCTGAAATCTGCTATGGTCCCTACCCGGTCAACTGGTTTAGCTCCAACATTGTTCACAGACTGCTGAACGATCTGCAAACCTTCCTGAAACGATTCCGCTTGCTGCTGGATCAGCTCGGTCTGTTTCTTTTGATTCTCCAGCATTCCCCTTATCACTCCAAGCATGGCAGCTTCGTCCACACGCCTTTGGTACGTTTTCAAATTCTTACCGGCCATATTCCTGAAATCAAAACACCTAACATTAGCATGATGATAGACTCTGAATATAGATCAAGGCTATAACTCCAAGTTACTTAAATAGAGTGCCGCATTGTAACTATGCCGCGGTATCATAGCCACAATTACATAACTCCATCCAAGTCGCCTAAGTCCTAGAGATAACAAGGAATCAGGTTTTCGAGTCGATATGCAAAGGAAGTTTGCACATCGTAAAAGATATAATCAGGAAGAATATGATTCAAGAATGGTAAAACGGCAAGGTGGCAGGACATGTTTCCTAAACACGGGTATTATGATTCGTGTATTGGGTACAATACCCAACTACAAAAAGAATCAGCCCGACCAACCTGTGTCTCTGATACCAAAAGAACCATGTCACGCCCCGCTTCCCAGAGTACGCTAAAATGGGCACGTGACATAGCCAACCATGCTACCTGTGGGTAGGAAGTATCCATCCACAGTCACATTACGGCTGTAGAGATATCAAGAACAAAATAAAACTATCTAAACATGTCCATAATCCAAGATAATCTGAGTCAAGAATAATAAAATGCGGAAGCAAAAGATCCAATACAAAATAACTGGAATGTATGTCCCATAATGCGGGCTCACATCAGGAATAAAATGCAGGAAAGAAAAGCTAACTACTGCTACCACTCACAGCTCAGCCTGTCGGCTGAAGTACTCCTGCTCGGACTGCGACAGCGGCACAGAATCTGGGCCATGCAAAACCCAGACGTCAGCGCGTCAAGCCATCAAGTAATAACATAATAAACAGGCAACAGGCAAGGCGAATATAAACATAAAATAAGCAATAGTAACAATCATATAAATCAGAGCAGTGCAGGGTAGTATGCAGTGGGTAAACTAAACTGTTCTATCAGGTTCTCTGTTCTAAAGTCTTTGAAACCAAATTGATGAATCATCGATGTAACTCAATAGTATCCCGTACATACCCGGGACCACGGCCTCAAGATTCTCGGGCTGAAACCGAGACATGCCGCTAGGCACCAAACAGGAATGTATACACTCAATAGTATCCTGTACATACCCGGGACCACAGCCTCAAGATTCTCGGGCTGAAACCGAGACATGCCGCTAGGCACCAAACAGGAATGTGTACAAATGAATGATGTCAGCATCATCATTCCAAGGCTGGCCTAGCCTAAAACTGATCAGAACAGGTAGTGAGCTGTTGAGTTACAAGTCAGGTTTCACCTTTGATTTCCCCATACCCCCAAGTTATAAGTGTATGTCAAGTCAGGTATCCCGTAATCAAGAAACTAATGCCAACACAGGATCAGGTAAACAGGTTTGTCTGGATAAACAACAGGAACGGTCCATGAGGACTACAAGTCAGGTTTGTTGGCATTAGACACAAGATCAGGTAACGGGTCAGGTCATGGTGCATCATGTCAAGTCAAGCAGTATACGGTACCATGTCGAGTCAATCAATATGTATGTAGCAAGTCAGGTCAAGATGTAAACAATATCATGGGTGTGCTCATACTCAGTTACATAATCAAGCATGGTTAACAACATGATCTAAGCAATGAATTAAGCAATAGACAGATTCATTCAATTAGCAATACAGTTATTAATTGTGTCACAGAGATGATTTCAACATTATAAGTATGCAGTATGACAATTATAGCCGTTTAATCATGTTAACAAGTTTAAACTTCATGGATGCAATGATATCTACATATACAGGTTCCAAGTTTGAAAGATAAAATGTTATATAACAATATTGAACATGAAAAGAGAAATGATCGTACCAAAGTTAAATTTATAGGTTTAGGGTCTCATTAATATGTATGTAAATATTGTTTAGCATGTAGCAAGGGGTACTTGCCTCGACGGGTCGCGGATCGGGAAAACGGAACGTAAAACATCGGCGGGGAAAACTCGCAATGGACGCTCGGTTCACAGAATGAACCCAAACGACGAACAGTGAAGCCACACGGGTCGGGGTACCACGCTGGAACGTCGGGACACGTCGCCGGCACGGCTGGATTCCGGCGAGATGCAAAACCAGTGAATGTCAAGAGTTGCAACAAGAAAAGAAAGGAAATAAAGAAGAAAAGGAAGGAGGATGGAGAAGGGAAGGCTTACAATGGTCTGTGGGACGGGTGGTGACGGTCGACCTCGTCGACGGAGCTCCAGCGGTCGGCCTGCAATGACGGCGGAAAGTTTTCAGATCAAGAAACCAGATCAGCGAAGGAAAAAGAAGAAAGGAGAAGGTGAGGGGATGAGAAGCTCACCGAGGGGGTGCTTGCGAGGCCGGGGGCGGATCGAGATCGCCGGGGGCGATCCCACGAGGAGTTGCGGCTGTAGGTGGCCGCGGTGCTGGTGCAGGGTGCACAGGAAGAAGGGAAAGGAGGAGGGAGGTGCGGTGGATCGGTCGAGGGCGAGGAGGCCGGCGAGGGTGTCGTCGGTGTTGGTGCTGCAGCGGCGAAGGGTGTGAGGCGGCGGTAGGGTTGCGACGAAGGGTTTTGGTTACGTGAAAAAAGAAAAGAGAAGAAAGAAGAGTGAATATATAGAGGAGAGAGAGAGAGAGAGAGAAAATAGAGAGAGAGAGACGGGGAGAGAGAGAGGAGAGATAGAGAGAGAGAGAGACGGGGAGAGAGAGAGGAGAGATGGAGAGAGGAGGTGGGGCCCACGGGAAAAAGAAAGTTTTGATTGGTTGAGTAAATTCATTTGTTTAGGAATAGATTTTAATAAAAGAGTTTTAGGAATAGAAAATATAGTATAAGGTTAAGAATATTTCGACGGTTTAAAAATATTAAAATTTGGGATTTTGGTGTAAAGTAAAACATTTCCAAATCGTGCCCGGGTCGGGTCCAAAAATTTGAAATTGAAATAATAAAATTTTAGGCGGGATCCAAAATTGAAAATGAAGTATTTTACAGTCAAAAAGCATACCCCCAAAACGGACACACGTACGCGCGCGTAGCCGTCCAAACTCTCCTGTTTCACTGAACAGGACGAGAATACGACGCACGGACGCTACAACGAGGTTAGGGGTGTCAAGCAAGCCATGATGAATATTTTTAATTTTATTTTTAGATGCCTTAAATTGTTATATGCATAATTGAATTGACAGGGTAAAATTTCAATAAGTAACGATCAAGCAAGATAAATGAAATAAGTGCCACACTACGTTCAAACAGTAACTGAAATTAGTAGTATTGGGCTCGGGTGTTACAGGGGCTGCTGGAATTTTCGGCCAGCAAGAGTGAGGGGAGAAGTGAGTGGATGTGTGTGTGTGTCAAGTCAAGAATCCCCCATTTCCTCATTTATTATTTCATTTCTTAATTATTTTATTTTCCTAGTTTTACACTTAGAAAAGTCTATAACCATTTAGAAAATTTTAGAAAGGAAATCAAACACGTTACACAATAAGTGTTAAGTTGTCATGGTGCACTAACATGTAATTAACCCTTACTAATTTGTAATTAACACTAATTAAATGTGTAAGTGCATGATTAAAATAATATTTAAAATAAATACTTAGGGAAAATAATTAAATAAACTAGCAATTAAATAAGTAACTAACAAAACACCCATACATAAACCATTACATAATTGAAGTAGGTTTAATTGTGTTTATGAGGAAAAATAATTATAACTAGGTTTTACGGAAAATATGTGTTGTTTTACTAATTTTCGGACAATTAACCTAAACGATTTTTTTTAAAACGTTACAATCTTCCCCCCTTAATGAAATTCGGTCCCCAAATTTAAAATCTAACTTCGCGTACCTTCAAAGAGATGGGGATACTTCTTCCTCATCTCGTCCTCAGCTTTCCACGTGACCTTTTCGTTGTCCGGGCCACGCCAAAGAACCTTTACAGAAGGTATAACCTTAGATCTCAGTTTCTTCACCAGCCGATCCGGAATGACTATCGGCTGCTCAATGAAGGAAAGCTCACACTCCAGCTGGATCGTCTGGTGCTGAATTGCGTGAGAGGGGTCATGAAGGTACTTGCAGAGCATCGATACGTGAAACACGGGGTGAATATTTGGTAAGATGGGTGGAAGAGCCAAACGATAAGTAACTGTACCGACACGCTCGAGAATCTCAAACAGACCCATAAATCTGGGACTAAGCTTATCACGACCCGAAGGTACAGAACGTGACTGACACTTAGATTATGAGACGTCTCAAGGCGTAACGTAACCTAAGTCACCCAATGCCCAGAAAATATAAACCATAAGCAATAAGAGTGAAGGAAAACCTTTATGAAAACAATTTTAAACCATTTAAGTTGTATAAATCCCTATTTTAAAGCATCAAAATTTTTCGAAAATTTCGGCAGAGTCTCCTTTGTAAATACTAGCCCCCAAAAATGGGTACAACAAGATATATAACCTGTAATAACAAAATACCATCTCCAAACGGGAGCTAGCTCTTCGTCCAAGGCGGATCACCACCACACGCAATATATTTGCAATATCAAGCAATAAGTATAAAGAAATGCAAAAAAATAAGGAAAACACAACGTCGGCTCAAGTGAGCTCGACCTTAGAGAAACCACATATACACAAATCTCTCAGTCTCATCACTAGGTCACATATACAAATAAGAAGTGGTGGATGGAGAATACTAGATACAAAGAAAGTACAAAAAAAGAGATAAAATGCCATCGCAACCCACCTACGAGTAATGTCGCGAGTCTGAGCAAAAGAAGCCAATGATAAGATAAGCCCGCCGCTACAAGGCTGACGGGTCTGACCTGCAAGACACTGTGGCACAACGGGGGTGAGTTGCCAGCTCGTGAGTAGAATATAACATCTAATAAGGCTATCGTAAGAATGCACGCAAATGCGTCATAACATGCATGTCTAGATGTGATGTAATACCACTAGTATGTATGCACATGTATGCAACATCAATACGAAATCTTTAAGTGTTAAAATACTATAAGCTCTGCATTCTTAACTTAGAAAAGGAATATCTGTGCAATAGCTAAAGTACCATCAATGAAATCATCTGAAAACCGTGTCAAGCATCGACACCAAATATGGAAATATATCTGTCTCAATGTCTCACTATATCAATATCTTAATACATCGGGCTCCGTCAGTCCGGATCGGCCCATATCATCAAATCTCACGACAACGGTCGGTATCCTCCGGATATCCGCCGCGCCAGACATCACCAGTAGGTAGTTTTCCCCTGCCAGGCTCATCGTCTACAACTCGATCCTCTTTCCCCGGGGTACCATACCGGGCCCACCATGTACCCGAGATGGTTCATCCACACCTCGAATCGGGTCTCGAAATCCAACAGAAAACATGAAAACTCATGGTGGACGACACATACATCACAAGAAAACCGCAACTTTATTTTAAAAATGATGATAATAGGTTTTTGTTAAATTCTTACGGTTTCCCCCCAAAATCCAGAAATCTCATTAATACAGAAATTCTCAAGAAAATCATAATACCCAACATGTTGTATATATGATAAATGTTTATGATATCAAAGGTATGCAATTGATTTGTGACTAGGAATCTATAAATTTCCGATGCAAACCTCGCGAATTAACGATATAGCGTTCACAAACTAGCACAAATTTCCAAACTAACCCACTAGATGGCCACAACACTAACTTAATTTATTAACAATGCTTCAAACCCTAACTAAAATTTCAAACCTTTTCTTGAATTTTCAAAAACAAACCATTACAATGAAATTAACACTTTAAACTTCAAAATTAACATGTTCTACAATTTAACAATTTGATTAGAACTTATACCTCCCAAGTTTTGATCCTCTTGCACTTAGCTTCCAAAGTTGCCTCTTTTCTCTTTGCTTTAAACCAATTAGGGTTTGAAAAGAGGTGGAATAGGATTTAGGTTAGAATTTGTGAAGGAATTTGTGAATTTTGGTGGATTTTTGAAGGAATTTTGAAGCAAGAAATGGGGGGAAAGAATGGGGAGCTGCTGCTGCTGGCTCGGCCAGGGGAAGGGAGTAGGGGAGAGTGAGGGAAAAGTAGAAAATTCTACACAAAAAGTATCTTCCAAGGTCATTTAATGCATATCAATTCATTTCTTATAAAAAAAATTCATTTTTATTTCATTTTTTGACCATAAAACCACAATTCTTGGTAAGTTTTGATAAATTTTTTGTTAACCCTAAATTTTAGTTTATAATGGTCCTTAATTATGTAATTTGCCCATTTAAATTTGTATTTATCACTAATTTAATGTATTTTTAAAAGCTTAAAATAATATTAAAATTAATTAATTAAGGAATTGTTTTAAATGACTAGAAATTTTTAAGTGACAATTTAGTGACCAAATTCTAGCAATATCTTATCTAAATTTTGTATAATTAGGCCTATATTGAAAAATACTTATTTTGACTTTTTACGGAAAGACTGATTATTTTGCCGATTATCGAAAAACTGCCTAAACGATTTTCGAAGCGTTACAATCTTCCCCCCTTAAAGAAATTCGGTCCCCGAATTTAGAATTTAACTACGCGTACCTTCAAAAAGATGGGGATATTTCTTCCTCATCTCGTCCTCGGTCTCCGAGATGACCTCCTCGCTGTTCGGGCCACACCAAAGAACCTTGATGGACGGTATAACTTTCGACCTCAATTTCTTCACCTGTCGATCCAAAATGACCACCGGATGCTCGGTGAATGAAAGACCACACTCCAGCTGGATCGTCTGGTGCCGAATCGCATGGGAAGGGTCATGAAGGTACTTACGGAGTATCGAAACATGGAACACGGGGTGAACATCGGGGAAGCTGGGCGGAAGAGCCAACCGATAAGCCATAGAACCGACACGCTCTAGGATATCGAAGGGACCAACATATCTAGGACTAAGCTTCCCTTTCCACCCAAATCTCATCATGCCCTTCATCGGAGAGACCCTCAGGAAAACATGATCGCCAACAGTGAACTCGAGTCGGCGACGGCTCTTGTCAGCATACGATTTCTGCCTACTCTGGGCCGCTCTCATCTTGTTCCGAATCAGCTGTATCTTTTCGGTCGTCTCTTATACGATCTGCGGCCCAAAATACTGCTCTCCCTGAGCTCTGTCCAACATATGGGCGATCGACATCTCCTCCCATATAAAGCCTCGAAAGGTGCCATCTGAATCGTCTCCTGGAAGGTATTATTATAGGAGAACTCGATCAAGGGCAAATGACGATCCTAACTACCACCGAAATCTAAAACACAAGCTCTGAGCATATCCTTAAGAGTCTGAATAGTACACTCTGACCGACCGTCAGTCTGCGGATGAAAAGCTATGCTAAAACTCAATCGGGTGCCCAAAGCCTCCTGAAGTTTCTGCCATAATCGGCTGGTAAACTGGGTGTCCCGGTCGGACATGATGCAAGTCGGGACGCCATGCAGTCGCACGATCTCATCAATATAAACCTGGGCGTACTGAGCAAATCCAAAAGTGGTCTTCACTGGCAGGAAATGAGCCGCTTTTGTCAGTCGATTCACAATCACCCAAATAGAGTCATACCCTCTACTGGTCCTGGGTAGACCCACAATGAAGTCTATAGAGACCTGTTCCCACTTCCACTCAGGAATGTGCAAAGGTTGTAACTCGCTGGCTGGCCTCTGGTGCTCGGCCTTGACTTGCTGACAAGTCAGGCATCTCGATACAAAGTCTGTAACATCCTTCTTCATCCCATCCCACCAGTAAACCTCTCTCAAATCATGGTACATCTTGGTGGAACCTGGATGAACACTGTATACTGATATATGTGCCTCCTCAAGAATATCATGCCTCAGTCCCTGTTCACACCATAATATTGTATTATTATATTCCCCATTCTTATTCGTTTTATAAATAAACATGTGCTTTTGACGCATGTCTGCTACATATTACAGGTTACAGGTTCTTGGACAGAAAACAGTGAAAACGATGAAAAGACGATGCAAAAGTGGACTTTGACCAACAAACAGAAGACTCTTGATCAAGCCTACATCAAAGATAAAATTCACAAAGTACAAGGCAATGCAAGGTCCAAGATTACAAAGCGAACGGTTAAAAGTCCACCGTAATTATTCACTAGAGATCTGGAAGAAACATAGAAGCTATTTTAATAAAAGAACCAAATAATAAGGAAGCCCAAAGACAGAAGAGCCCACAAAGGAAATTTCAAGGCCCAATACTTCCTTTTAAAGAGACAGAGACATAAAATTTTACCAAAGCTTGGAGTCTACTTTAACTAGGTCTTCTTAAGAATATTTTGGTAAATGTAGACGTGCGAATCAATTGTAACCTAGGGTTTCTTATCCTCTATAAATAGGAACTCTAAATCATTGTAAAGGCTATGCCTCCCTATGCCTCTTTTTATGAATAAAATTTAGAATTCTTTTGGAGAGCATCAATGCCTCTTTTCATATCATCTATTCAGATCTGACAATCCTGTGTAAATGTTTGGAGAGAGCCATCTGTAAAGTAAGTAGATTTATTTAATTGCCCTAGTTTAGATTTCAATTCTTGCCCTAGGTAATCTTTTATTCTCTGCCCTAGATAAATGTTCTTCAATTCCCTAATGAGTGAGTAGTCTCCTCGCTTGTTAGGGTTAGATTTGGGGAAAGTTTGAGAGATAAAGATCTCTCACCCCTTTCTTGCCCATCATATATAATTAATAGGACTCTATGCATACATGCACATACCGCTCCTTACGGCACCCTATCCCACGAAGTAGCGGTGATACCGTAGTATAAAGGCCCGGTTGTGATTGTTTTCCATGGAGGTTAGGGTAAGAATTGATAAAGGAAGGACAAGAACCTAGAGGAAGAAACATCTTTCCAAATGATTCTAATCCCCTTTATTAATAATTACCATAACTTCTAATAAGATCTTAATATGGGTATAGAAAGCGGTGAGATTTATTGACTTTCCAAACTTAACCTAAACCTAACCCTAGCAAGATTTAGATTTAGATTAATCTAGTTTTTAGATTTAATTGATCCATTCACACCATTTGGAATTAACTCGTAAGAGCGATTAGGAAATTCACAACATCCCTGTGGACCGACCCGTACTCACCGGCTAGCTGCAAAGCGATGCCGTTCTTGATTGCGGTAATAGATAGTTTTTGAGATCAATCAAATGGCGCCGTTGCCGGGGATGGCGTGTTATTTCCTTTTTGCAATTTCGGGTTAATCTTAATTAAAAAAAATCATAAAAACTGAAAAATCAAAAAAATATAAAAATATATTATCTGTTATTTTTGGAAAGGGTATTTTTGTGTGAATTTTGCAGGATCTACGAATAAATTCGGATCTGGAAATCTACAGAGATCAAAACAGCAAATATCAAATGCGAACAAACAGAAGATCATAACAACCGAGGAACAGAAGAAATTTAGAGGACCGAGTCAAATAAGAAAAATCGCGGTGATCTGGTCCAAAAAAAACACGCGTGACCCCCATTCCGGCCGCGGAACCGCCGCGCTACCCGCCTTCTGGCCGCGGAACCGCCGCGCCCTGGTCCGTTAAGGGCTTGGGGGAAAAAAAAAACAATTCCGCCACTGTAAATCTCTGTGAGTTTTCTCTCTCCTTCTCTGCAAATCTCCGATATATCTTCTGAAAAATCTCCTGCAGGATTTCTTTGCGCTTAAAAATCTTCCCCCTTCCAAATAACAAATCTTGTGCAGGATTCTTTGCGCGCGTTTAAAATAAAAATTGATTGCAAGAAATCTTTTCTTGTTTGCATATCTTTTCTCAAATTGTAATAACAACAAAAAATCTTTGATTACAAGTGATTTACTGTTTTGCATATCTTTAATCGGATTTTAAGGGGGTTTTGACCAATTCAGATTGGGTGGGGATTTCATCACCCTTCCCAGGACCCCAGAAATCACATAAGGCATTTGCATTGACCATATCTTAATTAAAAAATACTAGACTCAGCCCTAAGGACTTCGAGCTCAATAGGACAGAGGACTAGTTATAGGCATCAGCCGTTTATCCTAACCTGACTTTGCGGTGTCTAGGCAAGTGTGTCAAGGCAAGTGGTTACTTAATTAGGACCGCTACTTGTAGCGGGGAGACTCCCACTTACCTGGCACTTACCTGGCCGTAATTGGCGGTGAAGAGGCGATTTGAGGTCCTATCTCTAGCCCTTTGGAACAGTTAGGAGCTGTCTAGCTGACCTAGGTGACCCTAGAGTTAGGCCTGATTGTGCATTTTTGGTTGATCGAAAGTGTGTCTTAGCCCTTTATCAAATTTTTTTTTGTAAACAGTTTCAAATAAAGAGAAAAAAGGAAACTTTTTTATAAAAAACTTGCAACTTGTCGCGTAAAATCCTTGCACCCCACCACCTACCTTCTTCATCTTCTCTTTCTTCTATCATGGGTACCTCACATCATAAATCTCTTGCCGAACTTTGGTATCCCGAACCTAACTTTGCCTCGTACATCAATTGTTTCGGTCGATTTAAGGAAGATCCCTCCATGCCAAAAATATCTTTGAAAGATCAAATAGAAGCGTCTAGGAGAAACAGTTTGACTTTGCAACCCACTTTGTGTCAACCATGTCAACCTTTACCACCTTCATATGTTGATACCAATTTTTTAAGTCCTGCCGTGACTCCTAAACCGATGTCCATTGCTGAGCATATCGCTCAATCTCGAAGCCGATCTTTCACCCCTCTCTCCTCATCTAGTTCTAGGAATCAACAAGTCCATGCACCTTTTTATCCACATGTTGATCCTAATCCTGTCCAACCATCCACTTCCTACCAGTCCTACCCGACTTTCCCACCTTCACTAGACCCTGTTTCTACACAACCTTTTGGGAGTTTCACGTATCCAAACAATTTCGAATCTTTTGCCGAAACCCCCTTACCACCCAAGTCTAGTTTGGAACAGTCGTTGGAGGCTTATATTTCAGCAACAAACAAAATGGTTAGGAATGTGGAAGCGTCCATAGCCGCCCTTATGCAACCTAGTGAACCGGCAGCTAGTTTTCAACTAGTTTCAAATTTTCCAATGTATGAGGAGGCGGTTGGACAGAGTGAGAATGTGAGAGGATTTCCAAATCAAACCTACCCATACACAATTGAATCCAACAACTCCAATTTTCAAACATGTGTCCAAAATGATGAGTTGTGCGACTTTGTTGTGCTTGATTTGCCAGATTGTGAAGAACCCCTTTCGAGTGAAACCACACTTAATCTTTTCGATCTTTACACCTCCACTCTAGAACCTGAATTGATAAATATCCATGCTTTTGATGAGGTGTCAGAAAATATTGATTTTCACTTGATTGAGGATATAGACGCCGGGAATATTTCGGATGATGAACCTGTCGATTTGATTGAAATTTTATGTCCAATTCATCATCCCGAGTCATTAATTGTTTCTCCCGAACTTCATATGCGTCTTGATTTTGATGATAATAGCATGGATGATATAAGTATTAAGGAGAATTATGAGGATAGTATTGAGGAGAGTAGTGAGGATAATATTGAGGTTGAACCATTTTTGTTTGATATGTCGGATTTTCCAATTCATCCTCTTGAACCTTTACCTAAATCACCCTCCCTCCTTTTCATCGTTCCGACCACGCCTAATATCACGCTTGAAGACTGTGAGTTTGAAAAATTTCTCTTTGAATCTAACACAGTTCTCACGGACGATAACACGTACGAGTGTTTCACTTTTTCGGACGATGTTGATGACTCACCGCCCGAGTTTGAGTCCTTTACATTTTCAGATGAGTTAGTTGAACCATCAGACTCGGTTGCTTACAGTTGTTTCGAACCATTGATGGAATCTTTCAAATTTGAGACAGTTTACTACGGTGAGAATGAGACTAACCCGAATTCACTCCCTTTCGTCCTTCCGATTGTTCCGACCGTGCAAGTGACTGTTACGCTTTCATCTCCTATACCAAGTTCGGAGTACCCATGATTTCTTGCGAATCTTGAGGGATTTGACCCCATTTATCGACGGGTTGATAGATTAGCACAATCTCTTTTAACACATCGGTCATCACAAATTGTGCTAATTTATTCACTCGATTTACACCCTCAAGATCGTACTCTACTTCTTTCTCTTTTCCGCCACTCTTCTCCCCCACCGAGACCGTATCCCGTTTCTACCTCCACACGGTCTCGTGTGTTTCTCATTTCTTTTCTTTCTACTCCATTCTTTCACTAACTCGTCCATTACCCCGATAAGATTTTTGAATAGTTGGTGCTAACCTTTGGCTTATGTAAGGCCTTGTTTAGTTTGGGGAGAACCTCTTGTTGTATATATGTATATATATTTTTTGTTTTCTTTTTCTATAAAAAATAATAAATAAAAAAATTCAAAACAATAAAAAAATCAAATTTATTTTATAAATAAATAAACAGGGGAGTGCT
The DNA here is from genome assembly GCA_030015575.1 of Agapanthus africanus. NCBI lineage: Eukaryota > Viridiplantae > Streptophyta > Magnoliopsida > Asparagales > Amaryllidaceae > Agapanthus > Agapanthus africanus. The sequence continues at coordinate 83,611,869 of JASDDO010000026.1, read as the reverse complement.
GACATTTTGACCCTCTTGGTGTGGCATGACAGTGATGACACTATGAAGTTTATGTTTGGGGGTATGCTCGGTACGTCTTCTTCCTTCGCATTCATTTGTACATATTTTTTGCATTTGCATACTTATTTTAAAAACCCATAAAAAATTGAAAATTTTCAAAAATTATAAAAATTATTGTATTCAATTTTGGCCTTATTTGACTTGAGTTTGACAAATAGGTTAACTGGCTATGAACAACTAGATCTTAGACTTAGTAAATTAAAAACCCTAAAAATAACCTTCCTTAAAAGTTTAACGGTAGAAAGTATATGTCTTTGTAGTTTATTTAGAAATAGGCAAATTTTGAGTTCACTTTTTGGGCTAAGTCGAAACAAGGGAAGAATATTGATACTTTTATTAGAGTATAAGTTTGAAAAATAGTTCCTAGCTTAAGTCTAGATTCTGAAAATGTATACCCTACAATTTGCACAATCACGCACCTTGAAACTTGGAATAGTAGAGGAGACCTTGAAATGCTCTTGTCTAAAGTCCTTAGTACGATGAAAAATAAAAAAATTACAAGTGTGAATAAAGAAAAAAATGGACACTGGTTTTTGTGATTACTTAAGGCTGCAAAAATAGAAAAATATTTAGCGAGGGTGCTTTATCACCTAGTGCCTTAGACCAATTGGTTTGGGAGTCACTGCTAAAGCCTTAGGTGTTGCAAGACTAGGAATTACGCTTTAAAAGTGCAAACGCATTTTGTAATCGGTCGTTGGTACCTCAAGAAGTATTAACGGTTGCATGAAGGATGTGTAAGAAAAATTCAATTAAAAATTCACCTACAAATAGGTACTTTGGACAACGGACAAGGGTATGATTGCTTGATTTGAATTTCCAAGTGTAGGGGTGATTTATACACACACGTGGGGATATGTGATTGGAGTTTAGATGAGAGAAAGGAGTGAAAAATTGAACTTGTAATCTTTAATAGAGTTGATAAAAATTCCTAAGTGGAGATGGAACCCAAGAAGGAAAACTTAGGAGATGCCGAAACCTAAGTAGGTATGCAGAACATATATAATCTTAAGTTAGATGATAGGGGAGTGTGAAGAATATGGGTGGATAATTTATGAGTTGAAGATAATAGAATTCCTTGTTAGAAAACCTAATTGGAGAATTAAAGTCAATGTGCCGAATTGATAAGATTTTGTGGGTAGTATCCGCTGAAAACCCTCAGGAGACAACACTCCTCCTACTAGGGACACCTAGAGGTTTAACGGCTTGTTGCACGAGCTCAGTGCAATCGCGTTTTCCTGCGAAAGTGCGGTTAGGTTTTTTGTACAGAATAAAAATAAGTTTGCTCGAGGACGAGCAAAAGATAAGTTTGGGGGTATTTGTTCACACCATAATATTGTATTATTATATTCCCCATTCTTATTCGTTTTATAAATAAACAGGTGCTTTTGACGCATGTCTGCTACATATTACAGGTTACAGGTTCTTGGACAGAAAATAGTGAAAACGATGAAAAGACGATGCAAAAGTGGACTTTGACCAACAAACAGAAGACTCTTGATCAAGCCTACATCAAAGATAAAATTCACAAAGTACAAGGCAATACAAGGTCCAAGATTACAAAGCGAACGGTTAAAAGTCCACCGTAATTATTCACTAGAGATCTGGAAGAAACATAGAAGCTATTTTAATAAAAGAACCAAATAATAAGGAAGCCCAAAGACAGAAGATCCCACAAAGGAAATTTCAAGGCCCAATACTTCCTTTTAAAGAGACAGAGACATAAAATTTTGCCAAAGCTTGGAGTCTACTTTGACTAGGTCTTCTTAAGGATATTTTGATAAATGTAAACGTGCGAATCAATTGTAACCTAGGGTTTCCTATCCTCTATAAATAGGAACTTTAAATCATTGTAAAGGCTATGCCTCCCTATGCCTCTTTTTATGAATAAAATTTAGAATTCTTTTGGAGAGTATCGATGTCTCTTTTCATATCATCTATTCAGATCTGACAACCCTGTGTAAATGTTTGGAGAGAGCCATCTGTAAAGTAAGTAGATTTATTTAATTGCCCTAGTTTAGATTTCAATTCTTGTCCTAGGTAATTTTTTATTCTCTGCCCTAGATAAATGTTCTTCAATTCCCTAATGAGTGAGTAGTCTCCTCGCTTGTTAGGGTTAGATATGGGGAAGGTTTGAGAGATGAAGATCTCTCACCCCTTTCTTGCTCATCATATATAATTAATAGGAATCTATGCATACATGCACACTCCCTACGACACCTTATCCCACGAGGTAGCGGAGATACCGTAGTATAAAGGCCCGGTTGTGATTGTTTTCCATGGAGGTTAGGGTAAGGATTGATAAAGGAAGGACAAGAACCTAGAGGAAGAAACATCTTTCCAAATGATTCTAATCCCCTTTATTAATAATTACCATAACTCCTAATAAGATCTTAATATGGGTATAGAAAGCGGTGAGATTTATTGACTTTCCAAACTTAACCTAAACCTAACCCTAGCAAGATTTAGATTAAGATTAATTTAGTTTTTAGATTTAATTGATCCATTCACACCGTTTGGAATTAACTCGTAAGAGCGATTAGGAAATTCACAACATCCCTGTGGATCGACCCGTACTCGCCGGCTAGCTGCAAAGCGACGCCGTTCTTGATTGCGGTAATAGATAGTTTTTGAGATCAATCAGTCCCCCACAATCTGGTACGCACATGTTCAGACCAGAATATTGCATTTACTACCGCCCATTCTTATGCTCGTTTGTTTATAGGTAGGTGCTTTTAATCCATGTTTGCTACATATTTACAGGCTACAGGTTCCTAGTCCAAAATAACGCAATTGATACAAAATCTCCACAGTTACGCCAAATACAGAACATCTGTTGACAACAGATAAAAGCTGGGTTCCGATCATCCGTATCCGTCCAGTGCCGCGTACCAGTTCCAGAGACAAGACGTGTGACTATGGTCATTCATGTCTGGGACAAGCACAAAGCACAAGAGGGGCAGCACAAGAATCAATGGGTGCGCGGAGCTCGAGGGAGAAAATGTCAAAAGTATTATTTTTGATGCCATTTTGGACTGTTGCAGATCTGAAGAAATTGTGGAAGCAATTTGCAATTTGGAACATGTAGAACAACAGAGGATGGCAACACAAGGAAACCCAGAAAATTCGAGACCACAATTCCACAAAACCGCGGCGGAACCGCCGCCAAATGTGGTTTTCGCGGCGGATCCGCCGCGGTTTCGTGTCATCATCTGACCAAATTTTGGGGGTAGCTTTGTCATTTCATTTGGGGCCAGAATGTTTCCTTAGGCTTTCAGCACGTAGCCTATAAATAGCCCAGTTTTGTTCCAACCCAAGTGTGTTCTTTTCCCATCTCTTTTTGTTATATTTAGTTTAACTTCTTCTTCTTCTTCATGTCTTCCTCCATTAAAATGTAGTGAGAGCATTGAGTGGATGATGAAATGAAGATGAGGGTTATTTTTCTTATCTTGTATTTTTATTTCATTGCATTGTAATTTAATTTCTAGTGCAACTTTATTATTTGTTGTTAACTAGTTGTTGTTATTTCTTTTCTTGTTCTCTTTTCTTTTCTTCTTTTATCCGTATTTTCAAGCGATGATACTTGACGGAGTTCCTTGCTAAGGTGAGGACCCAAGAGTTAGCTTGCTTCACTTGTAAAACCGTATTTTCCTTTCTTTTCTTCCTTCTTGTTTTGTTTTCTTTTCTTTTATAATGAGTGAATAATTTCCCTCCTGTTAAGGCTAAGGAAGGTGGTATGAGGGACGGAGAAATCCCTTGTGCTTATCTTCGCCAAACATCTTGAAACGAACCCCGACCAAACAAACGCAACCCTCTCACTTAGGCGTGCTATACGTGACATATAGCCGCGACCTAAGTTGAGAAGTTCTTTAGGCGCGCTACAACGTGACATGTAGTTGTGACTTATTGGATACATGGTTTCGGGTGTTTGGATGAGGGTTGGAAATAAGCGTATTTAGCGGACGGACAAGGGGCACTAGGAATGGATTTAGCGTTGGAAAGCTTGCTTAAACTCGCAAATCCCATTCCTATGTCCTCCTAATCCCCGCTACTTTCGATTATCCCAACATCGTCTTAAGGATGGCAAAAGACATGCACAAGACTAATCCTAACTCTACTAACCGACCTTAACCTTAAAAAGCTTACTTGAACATAAATACGAACACTTAGGATAGACTTGAACATACATATACACATTCTTTATTGACTCGTCTAAAACTCGAACGGACATACAACCATCTCCCTGTGGATCGACCCGTGCTTAACTGGCTAGCTGCGAAGCGACACCGTCCTGATCCCGGTTATAACTTTAGAACTTTGAACATCCGACACGCCAAAAGCGTGCGATCAAATGGCGCCGTTGCCGGGGAAACGGTAACGTATTTTCTTTCTTGTTATTCGGGTTAATATTCTTTTTGTATATATATAAAATTATAAATATAAATATAAAATAAAATCTTTTTGTTATTTTTGCTAATTTTTGTGTGCAAGTGTGCAGGCTAATCTGGAGCAAGTACAGTAATCCAATCAAGAAATAGAGGTTTTTATTAGGGTGTACAGAGAAGGGCACGTGTATTGACCAAGGTTTCAAGCCCCAACTCATCAATTTGACCGCAGAACCGCGGTCAAAGTGTGGCTTGCGCGGCGGTTCCGCGGTCCTCTTGTGGCTTCAAATCCAAATTTTTTTTCTGCCCTTTCTCTTTCCTCTAGTTCCCTCTCTGAATTCCACTATACTGTATTTTCTGCAGGTATCTTTGCACAGAATTGCACAGCCGCCAAATAAATTTTTGTTGTTTTAGATTTTGTTTGTTTACCTCTTTGCATATATTAATACGGACATTAAGGGGCTATAACACCAATTCAGATTGGGTAGGGATTTCATCACCCTTCCTAAGACCCCACAAATCACTAATTGTATACGCATTACCTTGAGCTAATAAAAAATATTTAGACCAAACCTATAAGGACCTGTCGCGCTCATTTAGGACAAGTGAAGGTTGCGGGGAATCGGTCGTTTATCTAAACTTGACTTTATGGTGTCTAGGCTAGACAAGTGAGGAGGTAATTTTAAAAGGCCCGTCTCACGGTGATTCGTAAGCGGAACCCTCCTTACCTCACTTGTGCTTACCTGGCCACAATTGGCAGTGAAGAGGCGATTCAAGGGTTATCCTGCAACTTGTCTCTTGGAAGTCTAGGAGCGGTCTAGTTAGACTTTGAAGACCCTAGCTCTAGGTGTGTTTGTGCATATTGTGATTGTGATTGTATAAATTTTAGTCCCATAATTTCATATTCTTTCAAACAAACAATTTCAAAACTCCACAAACAAACTTTTTTTCTTTTAATAAAAAAATAAAAAAAATCCCCATTCTTTTTCCCTTCCTTTCCTTCTTCTTCTCTTCATATCATGGGTACTCCACCAAGAAAAACTCTTGCCGAACTTTGGTACCCACAACCAGACATAACTTCCTACGGTTCTTACTTTGGTCGAATTTCGAACGACCCCTCCATGCCCAAAATTTCACTGAAAGATCGCATAGAAGCGTCTAAGACAAACACTTGCACTCCGCATTCCACTTTGTATCAACCTTTTCAACCTCCCGCACCCGCTTATGTTGATACCCCTTTTGCAAGTCGTCCTTTGTCCATCACTGAACATATTGAACAATCTCGTAGCCGATCTTTCACTCCTTTCACCACTTCAAATTCTTGGGATCAACAATTCCATTCACCTTCGTATCCAAATGTTGATCCTACCCCTGTCTAGCCATTCAATTCCTACCAGTCTTATCCGACTTTTACACCTTCCCTAGACATTGCTTCTGAACCGTCATTTAGGAGTTTTCAGTACCAAAACAACTTTTAATCTTTTACTGAAACCCCTTCACAACCCATGTCTAGTCTGGAACAGTCATTGGAAGACTTTAGGGTAGCGTCGTATCAACAGATAATGGATTTGAATGCGTTCATGGCCGCCCTCATGCAACCTACTTACCCGGTAGCTAGTTTCCAACTAGCTCCACATTTTCCAATGTATGATGAGGCGGTAGGACAGGCTGTGAATTTGAGTGGAGAGAGTGAGTCGTACACCCTTCCAAATCAAACCTACCCATCCCAAATTGAATCCCACAACTCCTGTTCTGAAAGTCTATCAAGTGTTCCAAACGATTCACCAATTAAAGATAGAAGGATTAGTGAGTTGTGTGACTTTGTAGTATTTGATTTACCCGATTGTGAAGGGTCCCTTTCGAGTAAACTAGAATTGATTGAAATCCATGCTCTTGATGAGGTGTCTGAGAAAATTGATTTCACTTGATTTAGGATATTGACGCTGGGAATATTTCGGATGATGAACCCGCAGTTTTGGATGAGTTTTTCTCTCCAATTCATCATCCCGAGTCTTTAACTGTTTTTCCCGAACTTCATATGCGTCTTGATTTTGATGAAATTTGCATGGATAAGCTGAATTTTGAGGAGACTATTGAGGATAGTACTGAGGATGAACCAGTTTTAATTGATGAGTCGGATTTTACAACTCATCTTGTTCCTTGCATTGACTGTGTACACCCTCCTGAACCTTTAATCGATAACCTTCCTCAATCACCTACCTCCATCTTTTCCATCGTTCCGACCTTGCAAGTAACCGTATCACTTCCATTTCCATTGTCTGGTTTACCAAGTTCGGCTTACCCATGGTTTCTCACGAATCTTGAGGGATTTGACCCATTTCTCGACAGGTTAATAGATTAGCACAAATGCTTCTTACACATCGGTCATCACAAATTGTGCTAATTTATTCGCTCCATTTTCACCCTCAAGTTCGTATTCCACTTCTTTCTCCCTTCCACCATTCTTCTCCTTCACCGAGACCGGACGCCGCTTCTATCCCCACACGGTCTTGCGTGTTTCTTATTTCTTTTCTCTACATTCCATTCTTTCACCAACCGTCGATTTATAACGATAAGATCTTTGAATGGTTGGTGCTCACTTTTGGCCTGTGTAAGGCCTTGTATAGCTTGATATTGTTCTTTCCCCCCCTAATCCTGAATTTCAACGCTTAACAGTGGAAACACTGTTTCACTTACGTTTGGGGGGAACCTTTTTGTGTATATATTTTCCTTTATTTTATTTTGTATAAAATTTTCTTTTGGAGAGCGCCGACAATTTTGACCCTCTTGGTGTAGCCTGACAGTGAGGGCACTGGCAAGTTTAAGTTTGGGGTGTGCTCGGTAAGCTTTCTTCCTTCACATTCATTTATATATTTTGCATACCTTATTAAAAACCCATAAAAATCGAAATTTTTTCCAAAAATATAAAAACTTTGTCGTCAAGTTAGTGTTAGTGTATATGCCCTAGAGGCCATTACTGTATCATACTAGTTTATATATTACTTAATGGAAGCTTGGGATATACCTTGTATAGACAATCTTACTCAAAATGGTAGTATGCTACTTTAATATGTGCATGTGTTTCTTTTAGCATATTGCTTATACATATTAGTAGAGCCCTTGGGATCTTTGCTTGATTACAAGCGTTGTGATGGCAGTCACACTCGTGCGGGCTGGGTAATCCACAAGCATATCCTTATGCAGGTCCCTAGTCGTAAGACTATCGAGACAGGGCATCGATACTCCGGAGTAGATTAGCGTATGAGCTTCTCATCCCAGCAAGGGAGACGGTCTGTCCCACAGCCGTCAGTACGTCGTACTTGAGATAGTATGCGGGTGCTCGTTAGGTTACGAGTACACTGGACAGGACTCGTCGGGAATTGATTGGTTGGTACTATACCTATCGTCAGTTATCAATTCCTAGGTGACATGAGTACAGCTTAGTCCGCTGACTTGACACTGTCACTTCGCCTCGAGTGTGTTCCCACTGTACTTTGATTACTACCCTACCACGGCTCAAAGGAGTCGTGCAAACAGGTAGTAGTTGGGTGCAGTCCCGAAGCACTTGGAGGCAGTGACAGTTAGACAGGATTCGTCTCTTCCGGTATTGGGGGTTGATATTGCGTTGTGTCTAGGAGAGCCATTACATAAGTAGTCCCTGGCCAGGGCAAGCGAGATATACTGGTAGGTTTCCAGTGTTATCTGAGGGTGTTCTGGGCTACACTCCGACACGACTTGTACCGCCATTAGGGGACTAACGTTTACCGCCCCCTAGGCCCGCCATGCGATATGATCAGACGAACAGACCGGACTGTACGGAGATTGTCACATCCAGGCTCAGTAGGAGTTCAGATGGGTTTCACCTCGTCCGTCTTCTTATCGGCATCTACCTGGGGACCGTTACGCACAGATAGTGCCGCTTGCGGTCTGTGGTTAAACCCACTGGCAGCGTAGTGTCGAGTCTTTAGAGTCCCATACAGAAAGCTATTCGCCTTCAGGCAAAAGAGTAGAGGTCGCATGGTTTTGCGACAGGGTTCGGTCACATCCGTGCACTTGTGCACGTTTAGTGTCCGGGCAGTTAACACTAGCGGGCTTTGGTTTAAGCCAGATCCTAGTGTATGTTTTGGGGTTGTTTTTATCTCGTTTGTATTCGTGTTCCTCAGAACGCGGATGCGGGTGTTTATGCACAGTTGACAGAGAGACAGAGGCAGAGGATTTTCATTAGGGTTGTTGACTGTTGACTTTTTGCTAAACCCTAATGAGAATAAGAAATATGATTAACAATAATATTAATTAAGCATTATTGTGACATGGTTGTTGATGGTTGACTTTGTTGACTTGTTGACCTAATTGACCGGTTGACTAGGTTGGACTTGTTGACCTTCATCATTACAATGGCCATCATTTCATGGCAAAGACTTTTGCTTGCTTGTTTCTTTTTGCAAAATGAGTACATGAAATGATATGGCCATTTTGACTTGAACCATCACATAATACTTGATTACTATTATTTGTTATGATGACTTTTGATTATGAGAGCTTGGATGGCAAAAGACTTGCTCATTCTTCATTTTCATTTCTCTCTCTTGCTCAAGCTCTCTCCCTCTTCCTCTTGCTCTCTCTCTAGCTCAAGGCAACTCCCTCTCATGAGTTGAGAAACATTGCCTTAGAGATAAAAGAAAACTCATATCACTTCTCTACTCATCTTAGTTCACAAGGTTTAGCAAACTAAGTGTTCTAGTCTCTTCAAGTTCGAAGTAGAAGCCAAAAGGTAGAAGCTTTCGGGTGGATCCATCTTCAGCGCGAGGAGACGACGAGGTGAGGCCGATCCGTACACCGCAAAGAGTTGAAGACGAAGGAGTTCAAGAAAGGTATAACCCCCTAACCGAGTAGGTAAAACTCCTAGTTAGGTTGTTAAGTAGTTGTTTAACAAAGATCCGTATTTTGAGTCCATGTTACCACCTCTAGAAAAATCGTTTTTCATCATTTCCGCAAGCCCGTAAGTACTGGGAGGGGTAGTATGGACTTACAGTGGTATCAGAGCCTAGTTAAACACTATCTAACATGTTAGCAAAGTAAGTAGAAGTTCGATCGTAGAAAAAGTCACGAAACACGCCCGTAAAATCAACTTTCTGTCGAATTTGTTTTCTGTTCCAAAAATAATAAATCTTATCTCAAAATTCGGCTCAGGGTTTTTAGAAGAAACTGTAGAAAAATGGTCCACTGAACCGATCAACGCGCCGCGGAACCGCGGCGGGAGCCTGCTCCTGCCGCAGATCCGCGGCCGAGTTAACTCGGTCGTGGGCGATTTTTCATGCAGTGTGTTCAGAGGGGTGTTTTGGGATTTTTACAATATGTTTTTTCTGCCCCGATTTTCCAGAAAGAAAAATTTGTTTTGGGGGCTTAAAAATTCGTATTTTGATCGAACCTCTAAAGACTTAAGCTAACGGGTTTATATCTGTGATGTGTTATATGTATTGAACGTCTGCTAATCGCTATACGTCGATTAGTAGGGGTTATACATATCTGTGATCTGTAATGTTGATGGTATGTGTATATAAATTCATTGGATTGTCGCGGGTGAATAGCCGGAGGTTGTGAGATGAGAGTTTTCTTTATCTTTCAATTCATGTAAAATTTGTAATTGATGTAATATATTTATTTGGCCGCACAACCGGGGTGAGGTTGTAGCCGTCACTGTATAATTTCTTTTACTGTTTTTGCTCCTAGGATAGACCCATGGAGGGGGTGCACAAACTACCGGGTACCTCGAAGTGCCGAGTGTCCTACTCACGTCGTTGAGGGAGGTTGCTTCGCTTCGGGTATTTGGCGGGTAGTTTGCCGCACCCGTAGGGGTCTAGGGTGGGGTATTGGCTATTCACCGCGACCGTGTAATCCACTTTTCGCAGACTCGTATGAATTGCGGATTCCTAGTATATCCAATGTGTTCATCTGTGATCTGGAATGACTATCATTGCAATATATATCTATATATGATATCTATTTAGGTGTTGCTTATGTTTTGCATCCGCGCTAGTCCAGCCCCCGCTCTGTCGTTAGTTAAGTAACCTAACGGGTAATGACGGGGCCCCGTGGCGAATGCGGATGGCATAAGCATACGTCATATTTTGGTTGTTTTCTGCAATGGTAGGATTAAATGATGGGACGCATTAAAAATTTATGCAAGAAAATAAACCAAAGTAAAGTCGTTGGAACACTTTCAAAACCACTCGGTTTCTTTTCAAAAATAACTTTTAAATGCGGAGCTTAAGCCACTCCTTTTAAAAGCTATCTTGTTCCATCGATTATATCAAGTTCACTATGTTCACGGTTTCACCAAAACCATTCGTAGCCCTCCGTCGTTTCACATGAATGGTCAATAAGTATTCAAGCTATGTATGTTGGCCAAAGTCAAGGCATAGTGATTGGTAGCTATTGGGTATTCATGTGCAGCATAGATAGATGTGTTGGTTTGGGACAGTCGTACTGCCATGTTGGCCAAAGTCAAGGGTAGGTACGGGTGGGTTCAAATTAACCTGAAGAATGAAGGGTAGAACTTGACATGTGACTTATGATATTTTGGCCAAAGTCAAGGTCATAAGAGCATGGCGCAAAAATCCACATCGGGAGTTTCTCTGAAACTTGCTAGCGCTGCATACCATTTGGAGTGTGATGATTCTGGTAGGATTCCTTCAGTTTTGTCACGCGATGATATTTGGATCCCGATCCTACTGTGAGTATATGCTACTCCTCGGGAAATTTCTCACTTACCGATCAATGCTATAAACCTAGTAGGTGTCTAGAAAGGTGTTAGCGGGGCTACGCCCCCAAGGAAAAGAGGTTCTTAAATTAAGGAACTTCGCGAAAGCATTGGAAAACCTCCCTCGAAGTACCGACACTGGCCTGGCTGAACGGTTAAGCAAATATTGTACGGTGAGATTGATCCTGACTAATTCTTCCTTTATGGTTTGAGGAGGGATTCGAGATACAGTGGGAGCCATCCTGTTTAGACAAATTAAAAACCACTCTAAACTTGCAAGAGCATCATGCTGAGTATTTCTTCTCTCTCTCCTAATTGCAGCGACCATTCGTTATGACCGGACTTAAGTTACTTCTAGATAAAAACATACTGACAGGGCCAAACTACAAAGATTGGCTTAGGAATGTCAAAATGGCAATCACTTACGACAAGCTGGGGTATCTTCTTACCACTAAAGCTCCCCCTGTCCCAGGTCCCCCCTCCAGCGTCGCGGATAAGGAAATCCGTAAGACTTGGGAGATCAATTGCGCGAAGGCCAAGTGCCTCGTGCTTGCCTCTATGGACAATGAACATCAGAGGAGGCACGAGAATATGGACCTTGAATCCATATTTCTTCATACAAAAGAACTGTATGGAAAGCAGTCTCGTATCGCAAGATACGAAGTGTCGAAGAAGCTGTTTTCGGCAAGATTGTCCATCGGATCATCGGTAGCGGAACACGTGCTTAAGATGATTGGCTTCATTGAGGAGCTCGCGGACCTTGGGACCACGTTAGAGAACGAGCTCTATACGGACTTGATTCTCTAGTCCCTTCCTTCCACTTACGCCCAGTTTATCCTGAACTTCAACTTACAAGGAAAAGAAGTTGAGCTTCCGGAGCTCCTCAACATGCTGAGGAGTGCAGAGGGCACCCTATAGAAAGGTAGGGAGACATCCACTTTGTTTGTAGGAGGATCTTCCTCTTCTAAGTCCAAGGCGAATGCCAAGGGAAAGAAGAAGAAAGCCCCCGCCAAACCAAGGGGCGGTGTTAGTAAAGTGGATACGAAGGGAAAAGCAAAGGCAACAAAGATAGCGGGGCAGCTTGTGGGAAAGGAAGAATGCTTCTATTGTCATAAGAAGGGACACTGGAAGAAAGATTGCAGGGCTTGGAAGGCCAGAACACAGGATCTGAAGCAAGTTGCGGCTTCAGCTTCAGGTGTGTATGTTATTGAAAACTGTCTATCAATAAACTCTACTTTCTAGGTATTGGATACCGGATCAGGATCTCATATCTGTAATTCTTTGCAGGCATTGAGAAAGCGTAGGTTTTTGAAGGCAGGTGATATGACCCTCAAAGTTGCAAACGGAGCTAGCATGGATGCTGAGGCCGTGGAGGACTATCACCTGGGAATGTCAGATGGACATGTTTTGGTTTTACGTAATTGCCTTTTTGTACCCAATGCAACTTGTAATATCATTTCTGTATCTTTAATATCTAAAGAAGGTTATGAATTTGCATTTATAAGTAATGTTGTAAACATTCACCTTAATCAAGTTCTGATTGGGTCAGGTACATTAAGCAATGGTATATACGTATTAAACCAACCACAGATTTTCAATGTTCAGAATACACACAAAAGAAAGTCTCCGTAAACAAATCAGGCTTTCTTATGGCATTGTAGACTGGGTCACATCAATGAGAGAAGGTTGACGAAGTTACATACAGAAGGATATTTGGATCCGTTCGAATATCAATCATATGCAACTTGTCAATCCTGTCTCAAAGGAAAGATGACAAAGACTCCGTTCACTGGACATGGAGTAAGAGCGAGCGAGCTCTTAGGACTCGTACACAGCGACGTGTGCGGTCCAATGTCTACGCATGCACGAAGCGGTTATTCTTACTTCATTACTTTTACGGATGACTTTTCAAGGTACGGATATGTCTTCTTAATAAACATAAATCCGAAGCCTTTGGAAAATTCCAGGAATATAAGAATGAAGTAGAAAAACAAACCGGCAAAAGTATCAAGACACTAAGATCTGATCGAGGTGGTGAATACTTGAGTGCCGAGTTCTTGGATTACTTAAAAGAGAATAGAATTCTCTCTCAGCTTACTCCTTCATACACTCCGCAACATAACGGTGTATCGGAGAGACAGAACCGAACCCTATTGGATATGGTACGGTCCATGATGAGTAACGCTGAGTTACCGCGATCATTCTGGGGATATGCACTAGAATCAGCTGCATACCTTTTGAACCGAGTTCCAACTAAGACTGTGCCTATTACACCATATCAGATGTGGTATGGGAAGAGACCCTATCTTAATCACATTAAGACATGGGGATGCCCATCTTTTGTCAAAAAGCAGCATGCGGACAAACTCGAAGCACGCTCAGTATAGTGCAAGTTTGTGGGATATCCAAAGAACTCCAAGGGATATTTCTTCTATTGCGAAGAGGAACATAATGTTTTTGTTTCTCGTCATGCCCACTTCTTGGAAACTCAGTTTTTGGAATAACAGATAAGTGGGAGCGCAATAGAACTGGAAGAAATTCCAGAACCACGAGCTATTACTGAAAGCTTAGTAGAACCAGAGGTTTGAAAGATCAGGACATTCCTACGCTGCTCTGCAGAAGTAGTAGGCAGTCTCATCCGCCCGAGAGATACTACGGTTTTCTCATAGACGGGGATAGAGAGGATTGCATCATTGATAGTGATGAGCCGACTAGCTTCCAGCAGGCCATTCAGAGCGTTGACTCGGTAAAATGGCTGGATGCAATGCGGACCGAAATGGAGTCCATGTACACCAACAAAGTATGGACGTTGGACATTGCTCCAGATGGGGTAAAACCCGTAGGATGCAAGTGGATCTTCAAAAGGAAGATTGGTGTAGATGGACAGGTTGAGACTTATAAGGATAGACTCGTTGCAAAGGGTTTTCGTCAAAGACCTGGTTTGGACTATGACGAAACCTTTTCTCCAGTGGCTATGCTGAAATCCATTCGGGTCCTTCTTGCCATTGCTGCCTTCCACGAATATGAGATTTGGCAGATGGACGTAAAGACCGCTTTTCTAAATGGAAATTTAGAGGAGTGTGTCTATATGGACCAGCCAGAGGGTTTCATTCAGAGTGGGAGCAGCGGAAAAGTGTGCAAGTTAATTAAGTCCATCTATGGACTAAAGCAGGCATCGCGGAGTTGGAACATCTGTTTTGATGAGACGGTCAAAGAATTTGGCTTTATCAAAAATCCAGATGAACCATGCATCTATAGTAGATTTGTAGCAAGAACTGTTGTATTCCTCGTTTTATACGTGGATGACATTCTCTTGATAGGAAATGACATTCCTATGCTACAATCTATCAAACGGTTATTGTCACAAAGGTTCTCCATGAAAGACCTGGGTGATGCCTCTTACATTCTGGGGATCCGGATCCATCGTGATAGATCCAAGAGGATATTAGGACTTTCACAGTCCAGGTACATCGACACCATACTGAAAAGATTCAGTATGGAAGATTCCAAGCGCGATAATATACCGGCTTGTCACGGGATCACCCTCTCCAAAGAGATGTCTCCCAAGACTGATTTGGAAAGGGATCGCATATCTATTATACCCTACGCTTCTGTGGTAGGCTCTATAATGTATGCGATGTTGTGTACCAGACCAGATGTAGCTTATGCACTGAGTGTGGTAAGAAGGTATCAGTCGAACCCTGGGGAGAAGCACTGGATAGCGGTAAAGAACATTCTCAAGTACCTGAAAAGGACTAAGGAGATGTTCTTGGTGTATGGCGGAAAAGACCTCCAGATCGAGGCCTTTGCTGACTCCAGCTTCCAGAGTGTCAAGGATGATTCCAAGTCCATGTCGGGTTATGTCTTTACCCTCTATGGAGGGGCGGTGTGTTGGAAGAGTTCCAAACAGGAAACCGTTGCTGACTCGACGATGGAAGCGGAATATATCGCTGCTGCAGATGCCGCAAAAGAAGTCGTCTGGATGAGGAAGTTCTTAACGGAACTTCAGGTGGTTCCGTCCATTGTTGATCCAATACCTCTGTATTGCGACAACAACGGGGCTATAGCTTTAGCGAAGGAACTCAGGTCCCATCAGAAGTCCAGACACATCTTGAGGCGGTATCACCTGATCAGGGAGATCGTGAGTCGCCAGGAGATCGAGGTTCGGAGAGTTGCTATGGAAGATAACACTGCTGATCCATTCACGAAGGCCTTACCCCAGACTCAGTTCGAGCGGCTGATCGAGATGACAGGTCTTCGATACGCCAGTACATGGCCTTAGTGCAAGTGGGAGATTGTTAGTGTATATGCCCTAGAGGCCATTACTGTATCATACTAGTTTGTATATTACATAATGGAAGCTTGGGATATTCACCTTGTATAGACAATCTTGCTCAAAATGGTAGTATGCTACTTGGTTTGTTTCTACTTTAATATGTGCATGTGTTTCTTTTAGCATATTGCTTATGCATATTAGTAGAGCCCTTGGGATCATTGCTTGATTACCAGCGTTGTGATGGCAGTCACACTAGTGGGGGCTGGGTAATCCACAAGCACATCCTTATGCAGGTCCCTAGTCGTAGGACTATCGAGACAGGGAATCGATACTCCGGAGTAGACTAGCGTATGCGCTTCTCATCCCAGCAAGGGAGACGGTCTGTCCCACAGCCGTCAGTACGTCGTACTTGAGATAGTATACGGGTGCTCGTTAGGTTACGAGTACATTGGACAGGACTCGTCGGGAACTGGTTGGTTGGTACTATACCTATCGTCAGTTATCAGTTCCCAGGTGACATGAGTACAGCTTAGTCCGCTGACTTGACACTGTCACTTCGCCTCGAGTGTGTTCCCACTGTACTTTGATTACTACCCTACCACGGCTCAAAGGAGTCGTGCAAACAGGTAGTAGTTGGGTGCAGTCCCGAAGCACTTGGAGGCAGTGACAGTTAGACAGGATTCGTCTCTCCCGGTATTGGGGGTTGATATCGCGCTGTGTCTAGGAGAGCCATTACACAAGTAGTCCCTGGCCAGGGAAAGCGAGATATACTGGTAGGTTTCCAGTGTTATCTGAGGGTGTTCTGGGCTACACTCCGACATGACTTGTACCGCCATTAGGGGACTAACGTTTACCGCCCCCCTAGGCCCGCCATGCGATATGATCAGACGAACAGACCGGACTGTACGGAGATTGTCACATCCATGCTCAGTAGGAGTTCAGATGGGTTTCACCTCGTCCGTCTTCTTATCGGCATCTACCTGGGGACCGTTACGCACAGCTAGTGCCACTTGCGGTCTGTAGTTAAACCCACTGCCAGCGTAGTGTCGAGTCTTTAGAGTCCCACACAGAAAGCTATTCTCCTTCAGGAAAAAGAGTAGAGGTCGCATGGTTTTGCGACAGGTCGCATGGTTTTGCGACAGGGTTCGATCACATCCGTGCACTTGTGCACGTTTAGTGTCCGGGCAGTTAACACTAGCGGGCTTTGGTTTAAGACAAATCCTAGTGTACGTTTTAGGGTTGGTTTTATCTCGTTTGTATTCGTGTTTCTTGGAACGCGGATGCGGGTGTGTATGCACAGTTGACAGAGAGACAGAGGCAGAGGATTCTCATTAGGGTTGTTGACAGTTGACTTTTTGCTAAACCCTAATGAGAATAAGAAATATGATTAACAATAATATTAATTAAGCATTATTGTGACATGGTTGTTGATGGTTGACTTTGTTGACTTGTTGACTTAGTTGACCGGTTGACTAGGTTGGACTTGTTGACCTTCATCATTACAATGGCCATCATTTCATGGCAAAGACTTTTGCTTGCTTGTTTCTTTTTGCAAAATGAGTGCATGAAATGATATGGCCATTTTGACTTGAACCATCACATAATACTTGATTACTATTATTTGTTATGATGACTTTTGATTATGAGAGCTTGGATGGCAAAAGACTTGCTCATTCTTCATTTTCATTTCTCTCTCTTGCTCAAGCTCTCTCCCTCTTCCTCTTGCTCCCTCTCTAGCTCAAGGCAACTCCCTCTCATGAGTTGAGAAACATTGCCTTAGAGATAAAAGAAAACTCATATCACTTCTCTACTCATCCTAGTTCACAAGGTTTAGCAAACCAAGTGTTCTAGTTTCTTCAAGTTCGAAGTAGAAGCCAAAAGGTAGAAGCTTTCGAGTGGATCCATCTTCGGCGCGAGGAGACGACGAGGTGAGACCGATCCGTACACCGCAAAGAGTTGAAGACGAAGGAGTTCAAGAAAGGTATAACCCCTAACCGAGTAGGTAAAACTCCTAATTAGGTTGTTAGGTAGTTGTTTAACAAAGATCCGTATTTTGAGTCCATGTTACCACCTCTAGAAAAATCGTTTTTCATCATTTCCGCAAGCCCGTAAGTACCGGGAGGGGTAGCATGGACTTACAGTTAGCTAATAGGGTAACTTAGATTTTTATTCTGAAACCTTAGTTGATATGTTAGAAATAACTAAATCCTAGGCTTAGGAATTGAAAACCCTAAAAATAACCCTCATTCTGTCTAACTTTGGTAAGTATACGTCCTTACAGTTTTTTTTTTGAGAAATAGGTAATCTTGAGTTAAGTTCTTGAGTTAAGTCAAGATGAAGGGAAAGTATTGAAGCTTTACCAGAGGATAAGTCTGAAAAATAATTTCTATTCTTGAGTTCAAATTCAGAAAGTATATACCCTACAACTGCACTTACATGCACTTTGAAACTTAGGATAGTAGAGGATACATAGAAATACTCTTGCCTGAAAGCCTAGTATGAAAGAAAAAACGGTATTTAAAACTAAACACCAAAAGAGCATATTGAAAAATATATCCGGTCTTGAAAAAGAAATAAGAAAAAGAAAAAGAAAAAGAAAAAGAAAAAGAAAAATAAATAAATCAAGACCTGGAAACTGCTATTTACGCTTTAAGCTCACACATTCAGTAATCGGCCGTTAGTGCCTCAAGTAGCATTAATAGTCGCATGAATGGTGTGTGAGCAAATCCGTCCATCCTTAATGAAAAGAAGTAGTATTAGGTATTAGGGCAAGGGTATTATAGCTTGAATTGAATTCTTGAGTGTAGGGGTGCAAATACACACACATGTAGGGGTATACAATCGATGTTTGGATAAAAGATAGAAATAAAAGATAAGACTTATGTTTTCTGTAAAGTTGATAAAAATCCCTGATTTGAGACCACACGCTTTAGAAGGAAAACTCAGGAGATACCAACATCTTTCTAAACTTTTTTGGAACGTATAGGATTTAAGGTTAAATAGATATGAGGTGTGAAATATAAGGGTTGAATATTTCTAACTTAGGATGATAGAATTTCTAACGTAAATACTGAACTGTAGGAGTATAATCGATGTTAACTTATGAAACTGGCTTGACTGGATTTTGTGGGTAGTATGCGCTGAAAACTCTCAAGAGACAACACTCCTCCTATTAGGGACACCTAGAGGTTTAACGGCTTGTTGCACATGCTCAGTGCAATCGCGTTCCCTGCGAAAGTGAGGTTAGGACTTTTTTGTGAATAATTGGTTTTGCTCGGGACGAGAAAAAGTTAAGTTTGGGGGTATTTGTTCAGACTAGAATATTGCATTTACTACCGCCCATTCTTATGCTCGTTTGTTTATAGATAGGTGCTTTTAATCCGTGTTTGCTACATATTTACAGGCTACAGGTTCCTAGTCTAAAATAACGCAATTGATACAAAATCTCCACAGTTACGCCAAATACAGAACATCTGTTGAGAATAGATAAAAGCCGGGTTCCGATCATTCGTATCCGTCCAGTGCCGCGTACCAGTTCCAGAGACAAGACATGTGACTATGGTCATTCGTGTCTGGGACAAGCACAAAGCACAAGAGGGGCAGCACAAGAATCAATGGGTGTGCGGAGCTCGAGGGAGAAAATGTCAAAAGTATTATTTTTGATGCCATTTTGGACTGTTGCAGATCTGAAGAAATTGTGGAAGCAATTTGCAATTTGGAACATGTAGAACAACAGAGGATGGCAACACAAGGAAACCCAGAAAATTCGAGACCACAATTCCACAAAACCGCGGCGGAACCGCCACCAAATGTGGTTTTCGCGGCGGATCCGCCGCGGTTTCGTGTCATCATCTGACCAAATTTTGGGGGTAGCTTTGTCATTTCATTTGGGGCCAGAATGCTGCCCTAGGGTTTCAGCACGCAGCCTATAAATAGCCCAGTTTTATGCCAAGCCAAGGGTGTTCTTTTCCCATCTCTTTTTGTTAGGATTTAGTTTAGCTTCTTCTTCTTCTTCATGTTTTCCTCCATTAAAATGTAGTGAGAGCATTGAGTGGATGATGAAATGAAGATGAGGGTTATTTTTCTTATCTTGTATTTTTATTTCATTGCATTGTAATTTAATTTCTAGTGTAACTTTATTATTTGTTGTTAACTAGTTGTTGTTATTTCTTTTCTTGTTCTCTTTTCTTTTCTTCTTTTATCCGTATTTTCAAGCGATGATACTTGATGGAGTTCCTTGCTAAGGTGAGGACCCAAGAGTTAGCTTGCTTCACTTGTAAAACCGTATTTTGCTTTCTTTTCTTCCTTCTTGTTTTGTTTTGTTTTCTTTTATAATGTGTGAATAATTTCTCTCTTGTTAAGGCTAAGGAAGGTGGTATGAGGGACGGAAAAATCCCTTGTGCTTCTCTTCGCCAAACATCTTGAAACGAACCCCGACCAAACAAACGCAACCCCCTCACTTAGGCGCGCTATACGTGACATGTAGCCACGACCTAAGTTGAGAAGTTCTTTAAGCGCGCTACAACGTGACATGTAGTTGTGACTTATTTGGATACATGATTGCGGGTGTTTGGCCGAGGGTTGGAAATAAGCGTATTTAGCGGATGGACAAGGGGCACTAGGAATGGATTTAGCGTTGGAAAGCTTGCTTAAGCTCGCAAATCCCATTCCTATTTCCTCCTAATCCCCGCTACTTTCGATTATCCCAATATCGTCTTAAGGATGGCAAAAGACACGCACAAGACTAATCCTAACTCTACTAACCGACCTTAACCTTAACAAGCTTACTTGAACATAAATACGAACACTTAGGATAGACTTGAACATACATATACACATTCTTTATTGACTCGTCTAAAACTCGAACGGACATACAACCATCTCCCTATGGATCGACCCGTGCTTAACCGGCTAGCTGCGAAGAGACACCGTCCTGGTCGCGGTTATAACTTTAGAACTTTGAACATCCGACACGCCAAAAGCGTGCGATCAGCACAGTCGAGTCCCAAATCGAAGTATCCCCTGATCATCAATCACGAACTCGGAAACTCTGCCCTGCCGAATCTTCTCGATAATCTCTAAAATACGGGCATCGCCGTACTGTGCTTCGCGGATACGGTCAAGTAACTATGGGCATGCTCTGGAATAGGCCAGCTATCCCCCTGTAGGAGTAAACTCGAACTGCACTCGGCTGTCACATAAAACCTGCCAATCCGCCGTCGACTGCATCTATACTGCGCTCAAACAAGATAGGCTACCTCCGGGCCTCCTACTCAAAGCATCTGCCACCACATTCGCCTTGCCCGGATGGTATAAAATCTCGCAGTCATAATCCTTCACTAACTCCATCCAACAGCATTATCTCAGATTCAGATCTTGCTGCTGAAAGATATACTTCAAGCTCTTGTGGTTAGTGAATATCTGGCACGACTCGCCGTATAGGTAATGTCTCCAGATCTTAAGTGCAAACACCACTGCAGCCATCTCTAAATCATGAGTGGAGTAGTTCTGTTCGTGTTTCCACAACTGCTGAGAATCATACGCGATAACTCTGTCGTTCTGCATCAATACATAGCCCAGCCCCACTCGAGAAGCATCACAATATACTACGAAACCGCCCGATCCTGAAGGCAATGATAACACTGGTGCAGTAGTCAGACGAGTGTTCAACTGCTGGAAGCTATCCTCACATGCCTCGGTCCAATCAAAAGGAACTCCCTTCCGGGTCAACCCGGTCAACGGTGCAGCAATACGGGAGAAATCTTGGATAAAACGTCGATAATAGCCGGCCAGACCAAAAAAGCTGCGAACCTCTGTAACTGATACCGGTCTGGGTCAACGCTGAACTACCTCGATCTTCTTCGGGTCCACACAAATACCATCTCTTGTCACCACATGACCCAAGAAATCGACACTGTCAAGCCAGAATGCGCACTTGGAAAATTTAGCAAACAGCTGATGCTCCTTCAAAGTCTGCAATGTGATACGCAAGTGCTGCTCGTGCTCCTCCCGGCTCTGAGAATAAACCAAGATATCGTCAATGAACACAATGATAAACTGATCAAGATACGGCCTGAATATACTGTTCATCAAGTCCATAAATGCTGCTAGGGCATTGGTGAGCCCGAACGACATCACCAAGAACTCGTAATGACCATATCGTGTACGGAAAGCGGTCTTCGGAATATCCTCCTTCCGAACCCGCAACTGGTGATAACTTGACCGTAAATCAACCTTCGAGAAAAACCCTACACCCTGGAGTTGATCGAATAAGTCATCAATGCGGGGTAGGGGATATCTGTTCCGCACAGTAACCCGGTTCAGCTGACGATAATCAACGCATAAGCGCATATTGCCGTCCTTCTTCTTAACAAATAGGACGGGAGCACCCCAAGGTGACACACTCGGTCGGATAAGCCCTTTATCCAGCAAGTCTTGTAACTGATCCTTCACCTCTCTAAGCTTCCGATAAGGCGGTATAGAGATAGGCCCCGTGCCGGGGATCAAGTCGATGCAGAACTCAATCTCGCGCTCTGGTGGCAGACCAGGCAGATCGTCAAGGAATACATCAGGAAACTCTCTCACAACAGGGATCTGGTCCAACGGAACCTCTGTGGCACTATTATCACAAACATAGGCTAAGAATCCCTGACACCCTTTCCGCAAGAGCTGACCAGCGTGAAGAGAAGAAATCAAGCTTGGAAGGGTAGCGCTACGATCTCCCTGAATAACAAGAACCGGCTCACCAGGAAAAATGAATCTGACTGCCTTCTCACGGAAGTCCACAGATGCATAACAGGTGGCTAGCCAGTCCATACCAAGAAGAACGTCGAAGTCTAGCATATCGAGGAGAATCAAATCAACTGAAGAATCCCTCTCCCCGATACGAACAGGACACGATCGGTACACAAAACGAGCAACAAACGACTCACCTACCGGAGTAATAACGACAAGAAGTTGATCTAACGAAGAAGACTCTCGGCCCAACCTCGGTGCAAAGTATGTGGATATATAAGAATGTGTGGAGCCTGGATCAAATAATACACGTGCATCAAAAGAACATACTGGCAGAGTACCTGTCACGACGGCATTGGATGCCTGCGCATCCTGAGGAGTCAACACGAACACTCGGGCCTGTCCACCACTAATAGCTGGCTGTCCTCTGCCTCTACCTCTGCCTCTGCCTCTGCCTCTGTCGACTCATCCTCTCTGAGCAGGACCGCCACGCCCACGTCCTCTAGGAGCATCTGCCTGTCATGGAGCATCATCAGGAGTAGGAAGTAGAGCTCTCTGAGGAGGTGGTGAAGGTGGTAAGGTCACATGTAGCACTGTCGCCACGCCCTGGCGTCCCATGGTACAGTCTCTGATACGATGGTACTGACCCCCGCACCGAAAGCATCCTGGTGACGACTGCTGGGTCTGCGGATATGAACTAAATAACTGACCTCGTCTCAATCCTCTGCCGCCACCATCTCCCGGAAAGAATCTATCACGTTGTCTACCCATCTGCCGCTGGGCTGGCGTATTAGTATGGATCCTCTTCGGCCCATAAACTACCGGAGTCTCAGAAATGCGCTCCTCCAAAAGTAAAGCTGCATCCATCGCGGTTGTGTATGTGTCAAAGTGCTGGGTGCTGATGGCAAGGAATAGCTGTGAGTCAAGCCCTCACACAAACTTCTTTATCCTCTTCTCTTTAGTGTCTACTAGGTACGGAGCATATCGAGACAACTGGGTAAACTGTATATCATACTCAGACACTGTCATTCTAGGGTCTTGCGCAAAGACTCAAAACTACGGGCTCGAGCATCTCGGACACTCTCCGAAAGGAAACGGGCAAGAAATGCAGCTGTAAACTCGTCCTAGGTCATAGGAGGTAGACCTTCAGCTCGGCCTCTCTCTACTGAATCGTACCACGTCTGGGCAAGGCCCTCCAGACGAAAACTCGCAAACTCCACCCATCTATCATCAGAACACCTCAACGAACGACAAATCCTAGCCATCTGTTCCCCTCTGAATGGCGGCCGAGACGTTATGACGTCTATGCCTGAGGTTCGGGGCAGATGCTAATAGGTGCTATCCGTCCACCTCTCCGAAGATGCCGAGTTGATTTACGGCACCATGTATCGGAGGTTTAGGCGGATGCAGCCGATGTAGCAGACTTCGTCAGATTCCCCCTCAGGGTGAGGGGTTTTTTGATTGTGGGGACGCTCTTCCCTGCAGGCACAAGCCCCTGCAGTTAATTACGCTACCGCATCGCGGTAACAACTTTCTCCTTCTCTAGAATTTCACTTCGTGTCGTGTGTGTTTGTTTTATTTGTGGTTGCCCGTGGATTGTATACGGAGACTGAGTGATGTCGTCGCCCGTAGGACGTGGATTAGTCCAAATCCGCATTTACTTAGATTTGGGTTTGGTGTTTTTAGTTTAAGGATGCATTAGTCGCGTTGCGGCTAAGATCGACTTAAACGTTCGTCAAGGATACGTTAGTCCTGTTTTGGACTAAGATCGACTTGACGTAGTGATTGATTTAATATCTGGCCGTCGGGACTCATCACCTCTCTGACGTCGTTGAGGGATTACAACGACAGGCATCAGAGGAGTTCAGAGATGTACCCTTGAACCAAAGTTGATTTGGAGTTTTATCGTTTATTTAAATATCTAAGGACACATTAACCGTATTTGGGGCTAAGATCAACTTAGACGGGACCATTTAGATCCGACAAAAGAGCGTTTGGGCCCTATTGTTCCAGTTTAGGGACGTGGTGGTCCGATATTAGTTTAGGGACATCTCAGTCCATTATTAGTTTAAGTTCGTTTCGGTCCAATATTAGTTTAGGGACGTTTCGGTCCGATATTAGTTTAAGGACGTCTCGGTCCGATATTAGTTTATGGACGTTTCGGTCCGATATTAGTTTAGGGACGTTTCGGTCCATCATTAGTTTAGGAACGTTTCGGTCCGATATTAGTTTAGGGACGTTTCAGTCCGATATTAGTTTAAGGACGTTTCGGTCCGTTGTCGCCGTATTTGAGGCGAATATCTGGTTTATTGACTTTTCGGTCTATGAGTCCTTCTCCATGAATGAACATGATGCCCCCGGCGTATCCATCTTCTTCGGAGCGTGCGGTTGTGGCGGACTCACCTTCCAGTTCTCAGACAGCGCAAACTTGCCCTATTGGTATTGGTCTTCAACCCAGTTTTTGAAGACGTAGCAGTCCTCGATCAGGTGACCTACTGTTTGGTGGTAAGGGCAATAATTAGGATTATTAATATCGCCTGGCCGCAACGGACATTTTGGACCCGGCAAATTGATGAGTCTGTCGCACACTGCCAGCTCAAACAGTCCCCTTGTTTTATCTTGCGGAAACGAGTAAGGACGTTTCAACTTTTCCTGGAGGGGTTGCCGCTTGTTGCTTTGGCAAGCAACCGGTCTAGGGTCACCTGATTGTTGTTGAGCGCTGGCAACGAGGGCCGTTTTTCTTTTTCTTTTATCCTTTTTGTTCGATCCTTTGTTTACGGGGCCGAGATTTTTTCCGAGTAGCATGTGATTGCACGGCTGAACGTTCTCGCAGCTTCTCAATTCCTTTATTTTTGAAATAGATTCCCCGAGGGAAGAGTTGGGGGTAGCTTCTTCGTCAGAGTCGCTTCCAAAGGTGATAATTTGCGATCCCTTGAAGTCGGCTATATGACAGTCGGCGGTGGCTCTTTTGCGCTCATCTATCGCATTTTTCCGATGTCCACAAGCTTCACACTTTGTCCTGTCGAAGTGTCGCTTTTGAGCGACATACCCTTGCCACCAACAGTTAAAGGATTCACAGTCTTCGGTAGGATGTATGATCTTCTGATGATATAAACAGAAGTTAGGGTGCATCTCTACCTCAGAGAAAGAATTTTCTTCAGAGGGCGGAAGCTTCATTCCTACTGATAGAGCTTTGGCGAACCGTTTCCTCGTCTTGAATTTGTTTTTACCCGCAGTGTATGGCTTTTGACTTGACGGGAATACCTTGGTTCTTTCCAGTATGGCCATTTCATTCTCTTGATTGGCTTTTGCTTTCAGACGAATTTCATTTAGGAAGGCATCGATCAACTTGTCTGACGGCCGCGGAATTTCTGCTTCAGGGTCCGCCATTGATTTCTCAGCGCAAGAATCCTCCTCATCATCCGTCAGTGAATGAGAAATCACATGACAAGTCGCTACGTAGTCTTCGGATTCATCCGATAAGTTTTCTCCATTGTTTTCATCCTTGACGAAAGAACAAGTTGCCCCCGGCGTGTCCGTCTTCTTTGGAGAGTGCAGCTGTGGGGGGTTTACCTTCCAGCTTTCAGACAGCGTGAACTTGCCTTGCAGGTATTGATCCTCGATCCATCCCTTAAAGACGAAACAATCCTCAATCGGGTGACTAACCGTTTGGTGGTAAGTGCAATAATTGGGATTATTAAGATCGCCTGGCTGCGACAGACGCTTTGGACTCGGCAGATTGATGAGTCTGTTACGCACTGCCAGCTCAAACAGTCTTCTCGTTTTATTCTGAGGAAACGAGTAATGACGTCCTAGACTCTCTTCGAGGGATGGGCGTGGACGCATGTTGTTTTGGCGAGCGACCGGTTTTGAGTTGCTCGACTGTTGCTGAGCGTTGGCGACGATGATCGCTTTTCCTTTCTCATTTCGGGGATCGGGTCTTGGAGGAGACGGTCTATGGCCCATCTGGTCCATTTGGGCTAATTTGTCGATCAAGGCCTGGAAGGTGGTCGGCCTGAAGAACATCATGAATTGCGAGATGGTCGCCTGCGGATCGAGAGTGCCCACAAACATGCCTACCGCAGGTGCCTCTTCTATGCGTTGTTCGCATTTCGACCATAGGTTCCGCCATCGTGTTGCGTATTGGACCCACGTTTCGCCAGGCCTTATCCTGGCATTTATCAGTGCTGTAATCGGGGTGCGTCCACTAGCACTTGCGAATCTTTGTGTAAACAGCAGTTCCATCTCTGCAAATGTTTTGACAGAGTCGTTAGGTAGCTCCGAATACCATTCAAAGGCTATTTCTGCTAAGCTGCCGACGAATTGACATAGCAACAATTTGTCATCGCCTCCAGTATTGCCGCATAAGGCCCTGAATTGAGCGACATGCTGATGCGGATTCCCTGTCCCTTTATATACATGGAATTTAGGGATCGTATATCCTGGCGGGTAACTGATTTGGTCATACCAGTTCGGATACGGTCGTCCGGTTCTAACAATTTGCCCAGCTGCTTCATTCGCCTGATGAACCCGGATCTGCTGGGCTATATATTCGTCTAGGTCAACTTTGGAGATTGCCTCCTCCTTGGCTGTTGATAGGGCCGGCGGAGGATTTGACGTTTCTCCCCTGTCGTCTTCAAGGACGATCGGAGGATCTTCAGCAGGAGGGTCCGGCTGTAACATCATCCCTACCATATCTTTGAAGAGGAGCGCCATCTGCTTTATGTTAGCCGCCTGCTCTGCAGCTTCTTTGTCCCTCTTTTCGAGGACTCTGCGTAAAAAGTCAGCGTCCGTTTCTTGTTCTTGACGCTCATCCGAAGACATTTCAGAGCTTTCTTTTGGCTCAGTGAGTGCAGCCATTGTAGTCATCATTTCCTGAAGCTTTTGTTGTTGCTCCTGGGCTTTCGTCACGGATCGGGTGAGCGGTCGGTGGCCCGTAGAAGTGCGGCTTTCCTCCTTTCCAGAAGCCATATAAACAGTGTGCACCACCATGCCCCCAGACTTGGGGCGTTTGTGTTCGGTGTCTTTGCGATTTGCCGAAGACACAGGGGCTTTTTGCGGCCTCCTTTTTTGAGTGATTGGAGTTAAGGGAGCCATTGTAGTGGGCACCCAAGTAGCTTTTGCTTTTTGTGGTTTGACAGAGTAATCCTTCCCCCGCCGAACCTTCATCTTTTTCTGTCGTCGGAGGCAGTCTTGATCGATCACCGACTCTTGGACCTGTCGCCAGACTTTGTAAATTTTAGAGGACAGCCGTTGAGGGGGCTGCTCTAGCTTCTTCTCTGGAATATTCTTCACAGATGAAGGAGTTCGCTTTAGCATCGCAGTAGAAGAGTTTCTGCGCACCGTATTCAGCAATTCAAAGCTGTTCCTGGTTGGAACAGCAGTATCGATCTCCACCGTTGGAGTTGGAGGAGTAAGTGCAGAGGGGGAGTTGCCCCCAGCCTTCCTCACTCGGCGCCAGTAGCGACGTCAGGCATGTCGTGCTGATGGAGTTGTTTCAGCTATAGGGTGACCTCCTCATGCCCCCTGTGTTGGTCAGAATATACAGGTACCAGCTTTTTAAAGATCGACGTCCGTTGAACGGGGACGGCCGACTTGTCAGAAGCGGACTTTTGAACATGGAAATCAACCTTGATGATTTTGCCAGGAACGGGAGTTGGAATGGCTATCCGCTTCGGGATAACTCCTTCTGGTATGGCAGGCTTCTTCATGAGCCTGTTAGAGCTCTGGCCTAGTCCATTAAAAACTGAAGCAGTGGAGTTGGACGACCCGTTGAGAGGGGTCGCGGCAGTGGTAAGTCGATCGAAGACCGACTTCTTTGGAGCTTCTTGCAATGTCATTGGGGCGTTGAAGCTCATTGGTGGGAGCATGGTCCCAAAAAATAGTCCAGCGGTGGCTTGAGCCACCTGCTCCACCGGCATTTTGAAAAGGGAGGCCGCTTGGGGCCCATAAGTCACTCCTCCAGCAATGACGGAGCGAGAGTTATCGCTGCGGGCGGTGCAGTTCGAAGCCATCGATTTTCTATTTTCTGCATAGAGAAAGACACCAAATCTTAGTACCTTGAATCCACAGGCAATCACAGCAAACCGCGATTTGTTCGCGAACACGACACACGAAGTGTGGAGTGGAAAGAGGAAGAGGTCCCACCGGGCGTGCTAGAATCTGTTCCCCTCCGAAAGACGGTGCACAGGACCGCGATGTCCTAAAACTTGCAAATGACCGAAACGTCGTTAAACTACTATCAACCCACGGCATCCTCAGGCTGGCGTGGTAAAAAAAAACAAAAAAAAAACAAACGGTATGTCCACAAGCAAAATGGGCACGGATGAAAACCCGAAAGGGCTCCGTGAGTAAAAACAGCATGGCTACCGGCGAGTCTTATGAAAACCCGAAAGGGTGCAACCTCGTTAGAATAAAAAAAAAAGAGAAAGAATAAAAAAAACGGTATGTCCATAAGCAAAATGGGCACGGATGAAAACCCGAAAGGGCTCCGTGAGTAAAAACAGCAGGGCTACCGGCGAGTGTTTGTGAAAACCCGAAAGGGCGCAACCTCGTTAAAAGACACTTACAGAGTCCTCTCGACCTTATAAGGAGAAACCACCCGCGTGAGATCCTTACGACGCACAAGGGAGCAACACACTTAGGGATCCTCACGATTCCTAAGGAGAAAATACACTTGCGAGATCCTCACGACTCGTAAGGAGAACTCTCTTATGGGACCCTCACAGCTCATAAGATTTGAAAGTCTTAAGCTACAGAAACCTTAACCTGTTCTTAAGCAACCCCCACAACCTTCGATATTGCCCTACAAGCGGCTCATAATGACCCTTGTATACAATCCACGGGCACGAATAAATATTTCCCTAACAAAGTCTCATCCGTGACTAGGGATATGCTTGTACAGCAAACAACACTTGTAAGTCCTCTCGACTTATAAGGAAAAAACCCTTTTGTAAGATCCTTACGACTTACAAGAGAACATGCACTTAGGAATTCTTACGATTCCCAAGGAGAAAACACACCTACAAGATCCTCACGACTTGTAGGGAGAAATACCTTTGTGAGATCCTTACGGCTCATGAAGTCAAAAGCCTTAGCCGACAGGACCCTTAATCCTGTTTACTAAGCCACCTTTGTTCGGGATCGACAATGGCAGATGATGATTCGCTCCTGGCAATATCCCAGTTGCAGCGATGCTGATGCCTAGACTGGTATCAAATTCCAAGTCCTTTTACGGCAAATGATGATTCGCTCCTGGAAATATTCCAGTTGTAGCGATGCTGATGCCTAAATCGGTATCAAATTCCAAGTCCTTTCGTGGCAGATGATGATTCGCTCCTGGCAATATCCCAGTTGCAGCGATGCTGATGCCTAGACCGGTATCAAATTCCAAGTCCTTTTACGGAAAATGATGATTCGCTCCTGGCAATATTCCAGTCGCAGCGATGCTGATGCCAAGATTGGTATCAGATCCCAAATCCCCTACTCGCAAAAAAAAAATATATATATATATGCATACGAAATAGCCGAAATGATAGGGCGGCTTGCAAACAAAATCAGCAAGTAAAAATGTATGCATGCAAAATAGCCGAAATGGTTGGACAACTCGCAATAAAAAGCAGCGAGTAAAAAGAAAAATAGCCGAAATGATTGGGCAACTCGCAATAAAAAAAACAGCGAGTAAAAATAAAATAAACAGTCGAAATGATTGGGCAACTCGCAATAAAAAGTAGCGAGTAAAAATAAAGTAAATAGCCGAAATGATTGGGCACCGCGAAAAATAGCCGAAATGATTGGGCAATCGCGACCTTCGCGATATAAAAGCTGAAATGATAGAGCATCGCGGAAAGAATAAAAAAAAATGAAAGAATGAAACTTTTTGCCCTACAGGTGAAATCACATCGATCCCTGTATACAATCCAGGGGCACAGATAAAAAGGGAACAATACCTTCCCAACAGGCTCCATCAGAGAGCGAAGCCAAATCTCGACGGTTCATAGACAACTTAGAGACCATCTCAACATTTGTCGCAATATTACAGACACGATGTCAAAAAATGAAGCAAACGAAGATCCCGAGCTTCAGGGTCTCGACGTTAACATCGACAACTTAGAGATCACCAACGGCGTTTCTCCTCACTCCAACTAGATGAAGACATGACGTCAACAACTGACCTCAGAATCGCAACGAAACGGAACCATGACAAAGTCCCTAGTTCCAAATCTCAATGGCCACGTCTACAGCCTGGAGACCAACAACGGTGTGCCTCCTCATTCCAACAGGACACAGATGTTACACCATCAAGCGGAGCGATGGCAAAATCCCAGCTTCACCTCAGCATTCGTCTCGATACAGTAGACGCAATGTCAACAACAGCGTTCCTCCACAGTCCAGCTGGAGGCAGATGTAACGTCAACAAAAGACCTCACGGTCGAAACAAAGCGGAGTAACGGTAAAATCCCAACTCCACCTTAGCATTCGTCTCGTTACAACAGATGCAAAGTCAACAACGGCGTTCCTTCGCAGCCCAGCAGGGTGTACATGCAAAGTTAACAAAAGACCCCATGGTCGAAACAAAGCGGAGTGATGGCAAAATCCCAGCTCCACCTCAGCGCTCGTCTCAATACACCAGACGCAGTGTAAACAAACGAAGCGAAGGCCACATTCCTAGCTTCAACGTCTTTACGGTAACTCACATAAAACCGGAAAGACAATCGGAGACCATCTCACATGAAGTGGTCACCTCCTTGACGTTCGTCTCGATACAGTAGACGAAATGTCAACCTCAGCGTTCTTCCTCCAGCAGGGATTCGGACGTGACAAAGCAAACGAAGCGAAGGCCACATTCCTAGCTTCAACGTCTTTACGGTAACTCACATAAAACCGGAAAGACAATCGGAGATCATCTCGCACCAGCACAGAGTGGTCACTACCTCGACGTCCGTCTCGATACAGCAGACGAGATGTCGACCCCAGCGTTCTTCCATCAGCAGGGATTCGGACGTGACAAAGCAAGCGAAGCGAAGGCCACATTCCTAGCTTCAACGTCTTTACGGTAACTCACATAAAACCGGAAAGACAATCGGAGATCATCTCGCATCTGCACAGAGTGGTCACCACCTTGACGTTCGTCTCGATACAGCAGACGAAATGTCAACCCCAGCGTTCTTCCTCCAACAGGATTTGGACACACCAAAGCAAACGAAGCGAAGGCCACATTCCTAGCTTCGACGTCTTGACGGTAACTCATATAAAACCGGAAAGACAACCGGAGATCATCTCGCACCAGCACAGAATGGTCACCACCTCGACGTCCGTCTCAATACAGCAGACAAGATGTCACCCCAACGTTCGTCTCGACACAGCAGGCGCAACGCCATTAAACGAATGGAGCCACGGCAAAATCCCTAGTTCCAAACCTCGGCGGTTCACCAGCAACCTAGAGACAACCTCGACGTCCGTCTCGATACAGTAGACGAGATGTCGCCCAAACGTTCGTCTCAACACAGCAGGCGCAACATCATTAAACGAATGGAGCCACGGCAAAATCCCTAGTTCCAAACCTCGGCGGTTCACCAGCAACCTAGAGACAACCTCGACGTCCGTCTCGATACAGTAGACGAGATGTCACCCCAACGTTCGTCTCGACACAGCAGGCGCAACGTCATTAAACGAATGGAGCCACGGCAAAATCCCTAGTTCCAAACCTCGGCAGTTCACCAAACCTCGGCAGTTCACCAGTAACCTAGAGACAATCTCGACGTCCGTCTCGATACAGTAGATGAGATGTCGCCCCAACGTTCGTCTTGACACAGCAGACGCAACGTCATCAAACAAACGGAGCAACGGCAAAATCCCTAGTTCCCACCATGACATTCGTCTCGATACAGAGGATGCAATGCCAGCAAACGAAGCAAAGGCCAAATTCCTAGCTTCAGGGTCTTGACGGCAAGTCATATAAAGCCTGAAAGACTATCGGAGATCATCCCACACCAGCGCGGAGTGGTTATGACTCATCGGGGCTCTCCAAAATGAGCCTAACCTCAAGTAAAAAGCGGCATGGCAAATTCCTAGCGCTTGCTCTTCCGACGGTCAAACTGCCAAGGAGGATTGCTTGAAGACGTCTTGTCCAGCCCCCGAAGGGATCAGAGACACGGCAGTCGCAGGGCTACTCGAACAGCACGATTGCCTATCGAGGACTATACCAGCTTATGCGACGGTACGATGGCCAAAACCCTAAGTACCACCAACCTTAACGGGCTTCTGTCGTAAAGAGCAGAGGTTAAATGCGACGTTAAGATGTTCTTGCGAGAAACGTTCGATTCATCTCGACTTGTGAAAAATTGTCGAGGCGGCTCGACTCGTGAGATAAAGCCTTAGGCAGTGGGCATAAAAGAAGCCTGTTTCCTAAGCACTGGGACCCTGCAAGTTGGCCCAAAACGGTCTCTTGCATACCATCCACGGGTCTCACTCTCCAACATCGAACTTCGACAAGGGGGGAAACAACCGCTTACAAGTCCTCTCGACTTGTAAGAGGGAAAAATTCTCTTGTAGGATCCTTACGACTTACAAGAGAAAACCACACTTAGGAATCCTCACGATTCCTAAGGAGAAAAACCCACCTACGAGATCCTCTCGATCCGTAGGGAGAAAAGTCTCTATGAGACCCTCACGGCTCATAGAGTTGAAAAGTCTTAGGCAGCAGATCTGAACCTGCGGCCTAAGCCCTCGCTATCTCATGAAAAAATCAAGAAGCTTACTCTATTACCTGCTAATTGTGACGACATGCTGAGAAAGAGGAAAAGCAACAGAAAGAGTACCCGATTTACGTTTGATCAAGCGTTCAGGACGTATTCATTCATGCATGGGCAAAAAGACTCAGGACAAAGATATATAATAAAGACAAGCTGGGATAAAAAAAAATTCCATTAATATTGCCCGAAGTTCTTACAGTCATAAAAACAATAAACGAAAGTTACAATGGAATAACCTCAGATCCAGAGGGATTGAGAAATTCAAAAGCGACCCTATCTATGACTTTCTAAGCCTCGCGGACCATCCTAGTGTGCTTCCTTTCGCGAGCACAAGCGTCAGGGTCCCTTCCGATGTCTTCCACCCTCCGATAAGCAGCGAGTATGGCAGACTGTTGAAAGACCTTGTGCAAGAGGTAGATAAGACTGTCTCGCCGTCTCTTCGAGATAAAGTTCAATAGGTACACAGAGTGCACCTTGTCCTCAGCGGCATCCAACGCTCTAAGCGGCACGCCGGAACAGAATGGGGGAAGCGCTTCCCAGATAGCTCCCACGATAAGTTTAAGAAGAAAGGAACGTCGGGGATGCAGTGGACCGTTGTATGCGTCGAAGCGACTCATTATTTCAGCACACTCCTCGTTTGTGAACTCCCGATTTTAAGAGCGGCCAAATCGGCGGATGCCCTCATGAGAGATGATCTTGTTAAGAGCATACATGTGGGCGTCCATTGTTCCTATGAAAGAGGATCAACAGAATTATCAGAAAGACTGATTAAGTAAAATGATATAATGCACTGAGAAATAAAATGTCATCTTTAACTTCCAAGATCCATGAAGAATTCTTAAGAGTTCTTCTATATGATTTGGGAGGAGCAAAACTCCATTAATGAAATGAGAAAATACAGGGAAAATCTTTTAGAGAGTAAAGCTCTATTAATGGAACTCTAATAGGGCTCTCCTTAGTCTTCTATAGACCCCCTTAGAGCAAACCTCTACTAAGTGAAACCCTAAATGGGTCTTCTTTAGATCTGGGATCTATTAAGAGCAATGCTCTTAAAATTGATTTAATTTAATTAAAATTAATATTTTTACCTAAAATTCTCTAAAAGTTTGAACTTTTAAAAGTGTTTAAACAAGAGAGCAGGGCTCCAAGTTCTGAAAGTAAAATTTTAAGAGATGAGAATCATCTAAGGGACCAAAAATCCTATTTATAAGCATCAAGTGCCCTTTCAGCTACCAAACGATGGCGCGACGGTTCGGAGTCTGCCACCGCTGCGCTCACGTTAGGAGGCCACGTAAGTGCAACGGTGGGGGGGCATTTGTTTATCTCAATCAGAGCAAAGCTCTGTTTAAATTCCAAGGTGAAAAGAAAAACAATACTTCAGTTTTTCTCAAATCAGAGCAAGGCTCTGTCTTGAAAATTAAAAAGAAAATTAAAGTTAAAATAAATGAAGTAGCGTACTCCATAAGAGCTTTAGAGCAAAGCTCTTGAAAAAAAAAAATTGCGCCCGGCGCGCGCGCGCCCTGTGCGCTGCGCAGTTTTTTTTAAAAATAAATAAATAAATAAAAATAAAAATTTAACTGCGCGACACGTGTCTCGCAATTGCGCAAGCGCCTCACTGCGCGACACGTGTCACGCGCTGGTGAGTTGCGCAACAACAGAATGAAAATTTAAGGAAATCTTTTCTGTTCTTGTTAAAACAAGAAGATTTCTTCTGTAAAACAGGGGGCCTTTGGATCAAAGATCCAACGGTGGGAAAAATTCCCTAAATCACTCAGGAAAAGATTTATTGAACAAATTTAACTAATTTTTGAGCACTATAAAAAGGACCCCAAAACTCATTTCAAAGGAAGATCTTGCTAAAAAAAAGAGAAGAGAACTCTTGAGAACTCTTGAAGAATAAAAAAAAAGATAAAAACCTTTAAAAGAAGAGAAAATTCTCTTATGAACAAGATCATAGATCTTCAACGCTAAATAAATAAATAAATAAAATAGTACCTTGCACTTGTTTTATGAACCATCGGTTCTTGAACCTGAAAGGTTATTAAATTAATAGTGCTTTGCACTTTCATGAACCTTTGGTTCTCTGAGATAAGAAAAAACAAGAAAAAAACTTGTTATTTTTTTTATCTAAATAAAATAGTGCCTTGCACTTGTTTTATGAACCATCGGTTCTTGAACCTGAAAGGTTATTAAATTAATAGTGCTTTGCACTTTCATGAACCTTTGGTTCTCTGAGATAAGAAAAAACAAGAAAAAAAACTTGTTATTTTTTTTTATCTAAATTCAATAGTGCATTGCATTTGTTTTATGAACCATCGGTTCTTGAACCTGAAAGGTTCTTAAATTAATAGTGCTTTGCACTTTTATGAACTTTTGGTTCTCTGAGATAAGAAAAACAAGAAAAAAACTTGTTTTTTCTTAGATCTAAATCAAATAGTGCTTTGCACTTCTTTATGAACCATCGGTTCTTGAATCTAAAAGATTCCAAATTAACAGTGCTTTGCACAAATGCAATGCATTACTTAAAGGGCCAGGCCCAAATCAAAATGACCTGACAGGCCAAAATAAATTGCAAGGAAATAAATGGGCAGAGCCCAAATAAATTGATGCTCTGCATTAATTATAAAGGGCAGAGCCCAAAACAAATTGATGCCCTGCATCTTTTCTGGGCAAAGCCCAAATAAAAATAAAAACAAATGCAAATAAAATATTGGAAATTTTTAAATGGACTTAGCCCAATCGTGGCCATAAGTCCTTAAATTAAATTGACTGAGCAAAATGGCTCTCCTAAATCAATTTACATCCGGTTCGAGGGTACATCTCCGAACTCCTTTGACATTCATCGTTGTAATCCCTCAACGACGTCAAAGAGGTGACGGGTCCCAACGACCACACATCGATATGGACTGCGTGGTCCTTAAACTCGTGGACCGAGATGTCCTTAAACTAATATTGGACCGAGACGTCCTTAAACTAATATCGGACCGAAACGTCCCTAAACTAATATCGGACCACCACGTCCCTAAACTGGAATATGGACCACCACGTCCCTAAACTGGCACAATAGAGCTCAAATTCTCTTTTGTCAGATCTAAACGGTCCCGTTAAGTTGATCTTAGTCTCAAACTGGACTAACGTATCCTTAACAAACGTTTGAGTCGATCTTAGCCTCAAAATGGCTAACGTATCCTCCAAACAGACTTTAGTCCCAAATTGGACTATGAATCTCCCAAACTGGAACAATAGAGCCTAAACACTCTTTTGTCGGATCTAAACGATCACGTTAAGTTGATCTTAGTCTCAAACAGGACTAACGTATCCTTAACGAACGTTTAAGTTGATCTTAGCCGCAACGCGACTAACGTATCCTTAAACTAAAAACACCAAACCCAAATCTAAGTAAATACGGATTTGGACTAATCCACGTCCTACGGGCGACGGCATTACTCAGTCTCCGTATACAATCCACGGGCAACCACAACCAAAACAAACACACACGACACGAAGTGAAATTCTGGAGAAGGAGAAAGTTGTTACCGCGATGCGGTAGCGTAATTAACTGCAGGGGCTTGCGCCTGCAGGGAAGAGCGTCCCCACAATCAAAAACCCCTCACCCTGAGGGGGAATCTGACGAAGTCTGCTACATCGGCCGCATCCATCTAAACCTCCGATGCAAGATGCCATAAATCAACTTGGCATCTTCGGAGAGGTAGACGGATAAAACCAAATAGCATCTGCCCCGAACCTCAGCGCCAGGACATCGCGGTCCTGTGCGCCGTCTTTCGGAGGGGAACACCATCCTATCATGAAATGCCTATGGGTCCTTTGTCGCATTCGTACCGGTAAAAGCTGGAGGTCTCAGTCTCATAAACTCCTGTAGTGAAACAGGGATAGTCGCAGTAGTAGCAGGAGTAACCGTCTGGGAAGCAGGTACAATTGTGGTTTGTGCAGTGGAAGGAACGTCCTAGGATCTCTGTGCCCGACTGGACTCAACTAACGATCCTATCATTTGTCGCAACTCCTGCATATCGGCCTCTAATCTGGCAATACGGTCTAGAGATGGCGGATCAATCTGACCCTGAGGGGTAGGCGTATCATCCCGCTCGATCCTCGCCTCAGATGAGCCTGCTCGAAGCTCATCCCTAGCGGCAGCCCTCCGAGCTCTCGTAGTCTTTGGCGGCATCGAAGCTGGAATAAGAAACAGGAGCGATAAGAACATTGTAGTTGAATCAAGGGATGTATGGAATCAAGGAGGAAATACAAGCAATTATGTCCTAAGGTCACCTAGGCGGAGTACTGTATCGTAAGTATGCCGCGGAACATACCCACGCTACGCCACTCTGCTTAAGCCACCTACTCCATCTACCAAGGGTCGTCCTACACTTAGAAAGGTAAAAACTATGCTCTGATACCAACTTTGTCATGACCCGAAGGTACGTAACGTTACTGGCACTTAGATTACGAGATATCTCAAGGCGTAACGTAACCTAAGTCAGCCAATGCCCAGAAAATCTAAACCATAAGCAATAAGAGTGAAGAAAAACCTTTATGAAAACAATTTTAAACCATTTAAGTTGTATAAATCCCTATTTTAAAGTATCAAAATTTTCCGAAAATTTCGGCAGAGTCTCCTTTGTAAATACTAGCCCCCAAAAATAGGTACAACAAGATATATAACCTGTAATAACAAAATGGCATCCCCAAGCGGGAGCTAGCTCTTCGCCCAAGGCGGATCACAACCACATGCAATATATATACAATATCAAGCAATAAGCATAAAGAAATGCAAAAAAATAAGGAAAACAAAACGTCGGCTCAAGTGAACTCGACCCCAGAGAAACCACATATACACAAATCTCTCAGTCTCATCACTAGGTCGCATATACAAATAAGAAGTGGTAGATGGAGAATACTAGATATAAAGAAAGTACAAAAAAAAGAGATAAAGTGCCCTCGCAACCCACCTACGAGCAATGTCGCGAGTCTGAGTAAAAGAAGCTAATGATAAGATAAGCCCGCCGCTACAAGGCTGACGGGTCCGACCTGCAAGACACTGTGGCACAACGGGGGTGAGTTGCCAGCTCGTGAGTAGAATATAAAATTTAATAAGGATATCGAAAGAATGCACGCAAATGCGTCACAACATGCATGTCTAGATGTGATGTAATGCCACTAGTATGTATGCACATGTATGCAACATCAATACGAAATCTTTAAGTGTTAAAATACTATAAGCTCTGCATTCTTAACTTAGAAAAGGAATATCTGTGCAATAGCTAAAGTACCATCAATGAAATCATCTGAAAACCGTGTCAAGAATCGACACCAAATATGGAAATATATCTGTCTCAATGTCTCACTATATCAATATCTCAATACATCGGGCTCCGTCGGTCCGGATCGGCCCATATCATCAAATCTCACGACAACGGTTGGTATCCTCCGGATATCCGCCGCGCCAGACATCACCGGTAGGTAGTCTTCCCTTTCCAGGCTCATCGTCTACAACTCGATCTTCTTGCCCCGGGGTACCATACCGGGCCCACCATGTACCCGAGACGGTTCATGTACTCCTCGAATCGGGTCTCGAAATCCAACAGAAAACATGAAAACTCATGGTGGACGACACATACATCACGAGAAAACCGTAACTTTATTTTAAAAACGATGATAATAGGTTTTTGTTAAATTCTTGCGGTTTTCCCCCAAAATCCAGAAATCTCATCAATACTGAAATCCTCAAGAAAATCATAATACCCAACATGTTGTATATGATAAATGTTTATGATATCAAAGGTATGCAATTGATTTGTGACTAGGAATCTATATAAGAATGATGATGATGATGTGAGGTATATACGTGCTATGCAATTCAATGTATCATATATGATGCAAGTGTTGATACTAGACTAAGCAGGTTCTAAAGTGCTCGTGACATGTCAATTACCAAGGCGTGTGTGTTCACATGAATAGTGCGCGTGCAACATGAGCCAATGGTAATGGTGTAAGTGTTCTAAGGGGTGATATCACATATGTGTATGTGGATAACCATGCAATGCCAGCAGACGAATAACTAGAATGATGTGCATATGAATGAGAGGGTTAACTAACTAACAATGCATATAGTTGCAAGAATAAAGTGATCCTAAATATGGGGCGCCTCGCGCCATCCAGACGATTTCCCATAGATGTATACATCTACTCACTCGGACGCCTCGCTAATCTGATCCAACCGCCGCTTTGCTTTTGCACGCCGCGTCCGATGTTTCCGCAACCGATCCTAAAATTGCACAACACACAACATAAGATTAAACATCATGGAACGACGCAAGTCATAATATGAAAAGATCAACGCCCACTAGTTAGGCACAACATGCACTAAATGCGCGGAAAACACACGAAAATCTTAACTAAAATCGTCGTTTCGGGGCAACCGTCAAAACTAAAACCCGACTAAACCGAACTCCGCATTCACACACCCTACAAGTCATAGTATATGATAATAGTATCGTCAAGATATCGCAATTTAATCACCTCCTAATAATTTAGAAAACCTAGTAAGCATTCTCATATAAATTTCTGATGCAAACCTCGCGAATTAACGATATAGCGTTCACAAACTAGCACAAATTTCCAAACTAACCCACTAGATGTACACAACACTAACTTAATTTATTAACAATTCTTCAAACCCTAACTAAAATTTCAAACCTTTTCTTGAATTTTCAAAAACAAACCATTACAATGAAATTAACACTTTAAATTTCGAAATTAACATGTTTAAATTACAATTTAACAACTTGATTAGAACTTATACCTCCCAAGTTTTATTTCTCTTGCACTTAGCTTCCAAAGTTGCATCTTTTCTCTTTGCTTTAAACCAATTAGGGTTTGGAAAGAGGTGGAATAGGATTTAGGTTAGAATTTGTGAATTTTGGTGGATTTTTGAATGAATTTTGAAGCAAGAAATGAGGGGAAAGAATAGGGAGCTGCTGCTGCTGGCTCGGACAGAGGAGGGGAGTGGGGTAGAGTGAGGGAAAAGTGTCGAAAATTCTACACAAAAAGTATCTTCCAAGGTCATTTAATGCATATCACTTCAGTTATTATAAAAAAAATTCATTTTTATTTCAATTTTTGACCATAAAACCACAATTCTTGGTAAGTTTTGATAAAATTTTTGTTAACCCTAAATTTTAGTTTATAATGGTCCCTAATTATGTAATTTTCCCATTTAAATTTATATTTATCACTAATTTAATGTATTTTTAAAAGCTTAAAATAATATTAAAAATAATTAATTAAGGAAAAAAATTTAAATGACTAGAAATTTTTAAGTGACAATTTAGTGACCAAATTCTAGCAATATCTTATCTAAATTTTGTATAATTAGGCCTATATTGAAAAATACTTATTTTGACTTTTTACGGAAAGACTGATTATTTTGCCGATTATCGAAAAACTGCCTAAACAATTTTCGAAGCGTTACAAAGCTTCCCTTTCTTCTGAATCTCATCATGCCCTTCATTGGAGAAACCCGCAAGAAAACATGATCACCCACGGCGAACTCGAGTCTGCGCCGACGTCGATCAGCATAAGATTTCTGCCTACTCTGGGCCGCTCCCATCCTATCCCGAATCAACTGGATCTTCTCGGTTGTCTCCTGTACAATTCATGGTCCCAAAACACTGCTCTCACTGAGCTCTGTCCAACAAAATGGTGATCGACATCTCGTCCCATATAAAGCCTCGAAAGGTGCCATTTGATTCGTCTCTTGGAAGCTGTAATTGTACGAGAACTCTATCAAGGGAAAATGAAGATCCCAGCTGCTACCGAAATCTAAAACGCAAGCTCGGACCATGTCCTCAAGAGTCTGTATGGTCCACTCGGACTGACCGTGGGTCTGCGGATGGAAAGCTGTATTGAAACTCAATCGGGTGCCCAAAACCTCCTGAAGTCTCTGCCAAAAGCGACTTGTGAACTGAGTGCCTCTGTCGGACATGATGCAAGTCGAAAGCTATGTAGTTGCACAATCTCGTCGATATATATTTGAGCGTACTGAACGAATCCGAAAGTGGTCTTCACTAGCAGAAAGTGAGCCGCTTTCATCAATCGGTCTACAATCACCCAAATAGAGTCATGCCCTCGACTGGTCCTAGGTAGAACCACGATAAAATCCATAGAGATCTGCTCTCATTTCCACTCCAGAATGGGCAAAGGCTGTAATTCTTCTGCAGGCCTCTGATGCTCGGCCTTGACTTGCTGACAAGTCAGGCATATCAAAACAAAATCTGTAATATCTCTCTTCATCCCTTCCCACCAGAAGACATCTCTCAAGTCATGGTACATCTTAGTAGAACCCGGATGAACACTATATGTCGACTGATGAGCCTCCTCTAAAATCTCACGACTCAGTCCCTCGGAATCTGGCACACATAGTCGAGTCCCAAATCGTAGTACTCCCTGATCATCGATCACGAACTCTGAATCTCTTCCTTGTCAAACCTGCTCCATGATCTCTGACAAACGGGCATCGCCGGGCTGTGCCTCGCGGATACGGTCAAGTAACTGTGGACGTGCACGGACATGGGCAAGTTGTCCCTCAGTCGACGTAAACTCGAACTGTACTTGATTGTCACATAGAATCTGCCAATCTACCGTCGACTGTCTCTGAACTATGCTCAAACAAGACAAGTTACCTCCGAGCCTCCGACTCAAACCATCTGCCACAACATTCGCCTTGCCCGGATGATAAAGAATCTCGTAGTCATAGTCTTTCACTAGCTCCATCCAATGGCGATATCTCAAATTCATATCTCGCTGCTTAAAAATGTACTTTAAGCTCTTATGGTCCGTGAATATTTGACACGACTCACTGTATAAGTAGTGTCTCCAGATATTGAGTGCAAATACCACCGCAGCCATCTCTATGTCATGAGTGGGATAATTCTGCTCGTGCTTCTTCAACAGTCGAGAAGCATAAGCGACGACCCTGCCGTGCTGCATCAACACACAGCCTAGCCCCACTCGAGAAGCATCGCAATAAACAACAAAACCGCCTGCACCTGAAGCCAAAGATAATACTGGCGCAGTAGTCAGATGAGTCATCAACTACTGAAAGCTCTGCGCGCAT
Organism: Agapanthus africanus; assembly: GCA_030015575.1. Lineage (NCBI taxonomy): Eukaryota > Viridiplantae > Streptophyta > Magnoliopsida > Asparagales > Amaryllidaceae > Agapanthus > Agapanthus africanus. Next base: position 83,569,772 of record JASDDO010000026.1, on the reverse strand, counting down.
GCCTCGGTCCAAAGAAACGGAACTCCCTTCCGGGTTATCCCGGTCAACGGTGCAGCTATACGAGAAAAATCCTGTACGAAACGTTAATAGTATCCGGCCAAACCCAAAAAGCTGCAAACCGCCGTCACTGATACAGGTCTGGGACAATGCTGAACGGCCATGATCTTCTTCGGGTCCACACGTATGCCATCTATCGTTACCACGTGACCCAAGAAATCAACACTATCTAGCCAGAAGGCGCATTTGGAGAATTCAGCAAACAGCTAATGCTCCCTCAACGTCTGCAATGTGATCCTCAAATGCTGCTCGTGCTCCTCTCATCTCCGGGAGTATACTAAGATGTCGCCAATGAACACGATGATAAACTGATCAAGAAACGACCTGAATATGCGGTTCATCAAATCCATAAACGCTGCTAGGGCATTGGTGAGTCCGAACGACATCACCAAGAACTCATAATGCCCATAGCGCGTGCGAAAAGCAGTCTTCGGAATATCATCCTTCCGAACCTGCAACTGATGGTAACCTGATCGCAAGTCAATCTCCGAGAAGTACCCCGCACCCTGGAGCTGATCAAACAAATCATCAATGCGAGGTAGGGGATATCTGTTCCGCATAGTCACTCGATTCAACTGACGATAATCGATGCACAAACACAAATTGCCGTCTTTCTTCTTAACGAACAGTACACGAGCTCCCCAAGGTAACACACTCGGGCGAACAAGCCCTTTATCCAACAAATCTTGCAACTGATCCTTCAGCTCTTTAAACTTCGCCGGGGCCATCCGATAAGGCAGTATAGAAATAGGACCCATGCCAGGGATCAAATCAATGCAGAACAAAATATCGCGCTCAGGCGGCAAACTAGGAAGCTTGTCAGGAAAGACATCGGAAAATTCCCTCACAATCGAAACCTGGTCCAATAGGACCTCTGCGGCTCTAACATCACAAACATATGCCAAGAATCCTTGACATCCTTTCCTCAAGAACTGACTAGCGTGAAGAGAAGATATCAAACTGGGAAGGGTAACGCTACGGTCTCCCTGAATAATAAGAACTGGCTCACCCAGAAAACTAAACCTGACTGCCTTCTCGCGGCAGTCCACGGACACATAACACGTGGCTAGCCAATCCATACCCAGAAGAACATCGAAGTCCAGCATATCGAGGAGAATCAAATCAACAGAAGAATCCCTCTCCCCGATACGAATGGAACATGATCGAAACACATATCGAGCGACAAATGACTCGCCTACCGGAGTAATAACTACAAGTGGCTGATCTAGCGAAGTCGACTCTCAGCCCAACATTAGTGCAAAGTGTATAGATACATAAGAATGTGTGGAACCTGGATCGAATAATACCCGTGCGACGAAAGAACATATTGGAAGAGTACCTGTCACAACGGCATTGGATGCCTGTGCATCCTGCGGAGCCAAAGCGAACACTCGGGCTTGTCCCCCACCAGTAGCCGGTTGTCCTCTCCCTCTACCTCTGCCGCCTCGTCCTCTCAGAACAAGATCGCCACACCCACAGCCTCTAGGAGCATGTGCCTGGCATGGAACATCATCAGGGGTAAGAAGTAAGGCTCTTTGAGGAGCGGGTGAAGGTGGTAAAGTCACATATGGAATCGTCGCCGCGCACTGGTGCCCCACAGTACAGTCTCTGATACGGTGGTACTGGCTCCCGCACTGAAAACAACCTGGTGATGACTGCTGACCCTGTGGGTAAGAGCCATATAACTGACCTCGTCTCCATCCTCTGCCACCACCATCTCCCAGAAAGAAGCTGTCATGGCGTCTACCTAACCGTCTCTGAGCTGGCATACCGGTACGAATCCGCTTCGGTCCAGAAACGACCGAAGTCTCAGAAATGTGCTCCTCCAACAGTAAGGCACGTCCATAGCAGCTGCATAAGTGTCAAAATGCTGGGCGCCGATTGCAAGAAATAACTGCATGTCCAGTCCCCGCACAAACCTCTTTATCCGTTTCACTTCAGTGTCCACCAGGTAAGGAGCATATCGGGACAGATGAGTAAACTGAATATCATACTTGGATACTGTCATCCCTGGAGTCTTGCGCAAAAACTCAAAACTACGAGCTCGAGCATCCCGAATGCTCTCCGGAAGGAAACGAGCAAGAAATATAGCAGTGAACTCATCCCAAGTCATAAGAGGTAGACCTGCAGCTCGGCCTCTCTCCACCGACTCGCACCACGTCTAAGCAAGACCCTCTCAACGAAAACTTGTAAGCTCAACCCATCTCTCGTCAGAACATCTCTGTGAATGACAAATCCTAACCATCCTGTCGAGAAATGTCTGCGGATCCTCCGCTGCATTTGTGCCGGTAAAAACTGGAGGCTTCAGCCTCATAAACTCCTACAAGGATACGGGGATAGTCTCGGTAATAGTAGGAACAACTGTCTGAGCAGCAGGTACAATCAAAGTCCATGCAGTAGGAAGGACATCATCGGATCTCGAAGCTCGGCTAGCCTCGACTAACGATCTAACCATCTGTCGTAAGTCCTGAATACTCGACTCCAGCCTAGCTATCCGGCCTGGAGAAGGAGGATCACTCTGTCCCTGAGGGGTAAGCGTACCACCCTGATCGGTCCTCGTCTCAGACGAGCCTGCTCTAATCTCATCTATGGCGGCAGCCCTCTGGGCCCTCATAGCCTTCGGCGGCATAATGGCTGGAACAAGAAACATGATTGATAAGAACATTGCAATCGAATCAAGAGGATATATGGAATCAAGGAAAGAAGTATGAGCAATTATATATATATATATATATATATATATATATATATATATATATCTCCTAAGGTCACTTAGGTGAAGTACTATTTCGTAAATATGCCGCGGAACATACACACGCTACGTCACTCTGCTTAAGTCACCTACTCTATCTACCAAGGGTCATCCTAGACTTAGAAAGGTAAAACCTATCGCTCTGATACCAAATTTGTCACGACCCGAATATGTGGAACGTGACTGGTACTTAAATTACGCAACGTCTAGAGGCGTAACGTAATCTAAGTAAGCCAAAGCCCATAAATCTAAACCGTTTAAAGAAAATAGAGTGAAGGAAAACTCGTGTAAAAGTTAAGTTAACATAGAAAATCACTTTGAAAGTCCTTATAATAAGCTCAGGTTTTTTTGAAAATTTCGGCAGAGTTTCCTTTGTAAAAACTGGCCCCAAACAGATACAAACATGAATACATACAAGAAATGAACAAAAGCGTCCCCAAGCGGGAGCTAGCACTTCGCCGAACAGCGGAATCACAACCACAAGTAAGATATACCATCCAAGAATGAAACCACATTTAAAAGCAAGAAAACGGAAACCAAATATAAGTCGGCTCACACGAGCTCGACACCAGATACCAAAAATACAAGTCTCGCACTCTCACTGGCTAGTCCAATATACAAGGGTAGATGGAGTATACTAGATACAAAATAAATATACACATGGTGGGAACAAAAGAATATCCTCACAACCCACCTAAGCAAGTCGCAAATCGATGCAAGGAGCAGAAGAAGAAATACACCTACCGCTACAATACTGACGAGTCGGACCTGCAAGATACTGTGGTAAACAGGGGTGAGTTGCCAACTCATGAGTAATAAGTAACATCTAATAAGGTTATCGTAAGCATGCACGCAAATGCGTCACAACCTACATATAAAGTTATGATGCGATACACTAGTATGGATGCGACATGAATGAATAATCAAACACGAAATCTGGATATATCTGGTATGAGAAAATCTATATCCATATCTTAGTAAAACCTTTGTATAATAAAGCTGGAGTATCATCAATGCCATCGACAAAAAATCCGTGTCAAGCATCGACACAATATATGTATCTCATTATCTCAATACCTCAATAGCTTAATAACCGTCTCTCAGATCGGCTCTCAATCTGTCACATCCCACGACTCCGGTCGGCATCCTTCGGATAACCGCTGAACCAAATAATCATAACCGGTAGGTCGTGCTCCCCTGCCAGGCTCATCGTCTACAACTTGAGCTTCTCTCCCCGGGGTACCTCATCAGGTCCACCATGTACCCGAGACGGTTCATCCTAATCCTCGAATCGGGTCTCGAAAACCAACTCAAATCAGGAAAACTCATCGTGGACTCCACATACATCATATCACGAGAAAACAGCAACTTGCATTTTTAAAATGATAACAAGTTCATAAAATTCTTGCGGATTTCCCCAAAATTCATAAATCTCAAAAACACTGAAATCTCCAAGAAGAATCACAATATATGAACATGTCGGTAATGATGAATGTCTATGATATCAATAATATGCCGCGCGATGTATGACTAGAAAACCTTGTATGAATGATGATGCAATGAGGTATATATATATAACTTGAAATCCTACGTATTCATCCTGATGAAATGAATAAACAACTACATGTTTACATATCATATATAATGCAAATACTCACATACTGATTTAAGCAAGTTCTATAGTGTTCGTGACATAGCAATTACCAATGGTGTGTGTGTTCGCATAAATAGTGCACGTGCGGTATGAACCAATGGTAATGGTGCAAGTGTGATATAAAACAATATCATATGTAAGGGGGTGCAATGCCATGATATGAATGCTTTGAGACCCCGCATATAGATGCAAGAACAACTAAAAATCCTAACTATCGGGCGCCTTGCGCCTTCCAGATGATCCCCCCGTAGATGTGTACATCTACTAACCGGGATGCCTCGGCTAATCTGATCCAATCACAGCCTTTCCTTTCTTTGCCGCGTCCGACGTCTCTGCAACCAATCCTAGAATCGCAAAATCAGTATATACGAGATTAAATATTTAAATAGACGCGAAGTCAAGAAGATATGAGTAACTAACGTGCACTAACTAGACGCGCATGCACTTGGTGCACAAAACGCGCGTGCAACATCGCCACATCCATAACTAGAATTTAATTACACTAATCGCACATTCACATCGCACTAGAATTTAGGAAAATAGGTCGTAGATCATCATAACCTCAAACTTAATTAAAACCCTTTTCTTTTAAAACCTCGTAAGCAACTTTTAGCCATTTTAGTGCAAAACTATATTGATTAGCAACCTAGTGGCCACAATCACAAGTAAACACCCTAATTAAGCTATGCTTCACTAATTAAATATAATATCACACAAACACACACTAATCATGAAATTTATTTGCATAAACACTTAATTAGGATAATTAAAAGCCACTTTAGCAAGGTAATAAACTAGATTAGATTTTAAAGCCACTAGACAGTAAACTACACTTAGCTAACTTAATTAAGTGGTAAAAACTCTAACTTTAACCCAAACCCTTCTCTTTAAAACTCAAATCAATTAAGTGGTAAAACCCCTAATTTTAACCCAAACCCTTCTCTTTAAAACTCAAATCTTGCAAATAAAACTATTTTAACACATAAATAAAATAAAATTAAAGCAATTAATCAACAAAGTAACTATTGGGTTAAGATTTATACCTCAAGAATTTGGAGATCTAACTTGATAACTTGGCCACCCAAAAATGCTATCTTGCTTCAAGATCCAAGCTAGTTTAGGCTAAGAAATTTTGGTGAAGATTTAACTAGGAATTAGTGGGGTTTTTTAGTGTGGATTTTTAATGGGAAAAAGAGGGTTTTTGAGATGAAAAGAAGATGGAGAAAGGGGGAGGGGGCTGCTGGAATTTTCGGCCAGCAAAAGTGAAGGGAGAGGTGAGTGGATGTGTGTGTGTGTCAAGTCAAGAATCCTCCATTTCCTCATTTATTATTTCATTTCTTAATTATTTTATTTTCCTAGTTTTACACTTAGAAAAGTCTAGAACCAATTAGAAAATTTTAGAATGGAAATCAAACATGTTACACAATAAGTGTTAAGTTGTCATGGTGCACTAACATGTAATTAACCCTTACTAATTTGTAATTAACACTAATTAAATGTGTAAGTGCATGATTAAAATAATATTTAAAATAAATACTTAGGGAAAATAATTAAATAAACTAGCAATTAAATAAGTAACTAACAAAACACCCATACATAAACCATTACATAATTAAAGTAGGCTTACTTGTGTTTATGTGGAAAAATAATTATAACTAGGTTTTACGGAAAACACATGTTGTTTTACTAATTTCGGACAATTAACCTAAACGATTTTTTTAAAACATTACAATCTTCTCCCTTAAAGAAATTCGGTCCCCGAATTTAAAATCTAAATACGCGTACTTTCGAATAGATGGGGATATTTCTTCCTCATCTTGTCCTCAGCTTCCCACGTGACATCTTCGCTGTTCGGGCCACGCAAAAGAACCTTTACGGATGGTATAACCTTAGACCTCGGTTTCTTCACCTACCGATCCAGAATGACTATCGGTTGTTCAGTGAAGGAAAGATTGCCCTCCAGCTGGATCATCTGGTGTTGAATTGCGTGAGAGGGGTCATGAAGGTACTTGTAGAGTATCGATACATGAAACACGGGGTGAACATCTGGGAAGCCGGGTGGAATATCCAAACGATAAGCAACTGTGCCGATACGCTCGAGAGTCTCAAAGGGACCCACAAATCTGGGATTAAGCTTCCCTTTCTTCCGAATCTCATCATGCCCTTCATTGGAGAAACCCGCAAGAACACATGATCACCCACGGCGAACTCGAGTCTGCGCCGATGTTGATAAGCATAAGATTTCTGCCTGCTCTGGGCCGCTCTCATCCTATCCCGAATCAACTGGATCTTCTCGGTCATCTCCTATACAATATGCGGTTCCAAAACACTGCTCTCACTAAGTTCCGTCCAACAAACCGGTGATCGACTTCTCCTCCCATATAAAGCCTTGAAGAGTGCCATCTGAATCGTTTCCTGGAAGCTGTTATTGTAGGAGAACTCTATCAAGGGCAAATGACGATCTCAGCAGCCACCGAAATCTAAAACGCAAGCTCGGAGCATGTCCTCAAGAGTCTGTATGGTCCGCTCGGACTGACCGTTGGTCTGCGGATGTAAAGCTGTACTGAAACTCAATCGGGTGCCCAAAGTCTCCTGAGTCTCTGCCAAAAGCGACTGGTGAACTGAGTGCCTTTGTCGGACATGATGCAAGTCGGAACGCCATGTAGTCGCACAATCTCGTCGATATATATCTGAGCGTACTGAACGAATCCGAAAGTGGTCTTCACTGGCAGAAAGTGAGCCGCTTTCGTCAATCGGTCTACGATCACCCAAATAGAGTCATGCCTTCGACTGGTCCTAGGTAGACCCACGATAAAATCTATAAAGATCTGCTCCCATTTCCACTCCAGAATGGGCAAAGGCTATAATTCTCCTGCCGGCCTTTGATGCTCGGCCTTGACTTGCTGACAAGTCAGGCATCTCGAAACAAAATCTGTGACATCTTTCTTCATCCCTTCCAACCATAAGACATCTCTAAAGTCATGGTACATCTTGGTAGAACCCTGATGAACACTATATGCCGACTGATGTGCCTCCTCTAAAATCTCACGTCTCGGTCCCTTGGAATCTGGCACACATAGTCGAGTCCCAAATTGTAGTACTCCCTTATCATCGATCATGAACTTTGAATCTCTGCCTTGTCGAACCTTCTCCATGATCTCTGAAAAACGGTCATCGCTGGGCTGTGCCTCGCGGATACGGCCAAGCAACTGTGGACGTGCACGAACATGGGCAAGTTGTCCCCCGGTTGACGTAAACTCGAACTGTACTCGGCTGTCATATAGAATCTGCCAATATGCCGTCGACTGTCTCTGAACTGCGCTCAAATAAGACAAGCTACCTCCGGGTCTCCGACTCAAAGCATCTGCCACAACATTCGCCTTGCCCGGATGATAAAGAATCTTGCAGTCATAGTCTTTCACTAGCTCCATCCAACGGCGCTATCTCAAATTCAGATCTCGCTGCTGGAAAATGTACTTTAAGCTCTTGTGGTTCATGAATATCTGTCACGACTCGCCATATAAGTAGTATTTCCAGATCTTGAGTGCAAAAACCACCGCAGCCATCTCTAAGTTATGAATGGGATAATTCTGTTCATGCTTCTTCAACTGCCAAGAAGCATAAGCGACCACTCTGCCGTGCTGCATCAATACACAGCCTATCCCCACTCGAGAAGTATCATAATAAACAACAAAACCGCCTGCACCTGAAGGCAAAGATAATACTGGAGCAGTAGTCAGACGAGTCATCAACTGCTGAAAGCTCTGCTCGCATGCCTCGGTCCAAAGAAACGGAACTCCCTTCCGAGTCAACCCGGTCAACGGTGAAGCTATACAAGAAAAATCCTGTACGAAACGTCGATAGTATCCGGCCAAACCCAAAAAGCTACGAACCTCCATCACTGATACGGGTCTGGGCCAGTGCTGAACAACCTCGATCTTCTTCGGTTCCATACGTATGCCATCTCTCATTACCACGTGACCCAAGAAATCAACACTATCTAGCCATAAGACGCACTTGGAGAGTTTAGCGAACAGCCGATGCTCCCTTAACGTCTGCAATATGATCCTCAATTGCTGCTCATGGTCCTCTCGGCTCCGGAAGTATACTAAGATGTCATCAATGAACACGATGATTAACTGATCAAGAAACGACCTGAATATGCGGATCATCAAATCCATAAACGCTGCTGGGGAATTGGTGAGTCCGAATGACATCACCAAGAACTCATAATACCCGTAGCGCGTGCGGAAAGCATTCTTTGGAATATCATCCTTCCGAACCTGCAACTGATGGCAACATGATCGCAAGTCAATCTTCGAGAAGCGCCCCGCACCCTGGAGCTGATCAAACAAATCGTCAATGCGAGGTAGGGGATATTTGTTCCGCACAGTCACTCTGTAACAACTCCAATTTTTGTATACATAAAATTGATTTAAATTTGATGTATACTAGGGGTATTTAATGTTGTTGTTACCACTTTAAGTATTCATTTTCCTACAATAATTACAAGAAGCAGCTAGTGGCTAATTGGTAACACCTTACACTGCTGAACCAAGCCACCAGAGTTCAAATCCCTTGCCCCAAATTATTTTTGTATTTATTTTGTTTTAAATTCTTTGGAAGCACAACAGTCCACACACTCTAACTCCCAAAAGTTGAACTAAACATAAAAAAACTAAATATACCAGTGTCTTAACCCGGAGACCCCCCACCTACCCACGCCCCGACTCGGCCGAGTCGACCGGCGGACCGGCCGACTCGGGCCGGCGCCGCCGGCCGGACTCGGCCGGACGGCCGAGTCCCCAACACAAAATTTATGCATTTTCACCTACTTTAACCCCTGCATACACTATTTAATGGGATCGGTTGCCGAGAATTCAATATACCCTATTTACTCAAATTTTAATGATTTTTCTATAATTTTTACAAATTTTTTTAATTAAAAACTCTTCACCTACCCTACCCTAGCCTACCTTATAAATACACCCCTACCCTCTACTCTCTCATCCCAAAACCCTAAGCTCACTCTCTCAAAATTTTCCAAGAAGTGTATACTTTGAAAACAAGTTCGCGGCGAAACTCCGACGAAATTCCGGCGGGAATTCCGGCGACGTTTTTAGGAACAACCGGTGAGGAAGCAACGCCTCGGCAACCTCTCTAGTCCCCCCTTCACTCCTTTGCCTAATCGAAACCAATAAGTCTCATTCTATCTCTCTTTCTATTTCTCTAAAATACGAAATTACAAAATCCGACGGAATCGGAACAAATCCGATTTCCGATTCGGTTTTCTACAAAATTTCACTTCTCACCAATACATTCATGCCTAAACATCTTTATGTTGACTATTAAACTTTTAAAAATCAATTTGAATAAGTTTCATCACATGAAATGATAACCTTTCCAATTTATCGTATTTTTCACTTTAATACCATCATGTTTCGATTTCACATTTAACCCCTTAACTTTGCTATACATTTAAAGTAGAGCACGAGGTAATGACCTACCTCCACACACACACAAATACAACCCTAAGCGACATCATCAAAAACATAGAATACGATAAAAACAATACTTTCATTTAAATACCATTTTCTTAATAAAATCAATTCTAAAAGTTTAGCTTTGATACACTTTTAAATAAATACCTCTTATTAGGAAAACACGATAAGTTGTGGACATCGATCATTTATCTAAACCTGACTTGTGGTGTCTAGGCTAGGCAAGTGAGCAAAGGTAACTTTAAAAGGCCCGTCTCACGATTCGTGAGCGGATCCCTCCTTTCCTCATTTGTACTTACCTGGCCACAATTGGCGGTGAAGAGGCAATTTGAGGTTTCTAACGACTTGTCGTTTAGACCATTTCGAAATAGGCTAGTTGGCTTAGGAAACCCTAGAATCTGAAATATGGAAAATTACACTTTTGCAAATAAATACCTTTTACTTTATAAAACCGTTTTCGAAAGGATTAGTATTTTACAATCTTTGCAAAGTGCCGCTACAACCCATTTTTGGGGAACCCGTTCGGGATCGTGTGGTTTATCGCTCACCCTCGGGCTAGTAGTGCGAGATTCAGACCTCTGCAAGGAGCATTCGGTCTCGAAAGGTTTAAAATACGACATCTTAAGAAAATGAGATTTTTTGGAATATAAAATATTTATTAAAATTATATTTATATAAACATATGTATATTTATCATTTAAATATCTATTTTATTATAATATAAATTTTCCACCTTTTCCTAAAAATCACAAGAATTAATTTTACACTAAAATACCATGAACTTCTAATAAAGCAATATTACCGATAAATACCTTTATAAAACTAGGATATTTTCACTAGAAATTTCACAATATAAAATCCACCCTCATTACAACTCTAAAGACGAACAATAAATACTTGAGGCGTATTTTGAATAGTATACTAAAGTATTTTTACATAAAAACCCCTCAAGTTTTATAAATTACCCTAAGGACCCTTGCAATTATAAGACCTCGATTCACAATTCTGATTGTCTGACTCGGGTTTAAGTCTGATTAATCTGACTTGAATATGATTCAAGTCAATCTATAACCTACAAGATTCCAATTCAATGTGAACACATGAATCCATGAATACAATTATCAATTTATACAACTTGACCGAACCGAACCATGGATATATATTCCTTTTACATGATTCTCAGTATTCCATTTACACGACTCTACGGTTATAACCGTTTCCTAATATAATGGTTTCTCTCAGTCATTCAATCACTCATACAATCAATACAATTTTACAAGATAACAATACAAACAAGACATCGCGGGGTTTAAGAGGTAGATTGGTACGGAAGGTGTTAAAGGTGGCACGAGGTGGTCAGATTTGATATACCTAACATGAATCCAGTTGCTGTTGTACCGTGGCATAAACGGTTTCTTATACTATACGTGCCCCTAGTCTCTGGCATATAGAGACTCCCCTCGTATACACTGGCATCCTTCTATACTAAGCTACAAACAACAGCGTTAATACGTCATTACTACAAGATAATACAACTTTAAAATATATCTTCTTATTCTGTCTTTTTCTACTTTCCTCTTACCTTTGGGACTTACCGAGCGACCTGTTCACTGACGACATTCTGTTTCTTTCTTCTTTGAATGTCGTCAGGTGTTTCAGACCCGGCAGAGATCGAGCCATCGTAAGAAGACTTGGAGCAGTTTGCTGAAGACCCTGCACCTTAGTTTCATTATACACTTTTCCTCTCTGTACTTTTCATTTCCTGTTATGCCACTGTTTAGGCATCTTTTATTTCAGTTGTACTTCCTTTCATGCATTGTACAAAGAATGTTAATAAATAAAAGTTGTTGTTCTTTTTATTTCTTGTCTCTTGTGTATTTATTTTATATTGCTTAGATACGCTTAGCGTATGTACTTCTGAGTATATACGTAGCGGACCTCGTCGTGTCCCCTTTGCCGTACACTGGGAAGCGGGGCATGACAGGTTTTGTTGGTGGCACATGCAGGTCAGAGCTGTATGAAACCCTATCTTGCAGTTCTGTTCTGCGTGAACAACCTAAGCAATATAACACAAGAACCGGCAACTAAAACATTCTTTACAATTCATGTTCCTTGAATCTTGCAATTTCATATTCCTTGAATCTTCTCATTTCATGTACTTGAATCTGTCCTAACCCAAATTTTTCTTCAGGGTTATGGATTCTCCGAACAACACAAGAACCAACGTCAACAACACACCTCCAGCACTACCTCTCACACCTGCTGTTCCTGCGCTACCCACCGAGCAAACAGTGCTACTTGAGGCGATTCGCAGCCTTCTTGAGGGACATCAACAACTCCTGAACCTTCCCGAGACTGACGCACCGGGGGTAAAACAATTCAGGGCTTTACATCCGAAGCAGTTCTCCGGAAAAGGAAGCTCTCTTGAAGCTGAAGAATGGGCACAAAGCATAGAAGATGATCTGGCAGAAGCACAAGTGCCAGAAAAAGCTTGGGTCCGTGTGGCGAAACTACAGCTCACGGACAATGCTCGCAACTGGTAAAAGGCGGAAGAAAGCCGTCTTGTACAGCCTATTGAATGGAAGACTTTTTGCGAGAAGTTTGACGCGAAATACTTCCCTGAGACTGCCAGGTTTGCCATGGAGCAGTCGTTCATTCATCTACAACAAGGATCGATGTGGGACAAAACAGTAGATGAATACGACGCTGAATTCACCATGTTAAGCCGATTCGCGGCACATTTGATACCGACGGACGAGATCAGAGCTCGTCGCTTTCAACAAGGTTTGGACACAGAGATTCAGGCTGCTCTAGCCACGGGGAAATTTTTGACTCATGAGGATGCTTTGGAAGCTGCCCGCAGTTATGAGGCGGTGATAAAGGTGAAAGGTTCCTAGGCACCCTATAGAGGTCTCACAAGGCATCGAACATGCCATTTTACAAAAATTATGGTGCCGAGAAACCCTAACACGGATCTTAGACTAGAATTCTAGGCGAAATATAAATCTAGTTAACAATTTAACTAAAGTTAAGATGCTACAACCTTTGTACATCCGAATATCCACTTCCTTAGCTCCACTTGGGCGTCTTCTCGCTGTCCATCTTGAATCTTGGACTCTCGCGACGGCTTCATCGGAGAAACGAGCGGAATAGGTCGTCGGCTTCGTGTCAAAGACGATCTACGTCGAGGCATCACAAGTTCAAGCTCCGACTTCACCAAGTTATGAAACTTGTGAAGAAAACACCCAAAACAACTTGGCAAGAGGTAGAGGGTGAAGAAATAGGAGGTGGGTTCACTTTAGAATTGGATTTCTCACTTTAGATCTCAAGTTGCCATTGATGGCATGAAGGTTTCTTTCTTGAAGAAGAAGATGATCAAGAAGGAAATATTATGATAAGTTCTTTAAAATGAAAAGAAAATGAATACTTATCATAATGTTTACCATGGTCAAGTGTAGAGATTAAACTAAGGTTAGTTGGAATGGTTAAGGTTAAGGAAGAGATAAGAATGGTGGACTTTTTCAATGCTTCTTGAAGTTTCAACATAAAACAAAACAAGCCACCATACTTAACTATTTCCAAAATGAATAAATAAATAAATAACTAAATAAACAATCAAAATCCTAACCATTCATATAACCATGGTTTAATCTTTACACAAATCCAAGTGAGCAAGTATCATCAAACATGATACAATCAAGTGCACAAAAAATATATCACATATACAATGTGCATCAAGTGAGAAAATCCTTTTAAAATGAACCAATACTAGTTAATGCAAAGTAATATATCAAATATATAATTATACATTAAATCATTAAATCAACATTTGATTCAATGATCCGGTCATGTCGCACATAACCGACTAGTATCCAATGTATCGATTTATCGAATCAATGATTCGATAACTAGGTCATATCGAATATAACCAATCGAAACATTCATCGCGAGAATGAAATACGGTATCACATACTCGCATTATTCTCGGTCCCACACATATCTCATATGCGCTCCTATTTCGTTTCGCTTGAGCCAGGAAACCTCTGTGTAGGACTCTAAAGACTCGTCAATACGCCGGTAGCAGATGATGATCATATCAAGCATCCATAAGCCGCAAGCGGTCTGCTAAACGTAACGGCCATCCGGGTATTGAGCGATCAGAAGATTGACGAGCTAGCCCGCTCACACTCCTGTGAATCCAACCAGTAACACTTACCGTACAGTCCGGTCTGTTCGTCTGATACGTCGCATATCAAGTCTAGGGGTGGTAAACGTCAGACCCCAATAACCGATAAGTCGTGCCGATGTGAGGCTCATAACGGGTCGAGAAACTCTGGTAACACTTACGAGCAAATCTCTGATCATCCCTAGCCAGGGACTTCCCTGTTACGGCCAATCGAGCACAGCGCAACATCAACCCCCAATACCGGGAGAGACGAAACCCCTCCTATCGCTCATTGCCTCCATGTGACTCGGGACTGTACCCAAAGACCACCGTTTTGCACGCCCTCATGGACATGGTAAGGTGGAGATCAAAGGACAGTGGGAGTCACACAAGACTCTATGACGATCTCGGGTCTACAGACTAACCTGCACAAGTGTCACCTGAGAACTGCCATCTGACGTGAGGTATAATACCATCTGGGAGTTTTCAGCGAGTCCGTCCAGTGTACCCAGTCTCTACTGAGCACCCGTACACCATCTCTGATGTCAAACACCAATGGATATGGGATCATCCATCGCCCATCTCATGGGTCGAGAAGCGTATACGCTAGGCTACTCTGGTATATCGATGCCCCGTCTCGATACACCCACGACTAGGGACCTTGAAGGATGTACTTATGGACTACCATGTCCCCACTAGTATGATCCGCATCATAGTCCAGGTAGTCAAGTACACATCCTAAGGGCTTTACCAACATGTAACCACAAGACAGTTTAAAGAGACTGGTGTACATGTTAAGATAAAGAGTAACCAGATAGCATACTATCATATCGAGCAAGAAAGTCATCTCTATATATGTCCAAGCATCCAATATAATATACATCATCTGTACAATACTGGCCTCTAAGGCATACATACAACTAACAATCTCCCACTTGCACTAAGGCCAGCTGCTATAGTATCGCATACCGAGCATCCCGAAGAGTCTCTCAAACTGTATCTGGGGAATGGCCTTCGTGAGTGGATCCGCCGTGTTGTTCTTCGTGTCAACCCTCCTGACCTCGATCTCCCGGCGATCAACTATCTCCTGGATCAGGTGATACCGCCTCAGAATATGCCTGGATCACTGATGGGACCTGGGTTCCTTGGCCAAAGCCACCGCTCCATTGTTATCGCAATACAAAGGTATTGGATGCTCAATGGATGGAACCACTCCAAGTTCAGTAATGAACTTCTTGATCCAGACAGCCTCTTTGGCAGCATCGTTGGCAGCGATGTATTCAGCCTCCATCGTCGAGTCTGCCACGGTTTCCTGCTTGGAACTCTTCCAGCTAACCGCCCCTCCGTAAAGGGTAAAGACAAAGCCCGACTGCGACTTAGAGTCGTCCTTATCACTCTGGAAGCTCGAATCGGTAAAGGACTCCACTTGGAGTTCTCCGTTACCATACACCAAGAACATATCTCTAGTCCTTCGTAAGTACTTGAGAATGCTCTTCACAGCTGTCCAGTGACTCTCTCTAGGATCAGCTTGATACCTGCTCACTACACTTAGTGAGTATGCAACATCGGGTCTGGTACATAGCATCGCATACATGATAGAGCCTACAGCCGAAGCATAGGGTATCCCTTGCATGCGAGCTCTCTCCAAATCAGTCTTGGGAGACATCTCTTTGGAGAGAGTGACTCCAGAGATCGTGGGTAAGTTCCCACGCTTGGACTCTTCCATACTAAACCTCTTTAGTATGGTGTCAATGTACCTGGATTGGGACAATCCCAATATCCTTTTGGATCTATCTCTATAGATCCTGATTCCCAATATGCAGGAGGCATCACCAAGATCTTTCATTGAGAATCTTTGTGATAAGAAGAGCTTGACCGATTGCAGCATAGGAATATCATTTCCTATCGAGAGTATGTCGTCCACGTACAATACGAGGAAGACAACCTTACTCTCTGCCACCTTCTTGTAAATACAAGGTTCATCTGGGTTTTTGACGAAATCAAACTCTTTGATAACGACGTCAAAGCAGATGATCCAACTCCGCGATGCTTGCTTTAATCCATAAATGGATTTAAGCAGCTTGCACACCTTTCCGCTGCTCCCACTGTCTACGAAGCCCTCTGGCTGAGTCATGTACACGCACTCTTCTAAATCACCGTTTAGAAAGGCGGTCTTAACATCCATTTGCCAGATTTCGTAATCATGATATGCAGCGATGGCAAGCATGATCCGGATGGATTTAAGCATAGCCACTGGAGAAAAGATCTCGTCATAGTCCACACCTGGTCTTTGACGAAAACCCTTTGCTACAAGTCTAGCTTTGAAATTCTCCACTTTCCCATCTACACTAAGTTTCTTCTTGAAGATCCACTTGCTCCCAATGGGTTTTACCCCTTCAGGAGCAACTTCCAAAGTCCATACTTTGTTGGTGTACATGGATTCCATCTCGGACCGCATAGCATCCAGCCATTTCACTGAGTCCCCACTCGTGATGGCCTGCTCGAAGCTAGTTGGGTCATCATCCTCCATGATGCAATCCTCGCTCCCACCGTCCATGAGAAAACCGTAGTATCTCTCAGGTTGGCGAGGAACCCTACTAGATCGGCGGAGTGGCTGGGGTTCATCGGGAACTACGGAATCCTCTGGTTCCACCAGATCTTCTGTTGTAGCTTCTGCAGCTGGAACCTCTTCCAGTTCTACCTCATGACCACTAATCTCTTTTTCAAGAAATTCCTTTTCTAAAAAGGTGGCATGCCGAGAAACAAACACTCTTTGTTCCTCAGGGTGGTAGAAGATATACCCTCGCGAATGTTTGGGATATCCAATAAACTTACACAGAATGGACCTTGCCACGAGTTTGTCCGGATTTTGCGTTTTTACATAGGCCGGACAACCCCATATCTTAACATAATTAAGACATGGTCTCTTTCCTTTCCATATCTCATATGGAGTGGTCGGCATGGTTTTGGTGGGAACCATATTCAATAGGTTTGCAGCTGTTTCCAGTGCATATCCCCAGAAGGAAATAGGTAACTCAGTTGTGCTCATCATAGAGCGCACCATATCTAATAGGGTGCGGTTCCTCCGTTCTGATACACCGTTGTGCTGTGGTGTATAAGGAGGAGTCAGCTGAGAGAGAATCCCATTCTCTTTTAGGAAGTCCAGGAATTCATTGCTTAAGTATTCTCCTCCTCGATCAGATCGTAGGATTTTAATACTTTTTCCGGTTTGGTTCTCAACTTCTTGTTTATATCCCCTAAATTTCTCAAAAGCTTCTGATTTGTGTTTCATCAGGAACACATACCCGAATCTAGAGAGATCGTCAGTGAATGTAATGAAGTATGAAGAACCATCCCTGGCATGTGTAGACATGGGACCGCATACATCACTATGTATCAGTCCCAAGAGTTCGGTAACTCTTTCTCCGTGTCCCGTAAACGGAGTTTTGGTCATCTTGCCTTTGAGACATGACTGGCAAGTGTCATAAGATGAAAATTCAAACGGATTTAAATATCCATCTTTATGCAACTTAACTAGTCATGTCGCATTGATGTGGCCCAGTCTACAATGCCACAAGAAGGATTCGTTGAGTTCAGAACTCTTCCTCTTGTGTGTGTTTGTTATGCTCAGAACTGTTGATTGATTTAGAACATAAATGCCATTGCACAACATGCCTGATCCAACCAACTTTTGGTTACGGAAAATGTTCATAACATTATCCTGTAATACAAAATTATATCCCTCTTTACTTAATAAAGAAACCGATATAATGTTGCATATCAGGTTCGGCATGTAATAGCATTCGTTCAGAACCAATGTATTACCAGTTGGTAATACAAGGTGATATTCCCCGACAGTCTTAGCTGCAACAATTGCACCATTTCCAACTCTAATGTCTTTATCACCTTCTCCAAGTTCTCTACCTTTCTTGAGCCCATGTAACTGATTACATATATGGGATCCTGACCCGGTATCTAATACCCAGGATGTAGAGCAAATGGAGAAACAGTTCTCAGTAACGAACACACCCGAAGAAAATGCATCAACATGTACTTTCTTCATTCGGGTGGCATGGGAATCCTGGTATTCCCCTATTTCCTGTTCATTCCTATAACTCTTATAAGAAAGAACGGAACCAACGTTCCCCAGCACAGTATAACATGCGGGTTCGGTCAATACATCCATATTATTATCTTGATTAAGGCATGAACTGGTCGCTACCTGGAGAGAGAGAGAAGAAAACACTTTAGCGTATGCTCGTGCAAGATCAGATTGGTTATTATCTTATCTAATCAGGATGGCTCCCACTGCTTTTTATCAAATCTTCCTCCAAACCCTAAAAGGAAAGACTAGCCGGGACTAATTACACACTACAAGTTCGCCAATCTTTCAGCCAGGCCAGTGTCGGTACTTTGAAGGAGGTCCCCCGTGCTTTCGCACGAACCTAATTAATGTAAACCTCGTTTTCCCAGAGGCGTAACCTCGTTAACACCTTTCTAGACACCTACTTGATCGGCTAATTGCAATGTGTAAAACTCTCCCAGGAGTAACTCTTACTCGCAGTGGGTATCGGGATCCAACTATTTCATAGAAGGTATGCAATCTCATTGCAAATTTCAACACTTGAAATTCCCGATAATACTTTTGCCCCTAGCGTCCTATGACCTTGACGCAGGCCAACAAACCATAGTGCGCTAGTCAAGTTCAACCCGTCATTTCCTGATCGAATTAAACCCACCCGTACGACCCTTGACGCAGGCCAACAAAGTCACACGACTACCCTAATCCAATCTGCATCATATGCATAAGCAGATAAATACTAGTTAGCTACCGCACACTACGCCTTGACGCAGGCCAACAAACGTAGCACGAATACTAACTACTACTCATCTGAAATGACGGAGGGCTACGCCAGGTTTTTCTAAAAACCATGAGCGTAATGAACTTGATATCGTTGTAGAATCAAATGAAGTTTTGAAATGGAGTGATTTTGAGGCTTTTCCAGTTTTGCTAAAAGAGTCACTCCCGGTGAAGGGATCTCGGTCCTTTCCTCGTCGAATGAGGTGCGGGATATATCATATATATCGCTGTGCAAAGCAAAAACCCAAAAGCAGTCAAAAGCAAACCGAGTGTGTAGCATCTGCCAGTTATTGCTAAAGGAGTCACTCCCGGTGAAGGGATCTCGGTCTTTTCCTCATCGAATAAGGTGCAGGGTATATCATATATACCGCTGTGCAAAGCAAGAACTGTAGCTACCTGTTTTATTTTAAAATTCGATTCCACAACATCTTAGGTTTCTTATCTTTCATTAATCACATTAATGAAGTCCTATCATTTAAATACCTAAACATCACAGATAGATATGACGTACACTTATGCCATCCGCATTCGCCTCGATGTCCCCTCGTGCACCGTTAGGTTGGTAACTAACGACAGAGCAGGGCAGGGCTAGCGCGGGTGTAAAACATAAGTAACATCTATATAATATATCATATATACTATATACTATATCCATCACAGAATCACATCACAGATATCGCAGCAGAATAATCATATGAAATATTGGATATACTAGGACGTCCGTGTTTTCAATACGAGCCAGTATAAAACACGGATTCCACGGTCGTGATGAATAGCCAATCCCACACCCTTAGACCCCTACGAGAGCGGCAAGAAACCCTGCCAATTCTAGGGTTAGGAGACTCGGACTCGACTCCTCGAGTTGGTCTCCCACTGGACCCCAGAACCCGGTTACTTGTGCTCCCCTCCTTGGGTCTATCCTAATGCGGAAAAGTAAATAATATACAAAAGGTGACATCTTCCGCTACCTGGATGTGCCCCAAATAAATGAATATTACATACAAGTTTTTACATGAATGAAAATGAAAAACACTCATCTCACATAAAAAAAACCCCGGCTATTCAAACACAACGATCCAATATAACATATCCAGCAACACATAACATCATATGTCATCAACGTAAGCAAGTATGCATATCCCAATTGTCGTTGACGTATAGCAACGAAACCGGCGATATGAACATACTACACTTACGGTCACAGAAAAGAAAGGGTAAAACTACAACAATTGGAATCTGCAGCTTCTTTAGACATCGTATGCCTAATCAAATGAAATACTTAGACATCACATGCCTAACAGATATAAATCCCGCATTTTTGTCTCATTATCGAAAACTCTTTTCAATATCATGTGGGACTAAACTGCTAGATTTATAACATTCATTCAGTTATCTCATAACTGTTTGTGAATTCCAATTATTGTATCACATTCCAGATAAACAGAAAATGTTAAATTTTCCGATCGAACAGTCGAATACCCAAGTTTTCCCGATACAGTCCAACACATGAAATAAGTCTAGCAACATTCAGTTCGTGCCTCAGTACCAACGGTCCAGCCGTAGAAGGGTCAAGCCAACACCTCACATGTGGCATGCCGTATTGTCCCAAACCCGAAGGTTCAAAGGGCAGTTCAAGACGGTCACATAATCGAGTTAAGGTTTGTTGTCTTCTAGAGGGTCCATCGCGTTACTTGCACTACTTAGAACGTCGTTAAACTACGGAAAAATCCAACACTTGGAAATTTCCCGACAGGGGAAAAATTGGGTATTCATTAATCGGTCGAACTTTTTAACATATTCTAAAAATTATCCGAAAATACACAAAGACGAAATTTGATAATCCGATCGAAACATCGAAGCTCTAATACACCCCAGAAAATTCAACTCTTGAAAAATTATTAAAAATACCCATAAAACTCAGATACTGAAATGATGAATTACTGTGCAAAGCATGAGGGATGACATCATCAATCTGTCGCGGAACCGCCGCCTGAGGCAGGCATATGCCGCGGTTCCGCCGCAGGTTGCACTGTTCATGACCCCAATTTTGCATCGTAATTCTTATATTTCTCTGCTGAATTTTTTAAGCATTTTTAATCTGGAAAAATCCCAGTTTTTAGAAAAAGTCCAGAGAGCATCAAGTGTTAGGGTTTCGATGCGTATTCGGGTTTTAAACGTCGTCTAGACTTCGCCTAAGGCTCTAGCTAGGCTCTGATACCGCTGAAAGGTTCCTAGGCACCCTATAGAGGTCTCACAAGGCATCGAACATGCCATTTTACAAAAATTATGGTGCCGAGAAACCCTAACACGGATCTTAGACTAGAATTCTAGGCGAAATATAAATCTAGTTAACAATTTAACTAAAGTTAAGATGCTACAACCTTTGTAGATCCGGATATCCACTTCCTTAGCTCCACTTGGGCATCCTCTCGCTGTCCATCTTGAATCTTGGACTCTCGCGACGGCTTCATCGGAGAAACGAGCGGAATAGGTCATCGGCTTCGTGTCAAAGACGATCTACGTCAATGCATCACAAGTTCAAGCTCCGACTTCACCAAGTTATGAAACTTGTGAAGAAAACACCCAAAACAACTTGGCAAGAGGTAGAGGGTGAAGAAATAGGAGGTGGGTTCACTTTAGAATTGGATTTCTCACTTTAGATCTCAAGTTGCCACTGATGGCATGAAGGTTTCTTTCTTGAAGAAGAAGATGATCAAGAAGGAAATATTATGATAAGTTCTTTAAAATGAAAAGAAAATGAATACTTATCATAATGTTTACCATGGTCAAGTGTAGAGATTAAACTAAGGTTAGTTGGAATGGTTAAGGTTAAGGAAGAGATAAGAATAGTGGACTTTTTCAATGCTTCTTGAAGTTTCAACATAAAACAAAACAAGCCACCATACTTAACTATTTCCAAAATGAATAAATAAATAAATAACTAAATAAACAATCAAAACCCTAACCATTCATATAACCATGGTATAATCTTTACACAAACCCAAGTGAGCAAGTATCATCAAACATGATACAATCAAGTGCACAAAAAATATATCACATATACAATGTGCATCAAGTGAGAAAATCCTTTTAAAATGAACCAATACTAGTTAATGCAAAGTAATATATCAAATATATAATTATACATTAAATCATTAAATCAACATTTGATTCAATGATCCGGTCATGTCGCACATAACCGACTAGTATCCAATGTATCGATTTATCGAATCAATGATTCGATAACTAGGTCATATCGAATATAACCAATCGAAACATTCATCGCGAGAATGAAATACGGTATCACATACTCGCATTATTCTCGGTCCCGCACATATCTCATATGCGCTCCTATTTCGTTTCGCTTGAGCCAGGAAACCTCTGTGTAGGACTCTAAAGACTCGTCAATACGCCGGTAGCAGATGATGATCATATCAAGCATCCACAAGCCGCAAGCGGTCTGCTAAACGTAACGGCCATCCGGGTATTGAGCGATCAGAAGATCGACGAGCTAGCCCGCTCACACTCCTGTGAATCCAACCAGTAACACTTACCGTACAGTCCGGTCTGTTCGTCTGATACGTCGCATATCAAGTCTAGGGGTGGTAAACGTCAGACCCCAATAACCGATAAGTCGTGCCGATGTGAGGCTCATAACGGGTCGAGAAACTACTGGTAACACTTACCAGCAAATCTCTGATCAGCCCTGGCCAGGGACTTCCCTGTTACGGCCAATCGAGCACAGCGCAACATCAACCCCCAATACCGGGAGAGACGAAACCCCTCCTATCGCTCATTGCCTCCATGTGACTAGGGACTGTACCCAAAAACCACCGTTTTGCACGCCCTTATGGACGTGGTAAGGTGGAGATCAAAGGACAGTGGGAGTCACACAAGACTCTATGACGATCTCGGGTCTACAGACTAACCTGCACAAGTGTCACCTGAGAACTGCCATCTGACGTGAGGTATAATACCATCTGGGTGTTCTTGGCGAGTCCGTCCAGTGTACCCAGTCTCTACTGAGCACCCGTACACCATCTCTGATGTCAAACACCAATGGATATGGGATCATCCATCGCCCATCTCATGGGTCGAGAAGCGTATACGCTAGTCTACTCTGGTATATCGATGCCCCGTCTCGATACACCCACGACTAGGGACCTTGAAGGATGTACTTATGGACTACCATGTCCCCACTAGTATGATCCGCATCATAGTCCAGGTAGTCAAGTACACATCCTAAGGGCTTTACCAACATGTAACCACAAGACAGTTTAAAGAGACTAGTGTACATGTTAAGATAAAGAGTAACCAGATAGCATACTATCATATCGAGCAAGAAAGTCATCTCTATATATGTCCAAGCATCCAATATAATATACATCTTCTGTACAATACTGGCCTCTAGGGCATACATACAACTAACAAAAGGTGAGGGGCAGACCTCAATCTGCCGGTTTGAAATGCCCTGCCACTCAAATGGAAGGAGGAGCCTCTTCCAGGACAACATTTGAACCCAGGAGAATCGAAGAACCCAATCACCAGCCAAGACCACATTTCTATTTCCATTGCAAGAGAGATGAACATTTGATAAAGGACTGTAGGAGCACAAACGGCCCGTGCCTAGTTTGTGGCGCGTCCAATCACAGAATTGAGACCTGTCTATATATATACAACTCAGCTCACACACACACCAACTACCCGCAGCGGCCAGCTATCCAGGCTCCTGCAACTCGTCCTGCACTACCTGCTCCACCACCTGCACAGCCTACTCGCCAATTCCAATAAGCAATGAGGGACATGCCTCGAGGGCAGAGAAACAGGCCTCAAGGACAGAAGGTGCCTCCAGCTAGAAGGAATGTACCACGGCGACAGACATTCACATTAGAAGCCGTAGAAACCGAGACTGTAGGTCAAGGTAACACCGGTAAGCCTTTTTCACCATTGTATCACCTTTATACACTATCTATACTACAGTCACCAAACTTCCTTGAACTGTTACACTTTCCTTTTACAAATTTCAAGGACGAAATTTTTATAAGGAGGGTAGATTGTAACAACTCCAATTTTTGTATACATAAAATTGATTTAAATTTGATATATACTTGGGGTATTTAATGTTGTTGTTACCATTTTAATTATTCATTTTCCCACAATAATTACAAGAAGGAGCTTGTGGCTCATTGGTAACACCTTGCACTGCTGAACCAAGCCACCAGAGTTCAAATCCCCTGCCCCACATTATTTTTGTATTTATTTTGTTTTAAATTCTTTGGAAGCCCAACAGTCCACACACCGTAACTCCTAAAAGTTGAACTAAACATAAAAAACTAAATATACCAGTGTTTTAACCCGGAGACCCCCCTACCCACGCCCCGAGTCGGCCGGCGGACTCGGGCCGGCGCCGCCGGCCGGACTCGGCCGGACGGCCGAGTCCCCAACACAAAATTTATGCCTTTTCACCTACTTTAACCCCCTGCATACACCATTTAATGGGATCGGTTTCTGAGAATTCAGTATACCCTATTTACTCAAATTTTAATGAATTTTCTATAATTTTTACAAATTTTTTTAATTAAAAACTCTTCACCTACCCTACCCTATAAATACACCCCCTACCCTATACTCTCTCATCCCAAAACCCTAAGCTCACTCTCTCAAAATTTTCCAAGAAGTGTGTACTTTGAAAACAAGTTCGCTGCGAATCTCCGAAGAAATTCCGGCGGGAATTCCGACGACGTTTTTAGGAACAACCGGCGACGAAGCAATGCCTCGGCAACCTCTCTAGTCCCCCCTTCACTCCTTTGCCTAATCGAAATCCGTAAGTCCCATTCTATCCCTCTTTCTATTTCTCTAAAATACGAAATTACATAACCCGACGGAATCGGAACAAATCCGATTTCCGATTCGGTTTTCTATAAAATTTCACTTCTCACCAATACATTCATGCCTAAACATCTTTACGTTGACTATTAAACTTTTAAAAATCAATTTGAATAAGTTTCATCGCATGGAATGATAACCTTTCCAATTTATCGTATTTTTCACTTTAATACCATCATGTTTCGATTTCACATTTAACCCCTTAACTTTGCTATAAATTTAAAGTAGAGCACGAGGTAATGACCTACCTCCACACACACACAAATACAACCCTAAGCGACATCATCAAAAACTTAGAATACGATAAAAACAATACTTTCATTTAAATACCATTTTCTTAATAAAATCAATTCTAAAAGTTTAGCTTTGATACACTTTTAAATAAATACCTCTTATTAGGAAAACACGATAAGTTGTGGACATCAATCGTTTATCTAAACCTAACTTTGTGGTGTCTAGGCTAGGCAAGTGAGCAAAGGTAACTTTAAAAGGCCCGTCTCACGATTCGTGAGCGGATCCCTCCTTTCCTCATTTGTACTTACCTGGCCACAATTGGCGGTGAAGAGGCGATTTGAGGTTTCTAACGACTTGTCGTTTAGACCATTTAGAAATAGGCTAGTTGGCTTAGGAAACCCTAGAATCTAAAATATGGAAAATTACACTTTTGCAAATAAATACCTTTTACTTTATAAAACCGTTTTCGAAAGGATTAGTATTTTACAATCTTTGCAAAGCGCCGCTACAACCCATTTTTGGGGAACCCGTTCGGGATCATGTGGTTTATCGCGCACCCTCGGGCTAGTAGTGCGAGATTCAGACCTCCGCAAGGAGCATTCCGTCTTGAAAGGTTTAAAATACGACATATTAAGAAAATGAGATTTTTTGGAATATAAAATATTTATTAAAATTATATTTGTATAAACATATGTATATTTATCATTTAAATATCTATTTTATTATAATATAAATTTTCCACCCTTTCCTAAAAATCACAAGAATTAATTTTACACTAAAATACCATGAATTTCAAATAAAGCAATATTACCGATAAATACCTTTATAAAACTAGGATATTTTCACTAAAAATATCACAATATAAAATCCATCCTCATTACAACTCTAAAGACGAACAATAAATACTTGAGGCGTATTTTGAAAAGTTTATAAAAGTATTTTTACATAAAACCCCTCAAGTTTTATAAATTACCCTATGGACCCTAGCAATTATAAGACCTCGATTCACAATTCTGATTGTCTGACTCGGGTTTGAGTCTGATTAATCTGACTTGAATATGATTCAAGTCAATCTATAACCTACAAGATTCCAATTCAAAGTGAATACATGAATCCATGAATCCATGAATACAATTATCAATTTATACAACTTGACTGAACCGAACCATGGATATATATTCCTTTTACATGATTCTCAGTATTCCATTTATATGACTCTACGGTTATAACCGTTTCCTGATATCATGGTTTCGCTCAGTCATTCAATCTCTCATACAATCAATACAATTTTACAAGATAACAATACAAATAAGACATCGCAGGGTTTAAGGGGTAGATTGGTACGGAAGGTGTTAAAGGTGGCACGAGGTGGTCAGATTTAATACACCTAACATGAATCCAGTTGCTGTTGTACCGTGGCATAAACGGTTCCTTGTACTATACGTGCCCCTGGTCTCTGGCATATAGAGACTCCCCTCGCATACACTGGCATCTTTCTATACCAAGCTACAAACAACAGCGTTAATACGTCATTACTACAGGATAATACAACTTTAAAATATATCTTCTTATTCTGTCTTTTTCTACTTTCCTCTTACCTTTGGGACTTACCGAGCGACCTGTTCGCTGACGACATTCTGCTTCTTTCTTCTTTGAATGTCGTCAGGTGTTTCGGACCCGGCAGAGATCGAGCCATCACAAAAAGACTTGGAGCAGTTTGCTGAAGACCCTGCACCTTGGTTTCATTGTACACTTTTCCTCTCTGTACTTTTCATTTCCTGTTATGCTACTGTTTAGGCATCTTTTATTTCAGTTGTATTTCCTTTCATGCATTGTACAAAGAATGTTAATAAATAAAAGTTGCTGTTCTTTTTATTTCTTGTCTCTTGTGTATTTATTTTATATTGCTTAGATACGCTTAGCTTATGTACTTCTGAGTATATACGTAGCGGACCTCGTCGCGTCCCCTTTGCCGTACACTGGGAAGCGGGCATGACACACTCAATTCAACTGACGATAATCGATGCATAAACGCAAACTGCCGTCTTTCTTCTTGACGAACATGACAAGAGCTCCCCAAGGTGACACACTCGGGCGAACAAGCCCTTTATCCAACAAATCTTGCAATTGATCCTTCAGCTCTTTAAGCTCCGCCGGGGCCGTCCAATAAGGTGGTATAGAAATAGGCCACGTGCCGGGGATCAAGTCAATACAGAACTCAATATCGCGCTCAGGCGGCAAACCAGGCAGCTCGTCGGGAAAGATCGGAAAATTCCCTCACATTCAAGACCTGGTCCAACGGGACCTCTGCGGCTCTAACATCACAAATATATACTCCTGGAAATATTCCAGTTGCAGTGATACTGATGCCAAGATTGGTATCAGATCTCAAGTTCCTAACTCGTAATAAAACTCAGCAAGTCGCAGAAAAATGCGTATGAGAAAACCGAAATATTTGGGTGACTCGCAATAAAAGACAGAGAGTAAAAATAAAAAATACATAGTCGAAATGTTTGGGCAATTCGCAATAAAAGACAACCAGTAAAAATAAAAAAAATGCATAGCCGAAATGATTGGACACCACGAAAAATAGCCGAAATGTTTGGGCAATCATGACTTTCGTGATATGAAAAGCTAAAAAGATAGAGCATCGCGAACAAAAACGATAAAATGAAAATTCCTCTGCTCTGAAAGTAATTCCATATTGACTCTTGTATACAATTCATGGGCACAAATGAAAGAAAGGGAACCATATTTTCCCACCAGGCTCCGTCAAAGGGAGAGTAAGATCTCAACGGCAATATCTACGGCCTAGAGATAGCTCGACATTCTTCTCCTTCCAATAGGATGCAGACGCAACGTCAACAAAGCTCCAAGGAGCCAAATCAAAATGGAGTAATGGCAAAATCCTAACTCTAACTCGGCGTTCCGTTTCATTTCAGTAAGTTGCAGACGTGACGTCAACAAAAGACTCAAGGGTCAAAGCAAAAAAATGGAGCCATGGCAAAATTCTAGCTCCAAGTCTTGACGTGTAACATTTCAGAAAATATAAAATATTATTTTTGGAATTTAATATTAAAATAATATATTTCCCGAAAACTGCCAGATTTGCGAAATTGGGGTTTTCGAAAAAGGGTATAAATATATACCAATAATGGTGAAATAAACGAAAATTAAAATTCTTTATTCATTCAAAAATATATTTAACGAATTTGGCAATTTTAAAATTTATTATACTCAGTTTTGATAAAACCCCGATTAGTGCACTGCTAATCGTGATTAAGCCAAATCCGTGTTTCTACAGTTTTCATGGTTAGTGCACCATGACATGTTTCATTTGGTTACATGTTATTTCATTTGTGGTTTTATATGGGTGTATGTGTTTTTGGTGAGAAAAAGAAAAAGGAAAAAGAAAAAGGTCGAAGGGGGGGACAAAATAATTAGGTTAGGTAGGCTTTTAGAGAGAGTGTGTGTGTGTGATTTTGTGAGAGAGAGGGAGGGGGTGCTACTATTTGATTCCCCCCATTCTTTTTTTCATCTCCCTCTTCATCTCCTCAACCCTACAACCCTCCACTTCAAACCTTAGATCTACCTCCAATAAATCCCCAAAAGCCTAAACCCCTTTCACAAAAATTAATCCCCATCTCTTCCTCTACACTTTGAACCGAGCAAAGTGGGATTTTGACGACATTAGGAAGTTAGTGCTGCCTAGAGTGGACTAGATGAGGTATAACTTCTTTCTTTTAGTTTAGTTTTGTACGATGTCGTATTTTAGTGTCGTTTTGTGATGTCGCTGACCTGCTGTGACCCCGAGCATTCACTGGGAAAACAAACAATGTGGTAATGTTATGCTCGTAACCCTAAGTGACCACCTGAAGAACGAGACCTTCCCCATTGGTTTTGGCCGGCAACCATTCGGCAAAATCCGGCGACCTCGGGTGGGTAGGTGAGTTAGGGTTTGGGTTTTGTAGGGTAGTTACCTGAAGGTGTTTAAGGGTGTTTGGTCCTACTGGATTTTTCTGTAATGACAATAGGTAAAATCTGATAGCTTTTGTGAGTGTTTGTTTGACCATGGTGACATGATTCCTGACCTGAGCCATAGACCTGAACCCGATCCACGAACTTAGGATTTGTTTCGTATTGGTTTTGTGACTTTTAGTGTGCCTACTGTGAATCTGGGATGACCTGGGGAATATCTGAGACAACCAAACAATACCAGAGACCAATCTTAGCCAGAGGAGACCACCATGACAAAACGAGACCCAACTGAGCATGGGGGGTCGGTCTCGCCGGAATTTCTAGGGATGGGGCCGGCCACTTGGTTGTCTGGGGTGTTGGGGTTGGTTCAGTAGCTCAATTACACATTATACATCACCCTATACTTGTTTTCTTGGCTTTATTTGACCTGAGTCAAAATCTGGGAACACTTGTGTGTGATTTCGGATATGTTTTCCATATTTTGAATGATGAGTTTTGATATTGGATTCGTTTTTAGTTGTCGCATGTTTGTATATCGACAACAAGGGTTGCTTGGTTGATTTTGTGCGCATATGCTATAGGTTCTAACCTACGAGCAATGCGAGTGTCATTTTGGATTTTAGAACTTGATTTTACTATCGTTACGATATATGTTGTTATTATAGGTACTTTCGCGTGGATTCCGAAGTGACGGAGCGAGGCGTCATCGACTTCGGCGAGCGAAGACTAAAGTGAGTAGATCTATATCTATCGGGGAAGTCGCGTGGATGGCGTATAGCACCCCTGCAAAGTTTTGATAGAAAAATTGATTTATAGAATGTGGTTAAGAAAACCTAGATTAGGAAACTAGGGTTAGAATGAAGATAGCTATGAAACCATATTAGAAACTAGAGGGTAGTTAGAAGTGATATGTTACTACTATCATAGGATGACGTTTAGGGAACCATACCTTTTCCTAAACCGAAGAATCATATGTATCTTTGAAATATATACCTTGAGGGATGTTACGGATTTTTCAAATGATATCTTTTCTCAAAAACACCGTAACCCCTATTTTCAAAACAACGATTCGCTTCTTTATAAATCTTATCGTATGGTTCGGGTGTGTATGTTAGATTAGATACTTATACTTAGTAGAGATAGAATGTTTTTGTAAATTCGATTTGATGTGTGATATAAATGCGATAAAAGAATATAAGACTGATATGATGAGATAATGATATGATGATATGATGGTATACGGATGCGAGTCGATCGAGAAGATTTATACCCTGCCGGTCCCCTGATATGCGATTATTGCAGATGTGACCTGGGAAATAGGTACATAGATATATATACATATATAGAATGTTGTGAATCTTGGATGATAGGCCGTATGTGATATTAGGCCGTACCCTCATTTGTCGTATAAGATGTTAGGATCCCTATTAGCTTAATGCCGCCGTATGATGATTTTCCGTGCGTGATGAGTTTGACTTGATGATCGATCCTTGCCCTTGTCTAGAGGTTGTCGTACGATGGATTTTACCGTACGCAATGTTGTCAGGCTGGATGCCGACTGATAGATTCACCGACTCGACCATGTTAGATATGCATACCTTATAGCTGCTAGCTGACGGTTTGCCTTATGATGCATTCATGATTGTTCATATTGTACTACTTATACCTGTGATAGTATACCTGCACCATTATTGATGATGTGTATTTTACATCCACACAGACTATAGGCTCACACATTTCATCATCGATAATTGCCATGTCACTACACAGTAGGATTGCTGCATCATGATATGACTCTTCGCATAACCTGCTTGCGCATACACATTTGTATACCCATATTGGTGCACATATACATTGATATATTCATACTTGCGCACATACACATTGTATATCCACGTTGGTGCACATATACATTGATATATTCATGCTTGCGCACATACACATTATATACCCATATTGGTGCACATATACATTGATATATTCATACTTGTGCACATACACATTGTATATCCACATTGGTGCACATATATATTGATATATTCATACTTGCGCACATACACATTGTATATCCACAATGGTGCACATATACATTGATATATTCATACTTGCGCACATATTGTATATCCATATTAGTGCACACATACATTGGTACATCTATACTTGCGCATTTACATATTGTGCCTACATAGATAACTGGTTTTATTGGAAAATTGGGAACCACATGTTATATTTTAAAAACTGAAATCATTTAAAAGAGCGGTTTTCCCTTAACTTGTCATATCACTTTTCCATGTTGCATGATATACGGATATGCTTATATTTCTATTATATGTCTCATACATCATGCTCTATGAGTCCACGCATTGAGATATGCTATTTTTATGAGATTTCTGGATTTGAGAACCGTGGACATTTTAAAATAGATTATGTGTTATTTTAAAAACCTGGTTTCTCTTGATATGATATTTCAGTGCGTCCACCATGTGTTTTCTCGGTTCTGAAAGCGACATGTGAAACCCGATTCGAGGAGGTGGATGAGGCCGATTGCGGGTACATGGCGGACCCGGTATGGTACCCCGGGGCGAGAACGGATCGCTGTGCAGTAGACGGTGAGCCTGGCAGAGGGACTATTACCTACCGGTGATAGTGTTTGGGCTCGGCGAATATCCGGAGGATACCGACCAGAGTCGAGAGATGATATGGGCCGATCCGGACTGATGGAGCCCGTGGGCCGATCCGGACTGACGGAGCCCGATATATGAGGATTTACGTGCCGATGCTAGGCACGATTTTCATGATGTTTTCGAGTGTCGATGCTAGGCACTCAGGTTCCATGATTTTGATGTGTCGTGAGGAACACCGTTGATATATATATATCCTCATACTTTCATGCACACTCTTTTATGATATTTACATGCATGATGTTGTTGCGTCAGTGGTTGACGCATGGACTAGATCCACATGCATACATACTTACATCGATTTTACTATTGGAGGTTATACACATGCTTATAGACATTGATTTATGGGTCGACGAGATCCACATATCTGCATGCCTTGATTATGGTTGGACGAGATCTATATACATGCATTGATTATTACTGTTGGAGGTTATCCGCATGCATATATGTTTGACTACCTTGTTGGCACATATACCGACCCGGTCACCCTAGATATCATAGTATTACCTTTATGATATAATTGACCTAGGAGTCGTTGTTTATTCGATTTCTACTTGTAGATGTATTTCTATTCACGAGTTGGAAACTCACCCCCGTTGTGCCACAGTTCTTGCAGGTAGACCGCTTGGATCAGTAGCGGCATCGCTGGCACACAGCTTCATTTGGGTGTTTTGCAGTGGTAGGTAAGACATTTGTATCGTACCCACTCTTGTATTATATTTCATTTTGTATCTAGTTAACTCCATCAATCAATCAAAATGTGTAAATTGTATAAGTAATGAGACTTAGTGGGATTGTGGTTGCGAGACTTAGAGCGGGGTTTTTTTCCCGCTACTTGTGAGTTATATGTCTTGCTTTTCTTTATCTTTTTGTGGTGAACTTCGCCATTGGGCGTCGTATACTTTTATATATTGTCTTGCGTGGTTGTGATCCGCCGTTTGGCGAAGAGCTAGCTCCCGCATGGGGATGCCATTATTCTTATTATGTATTGGTGGTTTTGGATCAAAAATTACAAAGGAGGCGCTGCCAAAATTTTTAAAAGACGAAACATGTTTTCAAACTAGTAAATTTCACTTGCATCATTCATGTTCTTTTCTATGCATTAAGAAAACTTGATTTCATTATACCTTTATTTCAAAACTTCACCTCCTTTATTTTCTTAAAAAGGTTTAGATTTCTGGGTTTCAGCTTACTTGAATTCCGTTACGCCTTTAGACGTTGCATGATTCAAGTGCTGGTCACGAGCTAATATTTCGGGTCATGACATGACGGTACGTATACAACCTAGAGACTATCCCGGCATTCCCCCTCATTTTAGCAGGATGCGGACGCAACTATCAAATGAAATTCGAGCAATGGTATATTCCTAGCTCCAGACTTCAATTGCAATATATACAGCATAGGGGTCCTACAAATGTCTACCCTATCTCAGCAAAGAATCGGCGCAACATCGTCAAAACAAAAAGCGAAGTGACGGCATAATCCTAGTTTCGAGTCTTGACAGCAACTCATATAAAGCCTAAAAGGCCATTGAAGATCATCCCAGCCCAGAAGGGTGCGGTCATGACTCATCGGGGCTCCAAATTGAGCCTAATCTCAAGTGAAAAGCGTCATGGAAAATTTCTAACGCTTGCTCTTCCGACGGTAATATGATCTAAGGAGATTACTTGAAAACGTCTTGTCCAGCCCTCGAAGGGATCACAGACATGACAGTCGCGGGGCGACTCGAATAGTGGATTAAAGACTGCATATCGAAGAATACACCAGCCAACACGACGATACCACAGACTAAAACCCTAGTACCACAGCCTAACGGAGCTCTGTCATAAAGAATGGGGGTTATCTATATACAACGTTAGGACAAGTTTGCCTATAAACCCGAGGGAGATAAACTAAAGATACTCCGAAATGAGTGAATAAACTACAAACTCCGAAATAAGTACGAAACTAGAAACTTCGAAACTAGTGAGCAAACTAGAGACTCCGAAACGAGTGAATAAACTAGAAACTCCGAAATGAGTGAATAAACCAGTTAGCGCTAAATTGAGACATCAAACACAGAGGAGCGCATGCAAAAAAAAGGTGTATATTCTTTATTCATGAATCAATGTGTTTGAAAAATACAATAAAAAGGGGGAAATACAACTTTAGCCATTAAGAAGGCGGGGCTTTCAATAAATTCCCAACCCGCTCACTCTCTTCCCGTAGCTCCTCCTCACGTGCTACTATTGCATCCAGCATCGCTTCAACTCGGGTCCGTTGTTGCAAGCATGATGAAAGCTTCCGGGCAATTTCCTGCTTAGCCACTTCGTAATCTCGCATTCCCCATTCGGTGGAGTCGAGGTGTTGCCTCAGCGCCATTCCCTTATAAATGCATTGTTGGAGATTCCCAAAAATAATTTACAGCTGCACGGCATTCGCTTCGACCTGGGCGTGCAATTGGCTGGATTCGCCAAAAGCTGTCTCATGTTCCTTTTGCTTCACGGTCAACTTTTGCTCGAAGTAGTGAAGGGAAGCAACACTTTTCTCGATCCACGCAATTGGTTGAGCCTTCGAGTTTAATACTTCAGGTGTAATACGCTTACGCTCTATCTCGTGAAGACAAGCTTCAATTCTCTTACAATAGTCAACCCAAACGCCGACGAAGTCTTCGTTGTGGAAAGTCACAAGCGTCGCCAGCATAGGGTTGACCTCGTCCGCAAAGTCCGCAGCGGAAGTGAGAGATTCAACGTGAGGTCTTTGATAAACTCGCTTAGCATCCGCCTGCTATTTGCCGCACCCCTGTAGGACTGACGCTTAGCGAATAGCCCTGCGGGCATAGATATGCGAGACTCAAGAGGAGCCAAAGCCGGTGTAGCTGCTATAGAATAAAGCATGCACAAAGAAGGGTCAGATTTCAACCTAAGAACTAAAAAGGCCGATGATGAATGAAATCTAACATACCAGTTGTCAAAAGTGGAAAATCGGGAAGCTTGGGAGGTTATGTTATTCCTTCATTCTCTCCCTCGAGTTGTAAGACTATGGCCGATACGAGAAAAACTTAGCGATAGAAATGTCACTCATGAAAAGATGAAAAGAGAGATGAAGGATATACTAATCGACGCTCGAGGAAGGAACGAATTCTTATTAGAAGGCGAAGTGCGAGCTTAGCATTTGGCATAGGCGGTCAAAAAGCACGCCTACAGTATTGCAACAATTTATAGTAAAGAAATTAATCCAAGAAATAATATCTATACCGCAACAAGGAATTTGAAAATTCTTTACCTTCGATCACTAAAGTTGAAAGAATTCGGGGGGGGCACAAAAGAGAGAGATGGAACAGTGGCAGTCATGGCAGCGGCTGACAGTGATTCTTCAATTAGCACGACGCCAGGGTTTACTGCATCTGTATTCAGAATAAAAGAAATATCAATGAAAATGTTTGACAATATTAATTAGCCCAAAAGAAATAACACAAGGAATACCTGACGGGGCAGAGACCGTAGCGGTGTCTGGAGCGCCACTAACCATGACGGCTTCCTCGGTTTCCACCATCACCGAGGAGATGGATTCAACATCGACACCTTCATCCCCCGAATCAATAAGGGCCGTCGTCGTGCTTTCATCACCCGCCGAGGCCGGGGATCCACATGGGGAGGAAACAGCAGTGGGAGCAGCCCCTGATTCAACAGGAAGGCCTGATGCTCTAGACTCTTCAAATGCGGGTGCATCACCCACCACGTTGATACCCAAACTCGGCCATGTCACATCGTTCGGGAACAAATATGTTATAATTCATGAAAAATTACAGTAAAAAGAAACTTGGAAAAGTAAACAAGCCATACTAGATTTCAATAAGGGATCGTGCGCTGTTTTACCTTGAAGTAACCGCTCGGCCTCTTCGCGGCCGCACGCGCAAAATGCCTATGAGCAGTGGATAGGGCAGAAGAAATGTCTTCCATAAGAATGTCAGAGGGTCGAGCATCACTCGAACCCGTTCCTGTGGCCAATGTAGCCTGACGCTCCCTTGCGGCGTGCTTTTTGCACTTCCTCTCAGCCTTGGCCGTACGAATAGATCTCCTCAGGACCTCCGGCAGGGGGACATCTTTGTCCAAATTAGGCCCGGCCTCCAGATCTGCCACAACAACCATCATCGTCTGCTTTAGAGACGCCTCCCGTGGCGGCCTTGGGGTGACCTCAACCGTAGCCGGTGGCTCTGAAGGCTCCTCTGCATCCCTACCTAAGGACGACATAGTACTCGGAATAGCATGAGTGGCGGTGGTTCCTGTAACAGAAAGAGGAAGGGAGTCAAGGTATGAACGAAATGAATTAAATATGTAAATATGTCGCAAAACATACCGAGACCCATGGAAGCGCGAAACCTTTCCTCTTCCTCAAATGTCTTGAGGGACACCAATAGAGCCTCTTCAGTGGAGATTCCTGTTAAGAAAAAGAGCGTTAATATAACATAATAAATTCAAAGAAAAAAATGTGTATACAGAAGAATGTAAATGGAATATACCGGACGCCGCAAGAGAAGCAAGTGCTGCCTGCTCTCGGGCTAATCTTTCAGAAGCCTCAATAGCGGCTTGAAGATTAGTAGCGACATTCTCGTCAACAGAGGCTTCGAACAGACCAATGTTGGTGCCGTATTCGGGTAAGCCTTTGCTATAAGGAGCATGTGGCTCCTGACCGAATAAAACGTCAACTGAGTATATAGATTTCTTCTTCTTCTGCGAGCCGTCCCCAACACTCGACAACAAAAGTTTGAGCTTAACGGGCTTCTTCGGACGGCGAGTTCCGATCTCCGAGTCGATACCCGACTCAGGGGACGCCACAGCTACCACAGTCACGGGAGCACTTACATCCGGCCGTGGCTTATCCAGAAAGGCTCGCAGAATTACAGTCGTGGCGCTCTATCTTAAAGGAGGACGGACGATTACCCGTCGCTTCAGCAGGACCGCGGGATTACTGGCTAGGACAGAATCCTTATGGTCGAGAAGTATTCGCCTTTCCTCTTTGATGATGGAACCCGTGGCATGCTGGTACCAAGCAATAAAAGCATTCGAGGCCTTCGGGATATAGCTCAGCTCACTAATCAAGAAATGAGACCCCGTGTTTAGCAGTATGAAATGATGTGCCGCGTTGCGAACGCTCTCCACTGTATCAATCGGGTCGACGAGAAACGCTTCAAGGGGAACGCCTTGGTTGTAACTGGATTGCTGGGCGAAACGATGCGGGTTATATCTCATAAATAACACCGAGGCATCCTATCTGAACACAAGGAAACCCGGCCTGATAGAATACAAATGAACGATCTCTCGGGCCCTCAACGCAGAAGCTCCATCTTTGAAGACATCGTGGAGCGGCTGGATTACCTTGGAAGATTTCTTGCCGATGGTCAGGACCTTGTCGATGAAGGTCATGCTATCCCCAACCATGCATGGGCGAAGAAGCAATCGTCGAGCCTCTCGCTATGTTGGGTCTAGAGCAAAAGCATCGACCAACTGCATGACCCGAGGAAAGTTATATCCTTCATAGAATCTGGGCCGTTTATGCTCACCAAAAGCACCCAGCACATGCATCTTGATCTACGAGGTGAAGTAATGCAATGGGAGATTTACGGGCTTCAAACTTGGCTGAGTGGTGTCGGCCGCTATACTCAGACCGTTATATAGGTGAGCCAGTCCTACGACCCCGATAGCCATGCGCGTCCCCGCGGCGATGCGATGAGCTGGATAAAAGACAGACGGTCTTATATAGCGAGGGTGTATTGGAAGCGCAAACTAACTCATCCACAAGCCGATAAACTTTATGAAGAACGTCTCCTCATCAATGTTCGGAGAGGAAATTTCTGCGAAGGGGACGACTGGAGTATCTGGAATAAATAATTTCTTTAAATCTGCCTTCGCAGTCAGCAGTTTGCCCAAACCAAATCCGAACGGGTCAGCGAGTTTGGAAAACTTCGCAGCTTGTTTCGATAGAGCCTCCGGACAAAGAAAGCGGGTAACAAAGTCCGTGAAGCTAATTCCATGCCCCCCGGACTCCAAGAATAAGCTCTCATATATGTTCAACACTTTGATCAAGCTCGAAAACTTGTATCGAACAACATTTTCTGGGGTAAGACCCATAACAACCGATTCAGTAGTAAAGATGTACTCGTCAGGAGGAAGTATCTCCTCATAATGATCTCCTCTAACGGACAACCTGGATATTTCTGCGAATTCCTCCAGCGAGATTGACACCTCCCGATCTGATAAGAGAAATGTGTGGGTCGGGATGTTCCATTTCTCCAGGATGGATTTAACCTACCACACATGAGGAGTATGGTAATAAAAAAAGGGACGCGTAGATCGCTGGATATAACCCGGTCTTCAGCAGCGATGACTTCTTGGACAAAAAAATATAGCATGCCCACTGCAGATAACCAGCTGGATGAAGGGGGTCAGTCCTATCGTATAGACCTGGCCCTAAGGATACGCTTCTCCTTGGCATATGCGATGCCCCAGAATGTCTAGGGCCATTGGCGGCTGCACTGGTATCGACTCCATGGAAGGTTGGAGACGACCTTCCGAGGTCCAGTTGACTTATTCCACTGCATGAGCCACCTGCGGAGGGTCGAGGTAATGGATTGACGGGATCAATTTGTAAGTCTACGTTAGCGCCCCGGCCGTCTACAGACGCCAAATGCGGAACAAAAACTTTTAAACTGGCGCTATCGTATACTTTAACCCGGATCTGCCATTATTGCTAAACTAACAAACTGTAAAGAGTGTAGGAATGTTATACCGAACGATCCGAGTCCTTCATTCTTCAACCATCATCCCACGCTCCGTTGCGGCTGCTCCGATCTCGTCGATCTCCGATGTCCTCGTCGAAGTGGCACCACATGATCGGTTCTTTAAACGGGCTCCCGCCTCTGACTCGAGGCAACTCGATCGTCAAGTTTGCTAAAAGAGACGACCAAGATTGATGTAGAGAATGAGTAGATGACTTTGTCTCACTTCGTCCAAATCCGTGGACGATCGGTTAATGAAGTTGCCGTGGAAATCGGGTGATGGAATGAAATGAACTGTAAAATTCCATACACCCCGAATGCTATCATAATCTTTTCTAACCGAAATGAAACATCAAGTGAGAGTCCGAATGAGGAGAGAGAGAGGGCAAGCCATATATAGCAAGAGGGAGGTGACCGTAGGAGAGGGGGGTGACCACAAGAGAAACCTTCTCACTTTAAAAATATCTTAAGCAATCCAAAACCATTAATAACAAAGCATGAATCACTAATAACACCTCATCAAGCATTAATGAACCATTAAATGCAACCAATGAAATCTTAACACCATTTAATCCTAGTCACCTCATCTAGAACCTTCTAGAAGAATCCACACTCATCTCAAGAAAAGACAAATCCGTCTTTAACCGAATATTAAAAGACGGCTGATAGAAAACTGGAAACTGGCAACTTCCAAAAGTGATCCTGAAACGAATTTCAGGACAACCCCGAAACTGTATAAATATACCCGCATTTGTATTACGACCGAATACAAATGCAACTGAGACAAAGATATTATACCTACTCAATATAATACTCGGATCCGGCTTAAACCAAAGCCGACCAGTATCATCTGTCCGAAAATCGACACGTGCGTAAACGCACGTGCATTTTCCGAACCCTGCCATAAAACCATACGGCCTCTACAACGTTTCGCCCGAACTTGGGAAACTGTCTGTGGGGGACTCTAATGACTCGTCAGCACCCTGGCAGTGGGTTTAACCACAAACCGTCAGCGGCACTAGCTATGCGTAACGGCTGCCCATGGACTTGTAAGTCCGTGTTGCCCACCCCGGTACTTACGGGGAGGCGGAAAACATAATAAAAAACGAATTTTTAATGACTTAGGCAACATGGACCAAGCTTGTGAGGATCTTTGCTAAACTAAAACTTGCTAACCCTAACTACAAAGTAGCTAAGTGATGGAAAGGTTATACCTTTGGTCTTTAGTCCTTCTCTCCTTGCTCGTCGGAAAGGTAGAAAGGCCTCACCTTGCTAGTCTCCTTCCGTCAAAGAACGATCCACTTGAAAGCCACCACCTTTAGCTTCAACTCCAAGCTAGGAGTAACTAGAGTTCAAGAAATGCTAAGACTTGAACCCTAGAAGTGAGTAGAGAAGATCAAGTGAGGGTTTTTCTCAAGCTTTTTGTTTCTCAACACATGAGAGGGAGAGAGCTTGAGGGAGAGGATGAGCAAGAGAGAGAAAAGATATGATAGAATGATCAATTAGTGAGCCATTCTCACTAATATGTGTGAGTTATTTTAATTGTATAATTAGCTTGAAAATTGTCATGGTAAATCATGAGGTGACCATTATCATTTCATTATTAATGCTAATTGCAAGAATCAAAGAGCATCTTCCAAATGAAATGATCATGGTCAAATTGTCAACTTGGTCAACAAGTCAACAAAGCCAAAGTGTCAACAACAACAACCATGCACAATAATTAAGCTAATTATCAATTAACAATAATACACACAAAAACAATAGGGTTAATAAAATGACAAAAGCCATTAACCCTAAACAAGGTCCTCTCCCTCAATCTCAAGCAACTGTGCATACGCACCCGCATTCGTGATCCGAGGAACACGAACACAATGAGAAAAACCAATCTCAAATCATATACTAGGATCCGGCTTAAACCAAAGCCCGCTAGTATAAACTGTCCGGACAGCAACCGTGCACAAGTGCGCGGATGCAAACGAACTCTGTCGCAAGACCATGCGACCTCTACTCGTTTTGCCTAAAGGCGAATAGCTCTCTGTGTGGGACTCTAAAGACTCGACACTACGCTGGCAGTGGGTTTAACCACAGACCGCAAGCGGCACTAGCTGTACGTAACGGTCCCCAGGTAGATGTCGATAAGAAGACTGACGAGGTGAACCCCATCTGCACTCCTACTGAGCCTGTATGTGACAATCTCCGTACAGTCCGGTCTGTTCGTCTGATACATCGCATGGCGGGCCTAGGGGGGCGGTGAACGTCAGACCCCTAATAGCGGTACAAGTCGTGTCGGAGTGTAGCCCAGAACACCCTGAGATAACACTGGAAACCTACCAGTATATCTCGCTTGCCCTGGCCAGGGACTACTCGTGTAATGGCTCTCCTAGACACAGCGCGATGTCAACCCCCAATACCGGGAGAGACGAATCCTGTCTAACCGTCACTGTCTCCAAGTGCTTCGGGACTGCACCCAAAAACTACCTGTTTGCACGACTCCTCTGAGCCGTGGTAGGGTAGTAATCAAAGTGCAGTGGGAACACACTCGAGGCGAAGTG
Source organism: Agapanthus africanus (assembly GCA_030015575.1). Classification (NCBI taxonomy): domain Eukaryota; kingdom Viridiplantae; phylum Streptophyta; class Magnoliopsida; order Asparagales; family Amaryllidaceae; genus Agapanthus; species Agapanthus africanus. The sequence continues at coordinate 83,528,691 of JASDDO010000026.1, read as the reverse complement.
ACAGTGTCAAGTCAGCGGACTAAGCTGTACTCATGTCACCTGGGAACTGATAACTGACGATAGGTATATTACCAACCAACAGTTCCCGACGAGTCCTGTCCAGTGTACTCGTAACCTAACGAGCACCCGCATACTATCCCAAGTACGACGTACTAACGGCTGTGGGACAGACCGTCTCCCACACTGGGATGAGAAGCGCATACGCTGGTCTACTCCGGAGTATCGATGCCCTGTCTCGATAGTCCAACGACCAGGGACCTGTATAAGGATGTGCTTATAGATTACCCAGCTCCCACGAGTGCGAGCGCCATCGCAACGCTGGTAATCAAGCAAAGATCCTAAGGGCTCTACTAATATGTATACCTGCAATATGCTAAAAGAAACACATGCACATATTAAAGCAGAGACAAACCAAGTAGCATACTACCATTTCGAGCAAGATTGTATATACAACTGTGAATATCCCAAGCTTCCATTAAGTAATATACAAACTAGTATGATACAGTAATGGCCTCTAGGGCATATACACTAACAATCTCCCACTTGCACTAAGGCCATGTACTGGCGTATCGAAGACCTATCATCTCGATCAGCCGCTCGAACTGAGTCTGGGGCAAGGCCTTGGTGAATGGATCTGCTGTGTTATCCTCTGATGCAACTCTCCGGACCTCGATCTCCTGGCGATCCACGATCTCCCTGATCAGGTGATACCGCCTTAAGATGTGTCTGGATTTCTGATGGGACCTGGGTTCCTTCGCTAAAGCTATAGCCCCGTTGTTGTCGCAATACAGAGGTATTGGGTCAACAATGGACGGAACCACCTGAAGTTCTTTCAAGAACTTCCTCATCCAGACAGCTTCTTTTGCGGCATCAGATGCAGCGATGTATTCCGCTTCCATAGTCGAGTCAGCAACGGTTTCCTGTTTGGAGCTCTTCCAACACACCGCCCCTCCATTGAGGGTAAAGACAAAACCCGACATGGACTTGGAATCATCCTTGTCACTCTGGAAGCTGGAGTCAGCAAAGGCCTCAATCTGCAGGTCTTTTCCGCCATACACCAAGAACATCTCCTTAGTCCTTCTCAGGTACTTGAGAATGTTCTTTACCGCTATCCAATGTTTCTCCCCTGGGTTTGACTGATACCTGCTTACCACACTCAGTGCATAAGCCACATCCGGTCTGGTACACAACATCGCATACATTATAGAGCCTACCGCAGAAGCGTAGGGTATAATAGACATGCGATCCCTCTCCAAATCAGTCTTGGGAGACATCTCTTTGGAGAGAGTGATCCCGTGACAAGCCGGTAGATTACCGCGCTTGGAATCTTCCATACTGAATCTCTTCAGTATGGTGTCGATGTACCTGGACTGCGAGAGTCCTAATATCCTCTTGGATCTGTCACGGTAGATCCGGATACCCAGAATGTAAGAGGCATCACCCAGGTCTTTCATGGAGAACCTGTGTGACAAGAACCCCTTGACAGATTGTAGCATAGGAATGTCATTTCCTATTAAGAGAATGTCATCCACGTATAAAACGAGGAATACTACAGTTCTCGCTACAAATCTACAATAGATGCATGGTTCATCTGGATTTTTGATAAAGCCAAATTCTTTGACCGTCTCATCAAAACAGATGTTCCAACTCCGCGATGCCTGCTTGAGTCCGTAAATGGACTTGAGCAACTTGCACACCTTTCCGCTGCTCCCACTCTGAATGAAACCCTCTGGCTGATCCATATAGACACACTCCTCTAAATGACCATTTAGAAAAGCTGTCTTTACGTCCATCTGCCAAATCTCATAATCGTGGAAAGCAGCGATGGCAAGAAGGATCCGAATGGATTTCAGCATAGCTACTGGAGAAAAGGTTTCGTCATAGTCCAAACCAGGTCGCTGACGAAAACCCTTTGCTACCAGTCTAGCTTTATAGGTCTCAACCTGTCCATCTACACCAATCTTCCTTTTGAAGATCCACTTGCATCCTACGGGTTTTACCCCGTCTGGAGCAATGTCCAACGTCCATACTTTGTTGGTGTACATGGACTCCATTTCGGTCCGCATTGCATCCAGCCATTTTACCGAGTCGACGCTCTGAATGGCTTGCTGGAAGCTAGTAGGCTCATCACAATCTAGGATGCAGTCCTCTCTATCCCCGTCAATGAGAAAACCGTAGTACCTCTCGGGCGGATGAGACTGCCTACTACTTCTGCGGAGTGGCATAGGAATGTCCTGTTCTTTTGAACCCTCTGGTTCCTCTAAGCTTTCAGTAATAGTTTGTGGTTCTGGAATTTCTTCCAGTTCTATCGCGCTCCCACTTAATTCTTTTTCTATGAACTGATGTTCTAGAAAGTGGGCATGGCGAGAAACAAGGACTTTTTGTTCCTCTTCGCAATAGAAGTAATATCCCTTGGAGTTCTTCGGATATCCCACAAACTTGCACTGTACTGAGCGTGCCTCGAGCTTGTCCGCATGCTGCTTTTTTACAAAAGCTGGACATCCCCATGTCTTAATGTGATTAAGATGGGGTCTCTTCCCACACCACATTTCATATGGTGTAGTAGGCACAGTCTTAGTTGGAACTCGGTTCAAAAGGTATGCTGCTGATTCTAGCGCATATCCCCAGAACGATCGCGGTAACTCAGCGTTACTCATCATGGACCGTACCATATCCAATAGGGTCCGGTTCCGTCTCTCCGATACACCATTATGTTGCGGAGTGTATGGAGGAGTAAGCTGAGAGAGAATTCCATTCTCTTTTAAGTAGTTCAGGAATTCGGCACTTAAGTATTCTCCTCCTCGATCCGATCTTAGGATCTTTATACTTTTGCCGGTTTGCTTTTCTACTTCATTCTTATATTCCTGGAATTTTTCAAAAGCCTCGGATTTATGTTTCATTAAGAAAACATAACCGTACCTTGAAAAATCATCCGTAAAGGTAATGAAGTAAGAAAAACCGCTTCGCGCATGTGTAGACATTGGACCGCACACGTCGCTGTGTACGAGTCCCAAGAGCTCGCTCGCTCTTTCTCCATGTCCAGAAAACGGAGCCTTTGTCATCTTTCCTTTGAGACAGGATTGACAAGTTGCATACGATTGATATTCGAACGGATCCAAATATCCTTCAGTATGTAACTTAGTCAATCTTCTCTCATTGATGTGACCCAGTCTACAATGCCATAAGAAAGTTTTATTAATTTCTGGAGACTTTCTTTTGTGTGTATTCTGGATATTGAAAACCTGTGGTTGGTTTAAAACGTAAATACCGTTGTTTAATGTACCTGACCCAATCAAAACTTGATTAAGGTGAATGTTCACTACATTACTTACAAATGCAAATTCATAACCTTCTTTAGATAATAAAGATACAGATATGATATTACAGGTTGCATTTGGTACATAATAACAACTACGCAAAACCAAAAAGTGTCCATCAGATAATCCCAGGTGATAGTCCCCCACGGCCTCTGCATCCATGCTAGCACCGTTCGCAACTCTGAGGGTCATGTCACCTGCCTTCAAAACTCTACGCTTTCTCAACGCCTGCAAAGAATTACAGATATGAGATCCTGATCCGGTATCCAATACCCAGGAAGTAGAGTTTATTGATAGACAGTTTTCAATAACATACACACCTGAAGCTGAAGCTGCAACCTGCTTCAATTCCTGTGTTCTGGCCTTCCAGGCCCTGCAATCATTCTTCCAGTGTCCTTTCTTATGACAAAAGAAGCATTCCTCCTTATCCACAAGCTTCCCCGCTACCTTTGTTGCTTTACCCTTTCCCTTCGTATCCACTTTACCGACACCGCCTCTTGGTTTGGCGGGGGCTTTCTTCTTCTTGCCCTTGGCTTTCGCCCTGGACCTAGAAGAGGAAGATCCTCCTACAAACAAAGTGGATGTCTCCCTACCTTTCTGTAGGGTGCCCTCTGCGCTCCTCAGCATGTTGAGGAGCTCTGAAAGTTCAACCTCTTTTTCTTGTAGGTTGAAGTTCAGTATGAACTGGGCGTAAGTGGAAGGAAGGGACTGGAGAACTATATCCGTATATAGCTCACTCTCCAATGTGATCCCTAGGTCAGCGAGCTCCTCAATGTAGCCGATCATCTTTAGCACATGCTCGGCTACTGATGATCCGACGGCCATTCTTGTCGAAAATAACTTTTTCGAAGCTTCGTATCTCGCGATACGTGATTGCTCTCCATACAGTTCTTTTGTATGGAGCAATATGGATTCCATGTCCATATTCTCATGCCTCCTCTGATGTTCGTTGTCCATCGAGGCAAGCAGGAGGCACTTGGCCTTCGCGCTATCAATCTCCCAAGTCTTGCGGATTTCCTTATCCGCGATACTGGAAGTTGGACCAGGGACAGGGGGAGCTTTGGTGGTAAGAAGATACCCCAGCTTGTCATAGGTGATTGCAATCTTGACATTCCTGAGCCAATCTTTGTAGTTTGGCCCTGTCAATTTATTTTTATCTAACAGTAACTTAAGTCCGGTCATGTTGAATGGTCGCTGCAATTAGGAGAGAGAAAAGAAACACTTTAGCATGATGCTCTTGCAAGTTTAGAGTGGTTTTTAATTTGTCTAAACTGGATGGCTCCCACTGTTTCTCGAATCCCTTCTCAAACCGTAAAGAAAAGGATTAGCCGGGATCATTCTCACCGTACAATACTTGCTTAACCGTTCAGCCAGGCCAGTGTCGGTACTTCGAGGGAGGTTTTCCAACGCTTTCGCGAAGTTCCTTAATTAAGTAACCTCTTTTCCCTGTGGGCGTAGCCCCGCTAACACCTTTCTAGGCACCTACTAGGTTTATAGCATTGATCGTTAAGTGAGAGTTTTCTCGGGGAGTAGCATATACTCACAGTAGGATCGGGATCCAAATATCATCGCGTGATGAAACCGAAGGAATCCTACCAGAATCATCACACTCCAAATGGTATGCAAATCTAGCAAGTTTCAGTACTTATGAAACTCCCGATGTGGATTTTTGCCCCATGCTCTTATGACCTTGACTTTGGCCAAAATATCATAAGTCACATGTCAAGTTCTACCCGTCATTCTCCTGGTTAATTTGGACCCACCCGTACCTACCCTTGACTTTGGCCAAAATGGCAGCACGACTGTCCCAAATCAACGCATCTATCTATGCTGCACATGAATGCCCAAACGCTACCAATCACTATGCCTTGACTTTGGCCAAAATACACAGCTTGAATACTTTTGACCATTCATGTGGAATGACGGAGGGCTACGAATGGTTTTGGCGAAACCGTGAACGTAGTGAACTTGATATGGTCGATGGAACGAGATAGCTTTTAAAAGGAGTGGTTCAAGCTCCGCGTTTAAAAGTTTAGTTTTGAAAAGAACCGAGTGTTTTTCAAAGTGTTCCAATCGACTTTTACTTGGTTTATTTCTTGCATTAGTTCTTTTAATGCGTCCCATCATTTAATCCTACCATTGCAGAAAACAACCAAAATATGACGTACGCTTATGCCATTCGCATTCGCCACGGGGCCCCGTCATCACCCGTTAGGTTACTTAACTAACGACAGAGCGGGGGCTGGGCTAGCGCGGCTGTAAAACATAAGCAACGCCTAAATAGTTATTTATATATATATATACAGCAATGATAGACATTACAGATCACAGATGAATACATTGGATATACTAGGAATCCGCAATGCGTTCGAGCCTGCAACGCAAAGCGGATTACACGGTCGCGGTGAATAGCCAATACCCCACCCAAGACCCCTACGGGTGCGGCAAACTACCCGCCAAGCACCCGAAGCGAAGCAACCTCCCTCACCACCGTGAGTAGGCCACTCGGCACTTCGAGTACCCGGTAGTTTGTGCACCCCCTCCATGGGTCTATCCTAGGAGCAAAAACAGTAAAAAGAATAATACAATGACGGCTACAACCCCGACCCGGTTGTGCGGCCATACAAAGAATATTATTACATCAATTTACATGTTACAAATGAATGAAAGAAAACAACGCTCATCTCACATCCAACCCCGGCCATTCACCCGCGACGATCCAATCCATTCATATCCACAAACCAACATCAACAATCACAGATCATGTATAACCCCGACTAATCGTCTTATAGCGATTAGCCGACGTTTAATACATGCAAGCATTACAGATATAACCGATGTAGTTAAAGCGTAGTGAAGTTCCGAAAAAATACGGATTTATAGGCCCACAAAAGCAAATTTTAGTTCTGGAAAATCTGGGCATATAATATATATCCTAAAAATCCTAAAATCAACACAGTAAGACACTGCACGAAAAACGATGCAGTGACGTCATCAAACCGCGGCGCTTACGCGGCACGAGCCTACCTCGTGCGGCGGAAGCGCGGCGGTTTGGATGATTCTCTGTCTCGTTTTTCTTGTGTGTTTTTAAAAAACCCTGAGATGAATTTACAAATATAAAGTTTTCTGTTTTGAGCAGAAAAAATTTCAACAGAAACTAGGGTTTTTCAAAGTTCGGTTTTTGGATTTTTCGGTTTCGAAACTTCGTTACACTTCACTACCTAGCTAGTTTGAGTTTAGTTAGGCTCTGATACCACTGTAAGTCCGTGTTGCCCACCCCGGTACTTACGGGGAGGCGGAAAACATAATAAAAAATGAATTTTTAATGACTTAGGCAACATGGACCAAGCTTGTGAGGATCTTTGCTAAACTAAAACTTGCTAACCCTAACTACAAAGTAGCTAAGTGATGGAAAGGTTATACCTTTGGTCTTTAGTCCTTCTCTCCTTGCTCGTCGGAAAGGTAGAAAGGCCTCACCTTGCTAGTCTCCTTCCGTCAAAGAACGATCCACTTGAAAGCCACCACCTTTAGCTTCAACTCCAAGCTAGGAGTAACTAGAGTTCAAGAAATGCTAAGACTTGAACCCTAGAAGTGAGTAGAGAAGATCAAGTGAGGGTTTTTCTCAAGCTTTTTGTTTCTCAACACATGAGAGGGAGAGAGCTTGAGGGAGAGGATGAGCAAGAGAGAGAAAAGATATGATAGAATGATCAATTAGTGAGCCATTCTCACTAATATGTGTGAGTTATTTTAATTGTATAATTAGCTTGAAAATTGTCATGGTAAATCATGAGGTGACCATTATCATTTCATTATTAATGCTAATTGCAAGAATCAAAGAGCATCTTCCAAATGAAATGATCATGGTCAAATTGTCAACTTGGTCAACAAGTCAACAAAGCCAAAGTGTCAACAACAACAACCATGCACAATAATTAAGCTAATTATCAATTAACAATAATACACACAAAAACAATAGGGTTAATAAAATGACAAAAGCCATTAATCCTAAACAAGGTCCTCTCCCTCAATCTCAAGCAACTGTGCATACGCACCCGCATTCGTGATCCGAGGAACACGAACACAATGAGAAAAACCAATCTCAAATCATATACTAGGATCCGGCTTAAACCAAAGCCCGCTAGTATAAACTGTCCGGACAGCAACCGTGCACAAGTGCGCGGATGCAAACGAACTCTGTCGCAAGACCATGCGACCTCTACTCGTTTTGCCTAAAGGCGAATAGCTCTCTGTGTGGGACTCTAAAGACTCGACACTACGCTGGCAGTGGGTTTAACCACAGACCGCAAGCGGCACTAGCTGTACGTAACGGTCCCCAGGTAGATGTCGATAAGAAGACTGACGAGGTGAACCCCATCTGCACTCCTACTGAGCCTGTATGTGACAATCTCCGTACAGTCCGGTCTGTTCGTCTGATACATCGCATGGCGGGCCTAGGGGGGCGGTGAACGTCAGACCCCTAATAGCGGTACAAGTCGTGTCGGAGTGTAGCCCAGAACACCCTGAGATAACACTGGAAACCTACCAGTATATCTCGCTTGCCCTGGCCAGGGACTACTCGTGTAATGGCTCTCCTAGACACAGCGCGATGTCAACCCCCAATACCGGGAGAGACGAATCCTGTCTAACCGTCACTGTCTCCAAGTGCTTCGGGACTGCACCCAAAAACTACCTGTTTGCACGACTCCTCTGAGCCGTGGTAGGGTAGTAATCAAAGTGCAGTGGGAACACACTCGAGGCGAAGTGACAGTGTCAAGTCAGCGGACTAAGCTGTACTCATGTCACCTGGGAACTGATAACTGACGATAGGTATATTACCAACCAACAGTTCCCGACGAGTCCTGTCCAGTGTACTCGTAACCTAACGAGCACCCGCATACTATCCCAAGTACGACGTACTAACGGCTGTGGGACAGACCGTCTCCCACACTGGGATGAGAAGCGCATACGCTGGTCTACTCCGGAGTATCGATGCCCTGTCTCGATAGTCCAACGACCAGGGACCTGTATAAGGATGTGCTTATAGATTACCCAGCTCCCACGAGTGCGAGCGCCATCGCAACGCTGGTAATCAAGCAAAGATCCTAAGGGCTCTACTAATATGTATACCTGCAATATGCTAAAAGAAACACATGCACATATTAAAGCAGAGACAAACCAAGTAGCATACTACCATTTCGAGCAAGATTGTATATACAACTGTGAATATCCCAAGCTTCCATTAAGTAATATACAAACTAGTATGATACAGTAATGGCCTCTAGGGCATATACACTAACAGGACTGACCTCAAGGGTGGCCGAGGAGCGAACTCAAGGGAGACCGATGAGCGAACTCCTCCGAAAACCCTACTGAGCCTAACAGTGACAATGTATATACAGTCCGGTCCGTTCGTCAATGAGTATCGCATATCCGCCTAGGGGGCTAGTAACGTCAGACCCCCATTAGCAGTATAAGTCGTGTCGGAGTGTAGCCCAGAACGCCCTGAGATACTACTGGAATACCTACCAGTAAATCTCCTGCCTCGGCCGAGGGCTTTGCGTAATGGCTCTCCTAGACACAGCACGATCTCGCCCCCAATACCGGGAGAGACGAATCCCCTGCCGATCCGCTCACGTGCCTCCATATGGCTCGGGACTGTACCCAAAAGCTACCTGTTTGCACGACTCCTTTGAGCCGTGGTAGGGTAGAAATCAAAGCACAGTGGGAACTCACACGAGACAAATGACGACCTCAGGTCGATGAACTAACCTGTACACATGTCACCAGGGAACTGCTATCTGACGATAGATATAATACTAACTAGCAGATTCCCGGCGAGTCCTGTCCGGTGTACTCATAACCCAATGAGCACCTGTATACATCTTAGGTGATCCAACTGACACCAGTGGCTTGTGAGACCGGCCACCGCCCCTCGTCGGGGTCTCGACTGTACACACTAGTCTACTCCGGAGTATCGATGCCCTGTCTCGAAACTCCCACGACTAGGGACCACAATTAAGGATATGCATATAAACTACCCAACTCTCACGTATATGATCGCCATCATACAGTTGGTAGTAAAGCAAGATCCTAAGGGCTCTATCAAAGTGTAACATGCAATCAGTCACCTGAACATGTACACGACTGATAAAGGCAAGCCAGATAGCATACTATCATCTCGAGTAAGACTGTCCTACCGGGATAGGTCCTCCGCAATCATTGCAATCACGTACCTGCGATCCAATAATTGACTATGAGGGCACTATCTCCAACAATCTCCCACTTGCACTCAAGGCTAATATTGCGATGTCGACTACTCACAGCCCGTGTGAAACCGAACATCCAACTCCTCTACTAATCAGTTTCACAAAGCCCGTTTGTAAAACTATTGTGTTCGAGAAATAGCCTCGGTGAGTGGATCCGCCTAGAAGTTTCTTTCTGTATCTCTCTTAATTTCAAGTTCGCGGAAAAAGCCATCTCCCGAATTGAGTAATACCTGTCTTAGAACATGTCTGGATATCTGATGGGACCTTAGTTCATAAATGAACTCCATATCCAAAACTTCTTAGACTGAATCGATCACTGAACCTAATCAGTATCGGGCACCATGCCACCCACAGTATCCTCTTGGACCACCTGTCCATAATACTGTCCCTCTTCGTCAGAGGGAAAACTAAAACTCTGACAGTCACTCTGTCATCCACGTCACCTTTGAAGCCTGGAATGATAACCGTCTTCCGAAGGAGGCTGCCGTCATCAAATCCATAGAACATGTACTTATGTTCTAAAACTGCTTCCTTATATTTCTCCAGGATTGGATTAATACAAACTTATTGCATCTAGTGCAAAACCAACATTTGGTGTGGTACTTGACATCTCATGATTGACTCAATTGCCTAAGCAAGTGATCTGCCAATCATGAACAGCCCTCTCCCCTTTAGTCTATACGACACCTTTAGAGAGGGTGACTCCATCACCTGCAGGTACACCACCATGCTAGGAGTCATCTATTCTAAAAACCATTAGAATACTGTCAAAGTACCCACATTGGGAAACTACCCAAATCCAGATCTAAAACCATAGATCTAGAAACCAGAATGTCAAATATTATATCCATATCCTGTCTGGAGAAATAACTGTGTGACGACCAAAGTACAACCGATCGTAGTATAGGAATTTTACTTCCTACTCTGTGTATGTCATCCAGATACCATGACATCACACCCTACTACCTTCTTAACTGATCCATCCACTATTCTGATTGAAGTCAAACCCATGACTGTCACATCAAAATTAGATGATCTATCTCCGCTATAACTGCTCAAGTCTATAAATAGACATAAGCTACTTGCCCACTATGCTTCTGCTGCTCCCACTGACTACGACAACCCTCCTACCGGGTCTCATAGCCTGGAACAATAGTAGTGTCAAGTCTGGGTAGATAAGAACCTCCCTGTCACCGTCCTTGAGCCTACCGAAGTACCTCTCGGGTGTCTGAGGTTACCTACCATACCTGCGGAGTGGCTATTGGAATGTCAAACCTGATTGAATGTATAGGTCCTATTAAATTTTTCCGTAATCGTTCGCGGTTCTGGAATCACTTCCAGTTCTACCATACTCCCACTACTGTTTTCTGAAAAAGATCCATTTTTACTAAAACTGTGGCGAGTCAAGAACAATATCACTATTGATCTTCTTAATGGTAGAATATCAACCCTCGTCATAGCCAGGGTCAACCCACAAACAGCCATTACAGAAACGTGCCCTGAGTTATCCAGTGTCTGGTTTTAATCATAAGCTGGACAACTCCCCGTACCTTAATTTCTTTTAAGGTACGAACTATTCTATATCCAATATAGAAACTTTGGCACTTATTTAATTGGAACCATATTCAAACCATGCAGCTGTCTCCAGTGCATATCAATTTAATGGAAAGAGGCTAATCAGCATTACTCAACTTAGGAATCCATCCAATTATGAGTAACCTGAAAGAGAAACACGTTTCTCAAAAACCATCACTATCATCTGAATACCAATCACAAGAATCTACATCTTCGATCTCTTTGAAGAATCCCGATACTTGTGATACCTGGTTCTCTACTTTATTCTTATACCCACAACTTCTCAAAACTTAGACCTTGTATTTCTACGAAACACTTGTCTAAATACTAGAGAAGTTATAAGTAAATAGAACATAGTACGAGGACCTACCCCTTTGTCCTGATGGACACTTGGACAACATACAATACTCTGTATAAGTCCGCTGAGTTAAACAACTCAAAACCTGTGCGTCGTAGGTAGAAAACTGTACCCTGGCGATTTCCTCAAATATCACAAATTACAACGAATTCCGATATAATGAGGATGATCACCTAATTCCCAATATCTTACTCCCACTCATCATCTGTAAAACCATACAGATATGAGAATGAAACCTGGTAAATACATACCCTTGGAGTAAGTGTCTAATCGGAAAAAACAGTTTTTCCTTTAACAATGCACTGAAACATGAAAATGTTTCGTAAGGGTATCCTGGTATTCATAGCAATGCCTCTTCCATAATCCAATTCATGACTTCAACCGTATATTTTATTGCCGTCTCTCCAAATCCCTTTATTTGTCTTTAGTCGTTACCTTCTGTACACCATCGTTAGGCTAACTGGTTTTCTTCCTTCCCTACCGTTCGGCACCAGCCTATGGTTTGGATGAAGACTATCCAGTAAGCATAATAGGTGTACCCTCCTAAACCAAGGAGTACTCGCAACTCGAGAGAAGGTGACGATAAAAGACAACTGAATAATACCTTATTCTTTTAAAGGTGAAATAGGAGCGGCGATGAAGTACGCGGTTTTGGTCGTGAATGATATCAGTCGCAATTTACTTTGCCCTCTTTCTAATCCCTTTATTTTGTCTTTACATATTACCTTCTGCACACCCTACTTAGGCTAATTGGTTTTCTTCATTCCCTACCTTTCGGCACCAGCCTATGGTTTGGAATAAGACTATCCAATAGGCGTAATAGGTGTACTCTCCTAAACCAAGGAGCTCTCGCAACCTGAGAGAAGGTGATAATAAAAGACAACTGAATAAACCAATTCTATTTCTCCTGAACCTGGATCCATCCCCGAAGAAGTCCCTTCGAGTTCGTATATAACCATACGATGGATCTATCCAATGGAAGTGGATATCCGTAGTAATACGGGTGTTCTGAGAAATTCAAAGGGTAAAAGAAGGAGTGGCAATGACTTATGCAACTCAGACAATCCAAAAGCCAGTATTTTAAGAAGGTTCGGTCAACCTGGTCACTGAGTCATAGTCTAGGGTCGGTCAAAGGTCGCTGCCAAAGAGAGAGAGAGAAAAGAAACACTCTGCGTGCACTCTAACCTAGATCAGAATGGTCATCACTTTATCTAATCCGGAAACCTCCCACTGTCCTGTCAAATTCTCCTCCAAACCTAAAGAAGAATCAATCGGGATCACCCGAAGAGTAAACCAACTCATCAGTGGGAATCAGGATCCAACTCTCATCGCATGATAACGTGATGGAATGCATCCACGTTACTCATACTCCAGAAGGTATGCGCATACTCGGCAAGTTTCAGTTTCTTTAGAAACTCCTGATATTGTTTTTGCCCCATGCTCTTATAACCTTGGCTTTGGTCAAAATATCATAAGTCACATGCCAAGTTCTACCCATCACTATCTTGTCAATTTGAACCCACCCGCACATGCCCCTGACTTTGGCCAATCGGCAGAACGACTGTCCCAAACTAACTCATCTATCTATGCAACAATTGAATACCCAGCAGCTACCAAACACTATGCCTTAACTTTGGCTAAAATGCATAGCTTGAATACTACTAAATACCCAAAAGAAGTGACGGAGGGCTACGGCTGGTTTTTGGCAAAAAAACCTTTAGCGTAGTGAACTTGATATCGCTGAAGGAACCTGATAGCTTTTTAAAATATAGTGGCGAAAACCTTTTGCTAAAGAGGTCACTCCCGGTAAAGGGATCTCGGCTCTTTCCTCGTGGAATGAGGTGCAGGATATTCCACTGAATACCGCTATGCAAAGCAACTTGTAATCGGCTATAGTGAAGTTATTACGCTGACGCAAACTTCTGCCCAAGGGGTCAGTCCCGGTGAAGGGATATCAGCCCTTGCCCCGTCGAATGAGGTGCAGGATATTCCACTGAATACCGCTATGCATAACAAAAGGAAACGTCTTTGCAACAACACTTTTTAAATTTGTTCCAACAACTCAAACAGGTTTGTTTAACTTTGCATTGATCAGAATCAACGCAGTCCCATCAATCAATCACACCAGAAAAGAACGAAAATAAAATGTACGTATATGCCATCCGCATTCGTCACTGGGTCCCGTCATCACCCGTTAGGTTACTTAACTAACGACAGAGCGGGGACTGGACTAGCGCGGGTGTAAAACATATACAACATCTAATAGTATATAAACCAATATACATAATCGCTCCAGGCGTGATAATATGCAACATTACAGAAAAGTAATAAGCATCACAGAACAATACAGATATCTGGGATCCCCGAGTTTCACAGAGCCGCTGCTGAAACTCGACGTTCCCCTGTCGTGTGGATAGCCTGTGCAATGAAACCTAGACCCCTACGGGTGCGGCAAGTTACCCGCCAAGACCTGAAGCGAGGCAGCCCCCTACAGCATAGTGAATGGACCACCCAGCACTCCACGGAATCCGGTAAGCTTGGGCACCCCTCCTTGGGTCAACCTGTACCCCCTACGAGTGCGGCGAATAGTCTGCCAATTCTGAAGTGGGACCCCTCTGCCTCTCAAAGCCATGAGCTGCGGACCCGTTGCCCCCCAGAACCCGGCTATCCGTGCACTCCGTCTCGGGGCAAAACCTAGTACAGTAATAAAAAATAGTACAATAGGTACATCGACCGCATCCTGGTCGTGCCCTAAAAGAATATTATACAACAGGCAGTGACGGCAGTCCACAAGTTGGACGCTCGCCCCGCAATATCAAATGTACAAATAAACACAAACTGTACTACCATTGCACACTGCTATCCACCACGACAAATCCGCAACATCACAGCACAACACAGAACATCAACGCGAATGTCACGTTCGCAAACCCGTCTAAAAGAACTATAGCAATCAGACGCGGTTTACCGATCAAATGACATTCCCGATCGGAGATATAATGTAAGCACTGTAAACTAACGTGTTTAAATTTCGATCGACCAAAAACCAAATTATCAAAAAGTGGGCCCCACTGCTTACTGGTGAACAGTAACAAAATCTGGGCCAAAACTTTATATTCCAAAAACCCCAAAATCAATCAAAGAACCCACTGTCCAAATTTGGGAGCACGTGCTCCCCACGTGGCCGCGGTTGCGCGGCCAAACCATGGGTTTGGCCGCCCTTCCGCGGCAGTCTGGTGGGATCACGACCCCAAATTTGGTCGTGGTTCTTAGAATTCCCTGCACAGATTTTTAAGACATCCAGAAATCAATTTTGACACCGTTTAAAATCAACAGAAACTGTTGGCTAGGATTTTTGTGTTTTTCAATTTTCGGTCGGATCGATGTTTTAAACGCGTTAGCACAAGTTAGTATAGCAAAATGGTGAGGCTCTGATACCACTGTAAGTCTACGTTAGCGCCCCGGCCGTCTACAGACGCCAAATGCGGAACAAAAACTTTTAAACTGGCGCTATCGTATACTTTAACCCGGATCTGCCATTATTGCTAAACTAACAAACTGTAAAGAGTGTAGGAATGTTATACCGAACGATCCGAGTCCTTCGTTCTTCAACCATCATCCCACGCTCCGTTGCGGCTGCTCCGATCTCGTCGATCTCCGATGTCCTCGTCGAAGTGGCACCACATGATCGGTTCTTTAAACGGGCTCCCGCCTCTGACTCGAGGCAACTCGATCGTCAAGTTTGCTAAAAGAGACGACCAAGATTGATGTAGAGAATGAGTAGATGAATTTGTCTCACTTCGTCCAAATCCGTGGACGATCGGTTAATGAAGTTGCCGTGGAAATCGGGTGATGGAATGAAATGAACTGTAAAATTCCATACACCCCGAATGCTATCATAATCTTTTCTAACCGAAATGAAACATCAAGTGAGAGTCCGAATGAGGAGAGAGAGAGGGCAAGCCATATATAGCAAGAGGGAGGTGACCGTAGGAGAGGGGGGTGACCACAAGAGAAACCTTCTCACTTTAAAAATATCTTAAGCAATCCAAAACCATTAATAACAAAGCATGAATCACTAATAACACCTCATCAAGCATTAATGAACCATTAAATGCAACCAATGAAATCTTAACACCATTTAATCCTAGTCACCTCATCTAGAACCTTCTAGAAGAATCCACACTCATCTCAAGAAAAGACAAATCCGTCTTTAACCGAATGTTAAAAGACGGCTGATAGAAAACTGGAAACTGGCAACTTCCAAAAGTGATCCTGAAACGAATTTCAGGACAACCCCGAAACTGTATAAATATACCCGCATTTGTATTACGACCGAATACAAATGCAACTGAGACAAAGATATTATACCTACTCAATATAATACTCGGATCCGGCTTAAACCAAAGCCGACCAGTATCATCTGTCCGAAAATCGACACGTGCGTAAACGCACGTGCATTTTCCGAACCCTGCCATAAAACCATACGGCCTCTACAACGTTTCGCCCGAACTTGGGAAACTGTCTGTGGGGGACTCTAATGACTCGTCAGCACCCTGGCAGTGGGTTTAACCACAAACCGTCAGCGGCACTAGCTATGCGTAACGGCTGCCCATGGACTGACCTCAAGGGTGGCCGAGGAGCGAACTCAAGGGAGACCGATGAGCGAACTCCTCTGAAAACCCTACTGAGCCTAACAGTGACAATGTATATACAGTCCGGTCCGTTCGTCAATGAGTATTGCATATCCGCCTAGGGGGCTAGTAACGTCAGACCCCCATTAGCAGTATAAGTCATGTCGGAGTGTAGCCCAGAACGCCCTGAGATACTACTGGAATACCTACCAGTAAATCTCCTGCCTCGGCCGAGGGCTTTGCGTAATGGCTCTCCTAGACACAGCACGATCTCGCCCCCAATACCGGGAGAGACGAATCCCCTGCCGATCCGCTCACGTGCCTCCATATGGCTCGGGACTGTACCCAAAAGCTACCTGTTTGCACGACTCCTTTGAGCCGTGGTAGGGTAGAAATCAAAGCACAGTGGGAACTCACACGAGACAAATGACGACCTCAGGTCGATGAACTAACCTGTACACATGTCACCAGGGAACTGCTATCTGACGATAGATATAATACTAACTAGCAGATTCCCGGCGAGTCCTGTCCGGTGTACTCATAACCCAATGAGCACCTGTATACATCTTAGGTGATCCAACTGACACCAGTGGCTTGTGAGACCGGCCACCGCCCCTCGTCGGGGTCTCGACTGTACACACTAGTCTACTCCGGAGTATCGATGCCCTGTCTCGAAACTCCCACGACTAGGGACCACAATTAAGGATATGCATATAAACTACCCAACTCTCACGTATATGATCGCCATCATACAGTTGGTAGTAAAGCAAGATCCTAAGGGCTCTATCAAAGTGTAACATGCAATCAGTCACCTGAACATGTACACGACTGATAAAGGCAAGCCAGATAGCATACTATCATCTCGAGTAAGACTGTCCTACCGGGATAGGTCCTCCGCAATCATTGCAATCACGTACCTGCGATCCAATAATTGACTATGAGGGCACTATCTCCAACACAATTCTGATGGCACTGCACAAGTGAAGCTGCGCTGGCCTCGGATGATATAACTGTATCATGATCCCCACATAATCTGGACAACTAAAGTCCTTAACATCTGTACTTGAGCAATGAGTTCTGAGAATACTTAAGCAATGAGTTCCGGGACTATCTAAAAGAGAATGAGATTCTTTCTCAGCTTACTCCTCCGTATAAACCATAGCACAACGGTGTATCGGAGTGGAGGAATCGCACACTATTGGATATGGTGCGCTCTATGATGAGCACCGCTGAGTTACCTATTTCCTTTTGGGGCTATGCGGTTGAGACAGCCATGCACCTATTGAATATGGTCCCAACCAAATCATTTCCTACCACTCTATATGAGATATGGAAGGGGAAGAGATCATATCTTAATTATGTTAAGATATGGAGTTGTCCGGCCTATGTCAAAAGGCACAATCCGGACAAACTCGAGGCAAGGTCTGTTTTGTGCAAGTTTGTAGGATATCCCAAAAACACACAAGGGTATATCTTCTACCACACTGAGGAACAAAAGGTGTTTGTTTCTCGACATGCCACCTTTTTAGAAAAGGAATTTCTTGTGAAAGAAATTTGTGGCGAGGAGGTAGAACTGGAAGAAATTCCAGTGATACAAACTACGACAGAAGATTTGGTGGAATCAGAGAATTCAGTAGTCTCCAACGAACCCCAGCCACTCCGTCGATCTAGTAGGGTTCCTCATCCACCTTAGAGATACTACGGTTTTCTCATTGATGGTGGGAGCGAGGATTGCATCATGGAAGATGATGACCCAACTAGCTTCGAGCAGGCCATCATGAGTGGGGACTCTGTGAAGTGGCTGGATGCAATACGATCTGAGATGGAATCCATGTACACCAACAAAGTATGGACTTTGGAAGTTGCTCCTGAAGGGGTAAAACCCATTGGGAGCAAATGGATCTTTAAGAAGAAACTTGGTGTAGGTGGAAAAGTTGAGACTTTCAAAGCTAGACTTGTTACAAAAGGTTTTCGTCAACGACCGGGTGTGGATTATGATGAAACATTTTCTTCAGTGGCTATGCTTAAGTCCATCTGGATCCTACTTTCCATCGCTGCATACCATGACTACGAAATCTGGCAAATAGATGTTAAGACCGCCTTTCTAAATGGTGATTTAGAAGAATGCATGTACATGACTCAGCCAGAGTGTTTCATAGACAGTGGGAGCAGCAGAAAGGTGTGCAAGCTGCTTAAATCCATCTACGGGTTAAAGCAGGTATCGCGGAGTTGGAACATCTGTTTTGATGTTGTAGTCAAAGAGTTTGACTTCATCAAGAACGTAGATGAACCTTGTATATACAAGAAGGTAGCAGAGAGTAAGGTTGTCTTCCTCATATTGTACGTGGATGGCATACTCTTGATAGGAAATGACGTTCCTATGCTGCACTCGATCAAGCTCTTCTTATCACATAGATTCTCAATGAAAGATCTAGGTGATGCCTCCTACATCTTGGGGATTAAGATCTATAGAGATAGATCTAAAAGGATACTGGGATTGTCCCAATCCAGGTACATTGACACCATACTAAAGAAGTTTAGTATGGAAGAATCCAAGCGTGGGAATTTACCCATGATCACAGGACTCACTCTCTCCAAAGAGATGTCTACCAAGACTGATTTGGAGAGAGCTCGAATGCAAGTGATACCCTATACTTTGGCAGTAGGCTCTATCATGTACGCGATGCTATATACCACACCCGATGTAGCATACTCACTAAGTGTAGTGAGTAGGTATCAAGCAGATCCAGGAGAAAGTCACTGGACAGCTGTGAAGAACATTCTCAAGTACTTGAGAAGGACTAATGAGATGTTCTTGGTATATGGTAACGGAGAACTCCAAGTGGAGTCCTTTACCGATTCGAGCTTCCAGAGTGATAAGGACGACTCTAAGTCGGTTTCGGGATTTGTCTTTACCCTCAATGGAGGGGCGCTTTGTTAGAAGATTTCTAACCAAGAAACTGTGGCAGACTCGACGATGGAGGCTGAATACATCGCCGCCAACGATGCTGCCAAAGAGGCTGTCTGGATGAAGAAGTTCATAAACGAACTTGGAGTGGTTCCGTCCATCGAGCATCCAATACCTTTGTATTGCGATAACAATGGAGCAGTGGCTTTGGACAAGGAACCCAGGTCCCATCAGCGATCCAGGTATATTCTGAGGCGGTATCACCTGATCCGTGAGATAGTTGATCGCCGGGAGATCGAGGTCAGGAGAGTTGACACGAAGAACAACACAACGGATCCACTCACGAATCCTATACCCCAGATATAATTTGAGAGACTCTTCGGGATGTTGGGTATGAGATATTACAACAACCGGCCTTAGTGCAAGTGGGAGATTGTTAGTTATGTATATGCCTTAGAGGCCATTGTTGTACACATGATGTATAATATAGTGGATGCTTGGACATATAGAGAGAGGACTTTCTTGCTCGACATGATAGTATGCTATCTGGTTGCTCTTTGTCTTAACATGTAGATTTGTATTGTGATACTGTCTTGCTCTCACATGTTGATAAAGCCCTTAGGATGTGTACTTGACTATTAGGACTATGATGGAGATTATACTAGTGGGGCTAGGGTAGTCCACAAGTACATCCTTTAATTGTTCCTAGTCGAGGGTGTATCGAGACAGGGCATCGATATTCCAGAGTAGACTAGCGTATACGCTTCTTGACCCATATGATGGGCGATGGATGATCCTACATCCATTGGTTTTTGACATCAAAGATGGTATACGGGTGCTCAGTGGAGACTGGGTACACTGAACGGACTTGCCGAGAACTCCTAGTTGGTATTATACCTATCGTCAGATAGCAGTTCTCTGGTGACACTGGTACAGATTAGTCTGTAGACCCGAGATCGTCATAGAGTCTTGTATGATTCCCACTGTGCTTTGATTTCCACATTACCACGTTCAAGAGAACGTGCAAAACGGTGGCTTTTGGGTACAATCCCGAATCACAAGGAGGCAATGAGCGATAGGAGGGGTTTCGTCTCTCCCGGTATTGGGGGTTGATGTTGCGCTGTGCTCGATTGGATATAACAGGAAGTCCCTGGCCAGGGCTGATACGGAGATCTACTGGTAAGTGTTATCAGTTGTTTCTTGACCCGTTATGAGCCTCACATCGGTACGACTTATCGGTTAGTGGGGTCTGATATTTACCACCCCTAGACTAGATATGCGACATATCAGACGAAGAGACCGGACTGTATGGTAGTGTCACTGACAGTCTTTACAGGAGTTAGAGCGGGCTTACTTGTTGATCTTCTGGTCGCTCGATACCTGGGTAGCCGTTACGTCCAGCTAGTACCGCTGACGGCTTGTGGGTGGTTGATATGATCATCACCTACTGCCGGCGTATTGACGTGTCTTTAGAGTCCTACACAATGGTTTACTGGCTCAGGCAAAAAGAAGTAGGAGCACATATGTGATAGGTGCAGGACCGAGATTAATTCGTGTATGTGATACCGTATTTTATTCTCGCGATATGTGATATCGGACGGTTATATGTGATATAGCCAGGTTATCGAATCAAGTGTTGATTCGATAAGATGATATATATTATATTAGTCGGTTATATGTGATATAGCCGGATTATTAAATCAAATATTGATTTAATAATTTAATGTATAATTGTATATTTGATATGATAATTTACATTAACTAATATTTGCTCACTTATACTTTTCTTTTCTCACATGTGCACACTAAATATATATATGATATATATTATTTGTGTT
The DNA here is from genome assembly GCA_030015575.1 of Agapanthus africanus. NCBI lineage: Eukaryota > Viridiplantae > Streptophyta > Magnoliopsida > Asparagales > Amaryllidaceae > Agapanthus > Agapanthus africanus. The sequence continues at coordinate 83,507,795 of JASDDO010000026.1, read as the reverse complement.
TTCTTTTTTGTGTCATGCTTGATGATACACACTACATGGGTGTATGAGACTTATACCATGTCATAAGATTATTAGGGTTTTATTTATTTAATGCAAATTTAAATTGGTGGGAATTAAGCATGGTTGCAAGATTTGGAAGCTTGTGGAAGCCCTTGACTTAGTCCACTAAAGTTGTCTTGCATTAGATATTTATTAACCTAACCTTAATCTTTAGCCATAGTGATGTCTCTATAAGAGTTATATGAGATATTTCTCACCCATGGTTGCCATTCACTCTCTCATCTATTATTTGCTTCTTCTTCTTCTTCAAGAGCTTAGCTCTCTAGGTTCTTGAGAGGAGAAGAAAAAGAGTGAGAAAATTAATTCTAAAGTGAGCAAAAATCCTACTTCATCATCCTCTACTTGATTAACCATTTAGCTTAGGGCGTTAGCTTCACTAATCCCTAATTAGTGAAGAAGTAGCTTGAGTTAGTGTCTCCTCGACGTAGATCATCTTCGGCCTTGAAGACATTGTGCAAGCTCGTTCCTTTCACCTTGTGGAGCCATTCTAGAGTCCACAAGATCACTACTTAGACCGAAGGGACTACCACTGGGAGCTATTGAAGTGAAGGACCGGTCTACAAAGGTTGTATTCCTAGTTCACTTAGTTGTAAAGTTGTTTACACTTTGTTTCGCCTAAATCTTTAGTTAAGATTCTAGGGTTAGGGTTAAGTAGTATGGCAATTTTTTTTGAAAATGGCATGGACGATGCCTCCCGAAACATCGCTGTCGTGCTAGGTAACCCTACAGAGGTATCAGAGCCAAGCTAGAGAATTAGACGATGTTTGTTAGATTACGAAACTGAAACTACTCCGTAACTTGAAACATTGAAATCAAGTTTCTGTCGATTTTTAAATGGGCTCTAAAAATTTTTTTAGCAACTGCAGAATGTTGTATGTGATATAACATGAACACCATCAAAATTTGAAGCAAGACCACCTGATTTTGGCCGGCCACATGGCTAAAATTTCCGAGCTCACCGGTTCTTCTGGGGTATTTTGGCTTCAAAATTTTCCTGTGTTCCAGTCTCTTGGTTTTGGTGTTTCGGGTGTTACTTATTTTTTCTAAAATTTCATGAGATGTTAATTTTCTATAAAGGCAATTCGGAGTGTTTCGTAATCGTAATTCTAACATTTTTCGGGTTATTTAGACGGCGTTAAAAAGTTCGAACGGATATCAATAACCCAATTTTTCCTTCGACGGAAAATTTTCCAAGAGTTGGATTTTTTTTCAAAGTTAAAGAACATTCAAATATCATGCAAGTGATTCGATGGACCCTCTAGAAGAACGAAAGCCTAACTCGATTCTATGACCGTAAGAACCACCGCCAAACCCTAGGGTTTGCGTTAGTTCCGCGGCGCCATAGGCGAGGCAAAGGTTGACCGTTCTACGAATGGTCCATAGGTACTGTGGTATGTACTGAGTATTTTTAAACAACGCTCAAGTGTTGAGCTCATTGGGAATTTTTGGGTGTTTGTTGATTCGATCGGAATGTTTAACATCGTCTAACTTTTTCTAGAATGTGATACAATATTTGGAATTCATATTTTTAGGCATGAAATCCGAGGTATATGATATTTCGGGTTTATGATGTCTAAGGTGATTGTGGATTCCAAATGCTGTAGTTTGACCTTTTCTTTTCTGCGACCGTAAGTGTAATATGTGGTGTATCGCCGGTTTCGTTGCTATATGTCAACAACAATTGGGATACGCATATTTACTTACGTCGATGACATGTGATATTAAGTGTTGCTATGATATGTTATATTGGATCGTCGTGTTTTGAATAACCGGGGGGTTTTATGTGAGATGAGAGTTTTTATTTTCATTCATGTAAAATTCATTGTATGTAATATTCTTTTATTGGGGCACTTTCGGGTTGAGGATGATGTCACCATTGTTGTATATTATTTACTTTTCCGCATTAGGATAGACCCAAGGTGGGGAGCACAAGTAACCGGGTTCTAGAGTCCAGTGGGAGACCATCTCGAGGAGTCGAGTCCGGGTCTCCTAACTCTAGAATTGGTAGGGTTGCTTGCCGCTCCCGTAGGGTTCTAAGGATGTGGGTTTGACTATTCATCACGACTGTAGAATCCGTGTTTTATACATACTTAAAATAAAACACGGACCTCATAATATATCCAATATTTCATATGTTGACTTCTGCTGATGATATTCTGTGATGTGATCATTTTATATGCTTGAGACGAATGCTTTATTATTATATATATGATATATAATAAACGTTGCTTATGTTTTGCACCCGCGCTAGTCCCGCACCGCTATGCCGTTAGTTAAGTAACCTAATGGTGCATAACTGGACACTGTGGCGAATGCTAATGGCATAAGTGTACGTTGTATTTTCGTTTTTTCTGTGATACTTAGGAAGTATAAATGATGGGACTTCATTAATGAGATTAATGAAGAAGAAAAGAAACCTAAAAGATGTTGTACAATCAAATTTTCAAAAAGGGTAGCTCTGGTTTTGCTTTGCATAGAGGTATTCCTTGTAAAATATCCAGCACCTTATTCGATAAGGAAAGAGCCGAGATCCCTTCACCGGGAGTGACCTCTTTAGCAGAAACTAGCAGATACTACAACCCACTCGGTTTTGTCTTTTGATTGCTTCTCTAGTTCTTGCTTTGCATAGTGGTATTTATGAAATATCCTGCACCTTATTCGATAAGGAAAGAGCTGAGATCCCTTAACCGGGAGTGAGCTCTTTAGAGAAACTAGCAAAAGCCTCAAAAACACTCCTTTTCAAAATCACATGATTCTGTAACGATATCAAGTTCATTACGCAAAAGGTTTTCATTTAAAACCTGTCGTAGCCCTCCGACATTTCAGATAAGTAATATTTAGTATTCGTGCTACGTTTGTTGGCTTTCATCAAGGCGTAGTGTGCGGTAGCTACTTACTGCTTATCTGCTGCATATGATGCGATTGGATTAGGGTAGTCGTGCGGCTTTGTTGGCTTTCGTCAAGGGTCATGCGGGTGGGTTTAATTCAATCATGAAATGTACGGGTTGAACTTGACTAGCAGACTATGGTTTGTTGGCTTTCGTCAAGGTCGTAGGATATTAGGGGAAGAATATTATGGAGACTAGTAGACCATTGTATTCATTAAAGCGACTCATAATCTCAGCGTATTAAGAATTTGTAAACTCCTGGTTTTGACAACGGCCTTGTGCGAGAATGTCTCCATAAGAAATAATTTCGTTAAGGTCATACAGATGAGCGGCCATAGTGTCTGAAAAGGAAAATCAGTGAGAGTTTAATGGTTAGACTGATCAAGAAAATGCTTATTGAAACAGACACGGGAATTTAAACAACTCTTGATATTCTCACGGAGAAAACAAGTTCTTATTAAGACACCCAACAAATTCAAATTTATGCAAATAAAGGAGAAATCCTAAAAGGATTCTCATTTGATGAGAAGCCCCTCGGGCCAAGGAGTTAAACTCCCTTGAGAACAGCGCTCTCCAACAGAAATGACATCTGTCAAAATTAATGATGAAGGGAATAAAAATTCCCCCAAAAATTCTAAAGAGCTATGCTCTGTGAAAACGATGGAATCATCCATCAAAACCATAAAAAGCAAAGCTTTTACTGAGTTAAAAACTCCGAGATCTTTAAGATCTGCAAAACGAACTCTAAGAGTTCTTCATTAATGGGTTAAGAAACCCTAAAAAGGATCTCTTTAGATCTATGATCTAAGAAAGAGAAAAGCTCTGTTAAGAAACCCCAAAAAAGATTTCTTTAGATCTATGATCTAGGAAGAGCAGAGCTCTGTTTTAATTAACGGTTTGAAGATCTAGCAAGAGCAAAGCTCTGTTTAACGGGGTTTAAACATGATTCTTACCTATTTGAACAAAGAAAGTTCTTGGGGTAGAGAGCTTAGCTCTGAAGGAGAATTAAATTCTCAAGAACAAGAAAACAAGAAGATGAACAGGCAGTCATCTCAAGGGCCAAAGGCCCTATTTATAGGCGCTGGAAGTCGATTCAACTTCCAAGTTGATCCAACGGTGGAAAAGCTTCCACCGCTGCACTCACATGTAAGCCACGTGAGCACAATAGCGCTCGGCCCTGCGGGGCTGTGCGCCAGGGTCGGTTCCTAAAATGATCGTTCGCTTCGCTCTCTTGCCGGGGGCATTTGTTTCCCCCAATCAGAAAGAAAAGCTCTAATCAAAATTTGAAATTTGAAATGAGGCAGTACCTCATGAGAGCGCTAGCGCCAAGAGCACCAGCACTAAGAGTCAAAGATTTTGAAGTAGCACCTCATGTGCAAAGCACGAGAGCGCTAGCGCCGAGAGCGCTAGCGCCAAGAGTCAAAGACTCTGATGCAGCGCCTCACGTGCAAAGCACGAGAGCGCCAGTACTAGAACTAAATGTTCTCAACCCTTGGATCAAAGATCGAACGAAGATGATAAATCATCAAATTACCAGAATAAAATTCTATTGAGGAAATACTCCTCAAATCTTTCCAAACAAGAAAGATTGTGCTCTGTGAATCAGAGCACCGTTGGATCAAAGATCCTATGGTGATTAAAAATTACCAAGATACAGAATAAGTTCTGTATGGGAAAATATTTTCCCAATCTTGCTAAAAACAAGAAAACTGTCTTCTGTAAGACAGAGGCCCTTGGATCAAAGATCCAATGGTGGGGAACACCCCTAAATCAATAAGAGATCTCTCAATGAAAGATTTCCTTAACTGATTCAACAAATCAGCCTCCCCTATATAAAGGACCCAAGACTTCAAGTCTTGCACAAAGGAACCTCCCTATAAGTTTTCAAATCGAAAGAAGAAAAAGAAGAAGCTCCCCATAAGTTTCAAGAAACTTCAAAGACGAGAGCAATTTCTTCTCAAGGTAAATAGTAAGAAGAGAGATCATGGCATCTCCTCCATATTTGAGAGTTTAACTCTCACATCAAAAGAACTTAGTTCTTTTTCAGATCACAAATCCATGAGACAAAGTCTCCCATAAATAAAAACAAAAGAGATCATAGCATCTCCTCATAAAAGAAGAACCCGGTTCTTAGATCCATGAGACAAAGTCTCCTATAAATCGAGAATTTAATTCTCAGAGCACAGAACTGATCAGAGCTGCCAAAGAAGCGCCTTAGCGCTCCAATTTAAAAGAAGCGCCTTAGCGCTCCAATTTAAAAGAAGCGCCTTAGCGCTCTAAATCTGGTGCTCAGCGCCAAGCGCTCCACGTGCTCCTCACGTGGGCGCTATTTTATAAGAAGCGCCTTAGCGCTCCAAGTCTGGCGCTCAGCGCCAAGCGCTCCACGCGCTCTTCACGTGGGCGCTATTTTATAATAAGCGCTTTAGCGCTCCAAGTCTGGCGCTCAGCGCCAAGCGCTCCACGTGCTCCTCACGTGGGTGCCCTTTTATAAGAAGCACCATAGCGCTCCCAATCTGACGCTCAACGCCAGGCGTTCCACGTGCTCCTCACGTGGGCACTAAGGAATTACAAAGCGCTCTGTAAATAAGGCCCCAGCGCCATAAAAAGTATTCAACACTCAATAAAAGACGAAAAGAATAGAGGTTTCAGAACCCAAATCAATGCTCAACATTGTTGAATAAAAAGGGACTGAACCTAAACAAATGCTCAGCATTTTATTCAAAACTGAGTGGACTGAGTCAAAGTTGGCCACAAGTCCTTAATTCAGATCAACCAAGCACATACGCTCACAATCTCTTTGGTTGGTCTTAGTCCCAAACTTGACTACAGATCTCCCAACCAACATTGGTTTAAGGGTACATCTCTTCACACCTCTGATATGTGCCGTTGTAATTTTTCAACGTCTTCAGAGAGGTGGCAGGTCCCGACAACCATAAACTCCATGGACTATGATGTCCTTAAACCCAATGGACCGCAACGTCCCTAAACTAAATTCTATGGACTATGAGGTCCTTAAACTCATGGACTATGACGTCCTTAAACCCAATGGACCGCAATGTCTCTAAACTAAACTCTATGGACTATGAGGTCCTTAAAATCATGGACTACGATGTCCTTAAACCCAATGGACCGCAACGTCTCTAAACTAAACTCTATGGACTATGATGTCCTTAAACTCCATGGACTACGATGTCCTTGAACCCAATGGGCCACAATGTCCTTAAAAACTAAAGAAAATCCTGTTGAGTATATCTTAGTCTAAAATTAGACTAACGTATACTCAACAAACGTTTGAGTTGATCTTAATCTAAAACAAGGTTAACGATTCTTAAACCAACCCAAACCCAAATCTAAGAAAATACGGATTTGGACTAATCCATGCCCTACGGGCGACAACATAAATTAGTCTTCGTATACAATCCACGGGCAACCAAAAACAAAACAAACATACACGACATGAAGTGACCATCTGGAAAAGGAGAAAGTGGTTACCGCGATGTGGTAGCGTAATTAACTACAGGGGCTTACGCCTACAGGGAAGAGCGTCCCCACAATCAAAAACCCCTCGTACACGAGGGGGAATCTGACGAAGTCTGCTACATCGGCCGCATCTATCTAAACCTCCGATATACGGTGCCATAAATCAACTTGGCATCTTCGAAGAGGTGGACAGATAAAAACAAATAGCATCTGCCCCCAAATTCAGGCAAGATGTTTATCTTCCCGGTTTTCGGCGGCGAACAGATTCTGGCTTGCCTGGTGGGACCTTTTTCTCTTTCCACTCCACACTTCGTGTGTCGTGAATTTCCACGATCAAATAATCGCAGTATATATGTTTATGGTTGCCCTTGGGTGATGGGATACTGAAGCCGGCGTTGCACCTCTACGAAGAATGGCGTTTGCTCCTACCCTAGCAACTCAGGCTCTGTCACATCCGGTGGAGTCAAGTAGGGGACACTTGGAGCCTCAAATCTCTGCGATCCGGCTCTTCAAGAAATCAACGGGCTTCTCTTTGGGTCGATACTCCCACTTCCCACCCTCGGTGCCTCAACGCCGATAGAGGAAGCCCAGAGGAAGTCTGTCTTCCACAGGCTGGTTCCCCAAGCTGCAGCTTTGCCAATGGAATCAGTCCTCAAACAACTGGCACCTGCCAAGGACCAAAGTCGACGCAGGGGGAAGAATATTCAAGCTCTCAAAGGAAATAGGGGGCAGGCTCGGCAAAATCCTGAGGCTAATCAAATCCTGGCCATAAGAAACAGTCGACGTCGATATCGGCATCATACAAAATGAGCTGGCGGCAGTTCTCCATATGGTCCTATTTTAACCCCAGTGGTGAATGTTATTGTTCCAACTGGGAACAGCTTCAAACTGTTGCGAAGGGCTAGACAAAATTCTCCCACCGTAATATTGAAGAAATCTTCGCAGCCCATGGAGATCCCACGAGAGCGGATACCAGTTCACTCCCTAAAACAACTTTCCTTGTCTATATATAAGGTGTGGAAGCAGGTGAAGTGAACTCATCCCGAGACGGATCCTGATACAGTGGTTCCTCCCAAAACTAAAGCGGCTTTTCACAAAAAAGAGAGGCCCAATAAAGCTCAAGTTCCTGAAGTAAACTCCAAAGGGCAAAACTCCAAACACCCCAAGCCTAGGGGCATGGTAGTTCACATAGTATATGTGGTGAATTCCAAAGACGAAGTTCGAGCTTCTACTAGTCACCGACCTCAAACTCGGTCCCTGACAAAAGTTCAACTGAAATGTGAGAAGCTATAGGAGATGCTCGCTCAGGCGGCAGCAAACGGTAATCCATCACCTAAGGAAAATCCTGAGGACGCACCCGAAGAAAGAATAGAGAAGGAGTCGGATATTGATTTCCTAAAACGCGCTCTGAAAAAGGGAGATACAAAAGCGACAGAAATGTCCACTAAAATGAACCAGATTGCCCTTCTGATTCAGAATATGGCTTGAATGATGGTTCAATCGGAACCACTGGCGGATGAACCGCCAGTAGTCGTCTTAAAGATAAGAATGACATTTCAAATCCTCTACAAATCTCATCAACGGCAAAGGAGGAAATGATTCCTAAAAGAAGAGCTGAAGATATATATCGCTCAGCAAGTCAAAAGTCACTATGCCAGTGAAGCATCAAATAGATCAATCAAGACTGGGAAACCGTATCCGACGTGGTACGATCAGATACAGTACCCGCCAGAGTACACACTTCCACATGTACAAAGGAACTGGGAATTCTCTCCAGCATATTGCGCGATTTAAATCCATGTGCGACAATTCCGGAGGAAATGACATACTACTCCTCCGACAGTTCGGCACCGGTCTGGCGGGCATCGCCTTCGAATGGTATGTGGAACTGACGAATGACTCCGTGAATACCTTCGACGAGATGAAGATGCTCTTCTATCAGAAATTCGCTAGTGTGAATAAACGCACTACCGTAATGACGTTGGTCAATGAAAGGGTTAGACCGAATAAGACCTGGGTTCAATATGTTACCCGATGGCAAAATCTCTGGTCAAATGCGAGCAACGCATCAATGAAGTTGCAGCAATGGGAATGCTCATAACCACACTTGACCAAAATTCAAAGGCGTTCCCGACCTTCCAAGAACTCATGGATAAAATGGATCGATTGGATGAAATGGGTCAAGACTCTTTCTCATCCGATGATGACGAGTGAAAAGCGGAGGAAAGATGGCGTTTGTCGCCTACGCTCAACAAAAATAAACAGCTCTGAAGCAACCTGTCTCCAAAATAGCAACGGCGTGGGTACTCGTTCCCCCCGAGATATACACAGGGGGCATATTTCTCACCGGCGGAAGAATCTCTATGTAGAGTGGTCCTTTCTTCTCAAAGGACAGGAAGGATATTAAGGGGCCTACAAACAGGTCCTACAATCTAGTGGAATGCCCCGCTTAAAAAAAATGGTATATCCACAAGCGAAATGGGCACGGATGAAAACCCGAAAGGGCGCCGTGAGTAAAAACAGCAGGATTGCCGACGAGTTTGTGAAAACCTGGAAGGGCGCAATCTCGTTAAAAAAACGATATGTCCACAAGCAAAATGTGCACGGATGAAAATCCGAAAGGGAGCCATGAGTAAAAACAGCAGGACTGCCGGCGAGCTTATGAAAACCCGGAAGGGCACAACCTCGTTAAAATAAATACACTTACGAGATCCTCACGACTCGTAAGGAGAATCCCCCTGTAAGACCCTCACGGCTCATAGGATTTAAAAGCCTTAAGTCACAGGGATCTAGACCTGTTCTTAAGCCCCCATATCGCCCAAATTGCCCTACAGGCGGTCCATATTGACCCTTATATACAATCTATGGGCACGAATAAATATTTCTTGCCAAGTTCTGCAAATGGCAAGAAATGTCCCCATATGGTGAATAACACTTGTAGGTCCTTTCGATTTATTAGGAGAAAACGTTCTTGTGAGTTCCTTATGACTTATAAGAGAAAACACCACTTAGAAGTCCTCACGAATTCTAAGGAGAACATACACCTACGAGATCTTCACGACTCGTAGAGAGAAATTCCTTTATGAGACCCTTACGGCTCATAAAGTCAAAAAAGTCTTAGTCGACAGGATCCTAACCCTGTCTACTAAGCCACCTTTGTCCAAATCAACAGGGGCAAATGATGATTCGCTCCTGGCACTATCCCAATTTTAGCGATACTGATGCCTAAACAGGTGTCAAACTCCAAGTCAACCTCTCCAGCAAGTGCCGTGCCTACAACCATCTAATGAAGAAGGGGACCTCGTTCGTTTAGGATCATAAATGTCAGAGTGCACTGGACGAAATCAAGCAATATCTGTAGAACCCACCGGTACCGACCGCTCCAGTCAGGGGAAATCCCCTCATCCTGTACACAATAGCCCTTGAAGGTTCTTTAGGCGCACTATGGGCACAGGAAAATGACCAAGGGAAGGAGAGAGCTCTCTACTATTTGAGTCGAGTTCTCCTGGGGGCAGGAAACAACTACTCCCCTATCGAAAAACACTGCCTGGCATTAATCTTCGCGATAACGAAGCTCAGACACTATGCTTTGGCGCATGAGGTCCATCTTATATCAAAAGTGGATCCTCTCAAGTACTTGATGTCAAGAGCCATACTAACGGGACGGCTCGCTAAATGGGCCTTACTCTTAATAGAATTCTCGATAACATACCGACCTCTCAAGGCAGTGAAAGGCTAAGTCATCGCCGACTTCCTCACTGAGCATCTGATACTTGCCGATTCACCCCTAAATTGCGAATTGCCAGACGAGCACGCGTTTGACACGATCGACGGGGAGAAAGGGGGAGTGATACCCGATGGGAACTCTACTTTGACGGGGAATCTTCCATGAAGAAGCGAAAGCACAACTCCCCCATAATCAAATCCGGGATAGGCCTCATATTCATGACTCTACAAGGAGGGATAATGCGCTTTGCCTTTTCCTTGACAGAGCCAAGGACAAACAATGAAGCAGAATATGAAGCTTTTATAGCAGGTCTTGAGATCGCTATCGATATGGGAATCGAAAACCTTCTCATATACGGAGACTCCCAGCTGGTCGTTAGTCAAGTAAACAGTGACTATCAAACGTGCAAACCAGAGTTGGTAAAGTACGGCGAAAGAGTGCAACAATTGCTGACTCAAATCCCTTCTTACGTCCTGGAAAGCATACCGCGTGCGGAAAATAGCAAAGCGGATGCATTAGCCAAACTCGCTAAAAACCGGCTGATGAAAACCTCGATGACGTAAGGATCGTTGTACAAAGCCGTCGGGTTCTTGCACCAGCAGAAATATCTCCAAAGTCGTCCGAAGAAAGGGAAGCGACCAAGGAAACAGCCCTACAAATACAGGACCAAGAAAAGGCTAAAGATTGGAGAGAAGTCTTTATAGATTACTTCAAATTCCGTCGAACACCTGAAGATGCGTCCTCAAGACATCAGCTTATGAAACGAGCTCTGTCTTTCGCCTTCGTCAATGATACTCTATATAAGAGATCGTTCGACTCTCTATGGCTAAGATGCCTGGGGCCGGAAGAAGCAAGGAGAGTCGTCCAAGAAACTCACGACGGACTCTGCAGTTCTTATCAAGCCAGGCCAAAGATGAAGCTGAAGAACAAAAGGATGGGCTACTATTGGCCCACGATGATTCAGGACTGTCTCGAATACGTAAAGCAGTGCCACTCGTGCCAAATTCATGGAGACTTCACCCACCAGCATCCAAACCCATTACACCCAACGGTGGCTAGCTGGCCATTTGAAATGTGGGGAACCGACATAATTGGGCCCATCGAACCAATGTCATCCTGAGGACATCGGTTCATATTGGCGACAACCGATTACTTCTCTAAGTGGGCAGAAGCAGTACCGCTAAGAGAAGTTAAGACGGAGAACATTCTCTATTTCTTCAAGACACACGTCATTTATCGGTTCGGCACTCTGTGACGGATTATCTCCGATAACGGGCCGGCCTATAGAAGTCACAAAATCAGTCGCTTCGCACGGCAGCATAATATAGACTGGAGATACTCTTCGGTCTATAATCCCCGAGCTAACTGTCTAGCTGAGGCTTTCAACAAAACCTTGACGAAGATCATAAAGAAGACGGTGTCCAAAAATAGGAAGGACTGGCACGAGAGAATGCATGAAGCTCTCTGGGCGTATCGGACCACGTTCAAAACGACCACAAACAAAATGCCATATGCATTGGTATTCGGCGCCGAAGCAGTACTCCCTTTGGAGATAGAGTTACCCTCTCTACGAGTGGCAGTTCATTACGAGTTAACAGATGAAGAGAATGCTCATCTTCGGCTTGAAGAGCTCGACGCCCTCAAAGAAACTCGTCTCATAGCGCAGCAAAACCTAGAAGCTTACAAAGCAAAGATGACGCGCTCATACGAAAGATTAACTAGGCCGAGAACATTCCGCCAAGGCGAACTCGTGCTAGTGGTCAAGAGACCTATGATCCCCAATCGTGCCAAACGGGGAAATTCGAGCCGAACTATGAGGGCCCATACATCATAGACAAAGTCTACCAAGGTGGGGGCTTACTTGCTCATGGATATGCATGGCGAAAGACCCTTCCGACCAATAAACGGCCGGTTCCTGAAAAAATACTATGCTTGACGAGTCACAACCTAGGGTAATGATAGATGACGACGCCTATGTCCGCTCGCTATCTTCCCAGGCCCAAACTCTATAAGTGGTATCCAGCGAAAACTTGCCTCAAAATAGTTATGGACCGAAACGTCCTTAAACTACTACAAACCCCGGCATCCCCAGGCTGACGTGGCACAAAAAAAACGGTACGTCCATAAGCGAAATGGGCACCGATGAAAACCCGAAAGGGCTCCGTGAGTAAAAACAGCAGGGCTACCGGCGAGTTTGTGAAAACCGGAAAAGGCGCAGACTCGTAAAAAAAATTCATGCACACTTACGAGGTCCTCTCGGCCTTGTAAAGAGAAAACACCCGCGTGAGATCCTTACAACTCACAAGAGAGCAACACACTTAGGGATCCCCATGATTCCTGAGGAGAAATTACACGTATGAGATCCTCATGACTCAAGGAGAACCCTCTTATGAGACCCTCACGGCTTATAAGATTCAAAAGCCTTAAGCTACAGGGATCTGAACCTGTTCTTAAACCATCATATTTCCCAGACTGCCCTACAAGCGGTTCAATATCGACCCTTGTATACAATCTACGGGCTCAAATAAACGTTCCCCCACCAAATTCCACCAATGGTGCGAAATGTCCTCATGTGATGAACACCACTTGTAAGTCCTCTCGACTTATAAGGAGAAAACACTCTTGTAAGATCCTTACGATTTATAAGAGGACACACACTTAGTAGTCCTCACGATTCCTAAGGAGAAAACGCACCTATGAGATCCTCACGACTCGTAGGGAGAAACACCTTCAGGAGGCCCTTACGGCTCATGAAGTCAAAAGCCTTAGTCGACAGGATCCTAACCCTGTTTGCTAAGCCACCTTTGTTCGAACCGACAAAAGGGCAAATGATGATTCGCTCCTGGTAATATCCCAGTGGAAGCGATGCTGATGTCTAAATCGGTAACAAATTCCATGTTCTTTCAAGGCAAATGATGATTCGCTCCTGACAATATTCCAGTCGCAACAATGCTGATGCTAAAATTGGTATCGGGTCTTGAGTGCCATACTCGCAACAAAATCGGAGAGCCGAAAATGCATATGAAATAGCCGAAACAATGGGGCAACTCGCAATAAAAATCAGTGAGTAAAATATATGCATATAAAAATAGCCGAAATGTTTGGGCAACTCGCAATAAAAAGCAGCGAATAAAAAGAAAAATAGCTGAAATGATTGGGCACCGCAAAAAATAGCCGAAATGATTGGGCAATCGCAACTTTCGCAATATAAAAAGCTGAAATAATAGAGCATCGTGGAAAGAAATAAAATGAAATGAAAGAATGAAACTTTTGCCCTGCAGGTGAGATCACATCGACCCCTGTATACAATCCATAGGCACAAAGAAAAGGGAACCACATTTCCCCACCAGACTCTGTCAAAAGGAAGCCAGATCTCAATGGCAACATCCACAGCCTAAAGATCACCACGATGTTTCTTCTCAATCGAACGCAGACGTAACGTCAACCACCGACCTTAGGGTCACAACGAAACGGAGCCATGGCAAAGTCCCTAGTTCCAAATCTCAACGGCAACATCTGCAGCCTAAAAATCAGCAACGACGTTCCTCCTCATGCCAGCAGGGCACGGACGCTACACCACCAAACGGAGCCATGGCAAAGTCTCTAGTTCTAAATCTCAACGGCAACATCTACAGCCTAAAGATCAGCAATGGCGTTCCTCCTCATTCCAGCAAAGCACGGATGCGACACCACCAATCGGAGTCATGGAAAAGTCTCCAGTTCCAAGACACTACGGTTCACAGACAACCTAACGTCATCCAATGACCCCGTCTCAGAAATACGTCAGCCAGTGACCCCGTCGTGGAAATACGTTAGCAAATGACCCCGTCTTGGAAATACGTCAGTCAGTGACCCCATCTCGGAAATACGTCATCCAATGACCCTGTCTCGGAAATACGTCAACAAATGACCCCATCGCGGAGATACGTCAGCCAATGACCCCGTCTCGGAAATACATCATCCAATGACCCCGTCTCGGAAATACGTCTGCAAGTGACCCCGTCTCGAAAATATGTCAGCCAGTGACCTCGTCTCGGAAATATGTCATCCAATGACCCCATCTCGGAAATACGTCATCCAGTGACCCCGTCGCGGAAATACGTCAGTAAATGACCCCGTCTCAGAAATACGTCAGCAAATGTCCCCATCTCGGAAATACGTCATCCAGTGACCCCGTCTCGGAAATACGTCAGCCAATGACCCGTCTTAGAAATACGTCATCCAATGACCCCGTCTCGGAAATACGTCAGCTAGTGACCCCGTCGTGAAAATACGTCAGCAAATGACCCCGTCTCGGAAATGCGTCAGCAAATGACCCCGTCTCGGAAATACGTCAGCCAATGACCCCGTCTCGGAAATACGTCATCCAATGTCCTTGTCTCGGAAATACGTCATCAAATGACCCCGTCGCGGAGATACATCAGCTAATGACCCCGTCTCGGAAATACGTCATCCGATAACCCCATCTCGGAAATACGTCAGCAAATGACCCCGTCGCGGAAATACATCAGCAAATGACCCCGTCGCGGAAATACGTCAGCAAATGACCCCGTTGCGGAAATACGTCAGCCAATGACCTCGTATCGAAAATACGTCAGCAAATGACCCCATCGCGGAAATACGTCAACCAATGACCCCGTCTCGGAAATACGTCATCCAGTGACCCCGTCGCGGAAATATGTCAGCCAATGACCCCGTCGTGGAAATATGTCAGCAAATGACCCCGTCGCGGAAATACATTAGCAAATGACCTCTGTCTCAGAAACCAGTCCGCAAACGACCTCCCCGTCGGAGCAACGCTTCGACTCGGAAAAAAGTCAACTCACCAACCACTTACGAGTCTTCTCGACTTGTAAGGGAGAAAATTCTCTTGTGAGATTCTTATGACTCTCAAGAGAAAACGCACTTAGGAATCCTCACGATTCCTAAGGAGAAAATACACCTACGAGACCCTCTCGACTCGTAGGGAGAAAAATCTTTATGAGACCCTCACGGCTCATAAAGTTGAAAAGTCTTAGGAGACAGACCTGAACCTATCTCGTATGCCATCATTGCCCTGCAGGGAGGTTAAGATGGACTGCTATCTACTATCTATAGACCACACATGCAAAAGTTACATGCCACTGAAATGGAGGTGCTACTCAAGGGTACATAAACTACTTTGCGCCAAGTCAAAACAAAAGGAATAACCTACGGACGTCGACCACATACTGTGCAAGGCAATAAAGAGAACATTTGAATTGCATCCAATTAAGCGTTCGAAGCGTACCCACTCATGTATGTGCGAAAAGGATTAATGCATAAAATAAACGCATAGAAAGGAAAAAAATGTTATTCATACCTCAGAAAATTCTTACATTGATGAAAACAGTAAACAAAAACATCATTAAAATATTTACAATGGCAAAACACTGAATCCGGGACATAGATTGAGAAATTCAGAAGTAAGGCCGTCTAAAATGCTTCTGGCTTCTCTGACCATTTCCGTGTGCATCCTCTCGCGAATGCAAGGGTCAAGATCCTCGCTGATGTCGTCCGTCCTCTGATAAGCAGCGATTATCGTCGTCTGTTGGAAAATTTGATGCAAGATATCAACAAGATTATCTCGCCGTCTCTTCGAGATCAGGCCCATCAGATATACTGAGTATACCTTGTCTTCAGCATCGTCCAGTGCCTTAAGCGGCATGGCTTCGTAAAATCCAGGAAGTGCATTCCAAATCGCTCTCACGACGATCTTCAAAAGAGCGGAGCGACGAGGAAGTAGTCGACCGTTGTATTCATTAAAGAGACTCATAATCTCAGCGCATTGAGCATTTGTAAACTCCTGGTTTTGACAACGACCTTGTGTGCGAATGTCTCCATAAGAAATAATTTCGTTAAGGTCATACAGATGAGCAGCCATAGTGTCTGAAAAGGAAAATCAATGAGAGTTTAGTGGTCAGACTGATCAAGAAAATGCTTATTGAAATAGACACGGGAATTTAAACAACTCTTGATATCCTCACGGAGAAAACAAGTTCTGATTAAGAAACCCAAAAAATTCAAATTTGTGCAAATAAAGGAGAAATCCTAAAAGGATTCTCATTTAATGAGAAGCCCCTTGGGCTAAAGAGTTAAACTCCCTTGAGAGAAGCACTCTGCAACAGGAATGACATTTGTCAAAATTAATGACGAAGGGAATAAAAATTGCCCCAAAAATTCTAAAGAGCTATGCTCTGTGAAAATGATGGAATCATCCATCAAAACCCTAAAAAAGCAAAGTTTTTACCGAGTTAAAAACTCCGAGATCTTTAAGATCTGCAAAATGAACTCTAAGAGTTCTTCATTAATGGGTTAAGAAACCCTAAAAAGGATCTCTTTAGATCTATGATCTAAGAAAGAGCAAAGCTCTGTTAAGAAACCCCAAAAAAGATTTCTTTAGATCTATGATCTAGGAAGAGCAGTGCTCTGTTTTAATTAACGGTTTGAAGATCTGTGATCTAGTAAGAACAAAGCTCTGTTTAATGGGGTTTAAACATGATTCTTACCTATTTGAACAAAGAAAGTTCTTGGGGCAGAGAGCTTAGCTCTGAAGGAGAATTAAATTCTCAAGAACAAGAAAACAAGAAGATGAACAAGCAGTCATCTCAAGAGCCAAAGGCCTTATTTATAGGCGCTGGAAGTCGATTCAACTTCTAAGTTAATCCAACGGTGGAAAAGCTGTCACCGCTGCACTCAAGTGTAAGCCATGTGAGCGCAACCGTGGGGGCATTTGTTTCCCCCAATCAGAGAGCAAAGCTCTATTCAAAATTTGAAATTTGAAATGAGACAGCGCCTCATGAGAGCGCTAGCGCCAGGAGCGCCAGCACTAAGAGTCAACGACTCTGAAGCAGCGCCTCACGTGCAAAGTGCGAGAGCGCTAGCGCCAAGAGTCAAAGACTCTGAGGCAACACCTCACGTGCAAAGCACGAGAAAGCCAGTGCAAGAACTAAATGTTCTCAACCCTTGGATCAAAGATCCAACGAAGATGATAAATCATCAAATTACCAGAATAAAATTCTGTTGAGGAAATACTCCTCAAATCTTTCCAAACAAGAAAGATTGTGCTCTGTGAATCAGAGCAGCGTTGGATCAAAGATCCCATGGTGATTAAAAATCACCAAGATACAGAATAAGTTATGTATGGGAAAATATTTTTCCAATCTTTCTAAAAACAAGAAAAATGTCTTCTGTAAGACAGAGGCCCTTGGATCAAAGATCCAATGGTGGGGACCACCCCCAAATCAATAAGAGATCTCTCAATGAGAGATTTTCCTAACCGATTCAACAAATCAGCCTCCCCTATCTAAAAGACCCAAGACTTCAAGTCTTGCACAGAGGAACCTCCCCATAAGTTTTCAAATCGAAAGAAGAAAGACAAGAACCTCCCCATAAGTTTCAAGAAACTTCAAAGACGATAGCATATTCTTCTCAAGGTAAATAGCAAGAAGAGAGATCATGGCATCATCTCCATATTTGAGAGTTTAACTCTCACATCAGAAGAACTTAGTTCTTTTTCAGATCACAGATCCATGAGACAAAGTCTTCCATAAATAAAAACAAAAGAGATCATAGTATCTCCTCATAAAAGAAGAACTCGGTTCTTAGATCCATGAGACAGAGTCTCTTATAAACCGAGAATTTAATTCTCAGAGCACAGAACTCATCAGAGCTGCCAAAGAAGCGCCTTAGCGCTCCAAGTCTGGCGCTCAGCACTAAGCACTCCACGTGCTCCTCACGTGGGTGCCATTTTATAAGGAGCGCCTTAGCACTCCAAGTCTGGCGCTCAGCGCCAAGCGCTCCACGCGCTCTTCATGTGGGCGCTATTTTATAATAAGCGCTTTAGCGCTCTAAGTCTGGCGCTCCACATGCTCCTCACGTGGGCGCCCTTTTATAAGAAGCACTGTAGCGCTCCTAATTTGGCGCTCAGCGCCAGGCGCTCCACGTGCTCCTCACGTGGGTGCTAAGGAATTACAAAGCGCTCTGTAAATAAGGCCCCAATGCTATAAAAAGTATTCAACACTCAATAAAAGGCAAAAAAGAAAAGGGGTGTCAGAACCCAAATCAATGCTCAGAATTGTTAAATAAAAAGAGGCTGAGCCCAAACAAATGTTCAGCATTTTATTCAAAATGAGTGGACCGAGTCCAAACAAGTATTCAAACACTTTATTCAGAACTAAGTGGACTGAGCCCAAGTTGGCCATAAATCCCTAATTTAAATTAACCGAGCCCTTGTGCTCACAATCTTTTTAATTGGTCTTAGTCCCAAACCTGACTATAGATCTCCCAACCAGCATTAGTTTAAGGGTACATCTCTTCATACCTCTGATACATGTCGTTGTAATTCTTCAACGTCTTCAGAGAGATGGGGGTCCCAATAACCAATAACTTTTGGTACATCCCCAAACGGTTAAACCAAAACCATACAGACTATGATGTCTTTAAACCGTACAGACTATGATGTCTTTAAACCATACAGACTATGATTTCTTTAAACCAGACTATGATGTCATTAAACCAGACTATGATATCTTTAAACCAGACTATGATGTCTTTAAATCGTACAGACTATGATGTCTTTAAACCAGACTATGATGTCTTTAAACCAGACTATGATGTCTTTAAACCTCCCAGACTATGATGTCTTTAAACCTCACAGACTATGACGTCTTTAAACCAGACTATAATGTCTCTAAACCTTATGGACTATGAGGTCCTTAAACTCATGGACTATGATGTCCTTAAACCCAATGGACCGCAATGTCCCTAAACTAAAATGATAGAGTCCAAATACTCTTTCGTTGGATCTAAATGATCTTAAAACCTTGTTAAGTAGATCTTAGTCTAAAATTAGGCTAACGTATCCTTAATAAGTATTTAAGTTGATCTTAATCTAAAACAAAATTAACGATCCTTAAACCAACCCAAAACCAAATCTAAGGAAATACGGATTTGGACTAATCCACGCCCTGCGGACGACAACACAAATTAGTCTCCGTATACAATCCATGGGCAACCAAAAATAAAACAAATACACACGACACGAAGTGACCATCTGGAGAAGGAGAAAGTGGTTACCGCGATGCGGTAGCGTAATTAACTGCAGGGGCTTGCGTCTGCAGGGAAGAGCGTCCCCACAATCAAAAACCCCACGTAAACGAGGGGGAATCTGATGAAGTCTACTACAACGGCCGCATTTGTCCAAACCTCCGATATACGGTGCCATAAATCAACTTGGCATCTTCGGAGAGGTGGACAGATAAAACTAAATAGTATATGCCCCCAAATTCAGGCAAGACGTTTGACTTTCCGATTTTCGGCGGGGAACAGAGTCACTGGACAGCTGTGAAGAACATTCTCAAGTACTTGAGAAGGACTAAAAAGATGTTCTTGGTGTATGGTAACGGAGAACTCCAAGTGGAGTCCTTTACCAATTCGAGCTTCCAGAGTGATAAGGATGACTCTAAGTCGGTCTCGGGATTTGTCTTTACCCTCAATGGAGGGGCGGTTTGTTGGAAGAGTTCCAAGCAAGAAACTGTGGCAAACTCGACGATGGAGGCTGAATACAACGCTGCCAACGATGCTTCCAAAGAGGCTGTCTGGATGAATAAATTCATAAACGAGCTTGGAGTGGTTCCTTCCATCGAGCATCCAATACCTTTGTATTGCGATAACAATAGAGCAGTGTCTTTGGCCAAGGAACCTAGGTCCCATTAGAGATCCAGGCATATTCTGAGGTGGTATCACCCTATCCGGAAGATAGTTGATCGCCGGGAGATCGAGGTCAGAAGAGTTGATACGAAGAACAACACAACGGATCCACTCACGAAGCCCATAACCCAGATATAATTTGAGAGACTCTTTGGGATGTTGGGTATGAGATATTACAACAACCAGCCTTAGTGTAAGTGGGAGATTGTGAGTTATGTATATGCCCTAGAGGCCATTGTTGTACATATGATGTATAATATAGTGGATGCTTGGACATATATAGAGATGACTTTCTTGCTCGACATAATAGTATGCTATCTGGTTGCTCTGTATCTTAACATGTAGATTTGTATTATGATATTGTATTGCTCTCACATGTTGATAAAGCCCTTAGGATGTGTACTTGACTACTAGGACTATGATGGAGATCATACTAGTGGGGCTAAGGTAGTCCACAAGTACATCCTTTAATTATTCCTAGTCGAGTGTGTATCGAGACAGGGCATCGATATTGCAGAGTAGACTAGCATATACGGTTCTTGACCCATATGATGGGCGATGGATGATCCCACATCCATTGGTGTTTGATATCAAAGATGGTATACGGGTGCTCAGTGGAGACTGGGTACACTGAACGGACTCACCGAGAACTCTAGCTAGTATTATATCTATCGTCAGATAGCAGTTCTCTGGTGACACTAGTACAGGTTAGTCTGTAGACCCGAGATCGTCATAGAGTCTTGTGTGATTCCTACTGTGCTTTGATTTCCACCTAACCACATTCAAGAGAACATGCAAAATGGTGGCTTTTGGGTACAGTCCCGAATCATATGGAGGCAATGAGCGATAGAAGGGGTTTCGTCTCTCCCGGTATAGGGGGTTGATGTTGCACTGTACTCGATTGGCTATAACAGGAAGTCCCTGGCCAGGGAAGATATAGAGATCTACTGGTAATTGTTATCAGTAGTTTCTCGACCCGTTATGAGCCTCACATCGGTATGACTTATCGGTTACTGGGGTCTGACATTTACCACGCCTAGACTAGATATGCGACATATCAGACGAAGAGACCAGACTGTACGGTAGTGATACTGACAGACTTTATAGGAGTTAGAGCAGGCTTGCTTGTTGATCTTCTGATCGCTCGATACTCGGGTAGCCGTTACGTCCAGCTAGTACCGCTGATGGCTTGTGGGTGCTTGATATGATCATCACCTACTGTCGGCGTATTGACGAGTCTTTAGAGTCCTACACAGAGGCTTACTGGCTCAGGAAAAAAGAAGTAGGAGCACATATGTGATATGTGTGGGACCAAGATTAATGCGTGTATGTGATACAGTATTCTATTCTCGCGATATGTGATATCGGACGGTTATATGTGATACAGCTGGGTTATCGAATCAAGTGTTGATTCGATAAGATGATACATATTATATTAGTCGGTTATATGTGATATAGCCGGATTATTAAATCAAATGTTGATTTGATAATTTAATGTATAATTGTATATTTGATATGCTAATTTACATTAACTAATATTTGCTCACTTATACTTTTCTTTTCTCACATGTGCACACTTAATATATATGTGATATATATTATTTGTGTTTTCTTTTTTGTGTTATGCGTGATGATACACAATACATGGGTGTATGAGACTTATACCATGCCATAAGATTATTAGGGTTTTATTTATTTAATGCAAATTTAAATTGGTAGGAATTAAGCATGGTTGCAAGCTTTGGAAGCTTGTGGAAACCCTTGACTTAGTCCACTAAATTTGTCTTGCATTAGATATTTATTAACCTAACCTTAATCTTTAGCCATGGTGATGTCTCTATAAAAGTTATATGAGATATTTCTCACTCATGATTGCCATTCACTCTCTCATCTATTATATGCTTCTTCTTCTTCTTCTTCTTCAAGAGCTTAGCTCTCTAGGTTCTTGAGAGGAGAAGAAAAAGAGTGAGAAAATTAATTCTAAAGTGAGCAAAAATCCTACTTCATCATTCTCTACTAGATTAGCCATTTAGTTTAGGGTGTTAGCTTCACTAATCCCTAATTAGTGAAGAAGTAGCTTGGGTTAGTGTTTCCACGATGTAGATCATCTTCGGCCTCGAAGACTTTGTGCAAGCTCGTTCCTTTCATCTTGTGGAGCCATTCTAGAGTCCACAAGATCACTACTTGGAGTGAAGGGACTACCACTCGGAGCTATTGAAGTGAAGGACCGATCTGCAAAGGTTGTATTCCTAGTTCACTTTATTGTAAAGTTGTTTACACTTTGTTTTGCCTAAATCTTTAGTTAAGATTCTAGGGTTAGGGTTAAGTAGCATGGCAATTTTTTGAAAATGGTATGGACGATACCTCCCGATACCTTGCTGTCGTGCTAGGTAACCCTACAGTGGTATCAGAGCCAAGCTAGAGAATTAGATGATGTTTGTTAGTGTCACGACCCAAAATTTAGCACGTGGTGGCCCTTAAACTACGTAACGTCTTCAGACGTAACGTAATTCAAGTAAGCCAAAAACCCAGTAATCTAAACCTTCAAAAGTAGTAAGTGATAATAACATTGTTAAAACTTTTGAAATCTCAATCAAATTCTTTAAAGTCCAAATTTATTTCCTTTAAAAATTTGGCAGCACCTCCTTTGTAAAACAAGCCCCCAAAAAGGGTACAATATAAATATATAAGTAAAGCATCCCAAACGGGAGCAAATCCACGCCCAAAGGCGGAAAACAACCACCACAAGCAAATATACGATACCGTAGTGAAGAAAAATACGATATAAAAAAAACTGCATAAAAGACCACCAGGTCACAAAATAATATACAATATCGTCCTCACAACTCATCTCTAAGTCAATACATGAAAATGGTAGATGGAGAGTACATGGTACAAAGATATACAATGAGCAATATCGGATAACCGCAAAACCCACATATAGCAAAACTGCACACAGTCAGCCGTAGCGGTATCCGCTGCAAAAGATGATACGATAGGTAGAAAGCCCTGCCTCGACTGCCCTGAGGGACTACCTGCAAAACACTGTAGCACAATGGGGGTGAGTTGCCAACTCATGAATAGTAAATAACATATGCAGGTAATCGCAAGTATGTACGTACTGTGCGAATCTATCACATGCAAGTTAATAGCAATAAATGGACATATGAATGCAACAGTTATGAAAGGTATTCTATCAGGTACTACTAATACATGAAGCAATGCATATAAAATAAATACGGAATATGGGATAAAACATATCATCCTCATGGAATCCTCATCGTGGCAGGACCAGTGTCCATCTAGACAATCCAAATCCCAAATATCCTCAAATCGGCCCTCAGGTCGGCCCTCATATCGGCCCACATATCGGCCCTCATATCGGCCACAGATCGGCCCTCAATATCAAGTAAAGAATAAGAATACATGCACAGATCATTATGATGATATATATTATAAATATATATATATAACAGCGTCCCATACCACTGATATATATATATATATATATACATGCATATATAACAGCGTCCCATACCACTGATATATATACTTAGAGGTAAAATATCATGAAAACTAGTGTCTAGCATCGACACATAAATACTCATCTATCAGGCGTCATCACCCTGACTGCCCCTAATATGTACGTATCATACGTTCATCAGAAACCCGAGTGCCCCAACTGTCGGCACTCGAATTCCTCGTATCCATACGTACATGACTCCGGTCGATATCTCCACGATCACTGCCGAGTCCAATACTGTTACTGGTAGGTATGATTCTCCTGCCAGGCTCATCGGCGTGAACCTTCGACATACCTTTCTTGCCCCGGGTACCTCCGGGCCCCACCATATACCCGCACACGGCCCACGATGCCTCCTCGCATGGGGTATATATCAGAACCGAGAAATCTCATGGTGGATGCTGAAATATCATATCAAGAGAAACCGGATTTTTTAAATAATGCATAATTTCATGAAACTACCACGGTCCTCATATCCAGAAAACATCATGTGAAATCTATATATCAATGCGAAATCCATGAAATATAATATATGCAACATGAAACAGTAATATGAGCATATAAAGGAAAAACCGCTATTTAACTGCAACAAGTTATTTAATATATCATGTGATTCCTAATTTCTCCAAATCCATACAACATCATATAAAGGTGAATATGTAGCTATAGCCAGATATGCGTAACCATGTTGGTATAGCAAGATATGTATATCTACCTATCAGTAATGATGAATACCCTTCAGGTATGTGTAGCTACCTATCAATAATGATGTAATACCCCCCAGGTATATGTGTAGCTATATCAAGCTAGGTATGTGTATATACATGTAAGTATGTATACATGATGTACATGTAGCTATGTCTCATATGTGTATATACCTATCTCTAATGGTACAATACCATATAGGTATAAAGGTAGCTAACATGTAGGCATGGCAAGGCATATGTGTAAGCATGTAGGTATACAGGTATGCTATATGTCATATGCAAAATGGAATATGAATCAATGTCTCAATGTCCCTAACCAAACAATATCATATATGTATGTGTGTTGTGCGTGTCATGGCAATTATTGACGGTGTGAGTGGCATACAATCAGTGCTCGTGCAACATGAGCCGTCAATAATAGTGCATTGTCCAAAGGGTATAAGTCCAAACACAACAAGTAATAATATGTAATGAGGTGTATGCGCAACTCTATATATGCAATAGAATATGCGACTAATATCATATCATCTCTAGCCCAGACGCATAACGCCATGCGGGCGATTCCCCTATAGATTTTAAATCTACTCACAGATGATCCTGGCTAACTAAAACTAACCACTCACTTTCTCTTCTTTGCAGCGTCCGAAGTCCCCGCCTGCGATCCTAAAATCACAAAACAACAAAGCAAGTGTGTATATATTAGCAATCGACCAATAATGCATAACCACTACGTTTGACCGACGCACCAATTCCAAACATACTCTCAAGTGTTCGCTTAGTAGCTAACGTGCATAGCGACACTACGAAACCAACTCAAAAGCAACAGATACACAAAGACATGAACCGTATCGGATAACGTAACGCGCGTAATCGAAACACTAGAAACAAGCAAAGTGATCCCAGATTTTGCTACCCAAACAATCTGTAAAAGTTGCACATACCACAATATCACACACAACCCCAGAGACCCCTACACCAAAACTCAACCCCCCAGCCCCTACTTTGGCCGCAAACTGCGGCCAGAACCATTAAATCCGCGGCCTGATCTTGAGGGAATGGGCTTGTATTTTGAGGGTATCTTCTAGGTCACCACACTAGGTCACTGTGATGGGAACTTTTCCAAAAAATACCTGGTTTGATAGCAGATCATCCGAGACACCAAACTACACTAAAAATATGATATTTACCCGAAACGAAACTTTACGCGTTCTAAACTGAAGCTAACAAGCTACGCAACACTAAAAAGACTTACTTAACAGAAAGAGATTATTACCTACTCCCACAAGCTCAAAGTTCCTAGCTTTCCAAGCTCCAAGGCATCCAAGAGGCAAAACAAGGCTTAAGATGTGATTTTTGTGAGATTTTATGAAGTTTAGTGAAGGTTTAGTGATGGATTAGTGAGTGTTCAGTTGAGAGAAGAGGGAGTGATGAAAGAAATGAGAAAGAGATGAAGTGAGAGAGAATGAGAGAGGGTGTGAAGAAAAGAGAGAGGGAGGTGAGTGCACCATTACAATAACTTCACATTAATGCAACCATTAATTCCCACCATGTCACCATGCCACCTCCTCTTCAAAACAAAACCCAAAGGAAATATCTCTCTCAAAATATCAAGGGATTAGTGTTAAGGTTAAAACAAGGATTAGGTTAAGTTGTCATGGTCACTAAACTAGATTAGCATAAATAAACTCTCACATTAACGTGCACACGTGCGTGCAAGCCATAACAAATAATAATTAAAATATTAATTAAATGTTATAAAATGTGAGGAACCCAAATTGGTAAACTTTTTACCAAAAACCCGCACTACCGCTTAGTTAACACTAATCGAAATCTAAGGCGTTACAATCTCCCCCCTTAAAGAAAATTCGTCCCCGAATTAAAATTCTTACTATGCATACCTTCAAAGAGATGAGTGTAAAACTCCTAAATCTCGCTCGCAGCCTCCCAAGTGAACTCCTCACTATACGGCTACGCCAAAGAAAACCCCCATAGATGGCAAGACTCTTGACCGAAGTTTCTCCACATGCCGATCCACTAACACTATCGGCTGCCGGTGAATGCAAAGATCGCGTCCAAGCTAAATGGTCTGATGTTGAATCATGTGAGAAAGGTCATGAAGGTATTTTCAAAGTATCGACACAAGGAATACGGGATGAATACTCAAAAATCTGGGCGGAAGTGCCAAATTATAGGCAACGGTACTAACTCGCTAAAGGATTTCAAAACGACCTACAATCTGGGACTAAGCTTCCCAAAACTCAACACGCCACAACATCGGAAAAATCCATAGGAATACATGATCTCCCACTGCGAACTCAAGTCTGTGACAACTACGGCCGGCATAAGACTTCTGTCTGCACTGGGCTGTCCTCATCCTGACCTGAACCAACTGGATCTTCTCCGAAGCCTCTCGGCTAGCTGGGGTCCAAAAATCCTGCTCTCGCGGAGTCAGTAAAACAAACTGGCGATCGACACAACCTGTCACACAAGGCCAAAAAGTTGCCGTCTGAAATGTCTCCTGATAACAGCTATCGAAGGAGAACCCTATCAATAGCAAGTGACGATCCCAACAGCAAACAACCAAAAAGTACGTACGCACAATCATATCCTCCAGAGTCTGTATAGTCTGCTCTGTCTGACCATCAGCCTACAGATGGAAAAGCAGAGCTAATGCTCAACCAGTACCCAAGGCTTCCTGAAGCTTCTGCCAAAGACGGCTAGCAAACTGGATGCCTCTATCGGATACAACGCATGAAGGAACTCCGTGCAAACACACAAACTTATCTAAGAACAACTAAGAAAACTGAGCATAATCGGACAACAACACCCAAATGGAGTCACACCCTGACTAACCCTGGGTAGACACCACAACGAAATTTATGAAGATCAGCTCCCATTCCCACTCCGGAATGGTTAACGATTGCAACTCTCCAGCCGATCTTAAATTCTCAACCTTAGCTCGCTGACAAGCTAAGCACCTCAAAACGAAATCCAAAGATTCACTCTTCACCCCTGCTCACCAGTAACCAACTCTCAAGTCGCGTTACATCTCGGTGGCACTTGGATGAACATAGAAAGCTGACTGATGTGCCTGCTCTAGGACCTCGTGTCTCTACCCATCAGTATCGGTACATGCCATCGAGTCCCTAACATAGCACACCCTGGTCATAAATCAAGAACTCTGAATCTTTACCCAGCCGAGCATGCTCAAGAATCTCTGACAACGAGCATCGGCGGGCTGTGCCTCACAAAAACGATTTAGTAAAAGTGGACGGGCGCGGACATGAGCAAGCTGTCCCCTCAGTAGAAGCGAACCAAAGCTGTACTCAACGGTTACACAAGAACTGTAAATCTACAGAAGACTGTCTCCGAACTGCGCACAATTGGAACGAACAACCCCCGGGCCTACGACTCAAGCATCAGCTACCACAAGCGTCTTGCCACGAGTAATAAAGGATCTCACAATTACAATCCTTCACAAGCTCCATCCAACGGCGATGTCTCAACAATCAAAACCCGCTGCAGGAAGATGTACACAAAGCTCTGGTGGTCCATGAAAATCTGACACGACTATCCGAACAAGTAGTGTCCCCAAATCTCCAGCGCAAAACCACCGCGGTCATCTCCAGATCATGAGTGGGATAACTCCTGCTCTTACTTCCTCCAACTTTCAGGAAGCATAAGCGATAACTCTATAGTGCCATATCAGTACACAATCGAGCCCCACTCGCGAAACATCACAGTAAACAACAAAGTCGCCCGATCCAGAAACAAGGATAGAACTGGTGCAATAGTTACCCGAGTCTTCAACTGCTGAAAACTCCGCATGCATGTCATAGTCAAAAGAAAAGGAACCCTCTTCCTGGTCAGTACGGTCAACTGTGCAGCGGTACTCAAGAAATCCTGCATGAAACGGCGGTAAAAACCAGCTTAGCCCAAAAGCTACGGACCTCAGTCCCTGATGCAAGTCTGGGCCAAGCTGTACAGCCTCGACCTCCCTCGGGTCCATACGAAAACCGTCTCCCGTAATCACATGACATAGGAAGTTCAACACTATCAAGCCTAAAAGAACACTCCGAGAATCTAGCAAACAGCCGACGCTCTCCCAATGTCTGCAAAGCAAATCCTCAAGTACTGTTCACGTTCCTCACGACTCTTGGAATAGACCAGAATGTCATCAATAACATGATAATAAACTGGTCGAGGAACGGCCTGAAGAAATCTGGTTCATCATATCCATGAATGCTGCTAGGGCATTGGTGAGTCCAACGACACCACCAAAACTCATAGTGCCCGTAGCGCGCACAAAAGCAGTCTTCGGAATGTCATCACTCTGAACCCGCAACAATGATGATCTGATCCCAAACAAACTTAGAAAAATGTCTCGCACCCTAGAGCTGATCGAACAAATCGTCAATGCGAGGTAAAGGATACCTATCCGCACCATAACTCGGTTCAATTGACGATCAATCAATACACAACCTCAAACTGCCGTCCTTCTCTTTGACGAACAGAATAGGATCTCCCTAAAGCGAAACACTCGGACGCATAAGTCCCCCTATCTAGCAACTCTGCAGCTGATTCTTAAGCTCTCTAAGCTCCACCGGCTCATCTGGAACAACGTCGGAAAACTCCCACACGATAGGAACCCGGTTCAACGAACCCACTAAGGCTCCATATCACCAATGAAAGCCAAGAATCCACGACATCCTCTCCTTTAAAACCGACTAGCGAAAAAGGCTGAATTCAAGCTGTGAGAGGCGGCACCACAGTCCCTCTGCATAACAAGAACTGACTCGCCGGGAAAACAAAACCTGACTGTTTTCTCGTGCAGTCCACATACGCCTAGCACGTACTGTCACGTCCCGAAAGTACGGAATATGACCGGCACTTAAACTACGAAACGTCTCGAGGCGTACGTAATCCAAGTAAGCCGAAAACCCAGAAATGCAAACCAAGAAAAGTAGTAGAGTGAAGGAAGACAATTTAAGTAAGTAGTTTTAATAGCATAAGCCGAATTATGCGGGTTTCTAAAAACATCAAAAAATTTCCTGAAAATTTCGGCAGAGTCTCCTTTGTAAATACTGGCCCCCAAGCGGGATACAACATGAATAGTATACGAAATCAATAAAAAGGCATCCCCAAGCGGGAGCTAGCTCTTCGTCAATCGACGGTTACAACCACACAAGCAATATAATATACAACGCCAACGGCGAGGATCAAAAATCCAAAAGGAAACTCAAAACCACAAGAAAACCATAGAAATATAACGTGCGACTCTAAGTTCGAAGGAATAACATCACTGGTCTCTATCTCAAAATAAATACATGTTTGGTTGATGGAACTTCTAGATACAACAGAGTAATAATATACAAGGTATATGATGGGTACGATACCAATAAACCCACCTACTAGCAAGTCACCCGAACGAAACTGTGCCCGCAAAGCCGTAATGAAACATGTACGGCAAACCTGCAAGAAACTGGGGCACAACGGGGGTGAGTTGCCAACTCGTGAATAGAAAAACATCTACGAAAAGAAATTGCATAAATAACGCAACCTAGGTCAATGATCATAATATATCCTCAATTATATATATAACATGCAACCTATAACAAGGCTAGGGTAAATATCTAACCCGAGTGTAATCTCATGTGCCCGTGTCAGTGCCTCAGGTAGCAATATATCATATGAATGAGGTATGAATGCATGAAAACAGAATACATGTAAATGAAGAACTGTTTTCATAATTTAGTGAGATTTCCTTTGTATTTTTAAAATGAGGTATCATAATGAAATCTGCATAAAACAGTGCCTAGCATCGGCACAAAACGTAATCCCAATATCTCGATATCTCTGTATCACAGTCTCTGTACCTCAATATCTCGAAATCTCAATGTCTCAATCACAATATCTAGGGCGTCGTCAGTCCAGACCGGCCCCTACCATCCATCTCAAGACCACGACGGTATCCTCCGGATATCCGACGCGTCGGGTAAAATCACCGGTAGGTAGAGCTCCCCTGCCAGGCTCACATCATCATCATCACGCGCTTCTTGCCCCGGGGTACCTTACCGGGTCCACCATGTACCCGAAACGGTTCATCCATCTCCTCGAATCGGGTCTCGAAATCCATCAGCAAACTCATGGTGGACGACTCATACATCATGGGAAAACCGCACTTTTTATTTAAAAGAGAGGAAAGAAGGTTATATAAGTTTTGCGGTTTTCCCTCAAATCCAGAAAATCTCATGGAAATCCGAATCCAAATCATCAATAGCATGTGAAACCATGAATATAGGCATGAGAATCCATGAATACGGCATAACAATGAATAACAGTATGCATGAAGTGACAAATAATAACTACAATATCTAAGCTGGCATATAAGGTAAGTACACTAATATCATGTCAAACTACTAGCTATCAAGCTAAGTTAAGAAATAATATTTTCTAAGGTGTACGTGACATGGCAATTACCGATGAAGATGTGTGTGAGCCGGCAAGTAAGCGTACGTGGTATATACGCATCATCGGTAATGGTGCTGGTGTCCTAACAACATAATATCAACAATGCAATATGAAATAACAATGTAAGTATGCGATGCGGAGCAACAGCAATAATGTGCGGGAGCTGAATACTAGACACAACGATAACTAATCTGCATTACCCTAATATAAGTCCTATAATAGTGCCTTTTGAAATAACACGAATCGCGGTGTTTTGAAAATAAGGGCTACGGTGTTTTTAAGAAAAGATACGTCTTTTGAAATATAACCCTTGACCTTTCTTTTAAAATACCCACGATTCGTTAGTTTTGAAATAGGTAGGGGTCTAATCTAGTCTAACAACTACACTAAACTATACGGCTGAACTAACAAGCTGAACTACAGGTAAGGAAACCGCCTAACATCTGAGTCGATACATATACATACCTATATATATATATTAGTCGGTGATCCCGCCTCAATAATATCATATCCGATACTATATCTATAATCAGACATCCCAAGTAAAGAGTGCGGATCAAACATCAATATATAGCTCGTACGTAAATCAGTCGTACGGCATCCCCAAATTTGGGTACGGGTCAATATCACATTCATCATACTATTCATCCGGTATCCTCTTTATCAAATATCATGATCGGGATACTGATCTACGTCTAGTATAATACTGATACCGCCTAAGTATGCATGCACGTGTGTGAAACACTACGTCAAAGGACCCGCTACAACGTCATGTCGTATCTCAAATACGAACCCTGCTATATCACCGAATTCACAACCTCAATACAAATCTCATCGACTCATCTCAAACCCAAGTATCATCCTCAAATCCGTATGTGAACACATAGTCCCATACCCATGTGATCACATAACTATATATTCCCGTATAAGCACAAATGAAAGAAGAAAGTATGCAAGTATGGGTTGGTGTGTGCATGTGTAGTGCGACCACTACTCTAGGGTTTCGCGACACTAAATCATCCAAGAACACCAAATATCCATATTATCATCAATATACTCAAACAATATATATATGTGTGTATACGTATTCGTATACATCACCACGAACTGTGGGGGTGCTATACGCCATCCACCCGACTTCTCCCCGTAGATATAAATCTACTCACCTGGTCCTCGCTCGCCGGTGCCGACGTCGCCACGCGCTTGCTTGTCGTCTCGAAGTCCACATGGGGTACCTACATATCATAACGCACCGTATAGCATTAAAACCAAATTCGAAATCGAAACGGCCTACGAAAATCAAATCGGCACGCGTATCACGCATAGATCAAAACCTATCGCCTACGAATGCAAGAATAGTCAAACCAACCCTCGATGTCGATGTACAAATGTCAAACCATCGAGAAAACCCAAACACACTCATTTGCGCATCCACGAACACTAACTATAATATAAAATAGGTTAAAATTCACAAAACCCCCAAATTTACCTTAAAAGGCATTTTTCCGAAAATCTAGCAAGCAAAAATTACCCGTTTTAGTACAAAACTCGACGTTTAAACAAATCCAGCGGCTATAATACTTATTAAACATCTCAAATAAGTCATACAACCCATTTCAAGAATTTAATATCATCAATTCTTATAAAAATAAAAATTCTAGTTTTGCAATTTATCTAATTTTAACAATTTCAACTAAAAATGCACAAAACAATAACTACGCTTGATTTTGCATGGTCCAAAGTCATTAAAACACTCATTATAATATTAATGATGACATGAAACCTTAATTTAGATTTTAATCCCAATTATAAATCAATTTCTAAAAAACCTAGTTAGCAAAATAGCACATTTATTACAATTTCCAACTAACAATTTGAAACTAGTAACTAGATTAGATTTTAGCAAGCATTAACATGTTAATCTACTCATGACAACCTTAATGATGTGATAAAACCCTATCTTGATTTTAATCTCACGTATTTCCATTAATCCCACAATTCAAGTTTGCAATTTAACCAAAATTAAACACCAAATTTAACTAAATTGGAGTAATTAACCAACAATTAAGACATGGGTTAAGATTTATACCTCCCAATAAGAGATCTAGCAAGAATCTAAGCCTCCCAAATTGCTCTCTTTTCACCAAGATTCATGCTGGATGGGCCAAGGAAAAATGGGTAGAGATTGGATTTTGATTTTGTGAGGTTTTTGTGTTGATTTTTGGGCATTTTGTGATGAAATTTTGAGGTGAAATGAGAAAGAGAAGAGAGGGGGTTGTTGCAGCAGTGAGGAAGAGGAGGGTTCGGCCAATTTTGGGGAGATTGGAGAGAGAATGAGTTGGGAAAAGTATTTACAAGTCAAAGAAGTCCAAGGTCAACACAACCATACATCTTTTCTTATACTTTTCTTTTTGTTTTCTTTTCTTATTTGTGTGGAATGGAGTGGGGAAAAGGGGGGAAGTGCTGCTGAATTTTAGCCACATGGGGATGGGGGTGAGTGAGTGTGGGTGTGGGTGTGGGGGAAAAAGATAAATGTTATACCCCAAACAACCATTTACACTAAAAAAAAGCCTTTTTTCTTCAATAATTTCTAAACCGTTTTGGCAAACAATTTCGTTTCAAAAACCGCATGATAAAATTTTATTTAATGTTTTATGATGCACAAAATTTGTTTCAACTCATTCCAATTTGTAATTTTCCCTAATTAAATGTATTAGTGACGGCTTAAAATAATATTAAAATAATTAATTTCGGAAAATTTTTCAGAAAATTTAAAATTTCACCAGTGGCTCAATAAACACCAAATACTAGCAATTATATAGATAGAATATGTATATTTAATTTTAAAATAAAGATATTTGTATTTTGACTTTTTACAGAAAACCCCTTTATTTTACCGATTTTCCGAAATTTCACCGAAACGATTTTCAAAATACCTAACCAGTCTGTGCCCAGAAGAACGTCAAAGTCCTACATCTCAAGAAGGAACAAATCGACAGACGAATCTCTATCTCCTACCCAATTGGCACATGACCGAAACACGTGTCGCGCAACCAAAGGATCGCTAACAAGAGTTAACACAATAAATGGCTGATCTAGCATACACAACTCTCGGCCTAACCACGGCACAAGGTGTGTATAACAAACGAGTGCATAGATCCCGAATTAAACAAACATATGCATCAACAGATCATACGAAAAAGATTACCTGAAAACTCTGCACTGGACGCCCGCGCGTCCCGATGAGTAGAAGCAAAAGCTCGTGTCTGCCCTCTACCCTCAATTGGCTGAACTCCTCCTCTACCATCCTGAACACTCGGAACAAATCCTCCGCGACCACGAACTCTCTGTGGTACAACTACCTCGCGCTCGCGTGGCTCAGTACAATCTCGAACCCGATGACCAAAACTCATGCACCGGTAACATCCATATAAAAACCGCTGCCCCTCCTCGGGATGAGAGCTAAACCACTGTCCTCGTCCCATGCCTCTGCTACTCCCGCGACGTGCACAAAACCTATCACGGCGACTAGACCTCTGTCTCTGGGCTGATACACCTGTACGAGCCCTTCTCGGTCCTCGGACTCCCAAAGTCTCGGGAAGACGTGCCTCATCAACTATGGCTGTGTCCACTGGTGTTGTATACGTAACACAATGTTGTGTGTTGATCGCAAAGAATAACTGGGTAACAAAGGTGGCAACCTCCTGTCGCTGCGCTCGACTGGCCTCAACCAACGACCTCATCATCTGGCGCAAGTCCTGCAAATCTGTCTCAAGTCTAGCGATACGATCTATCGAAGGCGGATCAATATGCTCCTGTGCAACGAGCGTACCATCCTGGTCTGTCCCCGCCCCAAACGGGTCAACTCTGATCTCGGCTCTCGCTGCATCACTCTGAGCCCTCATAGTCATCAGCGGAAAAGGGCTACAAATGGAAATAGGATTCGATAAGAACACGGAAATCGAATTACAAAGATATGTATCATTAAGGAAGGAATTTCAAGCAATTAGTACTTAGGTCACTTAGGCGGAGTACCGTGTCATAAGTATGCCGCGGACATACACACACTACGTTACTCTGCTTCAGCTACCTACTCCATCATACCAAGGTTATCTTACACTCCGAAAGGTAAAACCTAGTACTCTGGTACCAACTTTGTCACGACCCAAAATTTAGTACGCAACGGCCCTTAAACTAGGTAACGTCTCCAGGCGTAACGTAATTCAAGTAAGCCAAAAACCCAGCAATCTAAACCATCAAAAGTAGTAAGTGATAATAACATTGTTAAAACTTTTGAAATCTCAATCAAATTCTTTAAAGTCCAAATTTATTTCCTTTAAAAATTTGGCAGCACTTTCTTTGTAAAACAAACCCCCAAAAAGGGTACAATATAAATATATAAGTAAAGCATCCCCAACGGGAGCAAATCCACGCCCAAAGGCGGAAAACAACCACCACAAGCAAATATACGACGTCGTAGCGAAGAAAAAGACGATATAAATAAAACTGCATAAAAGACCACCAAGTCACATTATAATATACAATATCGTCCTCACAACTCGTCTCTAAGTCAATACATGAAAATGGTAGATGGAGAGTACAGGGTATAAAGATATATAATGAGCAACATCGGATAACCGCAAAACCCACCTATAGCAAAACTGCACACAGTCAGCCATAGCGGTATCCGCTATAAAGGATGATACGATAGGTAGAAAGCCCTGCCTCGACTGCCCTGAGGGACTACCTGCAAAACACTGTGGCACAACGGGGGTGAGTTGCCAACTCATGAATAGTAAATAACATATGGAGGTAATCGCAAGTATGCACGTACTGCGCGAATCTATCACATGCAAGCTAATAGCAATAAATGGCCATATGTATGCAACAGTCATGAAAGATATTCTATCAGGTACTATTAATACATGAAGCAATGCATATAAAATAAATGCGGAATATGGGATAAAACAAGTCATCCTCACGGAATCCTCATCGTAGCAGGACCAGTGTCCATCTAGACAATCCAAATCCCAAATATCCTCATATCGGCCACAGATCGGCCCTCATATCGGCCACAGATCGGCCCTCAACATCAAGTAAAGAATAAGAATACATGCACAGATCATTATGATGATATATATTATAAATATATATATATATAACAGCATCTCATACCACTAATATATATGCGTGCATATATAACAGCGTCCCATACCACTGATATATATACTTAGAGGTAAAATATCATGAAAACTAGTGTCTAGCATCGACACATAAATACTCATCTATCAGGCGTCATCACCCTAACTGCCCCTGATATGTATGTATCATACGTTTATCAGAAACCTGAGTGCCCCAACTGTCAGCACTCGAATTCCCCGTATCCATACGTACATGACTCCGGTCGATATCTCCACGATCACCACCGAGTCCAATACTGTCACCGGTAGGTATGATTCCCCTGCCAGGCTCCTCGGCGTGAACCTTCGACATACCTTTCTTTGCCCCGGGATACCTCGGGCCCCACCATGTACCCGCATACGGCCCACGACGCCTCCTTACATGGGGTATATATCAGAACCGAGAAATCTCATGGTGGATGCTGAAATATCATATCAAGAGAAACCGGATTTTTCAAATAATGCATAATTTCATGAAACTACCACAGTTCTCAAATCCAGAAAACATCATGTGAAATCCATATATCAATGGGAAATCCATGAAATATAACATATGCAACATGAAACAGTAATATGAGCATATAAAGGAAAAACCACTATTTAACTGCAACAAGTTATTTAATATATCATGTTGTTCCTAATTTCTCCAAATCCATACAACATCATGTAAAGGTGAACATGTAGCTATAGCCAGGTATACGTAACCATGTCGGTATAGCAAGATATGTATATCTACCTATCAGTCATGACGTAATACCCTCTAGGTATGTGTAGCTACCTATCAATAATGATGTAATACCCCCCAGGTATCTGTGTAGCTATATCAAGCTAGGTATGTGTATATACATGTAAGTATGTATACAAGATATACATGTAGCTATATCTCATATGTGTATATATCTATCTCTAATGGTACAATACCATATAGGTATAAAGATGGCTAACATGTAGGCATGGCAAAGCATATGTGTAAGCATGTAGGTATACAGGTATGCTATATGTCATATGCACAATGGAATATGAATCAATGTCTCAATGTCCCTAACCAAACAATATTATATATGTATGTGTGTTGTGCGTGTCATGGCAATTATTGACGGTGTGAGTGGCATACAATTAGTGCTCGTGCAACATGAGCCGTCAATAATAGTGCAGTGTCCAAAGGGTACAAGTCTAAGCACAACAAGTAATAATATGCAATGAGGTGTATGAGCAACTATATATATGCAATAGAATATGTGACTAATATCATATCGTCTCAAGCCCAGACGCATAACGCCATGCGGGCGATTCCCCTATAGAAGTTAAATCTACTCACTGATGATCCTGACTAAGTAAAGCCAACCACTCGCTTTCTCTTTTTCGCAGCGTCCGAAGTCCCCGCCTGCGATCCTAAAATCAGAAAACAAGAAAGCAAGTGTATATATATTAGCAATCGACCAATAACACGTAACCACTACGTTTGACCGACGCACCAATTCCAAACATACTCTCAAGTGTTCGCTTAGTAGCTAACGTGCATAGCGACACTACGAAACTAACTCAAGAGCAACAGATACACAAAGACACGAACCGTATCGGATAACGTAACGCGCGTAATCAAAACACTAGAAACAAGCAAAGTGATCCCAGATTTTGCTACCCAAACAATTTGTAAAAGTTGCACATACCACAAGACCACACAACCCCAGAGACCCCTACACCAAAACTCAACCCCCAGCCCCTACTCTGGCCGCAAATTGCGGCCAGAACCATTAAATCTGCGGCCTGATCTTGAAAGAATGGGCTTGTATTTTGATGGTATCTTCTAGGTCACCACACCAGGTCACTGTGATGGGAACTTTTCCAAAAAATACCTGGTTTGATAGCAGATCATCCGAGACACCAAACTACACTAAAAAACGATATTTACCCGAAACGGAACTTTACGCGTTCTAAACTAAAACTAACAAGCTATGCAACACTAAAAAGACTTACATAACAGAAAGAGATCATTACCTACTCCCACAAGCTCAAAGATCCTAGATTTCCAAGCTCTAAGGCATCCAAGAGGCAAAACAAGTCTTAATATGTGATTTTTGTGAGATTTTGTGAAGTTTAGTGAAGGTTTAGTGATGGATTAGTGAGTGTTCAGTTGAGGGAAGAGCGAGTGATGAAAGAAATGAGAAAGAGATGAAGTGAGAGAGAATGAGAGAGGGTGTGAAGAAAAGAGAGAGAGAGGTGAGTGCAAGAGGTGAGTGCACCATTGCAATAACTTCACATTAATGCAACCATTAATGCCCACCATGTCACCATGCCACCTCCTCTCCAAAACAAAACCCAAAGGAAATATCTCTCTCAAAATATCAAGGGATCAGGGTTAAGGTTAAAGCAAGGATTAGGATTAGGTTAAGTTGTCATGGTCACTAAACTAGATTAGCACAAACAAACCCTCACATTAACGTGCACACGTGCGTGCAAGCCATAACAAATAATAATTAAAATATTAATTAAATGTTATAAAATGTGAGGAACCCAAATTGGTAAAAATTTTACCAAAAACCCGCACTACCGCTTACTTTACACTAATCGAAATCTAAGGCGTTACAGATAGATTACGAAACCAAAACTACTCCGTAACTTGAAACATTGAAATCAAGTTTCTGTCGATTTTTAAATGGGCTCTAAAAATTTTTTAGCAACTGCAGAATGTTGTATGTGATATAACATGAACACCATCAAAATTTGAAGCAAGACCACCTGATTTTGGCTGGCCACATGGCTAAAATTTCCGAGCTCACCGGTTCTTATGGGGTATTTTGGCTTCAAATTTTTCCTGTGTTCCAGTCTCTGGGTTTTGGTGTTTCAGGTGTTACTTGTTTTTTTCTAAAATTTCATGAGATGCTAATTTTCTATAAAGGCAATTCAGAGTGTTTTGTAATCGTAATCTAACATTTTTTCGGGTTATTTAGACGGCGTTAAAAAGTTCGAACGGATATCAATAACCCAATTTTTCCCTCGACGGAAAATTTTCCAAGAGTTGGATT
This sequence comes from Agapanthus africanus, assembly GCA_030015575.1. Lineage (NCBI taxonomy): Eukaryota > Viridiplantae > Streptophyta > Magnoliopsida > Asparagales > Amaryllidaceae > Agapanthus > Agapanthus africanus. Next base: position 83,469,004 of record JASDDO010000026.1, on the reverse strand, counting down.
TTTTTTCAAAGTTAAAGAACATTCAAATATCATGCAAGTGATTCGATGGACCCTCTAGAAGAACGAAACCCTAACTCGATTCTATGACCGTAAGAACCGTCGCCAAACCCTAGGGTTTGCGGTAGTTCCGCGGCGCGATAGGCGAGGCAAGGGTTGACCCTTTTATGGCTGGTCCATAGGTACTGTGGCATGTACTGAGTATTTTTAAACTACGCTCAAGTGTTGAGCTCATTGGGAAATTTTGGGTGTTTGTTGATTCGATCGGAATGTTTAACATCGTCTAGCTTTTTCTGGATTGTGATACAATATTTGGAATTCATATTGTTAGGCATGAAATCCGAGGTATGTGATATTTCGGGTTTATGATGTCTATGGTGGTTGTGGATTCCAAATATTGTAGTTTGACTTTTTCTTTTCTGCGACCGTAAGTGTAATATGTAGTGTATCGCCGGTTTCGTTGCTATATGTCAACGACAATTGGGATACGCATATTTACTTACGTTGATGACATGTGATGTTAAGTGTTGCTGTGATATGTTATATTGGATCGTCGTGTTTTGAATAGCCGAGGTTTTTTTTATGTGAGATGAGAGTTTTTATTTTCATTCATGTAAAATTCATTGTATGTAATATTATTTTATTGGGGCACTTCCGGGTTGAGGATGATGTCACCATTGTTGTATATTATTTACTTTTCCACATTATGATAGACCCAAGGTGGGGAGCACAAGTAACCGGGTTCTAGAGTCCAGTGGGAGACCATCTCGAGGAGTCGAGTCTGGGTCTCCTAACTCTAGAATTGGTAGGGTTGCTTGCCGCTCTCGTAGGGGTCTAGGGATGTGGGTTTGACTATTCATCGCAACCGTGGAATCCGTATTTTATACAGGCTTAAAATAAAATACGGACCTCCTAGTATATCCAATATTTTATATGTTGACTTCTGCTGTTGATATTTTGTGATGTGATCACTTTATATGCTTGAGACAAATGCTTTATTATTATATATATGATATATAATAAATGTTGTTTATGTTTTGCACCTGCGCCAGTCCCTTCCCGCTATGCCGTTAGTTAAGTAACCTAACGGTGCATAACGAGACACTGTGGCGAATGCGGATGGCATAAACGTAAGTTGTATTTTCGTTTCTTCTGTGATGCTTAGGAAGCATAAATAATGGGACTTCATTAATGAGATTAATAAAGAAAAAAAGAAACCGAAAAGATGTTGTAGAATCAAATTTTCAAAAAGGGTAGCTCTAGTTTTTGCTTTGCATAGCGGTATTCCTTGTAGAATATCCAGCACCTTATTCGATAAGGAAAGAGCAGAGATCCCTTCACCGGGAGTGAACTCTTTAGCAGAAACTAGCAGATGCTACAACCCACTCGGTTTTATCTTTTATTGCTTCTCTAGTTCTTACTTTGCATAGTGGTATTTGTGAAATATCATGCACCTTATTCAATAAGGAAAGAGCCGAGATCCCTTCACCTGGAGTGACCTCTTTAGAGAAACTAGCAAAAACCTCAAAAACACTCCTTTTCAAAATCACATGATTCTGCAACGATATCAAGTTCATTACGAAAAAGGTTTTCATTAAAAACCTGTCGTAGCCCTCCGACATTTCAGATAAGTAATATTTAGTATTCGTGCTACGTTTGTTGGCTTTCGTCAAAGCGTAGTGTGCAGTAGCTACTTACTGCTTATCTACTGCATATGATGATTGGATTAGGGTAGTTGTACGGCTTTGTTGGCTTTCGTCAAGGGTCGTGCGGGTGGATTTAATTCAATCATGAAATGTACGGGTTGAACTTGACTAGCGGACTATGGTTTGTTGGCTTTCTTCAAGGTCATAGGACGTTAGGGGCAGAATATTATCGGGAATTTTAAGTGTTGAAATTTGAAATGAGATTGCATACCTTCTATGAGATAGTTGGATCCCGATACCCACTATGAGTAAGAGTTACTCCTGGGAGAGTTTTACACATCACAATTAGCCAATCAAGTAGATGTCTAGAAAGGTGTTAACGGGGTTATGCCCCTGGGAAAACGAGTTTTATTTTAATTAGGTCCATGCGAAAGCACGGGGAACCTCCATCAAAGTACCAACACTGGCTTGGCTGAAAGATTGGCGAACTTGTAAGGTGTAATTAATCCCGGCTAGTCTTACCTTTTAGGATTTGAAGGAAGATTTAATAAAAACAGTGGGAGCCATCCTGATTAGATAAGATAAATAACCAATCTAATCTTGCAAGAGCATACGCTAAAGTGTTTTCTTCTCTCTCTCCGAATAGCGACCTTGTCAGGCCTTAATCAAGATAATAATATGGATGTATTGACCGAACCCGCTTGTTATACTGAGCAGGGGAACGTTGATTCCGTTCTTTCTTATAATTGTTATAAGACTGAGCAGAAAATAGGGGAATATTTGGATTCCCATGTCGTCCAAACGAAGAATAAGCATGTTGATGCATCTTCTTCAGATGTGTTAGTTACCGAGAATTGTTTATCAATTCACTCTACGTCCTGGGTATTAGATACCGGATCAGAATCTCACATATGTAATATGTTGCATGGGCTAAGGAAAGGTAGAGAACTGGGAATGGGTGATCATTCTGTAAGAGTAGGGAATGGTGCAAATGTTGCAGCCAAAGCAGTTGGCGAATATCACCTTTTATTACCAAATGGTAATACATTGATTCTGAACTAATACTATTACATACCGACCCTGATATGCAATCTTTTATTAGTTTCTTTATTAAGTAAAGAAGAATATATTTTTTTAGTATAAGATAATATTATGAATATCTTCCTGAATCAAAAGTTGATTGGATCATGCTCGTTAAATAATGGCATATACGTTCTAAATCAAACCACGGTTCTTAATGTACAAAACACATACAAGAGGAAGAGTTCAGAAATGAACGAATCCTTCTTGTGTCATTGTAGACCAGGTCATATCAATGCGACACGACTAGCTAAGTTACATAACGATGGATATTTGAATCCGTTCGAATTTTCATCTTATGACACTTGCCAGTCATGTCTCAAAGGCAAGATGACCAAAACTCCGTTTACTGGACACGGAGAAAGAGTTACGGAACTCTTGGGACTGATACATAGTGATGTATGCGGTCCCATGTCTGCATATTCCATGGATGGTTCCTCGTACTTCATTACATTCACTGACGATCTCTCAAGCTACGGACATGTGTTCCTGTTGAAACACAAGTCTGAAACTTTTGAGAAATTCAAAGAATATAAGCATGAATTCGAGAACCAAACGGGTAAAAGTATTAAAATCCTTCGATCTGATTGAGGAGGAGAATACTTGAGCAATGAGTTTCGGGACTATCTAAAAAAGAATGAGATTCTCTCTCAGCTTACTCCTCCATATACACCACAGCACAACGGTGTATCGGAGCGGAGGAATCGCACCCTATTGGATATGGTGCGCTCTAAGATGAGCACCGCTGAGTTACCTATTTCCATTTGGGGGCATGTGCTTGAGACAGCCATGCACCTATTGAATATGGTCCCAACCAAATCAGTGCCTACCACTCCATATGAGGTATGGAAGGGGAAGAGACCATGTCTTAATTATGTTAAGATATGGGGTTGTCCGGCCTATGTCAAAAGGCACAATCCGGACAAACTCGAGGCAAGATCTGTTCTGTGCAAGTTTGTAGGATATCCCAAAAACTCACAAGGGTATATATTCTACCACACCGAGGAACAAAAGGTATTTGTTTCTCGACATGCCACATTTTTAGAAAAGGAATTTCTTGTGAAAGAAATTTATGGCGAGGAAGAAGAACTGGAAGAAGTTCCAGTGATACAAACTACGATAAAAGATTTGGTGGAACCAGAGGATTCAGTGGTCTCCAACGAACCCCAGCCTCTCTGCCGATCGAGTAGGTTTCCTCATCCACCTGAGAGACACTACGGTTTTCTCATTAATGGTGGGAGTGAGAATTTCATCATGGAAGATGATGACCCAACTAGTTTCGAGCAGGCCATCACGAGTGGGGACTCTGTGAAGTGGTTGGATGCAATGCGGTCTGAGATGGAATCAATGTACACCAACAAAGTTTGGACTTTGGAAGTTGCTCCTGAAGGGGTAAAACCCATTGGGAGCAAATGAATTTTTAAGAAGAAACTTGGTGTAGATGGAAAAGTTGAGACTTTCAAAGCTAGACTTGTTGCAAAAGGTTTTCGTCAACGGCCAGGTGTGGATTATAATGAAACCTTTTCTCCAGTGGCTATGCTTAAGTCCATCCGGATCCTACTTGCCATCGCTGCATACCATGACTACGAAATCTGGTAAATGGATGTTAAGACCGCCTTTCTAAATGGTGATTTAGAAGAATGCGTGTACATGACTCAACCAGAGGGCTTCGTAGACAGTGGGACCAGCGGAAAGGTGTGCAAGCTGCTTAAATCCATATACGGGTTAAAGCAGACATCGCGGAGTTGGAACATCTGTTTTGATGTTGTAGTCAAAGAGTTTGACTTCATAAAGAACGTAGATGAACCTTGTATATACAAGAAGGTAGTAGAGAGCAAGGTTGTCTTCCTCGTATTGTACGTGGATGACATAATCTTGATAGGAAATGATGTTCCTATGCTGCACTCGGTCAAGCTCTTCTTATCACATAGATTCTCAATGAAAGATCTAGGTGATGCCTCCTACATCTTGGGGATTAAGATCTATAGAGATAGATATAAAAGGATACTAGAATTGTCCCAATCCAGATACATTGACACCATACTAAAGAGGTTTAGTATGGAAGAATCCAAGCATAGGAATTTACCCACGATCACAGGACTCATTCTCTCTAAAGAGATGTCTCCAAAGACTGGTTTGGAGAGAGCTCGGATGCAAGGGATACCCTATGCTTCAGCAGTAGGCTCTATCATGTACGCGATGCTATGTACCAGACCCGATGTAGCATACTCACTAAGTGTAGTGAGTAGGTATTAAGCAGATCCAGGAGAGAGTCACTGGACAGCTGTGAAGAACATTCTCAAGTACTTGAGAAGGACTAAAGAGATGCTCTTGGTGTATGGTAACGGAGAACTCCAAGTGGAGTCCTTTACCGATTCGAGCTTCCAGAGTGATAAGGATGACTCTAAGTTGGTCTCGGGATTTGTCTTTACCGTCAATGGAGGGGCGGTTTGTTGGAAGAGTTCCAAGCAAGAAACCGTGGCAGACTCGATGATGGAGGCTGAATACATCGCTGCCAACGATGCTGCCAAAGAGGTTGTCTGGATGAAGAAGTTCATAAACAAACTTGGAGTGGTTCCGTCCATTGAGCATCCAATACCTTTGTATTGCGATAACAATGGAGCAGTGGATTTGGCCAAGGAACCCAGGTCCCATCAGCGATCCAGGCATATTCTGAGGAGGTATCACTTGATCCAGGAGATAGTTGATCGCCGGGAGATCGAGGTCAGGAGAGTTGACACGAAGAATAATATAGCGGATCCACTCACGAAGGCCATACCCCAGATACATTTTGAAAGACTCTTCGGGATGTTGGGTATGAGATACTACAACAACCGGCCTTAGTGCAAGTGGGAGATTGTTAGTTATGTATATGCCATAGAGGCCATTGTTGTACATATGATGTATATTATAGTGGATGCTTGGACATATATAGAAAGGACTTTCTTGCTCGACATGATAGTATGCTATCTGGTTGCTCTTTGTCTTAACATGTAAATTTGTATTGTGATACTGTCTTGCTCTCACATGTTGATAAAGTCCTTAGGATGTGTACTTGACTACCATGACTATAATGGAGATCATACTAGTGGGGCCAGGGTAGTCCACAAGTACATCCTTTAATTATTCCTAGTCGAGCGTGTATCGAGACAGGGCATCGATATTCCAGAGTAGACTAGCGTATATGCTTCTTGACCCATATGATGGGCGATGGATGATCCTACATCCATTGATGTTTGACATCAAAGATGGTATACGGATGCTCAGTGGAGACTGGGTACACTGAACGGACTCGCCGAGAACTCCTAGTTGGTATTATACCTATCGTCAGATAGCAGTTCTCTGGTGACACTGGTACAGGTTAGTATGTAGACCCGAGATCGTCATAGAGTCTTGTGTGATTCCCACTGTGCTTTGATTTCCACCGTACCACGTTCAAGAGAACATGCAAAACAGTGGATTTTGGGTACAGTCCCGAATCACATGGAGGCAATGAGCGATAGGAGGGGTTTCGTCTCTCCCGGTATTGGGGGTTGATGTTGCGCTGTACTCGATTGGCTATAACAGGAAGTCCCTGGCCAGGGCTGATACGAAGATCTACTGGTAAGTGTTATCAGTAGTTTTTCGATCCGTTATGAGCCTCACATCGGCACGACTTATCGGTTACTGGGGTCTGACGTTTACCACGCCTAGACTAGATATGCGACATATCAGACGAAGAGACCGGACTATACGGTAGTGTTACTGACAGGATTTACAGGAATTAGAGCGGGCTTGCTTGTTGATATTCTGATCGCTCAATACCCGGGTAGCCGTTACGTCCAGCTAGTACCGCTAATGGCTTGTGGGTGCTTGATATGATCATCACCTACTGCCGGCGTATTGACGAGTCTTCAGAGTCCTACACAGAAGTTTACTAGCTCAGGCAAAAAGAAGTAGGAGCACATATGTGATATGTGCGGGATCAAGATTAATGCGTGTATGTGATACCGTATTCTATTCTCGCGATATGTGATATCGGACGGTTATATGTGATATAGCCGGGTTATCGAATCAAGTGTTGATTTGATAAGATGATACATATTATATTAGTCGGTTATATGTGATATAGCCGGATTATTAAATCAAATGTTGATTTGATAATTTAATGTATAATTGTATATTTGATATGCTAATTTACATTAACTAATATTTACTCACTTATACTTTTCTTTTCTCGCATGTGCACACTTAATATATATGTGATATATATTATTTGTGTTTTCTTTTTGTGTCATACTTGATGATACACACTACATGGGTGTATGAGACTTACACCATGCTATACGATTATTAGGGTTTTATTTATTTAATGCAAATTTAAATTAGTGGGAATTAAGCATGGTTGCAAGCTTTGGAAGCTTGTGGAAACCCTTGACTTAGTCTACTAAATTTGTCTTGCATTAGATTATTATTAACTTAATCTTAATCTTTAGCCATGGTTATGTCTCTACAAGAGTTATATGAGATATTTCTCACCCATGGTTGCCATTCACTCTCTCATCTATTATTTGCTTCTTCTTCTTCTTCAAGAGCTTAGCTCTCTGGGTTATTGTAACACCACTAGTTCATTTATACCAGTTCCAGTTCTCGTATTTGCTTATTTTGGTATTTTCTTGATTTATCGTGTTTTGGGTACGAATGATATTTTACATTTTACATTGCATTCGACCCGACCCGCTTGCTTGAAACTTGTTTGATTCATATTTATGAATTATCTTGACTTGTTACATAGACATGTGCACTTTCATGAATACTGCATACCGGCATTTTATCTGACATTGCATCTTTTACCATATAACATTTTAAGTCACGTAAAATGTTTTAAAAATACATTGCATGGCCTGCATGATACTCCTAACCCTGTCGTAGCATCCGCGCATCTTGTTCTTGTCCCGTTCAGTGAAACAGACTTGTTTGGATGGCTACGCGTACGTACGTGCATCCGTTCTTGGGGGTATGCATTTTCGTTACCTGAGCATTCGTTTTGAAATTTGGTCGTCGCATATATTTTTCATATTTTAAAACTGAAATTTTAGACCCGACCCGAGCATCTTTTGGAATATTTTGTATACCGCCAAAATTCAAATTTATTTAATATTTAAAATTTATTTAACCGTTTAAAAATTTCTTTAACAGTTCATATTTTCACTAACTAACAAAAATATTTTTCAAATTAAATCTAAACCTTACTAACAACCCAGTTCTCTCTCCTCTCTCGCAGACCCCACCAGCTCTTTCCCTCTATCTATCTATCTCTCTTTCTCTTTCTCTTTCCCTTTCCACTCTCTTCTCTCTCTCTTCCCCACTAAACTCCAAATTTCTTTCTCCTCACTGTTCTCTCTCTCTCTCATCTCGCACTCTCTATCTCTCCTCTCTCTCTCTCTCTTTCTCTCTATCTCTCTCTCTCTCCTCACTTTCTTTTCTTCTTCTTAAAATTTTTCTCCTGCCACTTCCCCACGAGAGCTCGAACCCACGCCCACGCCCATCGCTAGTGCTCGTCTTCGTCTCTACCATCGCCGACCCCTCGCCTTATCACCCGCATCATCTTCATCCTCTCTCCTCTCCTTCTTCCCAGAACCCCCGCAACCCATTCCTATCGCACTCGCCACCCTGCCTCTCCCGACCTTGTCGCCTCCCATCACCGACGACCTCGTCGTCGTTTTCCCCTCCGTTTACTCACCTCCCTCTTCAACTCCCAATACCACCACCACCATCCTTGCCAACCCCGAGCTCCTTCCCTGCACCCAAACCCGACCTCTGTACTCTCGCTGCACCCTCGTCGTCAGAGCTCCGACGGCCTCGTCGTTGCCTCCACAACCTTCTTCCCCCTCTCCCTTCCTCTCCTCCTCTGCTAGCACGACCCCAGCCACCAAGAAACCTGCACCCCAACACCAAGAACCCTAAAAAAACCCTACTGCATCGCCGAAAAACCTCTTCTGCACCTTGCCATCGACAGCCCATCATCGACGTCACCCCCTCGCCTTCTTCTCTGCCCAAGAGAACCCGGAAAACCGCAACCTTCTTGTCTTTCTTCTTTTTCTTCTTTCCTTCTCTTTTCTTTTCTTGATTTGCGTTTTCCAGTGATCGCCGGAGCCGTGCTCGTCGCTGTCGATCCGGGCGATCCTGAGGACGTTCCCAGACAGCGCGGTCGTGTTCTTGCCTTGCTTGATTCTGTTCCGTACGCGCATGTGTGCTTTGCGACGTTTACCCGACGTCGGACGCAGCGTACGCACCCCGTCGTGAGACCCGTTCAGGCAAGTTTATCTTGCTACATGCTACATTACTTTATATATATCTATTTTAATAAATATAATACTGGTATTTCAAATTATGCACCCCATGTTTACTTTTACAATTTTTCGACATCCGTCTGCATCCGTATGTGTTACTTTACATCTAGCGCATGCAAAGCTAGCTTGTTATATACTATATTACAATATACTGTACCCAATGGAATATTTACATCACATATTGCTTAGTTGTACATCCCACATTACCATTTTACAGTTTTACTGTTTTCGGATACCCGTTTACATCCATCTCATTTAAAATATATATAACTGCATTTATAGATCACATTAATACATAATAATGTGATATTAACACCCTATATTTAATATAGTGCATCCTAATTAGTATTGGAACTATAAATGTAACCCTAATCAACAATCGTGCATCCATATCATTGATTTTATATCTATTTGCATACCATGTCACATTATTTCATTTTATTGTTATATTAGTACTCCATACTTGATTTTGTGCACCCATACTTATTATAATTGATTATGAGCACCCGCTTGATACATGTGCACTACTTGACATGACCTGATGTACCACAGCTTGACTTGATACCTGATCATGTTACTAATGCCGACAAATATTGACCTGTTGTCCCTACGGACATATCCTGTTGTCTATAAAGAAAAATCTGTACCTGCTCGATCCTATATTGGCAGTAACTCCAGATTTATCAATACCTGACTTACACATATAACTTGGGGTATGGGGAAATCAAGAATGTAGCCGAACGTAACTCAAAGGGCTATTATCCTTTTACCGTGGTCCCGTGGGGTTGAACGGGACATAGACTCATAGTCTATTATCCTTTTACCGTGGTCCCGTGGGGTTGAACGGGGCATAGACCGATGGGTTATGCTGAGGATTACATTAATTGATTTAGAAGAATTTTAGAGTAGATAACCCTATAGCACATTTTGGACTACTCACTGCACTTCACCCGTTTATATCATGTTCACTGATCTTTATTCATGTTACTATTTATTTCCTGATAACTTGTTTATACTTCATGCCTGCATATTTCTTTACATCCTGCTTGGTTTGAATTATTGATTTTATGGCGCACTGACGTCTGGGTTTTGCATGGCCCAGATCCATTATCCTTGTCGCAGGCAGTCCAAGAGTATTTTGATCAACAGGCCGAACAGTGAAGACCTGTTATTATTTTGATTTAGTTTTCCTTTCAGTATTTCCATTCCTGATGTGAGCCCGCATTATGGGACGTACATTGCAGATTATTATTGTATTGGATCTTTTGCTTCTGCATTATTTTATTTCTTGACTCATTATTCTGGCTCATGGACATGTATTAGATAGTTGTTTTATTTTTCTACTGTTCTTGATATCTCTACAGCCGTAATGTGACTGTGGAAGGATATTTCCTATCCACAGGTAGCATGGTTGGATCTGTCACGTGCCTATCTTAGCGCACTCTGGGAAGCGGGGCGTGACAGGGTTTGTTTGGTATCAGAGCCATAGGATATAGGTTAATTGGGTTTGATTCTTTTGTAGTTGGTTATTGGACCCAAATACACGAATCAGAATACTCGTGATTAGGAACATGTCCTGCCACTCTACCATCTTGCCATTCTTGAATCTTAACTTTCTCTTTATCCTTTTCTTTGACGATATGCAAACCACTTTGCATCTTGACTTGAAACTTTTTGGTTCCCTATTTGTTCTCTCTATTCTGATGCTAGGATTTGGGCGACTTGAACTGAGTTATGTGATTGTAACTATGAACTGCAGCATGGTTACAATGCGGTACTCTATTTAAGTAACTTGGAGTTCTAGTTTTGATTCATATCCTTGATTCATGATCATCATTCATCGCAAGTTTTGAATCTTGTTTATCATACTAATCCTCTTTGGTGTCTTGGTTGTAGGATCATGAAAACCAGGAAACTACGATCGTACCAGAGGCGTATGGATGACGCCACTTTGCTTGGAGTAATTCGTGATTTGCTAAAGGACCACAAGCAGCAGACCGAGCAGAAGCCGGCACTCGCACCAAACCAAACGCCCGTACGTAGAGGTATTCCGGTGAACCGACGTGGCATAGCACCAATGAAGAAAACAGTCGTTGCTGATCGGAGAAGGAGCGTGATTTGTGACTTTTGCCATTTACCTGGACATGTGCAAAGGGAGTGTCGGAGGAAGCTTGGACTCTGTTTAAATTGTGGATCTGCGGATCACACTATCAGTGCTTGTCCGTCGAAGCTTCGTAAGAAAGAAGATGTTCAGAGGCCAGTTTTGCCCAAGCAAAAAGGAATGGGGTTGTGCGATTACTGCCAACGACCGGGTCACTATCGAAAAGATTGTCGTATGAGGCTTGGACTTTGTTTTGTTTGCGGATCAGCTGATCACATCATTGATACTTGTCCGTCAAAGCTAAGTTTGAAGGAAGATACTCAGAAGCCACCGCAAAAGCAGTTTCAGGAGCTGAAGCAGTTGACTTAGGGATCCAATCAAGCTCGAGCACTTACCCTGACGGCTGAGGAGGCTAAGGCTTCAGAGGAAGTCGTTTCAGGTATCCTACTTGTTCATGGTTTTCTCGCATTAGCGTTATTCAATTCTAGTGCATCCCATTGATTTATGTCGTCCAAGTTTAATACTACACACTCGATTACTTGCACGACCCTGTCTAGTTATTGGGACATACACACTGGGAATGGGAAAATCATAACTGGTAGAGGGTGTAAGGATTGTTTTGTAGCTATTTGCGGATGGGAGTTATTCGCAGATTTCTTAGTGATTGATACCGATAGTTATGAAGTTATCTTGGGAATGGATTTTCTTGGCACTTTCCACGCTCACATTAATTGTAGAGCAAAGAAAGCGAATTTCCAGATTCCCGAACATCCGGAGGTTGTTTTGGAGATAGCAGTTCTGTCGGACCAGTCGAGTTTAGGGCTAGGCCGACAAATAATGTTCTTTCGTCGATGGAAGTTGATAAAGAGGAAGCGCCAGCTGTAGTTCGAGATTTCATGGACGTGTTTGAGGACATCGCGGGTTTACCGCCGAAACGAGATGTGGAGTTCACAATCGACCTTGTTCCTGGTGCAGCGCCAATCACAAAGGCGTATTATCCAATGGCACCAGTGGAGTTGGAAGAAGTCAAGGAGCAGGTTACCGAATTATTTGAGAAGGATTGGATTCGCAGTAGTAATTTACCTTAGGGAGCTCCAGTTCTTCTAGTCAAGAAGAAAGACGGCACACGGATAAACGTGCGTCAGCTTTTGAGGCGTTGAAGCAGAGATGGATAACCGCTCCTATTTTGACCGTACCAGACAGTTCCGGAGGATTGGTGATTCACAGCGATACATCTGGGAAAAGATTGGGATGTGTTTTGATGCAACATGGAAAGATTATAGCCTACGCATCGAGACAATTGAAGATCCATGAGAAGAATTACCCAAATCTGGGAAAAGATTTGGAGCTTGCAGCATTAATTTTCGCTTTAAGAATTTAGAGACACTACTTATTACGTGAAAGGGGCGAAGTATTCACCGATCACCAAAGACTAAAGTATGTGTTCATGCAGAAAGAGCTTAACATGAGACAGCGTAGATGGTTGGAACTGATGGCTGACTACGATCTTGATCTTAAGTACCATCCGGGGAAAGTTAATGTAGTGCCGGATGCGCTTAATCGGTTGCCAGCAATTTGGATGTTGACTGCACAGAAGGAACTTATCGAAGATTTTCGGAGATTCAAGTTGAAGATCGTGCTACAGCATTATTCGGGACAGTTGATGCGGCCGCAAGTACAGTCGTTGTTGATCGATAATATTAAAGCAGCGCAGCCACAGGACCCAAGATTGCAGAAGTTTCGAGAACAAGTTGAAGCTGGACTTCGAACGGACTTGTTGATTCATGAAGACAGTTCGTTGAGATATGGTAGCCGTTTGTGTGTGCCGAAAGGAGACATTCACGAAGAAGTTATGAAGGAGGCACACAGTTCCGTATATTCCGTACGACCAGGAGGCACGAAGATATACCGCGATCTAAGACAGCATTTCTGGTGGGAAGGCATGAAAAGGTAGATAGTCCGCTTTATAGCGAAATGCTTGGTGTGTCAGCATGTTAAGGATGAACATCAAAGGGTTGCTGGTTTATTGCAACCACTTCTGATTCCTCAATGGAAGTGGGAACATGTAGCTATGGATTTCATGACAGCTTTACCGCGGAGTCCAAAGGGCAACAATGCATTTTGGGTGAGTATTGATCGATTGACCAAGACAGCTCATTTCATACCATTTTGAGTTGGTCAGTCAACGGAAGCATTAGCAGAACGGTGCATGCAGGAAATTGTGAGATTGCATGGAGTACCGGTGAGCATCGTGTCCGACCGTGACACCCGTTTCTTATCACACTTCTGGAGGAGTTTACAGGAAAGTTTGGGGACTCGATTGAAGCTTAGCACAGCTTATCAACCTCAGACAGATGGCCAGTCGGAGAGAACAATCCAAACACTTGAAGACATGTTGAGAGCTTGCATGTTAGACTTCAAGGGTTCGTGGGAGGATCATCTACACTTGGTGGAATTTTCGTACAACTACAGATTTCAGGAGACTATTCAGATGGCTCCATTCGAAGCGTTGTATGGTCGCAAATGTCATTCACCTGTTTGTTGGGACGATATTGGAGAACGAAGACTGTTGGGACCGGATTTGATCGTGCAGATTGTAGAGGAAGTTAACACTATCCGGAATCATATGAAGGCAGTACAAGATCAGAAGAAGAGTTGGGCCGATACATCGAGAAGACCTCTATAGTTCGCTGTTGGTGATCTGGTATTCTTGAAGATATCACCGACTAGAGGAGTGATTCGTTTTGGGAGTCGAGGCAAGCTTAGTCCTCGATCCATAGGGCCGTTCGAGATTTTTGGAGCGTGTTGGAGAAGTGGCTTATCGATTGGATTTACCGCAGTCTTTGGCGAATGTTCATGACGTGTTTCATGTATCTCAACTCCGTAAGTATGTTCGGGATGAAACACGCGTGCTGGATCATTCGAAGCTGACTGTAAGAGAGGATTTGACTTTTGAGGAGCGACCGATGTCGATTGTTGATCGAAGAGAAAAGGTCCTTAAGATCAAGGTTATTCCTCTCGTACTTGTTTTTTAGGGAAATCGCTCGCTCGGAGAATCGGCTTGGGAACGAGAAGACGAGATTCGACAGAAGTTCCATATTTATTCTTATAGATTCTTGATTGTTTATCTTTCCTTGTTCTTGGAATTTCGAGGACGAAATTCTTTTTGTAGTTGGGTATAATGTAACACCACTAGTTCATTTATACCAGTTCCAGTTCTCGTATTTGCTTATTTTGGTATTTTCTTGATTTATCATGTTTTGGGTACGAATGGTATTTTATATTTTACATTGCATTCGACCCGACCCGCTTGCTTGAAACTTGTTTGATTCATATTTATGAATTATCTTGACTTATTACATAGACATGTGCACTTTCATGAATACTGCATACTGGCATTTTATCTGACATTGCATCTTTTACTATATAACATTTTAAGTCACGTAAAATATTTTAAAAATACATTGCATGGCCTGCATGATACTCCTAACCCTGTCGTAGCATCCGCGCATCTTGTTCTTGTCCCGTTCGGTGAAACATACTTGTTTGGATGGCTACGCGTACGTACGTGCATCCGTTCTTGGGGGTATGCATTTTCGTTACCTGAGTATTCGTTTTGAAATTTGGTCGTCGCATATATTTTTTATATTTTAAAACTGAAATTTTAGACCCGACCCGGGCGTGTTTTGGAATATTTTGTATACCGCCAAAATTCAAATTTATTTAATATTTAAAATTTATTTAACCGTTTAAACATTTCTTTAACAGTTCATATTTTCACTAACTAACAAAAATATTTTTCAAATTAAATCTAAACCTTACTAACAACCTAGCTCTCTCTCCTCTCTCGCAGACCCCACCAGCTCTTTCTCTCTATCTCTCTCTCTCTCTCTCTCTCTTTCTCTTTCTCTCTCCCTTTCCTCTCTCTTCTCTCTCTCTTCCTCACTAAACTCCAAATTTCTTTCTCCTCGCTGTTCTCTCTCTCTCATCTCTTACTCTCTATCTCTCTCCTCTCGATCTCTCTTTTTCTCTCTATCTCTCTCCTCTCGATCTCTCTCTTTCTCTCTCTATCTCTTTCTCTCTCTTTCCTCACTTTCTTTTCTACTTCTTAAAACTTTTCTCCTGCCTCTTCCCCACGAGAGCTCTAACCCACGCCCGCGCCCATCACTTGTGCTCGCCGTCGTCGCTACCACCGCCGACCCCTCGCCTTATCACCCTCATCATCTTCATCCTCTCTCCTCTCCTTCTTCCCAGAACCCCCGCAACCCATTCCCATTGCACTCGCCGCCCTGCCTCGCCCGACCTCGTCGCCTCCCACCACCGATGACCTCGTCGTCGTTTTCCCCTCCGTCTACTCACCCCCTTCTTCAACTCCCAATACCACCACCACCATCCTAGCCAACCCCGAGCTCATTCCCTGCACCCAAACCCGACCTCTGCACTCTCGCTGCACCCTCGCCGCTGGAGCTCCGACGGCCTCGTTGTTGCCTCCAGAACCCTCTTCTCTCTCTCCCTTCCTCTCCTCCTCTGCTAGCACGACCCCAGCGACCAAGAACCCTGCACCCCAACACCAAGAACCCTAAACCCCCCCCCCACTGCATCGCCAAAAAACCTCGTCCGCACCTTGCCGTCGATGGCCCATCGTCGACGTCACCCCCTCGCCTTCTTCTCTACCCCAGAGAACCCGGAGAACCCCAACCTTCTTCTCTTTCTTCTCCTTCTTCTTCTTTCCTTCTCTTTTCTTTTCTTGATTCGCGTTTTCCGATTATCGCCGGAGCCGTGCCCGTCGCTGTCGATCCGGGCGATCCTAAAGACGTTCCCAGACAGCGCGGTTGTGTTCTTGCCTTACTTGGTTCTGTTCCATGCACGCGTGTGTACTTTGCGACGTTTACCCGATGTCGGACGCAGCGTACGCACCCCGTCGTGAGACCCGTTCAGGCAAGTTTATCTTGCTACAGGCTACATTATTTTATATACATCTATTTTAATAAATATAATACTAGTATTTCAAATTATGCACCCCATGTTTACTTTTACTTTTTTTTACATCCGTCTGCATCCGTACATGTTACTTTACATCTAGCGCATGCAAACCTAGCTTGTTATATACTATATTACAATATACTGTACCCAATGGAATATTTACATCACATATTGCTTAGTTGTACATCCCACATTACCATTTTACAGTTTTACTGTTTTCGTATACCCGTTTGCATCCATCTCATTTAAAATATATATAACTGCATCTATAGATCACATTAATACATAATAATGTGATATTAACACCCCATGTTTAATATAGTGCATCCTAATTAGTATTAGAACTATAAATGTAACCCTAATCGACAATCATGCATCCATATCATTGATTTTATATCTATTTGCATACCATGTCACATTATTTCATTTTATTGTTATATTAGTATTCCATACTTGATTTTGTGCACCCATGCTTATTATAATTGATTATGAGCACCCGCTTGATACATGTGCACTACTTTACATGACCTGATGTACCACAGCTTGACTTGATACCTGATCTTGTTACTAATGCCGACAAATATTGACCTGTTGTCCCTACGGACATATCCTGTTGTGTTGGATATATATGCCCTAGAGGCCTTCATTGTATAGGATACTGGGATATGTATGTACATAACAGTCTTGCTTAATATGATAGTACGCTATTTGGTTTGTCTTTATCTTAATGTATGATATATTTTGTGTAGTATTCATATATATATATATATATATATACATATTGATAAAGCCCTTAGGATGTTTGCCTGACTTCCGGCTTTATGATGGCAGTCATACTAGTGGGAGCTGGATAGTCAATAGGCACATCCTTAGATGTCCCTTGTCGCAGGAGTATTGAGACTGGGCATCGATACTCCAGAGAAGACTGGTGTATACATATCTAGACCCCGAGGAGGGGCGATGGATTGGTCCCGCAGCTATTGGTGGAGTGCACCTAAGATTGTATACAGATGCTCACCAGGTGTGAGTACACCGGACAGGACTCGCCGAGAACTGACTGGATGGTATTTATACCTAACGTCAGATAGCAGTTCTCAGGTGACATGTGTGCAGATAGTCCGTTGACTTAAAGTCTTCATTTGTTCGTGTGAGTTCCCACTGTGCTTTGATTACTACCCTACCACGGTTCAAAGGAGTCGTGCAAACAGGTTTTAGTTGGGCACAGTCCCGAGCCACGTGGAGGCAGTGAGTGACTGTTAGGGATTCGCCTCTCCCGATATAGGGAGTTGATATCGCACAGTAATCGGTTGGTCATGACCATAAGTCCCTGGCCAGGGCTGATTGAGAATTACTGATAGATTGATCAGTAGATTCTCGGATGGTGATAGAGCCATACCGACACGACTTGCACGGTTATTAGGGGTCTGACGTTCACCACCTCCCTAGACCATACATGCGATACTCTTAGACGAACAGACCGGACTGCACGGATATTGTCACGCACAGGCTCAGTAGGAGTTCGGATAGATATCCTCACCGGCCTTCTTATCGACATCTACCTGGGGACCGTTACGTACAGCTAGTGCCGCTTGCGGTCTGTAGTTAAACCCACTGCCAGTGTAGTAGTCGAGTCTTTAGAGTCCCACACAGAGTTTTCCCAACTCCAGGCGAAATGATATAGAGGTCGTACGGACGAATACGTGTTTAAACGCACGTACGACATTCGGACAGTTTTTAATAGACGGCTTTGGTTTAAGCCAGATTCTAGTATCAGGTTATTGGATTTATACAGTCTTTAGTTTTTCCGTGTTTTCACGGATGCGAAGGGCGTTCTCGTAATTATTCGAGAAGCTTCAAGAAGGAGGGTGACTAAGGAGGTTAAGGTGGCATTTTCATTAATTGTTTTGTGTGGCTCATTTATATGATTCATCATATCATTAATGCTTCATTAACGATCTAATGACTCACATAATGAATCACTCTCTTTGAATAAATGAAGCATGGTGAATAATCATTTAATTGATATTATTTGATAATTCATTATGTATCATATATTCAAGTGAGAAGGATTTTATTCTCATTATTCTCTCCACCTTCTCTCTCCTCAAGCTCTCTCTCCTTCTCCAAATCCTAATCCTACCATTCATGAGTTGAGTACAAGGATTAGTAAAGACTAAACACTCCATAACCTAACTCTACATCATCTTAGTTACTTTGGTTAGCAACTAGAGAAACAAAGTTACCTCAAGTCTTGAGGTGTAGCTTGGATTAGGGTACTCGGGTGGATCATCTATCACGGATAGAAGGCCGAGGAGGACATAGAGATCACAAAGACGAAGGACTAGAATCGTTTGGTATAATCTCTTCACATAGTAGCTTAGAACTCTATGTTTATCGTTAAGTATTGTTTAGAAAAGATCTTCGGTTAGTCGATGTATGCTACCAAACAAGATTGTTTTTCATATTTCCGCCTCCCCGCAACTCGTGGGGTGTTGCACATCGACTTACATGTTGTCTATACAGACAAACCTGTACCTGCCCGATCCTATGTTGGCAGTAACTCCATATTTATCAATACCTGACTTACAGATATAACTTGGGGGTATGGGGAAATCAAGAATGTAGCCGAACGTAACTCAAAGGGCTATTATCCTTTTACCGTGGTCTCGTGGGGTTGAACGGGACATAGACTCACAGTCTATTATCCTTTTATCACGGTCCTGTGGGGTTGAACGGGGCATAGACCGATGGGTTACGCTGAGGATTACATTAATTGATTTCAAAGAACTTTAGAGTAGATAACCCTATAGCACAGTTTGGACTACTCACTGCACTTCACCCGTTTATATCATGTTCACTGATCTTTATTCATGTTACTATTTATTTCCTAATAACTTTTTTATACTTCATGCCTGCATATTTCTTTACATCCTGCTTGGTTTGAATTATTGATTTTATGGCGCACTGACGTCTGGGTTTTGCATGGCCCAGATCCATTATCCTTGTGGCAGGCAGTCCAAGAGTATTTTGATCAACATGACGAACAATGAAGACCTGTTATTAGTTTAATTTAGTTTTCCTTTCAGTATTTACATTCCTGATGTGAGCCAGCATTATGGGACGTACATTGTAGATTATTATTGTATTGGATCTTTTGCTTCCGCATTATTTTATTTCTTGACTCGTTATTCTGGCTCATGGACATGTATTAGATAGTTGCTTTATTTTTCTACTGTTCTTGATATCTCTACAGCCGTAATATAACTGTGGAAGGATATTTCCTATCCACAGGTAGCATGGTTGGCTCTGTCACGTGCCTATCTTAGTGCACTCTGGGAAGCTGGGCATGACAGTTATTGAGAAGAGAAGAAAAAGAGTGAGAAAATTAATTCTAAAGTGAGCAAAAATCCTACTTAATCATCCTCTACTAGATTAGCCATTTAGTTTAGGGTGTTAGCTTCACTAATCCCTAATTAGTGAAGAAGTAGCTTGGGTTAGTGTCTCCTCGACGTAGACCATCTTCGATCTCGTAGACTTCGTGCAAACTCGTTCCTTTCACTTTGTGGAGCCATTCTAGAGTCCGCAAGATCACTACTTGGAGCAAAGGGACTACCACTCAGAGCTATTGAAGTGAAGAACCGGTCTACAAATGTTGTATTCCTAGTTCACTTAGTTGTAAAGTTGTTTACACTTTGTTTCGTCTAAATCTTTAGTTAAGATTCTAAGGTTAGGGTTAAGTGACATGGCAATTTTTTGAAATGGCATGGACGATACCTCCCGAAACCTTACTGCCGTACTAGGTAACCCTAAATTAAGTATTCTCATGTTGCTAGGGCAGCCTGGATCTCGGGGTCTAATCCTTGCTGGAAGCACTTAGCTCCGATTTCTGCAGTAGGAATTAAATGGGCAGTGAATCTGTCGAGCATAGTAAATTCGGTATCGTACTCATCCACCGACTTATCCCACATGGATCCTTATTGCAGGTGAATGAATTACTGTTCCATCTCGAAATGTGTAGTTTCTACTGTAAGTCTACGGTAGCGCCCCGGCCGTCAATCCGATGCCAAATGCGGAAACAAAAACTTTTTAAGAAACCGGTGCTATCGTAGTCTTTCACCCGGATCGAACCATTAACGCTAAACTAGCTAACTATAAAGAAGTGAGAGTGGCTATACCGATCGATCCGTGTCCTTCGGTCTTTGGCCACCATCCCAAGCTCCTCGCAGCATCTCCGATCTCCGGTCTCCTCGTCGGAAGGGCACCACATCAATGAGTCTTTTTACGGGCTCTCGCTTCATCCGAAGCAACTCGGACACGAAGTTTGCTAGCCGATGTTTCCAAGATGAAGTAGAGAATGTGTGTGATAACTTTGTCTCAAGCACCTATTGATTCTCAACACATTAGAGTGTATGGATGGAGGTTGAAGATGATGCCATTAGTGGAAATGGTGAGCTAGAAGAGGAAGAAGAAGAAGAAGAAGAAGCTTTCTTTTGTTATTGTGTGAGATAAAAGATGAGAGCACTAGAATGATAATCCAAGAGCCAACCCCAAGCCTATGGCTGCCCTTTCTCTCTCCATCCATCATTTCACACCCTTAATCAAACACTAATGTGACATTTGTACAATAAAAGAGACCATGAGTCACTAAACATGTCCATGTCACATTTAATGCACCTCATCATGAACTAAGCTCATAATTTCAACCAAAATAAACATTAACCCAAATGTTTACAACAATAAAAAGATATGGCAATATCTAAAGTAAACTCGTGACGGATCACAAGGATACCCCTCACCTGTATATACATACCTGCATCCGCATTCCGACTGAATGCGAATGCGATGAGACTAAAGTAATCCAACAAATCTAATACTAGGATCCGGCTTAAACCAAAGCCCACTAGTATGATCCGCCCGATCATGATCCGTGCATGACTTCACGTATATGATTGAACCCTGCCATAATACCATACGGCCTTTACAACGTTTTGCCCGAAACTTGAGAAACTGTCTGTGGGGGACTCTAAAGACTCGTCAATACTTTAGCTGTGGATTTAACCACTAGCACGTCAGTGGAACTAGCCGTACGTAACGGGCTACCAGGTATTGACCAAAAGGGAGGTCGATGAGCGAACTCATCCTGACACCCTACTGAGCCTGTCAGTGACAATATCCGTACAGTCCGGTTCGTTCGTCTATGAGTATCGCATGTCGGGCCTAGGGGGTTGGTAAAAGTCAGACCCCTAAAAGCGGTACAAGTCGTGTCGGAGTGTAGCCCAGAACACCCTGAGATACTACTGGAATACCTACCAGTAAATCTCCTGCCTTAGCCAAGGACTTCGTGTAATGGCTCTCCTACACACAGCGCGATCTCACCCCCAATACCGGGAGAGACGAAACCCCTGCCGATCCGCTCACTGCCTCCATATGGCTCGGGACTGTACCCAACTAAAACCTATTTGCACGACTCCTTTGAGCCGTGGTAGGGTAGTAATCAAAGCACAGTGGGAACTCACACGAGACAAATGACGATCTCAGGTCGATGAACTAACATGTACACATGTCACCAGGGAACTGCTATCTGACACTAAGTATAAAACCAACTAGCATGTTCCCGGCGAGTCCTGTCCGGTGTACTCATAACCCAATGAGCACCTGTATACGTCTTAGGTGAACCAACTGACACCAATGGCTTGTGAGATCAGCCACATCCCCTCGTCGGGGTCTCGACCCGTATACACTAGTATACTCTGGAGTATCGATGCCCTGTCTCGAAACTCTCTCGACTAGGGACCTTTTAAGGATGTGCTTATAGACCCCAGCTCCCACGTATATGATCGCCATCATACTGCTGGCCGTCAAGCAAGAATCCTAAGGGCTCTATCAACGTGCAATAGTGACCTGTAATGTCACCTAAAGCATGTACACGATGATAAAGATAAACCCGATAGCATACTATCATCTTGAGTAAGACTGTCCTTCCGGCATAGGTCATCCCTCAATCATTGCAATCATGTAACTGCGATCCAATAATTGACTTTGAGGGCACTATATCCAACAATCTCCCACTTGCACTCAAGGCTAATTATTGCGATGTCACATACTCACAGATCGTGTGATACCGAACACCCAACTCCTCTACTGATTAGTCTCACAAAGCCCGTTTGCGAAACTATTGCATTTGAGGAATAGCCTCAATGAGTGGATCCGTCCTGATGTTTCTTTCTATGTCTCTCTTTATCTCAAGTTCGCGGAGAAAGCCATCTCCCGAAATGAGCAATACCTGTCTTAGAATATGTCTGGATATCTGATGGGACCTAGTTCATAAATGAACTCCAAATCCAAACTTCTTAGACTGTATCGTCAACTGAACTTAATCAGTATCATGCGCCATGCCTCTCTCAGTATCCGCTTGGACCTCCTGTCCAAACAACTGCCCCTCGTCAGAGGGAAAACTATAACTCTGACAGTCACTCTGTCATCCAGATCACCTTGGAAGCCTGGAATGATAACCGTCTTCCGAAGGAGGTTGTCGTTATCATATCCCTAGAACATCCACTTATGTTCTAAAACTGCTTCCGAATATTTCTCCAGGATTGGATTAATATCAACTTATTACATCTAGTGCAAAAACAACATCTGGTGTGGTACTTGACATCTCATGATTGACTCAATTGCCTAATCATGCACATCCCTCTCCCTTTAGTCTATAAGACACCTTTAGAGAGAGTGAATCCATCACCTGCAGGTATACTACCGTGCCAGGAGTCATCCATTCTAAAACAACTTTAGAATGCTGTCTTAGTACCCAGATTGGGAAACTACCCAAATCTAGATCTAAAATCATAGATCTACTAACCAGAATGTCTGATATTATATCTATATCCTATGTGGAGAAACCACTGTGTGACAACCAAAGTATAACCGATCGTAGTATAGGAATTTCACTTCCTACTATGTGTATGTCATCCATATACCAGGACATCACACCCTACTACCTTCTTAACATATCCATCTCCTATTCTGACGAAGTCAAAGTCCATGACTGTCACATCAAAAATAGATAATCTATCTCCGCTATATCTGCTTTAGTCCATAAATAGACATAAGCTACTTGCCCACTATGCTTCCGCTGCTCCCACTGACTACGACAACCCTCTGGCAGATTCATATACACGTGCACTTCTAAAGCTAGTTTAGAACGATGCTATACTCATCCTCCTACCGGGTCTCATAGCCTGGAACAACAGTAGTGTCAAGTCTGGGTAAACAAGAACCTCCCTGTCACCGTCTTTGAGCATACCGAAGTACCTCTCGAGTGCCTGAGGTTACCCACCATATCTGCGGAGTGACTAATGGAATGTCAAACCTGATTGAATCTTTAGGTTCTTATCAAATTTTCAGTAATCGTTTGTGGTTCTGGAATCACTTCCAGTTCTACCATACTCCCACTACTGTTTTCTGAAAAAAAATCCATTTTACTAAAACTGTGGCGAGTCAAGAACAATATCACTATTGATCTTCCAGATGGTAGAAACTCAACCCTCGTCATAGCCTAGGTTAACCCACAAACAGCCATTACAGAAACGCGCCTTGAGTTATCCAGAGTCTGGTTTTAAGCATAAACCGGACAACTCCCCGTACCTTAACATTGTTAAGATATGAACTATTCTATATCCAATATAGAAACAGAGGCACTGATTTAATTGGAACCAGATTCAAATCATGCAGCTGTCTCCAGTGCATGTCAACTAAATGGAGAGAGGCCGATCAGCATTACTCAACTTAGGAGTACGTCCAGATATGAGTAACCTGAAAGAGAAGCAAGTTCTCATAATCATTACTATCAACTGAATACCATACACAAGTATCTACATCTTCGATCACCTTGAAGAATGCTGATACTTGCAATACCTGGTTCTCTACTTTATTCATATACCTATAACTTCTCAAAACTTAGACCTTGCATTTCTACGAAACACTTGTATAAAACTAGAGAAATCACAAGTAAACAGAATATAGTATGAGGACCAACCCCTCTGTCCTAATGGACACTGGACAACATACAATATATTGTATAAGTCCCCTAAGTCTAATAACTCATTCCCTATGTGTCGTAGGTTGAAAACTGTACTTATGGTCAAGAAGAATTACACCGCTGTTTAATGCTCCTTACCTAACCATCCACTGATATAGGTAAATGTCATGGACATAATTTCAAAAAGTTATATCTCACTTTATAAAAATAAATGTACAGATATATCAATTTGAAATTGGTGCATAACAACGGATATTCAAAACCAAATATTTGCCGTCCGGCAAACAACCCAGGCGATTTCCTTAAATATCACCAATTACAACGAATCCCAATATAATGAGGATGATCACCCAATTCCCAATAACTTACTCTCACTCATCATCTGTAAAATCATACAGATGTGAGAATCAACCTGGTAAATACATACCCTGGAGCAAGGGCTAATTGGGAAACCGGTTTTCTATTAACAATGCACAGTGAAACTGAAGCATGAAAATGTTTCGAAGGGGTATCCGGGTATTCCTAGTAATGCCTCTTCCATTATCAGATTCACAACTGTAACCGTATATTTCTTTGTCATCTCTCTAAATCCCTTTATTTGTCTTTACTCGTTACTTTCTGTACACCCCTTTAGGTTAAATGGCTTTCTTCCCTCCCTACCGTTCGGCACCAGCCTATGGTTTGGAAGAAGACTATCCAATAAGTATAATGGGTGTACTCTCCTAATCCTAGGAGTACTCATAACTTGAGAGAATGTGAAGATAAAAGACAACTGAATAGATCTTATTCCTATTTCTCCTGAACCAGAATCCATCCCCGAACTGGAACAAGTTCCTTCGAGTTCGTATATAACTGTACGATGGAATATCCAATAAGTGTGGATCTTCGTAGTGATACGGGGTGTTCTGGAGAAATACCAAGGTGAAGTAGGAATGGCGATGAAATAGTTGGTTTGGTCGTGAATAGCAGTCGCAATTTACTTTGCCCTCTTTCTAATCCTTTTATTTGTCTTTACTTATTACCTTCTGTACACCTCACTTAGGCTAATCGGTTTTCTTCATTCCCTACCTTTCGACACCTGCCTATGGTTTGGATGAAGACTATCCAATTAGCGTAATAGGTGTACCGTCCTAATCCAAGGAGCACTCGCAACCTAAGAGAAGGTAAAAGGAAAAGACAACTGAATAGTCCTATTCATCATCTCCAGAACCGGAAACCATCCTTGAATCTGGAACAAGTTCCTTCGAGTTCGTATATAACCATACGATGGTTTTATCCAATGGAAGTGGACTTTCGTAGTGATACGAAATGTTCCGGAGAAAAAGGGTAAAAGTAGGAGTGGCAATGAGGTATGCAACTCAGACAATCCAAAAGCCAGTGTTTTAAGAAGGTCCGGTTAATCTTGGTCACTGAGTCATAGTCTAGGGTCGGGCCATGGTCGCTACCAAAGAGAGAGAGAAAAGAAACACTCTGCGTGCACTCTAACCTAGATCAGAATGGTTATCAATTTATCTAATCAGGAAACCTCCCACTGTAACCTCAAATTCTCCTCCAAACCTGAAAGAAGAATTAGTCGGGATCACCCGAGGAGTAAACTAACTCATCAGTGGGAATCGGGATCCAACTATCATCGCATGATAACGTGATGGAATCCACTCGCGTTATCACACTCCAGAAGGTATGCGCATGCTTGGAAAGTTTCAGTTTCTTTAGAAACTCCCGATGTGATTTTTACCCCAAGCGGCTTATGACCTTGACTAGGTCAACAAACCATAAACCGCTAGTAAAGTTCAACCCATCATTATTCTGGATTTTATTAAACCCACCCGTACGTGCCATTGACTAGGTCAACAAGGCCGCACGACTGTCCTAACCAATCCCATTTATGCAACAAACAAGCACCACTTAGCTACCGAACACTACGTCTTGACGAACACTACGTCTTGACTAGGTCAACAAACGCAGCACGAATACTAAATAATACCCGTAAGAAATGACGGAGGGCTACGGCTGGTTTTTGGCAAAAAACCTTTAACGTAATGAACTTGATATCATTGAAGGAACTGCATAGCTTTTTACAAAAATATAGTGGCGAAAACCTTTTGCTAAAGAGGTCACTCCCGGTGAAGGGATCTTGGCTCTTTCCCCGTAGAATGAGGTGCAGGATATTCCAAATGAATACCGCGATGCAAAGCAAAAAGTAATCGACTATAGTGAAGTTATTACCCTGACGCAAACTTCTGTCCAAAGGATCACTCCCGATGAAGGGATCTCGGCCTTTGCCTTGTCGACTGAGGTGCTGGATATTCATAACTGAATACCACTGTGCAAAACAAAAGAGAACGTCCTTGTAATAACAGCTTTTTTAAAAAATGTTCCAACAACATCAAATAGGTTTGTTTAGCTTGCATTGACCCGAATCAATGCAGTCCCATCAATTGATCACACCAAAAAAGAACGAAAATATGATGTACGTATATGCCATCCGCATTCGCCACTGGGTCCCGTCATCACCCGTTAGGTTACTTAACTAACGACAGAGCGGGGACTGGACTGGCGCGGATGTAAAACATATACAACATCTACTAGTATATATATATCAATATATAATAATCGCTCATGGCGTGATAAATGCAACATCACAGAAATGTAATAAGCATCACAGAACAATACAGATAATCTGGGATCCCCGGGTTTCCTTTGAGCCGCGAGTGAAACCCGACGTTCCCCTGGTCGTGTGGATAGCCTGTGCAATGAAATCCTAGACCCCTACGGACGCGGCAAGTTACCCGCCAAAACCTGAAGCGAGGCAGCTGTTAGTGTATATGCCCTAGGGGTCATTATTGTATCATACTAGTTTGTATATTACTTAATGGAAGCTTGGGATATTCACATGTATATAACAGTCTTGCTAAACATGGCAGTATGCTACTTGGTTTTTTCTATCTTAATATGTGAGTATACGTATTGATAGAGATCTTAGGATCTTGTTTGACTACCAGCGTTGTGATGGCAGTCACACTAGTGGGGGCTGGGTGTCTACAAGCACATCCTTATTCAGGTCCCTAGTCGTTGGATTATCGAGACAGAGTATCGATACTCCGGAGTAGACTAGTGTGTACGCTTCTCATCCCAGTTGGGGAGATGGTCTGTCCCACAGCCGTCAGT
Organism: Agapanthus africanus; assembly: GCA_030015575.1. Taxonomy (NCBI): domain Eukaryota; kingdom Viridiplantae; phylum Streptophyta; class Magnoliopsida; order Asparagales; family Amaryllidaceae; genus Agapanthus; species Agapanthus africanus. Next base: position 83,441,659 of record JASDDO010000026.1, on the reverse strand, counting down.
ACGTCGTACTGGAGATAGTATGCAGGTGCTCGTTAGGTTACGGGTATACCGGACAGGACTCATAGGGAACTGTTAGTTGGTTTTATACCAGTCGTCAGTGAACAGTTCCCAGGTGACATGAGTATAGCATAGTCCGCAGACTTGACACTGCTACTTCGCCTCGAGTGTGTCCCACTGTTCTTAGATTGCTACCCTACCACGGCTCAAAGGAGTCGTGCAAACAGGTAGCAGTTGGGTGCAGTCCCGAGCACTTGGAGGCAGTGGCAGTTAGACAGGATTCGTCTCTCCCGGTATTGGGGGTTGATATCGCGCTGTGTCAGAGAGCCATTACGCAAAGTCCCTGGCCAGGGCAAGCGAGATTTGCTGGTAGGTTCCAGTAGTTTTTCAGGGTGTAATGGGCTTCCCTCCGACACGACTTATACCGCTATTAGGGGACTGACGCTTGGCGCCCCCTACGCCCGATATGCGATAGTCTTGGACGAACGGACAGGACTGTATGGAGATTGTCACATCAGACTCAGTAGGACTTCGGATGGGTTTCCTCATCGGCCTTCTTATCGACATCTACCTGGGGACCGTTACGTACAGCTAGTGCCGCTTGCGGTCTGTGGTTAAACCCACTGCCAGCGTAGTAGTCGAGTCTCTAGAGTCCCACACACAGAGTTTCCCTACTCCGGGCGAAACGATATAGAGGTCGTATGGTTTTACGACAAGGGTTCGGACGCATACGTGTGTTTACGCACGTACGACTTTCGGACAGTTTTTACCAGTCGGCTTTGGTTTAAGCCAGTTACTGGTATCCGGTTATTGGATTTATACAGTCTAAAGTTTTTCCGTATTTTTGCGGAAAGGAAGGGCGTTCTCGTAATTGCGCGAGAAGCTTCTAGAAGGTGGTGACTAAGGAGGTTTAGGTGGCATATACAATGAATGTGATTAGTGAGTCATATGGATGATTTATCCATGTCATTAAAGCATCATAAATGCTTAATGACTCATGGAGTTGAATCATCACTAGATATTATCAAGCATGGTTGTTAAATTGATTTATATTCTTTTCTTGATAAAAAGAAATGCTTGATATATATTATCATAACTCATTATTCTCACTTCATTATTATTCTCACATTCTCTCTCCTCAAGCTTTCCCTCTTCAAACCCTAATCCTCCCCTCTCATGTGTTGAGTACAAGGATTAGTTAGACTAACTAAACCATAACCCTCACTCTATATCACCTAGCTTCTTTGATTAGCACTTAAAGAAGGTTAGTTGCCTCAAGTTTAGAGGCTAAGCTTGGAGTAAAGCTCTCGGGTGGATCGTCTACTACTTCGAGAAGGCCGAGGAGGAGGTGGAGTTCGCAAAGACGAAGGATACGATTCGTTAGGTATAATCCCTAAACATAGTAGTATAGAACTTCTATGTTTCATGTTAGTTATCGTTTAGCTTCGATTCATGCGGTTAGTCGATGTTTAAGCAAAGAACAAGATCGTTTTTCAAAAACTCGCCTCCCCGCAAGTCGTGGGATGTTGTACATCGACTTACAGTGGTATCAGAGCCTCGCTAAACAATAAATAACTTACTTGCAAATTTGTATGAATTTCGAACGGAAAAAACAAAACCGGAAAAGCCCAAAATCACAAGTTTCTGTCGAATTTTAAATGAAGTCCAAAAAATTTTCAGGGATGTTCAGAAAGCTTGAAAAGACAGTAGTAGAACACCCAAGAAAATTGGGCCCCTAAATCGCCTAAAGCGCCGCGGAACCGCGGCGGATCCCACCGATCCGCCGCTATTCCGCCGCCGAGTTGGCGATTCAAGAACCCAATTTTCCTGTGTTGGTTCTATGGGATATTTGGTATTTTCTGGAATTTTTTATTTTTGCTCAGGTTTCAGATTTACAGAGAAGTATTGGAGCAAAATTAAAAGTGTTTAATCGATCGAAATTATACAGTATTTGCTTGTTGGATTATATCTGTGTTTGTATAATGTGTTCGTAAACCTCCCCTAACTGCTAGTATGTCGGTTGGCAGGGGGTTGCACATTTCTGTAAAGGATTTTATCTGTTTGTGTATATGAACTGTGTTGGACTGTTGTGATGATTAGCCGGGGTTATGTGATGGGTTATTATTTAATTCATTTGATGTAAATGTAATTTGTTGTAATATTATTTTGCGGGGCACATCCAGGTTGCGGTTGTAGCCACCGTTGTATTATTTCATTTTACTGTTTTTGCACCTAGGACAGACCCAAGGAGGAGTGCACAAACTGCCGGGCGGGTAGTTTGCCGCACCCGTAGGGGTCTTGGGTGGGGTAATGGCTATTCATCACAACTGTGTAATCCGTCTTTTGTTGCAAGCTCAAAACAAATACGGATTGCTTGCAAATCCAATTAAGTTCATCTGTGATCTGGAATGAATATCATTGCGTCAGACGAATGTAAAATATCTATATATATGATAGCTATTTAGACGTCACTTATGTTTTACACCCGCGCTAGCCCAGCCCCCGCTCTGTCGTTAGTTAAGTAACCTAACGGGTAATGACGGGACCCCGTGGCGAATGCGGATGGCATAAGAGGACGTTGTATTTTCGTTGTTTTCTGCAATGATAGGTTAATGATGGGACGCATTATCTATAATGCAAAGAAAATAAACCAAAGTTTTAATCGTTGGAACAATTTAAAAGAAACCACTCGGTTAATTTTAAAAACAGATAGTTTTAAATGCGGAGCTTTAACCACTCCATTTAAAAGCTATCAGGTTCCTTCGGTTATATCAAGTTCACTACGTTCACGGTTTCGCCAAAACCATTCGTAGCCCTCCGTCATTTCATTTGGGTATTCAGTAGTATTCAAGCTATGCATTTTGGCCAAAGTCAAGGCATAGTGTTTGGTAGCTGCTGGGTTTTCATTTGTTGCATAAGATAGCTGAGTTGGTTTGGGACAATCGTATTATCATTTGACCAAAGTCAGGGGTATATACGGATGGGTTCAAATTGACAAGATAATGACGGGTAGAACTTGACATGTGACTTATGACATTTTGACCAAAGCCAAGGTCATAAGAGCATGGGGCAAAAACTTATATCGGGAATTTCTAAAGAAACTGAAATTTGCAAAGAGATGCATACCATTTGGAGTTTGATGAATGTTGGTAGCATTCCTTCAACATTATCATACGATGATATTTGGATCCCGATCCTACTGTGAGTATATGCTACTCATCAGGATATTCGTCACTTAAACGATCAATGCTATAAACCAAGTAGGTGTCAAGAAAGGTGTCAGCGGGGTTACGCCCCCAGAGAAAAGAGGTTATTTAATTAAGGAACTTCGCGAAAGCGTTGGAAAACCTCCCTCGAAGTACCGACACCAGCCTGGCTGAACGGTTAAGCAAGTATTGTACAGTGAGAATAGTCCTGGCTAATTCTTCTTTTATGGTTTGAGGAAGGATTCGAGAAACAGTGGGAGCCATCCAGTTTAGATAAACTAAAAACCACTCTAAACTTGCAAGAGCATCATGCTAAAGAGTTTTCTTCTCTCTCTCCTAATTGCAGCGACCCTGAAAATGACTGGACTTAAGTTACTTTTAGAGAAAAATATACTGACAGGGCCAAACTATAAAGATTGGCTGCGGAATGTCAAAATGGCTTTGACCTATGAAAAATCGGGGTACGTCCTCACCGCTATGGCACCTGCTGTCCCTGGTCCCAAATCCAGTAATGCGGATAAGGAAATCCGCAAAACCTGGGATTTCGATTGCGCGAAAGCCAAGTGCATCGTGCTTGCCTCGATGAACAATGAACATCAGAGGAGGCACGAGGATATGGAACTAGACGCCATATTTCTCCATACAAAGGAAGTTTATGGAGAGCAATCTCGTATAGCAAGATACGAGACCTCAAAGAACTTGTTTCGAGCGAGGTTGGCTGTCGGGTCATCGGTAGGAGAACATGTCCTAAAGATGATCGGCTATATAGAAGAGCTCGCAGACCTTGGGACGACTTTGGATAATGAGCTCTATACAGACCTTATTCTCCAGTCCCTTCCTTCCACCTACGCCCAGTTTATCCTGAACTTCAACATTCAAAGAAAAGAAGTTGAACTTCCCGAACTCCTAAACATGTTAAGGAGTGCAGAAGGCACCTTGCAGAAGGCAAGGGAAACACCCGCTATGTTTGTTGGCGGTGCATCTTCTTCCGGGTCCAAGGCTAGGGCCAAAGGAAGGAAGAAGAAGGCCGTCCCCAGACCTAGAGGAGGTGTAAGTAAGGTGGGAGGGAAGGGAAAGAAAAAGTTTGCGGTACCGGTAGTTGGCCAGGATGAGTGCTTCCATTGTCATAGGAAAGGGCACTGGAAGAAGGATTGCAAGGCGTGGAACGCCAAGAACCAGGAACCGAAGCAAGCTGTGGCTTCGACTTCAGGTGTGTTTGTAATTGAGAATTGTCTGTCGATCAACTCTACTTCCTGGGTATTGGATACCGGATCAGGATCTCATATTTGCAATTCATTGCAGGCACTGAGAAACCGTAGAGTGCTGAAGGAAGGTGATATGACCCTAAAGGTTGCTAACGGAGCTAGCGTGGGAGCTGCGTCCGTCGGGGATTATCACCTGGGATTGACGAGTGGACACATTTTGGTTTTACATAACTGTTTTTTTGTACCAAGCTTAACGTGTAATATCATATCAATTTCCTTGTTATCAAATAAAGGTTATGATTTCACGTTTGTAAGAGATGTTGTTAACATCCACCTTAATCATGGTTTGATTGGGTCCGGTACACTAAATAACGGTATATATGTTTTAAACCAACTCCAAATTTTCAATGTCCAGAACACACTAAAAAGAAAGTCTCCAGATTTAAATAAAGCTTTCTTATGGCATTGTAGACTGGGTCACATCAATGAGAGAAGGTTGACTAAGTTGCATAGAGAAGGATATTTGGACTCGTTCGAATATCAAACTTATGACACTTGTCAATCTTGTCTCAAAGGAAAGATGACAAAGACTCCATTTACTGGACAAGGAGTAAGAGCGAGCGAGCTCTTAGGACTCATACACAGCGATGTATGTGGTCCAATGTCTACACATGCAAGAGGTGGTTTTTCCTATTTCATTACTTTCACGGATGATTACTCAAGGTACGGATTCATTTATCTGATGAAACATAAATCCGAGGCTTTTGAGAAATTCCAAGAGTATAAGAATGAAGTAGAAAACCAAACCGGCAAAAGTATCAAGACACTTAGATCTGATCGAGGTGGTGAATACTTAAGTGCCGAGTTCCTAGGTTACCTAAAAGAGAAAGGAATTCTCTCTCAGCTTACTCCTCTATACACTCCACAGCATAATGGTGTATCGGAGAGACGGAATCGAACCCTATTGGATATGGTACGATCCATGATGAGTAATGCTGAGTTACCGCGATCTTTCTGGGGTTATGCGCTAGAATCAGCGGCATATCTTTTGAACAGGGCTCCTACCAAGACTGTGCCTACCACTCCATATCAGATGTGGACTGGGAAGAAACCCCATCTTCAGCATATGAAGATTTGGGGATGTCCAGCTTTTGTTAAAAAGCAGCATGTGGACAAGCTCGAGGCACGATCAGTAAAATGTAAGTTTGTGGGATATCCAAAGAACTCCAAGGGATATTATTTCTATTACGCAGAGGAACAAAAGATTTTTGTTTCTCGTAATGCCCATTTTCTGGAACAGCAGTTTTTAGAAAAGGAAATAAGTGGGAGCGAAATAGAACTGGAAGAAATTCCAGAACCACAAGTTGCTACTGAAAGTTTGGTAGAACCGGAAGTTCAAGAAGAACAGGACATTCCCGCACCCCTCCGCAGGAGTAGTAGGCCGTCTCATCCGCCTTAGAGATACTACGGTTTTCTCATAGATGGGGATAGAGAGGATTGCATCATAGATGATGATGAACCTACTGACTTCCAGCAGGCCATCCAGAGCGGCGACTCGGTACGATAGCTAGATGCAATGCGGACCGAAATGGAGTCCATGTACACCAACAAAGTATGGACTTTGGACTTTGCTCCAGATGGGGTAAAACCCATAGGATGCAAATGGATCTTCAAGAAAAAGATTGGTGTAGATGGACAGGTAGAAACCTATAAGGCTAGACTTGTTGCAAAGGGTTTTCGTCAAAGACCTGGTTTGGACTATGACAAAACTTTTTCTCCAGTGGCTATGCTCAAATCCATTCGGGTCCTTCTTGATATTGCTGTCTTCCATGATTATGAAATCTGGCAGATGGACGTAAAGACGGCTTTTCTGAATGGAAATTTAGAAGAGTACGTCTATATGGATCAGCCAGAGGGTTTCAATCAGAGTGGGAGCAGCGGGAAAGTATGCAAGCTGCTTAAGTCCATTTATGGACTAAAGCAGGCATCGCGGAGTTGGAACATCTGTTTTGATGAGACAGTCAAAGAATATGACTTTATCAAAAATCCAGATGAACCGTGCATATATAGTAAAGTTGTAGCCAGAAGTGTCGTATTCCTCGTCTTGTACGTGGATGACATTCTATTGATAGGAAATGACATTCCTATGCTACAATCTGTCAAAGGATTCTTGTCACACAGGTTCTCCATGAAAGACCTGGGTGATGCTTCTTACATTCTGGGGATCCGGATCTATCGTGATAGATCCAAGAGGATGTTGGGACTTTCGCAGTCCAGGTATATCGACACTATACTGAAAAGATTCAGTATGGAAGATTCTAAGCGCGGTAATCTACCGGCTTGTCACGGAATCACCCTCTCTAAAGAGATGTCTCCCAAGACTGATTTGGAAAGGGAACGCATGTCTATTATACCCTACGCTTCTGCGGTAGGCTCTATAATGTATGCGATGTCGTGCACCAGACCAGATGTAGCTTACGCACTGAGCGTGGTAAGCCGGTATCAGTCAGACCCAGGGGAGAAGCACTGGATAGCAGTAAAGAATATTCTCAAGTACCTGAGAAGGACAAAGGAGATGTTCTTGGTTTACGGCGGAAAAGACCTCAGGTTGGAGGCCTTTGCTGATTCCGGCTTCCAGAGTGATAAGGACGATTCCAAGTCCATGTCGGGTTATGTCTTTACCCTCAATGGAGGGGCGGTGTGCTGGAAGAGCTCCAAGCAGAACACCGTTGCTGACTCGACGATGGAAGCGGAGTATATAGTTGCTTGCGATGCCGCAAAAGAAGCAGTCTGGATGAAGAAGTTCCTGACAGAACTTCAGGTGGTTCCTACCATAATTGATCCAATACCTCTGTATTGCGACAACAACGGAGCTATAGCTTTAGCGAAGGAACCAAGGTCCCATCAGAAGTCCAGACACATCTTAAGGCGGTATCACCTGATCAGGGAGATCATTGATCGTCAGGAGATCGAGGTTCGGAGAGTTGCTTCTGAAGAGAACATTGCTGATCCATTCACGAAGGCCCTACCTCAGATTCAGTTCGAGAGGCTACTCGAGATCATCGGTCTTCGATATGCCAGTACATGGCCCTAGTGCAAGTGGGAGATTGTTAGTGTATATGCCCTAGGGGCCATTATTGTATCATACTAGTTTGTATATTACTTAATGGAAGCTTGGGATATTCACATGTATATAACAGTCTTGCTAAACATGGTAGTATACTACTTGGTTTTTTCTATCTTAATATGTGAGTATACGTATTGATAGAGCTCTTAGGATCTTGCTTGACTACCAGCGTTGTGATGGCAGACACACTAGTGGGGGCTGGGTAGTCTATAAGCACATCCTTATTCAGGTCCCTAGTCGTTGGATTATCGAGACAGAGCATCGATACTCCGGAGTAGACTAGTGTGTACGCTTCTCATCCCAGTTAGGGAGATGGTCTGTCCCACAGCCGTCAGTACGTCGTACTGGAGATAGTATGCAGGTGCTCGTTAGGTTACGGGTACACCGGACAGGACTCACAGGGAACTGTTGGTTGGTTTTATACCAGTCGTCAGTGAACAGTTCTCAGGTGACATGAGTACAGCATAGTCCGTAGACTTGACACTGCTACTTCGCCTCGAGTGTGTCCCACTGTTCTTAGATTGCTACCCTACCACGGCTCAAAGGAGTCGTGCAAACAGGTAGCAATTGGGTGCAGTCCCGAGCACTTGGAGGCAGTGGCAGTTAGACAGGATTCGTCTCTCCCGGTATTGGGGGTTGATATCGCGCTGTGTCAGAGAGCCATTACGCAAAGTCCCTGGCCAGGGCAAGCGAGATTTGCTGGTAGGTTCCAGTAGTTTCTCAGGGTGTAATGGGCTTCCCTCAGACACGACTTATACCGCTATTAGGGGACTGACGCCTGCCGTCCCCCTAGGCCCGATATGCGATAGTCTTGGACGAACGGACCGGACTGTATGGAGATTTTCACATCAGACTCAGTAGGACTTCGGATGGGTTTCCTCATCGGCCTTCTTATCGACATCTACCTGGGGACCGTTACGTACAGCTAGTGCCGCTTGCAGTCTGTGGTTAAACCCACTGCCAGCGTAGTAGTCAAGTCTCTAGAGTCCCACACAGAGAGTTTCCCTACTCCAGGCGAAACGATATAGAGGTCGTATGGTTTTACGACAAGGGTTCGGACGCATACATGTGTTTACGCACGTACGACTTTCGGACAGTTTTTACCAGTCGGCTTTGGTTTAAGCCAGTTACTGGTATCCGGTTATTGGATTTATACAGTCTAAAGTTTTTCCGTATTTTTGCGGAAAGGAGGGGCGTTCTCGTAATTGCGCGAGAAGCTTCTAGAAGGTGGTGACTAAGGAGGTTTAAGTGGCATATACAATGAATGTGATTAGTGAGTCATATGGATGATTCATCCATGTCATTAAAGCATCATAAATGCTTAATGACTCATGAAGTTGAATCATCACTAGATATTATCAAGCATGGTTGTTAAATTGATTTATATTCTTTTCTTGATAAAAAGAAATGCTTGATATATATTATCATAACTCATTATTCTCACTTCATTATTATTCTCACCTTCTCTCTCCTCAAGCTTTCCCTCTTCAAACCCTAATCCTCCCCTCTCATGTGTTGAGTACAAGGATTAGTTAGACTAACTAAACCATAACCCTCACTCTATATCACCTAGCTTCTTTGATTAGCACTTAAAGAACGTTAGTTGCCTCAAGTTTAGAGGCTAAGCTTGGAGTAAAGCTCTCGGGTGGATCGTCTACTACTTCGAGAAGGCCGAGGAGGAGGTGGAGTTCGCAAAGACGAAGGACACGATTCGTTAGGTATAATCCCTAAAAATAGTAGTATAGAACTTCTATGTTTCATGTTAGTTATCGTTTAGCTTCGATTCATGCGGTTAGTCGATGTTTAAGCAAAGAACAAGATCGTTTTTCAAATTTCCGCCTCCCCGCAAGTCGTGGGGTGTTGTACATCGACTTACAGCAGCCCCCTTCAACAAAGTGAATGGACCACCCAGCACTTCACGGAATCCGGTAACTTGAGCACCCCTCCTTGGGTCAACCTATACCCCTTACGAGTGCAGCGAATAGCCCGCCAATTCTAGAATGAAGCCTCATCCGTCTTAAAGCCATGAGATGCAGGCCCGTTGCCCTCTAGAACCCGGCTATCCGTGCACTCCACCTCGGGGTAATCCTAGTACAGAAAATAAAATATATACAATGGATACATCGACCTCAACCCGGTCGTGCCCCAAAAGAATAATATACAAACAGACAGTGACGGCAGTCCACATGTCGGACGCTCTCCCCGCAATATCAAATGTACAAATGTAATCAAATTGTACTAACATTGTACCAAGCTATCCACCACGACAAATCCGCAACATCACAGCACAACACAGAACATCAACGTGAATGTCACGTTTGCAAACCCGTCTAAAAGGACTATAGCAATTAGACAAGATTTACCGCTCGAATGACATTCACGGTCGCAGATATAATGTAAGCACTGTGAACTAATTTATTTAAAATTTTCGATCGACAAAATTTCCCGAAGTGGGCCCCAAGCACAAATCCAGTACTGTAACAAAATCTGGGCCCAAACAAAAATATCCAGAAACTACAATTCCATGTGAAAACCCCCAGGAAGAAAAATGGTGCACTGTTCCCACCATTACGCCGCGCAACCGCGGAAAACATGCCAGTTTCGCCGCGGTTCCGGGGTCTCATGGTAGGATCGTGCTTCCAAATTTCTTCCAGTGTCTTAAAAAAGCCTGCACGATTTTCTGACATACTGAAAATAATTTTTCGACGACTTTTAAAATTTAGCAGAAAGTTTGAAAATGGAATTGCAGTTTCGGAAATTTTGATCGATCGATGTTTTAAACACGTTAGAATAAGCTAGTAAAGGTTAATGGCGTGGCTCTGATACCATGTAAGTCTACGGTAACGCCCCGGCCATCAATCCGAGGCCAAATGTAGAAACAAAAACTTTTTAAGAAACCGGTGCTATCGTAGTATTTCACCCGGATCGAACCATTAACGCTAAACTAGCTAACTACAAAGAAGTGAGAGTGGCTATATCGATCGATCCGTGTCCTTCGGTCTTTTGCCACCATCCCAAGCTCCTCACGGCATCTCCGATCTCCGGTCTCCTCATCGGAAGGGCAACACATCAATGAGTCTTTTTACGGGCTCCCGCTTCATCCGAAGCAACTCAGACACGAAGTTTGCTAGCCGACGTGTCCAAGGTGAAGTAGAGAATGTGTGTGATAACTTTGTCTCAAACACCCATTGATTCTCAACACATGAGAGTGTATGGATGGAGGTTGAAGATGATGCCATTAGTGGAAATGGTGAGCTAGAGGAAGAAGAAGAAGAAGAAGCTTTCTTTTGTTATTGTGTGAGATAAAAGATGAGAGCACTAGAATGATAATCCAAGAGCCAACCCCAAGCCTATGGCTGCCCTCTCCCTCTCCATCCATCATTTCACACCCTTAATCAAACACTAATGTGACATTTGCACAATAAAAGAGACCATGAGTCACTAAACATGTCCATGTCACATTTAATGCACCTCATCATGAACTAAGCTCATAATTTCAACCAAAATAAACATTAACCCAAATGTTTACAACAAAAAAAAGATATGGCAACATCTAAAGTAAACTCGTGACGGATCACAAGGATATCCCTCACCTGTATATACATACCTGCATCCGCATTCCGACTGAATGCGAATGCGATGAGACTAAAGTAATCCAACAAATCTAATACTAGGATCCGGCTTAAACCAAAGCCCACAAGTATGATCCGCCTGATCATGATCCGTGCACGACTGCACGTATATGATCGAACCCTGCCATAATACCATACGACCTCTACAACGTTTCGCCCGAAACTTGAGAAACTGTCTGTGGGGGACTCTAAAGACTCGTCAATACTTTGGCTGTTGATTTAACCACTAGCACGTCAGTGGTACTAGCCGTACGTAACGGGCTACCAGGTATTGACCAAAAGGGAGGTCGATGAGCGAACTCATCCTGACACCCTACTGAGCCTGTCAGTGACAATATCCGTACAGTCCGGTCCGTTCGTCTATGAGTATCGCATGTCGGGCCTAGGGGGTTGGTAAAAGTCAGACCCCCAAAAGCGGTACAAGTCGTGTCGGAGTGTAGCCCAAAACACTCTGAGATACTACTGGAATACCTACCAGTAAATCTCCTGCCTTAGCCAAGGACTTCGTGTAATGGCTCTCCTAGACACATCGCGATCTCACCCCCAATACCGGGAGAGACGAAACCCCTGCCGATCCGCTCACTGCCTCCATGTGGCTCAGGACTGTACCCAACTAAAACCTGTTTGCACGACTCTTTTGAGCCGTGGTAGGGTAGTAATCAAAGCACAGTGGGAACTCACACGAGACAAATGACGATCTCAGGTAGATGAACTAACATGTACACATGTCACCAGGGAACTGCTATCTGACGCTAGGTATAAAACCAACTAGTATGTTCCCGGCGAGTCCTGTCCGGTGTACTCATAACCCAATGAGCACCTGTATACGTCTTAGGTGAACCAACTGACATCAATGGCTTGTGAGACCAGCCACCGCCCCTCGTCGGGATCTCGACCCATATACACTAGTCTACTCTGGAGTATCGATGCCCTGTCTCGAAACTCCCTCGACTAAGGACCTTTTAAGGATGTGCTTATAGACCCCAGCTCTCACGTATATGATCGCCATCATACTGTTGGCTGTCAAGCAAGAATCCTAAGGGCTCTATCAACGTGCAATAGTGACCTGTAATGTCACCTAAAGCATGTACACGATGATAAAGATAAACCGGATAGCATACTATCATCTTGAGTAAGACTGTCCTTCCGGCATAGGTCCTCTCTCAATCATTGCAATCACGTGCCTGCGATCCAATAATTGACTTTGAGGGCACTATATCCAACATCTACACGCAAATCCTTTAAAGTGTTGCAGGTCGATGGTTAATCCAAGAGCCATCCTCCTTAGTTTTTTATAATGTTAGCCGGAGATAACAATGTAGGCGTTACCTGCGATAAGGGTTAGACATTTTTGGATCGACGGAGCCTCAAGAGCATGGGCTTGGGATCGCCAGAGTTTAAATAAGCTATCATAAACTACAGCTAAGATCATAAGATAAAAATAGAATAGTTTTGATTGATTGTTGGTTCTTCTCTTCTGTCTCAAACTCCTTTATTTAGGGCATGTTTGGTTGTTTGGTTGTCCGGATGTACAAGAAAAACCGAAAGTAATTTTAAAATAGCTTCCAAAGAATTGTCATGGAAATAAGCATAAATCTTACTTTTAGTGTTTGTTTATATGTTTTTTGAAGAAGAAAGTAAAAAAATGAAACAAAACAAAAAAAGGTATTATTTTAATAGTAATGTATTATTACTTTATAGAAGTAATAAAGAGAAACGTTAAATAATAATCTTTTTCCTTGTTCCTTATACTCTATGGTTACTTCCCATCAAAAATGAGGGGAAACAAATTTTAGAAGTCATCATGCCATATAGGATCCATCTCGTCATCATGAAGCAACTTTCATGCTCTACTTCCGTCAAAACAAACACTTGAAATATCTGAAATAAGCTTATTTCCGGTACTTCCATATTACTTCCATGCAAACAAATAGGCCCTTATAGGATGAGGGACGGTTATATAACGACTCAATTATCTTGAGATTTTTGCACCACGATCTCCCTTTATGCACACGTTCCTTTGAATGGCACCAACCAATTAAGGCACAATTGTTACACCCTTTTATGACCGTTAGACTTTAATAGCCTTGGCCGAGCAGCTTTGCTCAAGGGACCTGATGATGCTCGATATCGGTGATCTCCCAGAACGTGACACGTGGCAGATAACGTGTCCCGGGGCTCACAAGAAAGGACCTACAGTGGCCGACCAAACCACTCATGTGCTCGTCCCACGAACAAATGCTGCCTCACCTCCGAGCCCCCAGCACAATTGGCCTCCTCGGCCTCATAGCTCATCTCCGAGTTATCACAGGCCCGAGCCTCATCGGCCCTCTCAGCTCGCCTCCGGGCTCGAGCAGGACCAAGATACCTCGGCTCTCCCGCTGGTCCGCGAGCTCTCCCGCCGAGGTCATCTTCCTCGGTCTCATCGACCGACCAGCGATACCGTTCACAGGCGCAACTGCCACCCCGCGAATCTCTCCATGCGCGAGATTTCCGCCGGCCACATCCCACGTTCCACGGCATCACAATCCTCCATTAACGAGCCTGTCTCGCCATTAATGGGAGATCCCGCTCATCACGTGGGCGTGACGTCGGGAGCGTAACGGCCGGCGTGATTCTCGCGCCTGCTTTGCCTGCTGCCACCGCTATATAAACCCCTTCTTCAGACGGTCCAAGTAAGCCATTTTTACTCCACTAAGCCGTTACTCTGTTCGGATCTCTAGTCTAACTTGACCGTCGGAGGGTCCTCGGTGGTACAACCACCCCGGGACTTCCTTACAGGTAGCTCGGCGACCACAACCTCAAACCCATTAAGATCCACACGCTTTAGGAGCGACAGCCTCCAGATCCAATCTCAGCCACCCATCGCCGCCATCAGCAGATCAACGGAAGGTAACATCTTGGCGCGATTGATTGTTTGATTCGAAAGAGTGTTTGTAGTGTAATCGCAATCAGAACGGTGTCGCGCGTAGCTAGACCGAGGTGAGTACGGGTCGTCCTCAGGGAAACGTTGAATATTTTAATCTTACTTTAGATGTGTTGAAGAGAGAGGAGGAATAAAGAATATTGAAGAATGGTTGTAGGATCTAGATCTAAACACTAATGCGAAATATAGATCTAGATTAACTACGGATGTAAATTTATATAAGAGGAGGGCTTGTAGGGTTCATTAGGATTTAGTAGTTATGGATGATTAATTAAAAATTACTCTTTTTATCCTTTAATAGATTTAAAACTAGAACGACGGGGATGCATGTAGATTAGGGTTTCTGGAGGGAAAAGGAATCCCACTCTTAACCCTTATCTCGACACGGAACTCCGTTCATATCTAATCTTTACAAAAATAATCACTAATCTAATCTCTAATCGCGGTCGGGAATAACAATGAATTGTTAGCGCGCCCGATTAGGATGTTAATGATTCTTTTGATAAAGTTTATAAACTTTATAGGACTTAAAAAGAGTTTAGAGATGTTCTTCATCTATTAGCCTACCCTAATCCTACGAACCCTAACAAGCGGAGAATTACTCGCGCATGTTGGAAGAAAAAGAGATGGAGGGAAAATGCATAATTAAACTACAAAGAAATAGAATAGGAAAAAGAGCTACCTTTATTAATCAACAATATTCATTACACTTTGATTCCTTAGAAAATGATTAAAAATCCTAGTTTTGCTTCTCGATCTCTTCTAAGGAGGTAGATGAACCGTTGATGATCAGCCTGGATGCGTGAGCCGTCTTGGACTTCTTGATCTCGTCGACTTGATGATTTTTTCAGGAGGCTCTCGGTCTTTATTTATAGTCCCAAAGCCAGAAACTTAGCTTCTAAATTTGGAAGCAAGTAGTAAAGATTCACCCTAAAATTTCTGAGCTTCTAACTCCCCTACCCTGCGGCGGATCCGCGGCCAACAGGGGGGTTTGGCCGCGGATCCGCGGCCAATGGTGGGATCACTTGATCAAATTTCTGTGGGTAGATCCTTGTGACATGTGTCAATCTCTGGAAGCTTTGAAACTTGGAAATCTTCTCGTAGTTGCTGCCATACTTGATTTCTTAATTTTGATTTCTTAATTAGGCAGGTTTGCTTTAACAACTTGATTTCGTTGATTTTAGACCTAAAAATTCTGCAAAAGAACTCAAATGATAATTAGTAGAGTTTGTTTTCTTAAGATTTGGTCAATGATATTATTTGCATACATTTTCCTACCAAATGCTAATTATAATATATCAACACATGAAAAATAGTATTTTTACAGATAAACCCTCATATGTATGATCTATTATAATAAAGACCTTTTTTTAATATGGAAATAGTAGGAAAAATGTAATAACAAATGTGCAGTTTTATCAACTGAACAAATACCCCCAAACTTATTTTTGATCGTCCCGAGCAAACTAGTTTATTCAAGAGAAGAAGAAAAAGAAAGGAGAAAACTAAACACACTTTCGTAGGCAAACACGATTGCACTGAGCACGTGCAACAAGCCGTTAAACCTCTAGGTGTCCCTAGTAGGAGGAGTGTTGTCTCCTGAGGGTTTTCAGCGGATTACACCCACAAAATCCTATAATAAAAGAGAGATGGTGAAATTTACATATAAAGATAAGAACCATAAAAGAAAGACTTTGAAAATAAGAGTTTCCAACTACACTAGCTTTTCAGTTGTCATGAGCCCTATCTTAATAGTCATGAAAAGATGTTAGAAATCGCATTATCCCTCAATAAAACATCGTCTTTATTCTTCATTCCTACCTTTCATCCAAACATCGATCATATACACCTACGTGTGTGAATAGAACATCCCTACACTCGGAGAATTCAATTCAAGCTATCATACTCTTGTCCATCTACCTTAGTACCTTTTAATTTGATGAATATTTAGTTGAATTTGCTCACACAATTTTCATGCGACCGTTAATACTTCTTGAGGTACTAACCGACCGATTACTCATGTGTTTGCTGATTAGGTGATAGTATTTTCCTCGTCTTGCACCACCTAAGGCTTAGCAGTAACTCCCAGACCAGTTGGTCTAAGGCACTAGGTGATGAAGCACCCTCGCTATATTTTTTTATTGCTGCCTTGGCGATAACAAAACCAATGTTCATTTTTTTCTTCACCATTTTATATTTTATTCATTTTTTTTATTTCCTTCATACTTTGGCTTTTAGACAAGAGCATTTCAAGGTATCCTCTACTATCCCGAGTTTCAAGATGTGTGTAAGTGCATATAGTAGGGTATCAATGTTCAAATGTTTGGCTTCCAGAATATGAACTATTTTTCAGACTTATTTTTATCCTTAGATTAGTGACTTCCTTCATCTTACTAACCCTTGGGACAATAGCTCATAACTACTTATTACTAGTTCGTTTAAGAAAACTTCTAAGTTTTTAAGTTTTCTTAAACTATTCCTATCTTTTGGATGTAATTTTTCACTTTCTACTCTTTTGTTATAAAAGAAAATTTTTGAAATTTTTTTTGAAAATGTTGTGCTTATGCAAAATATGATGCAAATTGATGTGTAAATAAGCACAAACTTCCCCCAAACCTGTTTACAGCAGTGTCCTCACTGATGCCATCCGTTAAGCTCAAAAACCTGTAGACTTTGGAGGAAAAAAGGGACAAGAAATAATGCAAGTGAAATCCTCCCCCAAACTTTTTTTTGGCTCACAATTTTGTAAAAATCATTTTCTTTCAAGAGCCAAAATATCCCCCCCCCAAACTTGAGTTAAACAATGTTAATCTTTTTAAAATCACACGAGGGGATCAAGGTTATTGGTCAATGCCAAGTTTTGCAAAGACCGAAAGTCAACACCAACCATTCAAAAATTTTATCGATGAAGCACCAAGGTTGGTGGAAGAACATGTCACCTTTCGATGTGAAGAAGTGGGGAGGTGATAAGAGGTGTAATGGAAAAGGATTGCGTCTCAATTTGGAGAGACGACACAGTGATAGTGATGATGGATTACTCGCATTATCATGATTGTCCAGAAGAAGGGGTGGAGGTTCAATTTCTTTATCTTGGAGTTGATTCATCTCAACACCCGTGTCTTGTAAAAATGCGAGTTCATCAGCGAAAATTTCCTCAAAGCTTTCGTCGATACCCCGAAGAATAATGTCATCAGAAAAAAAAGGGTGATCGTCAAACTCTATAAAAAGTTCCTCATCAGTGTTAGATGTTGATCTAGACAACTCGGCGGAAAAGTCTGTGTATGTATAATACATGGTTGGGTCAAGCAACAACATATGAAAAGAGTCAGTATCATGAGGTTGATCGAATTCGCTGCTGTCGACATCCATTAATTCGACAGAACACACATGAGCATAGGGTTCGGAGGGTTCACTTCCCAACTTGTAAATGTTAAGCTCAATTGACTTCTTTCCAAAGGATAGGGTCATAGAGTCGTTTCTACAATTGATTACTGCGTTGGAAGTTGCTAAGAAGGGTCGACCGAGTATCACCGGGATTTGATTGCGTGGGTTTGCCACCGACTGTGTATCTATAACAATAAAGTCTACAGGGAATATAAATTTCCCGACTTTGATTAACACATCCTCTAGCTTACCCCTAGGTTGGGTGATAGATCGATCGGCTATCTGAAGAGTGCAATGCGCCGATTTTAACTCTCTGATCCCTAATTGCTCATAAACAGAATACGGAAGCAAGTTAACACTAGCACCTAAATCGAGTAGAGCACGATTGATATTCTTACCCCCAATAGAAATAGAAATTGTAGGACTTCCGGGGTCCTTTCGTT
Organism: Agapanthus africanus; assembly: GCA_030015575.1. NCBI lineage: Eukaryota > Viridiplantae > Streptophyta > Magnoliopsida > Asparagales > Amaryllidaceae > Agapanthus > Agapanthus africanus. Next base: position 83,423,739 of record JASDDO010000026.1, on the reverse strand, counting down.
TCTTGGGTAGTTGTTGTGTAAAAGCAGTGCTCACATTACTCGCAAGGAAAACTTTTTTAGGTACTTGAACTTTTCTCTTCCTAGTGCACAAGTCCTTTAGGATTTTCGCATATGACGGAACTTGTTGAATAGCATTGATTTGTATGTCAAAAATATTTCTAAACCGCAATCAAGAACGGCGTCCCTTGGTAGCTAGCTGGTGAGTACGGGTCGGTCCACAGGGATTTTGTGAATTTCCTAATTGATTTTACGAGTTAATTCCGATGGGTGTCGGATTGATTATTTCTAAAACCTAAATTGATTTATACTAAGATTATCTAGATCTAAGTCTTGCTAGGGTTAGGTCTAGGGTAAGTTGGGAGATTGAATGTTTCCTCACCGCTTTCAATGCCCTATTTTAGATCTATTAGGTGTTATGGTAATTATCAATAAAAGGGATTAGTACCATCGGAAAGAAACGATGTTTCTTCCTCTAGGTTCTTGTCCTTCCTTTATCGATCCTTACCCTAACCTCCATGGAAAACATGCTCAACCGGTCCTTTATACTACGGTATCACCGTTACCTCGAGGGGTAAGGTGCCGCAGGGAGCGGTGTGTGCGTGTATGCATGGAGTTCTAAGTATTATGTGTGATGGGGCAAGAAAGGGGTGAGAGAGTTCATCTCTTAAACCTTTCCCTAAAGCTAACCCTAACAAGCGAGGAGGCTACTCGCTCATTAGGAAATTTAAGAACATTCTAAATTAAAAGTAAACTAAGGCAATGAAAATAAAAGAACTTACTAATTTTTATTGATGGCTCTCTCCAAACATCAACACAGTATAGATCTGAATTTATGAAATGAAAAGAGGCATAGGGAGGCATAGCCTTTACAATGATTTAGAGTTCCTATTTATAGAGAATAGGAAACCCTAGGTTACAATTGATTCGCACGTCTACATTTACCAAAATATCCTTAGGAAGACCTAGTCAAAGTAGACTTCAAGCTTTGGTAAAACTTTATGTCTCTGTCTCTTTAAAAGGAAGTATTGGGCCTTGAATCTTTGGGCTTCCTTATTATTTGGTTCTTTTATTAAAATAGCTTCTATGTTTCTTCCAGATCTCCAGTGAATAATTGCGGTGGACTTTTAACCGTTCGCTTTGTAATCTTGGACCTTACATTGCCTTGTACTTTGTGAATTTTATCTTTGATGTAGGCTTGATCAAGAGTCTTCTGTTTGTTGGTCAAAGTCCACTTTTGCATCGTCTTTTCATCGTTTTCACTGTTTTCTTACCAAGAACCTGTAACCTGTAATATGTAGCAGACATGCGTCAAAAGCACCTGTTTATTTATAAAACGAATAAGAATGGGGAATATAATAATACAATATTATGGTGTGAACAAATACCCCCAAACTTATCTTTTGCTCGTCCTCGAGCAAACTTATTTTTATTCTCTACAAAAAACCTAACCGCACTTTCGCAGGGAAACGCGATTGCACTGAGCTCGTGCAACAAGCCGTTAAACCTCTAGGTGTCCCTAGTAGGAGGAGTGTTGTCTCCTGAGGGTTTTCAGTGGATACTACCCACAAAATCCTATCAATTTGGCTTTTCGACTTTAATTCTCCAATTAGGTTTTCTAACAAGGAATTCTATTATCGTCAACTCGTAAATTATCCACCCATATTTTTCACACTTCCTCATCATTTAACTTAAGATTTTGTATGTTTTATAGACCTACTTAGCTTTCGGCATCTCTTAAGTTTTCCTTCTAGGGTTCCATCTCCACTTAGGAATTTCTATCAACTCTACTAAAGATACAAGTTATATTCTTCACTCCTTTCTCTCATCTAAACTCCAATCACATATCCCCACATGTGTATATAAATCACCCCTACACTTGGAAATTCAAATCAAGCAATCATACCCTTGTCCGTTGTCCAAAGTACTTATTAGTAGGTGAATTTTTAATTGAATTTTGCTTACACATCCTTCATGCGACCGTTAATACTTCTTGAGGTACCAACAACCGATTACAAGATATGTTTGCACTTTAAAGCGTAATTCCTAGTCTTGCAACACCCAAGGCTTTTAGCAGTGACTCCCAAACCAGTTGGTCTAAGGCACTAGGTGATGAAGCACCCTCGCTAAATATTTTTCTATTTTTGCAGCCTTAAGTAATCACAAAAACCAGTGTTCATTTTTTTTTATTCTTTATTCACACTTGTATTTTTTTGATTTCATTTTCTTCGTACTAAGGACTTCAGACAAGAGCATTTCAAGGTCTCCTCTACTATTCCAAGTTTCAAGGTGCGTGATAGTGCAAATTGTAGGGTATACATTTTCAGAATCTAGACTTAAGCTAGGAACTCTTTTTCAAACTTATACTCTAATAAGAACATCAATACTTTTTCTTTGTTTTGACTTAGCCCAAGAAGTGAACCCAAAATTTGCCTATTTCTAAATAAACTACAAAGGCATATACTTTCTACCATTAAACTTTAAGGAAGGTTATTTTTAGAGTTTTTAATTTACTACGTCTAAGATCTAGTTGTTCCTAGCTAGTTAACATATCTGTCAAACTCTAGTCAAATAAGCCAAAATTGAATACAATAATTTTTATAATTTTTCAAAAATTTTCAATTTTTATGGGTTTTCAAATAAATATGTAAATGCAAAAATATACAAATGAATGCGAAGGAAGAAGACGTACCGAGCATACTCCCAAACTTAAACTTGACAGTGTCCTCACTGTCATGCTACACCAAGAGGGTCAAAATGCCGGCACTCCCCTGTTTATTTATTTATAAATTTTTTTATATTTTTTAGTGTTTTGAATTTTTTTATTTTTATTTTTTTTAGAAAAAGAAAACAAAAATATATATACATATATACAACAAGGTCCTCCCCAAACTAAACAAGGCCTTACATAAGCCAAAGGTGAGCACCAACCATTCAAAAATCTTATCGTGGTAATGGTAGGGTTGGTGAAAGAATGGGGTGGAAAGAAAAGAGATGAGAAGCACACGAGACCGTGTGGAGGTAGAAACGGGATACGGTCTTAGTGGGGGAGAAGAATGGCGGAAAAGAGAAAGAAGTGGAGTACAATCTTGAGGGTGTAAATAGAGTGAATAAATTAGCACAATTTGTGATGACCGATGTGTTAAAAGCGATTGTGCTAACCTATCAACCCGTCGAGAAATGGGGTCAAATCCCTTAAGATTCGCAAGAAAGCATGGGTACGCCGAACTTGGTATTGGAGATGAAAGCGTAACGGTCTCTTGTAAGGTCGGAACGATAGGAAGGACAAAAGGAAGTGAATTAGGGATAGTCTCATTCTCACCGTAGTAAACTGTCTCGAACTGGAAAGATTCCAACAATGGTTCGAAACGACTGTAAGCAACCGAGTCTGATGGATCAACTAACTCATCTGAAAATTCAAAGGACTCAAACTCGGGAGGTGAGTCTGCAACATCGTCCAAAAAAGTGAAACACTCGTAAGTGTTATCGGCTGGAAGAACTGTGTCAGATTCAAAGGGAAATTTTTCAAGCTCACAGTCTTCAAGCGTGATCTTTTGCATGGTCGGAACGATGGAAAGGAGGGAGGGTGATATAGCAGTTAAAGGTTCAGAAGGATGAATTGGAAAATCCGACACATCAAACAAAAATGGTTCAACCTCAATATTATCCTCAATACTCTCCTCAATACTATCCTCATAATTCTCTTCAATATTTAGCTCATCCATGCCATTATCATCAAAATCAAGACGCATATGAAGTTCGGGAGAAACAATTAATGACTCGGGATGATGAATTGGACATCAAATTTCATTCAAAACTACCGGTTCATCATCCAAAATATTCCCGGCGTCTATATCCTCAATCAAGTGAAAATCAATTTTTTCTGACACCTCATCAAAAGCATGGATATTTATCGATTTAGGTTCTAGATTGGAGATGTAAAGATCGAAAGGATTAAGGGTGGTTTCACTCGAAAGGGGTTCTTCACAATTTGGCAAATCAAGCACTACAAAGTCACACAACTCGTTTTTATTTTCAACTGGTGAACTATTTGGGACAATCGATGGAAAACCGGAGTTGTGGGTTTCAATTGGGTAAGGGTAGGTTTGATTTGGAAATGTGTAGAACTCACTCGCTCCTCTCAAATTCTCACTCTGTCCAACCGCCTCCTCATACATTGAAAAATTTGAAACTAGTGGGAAACTAGCTACCGGTTCACTCGGTTGCATAAGTGCAGCAATAGACGCATCCACATTCCTAACCATTTTGTTTGTTGCTGAAATGTAATCTGCCAACGACTGTTCTAAACTAGACATGGGTGGTGAAGGGGTTTCGGTAAAAGAGTCAAAATTGTTTGAATATGTGAAACTCTCAACTGGCTGTGTAGAAACATTGTCTAGTGAAGGTAGGAAAGTCGGGTAGGACTGGTAGGAAGTGGGTGGTTGGACAGGGGTAGGGTCAACATGTGGATAAAAAGGTGAATAGTCTTGTGGATCCCTAGAACTAGATGAGTGGAGAGGGGTGAAAGACCGGCTACAAGATTGAGCAATATGCACAGCAATGGACATCGGTTTAGGAGTTACAACAGGACTTGAAAAATTGGTATCAACGTACGAAGTTGGTAAAGGTTGACATGGTTGACACAAAGTGGGTTGCAAAGTCGAACTGTTTCTCCTATACGCTATTTGATCTTTCAAAGATATTTTTGGCATGGAGGGATTTTCTTTAAATCGACCGAAATAATTGACGTACGAAGCAAAGTTAGGTTCGGGATACCAAAGTTCGGCAAGAGATTTGTGATTTGGGGTACCCATGATAGAAGAAAGGGGAAAATAAAGAAGGTAGGTGGTGCAAGGATTTCTTAGCGACAAAAGTTGCAAGTCTTTTTATAAAAATTTTCCTTTTTTTGTTTTTTCTTTGTAACTTTTTACAAAAATGATTTTCGATAAAGGGCTTAGACACAAATGCAATCAACCAGAAATGCACAATCAGGCCTAGATCTAGGGTCACCTAGGTCAGCTAGACAGCTCCTAACTGTTCCAAAGGGCTAGAAATAGGACCTCAAACCGTCTCCTCACCGCCAATTGCGGCCAGGTAAGTGTCAGGTGAGTGGGAGGCTCCCTGCTACAAGTAGCGGTCCTAATTAAGTAACCACTTGCCTTAGACACACTTCCCTATACACCGCAAAGTCAGGTTAGGATAAACGGTCGATGCCTATAACTAGTCCTCTCTCCTATTGAGCTCGAAGTCCTTAGGGCTGAGTCTAATATTTTTTAATTAAAGATTGGCCAATGCAAATGTTTTATGTGATTTCTGGGAAGCTGGGAAGGGTGATGAAATCCCCACCCAATCTGAATTGGTCAAAAGCCCCTTAAAGTCCGATTAAAGATATGCAAAATAGTAAATCACTTGCAATCAAATCTTTTTATTTTATGCGCGGCGCAAAGAATCCTGCACAAGATTTGTTATTGAGAAGGGGGAAGATTTTTTAAGCGCAAAGAATCCTGCAGGAGATTTTTCAGAGGAGATATCAGAGATTTGCAGAAGACTTACATTTTTTTTAATGAACCGCAGAGGAAGTTTAGGGATCTGATCCGCTGAGATGATCGCGGAACCGCCGCCCGAAGCCACCAACGACCGCGGATCCGCCGCAAGGCGATGACGTCAGCAGGCGATTTTTTTTCACCACCAGATCGCGCGGTTGACTTGTTGACTCGGTCCTCCAAATTTCTTCTGTTGTCTGTTGTGATATTCCTCTGTTTGTTCGGATTTGATATTTGCTGTTTTGATCTCTGTAGATTTCTAGATCCGAATTTGTTCGTAGATCCTGCAAAATTCACACAGAAGTACCCTTCCCAAAAATAACAGATGATATATTTTTATATTTTTCAGATTTTTATGATTTTTTTAATTTTGATTAACCCGAAATTGCAAAAAGAAAATAACACGCCATCCCCGGCAACGGCGCCATTTGATTTGTATGTCAAAAATATTTCTAAACCGCAATCAAGAACGGCGTCGCTTGGTAGCTAGCCGGTGAATATGGGTCGGTCCACAGGGATTTTATGAATTTCCTAATTGCTCTTACGAGTTAATCTAGGGCAATTGAATTAAAAATCTAACTATCTAACTAGGGCAAGGAATTAAATTTAATCTAGGTCAGAGAATGAAAAATTACCTATGGCAAGAATTGAAATTACCTACTTACTTTACAGATGGCTCTCTCCAAACATCAACACAAGACTTGTCAGATCTGAATTTCTGAAATGAAAAGAGGCATTGATGCTCTCCAAAAGAAATCTAAATTTTATTGATAAAAAGAGGCATAGGGAGGCATAGCCTTTACAATGATTTAGAGTTCCTATTTATAGAGGATAGGAAATCCTAGGTTACAATTGATTCGCACGTCTACATTTACCAAAATATCCTTAGGAAGACCTAGTCAAAGTAGACTTCAAGCTTTGGTAAAATTTATGTCTCTGTCTCTTTAAAAGGAAGTATTGGGCCTTGAATCTTTGGGCTTCCTTATTATTTGGTTCTTTTATTAAAATAGCTTCTATGTTTCTTCCAGATCTTCAGTGAATAATTGCGGTGGGCTTTTAACCGTTCGCTTTGTAATCTTGGACCTTATATTGCCTTGTACTTTGTGAATTTTATCTTTGATGTAGGCTTGATCAAGAGTCTTCTGTTTGTTGGTCAAAGTCCACTTTTGCATCGTCTTTTCATCGTTTTCACTGTTTTCTGTCCAAGAACCTGTAACCTGTAATATGTAGCAGACATGCGTCAAAAGCACCTGTTTATTTAAAAAACGAATAAGAATGGGGAATATAATAATACAATATTATGGTGTGAACAAGCATCTAGGAGAGGAATGTTTATGTTAACTTGCTTAAAAATTTCCACAATCTTCTACATTTGTGGACTTGGTCTGTTGCCTCTTAACCTGTTTGGATAAGGTGCTTTATCAATAAGGATTTGGTCCAACATTGGAGAGGATTGTGGGGATGGAGTGGATCCCAGAATTGGAGTGGGGATCGTTTTAGGTAGATTCGAGGAAATGGGCGAAGGGTTCGAGCCTTGGGGAAAACGGAGAATAGGCTCGGATGAAGGTGGAAGACTAGACGAATTAGGGGAAGAAGAAGAAGCTGGGGTATCATTGGTGTCACTAACATCATCACATTGCTCACCCACTCGGTTATTCAGCACTTTTCCCAATCTCAACGTAGTAACGGCACTCACATTATAACTTTGTGAGTGGTCAGGATTAGGTATGGGTTGAGATGGGAGTTTCCCTTTCTCTCTCGCACTCATAGCGGCGTTCAACTATGCAATTTGGTTTTCTATTGATTTAATACTCTCACCGTGGGAGGCGAAGTCTTTCGTTATGGTATCAATAGAAGACTTCATCTCAGCCGACAATTGCATGGAATGTTTCATGCACATATCCAAAGTTTGTGCGAGTGAAGAGTTGTCAGTACCGGCCACTTGTGGTGTAGAAGTGTTGGCCGGATTTTGAAAATTTTGTGACTGAAAGGGGAGCTGATTCTGTGGTTGTGGTTGCTGTAGAGGAGGTCTTTGATAATTGCTTTGTTGGTTTTGGTTCCAAGCAAAGTTAGGATGATTCCTCCATCCTTGATTGTACGTAGAAGAATAAGGATCATTTCTAGGTCGCTGCTGAAAAGCAGCATTAGTTTGAAACGATGCATTCATAGGACATTCTTCCGTTAAGTGTGAAGGATCCGAACAGCAACCACAGACGGTCTTAGGAAGCGTGACCTGATTTAGGGAGAATGATGAGAACTTGTTCTCAATAGCGTCGAGTTTCTTTTGTATCGCTGCCATTTCGGCTTTTACTGCGATGGAAACATCGAGCTGGTGAATACCTCCCCTAGATGAAGGTGGTCTTACGCTTTCCCACTGCAAAGTGTTTTCTGCGAGATCTTCCAGATATTTCCATGCTTCACCGTCATCTTTAGATATGAAATTTCATTGACACATTGTTTCAAGCATCTGCTTTGTCGCTGGATTAATGCCCTCATATATAATTCGACATAAATCCCATCTTTGTATTCCATGATGAGGACATTGGACAAGCAGATCCTTGAAACGTTCAAAGCACTTCCAAAATGGTTCATTAGGAAGCTTGGTGAACTGGTTGATCTCGCTCCTAATATGGGCAGTCTTATAGTTTGGGTAAAACTTCTTAAGAAATGCTATGACAAATTCATCCCAATTAGTGATAGAGTGTGCGGCAGTATTATAAAGCCATTTTTCTGCCAAGTCGCACAGTGTGAATGGAAGAAGACGCAAGCGCATAGCATCGACAGTCAACTGTGAAGTACCCATCATTGCGCATACGTTTTCGAATTTGGTGATGAAAACGTACGCGTCTTCCGACTCAAGACCGTGAAATTTGGACAGCAGATTGATGTAGTGGGGTTTAATTTCAAAATTATCCCCGTTAGCTGGTGGAAGAGATAGACGAGTGGGAAGAGAACCACGGATAGGATAGCATCTCTCTTGGAGAGAGATGCGCGATAGATTCTGCGCACCTACGGGCGGTGGCAGCGTGGTGTTATAATCTGATGGAGTACCATACATCTCGGTCGTAGTGGGTGGTGGGGGAAAAGAAGATGAAGAAGAACCGACTTCGGCGTCGATAGCAGGAACGCAGACAAGACGGGCACTAGGATCCCGTGTCCAGCCGAGCATGCACTAAGCGGGTTTAGTGCAAGTGGCAGCGTGTGTATGATTTTAAATTGGGCTGTTTTGAAAAAGTGGGACTTTAAGACAAATCACACAATAATGCACAAACAACCCTAGAACTAAGGTTACCTAGGTCCAGTCTCTAGACCGCTCCTAGACTTCCAAAGGACAAGCCGCAGGATCAATCCTCTACCACCTCTATACTACTCTTGTAGCCAGGTAAGTGCCAGGTAAGTGGGAGGTATCCGCTATACGAATCACCGAAAATAGCGGGCCTAATTAAGTAAACCACTTGCCTTAGACACACTTGCCTAGGCACCACAAAAGTAATGCGGATAAGCGATAGATTACCCACGACCTTCCTCTGTCCTTAATGAGTGCGACAGTCCTTAGAGTCTGGTCTAGATATTTTTTAAATTAATGTAGGGTTGATGCAGATGCTCGGTTTGTGATTTGTGCGGCTTAGGAAGGGTGATGAAATCCCCACCTAATCTTGATTTGGTCTTTTCCCCTTAAAGTCCGTAATAAAATATGCAAAACAAAACCAATCACAAAACTTTTGCAAAAAGATTTTTGAGCGGCGCCTTTTTGCAAAGAATCCTGCAGAAAATAGATTTTATTGGATTTTAGAGGAGAGAGGAGAAGGTTAAAATCTTACCAGAGAAGACTGAAGCCCTAGATCACCTACACTGCCGCGCTTCCGCCGCAAATGAGATCCTTTGCCGCGCTTCCACCGCGCAGTAGATGGATCAGTTGATGAAAATTTTTCTATGGCCTCCTGTACTCTTCTGGATCTCGATGAATGTCTCTGTCTTTCTGTTTCCTCCAGATCTCCTTGCAAAAATTCACACGCTTCGTTAAATATACGATTTGCAGTTTTGTTTTAATTATGATATAGATCGGATAAGAATTCAACACAAATAATAAGAATAAAAAATTATGCACGTATCCCTGGCAACGGCGCCATTTGATTGTTTGATTCGAAAGAGTGTTTGTAGTGTAACCGCAATCAGAACGGTGTCGCGCGTAGCTAGACCGAGGTGAGTACGGGTCGTCCTCAGGGAAACGTTGAATATTTTAATCTTACTTTAGATGTGTTGAAAGAGAGAGGAGGAATAAAGAATATTGAAGAATGCTTGTAGGATCTAGATCTACGTTTAAACACTAATGCAAAATATAGATCTAGATTAACTACGGATGTAAATTTATATAAGAGGAGGGCTTGCAGGGTTCATTAGGATTTATTAGTTATGGATGATTAATTAAAAATTACTCTTTTTATCCTTTAATAGATTTAAAACTAGAACAACGGTGATGCATGTAGATTAGGGTTTCTGGAGGTAAAAGGAATCCCACTCTTAACCCTTATCTCGACACGGAACTCCGTTCATATTTAGCCTTTACCAAAATAATCATTAATCTAATCTCTAATCGCGGTCGGGACTAACAATGAATTGTTAGCGCGCCCGATTAGAATGTTAATGATTCTTTTGATAAAGTTTATAAACTTTATAGGACTTAAAAAGAGTTTAGAAATGTTCATCATCCATTAGCCTACCCTAATCCTACGAACCCTAACAAGCGGAGAATTACTCGCGCATGTTGGGAGAAAAAGAGATGGAGCGAAAATGCATAATTAAACTACAAAGAAATAGAATAGGAAAAAGAGCTAGCTTTATTAATCAACAATATTCAATACACTTTGATTCCTTAGAAAATGATTACAAATCCTAGTTTTGCTTCTCGATCTCTTCTAAGGAGGTAGATGAACCGTTGATGATCAGCCTGGATGCGTGAGCCGTCTTGGACTTCGTGATCTCGTCGACTTGATGATTTTTCCAAGAGGCTCTCGGTCTTTATTTATAGTCCCAAAGCCAGAAACTTAGCTTCTAAATTTGGAAGCAAGTAGTAAAGATTCACCCTAAAACTTTTGAGCTTCTAACTTCCCTACCCTGCGGCGGATCCGTGGCCAACAGGGGGGTTTGGTCGCGGATCCGCGGCCAATGGTTGGGATCACTTGATCAAATTTCTGTGGGTAGATCCTTGTGATATGTGTCAATCTCTGGAAGCTTTGGAACTTGGAAATATTCTCGTAGTTGCTGCTATACTTGATTTCTTAATTTTGATTTCTTAATTAGGCAGGTTTGCTTTAACAACTTGATTTCCTTGATTTTAGACCTGAAAATTCTGCAAAAGAACTCAAATGATAATTAGTAGAGTTTGTTTTCTTAAGATTTGGTCAATAATATTATTTGCATACATTTTCCTACCAAATGCTAATTATAATATATCAACACATGAAAAATAGTATTTTTACAGATAAACCCTTATATGTATGATATATTATAATAAAGACCTTTTTTTAATATGGAAATAGTAGGAAAAATGTAATAACAAATGTGCAGTTTTATCAACTGAACAGCGATCCAGGTCACGTCAGCTGGCGCCGTCTGTAGGAAATCCTTGATTCCACAAAAATAAAAGTTCAACTTCCTATCTCAACCAAAGGGCGAGCGATCATCATGACGATCAAAACACTAGCCGCAGCCTCCCCCTCAACGGAGGCGCGGACGAACCTCCACCACCGAATGCCATCAACGCCCTTGCCGGCCGGATAGACCGACTCGCGTCCGTCGTGGAGGCGCTCATCCGTGTCCAAACGGCAGGGTAAGATCCCCATGTCGCCGCTCCCCCGTCTCAGGACCGGGACCCCTACAAAGGGAGAGAAGACTCTGCTCGCGTCGGCACTGCCGACCACCGCCTCGCTACCTCCCACAGCTGCAGATCTCCCAAGACAATACATTCTGCGACTCGCTGGGCGCCCCACAGTTCAACACCGAGGTCCGTCGCCAGAGTGCCTCGCTCAGAGACCCGTCGCGCACCTGTTCCTCCTGAGGAGATGTCGATCAGCTCGCCTGTTACCAGGCATGACCGACACCCTCTCCCTCGATGGGGTCATGTGGACGGGGCTCGTCACAGCAGCTCAAAGACTACCTCGCCCGGGGATCTAAGGAACCTCATTGAAAAGAACCGGAGCCGCGGCCAAGCATCGGTTATCCCTGGCTGGTACTTTGCTACTTGCAGCACCAGATATCTAAGCCCTCACCAAGAGGCAACCGAGCGGCTACCCTGCTCGGCTATCCCTAGCTGGTACTTTGCTACCCACAGCGCCAGGGATCTAAGCCCTCACCAAAAGGCAACCGAGCGGCTACCCTGCTCGGCTATCCCTGGCTAGTACTTTACTACCCACGGCGCCAGGGATCTAAGCCCTCACCAAGAGGCGGCCGAGCGGCTACCCTGCTCGGCTATCCATGGCTGGAATTTTACTACCCACAGCGCCAGGGATCAAAGCCCTTACCAAGAGGCAGCCGAGCGGCTACCCTGCTCGGCTATCCCTGGCTGGTACTTTGCTACCCGCAGTGCCAGGGATCTAAGCCCTCACCGAGAGGCAGCTGAGCGGCTACCCAGCTCGGCTATCCCTGGCTGGTACTTTACTACCCGCAGCGCCAAGGATCTAACCCCTCACCAAGAGGCAGCCGAGCGGCTACCCTGCTCGGCTATCCCTGGCCGGTACTTTTCTACCCGCAGCGCTAGGGATCTAAGCCCTCATCAAGAGGCAGCCGAGCGGCTACCCTGCTCGGCTATCCCTGGCTGGTACTTTGCTACCCGCAGCTCCAGGGATCTAAGCCCTCACCAAGAGGCAGCCGAGCGGCTACCCTGCTCGGCTATCCCTGGCTGGTACTTTGCTACCCGCAGCGCCAGGGATCTAAGCCCTCGCCAAGAGGCAGCCGAGCGGCTACCCTGCTTGGCTATTCATGGCTGGTACTTTCCTACCTGCAGTGCCAGGGATCTAAGCCCTCACCAAGAGGCTGCCGAGCGGCTACCCTGCTCGGCTATCCCTGGCTGGTACTTTGTGACCCACAGCGCCAGGGATCAAAGCCCTCATTAAGAGGCAGCCGAGCGGCTACCCTGCTCGGTTATCCTTGGCTGGTAGCTCCCTACACCACAACACCAGGGATCAAAGCCCTCGTTAAGAGGCACAGAGAAGTTACCCTGCTCGGCCCTATCCTTAGTAGGCCACTCACGTCCCCTCCCGCGCTAAGGATCGAAGCCATCACCAAGAGGCCACCGAGCAACTACCCTGCTCGACGCATCCCCAGCGGGCAGCCTTCTGCCCATCAGACGCTGAGGATCTGAAGCCCTCATCGCGAGGCCGTCGAGTCCCTTCCTGCTGGGTGCATCCCCAGCGGGGCACCCTCCTGCCCATCATATGCTGAGGATCTGAAGCCCTCATCGTGAGGCCGCCGATTTTCTTCCTGCTCGGCATATCCCCAGCAGGCATCCTTCTGCCAATCAGACGCTGAGGATCTGAAGACCCCATCATGAGGCCGCCGAGTTCCTTCCTGGTCGGCGCATCCCCAGCGGGCAGCCTCCTGCCCATCAGACGCTGAGGATCTGAAGCTCTCATCATGAGGCCGCCGAGTTCCTTCCTGCTTGGCGCATCCCAGCGGGCAGCCTCCTACCCATCAGACGCTGAGGATCTGAAGCCCTCATCGTGAGGCCGCCGAGTTTCTTCCTACTTGGCGCATCCGCAGTGGGGCAGCCTCCTGCCCATCAGACGCCGAGAATCTGAAGCCCTCATCGTGAGGCCGCCGAGTTCCTTCCTGCTCGGTGCATCCCCAGCGGGGCAGCCTCCTGCACATCAGACGCTGAGGATCTGAAGCCCTCATCGTGAGGCTGCCGAGTTCCTTCCTGCTCAGTGCCCAGTCAGACGCTGAGGATCTGAAGCCCTCATCATGAGGCCGCTGAGTTCCTTCCTGCTCAGCACATCCCCAGCGGGCAGCCTCCTGCCCATCAGACGCTGAGGATCTGAAGCCCTCATCGTGAGGCCGCCGAGTTCCTTCCTACTCGGCACATCCCCAGCGGGTAACCTCCTGCCCATCAGACGCTGAGGATCTGAAGCCCTCATCGTGAGGCCACCGAGTTTCTTCCTGCTCGGCGCATCCCCAGCGGGCAGCCTCCTGCCCATCAAACGCTGAGGATCTGAATCCCTCATCATGAGGTCGTCGAGTTTCTTCCTGCTCGGCGCATCCCCAGCAGGCATCCTCCTACACATCAGACACTGAGGATCTGAAGCCTTCATCCCGAGGCCGCCGAGTCCCTTCCTGCTCGGCGCATCCCCAGCAGGCATCCTCCTGCCCATCAGACGCTGAGGATCTGAAGCCCTCATCGTAAGGCCACCGAGTTCCTTCCTGCTCGACGCATCCGCAGTGGGCATCCTCCTTCCCATCAATGCGGTGGGTCCAAAGCCCTCCTCGTGAGGCCACTAAGTAGCTTCCCGCTTGGCGCATCCACAGCCGGTAGCTTCCTACAATACGAAGACACGGATCCAAGGCCCGCCGAAAAAACTCATACTCAACGCGCGATCAGCGCCTCAACTCCGGCAAAGGGAGGATACTGACCTTCCCACACTCGTCCTTCGTTCGACTTATACTCGATGCGCGACAACAAGAACGCCGTGTCATCTCCGAACAATCCACCACGAGGAATTACCAGCGCCAAGCCGCACAGAAAGAACCAAGCAGTCCGCTCTCGACCCGATCCACGAATAGATCGGAACGAGAGTGGGGGGCTAATGGTTTCACTGCTCGGTCCATCCTTAGCCGGAGCGAAACCTTGATCTCCCAGAATCCAGGCGCTTTTTCATATATCTCTTACGGCCCCTCCAGCGCCAAGGATCGAAGCCCTCACGAAGAGGCAGCCCTGCAGCTCTCTGCTCGGCTATCCCTGGCTTGTAGCTTCCCTACCCCCACAACGCCAGGGATCGAAGACCTCACCAAGAGGCAGCCCTGCAGCTACCATGCTCGGCTATCCCTGGCTGGTAGCTTCCCTACCCCACAGCGCCAGGGATCGAAGCCCTCATCAAGAGGCAGCCCTGCAGCTACCCTGCTCGGCTATCCCTGGCTGGTAGCTTCCCTACCCCCACAACGCCAAGGATCGAAGCCCTCACCACCCTGCAGCTTCCTGCTCGGCTATCCCTGGCTGGTAGCTTCCCTACCCCACAGCACCTGGGATCGAAGCCCTCATCAAGAGGCAGCCCTGCAGCTACCTTGCTCGGTTATCCCTGGCCGATAGCTTCCCTACCCCACAACGCCAGGGATCAAAGCCCTCCCCAAGAGGCACCGGGCAGCAACCCTGCTCGGCCATCCTTAAGGACAAAAAGCCTTCGCCAAGAGGCACCGGGCAGTAACCCTGCTCGGCCATCCTTAGTAGGCCACTTACGGCCCCTCCCGCGCTAAGGATTAAAAGCCCTCGAAAGAGGCAACCGAGCCCGCCTTTGCTCGGTTATCCCTGGCTAGTAGCTCCCTACCCTAACAAACCAGGGATCAAAGCCCTCGCCAAGAGGCAACCGGTCCCGCCCTTGCTCGGTTATTCTTGGCTGGTAGCTCCCTACCAAACCAGGGATCAAAGCCCTTGCCAAGAGGCACCGGGCAGTAACCCAGCTCGGCCCGTCCTTAAGGATCAAAACCCTCACCAAGAGGCACCGAGCAGCTGTCCTGCTCGGCCATCCTTAGTAGGCCACTCACGGCCCTTCCCGTGCTAAGGATCAAAGCCCTCGCTAAGAGGCACCGAGCAGCTACCCTTCTCGGCCCTATCCTTAGTAGGCCACTTACGGCCCCTCCCGCGTTAAGGATCAAAGCCCTCGCCAAGAGGCACCGAGCATCTACCTTGCTCAGCCATCCTTAGTAGGCCATTCACGGCCCCTCCAGTGCTAAGGATTAAAG
This sequence comes from Agapanthus africanus, assembly GCA_030015575.1. Taxonomy (NCBI): domain Eukaryota; kingdom Viridiplantae; phylum Streptophyta; class Magnoliopsida; order Asparagales; family Amaryllidaceae; genus Agapanthus; species Agapanthus africanus. The sequence continues at coordinate 83,408,251 of JASDDO010000026.1, read as the reverse complement.
CCCTCGCCAAGAGGCACCGAGCAGCTACCCTGCTCGGCCCCATCCTTAGTAGGCCACTCACGGCCCCTCCCGCGCTAAGGATCAAAGCCCTCGCCAAGAGGCACCGAGCAGCTACCTTGCTCGGTCGATCACCATCATGCCTCTCCAAGCTTCCCACGCTAAGGAACATGACATCACCAAGAGGCATCCAGTTCTACGTCTAAGCAATCTCCACCTCGACTTCGGGGCCATGGAGATACCGTTTTCGCACCGATCTTTGTATACTCGGCAAACGAACAGATTCAACTCGATGTGTGATCGCTAGACAGAGAACCGACATAAAACGAAAGCAGTGCCGCGCAAATACGAGCGCTTACTGACAAAGGAAAATATGAGCACAAACACTACTGCAAAAACAAAAATCTTTATTCACAAAGTCAAAGCTTTTACAAGGGTACTGTGGGCTCCCCAACCTTACAAAAATGCCCGAAACCCTTACAAAATGCCCGAAGGCTTACAAGGGAGAGAGGAGGAAAAGCAAAAAAAACAAAAAAGGGGTTTGGCTACAGGCCCCGCCTAGACGTCGCCTCCCTCATCACCATCGGCTAGAGGAATGACCACCGAAAGTGGGACCCGAGCACGGAGCCCACCGTCGGCAAACTCCGGAAACTGCTCCGTGACGGCATTAAGAGCTTTGTTCCATGCGATGGCGGAGGTCTCGCCGAGGACGACGTAGAACTGGTCCGACTCCTTATAATCAGACACGGCCTTTCTAGCCCGAGTCTCGGCGACCTCCACCGCCTGAAGCGCCGCCTCGGCATCCCGTCTGCTGGCATCCCTCGCCCTCTTCATGGCTGCAAAGCAATCGGCCAGTTCCATCAACTTCATCTCGACAACTCGGTGGAACTCCCTTATGCGGAGATAAGACTCCCGGCACTTCGAGACGGCGAGCTCCGCAGAGGCCGATCGGGCTTCAAGGACAGCCATCCTCTCCTTCTCCAGACGCAGCTCGAGTCGCAGATCCTCGGCCTTCGAAGAAGACTCTTCTTCTGACCTCGCAGCATGGAAGGGCCCCCTCGGCCTCCATACGAGTAACGAAGGCGCAGTGCTGAAGGACCTGGCGAAAAACGGCAGAGAGACTTAGGGACACTCGAACTAAGAAGAGGGCGCTCAAAACAACACATGAGAGAGTACGTACCTGAACCACCTCCTATACAATGCCTCCATTTGGGCCCTGAGGGTCCCCTGAGGCATCTGGCCCCCGGCCGACTCCTCCATACCGGAAAGAAGGCTGGCAGCGACGGAAAGCCCCGACGGGACCACGAAGTGGGCGTCCCCGTCCTGCACGGGAACCCTCGCAGGAATCTCCGACGATAGCGCACGGGAGACTATCCTCTTCCTTTATAGGGAACCCCGTCTTCGTCCTCTCCTGCATCCCTCGTCTAGGGCTCGGGGACCCGTGGACGCCTTAAGCCTCCGCCGGGGCAATCCTCGGGAGCTCGTGACGAGGCTGATGGCCCCGTCATCGGCGGCACATTTGGTGCAAGACTCGGTTCAGCCGGAAGCACGGCCGCACCGGCGGCCCCCTCCGGGACTGAGTACCGGGGGCACCAAGGGTCCCGGATCGATCCATTGGTTCTGCCAAAGGGAGAAGCAGGCTCAACTCAGAAGGAGAAGAAGCAGGAGAAAAGAAAAGAAGACATCTAACCTGATGGAGAAGTCATCGGAAACGCAAAAATCCGACCTAACTGTAAGTCCATGTCAAGTGCCACGAACTTGCGGGGAGGCAGAATATATGAAAAACGATTATCAAAGCTTCATAACACGGACTTGAGCGCATGAATCGTGTCTAAACCGTTACTAGCAAACTACGAAAGGTTTAACTACTCTGATTCGAAGTTATACCTCACGTTACTTGTCCTTCGGGTCTTCATCATTGTCCTCCACTACATGTAGGCTCTTTGGAACGTCTGCACCTCAATGGCCTCCTCGAGTCAAAGACGATCCACCCGAGAGATCCTACTCCAAGCTTAACCTCTAACTTGAGGTAACTAGGTTACTCAAAGTGCTAATCTAAGCAACCTAGGTGATATAGAGTTGGATTATGGAAGTATTAGTTTAGCTAACCCTTGAACTCAACACATGAGAGGTTAGGGTTAGGGTTTGAAGAGAGAGAGCTTGAGGAGAGAGAAGGTGAGAATGAGAATCCTTTTGGATGAATAGATCATATGTATATATATGAAACATATCATATATATTAAATGAATAACAAATAATGATATATCATCATGTTTCATTAATACACCAAGTGATTCATCACATGAGTCATATAAATCATAATTGATTCATTAACTCCATCTATGAATCACACCATGACTCATTTATCCAATTAATGCATATGCCACCTTAACCCCCAAGTCACCATGCTTCAAGAAGCTTCCCGACAAATTACGAGAATGCCTCTCCTATCCGTAAAAATACGGAAAAACTTTAGACTGTATAAATCCAATAATCCGATACTAGAATCTGGCTTAAACCAAAGCCGACTAGTAAAAACTGTCCGAACATCGTACGTGCGTAAAAACACGTATGCGTCCGAACCTTGTCGTAAAACCACACGACCTCTATATCGTTTCGCCCGAAGCAGGAAAACTCTCTGTGTGGGACTCTAAAGACTCAACACTACGCTGGTAGTGGGTTTAACCATAGACCGCAAGCGGCACTAGCTGTACGTAACGGTCCCCAGGTAGATGTCGATAAGAAGGCCGATGAGTAAACCCATCCGAACTCCTACTGAGCCTGTTGTGACAATCTCCGTACGGTCCGGTCTGTTCGTCTAAGACTATCGCATATCGGGCCTAGGGGGCGGCAAGCGTCAGTCCCCTAAAAGCGGTATAAGTCGTGTCGGAGCATAGCCCATTATACCTTGAGAAACTACTGGAACACCTACCAGTAAATCTCACTTGCCCTGGCCAGGAACTTTGCGTAATGGCTCTCTGACACAGCGCGATATCAACACCCAATACCGGGAGAGACGAATCCTGTCTAACCGCCACTGCATCCAAGTGCTCGGGACTGCACCCAACTGCTACCTGTTTGCACGACTCCTTTGAGCCGTGGTAGGGTAGCAATCTAAGAACAGTGGGACACACTCGAGGCGAAGTAGCCGTGTCAAGTCTGCGGACTATGCTGTACTCATGTCACCTGGGAACTGTTAACTGACGACGGGTATAATCCCAACCAACAGTTCCCCGTGAGTCCTGTCCGGTGTACCCGTAACCTAACGAGCACCTGTATACTATCTCCAGTATGACGTACTGATGGCTGTGGGACAGACCATCTCCCCAACTGGGATGAGAAGCGTACACACTAGTCTACTCCGGAGTATCGATGCCCTGTCTCGATAATCCAACGACTAGGGACCAGAAAAAGGATGTGCTTGTAGACTACCCAGCCCCCACTAGTGTGACTGCCATCACAACGCTGGTAGTCAAGCAAGATCCTAAGAGCTCTATCAATACGTATACTCACATATTAAGATAGATAAAACAAAGTAGCATACTACCATGTTTAGCAAGACTGTTATATAACTGTGAAAATCCCAAGTTTCCATTAAGTAATATACAAACTAGTATGATACAGTAATGGCCTTCTAGGGCATAAACACTAACAATCTCCCACTTGCACTAGGGCTATGTACCGGCGTATCGCAGACCTATCATCTCGAATAGCCTCTCGAACTGCGTCTGAGGAATGGCCTTTGTGAATGGATCTGCAGTGTTATTCTCTGTATCTACTCTCTTTACCTCGATCTCCCGGCGATTGACGATCTCCCTGATCAGGTGATACCGCCTTAAGATGTGTCTGGACTTCTGATGGGACCTGGGTTCCTTCGCTAAAGCTATAGCGCCGTTGTTGTCGCAATACAGAGGTATTGGATCAACACTGGTAGGAACCACCTGAAGTTCTGTGAGGAACTTCTTCATCCAAACAGCTTCTTTTGCGGCATCGCAAGTAGCTATGTACTCCGCTTCCATCGTTGAGTCAGCAACGGTGTCCTGCTTGGAACTCTTCCAACAGACCGTCCCTCCATTGAGGGTAAAGACATAACCCGACATGGACTTGGAGTCATCCTTGTCATTCTGGAAGCTGGAGTCAGCAAAGGCCTCGATCTGGAGGTCTTTTCCGCCATACACCATGAACATCTCCTTAGTCCTCTTCAGGTACTTGAGAATGTTCTTTACTGCTATCCGATGCTTCTCCCCTGGGTTTGCCTGACACCGGCTTACAACGTTCAATGCGTATGCTACATCTGGTCTGGTACATAACATCGCATACATTATAAAGCCTACCGCAGAAGCGTAGGGTATAATCGACATGCGATCCCTTTCCAAATCAGTCTTGGGAGACATCTCTTTGGAGAGGGTGATTCCGTGACAAGCCGGTAGGTTACCGCGCTTAGAATCATCCATACTGAATCTTTTCAATATGGTGTCTATGTACCTGTACTGCGAAAGTCCCAACATCCTCTTTGATCTATCACGATAGATCTGGATCCCCAGAATGTAGGTGGCATCACCCAGGTCTTTCATAGAGAACTTCTGTGACAAGAATCTTTTGACTGACTGTAGCATAGGAATATCATTTCCTATTAGGAGAATGTCATCCACGTACAAGATGAGGAATACAACAACTCTCCCTACAATCTTACTGTATATGCATGGTTCATCTGGATTTTTGATAAAGTCGAATTCTTTGACAGTATCATCAAAACAGATGTTCCAACTCCGCGATGCCTGCTTTAGTCCATAAATGGATTTAAGCAGCTTGCATACTTTACCGCTGCTCCCACTCTGAATGAATCCCTCTGGCTGATCCATATAGACGCTCTCTTCCAAATTTCCATTTAGAAAGGCCGTCTTTACGTCCATCTGCCAGATCTCATAATCGTGGAAGGCAGCAATAGCAAGAAAGACCCGAATGGATTTGAGCATAGCCACTGGAGAAAAGGTTTCGTCATAGTCCAAACCAGGTCTTTGACGGAAACCCTTTGCAACAAGTCTAGCCTTATAGGTTTCAACCTGTCCATCTACACCAATCTTCTTTCTGAAGATCCACTTGCATCCTACGGGTTTTACCCCATCTGGAGCAATGTCCAAAGTCCATACTTTGTTAGTGTACATAGACTCCATTTCGGTCCGCATTGCATCTAGCCATTTTACCGAGTCGCCACTCTGAATGGCTTGCTGGAAGCTAGTAGGGTCGTCATTATCAATGACGCAATCTTCTCGATCCCCGTCTATGAGAAAACCGTAGTATCTCTCGGGAGGATGAGACTGCCTACTACTTCTGCGGATAGGCGTTGGTATGTCCCTTTCTTCTGAAACTTCTTGTTCTACCAAACTTTCAGTAACAGCTTGTGGTTCTGGAATTTCTTCCAGTTCTACTGTGCTCCCACTCTTCTGATTTTCTAAAAATTCAGTTTCTAGAAAGCAGGCATGACGAGAAACAAAAACCTTTTGTTCCTCTGCGTAATAGAAGCAATATCCCATGGAGTTCTTTGGATATCCCACAAACTTACACTCTACTGAGCGTGCCTCGAGCTTGTCCGGATGCTGCTTTTTTACAAAAGCTGGACATCCCCATTCTTCAGGTACTGAAGATAGGGTTTCTTCCCACTCCACATCTGATATGGTGTGGTAGGCACAGTCTTGGTTGGAACCTTGTTCAAAAGATATGTCGCTGATTCTAGCGCATAACCCCAGAATGATCATGGTAACTCAGCCTTACTCATCATGGAACGAACCATATCCAATAGGGTTCGATTCCTCCTTTCCGATACACCGTTGTGTTGTGGTGTGTATGGAGGAGTAAGCTGAGAGAGAATTCCATTCTCTTTTAAGTAACCCAGGAACTCGGCACTTAAGTATTCACCACCTCGATCAGATCTCAGTGTCTTAATACTTTTGCCTGTTTGGTTTTCCACTTCATTCTTGTATTCCTGGAATTTCTCAAAGGCCTCGGATTTATGCTTCATCAAGAAGATATGTCCATACCTAGAGAAATCATCCGTAAAAGTAATGAAGTAGGAATAACCACCTCGTGCATGTGTAGACATTGGACCGCACACGTCACTGTGTACGAGTCCTAAGAGCTTGCTCGCTCTTACTCCGTGTCCAGTAAACGAAGTCTTTGTCATCTTTCCCATGAGACAAGATTCACAAGTGGCATAAGATTGATATTCGAACGGATTCAAATATCCTTCTCTATGTAACTTCGTTAATCGTGTTTCATTGATGTGACCTAGTCTACAATGCCATAAGAAAGCCTGATTCATTTCTGGAGACTTTCTTTTAAGTGTGTTCTGGACATTGAATACCTGAGCTTGACTCAATACGTATATACCGTCATCTAATGTACCGGACCCAATCAGAACTTGATTTAGGTGGATGTGAACTACATCGCTTACGAATGTAAAGTCATATCCCTATCTTGAAAGTGAGGACACTGATATGATATTACAAGTCAAACTAGGTACATACAGACAGTTACGTAAAATCAATATCTGCCCACTTGTCAAACCTAGGCGATATTCTCCCACGGATTCAGCGTCCACGCTCATTCCGTTTGCAACTCTGAAAGACAAATCACCTATCCTTATATCTCTACGGTTTCTCAAAGCATGTAATGAATTACAGATATGAGATCCTGCTCCGGTATCTAGTACCCAGGAAGTAGAGTTAATTGACAAACAGTTCTCAATTACAAACACACTTGAGGCTGAACCCACAACATGCTTCGTATCCTGGCTACTGGCTTCCAAAGCCCTGCAATCCTTCTGCCAATGCCCGTTCCCATAACAATAGGAACATCCCTCTTTAGCTACACCAAGTCCCGAAACTTTTGCTCTTCCCTTTCCTCCTACTTTATTGATACAGTATATCGGCTTTGTAGAGGTCTTCTTCTTTTCACCCTTTGCTTTCGCCCTGGATGTAGAAGAAGAAGGTCCCCCATCAAGCATAGCTTGTGTCGCCCTGGTTTCCTTCAGGGTGTAAGTAGAGGGTAGGGACTGTGGAAATAAGTCTACGTATGACCTGTTTCCCAACGTGGTCTCCAGGTCTTTGAGTTCATCAATATAGCTAGTCATTGTAAGGACGTTGTCCCCTACAGATGACCCGACAGCCAACCTCGCTTGATTTAAATTGTTCGAAGTCTCATATCTTACGATATGAGATTGCTCTCCATATAAATCTTTGTTATGGAGAAAGATGGAAAATAAGTCCATCTTCTCGTGTTGCTTCTGTTATACACCATCAACTGAAGCCAACACGAGGCACTTAGCTTTCGCTTTATCCTTTTCCCTTGCCTGACGGATATCCATATCCGTGACGGTGGAAACTGGACCTGGGACGGCGGGATCTTGAGTAGTAATAGGGTGGTCCAGCTTGTCATAGGTAATGGACATCTGGACAGACCTTTGCCAGTCATATAAGTTAGATTCAGTCAACTTGTTATCTAGATGTAACCTAGTCATGGTCACAAGGTCGCTGCAATGAGAGAGAGAGAAGAAAACACTTTAGCATGATGCTCTTGCAATTTTAGATTGGTTTTTAATTTATCTAAACTGGATGGCTCCCACTGTTTCTCGAATCCTTCCTCAAACCATAAAAGAAGAATTAGCCTGGACTATTCTCACTGTACAATACTTGCTTAACCGTTCAGCCGGGCTAGTGTCGGTACTTCGAGGGAGGTTTTCCAACGCTTTCGCGAAGTTCCTTAATTAAATAACCTCTTTTCTCTGGGGGCGTAGCCCCGCTGACACCTTTCTCGACACCTACTTGGTTTATAGCATTGATCGTTAAGTGACGAATCTCCTGATAAGTAGCATATACTCACAGTAGGATCGGGATCCAAATATCATCGTATGATAATGTTGAAGGAATCCTACCAACATTCATCAAACTCCAAATAGTATGCAACACTAGCAAGTTTCAGTTTCTTTAGAAACTCCCGATGTGGATTTTTTTTGCCTCATGTTCTTATTATCTTGACGAAAGCCAACAAATCATAAAACACATGTCAAGTTCTGCCCATCATTATCTTGTTAATTTGAACCCACCTGTTCATACCAGAATATTGCATTTTGTACCGCCCATTCTTATGCTCATGTGTTTATAGGTAGGTGCTTTTAATCCGTGTTTGCTACATATTTACAAATTACAGGTTTCCGGTACGAATATTGCAAATCAACACTAAAACTCCACAGTTACGTCAAAATACAGAACATCTGTCACAACAGATAAAAGCCGGGTTTCTGTCATCCGCATCCGTCTAGTACCGCTTACCAGTTCAAAAGGGCAGGACGAAAACAGTCGTCATTTCTGGTCAAGCGTGGGGCCCAATGAAGATATTCAAAGATATGTGGGGCCCGATGAAGATATTCAAAGATGCGTGGGGCCCAATGAAGATATTCAAAGATGTGTGGGACCCGAGGGAGTTGAATTTCAAAAGTGTTGAATAATGTAGCCAACATTGTTGACTTCTGGAACCGGGAACAATCATGGAAGAAAACAGAAATTCTGTACATATTTACCAGAATAAGATGCAAACACAAGGCCAACACAGAAAGACCAACACCCAAATCATCTAGATGACCGCGCATGCGCGGCCAATATGGGGTATTGGCCGCGCAACCGCGGCTTGGTGGGGCCCACTACTTGTCGTCTTTTGGGAGGTAGTTTGGGTACTTCCCATATGTCTGCTGGTTGCCCTAGAACTCCATTCTTCTGCCTATAAATACAACAGATCCTAGCTTAACCAAGAGAGCCATTTTTAGAACTAGTTTAGAAGCTTTTCTTTGTTCTTCATTTTTGTAGTATTGTTCTTCTTTCTTCTTCTTCATTCTTTCTCCATGAATTTGTAGTGAGAGCTTTTGAGTGGAAGATTAATGAAGATGAGGGCTTGTTATCTTTCTTGTTAGTTTGCTCCCCCTTGAGATTTCTGCTTTCTCTTGCTCATTCAATCACTTCATTGAGGTTGAATGGTTAAGAGTTAGTTATTGATCTCAAGGGTCGTATTTTCTCCCGGGACTAGCACTTCATTTCACATGCGTTTTCTACCCTTCTCTTGATCTTGCAACCTCTTCATTGAGCTTGCAAGTTTAAGGGTTGGCTATTGATCACATGCTTGTCTTGAGTCCTAGTTCCGTATTCTTTTTATTGCTTTTTATTATTCGCAATTTATTACCTTGTCTTTTATTACTTGCTTTTATTACTTGCAATTTTATTCATGCACTTTAATACTTGTATCTTTTCTTTTCTTTGTTCTTTTCTTTTTGTTCTCTTTTGTTCATATTGTGAATGTTGTAATTATTGTTATTGTTAAGAATTAATACGGTTTTATAAGTTAACATTTCTTTGCCAATTCCTTTTCCCGTTATTTTCCATTTGAACTTCGCCCAAACCATACGCAAGCGCTCCGTTAGGCATCGTACCCTGACAAGGTAACGGTGACTCCTAACCACGACCGGTTGCGTTCGGTTTGGCCGGAGGCGAAAGCAAGAGACAAGAACGGAAGGACAAGGGTAAATAAGCCGGATTCCACGAATACCGCGCTTAAATCCCCTAATCCACGTTGTTGCCGATTGCTTAGCTTCAATTGGTCAAGACTCGGCTCAAAGGTTTTTGAGTACGGATTTCTTAGCTTACAATCTCGTATTTTCTTAACAACCTTATACTTGCAGATATACACATAGGTTAGACTCAAACTCATACAGATTCTTTATTGACTCGTCTAAAACAAGAAGGTAAAATAACACCATCTCCCTGTGGACCGACCCGTGCTCATCCGGCTAGCTGCATAGCGACACCGTCCTGATCGCGGTTACACTTTATTTCTTTGAACATCCGACACGCCATCGGCGTGCGATCAAATGGCGCCGTTGCCGGGGAGACGGTAGCGTATTTTCTTTCTTGTTATTCGGGTTAATATTCTTTTTGTATATATTTATAAATAAATAAATAAAAAAATTCTTTTTTGTTTTGGATAATTTTTGTGGGCAAGTGTGCAGATTTTTGCAGATTTGCAAACTGCGATTTTGGGGAGCAAAGTGTGCATTCAAGGAAAGGGTGATTTACGAAGTACAGTGCCAAAGATCCGGGTAGTTTGACCCGCGCAAGTGAACCATTCAAGCTTACCGGATTTGATTCAACGGGGGTTTCTTAACCCAAAACTTAAACGATACGTACTTTACTAACACCTTCTTCTCAAATCCGACGCTTCCAATATACTATTCTTCGCAGGATTCTTTGCAAGTTCGCTAGCAAACGCTAAAAACTTGACTAACCCGTATTTGTTGCAGCGCCGCGCTTAAACTAAAAAACGAATGTTTTATTCTTTATAGAATTTTTTGAATTGCGCATTGCATACATTAATACGGACTTAAGGGCAAGCGAACCCCACAACATACGGTAAAGGATTTCATCACCTTTTCCGTGGCCCACAAATCACGAACTTGTGCATAACGTTTACCCACACAAAATTTAAAAGAAACTAGACTTTAAGCCTTAAGGACTTCGCGCTCACTAGGAGAAGTTAACTGTATTTAGAAGCTTGCTTACGGTATATTGTTTACGGGGTGTCTAGGAAAGTGCTAACGGCGAAACCGCCAAAAGAGAAAGGGTTATTTAATTAAGGAACTTCGCGAAAGCGTTGGAAAACCTCCCCTTATCTCTGCACTTACCTGGCCTCATGATCAGTGTATCGTGAGTCTGTTTCTCGACACAGTTTAACTTCGACAATCAAGTTCTTGAGCAGGTCTAGTTGACCTAGGGGAACCCTAGAACGATTAGGTGTGTGGTATTTTTGTGTCGTGATTGTTTTTTCCATATTTTTTTTTATACTTCATTCTTTTGCTAACAACTAACTAAATAAAATTATAAAAAAAAAAATCATATTCTTTTCCCCCCTCCTTTTTCTTTCTTTCCTTCTCTCTTCATATCATGGGTACCCCACCTCGCAAAACTCTTGCCGAACTTTGGTACCCACAACCAGACATAACGTCCTACGGTTCTTGTTTTGGTCGAACTTCGAACGACCCCTCCATGCCAAAAATTTCATTGAGAGATCGGATAGACGCGTCTAGGACAAACAATTTGACTCCGCAATTCACTTCGTATCAACCATTTCAAACAGTCACCCCTTCTTACGTTGATACCCCTTCTTCAAGTCATGTTGCCACTCCAAGACCTATGTCTATTGCTGAACGTATTGAACAATCTCGCAGCCGATCTTTCACTCCTTTCACCACTACAAATTCTTGGGACCAACAAATCCATTCACCTTCTTATCCCAATGTTGATCACACTCCTGTCCAGCCATTCAATTCCTACCAGTCCTACCCGACTTTTACACCTTCCCTAGACATTGCTTCTACACAGCCTTTTGGGAGTTTTCAGTATCCAAACAACTTTGAATCTTTTACTGAAACCCCTTCACAACCCATGTCTAGTCTGGAACAGTCGTTGGAAGACTTTAGGGTAGCGTCAAGCCAACAGATGATGGATTTGAATGCGTCCATGGCCGCCCTCATGCAACCTAGTGACCCGGTAGCTAGTTTTCAACTAGCTCCAACTTTTTCAATGTATGATGAGGCGGTAGGACAGGCTGTGAATTTGAGTGGAGAGAGTGAGATGTACCCCCTTCCAAATCAAACCTACCCGTCTCAAATTGAATCCCACAACTCCTGTGTTGAAAGTCTATCAAATGTCCAAAATGAATTATCAGTTGAAGATAGAATGTTTAATGAGTTGTGCGACTTTGTAGTGTTGGATTTTCCCGATTGTGAAGGGTCCCTTTTGAGTGAAACCATACCCAAACCTTTTGACCTCTACACCTCCACTCTAGAACCTGAATTGATCGATATCCATGCTTTTGATGAGGTGTCTGAGAATATTGATTTTCACTTGATTGAGGATATTGACGCGGGGAATATTTTGGATGATGAACCCGTAGATTTGGCTGAGTTTGTCTCTTCAAATCATCATCCCAAGTCCTTAAATGTTTTTCCCGAACCCCATATGCGTCTGGATTTTGATGAAATATGCATGGATGAGCTTAACTTTGAGGAGAATTTTGAGGATATTCTTGAGGATGAAACAGTTCTAGATGATGAGTCGGATTTACCAATTCATCATGTTCCTTCCACTGACTGTGTACACCCTCCTGAGCCTATAACCGATACCCTTCCTCAACCACTTCCCTCCACCCTTTCCATCGTTCCGACCTTACAAGAACCCGTATCATTTTCACTTCATATGTCTGGTTTACCAAGTTCGGCGTACCCATGGTTTCTTACGAATCTTGAGGGATTTGACCCAATCTCTCGACGAATAAATATATTAGCACAATCACTTTCCACACATCGGTCATCACAAGTTGTGCTAATCTATTTACTCCATTTGCACCCTCAAGTTCGTATTCCACTTCTTTTCCCCTTCCGCCATTCTTCTTCTCATCTACCGAGACCGCATTCCACTTCTCTCCACAAGCGGTCTCGCGTAGTCTCCATTTCTTTTCTCTACGCCTTCTTCCACCAGCCACTGCTTTATAATGATAAAATTTTTGAATGGTTGGTGTTAACTTTTGGCCTGTGTAAAGCCTTGTATAGTTTGATACTGTTCTTTCCCCCCTAATCCTGAACTTCATCGCTTAAACAGTGGAAGCACTGTTTCACTTAAATTTGGGGGGACACTTCTTTTGTATATATCTTTTTGTTTTCCTTTTTTGTTTTGTATATAATTTGTTTTTAGGGAGCGCCGGCAGTTTTGACCCTCTTGGTATAGCCTGACAGTGAGGACACTGTCAAGTTTAAGTTTGGGGGTGTGCTCGGTAAGCTTTCTTCCTTCACATTCATTTGTATATTTTGCATTTGCATACCTTATTTAAAAAAACCCATAAAAATTAAAAAATTTCCAAAAATATAAAAACTTTGTCGTCAAGATAGCTAATAGGGTAACTTAAATTTTTATTCCGAAAGTTTAGTTGATATATTAGAAATAACTAAATTCTAGGCTTAGGAATTGAAAACCCTAAAAATAACCCTCATTCTGTCTAACTTTGGTAAGTATACGTTCTTACAATTTTTGAGTTCAGTTCTTGAGTGAAGTCAAGATGAAGGGAAAGTATTGATGCCTTACTGGAGGGTAAGTCTGAAAAATAACCCATCTGAAACTTGATTGGAATGATTACACACCGAACCCACTAAACACGTCTTTTATCCAAAAAAATAATTGAACTACCGGTTATATCTCCGTTCGTATTGAATCAACATGTTTTTCACGCTAAACTGTCTTTTGTTTTTGGACCTAGGTAACTTGAGTAATTAAGTCCGCTGGGGTGTTTCTACACCTAATGCCCTAAAACCAACTGGTTTGGGTGCATTGGCCCAAAGCTCGCTAAGAAGCCTAGAAAGTCCAGTTTTAAAACAAAGTCAAGCAAGTGTTCTCTCCGAGTTAAAATTCCTAACGGTTCTTTGTGTGAAAATAATCTTGATAAAAGACAAGCTTTTATAAAAATTTTAACGGAGATATGAAGGTTTTACTCTATGATAAAGACTATTGCACGTTCACAGAGGTGTGTATGAAATGAAAACAAGAAAAAGGTGGAGTGAAGAATAAGACTTGTGTTTTCTATAATGTAGATAAAAATCCCTGATTTGAGGCCTCACTTTAGAAGGAAAATTCAGGAGATCCAAGGTTAAAATAGATAGGAGGTGTGAAGAATAAGGGTTGGATATTTCTAACTTAGGATGATAGAGTTTCTAACGTAAATACTAAACTGTAGGAGTAGAGTCGATGTTATCTTATAAAACTAGCTTGACGGGATTTTGTGGGGAGTATCCGCTGAAAACCCTCAGGAGACAACACTCCTCCTACTAGGGACACCTAGAGGTTTAACGGCTTGTTGCACACGCTCAGTGCAATCGCGTTCCCTGCGAAAGTGCGGTTATCATTTTATTTTTGTGAATAATTGGTTTTGCTCGGGACGAGCAAAAGTTAAGTTTGGGGGTATTTGTTCATACCAGAATATTGCATTTTGTACCGCCCATTCTTATGCTCATGTGTTTATAGGTAGGTGCTTTTAATCCGTGTTTGCTACATATTTACAGATTACAGGTTTCCGGTACGAATATTGCAAATCAACACTAAAACTCCACAGTTACGTCAAAATACAGAACATCTGTCACAACAGATAAAAGCCGGGTTTCTGTCATCCGCATCCGTCTAGTACCGCTTACCAGTTCAAAAGGGCAGGACGAAAACAGTCGTCATTTCTGGTCAAGCGTGGGGCCCAATGAAGATATTCAAAGATATGTGGGGCCCGATGAAGATATTCAAAGATGCGTGGGGCCCAATGAAGATATTCAAAGATGTGTGGGACCCGAGGGAGTTGAATTTCAAAAGTGTTGAATAATGTAGCCAACATTGTTGACTTCTGGAACCGGGAACAATCATGGAAGAAAACAGAAATTCTGTACATATTTACCAGAATAAGATGCAAACACAAGGCCAACACAGAAAGACCAACACCCAAATCATCTAGATGACCGCGCATGCGCGGCCAATATGGGGTATTGGCCGCGCAACCGCGGCTTGGTGGGGCCCACTACTTGTCGTCTTTTGGGAGGTAGTTTGGGTACTTCCCATATGTCTGCTGGTTGCCCTAGAACTCCATTCTTCTGCCTATAAATACAACAGATCCTAGCTTAACCAAGAGAGCCATTTTTAGAACTAGTTTAGAAGCTTTTCTTTGTTCTTCATTTTTGTAGTATTGTTCTTCTTTCTTCTTCTTCATTCTTTCTCCATGAATTTGTAGTGAGAGCTTTTGAGTGGAAGATTAATGAAGATGAGGGCTTGTTATCTTTCTTGTTAGTTTGCTCCCCCTTGAGATTTCTGCTTTCTCTTGCTCATTCAATCACTTCATTGAGGTTGAATGGTTAAGAGTTAGTTATTGATCTCAAGGGTCGTATTTTCTCCCGGGACTAGCACTTCATTTCACATGCGTTTTCTACCCTTCTCTTGATCTTGCAACCTCTTCATTGAGCTTGCAAGTTTAAGGGTTGGCTATTGATCACATGCTTGTCTTGAGTCCTAGTTCCGTATTCTTTTTATTGCTTTTTATTATTCGCAATTTATTACCTTGTCTTTTATTACTTGCTTTTATTACTTGCAATTTTATTCATGCACTTTAATACTTGTATCTTTTCTTTTCTTTGTTCTTTTCTTTTTGTTCTCTTTTGTTCATATTGTGAATGTTGTAATTATTGTTATTGTTAAGAATTAATACGGTTTTATAAGTTAACATTTCTTTGCCAATTCCTTTTCCCGTTATTTTCCATTTGAACTTCGCCCAAACCATACGCAAGCGCTCCGTTAGGCATCGTACCCTGACAAGGTAACGGTGACTCCTAACCACGACCGGTTGCGTTCGGTTTGGCCGGAGGCGAAAGCAAGAGACAAGAACGGAAGGACAAGGGTAAATAAGCCGGATTCCACGAATACCGCGCTTAAATCCCCTAATCCACGTTGTTGCCGATTGCTTAGCTTCAATTGGTCAAGACTCGGCTCAAAGGTTTTTGAGTACGGATTTCTTAGCTTACAATCTCGTATTTTCTTAACAACCTTATACTTGCAGATATACACATAGGTTAGACTCAAACTCATACAGATTCTTTATTGACTCGTCTAAAACAAGAAGGTAAAATAACACCATCTCCCTGTGGACCGACCCGTGCTCATCCGGCTAGCTGCATAGCGACACCGTCCTGATCGCGGTTACACTTTATTTCTTTGAACATCCGACACGCCATCGGCGTGCGATCACTAGCAAGTTTCAGTTTCTTTAGAAACTCCCGATGTGGATTTTTTTTGCCTCATGTTCTTATTATCTTGACGAAAGCCAACAAATCATAAAACACATGTCAAGTTCTGCCCATCATTATCTTGTTAATTTGAACCCACCCGTATATACCCTTGACGAAAGCCAACAAGGTAATACGACTGTCCCAAACCAACTCATCTATCTATGCAACAAATGAATACCCCAGCAGCTACCAAATACTATGTCTTGACGAAAGCCAACAAACATAGCTTGAATGCTACTGACCATCCATAAGAAATGACGGAGGGCTACGACTGGTTTTGGAGAAACCGTGAACGTAGTGAACTTGATATAATCGAAGGAACCTGATAGCTTTTAAAAGGAATGGTTAAGGCTCCGTAATTAAAAATCTGCTCTTTTAAAATAACCGAGTGGTTTCTTTTAAATTTGTTCCAACGATTCAACTTTGGTTTATTTTCTTTGCATTAAAATAATGCGTCCCATCATTTAACCTATCATTGCAGAAAACAACGAAAATACAACGTCCTCTTATGTCATCTGCATTCGCCACTGGGTCCCGTCATCACCTGTTAGGTTACTTAACTAACGACAGAGCGGGGGCTGGGCAAGCACGGGTGTAAAACATAAGTGACGTCTAAATAGCTATCATATATATAGATATTGTACATTCTTCAGACGCAATAATAGGCATTACAGATCTCAGATGAACATTATTGGATATACAAGCAACCCGCGTTTGCTTTGAGCCTGCAACAAAAGACGGATTACACAGTTGTGATGAATAGCCTTTACCCCACCGTAGACCCCTACGGGCACGGCAAACTACCCGCCAAGTACCCGAAGTGAAGCGGTCTCCCTCAACAACGTGAGTGGGCCACTAAACACTTCGACGTACCCGGTAACTTGTGCACCGCATCTTGGGTTTATCCTAGGAGCCAAAACAATAAATGAAATAATACAACGGTGGCTACAACCGCAACCTGGATGTGCCCCGCAAAAGAATATTACATCATATTACAATTTACATCGAATGAATGAATATAAAACCCATCTCAAACCCCGGCTAATCATCACAACGATCCAATCAAGTTCATATACACAAACAGTAGACATTACAGAAATGTGCAACCCCCTGCCAACCGACATACTAGCAGTTATGGGAGGTTTACGAACACATTAATCATTACAGATAAAACCCCGATTAGCAAATAACTTAGAATATCGATCGATAACCATTTTCTGTGTCTACCCCAATAGCAAGCCAGCACTGAAGTAACCTGGGTAGAAACAGAACATACAGGAAACCAAAACACTAAAAATTATGAATAACAGAGTAAATCCGAGTCAACTCGGCGTTGACTCGGCGGCGGATCCGCGGACAAAAGTACCTTCTTGCCGCGGATCCGCAGCCGTCTTGCCGAGTTAGGGTCTCGTATTTTCCCAGTGTTCATATAATACCCTGCTGTGAATTTTAAGGCATATCAAATAAATTTTCTGACACTTTTAAAATTAACAGAAACTGAAAGGGTATCGGGGTGTTGTTTTCGTGTTTTCCGTCGATCGAAGTTCTAATTAGTTGCTAACAAGCTAGTAATGGTTTAGTAGGCTCTGATACCACTGTAAGTCCATGTCACGCACCCCACAAACTAGCGGGGAGGCGGAATATATGAAAAACGATTATCAAAGCTTCGTAACACGGACTTGAGCGCATGAATCGTGTCTAAACCGTTACTAGCAAACTACGAAAGGTTTAACTACTCTGATTCGAAGTTATACCTCACGTTACTTGTCCTTCGGGTCTTCATCACTGTCCTCCACTCCATGTAGGCTCTTTGGAACGTCGGCGCCTCAATGGCCTCCTCGAGTCAAGACAATCCACCCGAGAGATCCTACTCCAAGCTTAACCTCTAACTTGAGGCAACTAGGTTACTCAAAGTTCTAATTTAAGCAACCTAGGTGATATATAGTTGGATTATGGAAGTATTAGTCTAGCTAACCCTTCAACTCAACATATGAGAGGTTAGGGTTAGGGTTTGAAGAGAGAGAGCTTGAGGAGAGAGAAGGTGGGAATGAGAATCCTTTTGGATGAATAGATCATATGTGTATATAAGAAACATATCATATATATTAAATGAATAACAAATAATGATATATCATCATGTTTCATTAATACACCAAGTGATTCATCACATGAGTCATATAAATCATAATTGATTCATTAACTCCATGTATGAATCACACCATGACTCATTTATCCAATTAATGCTTATGCCACCTTAACCCCCAAGTCACCATGCTTCAAGAAGCTTCCCGACAAATTACGAGAACGCCCCTCCTATCCGTAAAAACACGGAAAAACTTTAGACTGTATAAATCCAATAATCCGATACTAGAATCTGGCTTAAACCAAAGCCGACTAGTAAAAACTGTCCGAACATCGTACGTGCATAAAAACACGTATGTGTCCGAACCCTGTCGTAAAACCATACGACCTCTATATTGTTTTGCTCGAAGCAGGGAAACTCTCTGTGTGGGACTCTAAAGACTCGACACTACGATGGCAGTGGGTTTAACCACAGACCGCAAGCGGCACTAGCTGTACGTAACGGTCCCCAGGTAGATGTCGATAAGAAGGCCGATGAGTAAACCCATCCGAACTCCTACTGAGCCTGCTGTGACAATCTCCGTACAGTCCAGTCTGTTCGTCTAAGACTATCGCATATCGGGCCAAGGGGGCGGCAAGCGTCAGTTCCCTAAAAGCGGTATAAGTCGTGTCCGAGCGTAGCCCATTAGATCTTGAGAAACTACTGGAATACCTACCAGTAAATCTCGCTTGCCCTGGCCAGGGACTTTGCGTAATGGCTCTCTGACACAGCGCAATATCAACTCCCAATACCGGGAGAGACGAATCATGTCTAACCGCCACTACCTCCAAGTGCTCGAGACTGCACCCAACTGCTACCTGTTTGCACGACTCCTTTGAGCCGTGGTAGGGTAGCAATCTAAGAACAGTGGGACACACTCGAGGCGAAGTAGCCGTGTCAAGTCTGCGGACTATGCTGTACTCATGTCACCTGGGAACTGTTAACTGACGACGGGTATAATCCCAACCAACAGTTCCCCGTGAGTCCTGTCCGGTGTACCCGTAACCTAACGAGCACCTGTATACTATCTCCAGTATGACGTACTGATGGCTGTGGGACAGACCATCTCCCCAACTGGGATGAGAAGCGTACACACTAGTCTACTCCGGAGTATCGATGCCCTGTCTCGATAATCCAACGACTAGGGACCAGAAAAAGGATGTGCTTGTAGACTACCCAGCCCCCACTAGTGTGACTGCCATCACAACGCTGGTAGTCAAGCAAGATCCTAAGAGCTCTATCAATACGTATACTCACATATTAAGATAGATAAAACCAAGTAGCATACTACCATGTTTAGCAAGACTGTTATATAACTGTGAAAATCCCAAGTTTCCATTAAGTAATATACAAACTAGTATGATACAGTAATGGCCTTCTAGGGCATAAACACTAACAATCTCCCACTTGCACTAGGGCTATGTACCGGCGTATCGCAGACCTATCATCTCGAATAGCCTCTCGAACTGCGTCTGAGGAATGGCCTTTGTGAATGGATCTGCAGTGTTATTCTCTGTATCTACTCTCTTTACCTCGATCTCCCGGCGATTGACGATCTCCCTGATCAGGTGATACCGCCTTAAGATGTGTCTGGACTTCTGATGGGACCTGGGTTCCTTCGCTAAAGCTATAGCGCCGTTGTTGTCGCAATACAGAGGTATTGGATCAACACTGGTAGGAACCACCTGAAGTTCTGTGAGGAACTTCTTCATCCAAACAGCTTCTTTTGCGGCATCGCAAGTAGCTATGTACTCCGCTTCCATCGTTGAGTCAGCAACGGTGTCCTGCTTGGAACTCTTCCAACAGACCGTCCCTCCATTGAGGGTAAAGACATAACCCGACATGGACTTGGAGTCATCCTTGTCACTCTGGAAGCTGGAGTCAGCAAAGGCCTCGATCTGGAGGTCTTTTCCGCCATACACCATGAACATCTCCTTAGTCCTCCTCAGGTACTTGAGAATGTTCTTTACTGCTATCCGATGCTTCTCCCCTGGGTTTGCCTGACACCGGCTTACAACGTTCAATGCGTATGCTACATCTGGTCTGGTACATAACATCGCATACATTATAAAGCCTACCGCATAAGCGTAGGGTATAATCGACATGTGATCCCTTTCCAAATCAGTCTTGGGAGACATCTCTTTGGAGAGGGTGATTCCGTGACAAGCCGGTAGGTTACCGCGCTTAGAATCATCCATACTGAATCTTTTCAATATGGTGTCTATGTACCTGTACTGCGAAAGTCCCAACATCCTCTTTGATCTATCACGATAGATCTGGATCCCCAGAATGTAGGTGGCATCACCCAGGTCTTTCATGGAGAACTTCTGTGACAAGAATCTTTTGACTGACTGTAGCATAGGAATATCATTTCCTATTAGGAGAATGTCATCCACGTACAAGACGAGGAATACAACAACTCTCCCTACAATCTTACTGTATATGTATGGTTCATCTGGATTTTTGATAAAGTCGAATTCTTTGACAGTATCATCAAAACAGATGTTCCAACTCCGCGATGCCTGCTTTAGTCCATAAATGGATTTAAGCAGCTTGCATACTTTACCGCTGCTCCCACTCTGAATGAATCCCTCTGGCTGATCCATATAGACGCTCTCTTCCAAATTTCCATTTAGAAAGGCCGTCTTTACGTCCATCTGCCAGATCTCATAATCGTGGAAGGCAGCAATAGCAAGAAGGACCCGAATGGATTTGAGCATAGCCACTGGAGAAAAGGTTTCGTCATAGTCCAAACCAGGTCTTTGACGGAAACCCTTTGCAACAAGTCTAGCCTTATAGGTTTCAACCTGTCCATCTACACCAATCTTCTTTCTGAAGATCCACTTGCATCCTACGGGTTTTACCCCATCTGGAGCAATGTCCAAAGTCCATACTTTGTTAGTTTACATAGACTCCATTTCGGTCCGCATTGCATCTAGCCATTTTACCGAGTCGCCACTCTGAATGGCTTGCTGGAAGCTAGTAGGGTCGTCATTATCAATGACGCAATCTTCTCGATCCCCGTCTATGAGAAAACCGTAGTATCTCTCGGGAGGATGAGACTGCCTACTACTTCTGCGGATAGGCGTTGGTATGTCCCTTTCTTCTGAAACTTCTTGTTCTACCAAACTTTCAGTAACAGCTTGTGGTTCTGGAATTTCTTCCAGTTTTACTGCGCTCCCACTCTTCTGATTTTCTAAAAATTCAGTTTCTAGAAAGCAGGCATGACGAGAAACAAAAACCTTTTGTTCCTCTGCGTAATAGAAGCAATATCCCATGGAGTTCTTTGGATATCCCACAAACTTACACTCTACTGAGCGTGCCTCGAGCTTGTCCGAATGCTGCTTTTTTACAAAAGCTGGACATCCCCATGTCTTTAGGTACTGAAGATAGGGTTTCTTCCCACTCCACATCTGATATGGTGTTGTAGGCACAGTCTTGGTTGGAACCTTGTTCAAAAGATATGCCGCTGATTCTAGCGCATAACCCCAGAATGATCGTGGTAACTCAGTCTTACTCATCATGGAACGAACCATATCCAATAGGGTTCGATTCCTCCTTTCCGATACACCGTTGTGGTGTGGTGTGTATGGAGGAGTAAGCTGAGAGAGAATTCCATTCTCTTTTAAGTAACCCAGGAACTCGGCACTTTATTCACCACCTCGATCAGATCTCAGTGTCTTAATACTTTTGCCTGTTTGGTTTTCCACTTCATTCTTGTATTCCTGGAATTTCTCAAAGGCCTCGGATTTATGCTTCATCAAGAAGATATGTCCATACCTAGAGAAATCATCCGTAAAAATAATGAAGTAGGAATAACCACCTCGTGCATGTGTAGACATTGGACCGCACACGTCACTGTGTACGAGTCCTAAGAGCTTGCTCGCTCTTACTCCTTGTCCAGTAAACGAAGTCTTTGTCATCTTTCCCATGAGACAAGATTCACAAGTAACATAAGATTGATATTCGAACGGATTCAAATATCCTTCTCTATGTAACTTCGTTAATCGTGTTTCATTGATGTGACCTAGTCTACAATGCCATAAGAAAGCCTGATTCATTTCTGGAGACTTTCTTTTAAGTGTGTTCTGGACATTGAAAACCTGAGCTTGACTCAATACGAATATACCGTCATCTAATGTACCGGACCCAATCAGAACTTGATTTAGGTGGATGTGAACTACATCGCTTACGAATGTAAAGTCATATCCCTCTCTTGAAAGTGAGGACACTGATATGATATTACAAGTCAAACTAGGTACATACAGACAGTTACGTAAAATCAATATCTGCCCACTTGTCAAACCTAGGCGATATTCTCCCACGGATTCAGCGTCCACGCTCATTCCGTTTGCAACTCTGAGAGACAAATCACCTATCCTTATATCTCTACGGTTTCTCAAAGCATGTAATGAATTAAAGATATGAGATCCTGCTCCGGTATCTAGTACCCAGGAAGTAGAGTTAATTGACAAACAGTTCTCAATTACAAACACACTTGAGGCTGAACCCACAACATGCTTCGTATCCTGGCTACTGGCTTCCAAAGCCCTGCAATCCTTCTGCCAATGCCCGTTCCCATAACAATAGGAACATCCCTCTTTAGCTACACCAAGTCCTGAAACTTTTGCTCTTCCCTTTCCTCCTACTTTATTGATACAGTATATCGGCTTTGTAGAGGTCTTCTTCTTTTCACCCTTTGCTTTCGCCCTGGATGTAGAAGAAGAAGGTCCCCCATCAAGCATAGCTTGTGTCTCCCTGGTTTCCTTCAGGGTGTAAGTAGAGGGTAGGGACTGTGGAAATAAGTCAGCGTATGACCTGTTTACCAATGTGGTCTCCAGGTCTTTGAGTTCATCAATATAGCTAGTCATTGTAAGGACGTTGTCCCCTACAGATGACCCGACAGCCAACCTCGCTTGATTTAAATCGTTCGAGGTCTCATATCTTGCGATATGAGATTGCTCTCCATATAAATCTTTGTTATGGAGAAAGATGGAAAATAAGTCCATCTTCTCGTGTTGCTTCTGTTATACACCATCAACTGAAGCCAACACGAGGCACTTAACTTTCGCTTTATCCTTTTCCCTTGTCTGACGGATATCCATATCCGTGACGGTGGAAACTAGACCTGGGACGGCGGGATCTTGAGTAGTAATAGGGTGGTCCAACTTGTCATAGGTAATGGACATCTGGACAGACCTTTGTCAGTCATATAAGTTAGATTCAGTCAACTTGTTATCTAGATGCAACCTAGTCATGGTCACAAGGTCGCTGCAATGAGAGAGAGAGAGAAGAAAACGCTTTAGCATGATGCTCTTGCAAGTTTAGATTGGTTTTTAATTTATCTAAACTGGATGGCTCCCACTGTTTCTCGAATTCTTCCTCAAACCATAAAAGAAGAATTAGCCAGGACTATTCTCACTGTACAATACTTGCTTAACCGTTCAGCCAGGCTAGTGTCGGTACTTCGAGGGAGATTTTCCAACGCTTTCGCGAAGTTCCTTAATTAAATAACCTCTTTTCTCTGGGGGCGTAGCCCCGCTGACACCTTTCTCGACACCTACTTGGTTTATAGCATTGATCGTTAAGTGATGAATCTCCTGATAAGTAGCATATACTCACAGTAGGATCGGGATCCAAATATCATCGTATGATAATGTTGAAGGAATCCTACCAACATTCATCAAACTCCAAATGGTATGCAACACTAGCAAGTTTCAGTTTCTTTAGAAACTCCCGATGTGGATTTTTTTTGCCCCATGTTCTTATGACCTTGACGAAAGCCAACAAATTATAAAACACATGTCAAGTTCTGCCCATCATTATCTTGTTAATTTGAATCCACCCGTATATACCCTTGACGAAAGCCAACAAGGTAATACGACTGTTCCAAACCAATTCATCTATCTATGCAACAAATGAATACCCCAGCAGCTACCTAACACTATGTCTTGACGAAAGCCAACAAACATAGCTTGAATACTACTGACCATCCATAAGAAATGACGGAGGGCTACGACTGGTTTTGGCGAAACCGTGAACGTAGTGAACTTGATATAATCGAAGGAACCTGATAGCTTTTAAAAGGAGTGGTTAAGGCTCCGTAATTAAAAATCTGCTCTTTTAAAATAACCGAGTGGTTTCTTTTAAATTTGTTCCAACGATTCAACTTTGGTTTATTTTCTTTGCATTAAAATAATGCGTCCCATCATTTAACCTATCATTGCAAAAAACAACGAAAATACAACGTCCTCTTATGCCATCCGCATTCGCCACTGGGTCCCGTCATCACCCGTTAGGTTACTTAACTAACGACAGAGCGGGGGCTGGGCTAGCGCGGGTGTAAAACATAAGTGACGTCTAGATAGCTATCATATATATAGATATTGTACATTCGTCAGACGCAATAATAGGCATTCCAGATCTCAGATGAACATTATTGGATATGCAAGCAATCCGCGTTTGCTTTGAGCCTGCAACAAAAAACGGATTACACAGTTGTGATGAATAGCCTTTACCCCACCCTAGACCCCTACGGGTACGGCAAACTACCCGCTAAGCACCCGAAGTGAAGCGGTCTCCCTCAACAACGTGAGTAGGCCACTAAACACTTCGACGTACCCGGTAGCTTGTGCACCCCATCTTGGGTCTATCCTAGGAGCCAAAAACAGTAAATGAAATAATACAACGGTGGCTACAACCGCAACCTGGATGTGCCCCGCAAAAGAATATTACATCATATTACAATTTACATCGACGAATAGATACTCTCGATATGGGTAATGGCAAAAGGGCAAAAGGGAGACCGAAGAAAACATGGATGGAGGTGATACGAAATGATATGGTTGCCAAAGGACTCAATGAAAGTATATTGTTCGATAGAAGTGAGTGGAGACAGAGGATTCATGTGTTGGACCCGGCGTGATTCTCATGTTGGTTCATGTAGCCTACCCCTTAAAGGCTCAGTTTGTTGTTGTTGTTGTTGTGTATTACAATTTACATCGAATGAATGAATATAAAACCTATCTCAAACCCCGGCTAATCATCAAACGATCCAATAAAGTTTATATACACAAAAAGTAAACATTACAGAAATGTGCAACCCCCTGCCAACCGACATACTAGCAGTTAGGGGAGGTTTACGAACACATTAATCATTACAGATAAAAACCCGATTAGCAAATAACTTAGAATATCGATCGATAACTATTTTCCGTGTCTACCCCAATAGCAAGCCAGCACCGAAGTAACCTGGGTAGAAACAGAACATACAGGAAACCAAAACACTAAAAATTATGAATAACAGAGTAAATCCGAGTCAACTCGGCGTTGACTCGGCGGCGGATCCGCGGCCAAAAGCACCTTCTTGCCGTGGATCCGCGGCCGTCTTGCCCAGTTAGGGTCTCGTATTTTCCCAGTGTTCATATAATACCCTGCTGTGAATTTTAAGGCATATCAAATAAATTTTCTGACACTTTTAAAATTAACAGAAACTGAAAGGGTATCGGGGTGTTGTTTTCGTGTTTTCCGTCGATCGAAGTTCTAATTAGTTGCTAACAAGCTAGTAATGGTTAAGTAGGCTCTGATATCACTGTAAGTCCATGTCATGCACCCCACGAACTTGCGGGGAGGCGGAATATATGAAAAACGATTATCAAAGCTTCGTAACACGGACTTGAGCGCATGAATCGTGTCTAAACCGTTACTAGCAAACTACGAAAGGTTTAACTACTCTGATTCGAAGTTATACCTCACGTTACTTGTCCTTCGGGTCTTCATCACTGTCCTCCACTCCATGTAGGCTCTTTGGAACGTCGGCACCTCAATGGCCTCCTCGAGTCAAAGACGATCCACCCGAGAGATCCTACTCCAAGCTTAACCTCTAACTTGAGGTAGCTAGGTTACTCAAAGTGCTAATCTAAGCAACCTAGGTGATATAGAGTTGGATTATGGAAGTATTAGTCTAGCTAACCCTTGAACTCAACACATGAGAGGTTAGGGTTAGGGTTTGAAGAGAGAGAGCTTGAGGAGAGAGAATGTGAGAATGAGAATCCTTTTGGATGAATAGATCATATGTGTATATATGAAACATATCATATATATTAAATGAATAACAAATAATGATATATCATCATGTTTCATTAATACACCAAGTGATTCATCACATGAGTCATATAAATCATAATTGATTCATTAACTCTATGTATGAATCACACCATGACTCATTTATCCAATTAATGCATAAGCCACCTTAACCCCCAAGTCACCATGCTTCAAGAAGCTTCCCGACAAATTACGAGAACGTCCCTCCTATCCGTAAAAACACGGAAAAACTTTAGACTGTATAAATCCAATAATCCGATACTAGAATCTGGCTTAAATCAAAGCCGACTAGTAAAAACTGTCCGAACATCGTACGTGCGTAAAAACACGTATGCGTCCGAACCCTGTCGTAAAACCATACGACCTCTATATCGTTTCGCCCGAAGCAGGGAAACCCTCTGTGTGGGACTCTAAAGACTCGACACTACGCTGGCAGTGAGTTTAACCACAGACCGCAAGCGGCACTAGCTGTACGTAACGGTCCCCAGGTAGATGTCGATAAGAAGGCCGATGAGTAAACCCATCCGAACTCCTACTGAGCCTGCTGTGACAATCTCCGTACAGTCCGGTCTGTTCGTCTAAGACTATCGCATATCGGGCCTAGGGGGCGGCAAGCGTCAGTCCCCTAAAAGCGGTATAAGTCGTGTCGGAGCGTAGCACATTACACCTTGAGAAACTACTGGAATACCTACCAGTAAATCTCGCTTGCCCTGGCCAGGGACTTTGCGTAATGGCTCTCTGACACAGCGCGATATCAACTCCCAATACCGGGAGAAACGAATCATGTCTAACCGCCACTGCCTCCAAGTGCTCGGGACTGCACCCAACTGCTACCTGTTTGCACGACTCTTTTGAGCCTTGGTAGGGTAGCAATCTAAGAACAGTGGGACACACTCGAGGCGAAGTAGCCGTGTCAAGTCTGC
Organism: Agapanthus africanus; assembly: GCA_030015575.1. Taxonomy (NCBI): domain Eukaryota; kingdom Viridiplantae; phylum Streptophyta; class Magnoliopsida; order Asparagales; family Amaryllidaceae; genus Agapanthus; species Agapanthus africanus. The sequence goes on along the minus strand of JASDDO010000026.1, from coordinate 83,381,202 downwards.
GGACTATGCTGTACTCATGTCACCTGGGAACTGTTAACTGACGATGGGTATAATCCCAACCAACAGTTCCCCGTGAGTCCTGTCCGGTGTACCCGTAACCTAACGAGCACCTGTATACTATCCCCAGTACGACGTACTGATGGTTGTGGGACAGACCATCTCCCCAACTGGGATGAGAAGCGTACACACTAGTCTACTCCGGAGTATCGATGCCCTGTCTCAATAATCCAACGACTAGGGACCAGAAAAAGGATGTGCTTGTAGACTACCCAGCCCCCACTAGTGTGACTACCATCACAACGCTGGTAGTCAAGCAAGATCCTAAGAGCTCTATCAATACGTATACTCACATATTAAGATAGATAAAACCAAGTAGCATACTACCATGTTTAGCAAGACTGTTATATAACTGTGAAAATCCCAAGCTTCCATTAAGTAATATACAAACTAGTATGATACAGTAATGGCCTTCTATGGCATAAACACTAACACTAAGAAGAGAGCGCCGAGCTTACAAGATCAAGAGTGAGGGAAATATGAAGAGAGATGGGCTCTGAGGAGGCCACCTCTATTTATAGCCACCGGCGTCCTCATCCAACGGCGACAGTCGACTCCCACCAAAACAACTCTTCGCATTCGACGACCACGATCGCTCCACCTGTTGCACGCACATTGGCCGTATCCCATCGGACGCCAGAGGTCTGCGTCCCGTCGCGTCAGCCAACCAGCGCCCGGCACATAGTCTGTCGCTTTAGCAAAAGTACGCGCGATCCGGCGCACCCTCTTTAATGCAGAGATCTCTCCCTGATTCGCTGACATCATCCAGAAAATACAACAGATTACCCGGGGACACGCCTGACGATATCTTCGAAAGGAAACTCACCTCAGGTGACCCGGCAGACCACTCTCGACCCGACCCGTCAGCTGGTCGGAACGAGAGTGGGGGGCTAATGATGATGCTCGATATCGGTGATCTCCCAGATCGTGACACGTGGCAGATGATATGTCCCGGGGCTCACAAGAAAGGACCTACAGTGGCCGACCAGACCACTCTTGTGCTCGTCCTACGAACAAACGGTGGCTCACCTCCGAGCCCCCAGCACAATTGGCCTCCTCGGCCTCACAGCTCATCTCCGAGCCATCACAGGCCTGAGCCTCCTCGGCCCTCTCAGCTCGCCTCCGGGCTCGAGCAGGACCAAGATACCTCGACTCTCCCGCCCGTCCGCGAGCTCTCCCGCCGAGGTCATCTTCCTCGATCTCATCGACCGACCGACGGCACCGTTCACAGGCGCAACCGCCACCCCGCGAATCTCGCCATGCGCGAGATTTCCGCCGGCCACATCCCACGTTCCTCGCCATCACGATCCCCCATTAACGAGCCTGTCTCGCCATTATTGGGAGATCCCGCTCATCACGCGGACGTGACGTCGGGAGCGTAACGGCCGGTGTGATTCTCGCGCCTCCCTGCTTGCTGCCACTGCTATATAAACTCCTTCTTCAGACGGTCCAAGCAAGCAATTTTTACTTTACTAAGCCGTTACTCTGCTCGGATCTCTAGTCTAACTTGACCGTCGGAAGGTTCTCGGTGGTATAACCACCCCGGGACTTCCATGCAGGTAGCTCGGCGACCACAACCTCAAACCCATTGATATCCACATGCTTCAGGAGAGACAGCCTCCAGATCCAATCTCAGTCACCCATCGCCGCCATCAGCAGATCAACAGAAGGTAACATCTCGGCGCGATCCAGATCGCGTCAGGATCTCCGATTTGCTTGCTCGGCCAAATCCTCCTTGGCCTTCAACTTTCCCCAGACTCTCATCCTTATTTAATTTGGTTCGTTGGCCGGTCATGAGTCTGACCTTTTTACCGAATATAATTCAGTCATTAGGTCATCGGTTGACCTCTTGCTTTACTTTTACCGAAAGATCATATCTTGGTTCTAACAACTTGTAAAAGTAGGTATTAAGTCATGAGAGGGATGTACAGTCTCTGAACGGAAACAAGTAATTTAAGAGGATTTATAAATAATAATAAAAACTCCAATTCTTTATAGCCCTTCCACTTCATCAAAAAAATTAAAGGTAAATTGTCTAATCCAGCAGGCACTTTTTCATATTGTCAAAAACCCTGGCTTCGAAGATATAGTCAAAACCATCTAAAAAAGTTTTTAGTTGTCAAAAAATCATTTATCTGTGATATCTAGTAGTTTCTTTCTATATCTAGTTTCCTGCGACATCAAAACGGTAACCAGCGAAATCTAACTAGTTGCCTGTGATATCTAAACTGTTTCCTGCGTATCTAAATAGTTCGTATGAATTGGTTAGATATAGTAGACTATTATGTAAATACTGCAGGAAAAATTTCCATGGGGTTTTTGACTACTGCTTTGAGGCCAGAGGGTTCTTGGCAGCGGGAAAAAGTGTTTGTTTTTTTTTTAACAATTTACCCAATAATTAAAAAAAGATTTTTTACTTGTAGCCCCTCAAAATATAGCAAATTTCTTTCTAACCCTCCCAAACTTTGTATTTACTTTTTACCTTCCAAAACTAATAAGTTACATCATTTTTACATCCTTTACGATTTCTGTCAGAAAAAACTCCGTTAACTTTAACTTTAATTTTTTCCCATAAATTTTAGGTTTACTATTTACCCGAATACAACACGTAAGACCGCAGAAGCATTCGACTTCTTCATTGCTAGAGAAGGATGTTGAACATGCTACTGATTTTATGGTCCATTTTGATAAATGTGCAGTAGAAGCCTAAACTCTAATTTCAATTTGAGGAAGAAATTGAGTATTTCCAAAGAAGAAGAGTGGTTGAGATATTTTAAAGAAAAACCTGATGTTGTGCCGTTAACGGTTGACGGAAATTATAAATGGGATAAAATGATGCATCTTACTAATTTTGGGGGTTAAAAATTAATTTCCAATTTTTTTTTTGGGGGTTTGGGAAGAAAGTCATTGGGCATGTGTTCACGTAAAAAAAAACCCTTACAAAAACCAATCACATCAATTAATCAAGTCCCTCACAAACCAAAATTTAGCGCTGGATTTAATCGTGGAAGCCCACGTGGAATGATACCATTCGTTGATGAACAATAGTCACGATGCGGCCTTTATAAAAGCTCAACTATATCTTCACGCGTCAGTAGCAACTGGGCCCACTTACCTACGCGTACGTGACCGTTTACTACGGCCACGCCGTTTACTTGTATGCTTAAACTACCAACCTACCCTCGTAGATTGCCTCCATCTTCCACAAATAGGGGGCAAATTCGTCGTTTCGTACTAGATCGCCATATGCCCTATTTTTATCAATTGTGAGGAGATATCTAAGAGTTGTCGTCGTCGTCTCTTCGGATTGAACCCTAAATTTCGTTCAGTTTTGCAGCTGATTTTTGAGATTTGAAGTTGATTTCGATGCTATCGAAGAGCTTCAAGGCGTCAAAATGGTAACTTTGATCTCGTTCTCGATGGCGCCCTAGATGACTATTTGATTGCATTTTGGATGAAAGTTTTGATTTTTTATTTTTATTGTTTTGGGGATTGGATTCTCGCAGCAAGACATCGTTGCGGCTTGCGGCGGCTCGAATAAAGCTGATGAAGAACAATAGAGAGGTACAAGTGAAGAAGATGAGAGGAGAATTGGCTCAGCTTCTGCAGACGGGACAGGATCAAACTGCTCGGATTAGGGTTCGTTATCATCTTTTCTTTAATCTCAATTTCTCCCTTTTGTTGTGCAAAATTGAATTTTCTTTTTCGAAAGTGTATTTCAATACCCAAATCTTATTTTGTCCCGTGGTCCAATGCAATATTTGCTGACACTAACTATAATTTGGCGAGAATTTGATGGCATTTAGTTTATAAGACTGAAAAAGGATGTAACTTGAGTTAATTGCGAAGATATTTTAGTACCAAAATTTTAGATGCAGCCAGTAAAATTAGATATACATTGAAATAAAGTTTTACTGTGGTATTTCTTCAATTACTATTATTTCTATGGTTTGGTGCAATGTAATATTTACATTTAATTTAACTTTGTGTCCAGTAAAATATGATTTGTGATGGGTTTTTTCTTATTCTCCAAACCTCATAAAGTTATATTGGAATTTGTTTCGTTTTTAGGGGCATACAAGTTTAAATTGGCTGTGTTAGATGATCAATCAAAGAGGAGGCCAAAACACTATCCTCCATTTATTAAGAAAAGAAACACAATCTGCAAAATTTGATCTTAATTTCAATCTTTGATTTAAAATCACTATAAAACAATGTAAAGTTATCACTAATGTATAATGAGTCTAAGGATGGCTTAACTGAATCCCTGTTTGGAAATTACAACTTCAGAAAGTTACATAAATGTGAAAAATATGCTTGATTCTTTTCTTCATGCTCCTGACACTACATAGTTGACTTGGTGATGTGAGGATATGGGAACAGTGAGGCAACATAATTTTGGTGGAAATTAAGAAATTCTAATGAGAAGCTTGACAACCGTCTTTACATAAGCGTAGTCCATAACACAAGAACCATCACAGACCGCACCAAAAAAGATAAAGGTACAACCCAAGGAAGATGTACAGATCCGATTGTCTATATATCACACGGCCCACTGTGACAAGTTGCGTCCAGTCTGGTATCAGAGTGCTACAACAGACCAATAATACATGATTTCATCTTGGTTGAACACCGGTGTCTTTTTAAAGAAATACCGTTTCCTGCTAACCATGTCGTGTCTGCATTTTCCCTTTCTCTAAATTTACTTATCAGGTTAATTCAATTTCTTGTACTTGGATTTTCTTGAGTCCTGACTCCAGCATATCTCAGAGAATGTGTATCCGCATTCTCTGTAGTTTAACCAACCTAAGAGATTGTCATAAAGATTTTCTTTTACCACTACATGTCGACATTACAAAGGATCTTGAACACCATTACCATATAGCGATGTGGTTGGTTGAATTTTTTAAAAATAATTTTTCATACATATCCAATGTAGATATCGCTAAGAAAGCTATGCACTTTTCCTTAACATTGAGGTAATAAAGGTGTCAACTTATCTAAATTGATCTTTGGGGACTTGCATAAACTTGAGCATTTATAAATTCTTCTATGTTTTTTTCCAGGTTGAACATGTGATTCAGGAAGAGAAGACAATGGCTGCGTATGATCTCATTGAACTATATTGTGAACTTCTCATAGCACGCTTGCCAATTATTGAATCACAGAAGTATGGAAACCAAACTTATTACTTGTGTTTAGCGTTAATCCCCCCCCCCCCCCCCCCCCGCTCCCAGTTATTAACACAAGTACACTTTTCAGACAGCATTTTCCCTTTATCTTTAGACACATCAAAATAAATAATTGCAGATTTGACATCTCTTCTATTTTGTTTATCCTATAATTATGTTATTTTATTTTGTTTTGTTTTTTGAAGAAAGAGGGACTCATAAGAGTCCGTCCATACAAACTATTATTGATGCACTTTAGCAATTAGAAAATATGAGAAGACACCAAAACTGTACAACTTACAAAGTAACAAAGTGAAAGTAAATGAAAGAGAAGAAGGGAAGAGAGGAAAAAAGAAAAATGTATACGTGAGAGCAAATAATAAATCATAAAAAACATAAAATAGAAGTGAACAGAAGTGCAGCTAGTAGTCTAACTCCTGAGCTCCCCTATAATCATCTGTATAAAGGTCATGACAAATCTGTTTACTTAAATAAGAGAAACTGTAAGAAAAAAAAGTAGGTTTACATGAGAAGATTTCTCAGCATCGTATATGCATCACCAATAAAAAGAAAGATTATTGAATTGCAGTTGATTAACAAAATTGACAAAAGCTAAACTGTAACGGAATTGTTATCTTCTAAAATGGAAAAGAAATTATATTGTTGCAACTACTTGTTTCACCACATGTCATTTCTTCCTAGCATGTGAGCATACCATCTAACATACTTGCACAACAAAAATGTTGGTGAAGTAATCAAAGCACAATTTAAGATATTTCAAATGTTTCCATTTCATGGTTTGCTGTATGTTTTTTTATATACATATGTGAATGCTAAATGCACAATTATATTCATGCTCTTTTCTCTCTCTCTCTCTCTTTTTCGATTAACATAGCCGACCCTAAAATTTTGGGACGAAGGCCTGCTGCTACTGCTGTTTTTCCAAAAATTCATGATGTCTTATAGTATTCAGATTCTTTTCTTTTTTTTTCTTTTGGTTTTCATTTGAAACTCCATTAACAAAAGACTAGCTTTTAAGATGGTTTCTTAAGGATCTTGTTTTGATCAGCTCGTTTGCTCTTTACTTTCACACATTTACTTTGGTGCAGGTGTACGTTGATTCTATAGTTGAGTTGCACTTAACATTAATATTTTGTGATTAGGTAAATTTTTGCTTAGACTTTTGTTTAGAATACCTAGAGGTGGACTGGAAGGTAAATGGGTAGAGATGGCGTAAGCTTAATATATATAACACAGATTTACAAATAATTGAAAAAAGGTTAATCTATAGAATGATAATTATACGGATTTAATTAAAAGCTGTAGAAGGTTGCAGCATTTGATCCTTTGTTCAATTTTAAAAATTTGGATAATGTTTTTGGGGCAAATCCAACCGAGCGAGCAAATCTTTTCAAAGCATTTCTAGGAGTATATATTGACAAAATGTATTGATGTTTATGAAGTGATTAGCTCTAGGGTAGGAATATTCTTTGTATTTTCTTCCATTTCTAGAGATTGTTGATTGGGGTTTTTATTACCCTTTCATATATCTAAATCTTCTGAATGGTGTTCTACTATTAGTGTTTTAACGTACGATTAGTAAAATTCTTTGAGTTGAACCCTTTATTTTATTTTACAACTTACTTTGCTCTGTGTGAATTATTGATAAAACTACTTTTCCAGGAGCTGTCCCATTGATTTGAAGGAAGCAGTCGCTAGTGTGGTTTTTGCATCTCCCAGATGTGCAGACGTACCAGAACTTATGGATGTTCGCAAGCAATTTAAACAAAAATATGGAAAAGAGTTTATTAATTCAGCTCTTGAAATCCGTCCAGATTGTGGAGTTAGCCGTTTGGTATGTTTTTGAGTGATTTGCAACCAACAGCACATCCTTATAATTTGCGAATAACTAAATCCCCTTTAGCACATGTTTTTCTTATTGCTGGTTTGTTTTGTTCTTATCTTCAATTAGGTTGTTGAGAAATTATCAGCAAAGGCACCTGATATTGAGACAAAGAGGAAGACATTGACAACAATTGCCCAAGAGCATAACGTCAAATGGGAGCCAAAATCATTTGAAGATCAACTTCAGAAGGCACATGAGGATCTACTGGTACAAATTTACTGTCCATTTCCTTGAGTTTACATCATCTTAGAAAATTCCTGCATAAATTATCTAACTCTGTAGTTGAGCAGAATGGGCCGACATCTTTTGCGAGTGCCAGTTCCATAAAGAAGCCCATGGAGTTTTCTAATGTTAAGCCCTCGCCTTCTCCTATGCAAACAGATGAAGCAAGCACGAAAATAACTCCAAATGTCACTGTAAGCAGGCCAATGAGTTATAGTAACTTCTCTGAGACAAACACTAGAACTTTTGCTCCAACCCAAACAAATGAATCAGGCACGAGAATGCCTCAAAATGGCACTGCAAGCAGACCAACAAGTTTTAATAATTTCTCCGAGACGAACAGAAGAATACCTGACACTAAAGTTCCGTTCAATTATCCGTCTGAAAGCAGAAATTCAGGTCATTAGAGCAAATTGTATTTGGCTAGATTGCAAGAAACCTCCCTCACTTTGCGCCTATAGCAATACCCCCTCGTTTAAAAAGCCACACTTTTCCTCCTATTTTAACCATTGTAATTTCCCCCCATTTCTGCAGTTCCCTTTAGTGAAAGTATTGCATATGCAATGCTAGCAGTGAATGTCGCAGAAATAATGGCATAAATCAAGGGTATTCTGGGAATAAAAATGCTGCAGAAATGGAAACAAATTAATAGTTGTTAACATAGGGGGGAAATGAAGCTCTTGAAAAAGAGAGATTACTATCCAGCTATATGAGCAAAAGCGAGAGAGCTTTCTTCATTCTTTGTTTATTTCTTTTCAGATACATGAAATTCTAACATTTACTGGTCTCTTGTATTGATCTAAAACAGAAATCAGATCTGGAGGTGGGGATTTCAACAAATCATTACCTCGCGAACAAAATGCATCTTTGAATCGGCCAGCATGGAATATGGAATTCGAGGATGCTGCTTCAGCTGCTCAGGTCGCAGCTGAATCTGCAGAAAAGGCTAGCATGGCTGCTAGAGCTGCTGTTGAACTTGCAAGCTGCGGAAACTTATCTAGAAAAAATTCTACTGGATCCAATGAATCGCCCAGATACAGCAATAGATATGAAAAACCAGAAAAAATCATGGGGAAACACATTGCTGAGGAATCTGTACCTGAAGTGCAAAATCTGCAGAAAGATGAAAGATTGAGAAACATTTCAAGGAAAGATTCTGGAAGGACATCTAATGATTATTCAACTGGTAGGAGACCAACAAGTCGATCTTCTTCGCTTTTGAGTCAGAATTCCGTCTCTAATGAGATGTTGAATAACTTAAATGTTAACTCCAGTAAAGCAGCTTCTTCACATAATCGTACAGCCGATGTGAAATTATGGGATTCAGATATCTACAAGAATGAAAACGATAAAGGTGAAAAAACTTCTGAAATGGATGCTGGAAAAGCTTCGTTTCGAAGTAAGCATAAGCAATCAACTTCTGGTGATTCTTTTGGCGTGGTTTTTGATAACTATGATTCCGATGCTGAAGAGAACAATTCAGTTTTCAGGAGAAACAGAGGAAATTTGTTGGATTCAATTCAAGGACAAGAACGGTCTGGTTTCCAATCTAATAGAGGTCCTTTTAGTGATGACCAAAGTAGAAGTGGATTGTCTGCAAAGAAGTCATTTACAGAATTTCGACCTGAGGAGCAATTTGAGACCAAAGGGACACTTCTTTCAAAATCTAATGATAGTGCACCGCCAGCTTTTGATGATTCCGATGCTGAAAGCACAAGGGGTGGGGAGGATGTTGCCAATTCTACTCACAAGGAAGCAATGAGGCCTAGTAATTTCTTGCATAAGAACAGGCACTCTACAAAAAGTTCATTTTCAGATGAATCTACTCCTGGATCGAATCAGATTAATACGGGAAAGGCGAAGGTGGCCACAGAAACTATTAGAAACTCTAGATTGTATGAGGAAAACATCGAAAGGGATTCCTATAACGCCGATAAATATTACAAAAAATCTAGTTCAATTAACCTTCTGGATACTCTTATCAACTCAAATGTCTCAGTTCCAGATTACAACTCAACTGATGAAGAAGAGCCACAGCCGCTGCGGTTAACTAAAAGCCAACCCATGAGGGAAACCGAAGCTAAGGAGAGATCGAGAATGCCATCAAGGCAATCGACTACTGATGGTCTAGAAGTTTCAAATGAGCTTACTGATGACTCCAGGCAAGGAATAAACTTTGGAAGATTAACTGGTGGGTTTAAACAAAGAGGTTTTCCTCGCCCACCTTATGCATGGAGCTCTGTGGCTGATGCTTCGCATACCTCTAAGCAAATCACCGATGCTACTTCTGTTGCTGAGAAGCCAATTATTGTAGACCTGGATAAGGAAATTGCATATAAGGAGAGAGATGATAAAAAATCAAGACCCAAAGCTTATGCATCAAAATCAAGAATATCAAGATCTTCCATGGATTCTCAATTTGACACTGCTGAAGATACTCCATCCAATAAAACCAAGGTCACAGAAGATGTAGATGCTCCCACTCAAAAATCATATTATCAGAGACCACAGAGGAAAGAACTTAAGGAAGTAGGTTCAAATTTTCAGGGATCATACTATGAACATGACAGCAATGAACAAACTCGCTATACTACTGCTACCAGACGCTATAGTGCAAGTTCTGAAGTTCTCGACCTAGACTGTTTTACTCAGAAACCTAGCATGAAGGCTACCAAGGAATTGAGCTCGAGAATGCCATACATAGATTCAGAGCATAACAAAGAAAAGTTGGATTCAAAAGCCAATGAAGCTGTTAAGCTTTCTTGGAAGACAAGAGATGTGCCCTTAGAGTCCAACAGTAATTCTTCGAGAGGTACTACACCTCTTTCAAACCCAACTAATGATGCAGTAACGATTCATGGGAAGGGTAGTTCTATGCCTACACACACAAATCCGTCAGCTGAATATTCATCGTTGGCGCCAAAAGAAACATCCTCAACGAGCGAGGAAACTCAGAAGTCATCACAACTTAATCGAACGGATAATGTAGTTCCAACCAACAATGGGAATACTACAATGCCTTATACTTCGACCGGAGAGTCGGTGTCACGTGAGAATTCACTCAATAAGGCATCACATACTCATCCAAAACTACCTGATTATGATGCTTTTGCTGCCCATTTTCATTCACTACGGTCAAATCTGCGGTAGCTATTGAGGTGTTGTAATTGCTCCTCTTTTACTTTATTCTTTTTTGTGGCTATAGTTGGGTAATTCATTTGAGAGTTTTTATTTCTTTGAGAGATGTACAGAATCATATCAGCTCTGTGTTTATGATTGCTTAGTAGGCTGATATATGCGTCATTTCTGCGTTATTTCTTTTCAATTTATATTGTTAGCAACGGAAATGAATAATTTGTTATTAGAAGGATTTTTTGTGTGGATATCTCCATCTTTCCCCTGTAATATTTCAAACATGTTAATAAAAGTCTGCAATTGCTTATAAGCTTCTATTTCTGAAAGAAGGCACTTGTTACATAATCAAAAAGTTTTCCACCACATTTCTGAATATCAGTCTGGATCTTGAGTGTTTTATCTAAATCAGACGTACGCTTTTCCTCCTAATCTCTAAAAAATAAGTAACTGTATTTTTCTAATATTTATGAGGTTGGTCCTGGGTGCGAGCAGTTACAACTTGTCGTCAACAGACTATCCAAATGACTTGTTAGCATCTCCGTGTTATTATAAAATTACTAATAATTGTCCATTGGTAGTTTATGTACCTTTTCTAGGCCAATGTGTGCAATTGTATGGACAAAATAATTCTGTGAGAAACACTCACACTGTCATGGTTCCTCAACTGAGCGTATGGTTCTTAAACTGCACTATATACCCAGAGGCTAGGCATTAGCGTCGTTTTTTGTCATAAAATTTCATTTATTTTCTAGTTTTACTTAATACAGTGGAAAATTTTAATGTATTCATAAAACTAGTTTGTTCCTAATTAAGGCCTTTTCACCTAGGGAAAAAAGGGGGGGAAACAACAACTAGCTTTTTGACTCTAGAATGGATCGATTTTTCGATGTTCCATATCTGAAATTTTGAACCGTGATGTTTCCGTACCAGGGAAGGGTTCTGAGAACTTTTGTTCTTGATCTTTAAGTTGTTCCCCCCCACCCCCCGCGCACGCGCGCGAAGGTGATCTTTAATGGTGTGTTGAACCTATAGAATTGAGTTTCACAGCTGAGATTCATCCACGACTACGAAGTAGACTGTCAGTTGTCCGTTATGCCTCGTCTTTTTTCTTTATTGTTGATGTTGAGTATACAATGCCAATGGAGGAATTGGTGGTAGCAACGCCCTATGTACTCGTCAGTCTTTTTTTAAATACCTTTTTCCATGCTAATAATAAAGATTCTTGAATTTGCAAAACAAACCTACATATTAAGGACACATGATTCAATGGATAGTATGTCGTTATGTGTTCCGCCACTGTAGGATTGTATACTCCTTTTTCTTTTTTTAATTTAAGGTTTTCCATATATTTGTAAGGCAACAACAACAACTGAGCCTTTTATCCCAAGCATATGTGGTAGGCTACATGAACCAACATGAGAATCACGCCGGGTCCAGCACATAAATCCTCCGTCTCCACTCACTTCTATCGAACAATATATTTTCATTAAGACCTTTGACAACCATATCTCTTCGTATCACCTCCATCCATATTTTCTTCGGTCTTTCTTTCACCCTTTTGACATTGTCTATATTGAGAGTATCCATTCGTCGAACCGGTGCTTCCATAGGTTTGCGTCGTGCATGACCAAACCATCTTAGACGGGTTTTTTGCATTTTCTCCTCCACATGTACTACACCAACTTTTGCACGAATATTCGCATTTCGCACTTTATCTTTTCTAGTGTTAGCACACATCTAACGAAGCATGCCTATCTCCGTTACGTGCATTTTCTGTGTATGATGCTTCTTAGAAGTCCAGCATTTTGTACTATAAGAAGAATCCAGCAGCCAAATCAATCCTAAGATGAGCCCAAATCTTTATTGAAGTTCTTTTTGAAATAGTTTATGATTTTTATATTGAATTGTTGTTATGGCTTTAATATTATCCTTTAATTGACTGAGAAAGGGTTTTAATTATATGCAGGAATAACCCCAAAATCATATCTTCCAGATCTCCATTCCATTGCATTCTGTTTACCTTCTCCTTCGTAACCTTCTGTGTCTTTATTTATTATTTATTATTATTTTGGTTCCTTTGTTGTTTCCGGCATTTTAGTTATACTACAAAATTAAAGATATTCGGGGGTATTAGTTCAAGTAAATTAAAAATCTTGAATTTCAAAATCAAATGACAATCAAAGTTGATAAAATTCCTTTTCATATAAAAAAATGATTCATTTGATTTTGAAATCCATTATACATATGAGAATAATGTTGAAAAGAGACCAAAGGAGGCTTTTTCACAGATGGCGTCAAAAAATTCACCCTCCATCATTTTATTCGACGGTCGGCATCTATCATAATCATCTTTATCATCTAAGATGTGCATACACCAAATTTCATTTGACTCTACTACCTTTTCACCGTTGATTTAGCAATGTAAAAAGTTCCATTGTAGGCAAACCGTTAAATTTACACCCACTAAATCAACGGTGAAAAAATATTACAATCACATGAAATTTGGTGTATCCTCGTCTTAGAGATAAAGATGATGATAGGTGTCGATGCCACCTAACGAGAAAAGCCTCTTTGGATCTCTTCTCTCTCTCTCTATATATATATATGATATATAGAAAGGGGGACATAGCTGGGAATTTCCTTCTATGGCATTGAAAAAATACGCCCTTTATCAATTTTTTCCGACGATCGGAATCCATGATCCTCATCTTTATCATCTAAAATGTGGGTATACCAAATTTCATATGATTCTACAATTTTTTCACCGTTGAATTAATAATGTAAAAGGATCTATTGTCGGAAAACCGTTAATTTTGCACCCACTAAATCAACGGTGGAAAAGAGGTAGAATCACATGAAATTTGGTGTGTCCACATCCTAGATGATAAAGATGAAGATCATGAGTTCCGATAGTCGGTAAAAATGATGGAAGGTGTTTTTTCAACGCTATAGGAGGAAATTCCTTCCTTTGTCATGTTTCTTTCATTATTCACACACACACGCGAGAATAATGTAGGAAAGAGGCCATGTGAGGGAATTTCCTCTTATGACATCGAAAAATATGCTTTCCATCATTTTTTCGACGATCAACACGCATCATCTTCATCATTATCATCTACGATGTGGATACGCCAAATTTCATGCGATTCTACCGTGTTTTCACCGTCGTTTTAGTGGGTGCAAAGTTAACAGTTTACTGAGAATTGAACTTTTTTCATAGCTAATTCAACGGTGAAAAAGTGATAGAATCCCTTGAAATTTGGTGTATCCACGTCTTAGATGATAAGGATGAAGATAATGAGTGCCGATCGTCGGATAAAACCATGGAGGGTATATTTTTTTGATGCCATAAGAGAAAATTTGGCACCTTTCCTCCATTACACTCTCTTTCCTCCATTACTCTTTCACTCTGTGTATGTGTGTATGAGGAAAGTGTTTATGAGGTAACATCTTATTCTATGAAATGAGACGTCGTTTTAAAATTTGACTTTATACCATATTTTCCGACGATCGGCGCCGTTCAACTTGATCTCCATAGTGTAAAACATGGGCACATTAAGTTTCATGCAATTTCTGTAACATTTGCCCATTGATCTAGCTTTTTCAAATATTCTATTATCGGAAAACTGTTAATATTTCAACCACCCGATGCATTAGTAAACACTATCGAAAATATATGAAATTAGGTATACCTACGATCTAGATCATGGAGATCAAGACGCCGATCGTCGGAAAATATGGTGTAAAGTCAAATTTTGAGGCCACACTTCATTTCTTAGAATAAGATGTCACCTCATAAACACTTCCCTCCTCTCTCTATATATATATTTATACACACACACACACTGGTATTCTGCACTTGCAATGCGTGTGTGTATTAAAACATGATCTTAATCGATTAAATGTGTAGTTAAATATGATAGTATATCTTCATATTCTAGATTTAATAATGGTATTCAATTTTTTTTGGATAGTTGTATCCGTAAAATACCAATTCATAAATATACTAAGAAAAATTAGTAAGGATAAATTTTTTTTAAAGTAAAAATACGTTATCGGCATCTACTCACATGAATTTGGCATTAAAAATTTGTTAAAATGAATTACCAATAATTAGCGAGTAGCGTGCTCTCCTCTTCGCTTTCTATTCTTCTCATAATGTTTTTTATAAAAGAAATGATTGTAGAGAAATTATAACAGTTGGATGTAGAGAGAGAGAGGAAGAGGAGAGAGACGAGGTTAGTTACTATTTTTAATGAGGGTATGGAGTTAGCTGCGGTTATTAAACTTGATTAGATTTATATGGGCTTTTTAAATGATCTCTCTTGAAAAATAACAAAGCCATATATATCATTGATCAATTTCAAAGTTGGAGACCCCTTCTTTCAGCATATATATATATATATATATATATATATATATATATATATATATATATAATGTAGAAAAGAGATCAAAGGAGGGAATTTTCTCCTATGGCGTCGAAAAAATATATCTTTTATGATTTTTTTCGAGGATCGACATTCATTATCTTCTTTATCATCTAAGATGTGGATACGCCAAATTTCACGTGATTCTACAACTTTTTCACCGTTGAATTAGTAATGTAAAAAGTTCTATTGTCGTAAACCGTTAATTTTGCACCTACTAAATCAATGATTAAAAAATGGTAGAATCATATGAAATTTGTTGTATCAAAATTTTAGATGATAAAGATGAAGATTATGAACGCCGATTGTCTAAAAAAAGCATGGATGATATATTTTTTCAACGCCATAGGAGGAAATTCTCTTCCATGGCATCTTTTCTTCATTATATATATATAGAGAGAGAGAGGAAAAGGAGTAAGAGCCAGTGACCCCTTTTTTTAAAAATGAGCACTCACCTCAAAACACACATACTCTCGTGTATTTCACCAATTCAAGCCAACCATCTTAATCTACGTATCATGAAATCTCTATGTACAAAAAATCTCGGGATTTAAAAATTACTAACGCGTTCATCAAACAGATAGAAATATTAACGGCTTATCGGTATAGGGAAATTGCGGTCACTTGATGAACGTGTTAGAGATTTTTAAATTTTGAGATATTTTTTACATATGGGTTTTATCATACGTAGATCAAGATGACCGATTTGGTCGGTGGAATACATGGGGGTATGTGTATTTTGGGACGAGAGCTCTTTTTTAAAAAGTGTCGCCGGCTCATGCCCCCTCCCCCCTCTATATATATATGGTAGTGATATAGTGAGATAAAATGAGATGGTCAAATCCAACCATCTTATCGACAATCAGATTTTTGAATAATGTTCTACACGTCAAATTACGTATGTGTATAAAAAAAAATTAGACGATTTGGAGGCCTTATAAGTCATGCATCAAGAGCATGCAATGTATGCAACTTTTACGATATTTTAACAACCATCCATACCTTAGAAGCGTCTAAATCATATAATTTTTTGTGATATATATATATGAGTGATCCATAGCAAACCGGTCCGCGTTTTTTAAAAACGGGAACTCCCAATTTACGACATATTTTAACGATCAGATCCATTTAGGTTGATCACCCAACGCTCAAATATATGGGTATGAAAAATCAAAAGATTTAAAGACCTCTAGTCTATGCATTGATGGATGCAAAACTGAACGTCTTTCGATAATGCAACATAAACGTCATCCGATACATAGGCTAAAGGTCTTTAAATCCTTTGATTTTTTGTACACATATATTTGAGGGTTGGATGATCAACTTCAATGGATCGGATCGTTAAATATGCCGTAGATTGGGGGTTCTCGTTTTTAAAAAACGCGGACTTTTTTGGCAATGGATCACTCCCCTAACCGATTCGCAATGGATCACTCCCCTATATATAGAAGTGTCCATTGTAAACCGGTCTGTGTTTTTTAAAACGGGAACTCCCAATCTACTGCATATTTTAACGATCCGAACCATTCAAGTTGATTATCTTACATTCAATTATATGTGTATGAAAAATCAAAGAATTTAAAGACCTTTAGCCTATGCATCGATGGGTGCAAAAATGAATGTCTATAAACGTCATCCGATGCATAGGCTAGAGGTCGATGGATGCAAAAATGAACGTTTTTCGATAATGCAATATAAACGTCATTTGATGCATACGCTAAGAGGTCTTTAAATCTCTTGATTTTTCGTACACATATATTTGAGGGTAAGGCGGTCAACTTGAACGGATCGGATCGTTAAAATATGTCGAAAATCAGAAGTTTTTTTTAAAAAACGCGGACCGGTTTGCAATGGATCAATCCCATATATATATATATAAGAATAATGGAGGAAAGAGGTCCTAGGAAGGTTTTTTCGTTAGGTGGCGTCGAAATCTACATCCTCCACCATTTTATTTGACAATCAGTACCGTCCATCTTGATCTTCATCGTCTAATATGTCAATGTTGGCCAAAGTGCCCTCAAGGCAATTATTGTAATCGCAGGCAAGCGATTATGATAGTTGAGAGAGGACCTATACAGGTAGAACAGTTTTACTCGAGATGATAGTATACTGCCTTGTTTTACTTTATCATCATGTACATGCATTATGTGGTATTACGGATCATTATTACATATTGATAGAGCCTATAGGATTCATGCTTAACTACCAGGGTTATTGTGGCGATCACACTTATAAGAACTGGATAGTCTATAAGCATATTATTAAATGTCCCTAGTCGTGGGAATATCGAGACTGAGCATCGATATTCTAGAGTAGAATAGTGTATACATTTCTTGACCCCGACGAGGGGCGATGGCTGGTCTCACAGCTATTGGTGTTAGTCAGTCAGTCGCCAAGATTATATCCAGGTGCTCATTGGGTTATGAGTTGCACTGGACGGACTCGCCGGGAACATGCTAGATGGTATTATATCCATTGTCAGATAACAATTCTCTGGTGAATGTAGTATAGGTTAGTCTGTCGACTTGAGATCATCATTTGTCTCTTGTAAGTTCCCACTGTGCTTTGATTACTACCCTATCACGGCTCTACTGAGTCGTGCAAACATGTTTTAGTTGGGTACAGTCCTGAGCCATATGGAGGCAGTAAGCGGATCTTCGGGGATTCGTCTCTCCCGGTATTGGGGGGTAGATGTTGCACTGTGCACGGATGGACATCACCAGAAATCCTTGGCTAAGGTGGACGATAATTACTAATTGCTGATCAGTAGTTTCTCGATGGGTGATGGGCTACACACCGACACGACTTATTGCGTTGTTAGGGGTCTGATTTCATCCACCCCCTTATTCCTGATATGCGATACTTCTTAGACGAACATACCGGACTGTACGGAGACTGTCGCTTATAGGCTCAGTAAGGATTTGGACAGGCTTGCTTGTCGATTCTCTTTTCGTTCAATATCTGGATAGCCATTACGTACAGGTAGTGCCGCCGACGAGTTTGTGGTTAAACCCGCCGTCAGCGTATTGTCGAATCTTTAGAGTCTTACACAGAGGTTTTCCCGCTTTAGTGAAACGATGTAGTGGCCGTACTGGGTATGTACAGGGGTCCGGTTAAAATATGTGTATTTTATACACCGACAGTAATCAGACATTTCACAATACTAGCCGGTCCTGGAAAAGACGGATATGAAATCGGATTTGGATTTTATATGAAATACATATATTTTTTAATATATGTATTTTCTAGTATTGTATCACATCGCTCTATTTTGTCTCTTTATTAATTTTTTTAGGCAAGAAGAATAATACACACACACACACACACACACATGAATGATTATTCTTATTTCCGAAATAGTTTGGATTCTTTAGGGGTTTCATTTTAGCTACCTGTTCATCACGAAAAACTACATTTTAATACCGCTCATTCATTATCAATTTTGTGATATATCGGTACTATTAACCCGTATCTGCTCAATAAATACAGATTATATGTATTGATGACAGAACACTGGAAACACACTCAAATACACGGATACGACATTTGAGAGTCGACACTGCAACCGGAACAGAAAACCGATCAATATTCAAAAGTTTGCAAAAACAAATCAATGTGTACACATCTTTATTCAAGAATGGTCCAACATGATGCAACAATACAAGTGTGAATGCAAACCTATTTTGATGCATGAACTATGATGGGACAGCCTAGCACAAGTGGGCACACAAGAATTATGACTTGTGCAAGTGGATGAGCAAGTTGGTGTGTGATGAGTGAAGCATAAAAGTATGATGTGATTTAAGTTACAATTTCCCTCCAAATTTACAGATCAATATCCAAGTGTTTATAAAAGAATCAAATAATACTAGAGAGACCATGGAGAGCACACAAGATCACTACAAGAATACAATCCCCAACACTTGAGATAAAACTGGCAGAAATCCTCAGATACCCGCCATCACCGGTCCCACCATCATATTTTGGCTCCAACTTTCTTCTGGTCATTTCATGTTGTCACATCATGTCATTTTTATTGTTTGTTTTTGTTTATTTTGTGCTTATAAATACCAGAACAGAGAGCAAGCTCAGAGAGATACTTTGAACTACTTCATTCCATTTTCATTTTGTAATTTTGTTAAAGTTTTGTACATAGTAGTTAGTGGGCTTGAGTGCTTTTATCTAATCTTGCAATCTCTTAACTGAGCTTGTAAGGTTAGATTTTAGTATTTGAATTCATAGCTTTTATCTTGGAGTTGAACTTAATAAAAATTTCATTTTGATGCACTTTGGTTCTTAGTATTTTCTTCTCTTTACTTACTTACAATTTCATTTCTTGCAAATTACTTACTTGCATTGTTGTTTTCTTTTATCTCTTCTCTTGTGTATTTTCCTATTGATATTGGTTATGCTTTGTGAGTAGTGTATGTTGTTAGGGAAAGAGAATGGTTGTGTAAGTTAAGGTTTTCTTTTACTCATTTCCTTTCGATGCTTGCTAATTGAACACTGTCCAAATTTCACGCAAGCGCTCCATTAGGCATTCTACCCTACCACGGTATCGGTGATCTCTAACCATGACCGGTTCCGTTTAGTTTGACTGAAGACGAAAGTCAAGAGACAAGAACGGATGGAGAAGGGTCAATAAGCCGGATTTCAAAAATACTGTGCTTAAACACCCTAATCCACGTTGTTGCCGATTACTCTAGCTTCAATAGTCAAGTTCGGTACAAAGAAATGAGTACGGATTTTCCTAACTTACACGAACCTATCTCTATCCCTAACAAGCTTTTATTTTGCATATACAAGCACATAGGGTAGAATCGAACAATTCAGACCTTTGGCTTAACTCGTGAGAACAAGAACATAAAACGCACTATCTCCCTGCGGAGGACTCATACTCATCACGGCTAGCTACATGCGACGCCGTCTTGATTGCGGTTAACTTTAAACTTAGATACGACACGTAAAATCACTCTCAATCAAATGGCACCATTGCCGGGGAGACGGTAACTTTTTTATTCTTGTTATTTCGGGTTAATCTCTATATATCTTGTTAATAGCACTAACACTATTCTAAAAACGAAACTAAAAATCGAAAAATTTGAAAAAACAAAACAAAAATTTAACGTTTTGATATTTTGTTCTCTATTATTTGGACCTGCTAACACTCTGGGACTAATTAGAAAAATTAAACTATAATATTGGGACAATACTAGAACATAGGGAACACTGTAGAAAGATGGAGCCCCAATTCAAATAGTCGACCTGCGGTTTATTCACGTTTCCCACTACCGCCGGCCAATACCTCTCTGTTTGCTCCAAATTTTTGTTCTCGGATCAATTGTTCTATTATCATCCCATGTTTATTGTTTGATTTTCATAATTTTGAGTGTGCAGGAGTTTGGGCACTCATATCGCTTTTTCGCACTAAATATCCGTTTTTCCGATATTTTCATATTTTAAGGAATTGTGAACTGCGATAGTGCAGAGCAAAGCATACATTCAAGTCTAAGGTGATAGTGAAGTACAGTGCCAAAAATCCATGTAGTTTGACCCGCGTAAGCGAACTTTTCAAGCTAATCGGATTCAATTCAACGGGGGTTTCTTAACCCAAAACACATTGGTACGTATTTCTTAACACCTTTCTCAAATCCGACGCGTCCACTATTCTATCTTTGCAGGATTCTTTGCAAGTTCACTGTCAAACGCTAAAAGTGACTAACCCGTATTTGTTGCAGCGCAGCGCTTAAACATAAAAAGCTATTGTTTGATGTTTTGAACAACTTTTTCATTGAATTGAGCATTGCATTCTTTAATACGGACTTAAGGGCAAGCGAACCCCACAACATACGGTAAAGGATTTCATCACCTTTATCATGGCCCACAAATCACGAAATTGAGCATAATGTTTACCCACACAAATTTTAAAAAGAAACTAGACTTTAAGCCTTTAAAGACTTCGCGTTTATTATAAGAAGTTGACTGTGTTTAGAACACCGCTTAACGGTATATTGTTCACAGGGTGATTAAGCAAAGTGTTCATGGCACAACCACCAAAAAAGAAAGGCTTATTCTAATTAAGGAACTTCGCGAAAGCGTTGGAAAACCTCTCCTCATCTATGTACTTACCGGGTCTCATGATCAGTATATCTTGAGCATGTTTCTCGACACAATTTTATTTCGACAATCAAGTTCTTGAGCAGGTCTAGTTGACCTAGGTGAACCCTAGGTGTGTGGTATTTGTATCATGATTGTTTCTATTTACCTTTTGTGTGTGTATTTCATTCTTTTGTTAATAACTAACATAAAAAAAAAACCTCACAACCTTTTTCATCCCTTCTTCTTTTCATATCATGGGTACCCCACATCGACCGACTCTTGTCGAACTTTGGTCCCTCAGCCAAATATTACTTCATACAGCTCTTATTTTGGTAGAACGTCAAACGATCCATCCATGCCAAAAATTTCTTTGAAAGATCGGATAGAAGCTTCTAGGAACAACACTTTGACACCACAATCCATGTCATATCAACCTTTTCAAACTTTCACCCCTCCTTATATTGATATCCTTTCTGAGGGTAACGTGACGACTCTTAAACCGATGTCCATTGCTGATCATATTCCATAATCCCGTAGCCGGTCTTTCATGCCTTTCACCACTCCAAATTCTTTAGGACAACAATTCCAACCATCTTTCTATCCAGATGTTGATCCTAATCCTTCTTATTACACACAACCATTCGAGTCCTAACAATCCGGCCCGACTTTCACTCCCTCACTAAACATTGCCTCTAAACATCAATTTGGGAATTTCACGTAGCCAAATGAATTTGAATTTTTTATTGAAAACCCTTCACAACCCATGTCTTTAAGAGAACATTGGAAGAGTTTCGGGTGGTTTCATGCCGACAAATAGAGGAATTGAATGCATCCATGGCTGCCCTCATATAACCTTATGAACCAGTAGCTAGTTCCCAACTAGCTCAAAATTTTCCCATGTATGATGTGACAATAGAGCAATTTGATGATTTGAGTAGTGAAAGTGCACAATCTACCCTTCAAAATCAAACCTACCCATTCCCAATTGATTTCCACAACTCCAGTTCTGAAAGTCTATCGAGTGTCCCAACTGATTCACCAATTGAAGATACAATGGTTAATGAGTTGTGCGACTATGTAGTGTTTGATTTACCCGATTGTGAAGGGTCCCTTTCAAGTGAAACCGATACCACTCCCTTTAGTCTCTGCTTCCCCAATCTAGAAATCCAACTGATTGAAAACCATACTTTTGTTGAGGTGTTTGAGAACTTTACGTTTGACTTGATTGAGGATATTGATATTAGAGACGATTTCGATGATGAACCTACAAATTTGGGTGAGTTTTTCTCACCAATTCAACACTTTATTTCAGAACCGTGTGGACACCATCCTGAACCTTTAACTGTTTCTCTTGAACCCCATTTACATCTTGAGTTTATTGATGAAGATTTGGACGAATGCATGGATGATCTTGATTTTGTGGAGAATTTTGAGGATATCTTTGAGGATATACAGGTTTTGTTAGATGAGTCGGATTTTTCGATTCATCATGTCCCTTCCATTAACTGTGAACATAACCGTTGCCATTCCTTAGTTGCTTTCCTCCCTCATTTTCACTTCGCAAGACGCCGTATCAACTTCATTTCTTTCATCTGGTTCCCCAAGTTCCAGCCCATGTTTTCTTGCAAATCTTGAAAGGATTGACCCCATTTCTTATAGTATTGATAAATTAGTGCAGTTAAACAATTCAAGTTTCAAATCACTACAGACTGTACTAATTTATTCAATCAATTTCAACCTCGAGTTCGTACTCCATTTCTTTCTCCGTTTCGTTCATCCCCTCATCTATCAAGACCGTATACCACTTCCATACATACATGTTCTCGCGTATTCTTCGTTTTATTTCTCTCCGCATTCTTTCACCAACCTTGGGCGAATCATGATAACATTTTTGAATGGTTGGTGCTAACTTTTGGTCTGTATAAGACCTTGTATAGATTGAAACTGTAAACTCCCCCAACTTTGAACTTCAACGCTTAACAGTAGAAACACTGTTTCACTTAAAGGGGCTTTTGTGTATATACATTTTGTTTTCTTTTTCTTTTATAAAAAAAACAAAACAAAACAAAAAGGGAACCAATGATTTTGACCACTCAATAATTTTGACCCTCTTGGTGTAGCATGACAGCGAGGGCACTGTCAAGTTTAAGTTTGGGGGTGTGCTCATTAAGTATCTCTATCTTTTGCATTCATTTGTATATTCTGCATTTGCATACATATTCAAAAACCCCATAAAAATCAGAAAATTTCCAAAACATATAAACTTTGGCATCAAGTTAGCTAGTGGAAGAACTTAGATTCAAAATTCTGACGGTTTTGTTTGATGAGATAGAGACAACTAAATCTTATTTTTAGAGATTAAAAACCTAAAAGATAACCCTCCTTTGAGTTTAACCGTAGCTAATATACGTCTTTTCATTACACTGTACATATCGTGAGTTTTGAAAATTAGATGACAAGTCTGATATGTCTTAAAACTTTTAAATTGATAAACTACTTTTTGAGGATCAAACAGTTTTGTTCTAAAATAAGTAATATCAAGAATAGTTTATAAAGTGAAGTGGATATGAAGGGATATTATTGAAGCCTTAATAAGAACTAATTCTGAAAAACAACCCATCTGGAACTTGATTGCAGTAATTACACACCTGATCCACACAAACACGTCTTTTATCCTGAAAATAATTGAACAACTGGCTATATCTCCGTTCACATTGAATTGTTATGATTTTCACGCTAAAATGAGTCTTTTTGTTTTAGGGCCTAGGTAACTTGGACAATTAAGTCCGTCGGGGTGTCTATATACCTAATGTCCTAAAACCAACTGGTTTTGGTGCATTAGCCCAAAGCTCGCCAAGAAGCCTAGAAAATCCATGTTTTAAACAAAGTCAAGCAAGTGTTCTCTCCGAATTAAAATTCCTAAATGGTTCTTTGTGTGAGAATAATCTTGACATAAGACAAGTTTTTATAAAAATATTTTTAATGGAGATATGAAGGTTTTATCTTATGATAAAGACTATTGTACGTTCACGAAGGTGTGTATGATACGAAAACAAATAAAAGGTGGAGTGAAGAATATGACCTAGTTTCCTGTTAAGGAAGATAGAAATTCTGAATTTGAAACCTAACTGGAAAACGAAACTTGAGAAAAACTTAATTCTTTATAAACTTGTGTAATCCTTTTGATGTTTTATTCAGTCTTTATTTTGTGAAATGTTGATTCTAATCGATCTTTTTGAAACATAACGATACTATTTGCACCGCACGTAAAGACGTATAGTATCTTAAGTTAAATAAGAAGTAAGGTGTGAAAAATAAGGGTTCGATATTTCTAACTTAGGATAATAGAATTTCTAGGTTTGAAGCTAAACCTTAGGATTAGAATCAACGGTTATTTTGCAAAACCAACTTGAAGGGATTTTGTGGGTGTAATCCGCTGAAAACCCTCAGTAGACAACACTCCTCCTACTAGGGACACTTAAAGGTTCAACGACTTGTTGCACGAGCTCAGTGCAATCGCGTTCCCTGCGAAAGTGAGGTTAAGATTTTATTTTGCTCGGGACGTGCAAAAGATAAGTTTGGGGGTATTTGTTCATCACGAAAAACTGCATTTCAATACCGCTCATTTATTATCAATTTTGTGATATATCGGTACAATTAACCCGTGTCTGCTCAATAAATACAGATTACATGTATTCGTGACAAAACACTGAAAACACACTCAAATACACAGATACGACATTTGAGAGTCGACACTGCAATCGGAACAGAAAACCGATCAATAATCAAGAGTTTTCAAAAACAAATTAATGTGTACACATCTTTATTCAAGAATGGTCCAACATGATGCAACAATATAAGTGTGAACACAAAGCTCTTTTGATGCATGAACCATGGTGGGACAGCCTAGTACTAGTAGACACATAAAAATCATGACTTGTGCAAGTGGATGAGCAAGTGGGTGTGTGATGAGGGAAGCATAAAGGTGTGATGTGATTTAAAGCTACAATTTCCATCCAAATCTACAGATCAATATCCAAGTGGTTATAAAAGAATCAAACAATTCTAGAGAGATCATGGAGAGTATACAAGATCACCACAAGAATACGAGCCCCAACACTTAAGACAAAACCGGCAGAAATACTCAAATACCCGCCACTGCCGGTCCCACCATCATATTTTGGCTCCAACATTCTTCTGGTCATTTCATGTTGTCACATCATCTCATTTTTATTGTTTGTTTTTGTTGATTTTGTGCCTATAAATATCAGAACAGAGAGCAAGCTCAGGGAGATACTTTGAACCACTTCATTCCATTTTCATTTTGTAATTTTGTTAAAGCTTTGTACATAGTAGTTAGTGGGCTTGAGTGGTTTGCTTTTATCTAATCTTGTAACTTCTTAATTGAGCTTACAAGGTTAGATTTTAGTATTTGAATTCATAGCTTGTATCTTGGAGTTGAACTTAATAAAGCTTTCATTTTGATGCACTTTGATTCTTAGTATTTTCTTCTCTTTACTTACCTGCAATTTCATTTCTTGCAAATTACTTACTTGCATTGTTGTTTTCTTTTATCTCTTCTCTTATGTAGTTTCCTATCGATGTTGGTTATGGTTTATGAGTAGTGTATGTTGTTAGGGAAAGAGAATGATTGTGTAAGTTAAGGTTTTCTTTTGCTCATTTCCCTTGCCCGATGCTTGCTAATTGAACTCCGTCCAAACCTCACGCAAGCGCTCCGTTAGGCACCCTACCCTACCATAGTATCGGTGATCCCTAACCGTAACCGTTTCTGTTTGGTTTGGCCGGAGGCAAAAGTCAAGAGACAAGAATGGATGGACAAGGGTCAATAAGCCGGATTTCATAAATACTGTGCTTAAATACCCTAATCCATGTTGTTGCTGATTACTCTAGTTTTAATAGTCAAGTTAGGCAAAAAGGAATGAGTACGGATTTTCCTAATTTACACGAACTTATCTCTATCCTTAACAAGCTTTTATTTTGCATATACAAGCACATAGGGTAGAATCGAACAATTCGGACCTTAGGCTTAACTCATGAGAATAAGAACATAAAACGCACCATCTCCCTGCAGATGACCCGTACTCATCATGGCTAGCTACACGCGACGCCGTCTTGATTGCGGTTAACTTTAAATTTAGATACGACACGTAAAATCACTTTCAATCACTATCTTATGCCTAAAGTTATGATATCTATTCCTAAGCATTCTAAGGTGACATGTGGAGGGAAGAGAAGAGTATGGACACTTGTGAGGGTTGATGAGAATGGAGGGTTAGGATTGTGTAGAGAATATGGATATAATAATGTATTCTAACCATTTATTCTCTTAACAATTCTAATTCCATTCTCACTCTTTTCTTCCAAGGAAAAAAACACAAGCCTCTCTCCTCTTCTTCTTCCTCTTCTCTTTAGTTTAGGGAACCTTAAAAAGAAATCCATGAAAAATAAAGAGACTAGAAGAGGGTAGCTATATCATTTGGCAATGGAAACTAGCAACCTCCATTCCTAAGTTCTCTTTGAAAGCGTGAAGCCATTGCTTGGAGCTCCTCAAGGTGGATCATCTATAATGGAAAGGATCTATGACCAAGCTTGTTCATTCACCTAGGAGTCTACATGGAGTCCAACCTAATTGGAACATATGAAGATGCTACAAAGGTTGTAAGATTCTTACTTTATATGAAACTTCTTTGATTTTGTTTCTAGTTTGATTTTCTAGCATTGGTCTTATGTTCTTTGACTTAGAGCTCTTTAGTTTTTGAAATATCATGCATGCTTGCTTGTAAAATTATAGTAGAGAGCCCTAGGTCCAACAACTTGGTATCAGAGCCTAACTAGAAGCTCAAACTAGATATTTACGACACTCAGATCCTGCCGTTTTTGCACGCGCAAAAATCTGTCTCAAACCTGTAACAACCTAGTTCATTTATACCAATTACAGTTCTTGTATTTTCCTTAATTGTGGTATTTTTCTGATTTATCGTGTTTTTGGGTGCGAATAGTATGTTACATTTTATATTGCATTCGACCCGACCCGCTTGCTTGAACCTGTTTGATTCATATTTATGAATTACCCTGACTTGTTACGTAGACTGTGCATTTTCATGTTTAGTGCATACTGGAATTTTTTATCTGGCATTGCATCTTTTACCATATAACGTTTTAAATCACGTAAAATAATTTAAAATTACATAACATGGCCTGCATGATACCCCTAACCCCGTGGTAGCATCCGCGCATCTTGTTCTCGCCCCATTCAGTGAAACAGACGTGTTTGGATGGCTACGCGCACGTACGTGCATCCGTTCTTGGGGGTATGCATTTTCGTTACCTGAGCATTCATTTTGAATTTTGAAAGTCGCATATATTTTTCATATTTTAAATTTGAAATTTTAGACCCGACCCGGGCGCGTTTTGGAATATTTTGTATCCCTCCTAAATTCAAATTTATTTAATATTTATTTTAAAATTTTTACATTTAAAATTCCGTTAACAGATAATATTTATAAACCAACTAAAATATTTTACAAAATAAAATCCTAACAATTAACCCGGCTCTCTCTCTGCCTCGTGACCCCACCAATCAGAATCTCTCTCCCTCTCTCTCTTTTCTGTCGCTGGCCCCTACCTTTTTCTCTCTTTCTCTCTTCCCTTCTCTCTTTCTCTCTTCCCTTCTCTCTTTCCCCCTCGTAATCTTTCTCTCTCTTCTTTCTTTCTCTCTCCCCCACATATAGCCAATTTTCTTTCTCCTCCTCTCTCTCTCTCCTCTCTCTCTCTCTATCTCTCTCCTCTCGCGATACTCTCTCTCTCATCTCGCGGATACTGTTGAGGATCTCGTCACCTCCCTCTCGATCCCGTCACCTCCCTTATAACTCCCATATCTCGTCTTCCTCCTTCTTTAAAAACCCTGAGTCCCTTCCTCCTTAACCCATCACCGAGCTCCCAATCTCAAACCCTAACCCTAATCTCCATTGCCTCCTCAACCTCAACAGAGCCCTCGTCTCATCTCCTTCTCTTTCGCCACCTCCCTCATTCTCCCGAGATCCCTGCACACACCCCTGCACACACATAGAAACCAAAACCCACACCACCTCGTCGCCGTTCCTTCATCACCGACGACCCTAGACTCACACCACCATCATCACCATCTCCTTTATCTCCCTATCTCTTCTGTTCTTCCTCTTACAACCCAACAACACCCCAGCAAACAAAACCCAAACCCTAACCGAAACCCTAACACCAAACCCTAGCTTGGCCGGAGCTCGTTCACGGCCGTCGACACCCTCACGACTCCTCTCAGCAAACCCAGTGAGTATCCCTCTTCTTCTCATTCTTCTTCTTCCTCTTTCTTTTCTTCTCTTTCTTTCTTTCTTTCTTTCTTTTCCTTTCTTTTCTTTAATTTTGATTTCTGTAGTTCGTTGGAGCCGGGCATGACGCCGACGATCCAGACGATCCAAACGATGTACCTGACTTGCGTGATCACCCTTGTGCGTTTCTTGGACCCGTTGCGTGTGCCGTACGTGCGTCGTGACATTTTGCCGACGTCGGACGTACCGTACACATCCGTTTCTTGATCCGTCGAGGCAAGTTAATCTTGCTACATGCTATATAACTCATTATATACCTATTTAAATAAATATCATACCTGTATTTTACATCTAGTATCCCATGTTTCATATTACAGCTTTTCGATGTTCCATTTGCATCCATTCATATCATTTCAGATCTAAGTCATGAAAACCTATCTTGTTACATACTAGATTATAATATACTGCATCCATATCAATATTTACATCATATATTGTTTAGTTGTACATCCCACATTACCATTTTATAGTTTTATAACTTCTCGGATACCCGTTTGCATCCATCTCATTTAGAATATATATAACTGCATCCATAGATCATATTAATACATAA
The DNA here is from genome assembly GCA_030015575.1 of Agapanthus africanus. Taxonomy (NCBI): domain Eukaryota; kingdom Viridiplantae; phylum Streptophyta; class Magnoliopsida; order Asparagales; family Amaryllidaceae; genus Agapanthus; species Agapanthus africanus. Next base: position 83,352,241 of record JASDDO010000026.1, on the reverse strand, counting down.
CACTGTAATATTGACACCCTATGTTTAGTAAAGTACATCCTAATTAGTATTGGAACTATAAATGTAACCCTAATCGATAATTGTGCATCCATATCTTTGAATTTATACCTATTTGCATACCATATCACATTATTCCATTTTATTGTTATATTAGTACTCCATACTTGATTTTGTGTACCTATACTCATTACAGTTTGATTATGAGCACCCACTCGACACTTGTGCACTACTTGACATGACCTGATACACTACTACTGACATGACTTGATACCTGTGCACTACTTGACATGACTTGATACATGTACACTACCTGACATGACCTGATATATCACTACTTGACATGTTACCTGATCCTGTTTCTAATGCCGACAATCCTGACATGTTATCCCGATGGACATATCCTGTTGTCTGTATAGACAAACCCGTACCTGCTTGATCCTGTGTTGGCATTAGCTCCAGATTTATCAATACCTGACTTACACACATAACCTTGGGGGTATGGGGAAATCAAGAATGTATCTGAACGTAACTCAAAGGGTTATTACATCTTGTTATCGTGGTCCCGTGGGGTTGAACGGGACATAGACTCACAGTCTATTACATCGTGTTACCGTGGTCCCATGGGGTTGAACGGGACATAGACTTACAGTCTACCATATCTTGTTACCGTGGTCCCGTGGGGTTGAACGGGGCATAGACCGATGGGTTACGATGAGGATTACATTAATTTATTTCGAATAACTTTAGAGTTGATAACCCTATAGCACAGTTTAGACTACTCACTGCACTTCACCTGTTTATATCCTGTTCACTGATCTATATTCATGTTACCGTTTTACTTGTTACTGAGGACTTGTTATTGTTTATACTTCATGCCTGCATATTTCATTATATCCTGCTTGCCTTGAATTATTGATATTATGACGTACTGACGTCTGGGTTTTGCATGGCCCAGATCTCTTGTCCTTATCGCAGGCTGTTCAGGAGTACTTTGATCAACAGGCCGAGTGGTGATGACCTGTTATTAGCTTAGTTTAGTTTCCTTTCAGTATTTTCATTCCTGATGTGAGCCCGCATTATGGGACGTACATTCCATTTTATTATTGTATTGGATCTTTTGCTTCCACATTATTTTATTCTTGACTCGTTATTCTGGCTCATGGACATGTATTACATAGTTGTTTATTATTGTTCTTGATATCTCTACAGCCGTAATGTGACTGTGGAGGGATATTTCCTGTCCACGGTAGCATGGTTGGCTCTGTCACGTGCCTATCTTAGCGTATTCTGGGAAGCGGGGTGTGACAAAACCAGTGAGAAATTCTAATGTTTTGCTTATTTTCGATGCTCGCAGATTCGCAGTTTGAGCCGAGATTCCGTGGGAAGCATCGTGGGTACCACGGGGGGCTCCCAGGGAGCCGAAGGTCGGGACCATCGCCCCAAGACCACCTCAAGGTGGTCTTGGGGGATGGTGAACCCGAGACCACCCTATAGGATGGTCTTGGGTTTTTACTGCCCCCTTAGGCTCCCTCGGACCCCCCGTGGTACATCCCAGGCGCCCCCTCGGTCGCTTGGACGATATTAGGGTCATTTCGGACTCCCGGTGTGACTTTAATGTTGGAATTTTTTCTTGTTTTTAGCACACTTAGTTTTTCCGGTGATTGGAATTAGAAGTGTTTGCTATTTGTTGTTAGATATAGGTGCCCTCAAGGCAATTGTTGTAATTGAAGGAGGACCTTTACGAGAGAACAATCTTACGCAAGATGATAATATGTTATCTGGTTTGTCTTTATCTTGCATGTGATGTGTTTTATTCACTATCACGTATCGTTTAGACATAAGATAAAGCCCTAGGATTTTACTTGATTACCAGGAAGATAATGGAGATCATACTGGTAGGGCCTGGGTAGTCGATAAGCACATCTTTAAATGTCCCCAGTCGTAGGAGTATCGAGACTGGGCATCGGTACTCCAGTTTAGACTAGTGTATACGTTTTCTAACCCGGTTAGAGGGCGATAGCTGATCCTGCAGCAATTGGTGTTTGACATCGAGGTTTGTACACAGGTGCTCATTGAATGAGTTACACTGTATGGACTCACCAAGAACTCCTAGTTGGTAATATACCAATGTCAGGTAGCAGTTCTCTGTTGACATGAGTATAGGATAGTCCCTAAGACCCGAGACCGCTATAATGTCTTATGTGTGTTCCTGCTATATATAAACTTCTACCCTACCACGGCTCAAAAGAGTTGTGCAAAAATATTTTTGTTGGTTATAGTCCCAAAGCACGTGGAGGCAGTGAGCGATCGAAGGGATTCGTCTCTCCCGGTATAGGTAGTTGATGTCGTGCTGTGCATGACATGACTACAAACACAAATTGATGACCATCGCAGTGGAGATAAACTGATAAGTATTATCAGTTGTATCTCCAGTTGGTTATGAGTCCTCTGTCGCATGACTTATCGAGTTATTAGGGTCTGACAGATTCCAAACTCTAGACCCGATATGTAGTACTCTTATACGAAGAGACCGGACTATACGGTAATGTCACCGATAGACTTTGCATGGTTCATGCGAGCTTTCTTGTTGACCTTCTTTCAATTAATACCCGGGTATTCGTTACGTGCAGCTATTACCGCTGATATGCTTATGGGCTATGGATATGATCCTAACCTACTGCCAGCGTATTGTCGAGTCTTTAGAATCCCACACATAGGTTTCCCAGCACATGCTAAACGATGTAGGGCGCGTATATGGATACATGCAGGAATTCGATTAAACACGTGTATTTGATACACGTATTTTAATCAGGTGTTTATTGATATTAACAGGTATATATGATATAGCCGGATTATTAAATCAAGTGTTGATTTAATAATTAAATGTATATTTATATATTTATATATTAACTAATATCATGCTCACTTAATTATTTTTTTTATCTTTGTTAATATTTATATTTGATATAAATATTGTGACATGTATAATGATACATTAAAGATGGGTGTATGAGACTTATATGGAAGATGAAAACACTTTTAAAAGAGTATGAGTCATAGAAATTAGATGGTGGTAGAGTACTATGGATGCTTTCTTTGATGACTCATTTTGGATGACTCATTTTTGAGTTTTGTTTTTGTTCTCATCTAAAACCCCATCTTCTCATTCTCATCACTTGATCACCATGGCTCCTCTCTTGAGATTTTCTTCAAGTGAGGAATGAAAAAGGAAAAGAGAAAAATTAGTGAGCTAATCATTCTACATCTTCTACTAATCATCCTTAGCAAGTTTAATTAGTGGGTTGCTTCATTTTGATGAGATTAATTTGAAACTAAAGCTTGTGTTGGAGTTATCTCAAGGTGAATCATCTTCGGTAAGGAGATCATCGAGCAAACTTGTTCCGGGCTTCGTGGAGACTAGCCGAAGTCCAAGAAGAGGTAGCTAACGCGCTACAAAGGTTGTAGCCCGCCAAACTCTTGTTTTTAGCTTACTAGTTTATTTGCAAGTTTTATTCTTTGTTCATGATTCTATGTGTGCATGTTTTTGCTCTCTTGACTTTTGAAATTCATTACTTCCACTTGTTTTAAAATCATGTCTTGATTGCAAAACTTTCTTACAGTGGTATCAGAGCTACTAGGCACAGATGCCGACCCATAGGAGGGTTCTCCTCACTGTATGACAGTAGGGGCAAAGCGCAGGCTCTTACCCTCAGGGCGCCTCGTGCGGATTGGTCTGGCGGGTTGTAGTCCGTCATAAGGGGACAACGTAAAAGTAGCCGCTGAGGGACTTATAGGCACCACAGCTAGTTTCCACTGCGATGACTGACTTTACAGTGGTATTAGAGCCAGTGCAAAGATTACAACTTGTCTTGGTGACGTTGGAATTCATGAAACCCAATCTTTTCAAAACTGGTTTTAAAATTTTGCATGAATAGCTCTCATTTTTGCTTGTACCGGAGCTACCGGATTCTTGGTTCGGACTAAGAGTTTAGAGTAGGCTCACGATAACCTGAACCCACCCAATTTGAGCTCAATTCAGCCCCGATTCGGGGCTGAACCGAGGCCAATTCGGGGCAGAACCTAGGCCTGAATTAGTCACTGGATCAGCCCCGATTTGGGGCTGATTCAGCCCTAATGCGGGGTTGATCCCGCCCTTGATTCAGCCCCGTTTCAGGGCCGAATCAAGGCTCATATAGTGTGGGCTTTTATGGGGTTATCAGGATTCAATTTCGTGCAAAATTGAGGAAATTTGGAGATCAAGTAATAAAAGATACAAGAAAATCAAAATTTTCCCCAAAATCTCGAATTCTGAATATAGAAATCCAATTGCCTCTATTGTGTTCTATTCTAGTGCATTTAGAAGCTTCGAAATATGAAACTCTATAGATCATCTTGATGTAATTGAAAAGACGATCCTACCCATGAAAATTCAGATCGAACGACACAAATACCACCGTGGATCAGCTGCCACTTGCGCTTTACCCATAGATGAACCGCCACTATATTATGGAATTTTGTCGCGAATTTTTTTGTGCTTTCTTTTCGTGATTTTAGGAGCTTTTTCTGATAATTAGATTTTGAAAATATTTCCATCTCTCTGCAGTTGCGGGAACCTTCAATTTGGTCCCAAACTTGGCAGTTTTGATTGTTGAATTTGATTTGATTTGATCTCATGAATTCTATTTGCAGTCTTAAACTGATTTGCTACCATTAAACCTGCACAATATCTCAAATTAAATTATCGGTAGCATTTATTTCATTTTGAAAAATATTCCAACAATTTAATCACAATCATATGACTTAATGTTTAAGAAACTCAAGGATATTTGTTTAAATATTATATGCATATTTTATTAATAATATTATTACTTATAATTTAAGAAACACATGAATATATCTTTTTACACATAACTCCACACATGTTCTCAAATTACAAACAACATCATTAATTAATTAATAGAAATGATAGTAAAAATGTGCAATAAATATGATTGGTCAACACACCAATGGCTATGAGACCTGCCACCGTCTCTCATCGGGATCTAGAAATGTATACACCAGTCTGCTCTGGAAAATTGATGAACAATCTCGATACTTCCATGACTAGGGACATTTAAGGATGTGCTTATGGACTACCCAGCTCTCTCAAGTATGATCGACATCATAACTCTGGTAGTCAAACAAAGATCATCTGGACTTTATCATTTTATATTAGTGATACATAATAACGAGTAAAAGGTATACACATTAATAATAAAGACAAACCAGATAGCATACTATTTTCTCGAGCAAAACTATTCTAACCGTATAAGTCCTCCTTCAATTACCATAATTGCCTTGAGGGCACTATATCCCACAATCTCCCACTTGCACTTAAGGCCAATTATTGCGATATCGCATACCCACAGCTCGTGTACTACCGAATGCTCAACTTCTCTACTAACAGCTCATGTGTTTGAGAAATAGTCTTAGTGAGTGGATCATCTATAATGTTTTTATCCTTATCTTTCTATATCTCAATTTTGCGGACATCAACTATCTTCCGAACTGAGTGATACTCTGCCTTAGAATGTCTGGATACCTGATGGGACCAAGTTCATAAATGAATAATTTTATCCAACTAACTTCTTGGGCTGTATTCTCCGCAGATCATAGTCAGTATCATGCACTATGTCTAGTTCAGTATTCCGCTTAGAAACTTTTCCAACATACTGCCCCTCAGAAGAGAGTAAATTTATAACTCTGACAGCCATTCTGTCATCCAGGTCATCTCTGAAGCCAAAAATGGTAACCGCCTCCTGTAGGAGGCTACCATTACCAAACACCAAGAACATCCTAATATGCTCTTCACTGGTTCCATCTGTAACAACCAAAGTTTGACCGATTGTAATATAGGAACATCACTTCCTATCAGAAGTATGTCATCCATATACCAGGACAGTACTCTCTACATCCTTCTGTTTCGCCCAATCAGAGCAAAGCTCTGTTTGAATTCAAAATTCAAATTTTTGAAGCAAAGCTTCAAGTCCCGCGCGCAGCGCCCAAGAAAACGCACCCAATCAGAGCAAAGCTCTGTTTAAAGGAAGCAACGCTTCAGCTGCGCTGCGCCCTGCGCTGCGTGACACGTGTCAGCGCAGATGCGCTAGCGCAGTTGCGCTGCGCGACACGCGTCAGCGCAGATGCGCTAGCGCAGTTGCGCTGCGCTCTGCGCTGCGCGACACGCGTCAGCGCAGATGCGCTAGCGCACTTGCGCTGTGTTCTGCGCTGCGCGACACGTGTCATGCGCTGGGGCATCTGCGCCAAACTGAATTAAGATTTTTATGAAATCTTTTCTGTTCTTTCCAGAACTAGAAGACTTTCTTCGGCCTTTGGATCAAAGATCCGACGGTGGGAAAACTCCCAAAAATCATTCAGGAAAGATCCCGTTAACAAATTCAACAGATTTGTGGTCACTATAAATAGGACCCTAAGCCTCAATTCAAAGGCATCAAGAATTTTCTCGAAAAATCAAGAAGTCTAAACAGAGAAAACTCCGAGGAAAAAAAAAAGGTAAAGAACCTTTATAAGGTAGAAAAAAAAAAGGCCTTCTAATAGATCATTGATCTAAAAATAAGATCAATGATCTTGATATATAAAAAAAAAACAGTGCTTGGCACTTCTTGTGAACCTTCGGTTCTGTAAAAACAATAAAAATAATAAAATAATAAAAGAATAGTGCTTTGCACTTTTAAGAACCTCTGGTTCTTCCAATAAAGAAAAATTTATTTTTCTTTGATCTAATTTAGACGAAGAAATTAAACAGTGCTTTGCACTTCCCTTCTTGAATCTAAAAGATTCTTAGTGCTTTGCACTTCCAAGTTGCGCCGTTGCGCTCTTAACAGAGCGCCACGTGTCGGCTATAAAACCACTTGCGCTAAGCGCTCTCAAGATAGAGCTTTGCTCTCTGGAATTAGCGCAACTCGCTGAGAGCGCTCCACGTGTCAGCAGCGCAACAGCGCAGCGCAAAAGCGCAACGCGCTGCGCTAGTGCGCTTGCACTCATCAGAGCACGACACGTGTCATCACCATATGGACTTGCGCTCATTGCTTAGCGCAAAGCGCAGATGCATTAAAAAGGGCCAAGCCCAATTAAGAGAAGGCCTAACAGGCTCAATAAAGCGCAAATGCATTATTTTAAGGGGCCGAGCCCAAATCAAAACAGATGCTTTGCATCATTTATAAATGGGCAGAGCCCAAACAGAATCTCCAGAATGCTATGCATTTTTCAAGGGGCAGAGCCCAAATCAAAACAGATGCATTGCATCATTCATAAATGAGCAGAGCTCAGAATAAATTGATGCTCTGCAGAGCCTAAATGCAATGCAGTACTTAATAAAGATGTTGAACTGGACTTAGCCCAATCGTGGCCATAAGTCCTTAAATTAAATTGACTGAGTAAAATGGCTCTCCTAAATCAATTCACGACCGGTTCGAGGGTACATCTCCGAACTCCTTTGACATTTGTCGTTGTAATTCCTCAACGACGTCAAAGAGGTGACGGGTCCCAACGACCACACATCGCTATGGACTGCGGGGTCCCTAAACTCGTGGACCGAGACGTCCTTAAAACTAATATTGGACCGAAACGTCCTTAAACTAATTTTCACTCCAAAATGAGAATATCGGACCGAAACGTCCCTAAACTAATATCGGACCGAAACGTCCCTAAACTAAAGATAGACCACTACGTCCTTAAACTGGCGACGGACCGAAACGTCCCTAAACTAATATCGGACCGAAACGTCCCTAAACTAAAGATGGACCACCACGTCCTTAAACTGGCGACGGACCGAAACGTCCCTAAACTAATAATGGACCACTACGTCCCTAAACTGGCGACGGACCACCACGTCCCTAAACTGGTGCAATAGGGCCCAAACGCTCTTTTGTCGGATCTAAACGGTCCCGCCTAAGTTGATCTTAACCCCAAATACGGTTAACGTATCCTTAGACATTTAAATAAACAATAAAACTCCAAGTTAACTTTGGTTCGATGGTACATCTCTGAACTCCTCAGACGCCTGTCGTTGTAATCCCTCAACGACGTCAGAGAGGTGACGAGTCCCGACGGCCGGATAATTAAATCAATCATGATGTTAAGTTGATCTTAGTCTAAAACAGGACTAACGTATCCTTAACAAATGTTTAAGTCGATCTTAGACGCAACGCGACTAATGCATCCTTAAACTAAAAACACCAAACCCAAATCTAAGTAAATACGGATTTGGACTAATCTACGTCCTACGGGTGACGACATCACTCAGTCTCCGTATACAATCCACGGGCAATCACAAACAAAACAAACACACACGACACGAAGTGAAATTCTGGAGTAGGAGAAAGTTGTTACCGCTATGCGGTAGCGTAATTAACTGCAGGGGCTTGCGCCTGCAGGGAAGAGCGTCCCCACAATCAAAAACCCCTCACCCTGAGGGGGAATCTGACAAAGTCTGCTACATCGGCCGCATCCGTCTAAACCTCCGATGCTAGGTGTTATAAATCAACTTGGTATCTTCGGAGAGATAGATGGATAAAAACCAAATAGCATCTGCCCCGAACCTCAGGCCCAGACGTCCTAACGTCTCGGCCGCCGTTCGGAGGGGAACAGATTCTGGCACGCCCGGTGGGACCTCTTCCTCTTTCCACTCCACACTTCGTGTGTCGTCTTCGCTAACCAATCGCGGTTTGTTAAATGATTGCCTTCAGATTTCAAGTTGCTAAGATTTGGTCTTTTGTTTGGTACAGAACTCAAGCATTCAATGGCCACCAACTGCACCAACTGCTCGAAGTGCAACTGCAACGGACGCTCCACCTCACCTAGAGGTATAGCATATGGGCCCCAGGCGGCTTCCTTCCTGACCCTGCCGGTAGGCCAGTTGACTCAGGCCACCACCGGCTTGTTCTTCGGGACCATGGTCCCACCTACAAGCTTCTCGGCGCCGATACCCACACCGGAAGCGAACAAGAAGTCGGTGTTCGACCGGCTCACTGCTACTGCGACCCCTGTCAGCGGGTCGCCTGCTACTGGCCCAACAGCCTCCGTTTTCACCAGGCTGGGCCAGAACTATAAGGTGGCTGTCCCAAAGAGGGCAACGGCCGCTGCTTTTGAAGTCGTTAAAGCGGCTTCTCCCATTAGGGAGTCAGTCTTCACAAGATTGACGGTTCCTACTCCTCCCCCAGCTGGTCAGAAGGCATCGGTCTTCGATAGGCTGACATCAACAGTTACCCCACGCTCAAACAGGGGGCAACAAGAAACCATCTCAATCTCCGAGCCAATCCCGGCGGCTCGTCGTGCGCGACGTCGCCATTGGCAGAGAGTAAGGAACTCCCCCTCTGGGCTAACCCCACCTGCTCCGACGGTGGAAGTCGATGCTGCTGTTCCAACTGGGAACAGCTTTGAAATGCTGAGGAAGGTGAGAAAGAACTCCCCGGTGGCTACATTAAAAAGGTCTCCTCCACCCATGGAGAAAGCTCCGGAGACGAAACAGGAACAGCCTCCTCAACGGCTGTCAGCGAAAGTTTATAAAATTTGGCGGAGGGTTCAAGACTCCGTGATTGACTCAGGCCACTTCCGTCGCCAGAACGGGGCAGGGGTGGAAAAAGACAAAAACCGCCCCGCCAAACAACAGGGGGCAACAAATGCTAGGATGCCCACTTCAACGGCTCCTTCAACCTCAAAGGCCCATAAAAGGAAGAGGCCAGAAAAAGCTCCCATGACGCTGACAAAGTCTAAGAACGGTGAACCTAAACGCCCCAAGTCAGGGGGCATCACAGTTCATACGGTCTATATGGCTTCGGGGAAAGAAGAAAGTCGTACTTCTATGGGTCACCGACCGCTTACCCGGTCAGTGACCAAGTCTCAGGAGCAGCAACAAAAGCTCCAGGAAATGATGACTACCATGGCTGCACTCACGGGGCCAAAAGAGAATCCTGAGACGTCCTTAGATGAACGTCAAGAAGAAGAAACCGACGCCGAGTTCCTTCGCCGAATGCTCGAAAAGAGAGACCAAGAGGCTGCTGAACAAGCAGCCAATATACAGCGCATGGGCCTTCTCTTCCAGGATATGATAGGGATGATGATACAACCAGAATCCCCGACTGAAGAACCCCCGATCGTCCTTGGGGATGATAGGGGAGAAACATCAAACCCTCAGCCCGTTCTATCGACGGCTAAAGAAGACACAATCTCTAAAACAGATCTGGACGAATATATAGCCCAGCAGATAAAAGTTCATCACGCGGCCGAAGCAGCCGGCCACGTTGTAAAAACGGGACGGCCATATCCGGGCTGGTATGACCAAATCAAATACCCGCCAGGTTACACAATTCCAAAGTTTCATGTCTATAAGGGGACCGGCAATCCCCATCAACATGTTGCCCAATTCAGGGCGCTTTGTGGTAACACTGGAGGCGACGACAAGCTCTTGCTGCGCCAGTTTGTTGGAAGTTTATCAGATACGGCTTTCGAGTGGTATTCCGAGCTCCCCAACGACTCCATTAAAACCTTCGCAGAGATGGAGCTGCTCTTCACCCAACGCTTTGCAAGCGCCAGCGAACGTACTCCGATGACGGCGCTGATTAACGCCAGGGTAAAGCCCGGCGAGACATGGGTCCAGTACGCTATACGGTGGCGTAATTTATGGTCTAAATGTGAACAGCGTATAGAAGAAGCCCCTGCGGTGGGAATGTTTGTTGGAACCCTTGATCCACAAGCAACCATTTCGCAGTTTATGATGTTCTTCAAGCCAACCTCTTTCCAGGCTTTGATCGACAAATTGGCGCAGATGGACCAGATGGGCCATAAACCCCCTCTCCCGAAGCCCGACTCTCGAAACGACAAAGGAAAGGGAAAAGCGATCATCGTCGCTAATGCCCAACAGCAACCGAACGACTCGAAGCCGGTTGCTCGTCCAAATAACACGCGCCCATACGTACCCCTTGAGGACAGGATGGGACGTGCTTACTCCTTCCCCCGTGATAAAACAAGGAGGTTATTTGAGCTGGCATTGCGCAATAGGCTTATAAATCTGCCAGATCCAAAACGTCCGTCACAACCAAGTGACGTTAACGAGCCTAATTATTGCCCTTACCATCGAGTGCTAGGACATCCAATCGAAGACTGTTACGTGTTCAAAAATTGGCTCGAAAACCAGTACCGTCAGGGCAAGTTTGCGCTATCCGACAAATGGAAGGTGAATCCTCCGCAGCCCCACACCTATAAAGGAACGAATACGCCGGGGGCAACATGCTCCGTCATTGAAGAAGCTCCCTGGGAGGTTGTATTATCAGCCAAAACGAGGAGAATGCTAAATGATCTGCAGACCTGTCCAGCGGTCAAGTGGAAGAACCCCTTGGAGCCGCAGGTTATTGAGGGGATGTTGAAACCACGTCCGACTCCGAAGGCCGATGACGGTAGTTCAAGAGTCCATAACCAGCCGTCAAAATCTTCGAAAAAGAAGAAAAAGAAATCTAAGAAGCCCGTGAAGCCTAGCGACAAGCGGACGGACTTACAGAAGCAGATTGACGCACTGGACGAGTATAACCAAAAGGCGCGGACTCCCATTACGCTCCAAGATTTCCTTGATCACGTCTTTCAAAAAGAAGATGAGGAAGAAACTTCATCGGATGAATCCGACGGAGATGTGGCAAGCTGTCATATGATCTCTCACTCGACCTCGAACGATGAGGGGACTTCTGGCACCAGAACGCCGGGGGCAAATACTGAGTCAAGGGTTCCGGAATTATCAATAGAAATGATTGACGAGTTTCTTAGTGAAGCTCGATTGAAAAGTAAAGCTGATCAAGAACGCGAGACGACGATATTCGAAACGGCCAGGCGCCAGCGACTTGAGGGAGGAGCTGAGATGATCCCACTAGAGCAAAATGCCTCCACCGCTGACAAAAGCCAATTTAAGATAAAAAAGAAGTTCGCTAAGGCCATATCGATGGGCATGAAGCTACCACCCTCAGAAGAAAGAGTTACTAGCGTGGTAGAAATGCATCCCTCTTCTTGCTTATATCATCAGAAGGTCTCACATTCTACCCAAGAGTGCAAAGCGTTCGATAAATGGTGGCAAGGATACGTTGCTAATCAACAACGCTTTAAACGGGAAAAGCGCAAGGTTCGTCGGGAGCAAAGAAACACGACCAAAGTGCTTGAAAGAACCGCCGGCAACTGTCACATGGTTAACACTACCAGGTCACAAGTGCCCACATTTGGGAGCGACTCTGATGAGGAACTAGAGATTGCCCCTCTCTTTAAAGAATCAACTTCGGGAAAAGAAGAAGAACCGAAGTCTTGCGAAAATATACAGCTGAGGAATCGGACACTGCCTGAAAAGAACCTCGGACCCTCGAATAGAAAAGATAAAGGGAAAGAGAAAGTCTCTGAAGACATCACTTTAGATGACCAAGTCGCGGAAGAGTTAACCGCCAAAAATCCGCCAAAAAGGAGTAAAGTGGATTACAATGTCTTAGCGCATCTGAGGAAGCTACCCTCATAACTCAGCATCCTCGATGCTTTGTTACTATCAAAGGAGGCGAGAGACTCTTTGATTAAGGCACTACAAGATCCGGACCAGTTCCAAGCCTTCTTGGCCGAAGAAAAGATGAAAGACGAATTGGAAGAAGTGTACACAGCCGACGTTGCTTTTGGTGATGAAGACCTTCTTCTCGGGACGTGTGAACACAATCGCCCTCTTTATGTCTCAGGATACTGCCATGACATAAAGATAGGTAAAATCTTGGTCGATAACGGATCGTCCGTCAATTTACTCAACGTACGAGTGTTAAAGGAGATTTGCATGAGTGTCCAACACCTCGCCCGGGACAAGATCACTATCTCCGGTTTCGACTCTCAATCTTCAAAGACTCTTGGATCTGTGATATTGACGCTACGCTTCGGGTTGCTCGTCACAGACATCAAATTCCATGTTATAGATGCCAAGACGTGCTATAATGCTCTGCTCGGCCGACCATGGCTACACGAGTACAACATCATCCCTTCTACACAGCATCAGTGCATGAAGTATTCCAGGGATGGCCTCGAGTACACTGTGGCCGGAGAGTTGAATCCGTTTTCCGTGAACGAAGTTCGCAAGTATGAAGATGCCAAATACTTCTTGCCGAGTTTCGAAGACACGGAAAGGTGCCACAAGCCGGAGAACAAAACTAATGCCACCATCCCTGTCTTTGGCAGTGACACCGAGGAGGAGGATATAATTTATTCAGGTCCATCCCAATCTACCAGGCCAGGACCATCCGTTCCTTCGTTGATCTTCGGTAGTGATTCAGAGGATGAAGTTCATGCTGTATTTTCTGCTCGGCCTTCGATACGGATCTCCGCCGATGAAGAGCGAAGTCTGCAGATAACCATGGTGCCACTTGAACATTACAAAGAACTGGATGTACTCGACACCAACAGCATAGAAGAATTGCAGACATTCTATATCCCTCCCGGTCGAAGAGGCGAGAAGGCAATCTTATTCTACCGTTCTGAAGAAAACAAAGTAGAAAAAGAAGTTTGGCATGGCGCGGATCCCACGCTCGACAGGCTTCAGCCTATCCGTCTTCCGCGATATTATACCGAAGGTTTGAAGAAACTGCTAAAACGCCAAGGGATGTCCTTCACACAGACTGTTAGAAAAGCCAAATTCTATGACAAGGTCTGGAACATTCCCGGGACCCAATGCAAACTGCCTAACGGGAAAGTAGGAACCAGAGGGCTTGGGTACATCCGGCCAAAGAAGCGGGAGCTAGTAAACAGCTGTTATGCCATGTATGACTTCGACGAAGAGGCGGACGCTCAATGGGAGGACGCTAATCCTGAGCCAACAAAAGTTCATAATACAAAACCGCCCAGTCCATCATTTGAAGACCAGATGAGCAAACTTATAAGGGATGCGAGTCAAAAAGCCCGAGACGATCACGATCGTGAAATGGCAATTTATGAGAAAGCTAAGACACAGCGCCTCCTCCAACAGGCAGTAAAGAACGAAGATGCCGCTCCTTGTCAACCTGCTACAAAAAAGGTTCGACGCGAGAACAAAAATAAGTCGAAAGGCAAGAGAGGCGCTCGACAACTATAAAGCAGAGCTAAGAAGCAGAGCATCCGAGAATCGAGCATTATTGACTTAGCCCTCGGGAAGAAAATGGGTCGAGCATACTCTTTTCCTCGGAACAAAATAAAGAAAATATTCGATCTCGCTCTAAAACATCAAATGCTTACGTTGCCAGAGTCTAAACACCCTGAACAAGCAGGCGAGGTCTCCAACCCGAAGTATTGCTTTTACCATCGAGTAGTAGGGCATTCGCTTGAAGATTGCTTCACCTTTAAGAATTGGGTTGAGGACCAATATCAGCTTGGCAAATTCGCGTTGTCTGACAGTTGGAGGGTAGCGCCGCCGCAAAAGCACGAACCCGAAAACACAAGAATAAAACCAACTCCGCATTGGGATTGTCAGAAAATTTACACCTGCCATGTGATAACAATATTAAAAGAAGGGGCCGAAGACATGAACAATCTCCCTTGGTGCTTTGAAAGCGGCAGCGATGAGGTAATCTCAGAATTTCCCCCAGCTCCGAAAGAACTGGAGGACAGAATACATACCACTGCAGATAATCTCAAGAAAATTGAGTTGGGGACGGAAAATGACCCGCGACCGACATTCATCAGCGAGCTGCTATCTGAAGAAAGGGTGGCTGCATTAAAGGATGTGCTTCTGCAGCACAAAGATTGCTTCGCGTGGAACTATTCCGAAATGCCGGGACTAGATCCAGAAATTGCTGTACACAAGTTAGCGATATCCCCAGACATTAAGCCAGTCAAACAAGCGCCGAGAAGAATGCGACTCGAGCTTGAGATGAGCATCAACGCCGAAGTCAAAAAGCTGATAGATTCAGGCTTCATCCAAGAAGTCCAATACCCTGAATGGATCGCCAACATTGTCCCAGTGATGAAGAAAAATGGGACAGTGCGCATATGCGTAGACTTCCGGGATCTTAATAAAGCCTGCCCAAAAGATGATTTCCCGGTACCAGTCACCGAGCTGATGATAGACAACACATCCACTCATGAGGTTTTCTCCTTCATGGACGGCTCATCGGGGTATAATCAAATAAAAATGCACCCGGAAGATCAGAAGCACACAGCCTTCAGGACTCCTCTTGGTATATTTTGTTATAAAGTGATGCCCTTCGGTTTGAAGAACGCCGGTGCTACTTATCAGAGGGCCATGACGAAGATCTTCGATGACCTTATACACGAAATCGTCGAATGCTATATCGACGATCTCGTGGTCAAGAGCAAATCATATGAGGAACATCTCGAGCATCTGAAGACTGTATTTCAACGCCTTCGGCAATACAACTTGAAGATGAACCCTCTTAAATGTGCGTTCGGGGTTTCCTCAGGCAGATTCCTGGGATTCGTCGTTCGACACCGAGGTATTGAAATAGATCCGTCAAAGATCAAAGCGATCATGGAAATGCCTCCGCCGAGGACTCTCAAACAGCTGCGGTCTCTCCAAGGGAAACTCGCGTATATACGGCGGTTCATAGCCAACCTTTCAGGAAAGTGCCGTCCTTACAGCCACCTGATGAAGAAGGGAACCCCATTCGTTTGGGATCAAAAATGCCAAGGCGCGCTGGATGAGATCAAGCAATACCTGCAGAACCCTCCGGTGTTGGCTGCTCCAGTTAAGGGGAAGCCTCTTATTCTTTATACAACCGCCCTCGAAGGTTCTTTAGGCGCATTATGGGCACAAGAGAATGATCAGGGGAAAGAAAGAGCGCTCTACTACTTAAGTCGAGTTCTACTGGGGGCAGAAAGCAATTACTCTCCCATTGAAAAACACTGCCTGGCGTTGATCTTCGCAATAACAAAGCTTAGGCACTATGCGTTGGCGCACGAGGTCCGTCTGATTTCAAAAGTGGATCCCCTTAAATATTTAATGTCAAAAGCCATATTGACAGGACGACTCGCTAAATGGGCCCTGCTCTTGGTGGAATTCTCGATAACATATCAACCTCTCAAGGCAGTGAAAGGCCAGGCCATTGCCGACTTCCTCGCTGAGCATCCAATACCCGCCGATTCTCCTCTGAATTACGATCTTCCGGACAAACATGCGTTCGATGCGATCGACGGCGATAATATCCGATGGGAGCTTTATTTCGATGGAGCATCTTCCATGAAGAAACGCAAACAAAGTACCTCTATAATTAAATCAGGGGTAGGACTCATCTTCGTAACTCCACAAGGAGGGATAATGCGCTACGCCTTCTCCCTAACGGAGCCGAGAACAAACAATGAAGCCGAATACGAGGCTCTGATAGCAGGCCTCGAGATCGCCATTGATATGGGAATTGAAAATCTCCTCATATACGGCGATTCCCAACTGGTCGTTAGTCAAGTAAACGGCGATTACCAAACATGCAAACCGGAATTGGTAAAATACGGTGAAAAAGTGCAGCAACTGCTAACCCAAATTCCCTCTTACACTTTGGAAAGTATACCGCGCGCGGAAAACAGCAAAGCGGACGCACTGGCCAAGCTTGCTAAAGAACTGGAGGACGAGAACCTCGAAGACGTTAGAATCGTAGTACAAAGCCGTCGAGTGCTTGCCCCAACAGAAACATCTCCAGGATCATATAAAGAAAATGGAGCAACTGAGGAGACAACCCTGCAAATAAAAGACAGGGAAAATACCGAGGACTGGAGAGAAGTCTTCATAGATTACTTCAAGTTCCACCGAATACCTGAAGAGGCGTCCACAAGACATCAGCTCACGAAACGAGCTCTGTCTTTCGCCTTCGTCAATGATACTCTATACAAGAGGTCATTCGACTCTCTGTGGTTGAGATGCTTAGGACCTGACGAAGCGAGAAGGGTCGTCCAAGAAGTTCACGACGGACTCTGCGGTTCCCACCAAGCAGGCCCTAAGATGAAATTGAAAATAAAGCGGATGGGCTACTACTGGCCCACGATGATGCAGGATTGCCTGGAATATGCGAGGCAATGCCACCCATGCCAAATTCATGGGGACTTCATCCATCAGCATCCCAATCCACTGCATCCAACAATGGCTAGTTGGCCATTCGAAATGTGGGGAACTGACATAGTCGGTCCCATCGAACCAGCATCGTCAAAGGGACATCGTTTCATCTTGGCGACGACTGATTACTTCTCCAAATGGGCAGAGGCAATACCATTGAGGGAAGTGAAGACGGAGAACATCCTCCATTTCTTCAAAACGCATGTCATCTACCGGTTCGGAACCCCGAGAAGAATCATCTCTGATAATGGGCCAGCCTATCGAAGTCATAAAATTAGCCGTTTCGCACAGCAGCACAATATAGACTGGAGATATTCCTCAGTTTATAACCCGCGAGCTAACGGTCTAGCTGAAGCCTTCAACAAGACTTTGACGAAGGTCATAAAGAAAACAGTGTCACGAAATAAGAGAGATTGGCACGAAAGATTGCAAGAGGCTCTTTGGGCGTATCGGACTACGTTTAAAACGGCCACAAATACAACGCCATACGCATTGGTATTTGGGACGGAAGCAGTACTCCCTCTCGAGATAGAATTACCCTCTCTACGAGTGGCAGTCCATTACGAGCTGACAGACGAAGAAAATGCTCACCTTCGGTTTGAAGAGCTTGACGCCCTTGATGAAATCCGGCTTCTAGCACAACAAAATCTGGAAGCCTATAAAGCAAAGATGACGCGCTCATATGAAAGGTTGAGCCGCCCGAGGACATTCCACCAAGGCGAACTCGTGCTAGTGGTCAAAAGGCTCATGATCCCCAATCGCGCCAAGCGGGGAAAGTTTGAGCCAAACTATGAAGGACCGTATATCGTTGATAAGGTCTACCAAGGTGGGGCCTATCTACTCATGGACATGCACGGTGAAAGGCCTTTCAGGCCAATAAACGGA
The DNA here is from genome assembly GCA_030015575.1 of Agapanthus africanus. NCBI lineage: Eukaryota > Viridiplantae > Streptophyta > Magnoliopsida > Asparagales > Amaryllidaceae > Agapanthus > Agapanthus africanus. The sequence continues at coordinate 83,334,267 of JASDDO010000026.1, read as the reverse complement.
CGCTTCCTAAAGAAATACTACGCTTAATGAACCACAGCCTAGGTCAATGGTAGATGACGACGACTATGTCCGCTCGCTATCTTCCTAAGCTCAAACTTTATAAGTAGTAGCCAACCCTCTCAACGGCGGACCGAAATGTCCTTAAACTAATATCAGACCGAAACGTCTTTAAACTAATACTGCGGCATCCTTGGGCTGACGAGATGAATAAAAATAAATAAAAAAAAAAGAAATATAAATAAAATAAAAAAAAGGGGCGGTAAGTCCATAAGCAAAATGGGCACGGATGAAAACCCGAAAGGGCTCCGTGAGTAAAAACAGCAGGACTACCGGCGAATGTTGTGAAAACCCGAAAGGGCACAACTTCGTTAAAGGACACTTATGGAGTCCTCTCGACCCTGTAAGGAGAAACCACCCGCGTGAGATCCTTACGACTTACAAGGGAACAACACACTTAGGAATCCCCACGATTCCTAAGGAGAAAATACGCTTGCGAGATCCTCACGACTCGTAAGGAGAACTCTCTTATGGGACCCTCACGGCTCATAGGATTTGAAAGTCTTAAGTCACGGAGACCTAAACCTGGGCTTAAGCAAACCCCCACAAACTTCCAATATTGCCCTACAAGTGGTTCAATACTGACCCTTGTATACAATCCACGGGCGCGAATAAACATTTCCCTAACCAAGGTCCATCCATGACTGGGAATACGTTCGTATGGTAAACAACCCTTATAAATCCTCTCGATTTATGAAGAGAAAATCTTCCTGTAGGATCCTTACGACTTACAGGAGAACAAAACACTTAGAAACCCTCACGGTTCCTAAGGAGAAAATACACTTACAAGATCCCCATGACTTGTAGGGAGAAATACCTTCACGAGACCCTTACGGCTCATGAAGTCAAAAGCCTTAGCCGACGGGATCCTAACCCCGGTCGCTAAGCCTCCTTTGTTCAACAACGATAGAGGCAAATGATGATTCGCTCCTGTTAATATCCCAGTCGCAGCGATGCTGATGCCGAAATCGGTGTCTAATTTCAGGTTGACGGCGAAAGCCGGTAGACCGCTCATGCATACGAAATAGCCGAAATGATAGGGCAACTTGCAATAAAAAAACAGCAAGTAAAATGTATGCATGCAAAGTAGCCGAAATGATCGGGCAACTCGTAATAAAGAGCAACGAGTAAAAAAAAAAAAAACAAAATAATGAAAAGCCGAAATGATTGGGCACCGCGAAAAATAGCCGAAATGATTGGGCAATCGCGACCTTCGCGATATAAAAGCTGAAATGATAGAGCATCGCGGAAATAAAATAAAACAAAAAAAAAAAATAATATATGAGAAATGATAAAACTTCGGCCCTACAGTTAAGATCACATCGATACCTGTATACAATCCAAGGGCGTAAAACAAATAAGGAACCATGCCTCCCCAGCGGATTCCGTCAAACGACGAAACCAAGCCTCAACAGCTCATTTCAATCGAAGAAGCCAATGACTCCAACGAAAATTTCTCAACTCACGGATACAAACACTCCTTGACGAGAGCCTCCTGATCCGCGTCGACCCGCAGAGCCACCAGTGCCTCCGTAGGAACCCTCGACTCGTTTCAAACCCCAAGGACACAAATAATCCTTGGCGCTCGGGAAACAAATAATCCCGGCAAATTCCTCAACTCACGGATACAAACACTCCTTGACGAGAGCCTCCTGATCCGCGTCGACCCGCAGAGCCACCAGTGCCTCCGTAGGAACCCTCGACTCGTTTCAAACCCCAAGGACACAAATAATCCTTGGCGCTCGGGAAACAAATAATCCCGGCAAATTCCTCAACTCACGGATACAAACACTCCTTGACGAGAGCCTCCTGATCCGCGTCGACCCGCAGAGCCACCAGTGCCTCCGTAGGAACCCTCGACTCGTTTCAAACCCCAAGGACACAAATAATCCTTGGCGCTCGGGAAATAAATAATCCCGGCAAATTTCTCAACTCACGGATACAAACACTCCTTGACGAGAGCCTCCTGATCCGCGTCGACCCGCAGAGCCACCAGTGCCTCCGTAGGAACCCTCGACTCGTTTCAAACCCCAAGGACACAAATAATCCTTGGCGCTCGGGAAACAAATAATCCCTCGCAAAACTTCTCAACTCACGGATACAAACACTCCTTGACGAGAGCCTTCTGATCCGCGTCAACTCGCAGAGCCACCAGCGCCTCCGTGGGAACCATCGACTCGTTTCAAACCCCAAGGACACAAATAATCCTTGGCGCTTGGGAAACAAATAATCCCTCGCAAAACTTCTCAACTCACGGATACAAACACTCCTTGACGAGAGCCTTCTGATCCGCGTCGACTCGCAGAGCCACCAGCGCCTCCGTGGGAACCATCGACTCGTTTCAAACACTAAGGACACAAATAATCCTTGGCGCTTGGGAAACAAATAATCCCTCGCAAAACTTCTCAACTCACGGATACAAACACTCCGTGACGAGAGTTTCTTTGACTCACATCTCGGGCAGTAAGGATTCAAAAACTTGCTTCCTAAAAAATGGGACCCTACAAGTCAATCCTAAATGGTCTCTTGCATACTATTCACGGGTCTCACTCTCTGAAGTCGATTTTCGACAAAGAGGGAAACAACCGCTTACGAGCCTTCCCGACTCATAAGAGGGCAATGGGACCCTGCAAGTCAATCCTAAATGGTCTCTTGCATACTATTCACGGGTCTCACTCTCTGAAGTCGATTCTCGACAAAGAGGGAAACAACCGCTTACGAGCTTTCCCGACTCATAAGAGGGCAATGGGACCCTGCAAGTCAATCCTAAATGGTCTCTTGCATACTATTCACGGATCTCACTCTCTGAAGTCGATTCTCGACAAAGAGGGAAACAACCACTTACGAGCCCTCTCGACTCGTAAGAGGGAGAAATTCTCTTATAGGATCCTTCCGACTTATGAGAGGAAACCACACTTGGGAATCCTCACGATTCTTAAGGAGAAAATTCACCTGCGAGATCATCTCGATCCGTAGGGAGAAAAGTCTCTATGAGACCCTCACGGCTTATAGAGTTGAAAAGTCTTAGGCAGCAGATCTGAACCTGCGGCCTAAGCCATCGCTATTTCTTAAGAAGGTCGGGATGCTCGTCCCAATCGTCTGTAAATTATGGTTATTAAGGTGGCGTACTGATTATAAAAAGAAAGAAAAAGCGAAGAAGTGACACAAGACATTACAAAAAGGTGTATCTCTTATTCATAAACTTGATCAAATACAGGATACATTATGTCAAAGGATAAAAAAAAAACATATACATATACATTCTTTGATCTATAAGTATGACTGATACAAAAATGGATAGCTACTGAGGAGGAAGTGCCTTTAGTAAATTCACAAGCTGTTCTCGCACTCCCTTCAGCACTTCCTCTCGGGTGACAGCCGCGGCCACCTCCGCCTCCACCTGAGCCCGTTGTTGCAAGGAAGATGAAAGTTGCTCCTCTATCGCCTTCTGGGCTGCTTCCTGGCTGGCTGAAGCTCGCTCGACAACGTGAAGGTTATGCCTCAATGATAATCCTTCGGAGAGACATTGCAGGAGGCCCTCAAAGATAACCTTCAGCCGTGCAGCGTTGGCCTCCACCCGAGCATGCAGTTGAGCAGACCTGCTCGAAACATCATCACGCTCTTTGCGCCTTGAAATAACCTCTTGTTCGAGATGGCGGAAGTAAGAAGCGCTCTGCTCGATCCACGCAGTCCTTTGAGTATTGGCAGCCACAGTCTCAGGAGTGGGACGCAACGATTCCAATTGGAATAGGCAACCCTCGATCTCTTTACAATGGTTAACCCAGGATGCAATGGTGCTCTCATTATGGAAGTTCACGAGTACTGCTAGCATCGGGTTAACCACCAGAGCGAAGTCCGCGACAGATGTAGGAGCTTCAACATCGAGTTCCTCGACATAATCACTTAACATGCGCAGACTATTTGCAGCGCCCTTTGAAGACAGACTCCTCAGGTAAGGACCCGCCGGCATTGTGACGCGAGGTTCGAAGGACGCCGAAGCCAGAGCGGCAGCTGAAAGAGACGGGATGCGATCAGATAACAGTACAGAAAATAGAGAGAGGAAAGTTACCAATATGATGGTCTTTGTACCAGTTAAGACAGGTGGCAAGGTCGGAAGGGCTGGTGGTACAGCTGAGCTTTTATCCCCTTCTTCAATCTGTAGCACTGCAGTTGAGATGAGAAAAAGAGTTTAGAGACAATTCCATCAATAAAAAAAGGGGAAAAGAGAAAGAGGAAAAATGTTGACAGAAATTATACTTACCGACGCCACCAGGGGAAGAAGCAAGCTCAGATGGGAAGGAGAAATATGGGAGCAACATCTGATGAACATGATCAAAAAGCGCTCCTGAGAACACAACAGGATGACTTTAGTACGCGAATTAAATATCTAGAAAACAAGATTAATAAAGTGTAAGCATATACCTTCCAACATCTTCGAGGGTATGAGAGAAGGTTGAGAGGTGACCACCGCTAAAGCGGTCATCGAAGGCGTTCCCTCGAGCGGTGGGGCATCGGCACTAGCTGCACCTGCATCACGAAAAGGCGGACTTGTCAGAAATGGTTGTAAAGTAAGGAAAACCAGCCATTTAGGGTTTACCTGAGGAGCTCCCGGCTGAAACGGAGGCGACTCCCTCCTCTATCAACATGAGACCACCACCTGTAGCCTCATCGCCCGACTCGATGGGGACCGTTGTCGTGCTCGCGAGACCTGGAGACGGTGGAGGACCATAGATGGGGAGGGCAATGACTGGAGTATTGCCAGATTCCAGAGAAGGAGCGTTTGGTTCGTCCTCGGGAATCATGGCCGCCTCACCCACTACTTTCTCAGGTTCAATAATGGCGGTCGTATCGTCCGCCATCGCCAGGGGATCGCCGACCTCGAGCGCTTCACTCGCCACCACCCTGGACTCAGCTATAATGATCATATCATCTGCCCCCGCTTCAGGTTCGGCATCAATGACCTTCTCAGTGGTAGGCCCCTCGACCTCCACTCCAGGCTCCATGGCCTCAACAATATTACCTACTGTCGGCTCGAGTTCGGCAGGCATCGCCTCCTCCGTTCCCCTCGGGTCAACGGCTTCCGCCTCTCCCTCGATCAGACTTGGCCCTGTAAAGATAAGAGATATAAGGACCAACGACGTTAAAATCCTTATAACAAAAACTCTGAGAGAAATGTTACCTGAAGCGGATTTGCCGTTTGCGCTCCGAACTGCTCGCGCCACCTCTCTACGGGCGGTAGATAGGGTGACAGGGGCCTCTTCGGAGGGAGTATCAGCGCGAGGGGCGGCGCTGGGTCCCGCTCCCATGGCCAGGGCAGCCCTGCGTGCCTTCGCCTCACGCCTCAACCGCTTCCTCTCCTCCCGAGCGGTTATGAGGGACCTCTGTGACGCCTCCCTCAAAGCATCATCATCTTCATTCAGGGAAGCCTCCAAAGCCTTTAAGGCATCTCTCATCGGCTTTTCAAGACGAGCCCCCTGCAGTGTCCCAGAGGGAACAGGAACATCGGCCGCTGGCAGAACATCTGCGTCGCTAGGAGGAAGCGGCATTGAGGTCCCTACAATTAAATGGAAAGGTTAGATCGACCATAACGCAAGAAAAATGAAAAAATTCGATGAAGTCGAAACTTACTAAGGCCGACAGACGCCCTGGCACGTTCCTCCTCCTGAAAGGTCTTCAGAGAAGCGGCAATGGCTTCTTCATCAGTAACGCCTGTTAGAGGAAAAGAGAGAAAAACGTTAGCCAAAAATAATGAAATAAGGAAGAAAATACGTTACAGTAAAGAAAGAGTGACTAGTAGTTACCTGATTGCACAAGCTTGGCCAGCCACGCATCACGCTTCACCAGCCATGCCGAAGCTTTGAGAGCAGCTTCCAAATCTGTATCGTCCGGCGGCGGCATCACTAATCCCGCGTTAGTCCCATATTCGAGCAGACCCTCGGAATAAGGAGCGTGGGGTTCCTGGCCGAACGCAACGTCCGCGGCGAAGAGCGATTTCTTTTTCTTTTTCCCTCCAGCCCTGGACTCACGGGGAAGCGACTTACGCTTGGCAGCCGCTTTGGGACGACGGGTCCCGATGTCCGCGCCCGCGCCAGACTCCGGCGAGGATACAACCACTGTTTCCACCTGAACGCGGGGTGCAGGAGATGCATCCGCGATATCGGGGAGCGGTAATTCATGCGGAGGACTTTGCGCGCGTGACGGTCTACTTCCAGCATCTTTTAAGGGAGCGACTATTGGAGTCCTCGGCACCAGAGGAGCGCTGCGATCACTACCTGGAGGTGCACCCTTACGGTCGATCAGCAACCGCCTTTCCTCTTTTATGACCGCTCCCGTCGAATGACTATACCATTCGGTGTATACCCTAAGGAGACGGGGAGCACAAGACGGCTCACTGATAAAGAAGTAAGAGCCCGTGTTTAGACGCATGAAGTGATGCAGCGCCCTCTCTATCCCTTCTTCGTTCGCGGTAGGCTCCGATAAAAAGGCCTCCAGCGGTACCCCTTGGTTATAACTCAACTGCTGAGCGAAACGATGCGGGCTGTATCTTATGAAGATCGCTCCCCCGTCTTGCCTAAACACCAAAAAGCCCGGTCTGATAGAGTATAAGTGAAGGGTCTCCCGGGCCGTTAAAATCGAAGCGCCGTCCTTGAAAGTGTCTTGCAATGGCCGCACTGCAGTAGCGGACGTTTTTCCAATGGTCAGCACCTTGTCAATAAAAGACACACCGGCTCCAACGGTGTGGGAACGAAGGAGTAAACTCCTGGCATCTCGCGGTGATGGATTTACGATTGATGCGCCAATCAACTGTAAAAGGCGAGGAAAAATGCACCTTTCGTAGAATGAGGGCCTTTTGTGCATGCCGAAAACACCTGCTGTATGTAATTCGAGCCACGACATGAAGTAGTGCATTGGGAAAACCACATGCAACGCCCCAGGCTCATTAGCATCTGCCGCTCGGCTAAGGCCATGATATAAATGTGCCAAGCCGGCGATCCCGACGGCCACCTTTACCCCGATAACCATCCGGTGGGCCGGGTAAAAAACAGAGGGCCGCATGCGGTGAGAATGCATTGGAAGTGCAAACCAACTCAGCCAAAGCCCAAGAAATCCCAAAAAGAAGGCCTCCTCGTCCATCTCGGGGGCTGCAACTTCCGTAAAAGACATGGTTGAAGAGTTGGGAAGAAAAAAGTCCTTCTGATCTATGTCTCTCGCTGGCAGGTTATCCAAACCTAAGCCGAAAGGATCCTCAAGGTAAGCAAACTTGGCAGTCTTCGCCGAAAGGACGTTTGGATGAAGGAACCGAGCAATAAAATCCTCAAAATTAACTCCACGGCTCCCATGCTCAACGAAAAGATTCTCATAGATGTTCAACACCTTAATCAGACTTGGAAACTGATGTTGAACAGCGTTCTCTGGCGTGAGCTCCCTTACCATCGGCTTAGCCCCATAGATGTACTCATCCGGCGGGAGCAATTCCTCATAATGTTCCCCCATAGCCGGTAGGCCAGACACCTCCGTAAATTCTTCCAGCGAAATGGACACTTCCCGATCCATGGCGAGGAAAGTATGAGTAGGAATGTTCCACTGCTCCAAGAAGGCCTTGAACCACCAAGTAGGAAGCGTAGGATACTGGAAGAGAGAGACGTAGACTGCGGTGTACAGTCCTAGCCTTATCAACTGCGACTTCCTCGTCGACAGGATATACCGGGCCCATGGCAGATAGCCAACCGGGTGGCGGGGGATCAGACCAAGGTTATATGATTGCCCCCAAGGTCTCGCCTCGCCCTGACAGATACGGCGCCCTAGGATGTCCAAAACCATCGGACGCTGGACCGGGATGGCATCTATGGCCGGATGAAGAAAACCCTTCGATGTCCAATCTGTCATCTCCGCGGCATATTGCACCGGGGGTGGGCTGGCGTAGTGAATCGCCGTTATGGGCTCTGACGGCACCGCACATGTAAAGCTGCGCCGACCCATAATAATTTGATTGTACTACGACCCCCAAAGGTGGAGACTCTTATACTCCGGGTCGTGCGCCTTGATCATGGCCAGAACCTCGCGATCCAAAGGCGCCTTTGGAAACCCCTCCTCTGAACGGACAAACGGGAATGAAGTGTCTTCAGACATGATCGCTGCAAAAAGAACAATCTAGCCGTTAGTGTTGTAATCCCAATGTTTGGCGTCTAAAAAATGCATTAATTAAATTAAATTAAAATTAACTAATTACACCACACAGCAGTGCAGTGAGTAGGGGACCAAAGAGGGACCCACAAAATCTGGATGACAATACGTCAGTTAATAAAACAACCTCATCATTGGATGAGATTGTCAGTTGGTCCCCAGGGGAACATTCCCATTAATAAAAAAGGGGAAGAATCCCTAGGGACAAGGAGAAAATCTCCTCTTTCAGAGCAAAGCCCTGTCACAGAGTGACACTTGTCAAACTCTGGAAAATAAGTTTCCTTAAAAGAGCATAGCTCTATGGTAATAATGGAAAAGTCCATCAGAAAATGTTTACACCTAAAAGAATTAAGAAATTTGGAATCCTGAGAAACCCATGAAAAACTCATAAAAAAAATTTTCCTCATTTTTCAGATCTAAAAGATCTACAGATGATTCAAAGAGCAAAGCTCTGTTCATGGATTAGAACCCATGAACAAGATCTCTGCAGATCTATAAGTTTTTGAGAGCAAAGCTCTGTTTATGAAACCCCAATGGGGATCTCTTTAAGATCAAAAAGATCTGTAAGAGCAAAGCTCTTTGGTTAAGGTTAATTTAAATTAATTTGATTTAAATTAATGTTACCTAAAGTTTCTAACTTCAGAAATGAGCAAAGCTCTGAAACTCTCAAGCAAGAGCAAAGCTCTGGAAATTAAAATTCTGAAGATGGTAAAAATTTTCTGAGGGTCAAACGCCCTATTTATAAGGCGCTTGCGCCTCTTCGGATTCCCCTTTGACCCAACGGTCTAGAAGGTGGCCACCGTTGCACTCACGTGTGCGCCACGTGAGCGCAACGGTGGGGGGCATTTGTTTCGCCCAATCAGAGCAAAGCTCTGTTTGAATTCAAAATTCAAATTTTTGAAGCAAAGCTTCAAGTCCCGCGCGCAGCGCCCAAGAAAACGCACCCAATCAGAGCAAAGCTCTGTTTAAAGGAAGCAACGCTTCAGCTGCGCTGCGCCCTGCGCTGCGCGACACGCGTCAACGCAGATGCGCTGGCGCAGGTGCGCTGCGCTCTGCGCTGCGCGACACGCGTCAGCGCAGATGCGCTGGCGCAGTTGCGCTGCGCTCTGCGCTGCGCGACACGCGTCAGCGCAGATGCGCTGGCGCACTTGCGCTGCGCTCTGCGCTGCGCGACACATGTCATGCGCTGGGGCATCTGCGCCAAACTGAATTAAGATTTTTATGAAATCTTTTCTGTTCTTTCCAGAACTAGAAGACTTTCTTCGGCCTTTGGATCAAAAATCCGACGGTGGGAAAACTCCCAAAAATCATTCAGGAAAGATCCCGTTAACAAATTCAACAGATTTGTGGTCACTATAAATAGGACCCTAAGCCTCAATTCAAAGGCATCAAGAATTTTCTCGAAAAATCAAGAAGTCTAAACAGAGAAAACTCCGAGGAAAAAAAAAAGGTAAAGAACCTTTATAAGGTAGGAAAAAAAAAGGCCTTCTAATAGATCATTGATCTAAAAATAAGATCAATGATCTTGATATATAAAAAAAAAACAGTGCTTGGCACTTCTTGTGAACCTTCGGTTCTGTAAAAACAATAAAAATAATAAAATAATAAAAGAATAGTGCTTTGCACTTTTAAGAACCTCTGGTTCTTCCAATAAAGAAAAATTTATTTTTCTTTGATCTAATTTAGACGAAGAAATTAAACAGTGCTTTGCACTTCCCTTCTTGAATCTAAAAGATTCTTAGTGCTTTGCACTTCCAAGTTGCGCCGTTGCGCTCTTAACAGAGCGCCACGTGTCGGCTATAAAACCACTTGCGCTAAGCGCTCTCAAGATAGAGCTTTGCTCTCTGGAATTAGCGCAACTCGCTGAGAGCGCGCCACGTGTCAGCAGCGCAACAGCGCAGCGCGCTGCGCTAGTGCGCTTGCACTCATCAGAGCACGACACGTGTCATCACCATATGGACTTGCGCTCATTGCTTAGCGCAAAGCGCAGATGCATTAAAAAGGGCCAAGCCCAATTAAGAGAAGGCCTAACAGGCTCAATAAAGCACAAATGCATTATTTTAAGGGGCCGAGCCCAAATCAAAACAGATGCTTTGCATCATTTATAAATGGGCAGAGCCCAAACAGAATCTCCAGAATGCTATGCATTTTTCAAGGGGCAGAGCCCAAATCAAAACAGATGCATTGCATCATTCATAAATGAGCAGAGCTCAGAATAAATTGATGCTCTGCAGAGCCTAAATGCAATGCAGTACTTAATAAAGATGTTGAACTGGACTTAGCCCAATCGTGGCCATAAGTCCTTAAATTAAATTGACTGAGTAAAATGGCTCTCCTAAATCAATTCACGACCGGTTCGAGGGTACATCTCCGAACTCCTTTGACATTTGTCGTTGTAATTCCTCAACGACGTCAAAGAGGTGACGGGTCCCAACGACCACACATCGCTATGGACTGCGGGGTCCCTAAACTCGTGGACCGAGACGTCCTTAAAACTAATATTGGACCGAAACGTCCTTAAACTAATTTTCACTCCAAAATGAGAATATCGGACCGAAACGTCCCTAAACTAATATTGGACCGAAACGTCCCTAAACTAATATCGGACCGAAACGTCCCTAAACTAAAGATAGACCACTACGTCCTTAAACTGGCGACGGACCGAAACGTCCCTAAACTAATATCGGACCGAAACGTCCCTAAACTAAAGATGGACCACCACGTCCTTAAACTGGTGACGGACCGAAACGTCCCTAAACTAATAATGGACCACTACGTCCCTAAACTGGCGACGGACCACCACGTCCCTAAACTGGTGCAATAGGGCCCAAACGCTCTTTTGTCGGATCTAAACGGTCCCGCCTAAGTTGATCTTAACCCCAAATACGGTTAACGTATCCTTAGACATTTAAATAAACAATAAAACTCCAAGTTAACTTTGGTTCGATGGTACATCTCTGAACTCCTCAGACGCCTGTCGTTGTAATCCCTCAACGACGTCAGAGAGGTGACGAGTCCCGACGGCCGGATAATTAAATCAATCATGATGTTAAGTTGATCTTAGTCTAAAACAGGACTAACGTATCCTTAACAAATGTTTAAGTCGATCTTAGACGCAACGCGACTAATGCATCCTTAAACTAAAAACACCAAACCCAAATCTAAGTAAATACGGATTTGGACTAATCTACGTCCTACGGGTGACGACATCACTCAGTCTCCGTATACAATCCACGGGCAATCACAAACAAAACAAACACACACGACACGAAGTGAAATTCTGGAGTAGGAGAAAGTTGTTACCGCTATGCGGTAGCGTAATTAACTGCAGGGGCTTGCGCCTGCAGGGAAGAGCGTCCCCACAATCAAAAACCCCTCACCCTGAGGGGGAATCTGACAAAGTCTGCTACATCGGCCGCATCCGTCTAAACCTCCGATGCTAGGTGTTATAAATCAACTTGGTATCTTCGGAGAGATAGATGGATAAAAACCAAATAGCATCTGCCCCGAACCTCAGGCCCAGACGTCCTAACGTCTCGGCCGCCGTTCGGAGGGGAACACCTTCTTACCAGGTTCATCTGTTTTGATGAAGTCAAACACCTTGACTGTCACATCCAAAATATATAATCCGTCTCCGCTTTTGTAACAACTCCAATTCTTGTGTACATAAAATTGATTTAAAATTAATGTATACTTGGGGTATTTACATTTTCTGTGAGTACTATAAGTATTTGTTTTGCTTTTTAATAGCAAGAAGCAGTTTGTAGCTCATTGGTAAAACCTTGCAATGCTGAACCAAAGCACCAGAGTTCAAATCCCATTAGCCATATTATTTTTTAATTAGTTTTCTTTTAAATTTTTAGAAACCCAAGAGCCTACACGTGCATAACTTGTAAAAACCAAAAGTCATATATAAAACAAACGAGTTCAAGGGGTAGACCAATAGGCGGGGGACACGTTGCGTCGAAGAACTGCCCCGACTCGGGCCGACGGCATGGCCGACTAGGCCTGCGGCGCCGATCCGACCGAGTCGGATCGCCGAGTCCCCTTCATGACTTCTGTGTCTTTTTGTCTCCTTATAACTCCTGTACACTTTAAATACCCTGCATATTTTCAAAGTCAATAAAAACACCTATTTACTTTATTTTAAATACAATTTTTAATACAATTTTCATACAACCTTTCATTTACCCTAAACCCTAGACTACCCTATAAATACCACTCCAAATCATACACCCCTCACTCACAAACTCTGTCCAAACTCTGTTCAAACTCTCAAGAAAAATCTATAAACTTTTGTGTACAAGTGGAGTTAGCGAAGGGCGAAGCTCCGGCAAACTTCCGACGAAGACCCTAGGAGCTCTCGGCGACGAAACGACGCACTGGAACCTACTTCCACTCCCCCTTCCTCTTTTCTAAGCTAAATTCTAGTAAGTCCCTCCTCCCACTTCTCCTTTCTATTCATAAAACTCGTATTTCTAAAATCCGACGGAAGCGGAGTTAATCCGACTTCCGATTCGATTTTCTTTAAAAAGTTCCAATTTTCTTAAATACAACATACCAAACCCTCACATCTTGACTATTAAATATTAACAAAATATCATGAACAAGTTTCATAGCAAAATATTTCATATTGAAATTTTTATCGTACTTTTTCAGTAAAATACCATATAGTTTAGTTTTGACATTAAACATCATATTTCTTACTATATCTTTAAATAGATCACGAGCTAATGACCTACCTCCGCACAACACTCATATGAAACATAGAACGATGCTTTTAGGGAACATAGAATATGGGAAAATGCAATTTTACACATAAATACCTTTTACTATTAAAACCTTTTTCTATAAGATTATGTATTTAAATAAATCTTTGCAAAGAGCCGCTACAACCTATTTTGGGGAACCCGTTCAGGATGGTGCGGATTATCGCACATTCTCGGGCTTAGTAGTGCGAGATGCAGACCTCCGCAAGGAGTATTCGGTCTCGAAAGATTTAAAAATACAAACATCTTAAGAAAATGAGATTTCTAGAAAAATAATAAATTAAATTATTTTTATAAATATAAATATATATATATATATATATATATGTATCATCAAAATATCTATTTTTAATATAGTATAAATATTCCAACTTTTCTAAATAAAAAAGAATCACTTTACATGAAAATACCATGCAATTCTATACAAGTTCAATACTTTACAATTAAATACCATATATTATGAAAAATAGGTTTTAATCACTAGAAATATCACAATGATAAAATATACATCAATGAAAACTTTAAAGACGATAATAAAATACTTGAGGTGTATTTTAAAAACTATAAAAAAATTATTTTTACATAAAACCCCTTCAAGTTTTATAAATTACAATAGTAAATATAGGTTTAAGCGGGACCAATCTCTTGAGCCTCAGGGAGCCAGAGATATGGGTGCTTGCCTATTTAAGGTAGACAACTTAATAAACGGTGTTATCAACACGGTAATCATCTTTGAAAAAACACAAATCATGCCGCCCATGTGCAACGGTTACCGATAATATCAAAACCTAATTCAGGACTTCAATTTCTTTTCTAATTATCTGACTTAGACCGAGTCTCATTATAAATAATCTGACTTGAATATGATTCAAGTACAAGCTACAATTCAATATGCATTCATGAATCCATATAAACAATGTATTCAATCTGTATTGACTGAACCGAACCATGGATATACTTCCATCTACATGATTCTTCGGTTACATCCATTTACTGATATCATGGTTTCGGCAAGTCATCCATACAATCTATAATACAAGACATTAAAATTTACAATACAATACAAATAATACAATCAAGACATCGCGGGGTTTAAGGGGTGATTGGTACGGAAGGTGATAGAAGTGGCATGAGACTGCAAGATTTAAGACACCTAACATGTATTCCATTGTTGTTGTACCTTGGTATAAACGGTTCCTTGTACATTCCGTTCACCTTAGTCTCTGGTCTACTGAGACTCCTCTCATATACACTGGCATCTTTCTGTACCAAGCTACAAACAACAACGTTAACCATATAATACAACTTTAAAAGCTACATTCTCTCTCTATCTACTCAACTTCTCCCTTATCTTTGGAACTTACCGAGCAATTGTTCGCTGACGACATTCCTTCTCTTTCTTCTTTGGAATGTTGTCAGGTGATTCGGACCTTCAAGAGATCGAGCCTACCAGCGAGGACTTGGATCAGCTAGCCTATGATCCAGAGCTTTAGATTCATTATACACATTTCATTTCAGTACTTTCCATTTCTGTTATGCCACTGTTTAGGCATTGCTTTCATTCAGATGTATTTACTTTTCCATGCATTGTACAAAGAATGTTAATAAATAAAGTTGTTGTTCATTACATTTGTCTCTTATGTATATTTCTTTTATATTGCTTAGTTACGCTTAGCGTATTTACTTCTGAGTAAATACGTAGCGGCCTCGTCGCGTCTTCTGCCCGTACACTGGGAAGCGGGGCGTGACAGCTTTGCCTACTTTAGTCTATAAATAGACATAAGAAACTTACACACTTTCTGCTGCTCTCTCTGACTACGACAACCTTCTGGCAGAGTCATATACACGTGCACTTCTAAATTTCCATTTAGAAAGAAGTTATAGTCATCCTCTTGCCAGATATCATAGTTATGAATAGCAGCAATTGCGAGTAGGGTCATCATCACCATGATATAAACCTTCATGTCATCGTCTGTGAGGAAACCGAAGTATCTCCCAGGTGGCTGAGGTCACCTACAAAAATTTGCAGAGCGGCTAATGGTTTGTCAGTCTAATTGAATCTCTAGGTCCTACTAAATTTTTAGTAACCGTTTTTGGTTCTGAAATCATTTCCAGTTCTACCATACTCCCACTAATTTCTTTGCAAAAAGATTCATTTTATAAAAAGGTGGTGAGTCAAGAACAATGCAACTATCGATCTTGAAAATAGTAGAGGTTAAACCCTCGCAAAACCTTGGGATAACCTACAAACTGCCATTACTGAAACATGCCTTGATTATGTTCGGATTAAGATTTTAAACAAAAACTGGATAACTCAATGTCTTAACGTCCTCATGATATGCTACCATATATCCATATAGAATCTACGGCACTAATTTAGATGGAACATGGTTCAAATATTATGCAGCTGTTTCCAGTTCATATCACCTAAATGGAAGAAGGCCATACAGTATTACTCATCAAGGAGCGCACCTACGGATGCGTAATCTGAAAGAGAATCAAATTCTCAATATTGCTATGACGGAATACCTAGAATAAGTATCTACATCTTTGATCATTTTGAAGAATCTTGATACTTCCAATGTATGGTTCTCTACTTTATTCTTATACCTATGAACTTCTCTAAATCTTTGGACTTTACATTTCAACGAATGTGTATCTAAAAAACAGATAACTTATAAGTAAAACGGAATGAAGTAAGAATACTAACCCCTTTTCCATAAGGACACTAGACAACAAAAATTTCCATGTATAAGTCTCAAGAGTTCACTAACTTAAGCTCCGTATGTTGTAAGTTGAAAACTGTATTTTGGTTAAGAACATCTATACCGTTATTCAATACATCTTAACTTATCATCATCTGAAAAGGTAAATGTTTAGAACATAATTTTTAAAAAATTATATCCCACTTTATAAAATAAATATACAGATATATTATTTTAAAAATTGGTGCATAACAACGGTTATTTAAAACCAAATATTTGCCGTTAGGCAAAACCAGGCGATTTAATCCAATATCACCATTTGGTTCGAATTCTGATATTAAGGTTCAAATCACCAATTTCCTGATATTCTACTCCTTCTCAGTATCAGTAATGCCCTACAGATGTGGGATCCTAATCCGATATACATATACCCAGGAGTCGGAATTAATTGAGAAACGGTTTTAAATTGCAACAACACAGGATAAACCGAAACATATAATGTTTCAAGGGGGTAGCCGGGTATTCCTAGTAATGCCTCGTCCACTGCCGGATTCACGACACGAGTAGCTATTTCCTTTGCCCTTACTTCAATCCCATTATATATATCTACATCTTACCTTCTGTATACCATACTTAGACTAGTTGGTTTTCTTCTTTCCCTACTTTTCGGCACCAGCCTAAGGTTTGGAAGAAGACTGTCCAACAAGCGTAACTAGTATACTCTCCTTAGACAAGGAGCTCTCAACTAGAGAGAAGGTGAAGAAGAAGAGACGACAGAATTATCCAATTCAATTTTCCCCAGAACATGTGGCTATCCTCGACTGAAATAATTTCTTTAAGTTCGTATGTAACTATACGAGATGGCCATTCCAAGCAATATGGATATCCGTAGTGATACTGAGTGTTCTGGAGAATGCAAAGGGTAAAGTAGGAGTGACAGGGATATATGCAATTTTGTCGTGAATCATGACAATTTAAAACCAAAGTTTGTAAAAAGTTCGGTTAACTTGGTTTACGAGTTTTAGTTTAAGGTCAGTCATGGTCGCAAACCAGAGAGAGAAAAGAAACGCTCAGCGTGCACTCTATCAAGATTAGATTAGTTAATTCATTTATCTAATCAGAATGGCTCCCACTATTTTCTTGAATTCTCCTTCAAACCCTAAAAGGAGAACTAGTCGGGATCATGTATACTTTATAAGTTCGCTAACCGTTTAGCCAGGCCAGTGTTGGTACTCCGAAAGAGCTCCCCCGTGCTTTCGCACGGACCCAATTAAATAACCCCATTTCCGCAGAGGTATGATCCCGTCAACACCTTTCTTGACACCTAATGGATTAGCTAGATGTGAAGTGAAAATCTCCCGGGAGTAATACCTACTCATCGGTGAGAATCGAGACCCAACTATCATCGCGTGATAATCTTGATGGAATCCAATCAAAATCACCACACTCCAGAAGGTACGCACAAACTTGGTAAGTTTCTTATATATTTGAAACTCCCAATATGGTTTTTACCCCTAACGACCTATGACCTTGACGCTTGCCAACAAATTATAGACCGCTAGTCAAGTTTATCCCGTCATTATCTTGATTAACTCGAGCCCATCCGCACTAGCCATTAACGCTTGCGAACAAGGTACTGCGACTATCCTGATCGATCGTATCTCTATGCAACAGATAAGTATCACTCAACTACCATACACTATGCAATGCTTGCCAACAAACATAGCACAAATATAAGGCGCTGCCTATCTGAAATGATGGAGGGCTGCGACTGGTTTTTAGCAAAAAATCTTTAACGTAATGAACTTGATATCATTGAAGGAACTCGAGTGGTTTTGAAAAGAAGTGGTTTAGGCTCCGTTTTAAAAACAATTGGTTTTGTAGAAAATCGAGTGGTTTTGAAGAAAACCGAGTAGTTTTAAAAATTAGTTCCGACAACATCATTTAAGTTTGTTTTCCTTGCATATAATGCAGTCCCATCATTCTAAGTTTCTAGCCACAACAGAAATAACCAAAATAGCATGTTTTATATGCCATCCGCATTCGCTACGGGGTCCCAGGTCTTCACCGTAAGGTTACTTAACTTACGGAAGCGCGGGGACAGGGCTAGCGTAGATGCAAAATATATAGAAGCATCTTGTTTGTTGTTTTCAATACCGACTCTTGTATACAATCCACGGGCACAAATAGATGAAAATGAGCAATATGCTCCACTGAATGCTACCAAGTAAGGAATGCTTCAGCAAAGATCCGAGTCTCAACGTTACCATATAAGCTCAAAGACTACCGAGAGCTACTTCGTCCCCCGAAAGATTTGGTGGCAGTTTTTCAAGCAAATCAAAAGTGGAGTAATGGCAAAATCTTAGCTCCTGCTCGACGTTCTTTCTCGTTCCATTAAGGTGCAGATGCAGCGTAAACAAAGGACAAAAAGGTCAAATCAAAGCTGGTGTATAGGTATATTCCTAACTCCAAGTCTCGATGGCAATATATGCGGCCTAAAGACCAATTCGACATCTCTTTTACTCCAGCAGAGTATAGACGTAGTGTCAACAAAGCTCTAAGAAGCCAAAGCAAAAGTAGAGTAATGGCAAAATCCTAGCTCCAGATCTCGATGGCAACAACAGCTTAGCTCCAGATCATCTCGACGTTCCTCCTCATACCAGCAAGATGCGGACACAACGTCAACATGGACTAAAGGGTCAAATCAAATTGGAGCAATAGCATAATCCTAGCTCCAGATCTCGATGGAAACATCTACATCCTAGAGATCATCTCGGCGTTCCTTCTCATTCCAGTAGGGTGCAGATGCGGCGTCAACATGGACTAAAGGGTCAAATCAAAGCGGAGTGATGGCATATTCCTAACTCCAAATCTCATTGGCGATATATATGGTCTAGAGGTCATATGGATGTCTACCCTACTTCAGCGAAGAATCGGCACGACATCATCAAAGCAAAAGCGAAGGGATAGCATATTCCTAGTTTCGGGTCTTGATGGCAAGCCTAAAGACCATTGGATGTCATCCCACTCCAGAAAGGTGTGGTTATGACTCATCGGGACTCCAAATTGACCCTAAACTCAAGTAAAGCGCCACGACAATACCTAACATTGGATTTTCTAATGGTAATGTGAATATTCCAACTTGAGAAGACTACTTGAAGACATCTTGTCCAGTCTCAGAAGGGATTAGAGACATGACAGATGCGGGGCTACTCGAGCAGCAACCTAAGGAACTGTATGTCGAGAATATATCAGCCAATGCGATGGTACGATAGACTTAACCCGGTACTACAAACCTAACGGACTCCTGTATCGAAAAGGGTTATCTATATTTCACGTTAGGATACACTTGCGAGATCTTCTCGATTCATAAGGAGAAACATCTTTATGAAACCCTCACGGCTCATAAAATTGAAAAGCCTTAGGCGACAGATCTAAACATGTTTCTTAAGCCATCACTGCCCTACAATGAGGTCAATACTGACTCTTGTATACTATCCATGGGCCACATTCATCAAAGTAGCATGCCAATGAAATGAAGAAGCTACTTACGGGTCCTCATGACTCATAAGGAAAAAATATCGGAGTGAGATCCTTACAACTCACAGAGGCAATGAACACTTAGAAATCCTCATGATTTCTAGGGAGAATATGCACCTATGAGATCCTCATGACTCATAGGGAGAAAAACTTTCTTAAGACCCTTACGGCTCATGAAGATGGACAAAGCCTTAGGCGACGGAGACCTAAAGCTATCTCCTGAGCCACCAATTCTATGGTGATTCATAACTTTGCACTACTTAACCCACGTACATACCTACGTAGGCAAAATAGTGGGGGGCATTTGTTCCTGCCAAAAATTTTGGCTCAAAAATTGTTGTTCCTTTTATAAAAATATAGGGCAGCCCCCACGTGTTGAACACGTGATTACTCACATGCAAAGCATGTGAGTAGCAGATTCAGATAGGATTAAATCCTATGATTGTTAAACATGTGAGCACCCACGTGTTAAACATGTGAGTTTCCTTACCGCATTCTTGTGGCAGCGCTCACATATAAAGCACATGAGCGCCGCTGCCATATATGTATATGGCAACGTTCACGTGATAGCACGTGAGCGCCCCAATTTGAAACGCTCTGATATGATGGAATTAAATTCTATATGATAAAATTAAATTTTATTTGGGAAATATTTTCCCTGATCTTTCTAATATGGAAAGATCTTTCTCTAACAGAGAATTTTTTAATTTAAAATCCAATGGTGATAAAATATCACCAATTAAACCATCTGATAAAATTAAATTCTATGAGGGAAATATTTCTCTGATCTTTCTAAAATAAGAAAGACTTCTATATTAAACATAATTAAATTCTTTGGTTAGAAAAATATCTTCCTAACAAGATATTCATATGATAGAATTAAATTCTATGTTAGGAAAATATTTTCCTAATCTTGTTAAACAAACAAGATATTCATATGATAGAATTAAATTCTATGTTAGGAAAATATTTTCCTTAAACTTACAAGATATTCATATGATAGAATCAAATTCTATGTTAGGAAAATATTTTCCTAATCTTGTTAAACTAATAAGATATTCACATAACAGAATTAAATTCTATGTTAGGAAAATATTTTCCTAATCTTGTTAAAATAAATAAGAAATCTTCTTTGTTAAACAGAAAGCCTTTGGATTAAAAATCCAATGGTGGATAAAATTTATGGGGCTGATCTTTAAAATCAATTTGATTGATTATGAAATCAATCATGATCTCTCAATGAGAGATTTTCTCAAAACAGATTGAATTTTTTTTCTCCTATAAATAGGAGCAAATAGATTAAATCTCAGAAAAAAAGACCCCCCAAAAACTTCTGCAACAGAGAATTTAATTCTCTTTAAAGAAAGATCATCTTTCTCCTTCCAAAAACCCTAGGAAAAAACAATGGAGAAATATGTCTCCTTTTTACGTATCATGCATATAAAAATAGGGTTTAATCCTTCAAAGAAGTTGGTTCTTTCTCTGAATCTGAAATCCACAAGAAAAGTCTCCCACAAGATGAGAATTTAATTCTCATCGGAAAGATCTTGTTCTTGAGAATTAAGGATTCAGAAGAGAACAAGGTTGAAAAGAACAATGGTGAAAGAAGAACATGAAGAAGATGGAATTTATACTCCAGGAACTTAGTTTCCAAATATGACAAGAACTTAATTTTTAAAGAACCTGATCCCAGATCCTCAAAATAGTGATCTTAGTGATCGTTAATGGTCAAAATACCATTAACAGAAATTTAACTTCTCTAAAAACATGAACATAGATTAAATTTCTCAGGACTCGGCGCCTCACGTGACATTCACGTGAGCGCTCGCAAAAAGAGATTAAATCTCTAAAGACTCAGTGCCTCACGTAATACGCACGTGAGTACTCAAAAGCTATGAAGACAACGGCTCATGTGATATCCGCGTGAGCGCTCAGATGCTGCTGACTCAGCGTCTCACGTGCCATACACGTGAGCGTTAGAGTGTGAGCGCCTCATGTGATATACACATGAGCGCTATATGTTTGAGTGCTTAGCACTGTTGGGTGACATAGAAACCCAATATTTATCCCCAAATTGGCTAAATCTGTGAAATGAAAACTTCTTTGAGCCCATATGCTCACATGATTAAGTTGATCTTAATCTAAAATAAGATTAATGATCATCAATCATATTTCCAAGCCGATCTTAGTCAAATATATGACTAATGATCGTTCATCCATATTGATCTTAGTCCCATATACATGTAACACTCTATCACATTTATACTATATTTTTTGGGTATTTCAAATCTTAAGATAAAATTCTTTCTTATTGTTGCTTTTGGGTTGCTAATGATTCATGTAGTAGCCGGGGTTAGTACCCGACCCGACCCGCATGTTTGAAACCCAACATGATTCGAGATTGCATCATATATTTGCTAGTACAGTGTATCTATGCAAATCTAGAATATATATACACATATAATATATTTTAGAATCCACATATCTTTTATAATACAGTATAAAACCAAATAATATTTTTCCCATCTAGCCTTGCATATTATAGTACCCCATATCAGGTGGTTACGCCCATATATCATGTTTGTATCCTGAGGGTTAGACAAAACGATATTGGATCGCGACGTGTATTTACGTAGAATTTATTTGGGGGTATATGTTTTTAATTATATACATTTGCATCGTAGATTAAATTCTTACGTATATTCTTCATATTTAAAAACTAGATTTTGAAGGGATGCGGGTAATATTCGGAGCAATCTGGTATTATCTGTAAAATCCCACAATATATATATATATGTATATGTATAATATTATATATACAGTTATATATATTTAAATTTAATTATTTTTTAAAAAATAAATCTCTCTCTCTCTCAAATTCTCACCCCGTCCCCACTCTCTCTTTCTATATCCCTATGTGTGTGTGTGTGTGTGTGTATTATAATATAATAAATTTATAAAACACACACTCTCTCCCCCCCACGTCTTCTACTTCCGTCGCCAACCCAAACCCTAACCACGCCAAACCCACGCCGTCAACGTCCCCACCTAGTCGCCTCGACCCCATATCCGTCTCTCTCTCTCTCTCAAATTCTCACCCCGTCCCCACTCTCTCTATATATCCCTATATATATGTGTGTGTATATGTATATGTATATGTATGTATGTATATATATATATATATTAAATTTATAAAACACACACACTCTCCCTCGTTTTCTTCTTCTGTTGCCAACCCAAACCCTAACCACGCCAAACCCACGCCGTTGACGTCCCACCTCGTCGCCGTCGACCCCATATCCTCGTCATCACCGCCCTCACCTCCTCCCTATTCCCGAGACCTCGACTGAAGAACCCCGACACCGAACCCACTTCGTTCAAACCCTCATCGACCCCATCGTCTTCGCCCTAGCGTCGTCGTCATCCTCTCCCCTGCCTTGCCATCACCTCCTCTTCTCCTCCTCCTTTCCCGACGACCACCTAGCTCCTAACCCAGACCCCGACACCAAGAACCCATCAACCCCCACCTCGTCTCGACCTCGTCGCCAAAACCCGACCACCACCCTCACCCCCGTCACTTCCTCGTCTCCCCAAAAACCCCAGGGCACCACCACCACACCCTCTTCTCCTCCTCTACCCATTCCCCGATCACCTTCAAAACCCTAACAGCCACCCACCTCACCGTCACCTCGCCGCCGACCGTCTCATCCCCATCCTTGCCCTCACCAAGTCTAGAGAACCCTAGCAAACCCCCAACAACCATCTCTTATTCTTCTTCTTCTTCTTCTTTCTTTTCTTTTCTTTTCCGATCGTTCTCGCCGGAGTTGCGCACGTCGCTGACAATCCAGATGACCCAGTCACCATCGTCGTCTAGCCCAGTTACCACGTCATGCGGCTACTCAGCCAGGTCAAGTCTTGCATGCGTAAGTTTCGTCGTGACTTTATTTCGGTGTCGGAACATGACATCCGTATATCGACGTGAGATTCGATCAGGGAAGTTCTAAACTTGCAACATGCTATTTGGATTATATCAATATTTATATGCTTGATCATAGTGCATGCGTTTTAATATTCAGCAAGAAGTAGCGATTTACCGTTTTATAGTATCTGTCTGTATCCGTACCGAATAGTTTATTTAGTTGCATGCCGGGTCATCACAATATTAGCTCAATATGTTATCCAGATTGCAATGTACATGGTAATGGAGGTATAACGGTTATTACAGATAGATACATATACATCCTGGCATTAGTTATGTTTACCGTGTTCGATCTTGGTTACAGTTTAACATTTGGTGTCTATTCTGGTTAATATACATTGCATGACATGTTCATGACACACTACCAGACTTGTTACTTGGATCATCCGCTAATGCCGACAATCCTGACTTGTTGTCCTGACGGGCGTGACTTTTTGTCTACATAGACAAGATCTGTACCTGCTTGATCCTGTATTGGCATTAGATTTATATCATCAATACTTGACTTGAACATAAAACCTGGGGAGTAAGGGGAAATCAATAATGAAACCTAACTTGTAACTCAATAGTTCGATACTCCAGATACTGATCAGTCTATATAGGCTCGGCCAGCCCCGGAATGATGATGCTGACATCATTCATCTGTACGTGTTACCTGTTTACTGCTTAGCGGCACGTCTCGGATTCATCCCGAGAATCTTGACCATGGTCCCGAGCACGCATAGGATACTATTGAGTTACATCGACGATTTCATTAAATTGATTTCAAAGACTTGTAAAATAGATAACCTAAAGGCACAGACATTAGGATACACATCACATACATGTACCTCACTATTTTATACCTGTGTTTATTATTTATATCCATGTTTAATAATAGCATCCTATCCTGGTTTTTCCTATTATTTTGATATTATAACGCACTGACGTTTGGGTTTTGCATGGCCCAGTTCCTCTGACATTATCGTAGGCAGATCAGGAGTACTTTAGCAAGCAAGCCGAGCAATGAGGAGCTAAATATTTAGTTTAGAGATGCTTAGTTTCTTTTATTTTCCGTAGTTTTATTTTTATCGATGTGAGCCCATAAGGGACATGATTCAGAGAATTGTTTTTATTTGGATCTTGATTCGTTTCCGCTATATGCATTTCTTGATTTTATTTACTGTAGCAAATGGACATGTGTTAGCTAGATTTTACTGTTCTTCATATCTGATTGACGGCCGTAATGTGACTATGGAAGGATTATTTCTAGCCATAGATAGCAAGGTTGGCTCTGTCATGTGTCGTGTTTACGTATTTTGGGAAGCGGGGTATGAAAAAGCGACTAACGATGTTTCATCTATTTGATCTTAGTCTTATATACGGCTAATGATCGACTACCCAAATTGATCTTAGTCTCATATACGACTAAATAATCTTTATCTTAGTCTCATATAAGACTAACGATCCTCAGTTCCGACTTGATCTTTTCTCTCATATACGAGATTTGGTTCAAGGGTATATCTTTCCACATTTTTGATATACGTCGTTGTAATTACTCAACGTCTTCAAAGAGGTGGCGGGTCCCAACAACCAACAACTCCTTTTTCGTCCTAACTTAATGAAAGATATGAAATTTCATCAAGACAGGAAATGTCATAATCCTCATATTATTACACCCCATATTTATGTACTTCCATATTGATGTGCACACCTCATATTGACACGCATCCCATATAGATGTGAATCTCATATTGAGCTCCGGCTTTATACATATATGTATATGTATATCTTTGAAGGAAATAAATGCCTTCAAATTGGATTGCATCCCAATATTGGGCGCATCCCATGTTACCATCGTTTACTTCACCATATCATATATACACGTACGCGTAAGATGAATAATGGACCGAAATGTCCCTAAACTAGCGCACCGCCCCAAATACGGCGATAATGGACTGTAATGTCCTTAAACTAATATATGTTTGGCCTTACGGGTGGTCTCCATATTGACCCCCGTATACAATCCACCGGCACAAACAAGGCATGTTCCATCCATGTCTTCCATGGACCATAATGTCCTTAAACTAATATGTTTTGCCTTGCAGACTGTCTCCATATTGATTACCGTATACTATCCATGGGCTATTCATATATGATCAATGATCAGTTGGCCCATATGCTCATTGTTTCTAAGTCGATCTTAGTCTCATATATGACTAACGATCCTTAGATCAAACCCAAATATCTCGTAAACTGATAGACCTCATTTATATGAGATCTGCGTTCTAAGTTCAAAACCTTAAATCAAATATACGGATTTGGACTAATCCGCGTCCTATAGGCGATGATATATATTAGTCTCCATACACAATCCAAGGGCAACCACATATAAACAAACATTACATGACACGAACTGAAATATTGGAGAAGGTGAAAGTTGTTATCGTGTGACGATAACGTAATTAACTGCGCCCGCACAATCAAAAACCCTTCACAAATGAGAGAGAATCTGATAAGTCACTCTACAATGGCCGCCTATCCAAACCTTCCGATATACGGGGTCATAAATCAACTTGGTATTTTCGGAGAGGTGGATGGATATGTTCCATATAATATCTGCCCCCAAATTCAGGCTAGACGTCTCCGCATCTCAGTCCCGTCTTCGGTGGTAAACACTCTTGTCAGATAGAAGAGATCTTTCTAGTGCCCTAGACTTTTCTATTCTTTTAGAAAAGAAAGATCTCTAAAAGTTTCGAAAAAGCAATTGTTTTTAAAAATTTGTTAATCTTTAAAAACTTCTTTGATTTGTTTTTAAGTTTTGTTAATCTCCAAAATACAATCAATCATCTTCTTAAATCAAAATTTTGATTTATCTTTTGAGATCGTAAGGATTGTTAGAGTTGATTTGTAAAGATTTGTAAAATATTACTTTGTACGACCTAGTGAAGAAAGATCTAAGATCTTCATGTTGTAAAAGGTTTTGGACTTACACCTTTGGTAAAAATTCTAGGTGTTCACCACCTACAAGTGTAAAAGGTTTTAGACTTAAGTTTTTGGTAAAAAGTCTAGGTGTTCACCGCCTGTAAGTGTAAAGTTTCTGAGATCTAAGCCTGGTAAAAAAATCTGGGTTTTTTTACTCGTGAAGGAGTCAATGGATAATGCAGTTGAATCCTGAGCAAGAGTTCTCAGGCTGAGATTAGCCACAGAGTTGGTGAACCTCGATAACAATTCTCTATGTCCATTTACTTTTTCTGTGATTCTGTGCTATTTATGTGAATCTGTGTTATGATGGTATTTGTAATTTAGACTCTGAATTTATATTTCGCTGTATAATTTTTTAAATTATTACAAATCACTCTGAATTTACCATAAAATCTTATTCACCCTCTCTAAGTGTCACGCCCCGCTTCCTAGAGTACGGCGAAGGGGACGCGACGAGGTCCGCTACGTATATACTCAGAAGTACATATGCTAAGCGTATCTAAGCAATATAAAAGTAAATACACAAGAGACATGATATAATAAAAACAACAACTTTTATTTATTAACATTCTTTGTACAATACATAAAAGGAAATACAACTGAAATAAAAAACTGCCTAAACAATGGCATAACAGGAAATGAAAAGTACAGAAGGGAAAAGTGTATAATGAAACTAAAGTGCAAGGTCTTCGGTAAACTGCTCCAAGTCTTCTTGAGATGGCTCGATTTCCGTCGGGTCCAAACCACCTGACGACATTCAAAGAAGAAAGAAATAGAATGTCGTCAGCGAACAGGTCGCTCAGTAAGTCCCAAAAGTAAGAAGAGAATAGATAGAGAGTAAGTTAGAGAGAGAGTATATTATTATCATTGTATTATATTGTTATATTGTTGTAGTATGGTGTTATCGCTGTTGTTGTAGCTTGGTACAGAAGGATGCCAGTGTATACGAGAGGGGTCTCAGTATGCTAGAGACCAGGGCAAATGGAAGTACAAGGCTCCGTTATACAACCCGGAACAACGGCAATTGGATTCATGTTAGGTGTCTTAATCTTACCGTCTCGTTCCACCTTTAACACCTTCCATACCAATCTACCCCTTAAACCCCGCGATGTCTTATTTGTATTGTTATCTTGTAAATTGTGTTGGTTGTATGATTGATTGACTGACTGACCGAAACCATGATATCAAGAAACGGTTATAACCATAGAGTCATGTAAATGGAATACTGTGAATCATATAAAAGGAATATATATCCATGGTTTGGTTCGGTCAAGTTGTGTAAATTGATAATTGTATTCATGGATTCATGTGTTCATATTGAATTGAAAACTTATAGATTATGGATTGACTTGAATCATATTCAAGTCAGATTGATCAGACTCAAACCCGAGTCAGACAATCAGAAATGTGAATCGAAGTCTTATAATTGCTAGGGTCCTTAGGGTAATTTATAAACTTGAGGGGTTTTATGTAAAAATACTTTTATATACTTTTCAAAATACGCCTCAAATATTTATTATTCGTCTTTAGGGTTGTAATGAGGGTGGATTTTATGTTGTGACATTTCTAGTGAAAATATCCTAGTTTTATAAATAAGGGTATTTATCTGTAATATTGATTTATTTAAAGTTCATGGTATTTTAGTGTAAAATTTATTCTTGTGATTTTTAGAAAAAATTGGAATATTTATATTATAATAAAATAGATATTTAAATGATAAATATACATATATTTATACAAAAATAGTTTTAATAAATAATTTATATTCCAAAAATCTCATTTTCTTAAAATGTCGTATTTTAAACCTTTCGAGACCGAATGCTCCTTGCGGAGGTCTGAATCTCGCATTACTGGCCCGAGGGTGCACGATAAACCGTATTATCCCTAACGGGTTCCCCAAAGGTGGGTTGTAGCGGCGCTTTGCAAAGATTGTAAAATACTAATCCTTTAGAAAACGGTTTTATAAAGTAAAAGGTATTTATTTGCAAAGTGTAATTTTCCGTATTTTAGATTCTAGGGTTTCCTAAGCCAACTAGCCTATTTCTAAAAGGTCCAAACGAAAAGTCGTTAGAAGCCTCAAATCGCCTCTTCACCGCCAATTGCGGCCAGGTAAGCGCCAGATAAGTGGGAGGCTCTCCACTACAAGTAGTGGCCCTAATTAAGTAACCACTTGCCTTAGACACACTTGCCTAAACACCACAAAGTCTGGTTTAGATAAACGATCGATGTCCACAACTTATCGTATTTTCCTAGTAAGAAATATTTACTTAAAAGTGTAACAAATCTAAAACCTTTAAGAATGGTTTTATGAAGATTATGGTATTTTAATGAAAATTTCGTTTTATCGTATTCTAAGTTTTGATGATATCATTTTAGGGTTGTATTTGTGTGTATGGAGGTAGGTCGTTACCTCGTGCTCTACTTTAATTGTATAGCAAGTTAAGGGTTAAATGTGAAATTGAAACATGATGGTATTAAAGTGTAAGAATACGGTAAATTGAAAAGGTTATCATTTCATGTGTGAAAACTTATTCAAATTGACTTTTACAAGTTTAATAGTCAAGATAAAGATGTTTAGGAATGATTGAATTGATTAGAAGAAGAAAAATAAATATTATGGTATTAAAGTGAAAAAGAATACGATATTGCAAAAGCTATCATTTCATGTGAGAAATTTTGTCCAAATTAGTTGTTATGTGATTAATAGTCAACATGAATGAGTTTAAGTATTATGGAATTAGTGACAAGTGAGATTTTATAGAAAAACCGAATCGGAAATCGGTTTTTCCGATTTCCGTCGGTTTTCGTAATTTCGTATTTTTGAGAAGTAGAAAGAAGGGAAGAATGGGACTTACGGGTTTCGATCTATACTAAGGAGTGAGGGGGACTAAAGGGGTTGCCGAGGCGTTGTTTCGTCGCCGGTTGCCGGAATTTCGTCGGAGCTTCGCCGCGAACTTAATTGTTTTCAAAGTACACAACTCTTGGAAAATTTTGAGAGAGTGAGCTTAGGATTTTTGGGATGAGAGGGTAGAGGGGAGGGGGTGTATTTATAGGGCAGGCTAGGGGTAGGGTAGGTGAAGGGTTTTTAGATAAAAATGTAAAAATGTATAAAATCATTAAAAGTTGAAGTAAATAGAGTATATGAAAGGTTTTAATGTAAAAATGTATAAAATCATTAAAAATTGGAGTAAATAGGGTTTATGAAAGATTTTAATGTAAAAATGTATTAAAGAATCATTAAAATGGAGTAAATGGGAATTTCAAAGGTCTCTGAAACCGATCTAGAAATTTGAAGTGTACATGGGGTTTTAGAAGATAAAGAGACACGATATTGAAGAAAAATTTAATAAATATTAAAAATAATGTGGGGCATGAGATTTGAATTTTGGTGGCTTGGTTCAGCAGTGCAAGATATTACCAATGAGCTACAAGCTCCTTCTTGTAATTAAATTGCTAATTAATTACTTAAATCTTGTGCTCAGGCAATAAATACACCTTTATGGATTTTTGAAAAAATATTCAAAAAAAAATTTATAGGAAAAAGTGTATAAGAAAATTAGGGTCGTTACACTAAGGCTGATTTCAACTTAGATCTCACTCATGGTGGGGTCGGCTAATTTTTTAGCTTGCTTTGTTAATGCATCAGCCTTCCTATTTTGAGATTGAGGGATATTTTCTATCCAGAAGGTAGATATTTGCAAGAAAATCCCCCTGGCGTGTTTGCAATAGGCTGTCAAAGTAGGTTTGTAGGTCTCGAAGGTTCTCAGGACTTGTCTGACTATTAGTTAGGAATCCCCGTAAGCATGGAGATTTTGTACCCTTATTTGGATGGCTAGTTCCAAACCTAAAATGAGAGTTTCGTATTCAGCTTCATTATTAGTCTTAGGTTCGGTCATTGCGAAAGCTTGCCGAATATGCCCCTGGCAGGGGTAACGAACACTAGATCTACTCCCACTTTGACTTTTGGGATGCCATATTGTGTTCCAGTTTCGAGCGAGAATTCCCTATCGAAATGCAATTCCCAATAAGGTTCATTATATTCTATGAGAAGGATATTTTCTTCAGGTAATTCATAGATTAAAGGCGAATTGCCTGGAACAGGGTGTGCAGCCAAGAAGTCAGCTAAAGCTTGACCTTTGATAGCCTTCAGAAGTACATATTAGATATTGAATTGGAGCAGCATTGGTGTTCATTTGGCGAGTCGCACAACCAATATTGGTAACCTCATTAAGTATTTTATGGGGTCAGTTTTGAATATCAAACGAATTTCGTTCGATAATAAATAATGCCTTAGCTTAGTCACGACGAAAATTAAAGAAAGGCAATGTTTTTCGATAGAAGGTAGTTTACTTCTACCCCTATGAGTACTCTACTTGGATAATAAAGTGCGTTTTTATGACCAGCGTCATTTACCTAGGCAAGTATTGCCCCCAGGAAACCCTCTAGCGCTACAATACAGAGGATAAAGGGTCTTCCTTCAACGGGTGCGGCCAGAACTGGCGGGTGCAAGAAATAAGCTTTAATTTTTTCGAAAGCTTCTTGGCACTCGCTATCCCAGATGAGTGGTGTGTTCTTTTTCACTAATTTAGAAAATGGCTTACATTATCCCAAAAGGTTAGAGATAGATTTTCGGATGTAAAGCTTATTTTCCTTTAAAAAAAAGCATAGCTCTTTAAGGTTTTAGGGGGAGATATATCCATAATAGCTTTTATTTTGGCCGGATCGATCTCAAGACCTATATACCTGACAATAAAACCCAAGAATTTACCGGAGGAAACTCCGAAGGCACATTTAGTTGGATTCATTTTTAATTAAAATTTGCGAATGCAATAAAAAATAACATATAAATGCTTTACATGATCATATTTATTAGAACTTTTTACAACAAGATCGTCTACATAATATTCACAGATATCGTGTAAAAATTCATCAAATATCCTAATCATTGCCCTTTGATATATAGCCTCGGTATTTTTCAGGCCAAAGGGCATGACTTTATAACAGTAGATTCCTATTGGAGTTTTGAAAGTGGTGTTTCTTTCATCGTCTGAGTGTATCTTTATTTAGTTGTAGCTGGAGCAGCCATCCATGAACGAAAACAGCCCGTATGTGGAAGTGTTGTCGATCAGCAACTCTGTAGCCGGTAATAGGAAGTCATCTTTGGGGCATGCTTTATTGACATCTATAACGTCGATGCAAACCCGAATATCTATGTTCTTCTTTTTGATTGGGACTATTGAGGAGATCAAGTCAGGATGCTGTTCTTCACGGATGAAACCTACGTCGATCAACTTCTTGACCTCTTTAATGATGGCTTTTTTGACTTCAATCCGTATATTGCGTTGAAACTGCTTTACCAGTTTGTGGTTCAGCTCGATCGCGAGCCTATGTACTGCAACGCTCAGGTCCAGACCTGGCATTTCAGAATAAGTCTAAGCAAAACAGTCAATATATGTTTTGAGGAGCTCAATCAACTTGATTCGCTCTTCCTCTTTGAGTTGAGGGCTAATAAAAGTGGGTCAGGATCCTTGTCGGTTCCCAAATTTAGTTTTATCAGGTCATTAACAGTGGCGTGTCCTCCTTCTTCAAATTTAGGAGGGGACAACTATAATTGAGTTAAGTCCGAGTTTTACGATCCCATATTTTCTTGTGGTGCGGATGCAGTGTCTCGTTCTGTTTGATCCGCCTGCATAGATATCATGCGGCAGTGATGAATATGTTTATGAAATTTAAAGTGAGGGCGTCTGGAGGTATATGAAAAATACCTTAAACCTCTCATATCTTTATGTTTTGAACCCTTTATATATTCACACGTCTGTGACGGATACCACAAGGCGTTGAACATTTGATATGTTTCTAAGGATTGTCATAAAGATATCCCAACTTTTCTGCAAAGTTGTAAGGTTTTCAGTGATATATCTGGTAGGACTATTGCTTCTACTTGACTGTTTTGTTCAAAGTAGGTCTTCTCTCAGCACATTCATTTGGTTGGGATTTATAGAATAAGATTCCCTTTTTCCCCCGGGGCGGGTGGAAAATCCAGGTATATTATATTAACCACATGCAATTCTTGTAAGGGCTTTTGATACTTGCTAGGGGTTAGGATGGGACGAACTTGGCTCTTCCCCTTTCGACCTCGTATTTTGAAGTCTCATGCTTGATAACGAGAATTGTCATCATCATCGCTATTCGGTATATGAAAGTTCTTGATCTGCTGACAAACTCCATGGAGGAATTGTACAGATGCGTCATTTTTCACGTCTGAATCAAAGCCCACACACAGGGTCTTCTGAAGTTTTAGACCAACTTCAGAAGAATAGCCACTTGTATCATTGGAGTCGTTGCTTTCCCAAGGAAATTCCTGCTTCGGGTTAGCTGACTCGCCATTAAACTCATCAATGAAATATTTGGCTTCTTCGAGGTGTAACTCATTGACACTGAACGGGTGTGCTTCCCCATCAATGCGGTATTCGCGATCGTGCTCTTTATACTTGAGGCACTGGTGCAAAGTTGATGGTACTATATTATAGTCATGGAGCTATGGTCTGCCCAGTAAGGCTCTGTACGTCGTGTAAGAGTTGATGACGTGAAACTTCGCCCTAGATTTGAGTGATCCTACTTGGAAGTCTAATATGACTGACCCAAAGCTTTCCTTGTATTCTGGTCGAATCCTTGGATCAGAATCTTCTCGGCAGTGAGATAGTTCACATCAAGAGCCAAACTTCGAAGCATTTTTAGGGCGATCAGATTTACCGATGCTCTTAGATCTACCAGCACCCTCTTGACTGTAATGTCATTAAAGGTCCCTATGATATATTGGGACGGTTGTGTTCGAAAGTTCCCAGCAACATATCTTCATCAGTGAACATGACTCCGACGGTGCGTTCGTCGTAGCAGGTCTCCTTTATGGCTACTTCAGCAAAGAAGGCCTAATATTTATCAGGGTTTTGTAAAGCCTCAACCAGCATGCTTCTAAGTTCGGAAGACAGCATGAGTGCTTCATACATGATCATTAGTGTTGGCAGCTTCTTCAAATGTGCTAGCACATTGTACCTGGTTTTGTTTTTGACCTTCGAATCTGAGGGGATAACAATTTCGTCGATTTCTATAGCTTTGCCTTTCTCTACCTCCTTAGCCCTTCATTTTGGATCGCTGGATTTCGGATAGGATTTGGTTGTTCCTTGGCATGGGAGAGCCGTTTCTTGGGTTTCAGTGGCTTGAACCTTCTTCTGTTTTAAGTTGTCGGCTTTTAGCGAGGAGAAAACGGTTCCCCAACGAGTGATGGCATTATTTACAAATCTAACATCATCCTTGTATTCGCTGTCAGAGAAGTAAAGCATGTCATTTTCAGCTTCGCTCTCGACACTTATGACCTGCATGTGTGCAAAGGGTTTGATGGTCGAGGAGCTCTTCTTCGTCTTTATGGGGATGGCGAGGAAGATGCAGACGGCTAGTCTTCTGCCAACTCTTGCATGCACCACATGAAGACAACACAATTTCTCAACGTGTGACCGTAGATTTGGTGAAACACGCAGAAGTCAGGGTCTTCTACAAGCTCTTCTTCTCTAGGCATGGTGGAAATGAGGCGTTCTATGCCGATACTTCTAATAACTTGGCAAATTCGCAGCAGCTCCCATCCAGGCATCGATATTGCCGCCTGATTTATCTACCCCTTTGGTGGAAGGGAGTAAATATATCTTTGGTGTAGTCTGGTTCTGTGACTTTGACCGGGTCTGGTGTCTGCAGATGTTTGAATTCTCATCGGCATCTTTGTGAAGCGACCGTATCTGTCGGCCCATGTTGACGCTCTACTATTCGGTGTTGCGGGTTGTCCATTCGATTGTTTGTATCGCTGAGCTGCTGTTGAAACCGTCTCATTTGTTGGCGCAATTCAAGAATGTCCCTGCGCAGGTCTCTCACTTCATCGTTCAATTAAGAGATTGTCTGCATAGATGCTGCATGAATTTCATTGTGCCTTTCAGACACTCTAAATAAAAATCCACTCTTTCTGCGGGATTCCTATGAGTTGAGGGATGTAATGAAAGACTCTGGTTTTCTTCCATTGGTAGGGGACTCGGTGCTTCTTCGGCCAGATGACCGGTATCAGCATTTGCATTGTTGCTTTCTCCCTATTGGAAGGTTATAGGCGAATCTTGTCTCTGTCGAGACTTTTCGGATTCATCTTTGCCCGTGATTTAATGATTTATCCAACGACATGTATGGAAAACATCTTAAGAACATGAAAAGGTGTTTTAACTTCTTCTATTCTGAGGGACGTTCGAGACCTGGTTCTGTGTAGAGTTCTGTATCATCTCCCCGAACGTGTGGCAGCGTCTTAAGGAATGCCCTAAGATGTCTATAGTGTCTACTAGGTACGAAGCATATCGGGACAATTGAGTAAACTGTATGTCATACTCTGACACTGTCATCCCTGGAATCTTGTGCAAGGCCTCAAAACTACGGGCTCGAGCATATCGGACACTCTCCGGAAGAAAACGGGCAAGAAATGCAGCTGTGAACTCGTCCCAAGTCATAGGAGGTAGACCTGCAGCTCGGCCTCTCTCTACTGAATCGTACCACGTCTGAGCAAGGCCCTCCAGACGAAAACTCGCAAACTCCACCCATCTATCATCAGAACACCTCAACGAACGACAAATCCTAGCCATCCTATCAAGAAATGCCTGCGGGTCCTCTATCACATCCATGCCGGTAAAGGCTGGAGGTCTCAGCCTCATAAACTCCTGTAATGATACGGGGATACTCGCAGTAGAAGCAGGAGCAACTGTCTGGGCAGCAGGTACAATCGTGGTCTGTGCGGTGGAAGGAACATCCTCAGATCTCTGTGGCCGACTAGCCTCAACTAAAGATCCCATCATCTGACGCAACTCCTGCATAGCGGCCTCTAGTCTGGCAATACGGCCTGGAGAAGGCGGATCAATTTGACCCTGAGGGGTAGGCGTATCGTCCCGCTCGATCCTCGCCTCAGACAAGCCCGCCCGAATCTCATCCCTAGTGGCAGCCCTCGGAGCCCTCGTAGTCTTTTGCGGCATCGAAGCTAGAATAAGAAACAGGAGCAATAAGAATATTGCAATTGAATCAAGGGATGCATGGAATCAAGAAAGGAAATATAAATAATTATGTCCTAAGATCACTTAGGCGGAGTACCGTATCGTAAGTATGACGCGGAATATACACACGCTACGCCACTCTGCTTAAGTCACCTACTCCATCTATCAAGGGTCGTCCTACACCCAGAAAGGTAAAACTCATGCTCTGTTACCAACTTTGTCATGACCCGAAGGTACGGAATGTGACTGACACTTAGATTACGAAACGTTCCAAGGCGTAATATAACCTAAGTCAGCCAAAGCCCAGAAAATCTAAACCATAAACAAATAAAGTGAAGGAAAAACCTATTCAAGAACACGATTTAAAACCAATTAAGTTACATTACACCCTTTTTTTAAATATCAAAATTTTCCGAAAATTTTGGCAGAGTCTCCTTTGTAAATACTGGCCCCAAACGGGTACAAACAAGAATATATAAACTTGTAATGATATAACGGCATCCCCATGCGGGAGCTAGCTCTTCGCCCAAGGCGGATCACAACCACACGCAATATATATATGACATCAAGCAAATAAGTATAAAGAAACACAAAAAAATAAGAAAAACATAACGTCGGCTCAAGTGAGCTCGACCCCAGAGAAAACCACATATACACAAATCCCTCGGTCTCATCACTAGGTCGCATATACAATAGAAGGAGTGGTAGATGGAGAATACTAGATACAATGATAGTACAAAAAGAGACAAAAGTGTCCTCGCAACCAACCTACGAGCAATGTCGCGAGTCCTAGCAAAAGATACCAAGGAAAAGTATGCCCACCGCTACAAGGCTAACGGGTCCGACGTGCAAGACACTGTGGCACAACGGGGGTGAGTTTCCAGCTCGTGAGTAGGAAGTAACATCTAATAAGGCCATCGTAAGAATGCACGCAATTACGTCACAGCCTACATGTACTAACATGATGCGATGCAAATCTGGATGTAACATGCTTGTAAAAATCAACACAAAAAATCATGATGTATCTGATATGAGAAGTTTTATATCTTTTACTTAGTAAAACCCTTTTTTGAAGTGAACTGAAATATCATCATAGAAATCAACTGAAATATGTGTCCAGCATCGATACAAACTATGTATATCTCAATATCTCATATCTCTATATCTCAAATCCCAATATCCCGGGCTCCGGCAGTCCGGATCGGCCCATATAATCAAATCACACGACTACGGTGGGTATCCTCCGCATATCCGCCGCGTCACAAGTAACCGGTAGGTAATGCTCCCCTGCCGGGCTCAACGCTATCATCTGCGATCTTCTTGTCCCGAGGTACCATACCGGGCCCACCATGTACCCGAAGATGGTGCATCCCCCTCCTCGAATCGGGTATCTGATACTGCTCAAGAACCGAGAAAACTCATGGTGGACGACACACACATCACATCATGAGAAAACTGCAAATTTCTTTTTTTAAAATGATAATAGGCTTTGAAAATTCTTGTGGTTTTCCCAAAAATCCAGAAATCTCATCAATACAGAAATCCTCAAGAAAAGCATAATACATGTACATGTACTATCTATGATATCCATAACATGAAATGCGATTCATGGCTGAAATTTTATATACGAATAATGATGAAATGCGATATACATATGCAACTATCAATTTAAGAACCAAGTATGATGCAAATGTCATGATGTTAATCTAGCAGTTTCTAAGTGTTCGTGGCATAGCAATTTCTAAAGCGTGTGTGTGTTCACATGAAGAGTGCACGTGCAGCATTAACCAATGGTAATAGTGCAAGTATCCTATGGAATGACATCGCCTATTTGCATATGCATGAGATGGTACGATGAAATGAGATGGTTAACTAAATAACTATGCATATAGTTTGTAAGTAATAAAGAAATCCTAACTATGGGGCGCATCGCGCCATCCAGACGATTTTCCCATAGATGTATACATCTACTCACCCGGACGCCTCGCTAATCTGATCCAACCACAGTTTTGCCTTTGCGCTCCGCGTCCGATACTTCCGCAACCGATCCTAAAATTGCACAACACAAAACATAAGATTACATATTCCTGAAACGACGCAAAGTCATAAAATGAAAGAATCAACGTCCACAAGTTAGGCACATTGTGCACTTGGTGCGCGGAACACACGCGACAATCACTACAACCTTAACTAAAATCGTTGTTCGGAACAACCGTCAAAACTAAAACCCGATCAAACCAATTTCGCATTTGCACACCCTAATTACCGTAGGAGATGCTAATAATATAACCAACATTTCAAAATTAATTCACCACCTAATTATATAGAAAACCTAGTAAGCACCAAAATTTGCAAATTGGTGTAAATATCGAAGATTAACGATAAAGTGACCACAACCTCGCACAATCATCCAAACTAAACCACTAGGTAGCCATTACACTTAATTTAACCTATTTGCAATGCTTGAAACCCTAATTCCAAAATCAAACCCTTTTCTTGAATTTCTTAAACTAACAATTACAATCATTTTAACACTTGAAAATTCTAGTTTAGCATAGTTAAACTACAAATTAACCATAAGGTTAGAATTATACCTCTTAAGTTTTGAACCCTAGCTTGCACTTAGCCTCCAAAGATGGCCTCCTTTCTCCATGATTTATACTAAATTTGGCTTAAGAAGAGATAAAATAAGGATTTGTTTTTAATTTGTGAAGAAATTTGTGAATTTTTTTGATGGATTTGTGATGAAATTAGAAGTGAAAAGAGAAGGGGAAATGGGGGATGGCAGCAGGATGCTCTCGGCCAAGGGGGAGGGAGTGGGGAAAGTGTGAGAATTGTGTGGAATTTTCCATAGAAAAAGTCTCTCTCAAGTGCAATTAATGCTTATCACATCAATTTCTATTAAAAATTTCATTTTAGACCATAGAAACAACTAGACTTGTAATAACTTGATAAAATTTTTGTTACCACTAGGTTTTAGTTTGTAATGGTTCCTAAGTATGTAATTCACCCATTCAAATTTGTATTTATCACTAATTTAATGTATATTTAAAGGCTTAAAATAATATTAAAAATAATTAATTAAGGAAAAAAATTTAAATTACTAGAAATTTATAAG
This sequence comes from Agapanthus africanus, assembly GCA_030015575.1. Lineage (NCBI taxonomy): Eukaryota > Viridiplantae > Streptophyta > Magnoliopsida > Asparagales > Amaryllidaceae > Agapanthus > Agapanthus africanus. The sequence continues at coordinate 83,295,883 of JASDDO010000026.1, read as the reverse complement.
TGACAATTTACTAACCAATTACTACAAATTTCATACCTAAATTTTGTATAATTAGGCTTATATTGAAAAATAATTATTTTTACGTTTTACGGAAAATACTAATTATTTTACCGATTATCGAAAAACTACCTAAACGATTTCAAAGTCTTACAATCTTCCCCCCTTAAAGAAATTCGGTCCCCGAATTTAAAATTTTAACCACGTGTACCTTCAAAAAGATGGGGATACTTCTTCCTCATCTCGTCCTCGGTCTCCCAGGTGACCTCCTCGCTGTTCGGGCCACGCCAAAGAATCTTGACGGACGGTATAACCTTCGACCTCAATTTCTTCACCTGCCGATCCAAAATGACCACCGGCTGCTCGGTGAATGAAAGATCGCGCTCCAGCTGGATCGTATGGTGCTGAATCGCATGAGAAGGGTCATGAAGGTACTTGCGGAGTATCGAAATATGGAACACGGGGTGAACATGTGGGAAGCTAGGAGGAAGAGCTAACCGATAAGCCACCGAACCGACACGCTCTAGGATCTCGAAAGGACCAACATATCCAGGACTAAACTTTCCTTTCCACCCAAATCTCATCACGCCCTTCATCGGAGAGACCCTAAGGAAAACATGGTCGCCAACAGCGAACTCGAGTCGGCGACGGCGTCTGTCAGCATAGATTTCTGCCTGCTCTGGGCCGCTCTCATCCTGTCCCGAATCAGCTGTATCTTTTCGGTCGTCTCCTGTACGATTTGCGGCCCCAAAATACTGCTCTCCCTGAGCTCTGTCCAATATACGAGCGATCGACATCTCCTCCCATATAAAGCCTCAAAAGGTGCCATCTGAATCGTCTCCTGGAAGCTATTATTGTAGGAGAATTCGATCAAGGGCAAATGACGATCCCAGCTACCACCGAAATCTAAAACACAAGCTCTGAGCATGTCCTCAAGAGTCTGAATAGTACGCTCTGACTAACTGTCAGTCTGCGGATGAAAAGCTGTGCTAAAACTCAATCGGGTGCCCAAAGCCTCCTGAAATTTCTGCCATAATCGGCTGGTAAACTGGGTGCCCCGGTCGGACACGATGCAAGTCGGGACGCCATGCAGTCGCACGATCTCGTCAATATAAACCTGGGCATACTGAGCAAATCTAAAAGTGGTCTTCACTGGCAGAAAGTGAGCCGCTTTCTTTAATCGATCTACAATCACCCAAATTGAGTCATACCCTCGACTGGTCCTGGGTAGACCCACAATGAAGTCCATGGAGACCTGTTCCCACTTCCACTCAGGAATGGGCAAAGGCTGTAACTCGCCGGCTGGCCTCTGGTGCTCGACCTTGACTTGCTGACAAGTCAGGCATCTCGACACAAAGTCCATGACATCCTTCTTCATCCCGTCCCACTAATAAACCTCTCTCAAGTCACGGTATATCTTGGTGGAACCTGGATGAACACTGTATACTGATCTATGTGCCTCCTCAAGAATATCACGCCTCAGTCCCTCAGAATCTGGTACGCACAGTCGAGTCCCAAATCGTAGTATCCCCTGATCATCAATTACGAACTCGGAAACTCTGCCCTGCCGAATCTGCTCAATAATATCTAAAATATGGGCATCACCGGACTGTGCCTCGCGGGTACGGTCAAGTAACTGTAGGCATGCTCTGAAACGGGCCAGCTGTCCCCCGGTAGGAGTAAACTCGAACTGTACTCAACTATCACATAGCACCTTCCAATCCGCCGTCGACTGCATCTGTACTACGCTCAAACAAGATAAGCTACCTCCGGGCCTCCTACTCAAAGCATCTGCCACCACATTCGCCTTGCCCGGGTGGTATAAAATCTCGCAGTCATAATCTTTCACCAACTCCATCCAACGGCACTGTCTCAGATTTAGATCTCGCTGCTGAAAGATATATTTCAAGCTCTTGTGGTCTGTGAATATCTGGCACGACTCGCCGTATAAGTAATTTCTCCAGATCTTGAATGCAAACACCACTGCAACCATCTCTAAATCATGAGTAGGGTAGTTCTGCTCGTGTTTCCTTAACTGCCGAGAAGCATACGTGATAACTCTGTCGTGCTGCATCAAAACACAGCCCAGCCCCACTCGAGAAGCATCACAACATACCACAAAACCGCCCGATCCTGAAGGCAATGATTGTTGGGGTAAAAATTTATACCCCGGTTGACCAGGTCAAAATCAAAGTCAACCCCAAGCCAGGTGGGCCCAAGCCCAGGTCAAGCGGGCCCATGCCCAAGTCTAGCCCGCGGCCAGCCTCTCCGTGCCAACAATAAAATCATGTAATAAATAATTTTTATGTAATTGTTTATGCATGAATGTAAACAAAATGGGCATAAAGCCAATATTTTGTAAGCCCATGGCTTATGCGCAAAAATGAAATGGCACATGAGCCATGGGATGGCTAAAATGCCATTTTTATAAAGCCCAATGGGCTATATGCAAATATGTAAGCCTAATAAAAGGCAAAATGATGATGAATAAAGTAACAACTTTTCATTCTCTCCAAAAAAAAAATTGAGATCTGAGATCTTTTGTGCCTCCTGCTCCTTCTCTAAGGTTCTAAACCTTCTCATTTCTTTGAATTAAATTAAGAGTTTACTCTTTCTTTTCAAAAACTAAGAAGTCTTCCACCACAAAACCCACAAAGGGGAACTTGGATCTACCATTTGATCTCAGAAAGGAGAGATTTTTAGATCTCACATCTCTTGATCGTCAAGAATCCAGCCAACAGAGGAGGAAGAGGAAGAACCCCTTTTATCAACCAAAACATTTTAGGAGTTTAACTCCATATATTTACATATATATATATATATATATAATATTTCCTTTCTGAAGCATAGCTTCTGTTTCTTAGGCTAAAAGCCACTTTTTCTCGCCGGCGCTCAAGTGCAGAGCGCCCGCGTGCCGACACGTGGCGTGCTTGCGCTCAAGCGCAAGCGCCCGAGCGCAAGTCGCCCCAGTGCCGACACGTGGCGCGCTTGCGCCCAAGCGCAAGCGCTCGAGCGCAAGTCTCCCCCGTGCCGACACGTGGCGCGCTTGCGCTCCAGCGCAGGCGCTCGAGCGCAAAGCGCCTACGTGTCGACACGTGGCGCGCTTGCGCTCAAGCGCAGAGCGCCCACGTGCCGACACGTGGCACTCTAGCGCCTGAGCGCACAGCACCTAGGCGCACAGCGCCCGAGGTGCTGCCCCCACACATCCTTCGGATGCCTTTTCCCCCTTTCTTTCTTCTATATATATACATATATACATATATACATATATATATACATATGTATACATATTTGCACACACACGTGCTCCACGACACTGTCCCCGTTAGAAAAAAATTTCTAACGGGGCGCTGCCCCGCACCCCGCAAGGGGGCTGCTAGCCCCCTTGACCCCCAGCCCGCTATCCGGATAGCGGGACCCCCGTAAAAACTCTGCGTGGCTCCCGATATATCCAAACCCCCCTTTCAAAACACAACACACGTACACTGCACATTGAGTTCGCATGACCAGTTTAACCCGTTAATCGGAGGTTCCCTCGCCCCAAAGGCGAGGGGTAATTAACGGCAGCTTAGTCCGCGGCTGCCGGAGATTCGAATCCCCACAATCAATAAACCCCGGCCTACCCTAGGCAGGGGAAATCTGTAGTACGCCTGACAAGCGCGCGTGTATTCCCATCTCAATGGGGTGACGAAAAACACCCTATAATGATAACACTGGTGCAGTAGTCAGACGAGTCCTCAACTGCTGGAAGCTATCCTCACATGCCTCGGTCCAATCAAAAGGAACCCCTTTCCGGGTCAACCCGGTCAACGGTGCAGCAATACGGGAAAAATCCTGGACAAAACGGCGATAATAGCCGGTCAGACCTAGAAAGCTGCGAACCTCGGTAACCGATACCGGTCTGGGCCAACGCTGAACTGCCTCGATCTTCGTCGGGTCCATACAAATACCATCTCTCGTCACCACGTGACCCAAGAAGTCGACACTGTCTAGCCAGAATGCACACTTGGAAAATTTGGCGAACAGCTGATGCTCCCTCAAAGTCTGCAATGTGATACGCAAGTGCTGCTCGTGCTCCTCCCGGCTCCGAGAATATACCAAGTTGTCGTCAATGAACACAATGATGAACTGATCAAGATAAGGCCTGAATACACGGTTCATCAAGTCCATAAATGCTGTTGGGGCATTGATGAGCCCGAACGACATCACCAAGAACTCGTAATGACTATATCGTGTACGGAAAGCGGTCTTCGGAATATCATCCTTCCGAACCCGCAACTGGTGATAACCTGACTGTAAATCAATCTTCGAGAAATACCCCGCACCCTGGAGCTGATCAAATAAATTGTCAATGCGGGGTAGGGGATATCTGTTCTGCACAGTAACCCGGTTCAACTGACGATAATCAATGCATAAGCGCATACTGCCGTCCTTCTTCTTAACAAACAAGACGGGAGCGCCCCAAGGTGAAACACTCGGTCGGATAAGCCCTTTGTCCAGCAAGTCCTGCAACTGATCCTTCGGCTCTCTAAGCTCCGCCAGGGCCATCCGATAAAGCGGTATAGAGATAGGCCCCGTGCCGGGGATCAAGTCAATGCAGAACTCAATCTCGACCAGGCATCTCGTCAGGGAATACATCAGGAAGCTCTCTCACAACAGGGACCTGGTCCAACGGAACCTCGGTGGTGCTGGTATCACAAACATAAGCTAAGAATCCCTGACATCATTTCCGCAAGAGCTGACCAGCGCGAAGAGAAGAAATCAAGCTGGGAAGGGTAGCGCTACGATCTCCCTGAATAACAAGAACCGGCTCACCCGAAAAGCTGAATCCGACTGCCTTTTTGCGGCAGTCCACGGATGCATAACAGGTGGCTAACCAGTCCATACCAAGAAGAACGTCAAAGTCTAGCATATCGAGGAGAATCAAATCAACTGAAGAATCTCTCTCCCCGATACGAACGGGACACGATCGGTACACAAAACAAGCATCAAACGACTCGCCCACCGGAGTAATAACAACAACGGCTGATCTAATGAAGAAGACTCTCGGCCCAACCTCAGTGCAAAGTATGTGGATACATAAGAATGTGTGGAGCCTGGATCGAATAATAACGGTGCATCGAAAGAACATACTGGCAGAGTACCTGTCACAACGGCATTAGATGCATGTGCATCCTGCGGAGTCAAAGCGAATATTCAGGCCTGTCCACCACTAATAGCTGGCTGTCCTCTGCCTCTGCCTTTGCCTCTGCCTCTGCCTCTGCCTCCTCGTCCTCTCTGAACAGGACCGCCACGCCCACGACCTCTAGGAGTATCTTCCTGGCGTGGAGCATCATATGGGGTAGGAAGTAGAGCTCTCAAAGGGGGTGGTGAAGGTGGTAAGGTCACATGTGGTCGCCGTGCTCTGGCTCCTCGCAGTACAATTCTTGACACGATGATATGGACTCCCACAATGATAACATCCCGGCGATGGCTGCTGACCCGGTAAATAAGAGCCGAATAACTGGCCACGCATCATACCTCGACCACCACCATGTCCTAAGAAGGGTCCGCCATGACCTCTGCCTGCCATGCCCCTACCAAACCGCACTGGAGTTGATGTATCTGTACGAATCCTCTTCGGTCCTGAAACAACCGAAATCTCTGAAGTGCGCTCCTCCAAAAATAAGGCTGTATCCATCGCGGCTGCATAAGTGTTAAAGTGCTGGGCGCTTATGGCAAGAAATAACCGCGTGTCAAGCCCTCGCACAAACCTCTTTATCCTCTTCTCTTCAGTGTCTACTAGGTACGGAGCATATCGGGACAACTGAGTAAACTGTATGTCATACTCTGATACTGTCATCCCTGGAGTCTTGCGCAAGGCTTCAAAACTACGGGCTCGAGCATCTCGGACACTCTCCGGAAGAAAACGGGCAAGAAATGCAGCTGTGAACTCGTCCCAAGTCATAGGAGGTAGACCTGCAGCTCGGCCTCTCTCTACTGAATTGTACCACGTCTGAGCAAGGCCCTCGAGACGAAAACTCGCAAACTCCACCCATCTATCATCAGAACACCTCAACGAATGGCAAATCCTATCCATCCTATCGAGAAATGCCTGCGGGTCCTCTGTCGCATCGTACCGATAAAGGCTAGAGGTCTCAGCCTCATAAACTCCAGTAATGATACGGGGGGATACTCGCAGTAGTAGCAGGAGCAATTGTCTGGGTAGCAAGTACAATCGTGGTTTATGCGGTGGAAGGAACATCCTCAGATCTTTGTGCCTTACTGGCCTCAACTAAAGATCCCATCATCTGACGCAACTCCTGCATACCGGCCTCTAGTCTGGCAATACGGCCTGGAGAAGGCGGATCAATCTGACCCTGAAGGGTAGGCGTATCGTCCCGCTCGATCCTCGCCTCAGACGAGCCCGCTCGAATATCATCCCTAGTGGCAGCCCTCCGAGCCATCGTAGTCTTATGCGGCATCGAAGCTAGAATAAGAAACATGAGCGATAAGAATATTGCAATTGAATCAAGGGATGCATGGAATCAAGAAAGGAAATACAAATAATTATGTCCTAAGATCACTTAGGCGGAGTATCGTATCGTAAGTATGCCGCGGAACATACACACGCTATGTCACTCTGCTTAAGTCACCTACTCGATCTATCAAGGGTCGTCTTACACTCAGAAAGGTAAAACTCATACTCTGATACCAACTTTGTCACGACCTGAAGGTACGGAACGTGACTGACACTTAGATTACGAAACGTCCCAAGGCGTAACATAACCTAAGTCAGCCAAAGCTTAGAAAATCTAAACCATAAACAAATAGAGTGAAGGAAAAACCTATTCAAGAACACGGTTTAAAACCAATTAAGTTACATTAAACCTTTTTTTTAAATATCAAAATTTTCCGAAAATTTTGGCAGAGTCTCCTTTGTAAATACTGGCCCCAAACGGGTACAAACAAGAATATATAAACTTGTAATGATATAACAGCATCCCCAAACGGGAGCTAGCTCTTCGCCCAAGGCGGATCACAACCACACGCAATATATATATGACATCAAGCAAATAAGCATAAAGAAACACAAAAAAAATAAGAAAAACATAACGTCGGCTCAAGTGAGCTCGACCCCAGAGAAAACCATATATACACAAATCCCTTGGTCTCATCACTAGGTCGCATATACAATAGAAGGAGTGGTAGATGGAGAATACTAGATACAATGATAGTACAAAAAGAGACAAAAGTGTCCTCGCAACCCACCCACGAGCAATGTCGCGAGTCCTAGCAAAAGATACCAAGGAAAAGTATGTCCGCCGCTACAAGGCTAACGGGTCCGACCTGCAAGACACTGTGGCACAACAGGGGTGAGTTACCAGCTCATGAGTAGCAAGTAATATCTAATAAGGCTATCGTAAGAATGCACACAATTACGTCATAGCCTACATGTACTAACATGATGCAATGCAAATCTGGATGTAACATGCTTGTAAAAATCAACACAAAAAATCATGATGTATCTGATATGAAAAGTTTTATATCTTTTACTTAGTAAAACCCTTTTTTGAAGTGAACTGAAATATCATCATAGAAATCAACTGAAACATGTGTCCAGCATCGATACAAACTATGTATATCTCAATATCTCATATCTCTGTATCTCAAATCCCAATATCCCGGGCTCCGGCAGTCCGGATCGGCCCATATAATCAAATCACACGACTACGGTGGGTATCCTCCGAATATCCGCCGCGTCACAAATAACCGATAGGTAATGCTCCCCTGCCGGGCTCAACGCTATCATCTGCGATCTTCTTGTCCCGAGATACCATACCGGGCCCACCATGTACCCGCAGACGGTGCATCCCCCTCCTCGAATCAGGTATCTGATACTGCTCAAGAACCGAGAAAACTCATGGTGGACAACACACACATCACATCACGAGAAAACTGCAAATTTCTATTTTTAAAATGATAATAGGCTTTGAAAATTCTTGCGGTTTTCCTAAAAATCCAGAAATCTCATCAATACAGAAATCCTCAAGAAAAAGCATAATACATGTACATGTGGGAAAATGATACTGTCTATGATATCCATAACATGGAATGCGATTCATGGCTGAAAGTTTATATACGAATGATGATGAAATGCGATATACATATGCGACTATCAATTTAAGTACCAAGTATGATGCAAATGTCATGATGTTAATCTAGCAGTTTCTAAGTGTTCATGGCATAGCAATTTCTAAAGCGTGTGTGTGTTCACATGAAGAGTGCACGTGCAGCATTAACCAATGGTAATAGTGCAAGTGTCCTATGAGATGACATCACCTATTTGCATATGCATGAGATGGTACGATGAAATGAGATGGTTAACTAAATAACTATGCATATAGTTTGTAAGTAATAAATAAATCCTAACTATGGGGCGCATCGCGCCATCCAGACGATTTTCCCATAGATGTATACATCTACTCACCCGGACGCCTCGCTAATCTGATCCGACCACAGCTTTGCTTTTGCGCGCCGCGTCCGATACTTCCGCAACCGATCCTAAAATTGCACAACACAAAACATAAGATTACATATTCCTGAAATGACTCAAAGTCACAAAATGAAAGAATCAACGTCCACAAGTTAGGCACATTGTGCACTTGGTGCGCGGAACATACACGACAATCACTACAACCTTAACTAGAATCGTCGTTCGGAACAACTGTCAAAACTAAAACCCGATCAAACCAATTTTGCATTCGCACACCCTAATTACCGTAGGAGATGCTAATAATATAACCAACATTTCAAAATTAATTTACCACCTAATTATATAGAAAACCTAGTAAGCACCAAAATTTGCAAATTGGTGTAAACATCGAAGATTAACGATAAAGTGACCACAACCTCGCACAATCATCCAAACTAAACCACTAGATAGCCACTACACTTAATTTAACCTATTTGCAATGCTTGAAACCCTAATTTCAAAATCAAACCCTTTTCTTGAATTTCTTAAACTACCAATTACAATTATTTTAACACTTGAAAATTCTAGTTTAGCATAGTTAAACTACAAATTAACCATAAGGTTAGAATTATACCTCTTAAGTTTTGAACCCTAGCTTGCACTTAGCCTTCAAATATGGCCTCATTTCTCCATGATTTATACTAAATTTGGCTTAAGAAGAGATAGAATAAGGATTTGTTTTTAATTTGTGAAGAAATTTATGAATTTTTTTGATGGATTTGTGATGAAATTAGAAGTGAAAAGAGAAGGGGAAAATGGGGGATGGCAGCAGGATGCTCTCGGCCAAGGGGGAGGGAATGGGGAAAGTGTGAGAATTGTGTGGAATTTTCCGTAGAAAAAGTCTCTCTCAAGTGCAATTAATGCTTATCACATCAATTTCTATTAAAAAATTCATTTTAATTTCATTTTAGACCATAGAAACAACTAGACTTGTAATAACTTGATAAAATTTTTGTTACCGCTAGGTTTTAGTTTGTAATGGTTCCTAAGTATATAATTCACCCATTCAAATTTGTATTTATCACTAATTTAATGTATATTTAAAGGCTTAAAATAATATTAAAAATAATTAATTAAGGAATTTTTTTTAAATTACTAGAAATTTATAAGTGACAATTTACTAACCAATTACTAGCAATTTCATACCTAAATTTTGTATAATTAGGCCTATATTGAAAAATAATTATTTTTACGTTTTACGGAAAATACTGATTATTTTACCGATTATCGAAAAACTACCTAAACGATTTCAATGTGTTACAGTAGTCAAGTGAGTGATGGTTTCGGTTATGGTTTCAATCTCTCTATGTAGTCATGGGACATTTGTCTCATCGGGCCGTTCGACTAATTATGGGGTCGTGGATGGCGAATCTTCAGAATTCTCCCGACGAAGCAGTGCCGATGATGCGGGATCAATTGGGACCCGACTCCAGACTTGCCCACTTTCATCAGCTGATTCTTCCCAGGTGAAAGTTGAAACAGGATGTGAGTTAGGCGTGCAAAGCAATGCCTCGATTATCTTCTCAGTTGGATACTTTTCGTCTTCCTCCTGCTGAGAGTTGTTGCTTTCCCCTTACAGCATTATACATGGGGTGTAAGCGTTTTCTTGGACAACTGGTTGGTTAGCTTGAGTTATTACTTCAGGTGCTTGATGAACTTCATCAGTGGGACCTACGTCCGGCGGCATGTCAGGTTCATGATGGTCCTTTGTAGCCTCGTTGTCCCCGCTAGCGATATGGGTAGTATAGCGACAAGTGTGAGTCTGCGTGAGATGAGTTCGGACATTAATTCTTAATAATGCATTTGTTAGCCAAATTAAGTGTTGCCTTTGTCGCTCTGCTTCTTTTGGGTTGGATGGCTTGGAAGTGTCTGCTTACCAGAACTTCTCTTGTGGCTTCTCGTCACTCATTTCTTTGCTCCAGAAATCAAACGGGAAGAAGTCACACAGGGTTATTAGGGAAAAGTTTAGCGGCTCCTTTTGTTGTGGGGCTTTTGCCTTCTTTCCCTTATCCTTCTGTGTACCATCAGTAATGACGGTAGCCGGAACAGGTATTGTCCTTAGAGCTTTCTTCTTTCGAGAAATCTCAGACATTCTTTTAAAACTTATGTGGACCTTTGCAATCTTCTTTGAGATGACCACTTCCCAGGGATCTTCTTGGGCCTCCGAGGCTGCAGATGAAACTAGCTCGTTTTGGTCATACGTAGTTATACAGTGACAATACGCAGTGGGGACGTCGACCTTGAACTTATCGTCCAGGACAATATTCCCGAGCTTATATTGCTCCTCGAGCCAATTTTTGAAGACAAAATCGTCTTCAGTAGGGTGAGATATCATGCAATGGTATAGGCAGTACTTTGGGTTATCCTTCTTATTAGCTTCGTCGGGTTTCTTTATATTTGGTAGCTCCAAACCATTCTTCAAAGCTAACTTGAAGATGTGCTTAATGGACTCTTTTGTGAAGGAGTATTTCTTATTCCTTTTCTTTTCTAGAGAAATTTTTGATCGAGCTCCTTCAGACACCTTTGTCGGTTAAGGGGCTGCCCGAGTTAGACTTGAACTGGGTAAGCCTTCGTTAGTGTCCACTATCAAGGACATGACCTACTTAGGCTTCTGCTGGCTACGAGGCTTTTGGGCTCGCTCTGTCTTTTCACGCGTATATGCCCAGTAATCTTCGAGCAGTGCAGGATCGACATTTTCCAATTCCGCTATCTGCTCAAACAACGGAGCAAATGCCTTATGTTTTGCATACTGTAACACCCAACCCCTTTTTATACCAATATTCGTGTTTCTCAAAATTCTATTAAACCCAAACAAAATATATCAATTTCCTTTTTATAAAATCTCAGCCCATTGCCTCAGCCCACTCTATATTTCATTGTTAATTAATTAACTTTTGACCCCAGCCCAGCCCGTTCATCCCCTCAGCCCATCCCTCTTCTCTCCTCAATTTCCTTTATATTTTCTCCTTATTCCCCAGCCCACTCCCTTGTAGCCCACAACCTCAACCCGACCCGGCCCTCACCCGACTCCCCCTTCTCCTTCTCCAACGGCTACTTCCCAACATCCTCGCCCATTGTTCCTCGACCCGCCTCCTCCGGTCATGCCTGCGCCCACGACGCGCACGTTTCCCTGCGACCCGCTCCCTCAACGTTCACCTCTCTTTACTCCCATCACTTTCCCTCATCCCCCACTCAACCCATCACAAAACCCGCTGCACACCCATCCCCTACCACCGAGCCTCACCCGCTTCCCTCGACCGACGGCGATGACCCCACCACCTCGTACAACCCTCACGACCCCCGTCTCCCTCATCTCTCTCTCCTCTTCACCACCCTCCTTCCCTGAGCACACTTCCATCATCACATTCCCTCCCCTATCGCCATCACTCCACGCCGCCGACCACCGCCTCCTTAATCTCGACGCCGCCATCATCGTCGTCATCCTCATCTCCCTCACCTTCTCCCATCGCCTACCCGAAGCCCCAGCTGCACCCAACCGCGCACCTCCTTCCCCCTTCACTCCCCCTCACCCGACTTCTCTCTCTCTATCACTGTCTCTCTGCTCTCTCTTTCTCTCCCTGCTTCTCTCTCTCTCTCTGTGTTCACTCTCTCTCTCTGTGTGTTCACTCACTCTCTCTCTCTGTCCTTTCTCTCTCACTCTTTGAAATCTCTCTCTTTCTACACATCTCTCTTTCTCAACATTCCTCTCTCTCTATATCTCTTCCTCACTCTCCTATCGACCGGCCAACACCACAAACAACCACTGTACCGAGCCGTCATGTGAAGCTCGAGCCGAGGCCAATCTTCGTCGTGATCGCGTCGGGCCATTGCAATAGACCGCGTCGCTGCCGTGCATCCCCGAGACGTTTCCAGGCAAGTTCTCTACTTGCTTCATGCTAATATATTTATGTTACAAACCCAAATTGTATATATAGTAATGTTACTGTTCGGTATAGCCTATACTATTTACCTGTTTGATGCATGACCCCAAAGAAAATACTTTTCTAATTTGACGGAACTAGATTGTTTATATTGTCCCTTGCAATGATGAATATCTTGTACAAATTTCGCTGGAAAATATGACCGTTAACGACTAAAACGACTACCCCCAAGTTTACTCGTAAAACTGAGATTTTCTTGTACCTGAAAACCGTTAAAATCGCTATAAATTATATACACACTAGAAGGATGTGTTCGAGGGCTTAAATCGAAGCTGACTCGACGAACTATAACCCTATGTAAATTTCTAATTGTTTCTATACTTAAACTGTGACAATATTTTGATCGGAGTGCGACTCTGGACTGCAGTACAGAGCGAATCCAGTTGTTGTTTACTGTCCCGTAATGAACACCACCCTGTTTCCTTAACTCGTAGGTTGCGTAACTCCACTGGTTATTAAAGATGAATCTGTTAGATAGATAATACAAGTGGTTTCATCCTGTTTCGTCACCATTTGTTATTTAACCTGTAATTTAAAAGATCGGGACGCTTAACAGTCCCAACTGAAATAGAATTGACGTACTAGTATTAAACAGTGTATATCTCCTGACGTAAAAACGCGATTGAAGATCCGTCTAATGCGTTGAAAACCTTAATGAAAACCCTAGATTTCATTCAACTGTAGCGTCACTAAAATCTGATCCCAACTGGGATTAAAATGCGTTGCGAAACGGACTTCCGATTCTGAAACCGGATTTCCAGCCGTGAACGCTTAAAATAAAATGACTATAATTAGTGATCCTGGAACCCGATTGGCATGAAACTAAATTCGACGGATAGATAACTGAACATACTATTTATTTCCCCGTTCATCGTTTCACTAAACTGTGACCGAATGATTTATGATAAATTGTGCAAGTGGTAGATTATCGATTCATGACACCCTAATCATACTTTATATACTGTTTACGCATCATATCATACCCATATTATTGCATTGATAACCTAGTGATAACGTGCATTACCCAGTGTTAGGTATTAGTGATGATTGTGGCAAGTACGTTAGTGTTCGTGTATCAGTGAATAAGTGAAAGTGATGCGTACTTGTACACAATCAGTAAACCTTATGATTCTATTGCATTGTCGACGTCTGTGGGACGCGTGTACGTGTGACTATAAGTGGTATGGGACACTTATGGAAGCTCTTGCACGGGTGTCACAGATAAGGCACCAGACACTGCCATTTATCTTAGGTATTAGTCGGGACGTGCTTGATGGAGGTCCTGCCTCCAGTTCTCGCGCAGACTTGTCACAGACCGATTGGTATTTGAGGTTATGGTTAGCGTTTGATGTAGACCACGGGGTGTGAGGTAGTTTGAGTGTGAGTTCAACAGAATCTCGGGAGTCCCATGCCGGCTTATATATTTAGGGAGATATATGGAGATTTACAGGGTACATGATTATTACCTTGATTTACATGTTGGGCCTATGGTCCCTTGCCCTTGGGTTCTACCCTTGGGTGGAGGACACTCGCGAGTAGTTGACTCTCACACTTGAGCTGACGATAGGCTTAGTGACCTGTACAGTGAGACTTAGAGACTGATAAGGATACTGGCATTGATATATCTTACTTACTGTGTTGACATATGTGGCATATCATTCTACTGCTTTTACTGTTCTGCTGCATTGATTACTGCATGTTCATACCCATACTGCCATTGATCTACTGTTATATACATCTATTATCACTGTTAGAATTTTCACATGATTTTATATATATTATATTGCTATTGTGTCGCTCTGACGACCTGAGTATGCATGCTCAGTGTGAGGAGAAGATTTAGCCTGGACCAGGACTAGACGCACATCACGGACATCTTGTTTAGCTATCCAGAGTTATATCTTTTGTTTCCCATCAGGTCAGTTCATTTTACTATTTTGTTTCAGTTACTGCATTTCTCATTACCTGCGCATTATTTACTGTTTACCATGAAAAACTAGAAGCCGAAGTGTGACTGCGGCAGGACATTTTCTTGACCGTAGGAGTATGGCTGGCTTTGTCAACCCCTTGTATTCCGTATTTTGGAAAGCGGGGCGTGACACATACAAGAAGAACAATCGAATTTGCCCTGGAATCCTGCTAAGCAACAGTTGTACCGATTGCTCCTCACGGATCAGGGGATCACAGCATATGCTAGTTGTTCTCTACCTTTGTCCGAATTCTAGAAGGGTTTCATCCCATGAGGGTTTTAGCATGGTGACCTGGGTAAGCGTCACCTTGTCAGAGACATTACCTCCAAACCGGTGTTTGAATTTTTCTGCCAACTGGTTGAAAGTGAGTATCGATTCCGATTCTAGTTCAGCGAACCATCCAAACGCCATACCATGTAAACTCTTGGGAAATTGTCTTAGCAGGATCTTGTCGTTACTGGCTGAATCGCCACATGTAACTTTAAAGCGAGTCAGGTGCTGCTCAGGACTTCAGGGTCTGTTATATGTGCGGAACATGGGAATGACTACCGGTTATGGTACATCATTGTACTCGTCGGGTTATGGCTGGTAGGTTATCGGCACTACCGTTGTCTAGTTCATTTGCTTCATTTGTTCAACAATGAACCTCTGTAGAGCAGCAATGTCCATGTTATCCAGGGACGAGGGCCCCACTATTGAGGTCGACGGGGATGAAGCAGGAATTGTTACTGCTGGTGTGGTTGCCACCACTACTGTTGCTGCGGGGTTGGGGATTACTAGCGGAGGACTATCATCCTTTCGGGGTGTAAGAGTTGCCTAGTGTGATGCAGACTTAGCTTGACGAGCTGGGGTGTCTGCTCTTTCCTAGGAGCCAGTGCTGCCTGTGGCGTAGTAGACTGCTGATCGTTGCGAGACGCATGATTCATTGAACTCGCTGGAGTGGGCAGCTGCCGCGGCCTTTCTGCTTGTGACTCTGGTCGCGGTGTTGTTGTCAGGCTTTGCAATTGGGCCACCATCACCTAAATGAGATTGGCCATGTTGGTCATTTGTTCTCGCAATTCCTTGATCTGACGGTCCCTGTCCTTTGGCGGGGTATTTTCGCCAGCATCGTCACCTTGCTCTGTGAACAGTGGATTTTCATTGATATGAAGCAGGTTTTCGTCTGTTTCATTAATTTGTGTGACTCTTTTTCGAACCGTTGGGTTATGAGGGTCCACATCTGACGTCCCCTCAGATTGAGAGCGACTGTCTTGGCTTCTAATGCCCCATGCTGGACCTTTTGGACTAGGGGACGGCTGATCCCCTAAATTGCTTGTCTCTATCATTCGACAAGTATATACAATTGACCGGACCGGAGAGACCATCATTAGGCCTGGCGAGTGATCTCTCGCAGGGCTTGTGGAACAAGACCTTGAGGGAGGTGGTTCCTTCATTTGAAATGCACCCTGTCGGCCACTGGTTCTGAGTGGACTGGGGTCGGGCTCCGTTCTTTATGTGGAGACGCATATGCCTCATTGGAAAGCTTGTTGAGGATCTTCCTCTTCTTCTGGTAGAAGACCCCAGGAGGAACAGTCTTCTGGGGGGTCCTTGCCTGTCAGCAAACCCTATAAGTTTTTTGGTTGGTAGTCCCCCACTTGCGAGCAGGGTTGGCTGCTCATACATCCTGCGTAGGCTAAGCTCGCAGCTTTTGAAGGGGTGTGAATGAGTTTTGGACTGGCGATGTAGTCACCAGTGTGTGTTAAGGAATAAGGAGGGTCCTTCCTCTCGGGCTCTTCTTGCGGCCTTTCTTCTCACATTTCGAGAGGACCCGCCCTTTTTGGTGTAAGATGGAGCATCGAAGAAGCCTGCCCTGAAGACGATGTCCTCGTCTTCTTAAGGATCTTGCTGAGGCCCCGAAGCAACCGAAAAACTCTCAAATACGGACTTTCTTTTGGATCTGACATGGGGAGCCGGCACCGCGAGCTGTTGCCCCCTGTATATAGTGGTTCTATCGTTGAGGGCCATCTTAGCATCCCGAACTGACGGGTAGCTTTTCTGGATGGTGAAAGGAAGTCTGGAGTGACTTGGTTAGAGACCGGCCTCTTCTCGGGCCAGGTCTGAGGTTGTCGTACCGGCCTTTGAGTTAAGGCGTTGGCCGAGTTTCCAGATGACTTGCCTTTTTAGGGGGGACTGAGTGCTCCCCTGTTCGGCTTGCAGCACCAGGAAGTCATTGATAGTGCCAAAGGGGCATGCTTCTGGATCATATCTTGCAAGTTTTGCAGGGGACATGACAAATTGGGGGTTGGCCCCCGTGATTACGAACATTGTTCTTGCGATCTTGGCCGCTGCTGCAAAGTCAGCGGACGATATAGTATTGCTGTTGTTGTGAGTTATTGGTCCTGAAAAAAGGATAGCCATGGTGGCGTTAGTGGCCCACAAGATAGAATGAGTCTTGGCCGAAGTGCTTGGCCAGGCCTCATTAGTTATATATGGTGCAATAGAGGCATGCACGTCATAGCTGTGTATAAGCCGATGTCCGGACTTAGCAAGTGTTATCGGGATTGTGTGTGTAATGGACCAATAGTTAAGGCACCGGTCTGCGAAACTTCTGGGTTCCATCGACTAAAGGTTCTGGGACGAAACGCATAAAGCGATGCAATTTAAGGCCAGCTAAGAAGAAATAAAGGTCCTCAGCGGAGTCGCCATTTTTGTTTACCCTCTTCGGGATCTCCAATGCTTGAATGTTGAAATAAAGGTAAGTTTAAATAAAATAAGTTATTTTAGTGTTTTAAAAGTTGACCAGAAGGTCCTGAATTCGATACTTCCGACACTGCAAGAGTATGTCGTTGATTATACCATATTGTTTCAG
The DNA here is from genome assembly GCA_030015575.1 of Agapanthus africanus. Lineage (NCBI taxonomy): Eukaryota > Viridiplantae > Streptophyta > Magnoliopsida > Asparagales > Amaryllidaceae > Agapanthus > Agapanthus africanus. Next base: position 83,278,612 of record JASDDO010000026.1, on the reverse strand, counting down.
GACGCGCCTGGACGGGATACCATGCTAACTCGCTTCAAATTGCATCATTTTGGGGAGGAAATTGCATAGTAAAGTAAAGCAAAGCACAAATTAAACAAAAGAATGTATATTTTATTCATTTTGTTTGAGTTTGTATACAATTTGAATGTAAATTACATCAATATTGTAAAAAATGTAAAATTACATAGAGCTCTCATTTGAGAGTTGAAAGGAAAATACTTAGGGTATTTTAGTGTCGATTTGGTGAAACTTGATGGACACTGCCCTATGTGAGGCCTATATCATTTGCAAGTGGGACACCCTAAGTGGGGTCCATACTACCTCCTTTGAGGTATATGTATCACTTCATTTGAAATATAAGTAATGCTTCATTTGAAATATAGGTGGCATTTCATTTGAAATATAAGCGGGACATCCTTAGTGGAGTCCACACTAGTCAAGCATGAGTGGGACATCCTGGGTGGGATCTACACTGCTTCATTTGAAGTAGGGAATATTTCATTTGAATTGTAGAGATGTTACTTCATTTGAAATATTGGTAACACTTCATTTGAAGTGTAGATGGCATTTTATTTGAAATGCAAGTGGGATATCTTAGGTGGGGTCCACAGCAATCAGGCAAGAGTGAGACACTCTGGGTAGGGTCCACACTTCTTCATTTGAGATAGGAAACACCTCATTTGAAGTGTAGATGGGGCCCCTAGATTTGGTTCACATACGTTTAAAGAAACATAGATGTTTTTGCTTACGGAGGCTTATTTAAGGCTTCTCGAGGGACCAAGAGAGGGTTCCGAAGTAGCCGGGAGGCCATTTTAGGGCCTCCCAAAGGCTGCCTCAAGCCAAGTTAAAAGCTCTTTAGAGTTTATTTAGATGGAGCTTATTTATTTGAGTTTCTTGCACATATTGAGAATGTATGGTATCATTCTCTGTAGTTTGTGTAACATGAACACATGGATTTGTGTTCAAGAATGAAAACATGACTTTTGGGTCATGTTTAAGTAATGGATATAATGTTTTTAGCACTTCACACTGAAACATACATGTTTTGCATGTCTGATAGGTGAACAAGATATTCCTATTCATAAGTGGGTTGGAAATAGGGTTTTCCTATTCATGAAAGTTCTGAAGACATGATTTGTCATGTCTCGATATATATATGAAGTATTCCATTCAGATATGTCTTGTATAGACATATCATATACAAACATGTTTATGTCTAAATATGAATAGGGTTTTCCTATTCATAAAGTTCGTTGAGACATGATTTTCATGGCTTAGGTGATGAATAGGATTTTCTCATTCATATGTCAGAAGACATGATTTTTCATGTCTTATGTATAGGATTTTCTTATTTACAGATATTTTCAGACATATTTTTATGTCTCAAAGTGAATCGAATGTTCTATTCACTTATGTTTGCAGAGAAGGACATGGGGTTTTGATACATGTTCTCTAAGAAATATGGTGGCCTATTCCTGTTAAATATGTAAGGAATATGGTGGCCTATTCCAAAATATGCAGAATATGGGTTGGTCCATATTCTTGGTTCAGTTCATGGGGGTCAAGAACACTTTTGTGTTCTAGGTCTTTATCTTTCCTTGTGAAAGCCTTGGCCGTTGCTCTTTAAACACTTTTATTAAGAATCGGAAACTTACATAAGTTTCCATTATCCTCTGTCTGATCAAAGAGATAGAAAGGCAAAAAGATGGAAAAGATGAAGGAATGGGGTTATCCCATTCCGTGTCCTCACCTTCTTCTTCTTCTTCTTCTTCTTCTCGTCTGTCTTCTTCAGGGACAACTTTAGTTTTAAAAGTTCTAAGGTTTTGAGATCAAGGAATTCTCTCCCTCCTTAATTGCTCACATGGGGTATTTATACCCCTCTTTGAGTGAGGAGTAGTGGTAATCACTCTCTCTATATTAGGAGAAGTGGTGGGGTGAAAATCCCCTCATTATCTCTTGAAGAATAGATCAAATGTATTATGGAAAAGGAAATCCCGATCCTATCAGTATCGAGGTATCTCAATTATAAGCCTCCAGAGATTAGGAGGGGACCTTCCAAGTTCGAGAAGGGGCGTTCCAATAGGGATGCCATTAAATAACTCATTTTTGGGTTGTTTCTTAGGAAGCCCCCCTCTCTAAAGTGGAGGGCTCACCTGTAAGACATAAGCATTTAGCTTGTTTACAAGTCTCGATTTTGGGCTTTATCTGATCAAGATCTTGATCATGTGGCATGCCTTTTGCATGAATAATTCATTTAGATTTTATTGATCTTGGGAGTTAAGATTTTAACTCCAACATACATATCCATATAACATATGGTATACAACAAAATTCTCGATTCAGATAGAGTGACTGCCTACCCTCGTCTATATGAGGATCTGCCAACCCATGTGTTCAAGTGTACTTATTACACATTGCATGTAAATAGACACATATTACAAGCAATTGAACAGGTATCGTATGAAACTAGACAAATATTATAGACAATTGTTTAGAGTCTATGAAACTAGGTAGATAGTACATGTAAGTAGGAGATATTACATATAAGTACACATATACTATAGGCGATTGAATAGGGGTATCGTATGAAACTAGGCAAATATTATATGCGGCTGTTTAGATATTGCATGCAACTTGTTACGTATTGCATGCAACTTGTTATATATGACAGTGAATCTATATATATTTATATTGCATGAAACTTGTCGGACATTGCAAGAAGTTATATAGATCACATGAAACTTGTTACATTTGCACTAAACTCTCACCACTAGAGCCGCCTCCCCTTTCCCTTTATCTCACGCCATTTTTCCAACGCCGCCACCTCCTCCTCCACGGAATCCCTAAACCTAGCCCCGACCTCACCGTCTAATCTACTGTCATGTTCCTTCGCCACGCCCTCCTCTCCTTCTAAACCACCAATCGTCTCGTCCGCAGCTGATCATATTTTCCGTCTCCGTCACACGAGCGATCAACTCCTTTCTCCATGTCACGGAGCCCAAAACCCAGAAGCCGGCCAAGGATTTCTCTCAAAGCGGTGGAGGGAGATGAGTGGAGGGATGAGAGGAGGGATCCAGCAAGGATAACGGTTGTGGGGTTTTTGTGTGTGTGTGTGTGAGAGAGAGAGGAGAGAGAGAGAGAGATTCTTGACATCAGTAAGGGGGTTTTGACAAAGTTTAGGGGCCCGATAGGATTTTTAACAAGAAAAAGGCCCAGGTTTTTTTTCACAACGTTGGAATTGGCCGGGTTTTTTGACAATTTACCCTTTGTTTAAATATCTTTCGACCAAATTCGTGAATTATTCGCATAATTCGCGAATTTTTGATCAGCCGATATAATCGCCGAATTAATCGGCGGGCCGAATAATTCGCGAATTATTCACGAATAATTCACGAATTATTCCCGAATTATGTGAAAAAACAGCGAATAATTAAAAAAAAAACAGCAAATCACAAAATCAAAACCTAGCGTTTCATATATTAATTTCTTGCTCGAAATCCTTCCCGAACATTTTCCGAACATTTACCGAATTTTTTCCCAACACCTGCCGATTTTTTCCGAATAGTTCTCCGAATCCGAATTTCAACCTCGCCGAATTATATCCGAACCAAGAATCTGTGCCTATGCTTTCAACAGGTTAAGTTCGGGATTTTTGTTGAAAATCCAGCAAGACTACAATTGCCCATTATCTCATGCACTTGCGTTAGCCTATGGCCCATAAAGCCCTAAATTGCCATCACTGTATAGGACTCACACAGTTGCCCTCTGTTAAAAGCCATCTAATATTTTTTCCAGTTTTCGCCTAAATTCTCAACAGCCGACAGAAATCTTCCCTCTACTACAAGCAAGCAATTGATCGATCGCTCGATCGATCGCGAGTTCAAACATGCCTACTGGTGCGAATTCTCAACTCCTTTTGTCGTCTTTGCCCTAATTTTGGAATCACGATCTGTTCGTTCATCTTAGATTCGTAGCATTTTTCCAGTTGCTGTGAATTTTGCGTTGGTGATTTTTAGGGTTTCTCAAAGTTTGATTAGATTAGGTTGAGTTTTGTGTTCTTGCAGTAGATTTGTAATGGTTACAGGAATTCGTGATGCGATGCGGAGTTTTTCTATGAATTAACCAAACCCTTGTTCTTCAAAGCTTCTTCAATTCTATAGAGAGAGCATAGCATTGGTTTCTTCAGTTTGACTTGGAACTATATCTTGGATCCAAACCCAGAAACATGAAAAAAGATGTAGCTTGGCCCCATTCACTTTTTGTATAACAATATGAGCTACCGCAACTCAAAAACTAAACTTGTTATGCACTTGAATTTGCATTTCCTTCTTATTACAAGTTATATATATATGCCCATGCACAGTTCTTTGGAATAGGTTACCTGTCACCTATTAAAAAAATCTAAAGAATTATTCTGGAATTAGATTTTAGCATACCCTCATCCATAATTTTCCCGATGTGCATTTGTATCTCTCTCCCTAAAACTAGAGGCATAGTGCAACCTTCCTTTTATATTGTGATTTGTAGGATGATTTCTTTCGTAGGATAGAGTAATTGTATGGATGTAATGCTTACTGATTTAGACATGTGTGTGCGCTCAACATCACTTGTAAAAAACTAGCTTGTAACGCTTGTGAACAATGAAATACTAAAATCCATTTTCATATTTTGCATTTTTAGAGCTGTAATGGAGCTGGATCTCCATAAGTTGCTGTCCAAATCCAATAGTGGTATAAACCAAAGTTCGTAATCCACTATGGTCACCTTGAGTAACATTATTTGGATAGGAAAATCTATGAGAATTATTTGCCCCTGTCAAATATAGTGAAATGGAGGAGAGTTCATATTCAATGGCCACCTTGATTACCCTTGAGTTTTAAAATTTGATTATAAATAATTATTAAATTTTTCTACCCACAAAAAGTTGGTTACTGAGGTCTATGGTTCAAAGCTTATGATTCAGAATCTAAATCATTTATGAAGATCTAGATACTTCAAGACCTCGCATGTTGGTTTTGGTTCAATATAAATATTGTTAATTATAGTTTTAAAATGGAGAGAGAGTAAAGCAAACCTATATTTATTTATTTATTTTTATTCTTAGGCACTCTAAAATCCAAACGATGCAATGAGGATGAGCAAAGGGATTTGTATTTTTTATACTTGTCATCGTATTTTAATGTATATGATTTAGATCCAAATTCTTTCAAAACAGAACATGTTACTCATTAATTTTAACTATGAAAGAAATTATAGAGAAACCTCATTTTAAAGCAACAATAATCATTTTGATCAATTGGTGTCACTAATTTTATGACAGAAAATCTAACTATAAACCATCCGTTAATCAGAAGGATAAGAGTATGCAATCAAGCAATAGATGATGATACATTATATAAAGTAGTTAGAGAGAAGTTGATATGGTGATTTCTTAACGGAAAGGCATTGATTGATGGATATATAATATGCAACATGTTATACAGAGGTTGATAGAAATGACCATTTATATCTCTCCCTCTAATATTGTTAACCTCATTCGTATTTGTTTTTAATGTTTAAATTATCTCTTCCCCTTTTATAACACCTTGTATAACCCTTAAATGCCATCTACTATTTACCTTCGTCGAATTCATTCAATTTTCTTTTTTCAATATTTGTATCTTTTATATTTTTGCTTATTATTCTCTTTGCAAATTTAGTTTGATTTCTAATAAGAAGGTATATAATTTTAAGGTTTTGTAGTTTTGTGTTGTTCCTCGCAACAATTTAGGATCTTGAGCAAAAATGTAGATGCTTTATTGTTTTAGTAAAGCGTGGTTCAATTTCTATTTCTTCCCATGCAAATATGAATTGCAGCTAATTGGGGACATCATGGATTGAGAACAAATACTACTTCTAGATTTTGTGTTTGCTATAAAAACAATAATCTCATAACTTTAGAGTAAAAACACAAATTTTAGAACAAATTGATTATAAAAATGAAATTAGAGTTGCAAAGTACCCATCAAGATTAATCTACCATTGTCCCAAGCTTGTAGGTTCCGTCTTAAATCTTCAGGTTTTTGTTTCTCTTAAAATCCTATGGTTTGAAGTTGCTGTAATGAATTTCGGCAAAAATATCTTAAGCGATTTAAAAGGGGCATGATGTCTTAGGTTAGGATATAATGTTATCTGCGTCTTGTATTGTTCAATAAAGCATGAAAGTATGGACATTTTGGGTACTAAAAGAATGATACAAAGCTAATTACTATTTGTGGAGTTTTAGAGTGTAGTTTGGTTTTAGGGAAGGAATTAAATGGAGTTAAATGTTGTTCAGAGTGAGTATACAAGTGTTTTCTTTATAAATAAGTGCATTGGTGTCGATCCCTATAGCATTGGATTTTGGGAAAAAAAGATTTATTTTATTATAACAGTGCATTGTTCATAAGGATATTAAATTTAGTTATAGTGAAGAAGGACGACATGGACTACATGTTATAATAATAGAAGAGAAAAGAAAAATATGTAATAAGTGATAGTATCAATAATATGTTATAGTGTATATTTGTTTCATATTTTTCCAAAAAATATTGGCTTTTTATATTAGGCGAACTTGAAGTGCTAAATTTGAATAAAATGCTTACTTATATAACAATATAGATATATTAACATTTGAACCAAGGTCTCAATAATTGGCCACTTGGGCAATGAGATTTGCCAGGTCTATTTGATTTTTGAAGAAGATACAAGGCACATTTTAAATGTCATTTAGATGGTTAGAGGTAAAATCAGAGAGTTTTATCGTGATCATTTGAGATCGGTCCAGCTGGAACCGATCTGTGCAATAAAGAGGGGAAGATACTTGCCTTAGTTGTCCAGATTTCTTTACGACCGCTTGCTGGTATTTTCTTTTGTTGTTTGGTTGCAAGACATTAAGAACCGTGAGATAATAAAGTTGTCAATTTAGTGATTTTCATTTAAAGGGTTTCATGCTGGGTTAGCAGTTATTTAAATTCATGTTATGTAAATAAAATCACAATAAATTATAAATGTTTGTGGCAAGTTTTTTATTGCCATTTAGAATATACCATTTATATATCAACGGCGTAAGACAGGTTAGACAATTTTTAATAAAACAACAAACAATGTTTAAGTTAAGATATATCCATTTTGAGCATACCATAAGAAAATACCATTTAATTGTGTGTTTTAATTTTAAGTTAAGATATATCATTAAAAACAATATTTAATATATCAAACTTATATTAGTAAAAAATAAAAGATCGTAAACATATAGACAGTTGCATATATAGAAACTCAAAAATTATTTAATATCATATGAAAAGTATAAATTATTGAAAGAACAGATTTGGAATAGTTTTTAGTTATTCTTAATATCTATGTAAAATTAAAAAAATTAGTCGATGTAAAAAATTAAATAGTTGATTTGGAAAGGCCCATATGGTAAAGACGACTGATTACTATCCTAAAAAAGTATCTGATATTTTAAACCGTGATTTGGACTTATTCATTTTGCACTTGACTACATTTCTGTCTTAGAGTTTGACTACATTTCTGTCTTAGAGTTGAATATTTTTCCATTTAACGAATATATCATTTTATCGTTATTTTAGTTTTTTTCACAGTTTATGAGAATTTAGAGTATGCCAACTCATTATCTAGAACTAAGCCCCTCTCTAGTCATAGTTTTTGAACTCTCTAGTCATAGTTTTTGAATTAGGAATTCAACGGTTATTTATAAAGGGTTGACGTCAGGTTCACAGCCGGTCATAAAACCATGTCAGATCATTATTGGAGGTTTGCTTCATAGTTGACCCCATTTGAATAGGAAAAGACTTGGATACTGAATTTAACCTATTCAATCAAATCATTGACTCATTTTGTTGCTAAGCAGAGAGTGGAGAGAGCTCCTACTTGAATCACTCATTTAGTCAAGTTGCAATGGTCATTATATAACAAATTTGGAGAGTGTAACAACTTGACATTTTAGATTAATTCTTTTGTTAAACATGCAAGCTAAAAAATAACAAAAGTAAATAGTGATAACGAAGAAAAGAGGATTCACTTTCTACCTAATAAATGTAGAAGAGGGTATACACAACTGAATAAATTATAACGAGGAAAAATATTTTCAGTCATATTTTATTCATATTTTATAGTTTAATTAATCTATTTTCTATATTAAAATTATAAAATAACAATTTTGTACTTGAGGCTATTTCACTTTCATTGCAAAAAGCCAATCTTCCCGTCTTTAAGAGCCTACTTGGTACATAGAATGTACGATTACGAGGAATTCACACAGTTCTATGAATGTAGATTCCAGGCATATGATTGCAGTGAATGTTGCATTGCCTTGCTTGATATAATATGAGCAAACCAAAATTACATATGTGCAACGGCGACATGCAACGATGCATGACAAGCGGCTTTTGACAGTGCCCGAATACGGGCAGCTCTGAAAGGCAACGCTCGACAATGACCGACAATTGATGGCTCCTGGTGGGAATCAATGGCGGGCGGTCTTGACGTCCGATGGCGGGTGAGGCGATTGGTGGGCACCGATGAACGATAGTTGCGTGATTGTTGTTATAGGTTGGATAATTATGGGAGTACATAAACATCTATATGTAAGAAATGTTATTCCTATGTTTTGCAGGCACCTAACTCCCGCGGGAACCCTAAACTTCCCAGGAATCTTAGTTTTGTTAAATTGGGCATGTGAATATTTTGTTAGAATTTGGGATTCCCTCATACCAAGCGAGCCCTTAGATCTTTCTTCGATCAAAATTAACTTATAAGATCCTTCATTTTTCTAAGCATATCAAAACACCAAAGAATACATCATAAATATGGTTGAAGGGTGCATGTTCTTGATGTAATGTTCTCAGCTTTCAAATTAAACTACATTCTAGTACAAAATGAAGAATGTAGAAAGCTCAAGAAAAGATCCGCCTAAGATGCGAAAAACTTTATCAATATCTTGTTACTGATGATGGCAATGGGGACAATGACAATGGAAGTAGTTGTGGCATGGGTGCCATAACTCTGGGGGTCACAGAACCATGAATATGCTTGGGTAGTACATGGATAACATTAGTAAATAGGTTGTGGAGCCCATTTAGTTGTGGGCATTATGTCAAGAGGTGTTTATTAGCCTTAAGTCACAATATTACTGATGCAATGGAAGTCGTAGTGTTGGTGAGTGTTGATGATGGGTCAGCAGCAGTGGTAATGGGGAGGCAGTTGGCGTTGCGGATGGTGACAATATTGGTGGTAAATTATCATGTAATCTCTGAAATATTCTTGCCGGCCACCCATTAGTGAGCTTAATCACTTGTTGTATCCCCATCAACATTCATACTTGACTTTAAAGAACCAGAGAACATATGTCAAGATAGAGAAGATATAAAGTGTACTCCACAGGAGGAACTTGCTTTGATACAAAACGAAAACGAAAACGAAAACGAAAACAATATAACTAATTTGAAATTTATGACTATTTTATTTGGTGATTTAGCAGAAGTTAATAATGAAATTTGCTTTGTGAAATTTGGTTTATTTTTATCAGGTACCTAGTTAATGGAATATATGATTGTACATTATGGCAAACCTCTCATTATATTTAAGGCTTTAAGCATCAACATCTGCCATCTTCTTTAATATGTTGACGTCCAGGCACATTACCTAACAGGACATATGCGGCTATTACAAGCTATATAGTGTGTATTATATTTTGACTTTGCCTACTCTATAGTGTGTAGACCAGACAACATATGAATCATACATTGTGAAGCGCAGAATAATGGGTCATTTATTCAGCGTTCTTAGGCTATTTGTGCACTTTATTTGACCCTTTGATTTATATCTTTTTTATCTTCCTATTTGTTAATTATTATTTAAGGTCCGATAATTAAAATAGCCAGTGTTTAATTTATTAATTAATGTTTCTGGAAAATGCTATTTGGACTTTTGGAGTTCCTATATAAAACTCTTCGATGTATAAAATCACAGTGAGCGTGAAATGGCAAAAGAGGGTGTTTCCAGCTGTAGAGATCGATACTACTCAACCTCCTCTTGTTTTCAAGTGCCAGCTGTTTGATTTAACAGGTGTACCTCCTGAAAGGCAAAAGATTATGGTTAAGGGTGGCCTGTTAAAAGTACGTCATACCCTTATAACATATCAGATTTATCTCTTACTGTCAACACTTTAATTAGTACAGTAGTCCACCGACTAACTATTTCTCGTTCGTAATGTAGGATGATGCAGATTGGTCCACTTTAGGTGTAAAAGAGGTGACAATGCTAATCTTTTTGTATTTGTTTTGACATTCAGAATCTTTTTCTGTTTTCTTTAATGTACCTGACAGAAAATAAAATGGGCATGACATTAATAGGGTCAAAAGTTGATGATGATGGGTACTGCAGATGAAGTTGTGAAAACTCCAGAAGAAGGTCCTGTATTTATGGAGGACCTCCCAGAAGAAGAGCAAGCAGTTGCTGTGGTGAGGCTATTATTCTAATAGTTTATTAGAATTAGCTCTTCTTTTATTTTTATATATCAAAGCTACAAATCATTATGATGGCGATATAGATGTGGTACTCCCTTAAGTTTGAACAGTTCATTGTGAGCTTGTGTAGTTCAGGCCTCGATAGTTCTGGTATATGCTTGCCGATCAGTCTCCGATAGGAAGAAGCTTAGCTTTCCTTGTCATCTGATGAATCTAGCCTGTAACATTAGTAAATAAACTATTTTATTTATTTATCCAGGGGTACAGTGCAGGTCTGTTTAACCTGGGAAACACCTGTTACATGAACTCCACGTTGCAATGCCTTCATTCTGTCCCAGAGTTGAAGTCGGAATTACTGAAGTAAGTTCCTCCTTTATTGTTCAAGTTTGATCATTTATATCAAACGGTCTTAATTCCTTCTCTGGATATTTATTCAATGTGTATGTTGACTTGGGGCTTATTTGGCTGTTTCTACTTTTTTCAAGCAGCTATGGGAGTACAAGGAACAATGAACTGGATCAGTACACACATCTTTTGACTTGCGTAACTCGTGATCTTTTTAATGAACTGGATCGAAATGTCAGGCCTGTTGCACCACTGCAGTTTTTGTCAGTAAGTTGTAATTGAAATGTTCTATCTTCTGAAGTTATCGGAATTTGTTATGTAGTAATTGAAACCTAAGCTTTTATCTATGAACATCGGATTTATGATGCATTGTGGCATCAGATATTTTCTTACACAACGATTTAGAAGGGATTTTGTCACATCCTTTTCTTCATGAATTGCTCTTTTCATATTTCGTGACTAAATTAAACCCATATCCTGAATATTTTTGGGCCTGAGGGATTGGTTGCTTTATTCTAGGATGGGATTACATGGTCTACCTACAAGATCTACATTTTGTATGCATGAATCTGACTATAAGATCTACATTTTGTATGCATGAATATTAATCTATTCATTCCCAAGAGCTAGGAGAGCCGATATAGAATGGGAATTGTGACAAGGAGTCCGCAAGTTAAGGCATGCAACCAACAAGGGGACAGAAAACCAACCCTATTTATGTAAATGCAAAGGGAGTGGGTGCCACATGGGTCCAACCTTATAACTCAATTAACCCCCCCATTAAAAACAACAACTCTGCTCTCTTTTTGCTAAGCATTTTTCGTCATATGCTTGAAAAGTATATTTATGAGAAAGGGGGGCTATGCAACAAAAATTGCGCTACCCCCGAAGAAACAGAGGCTAAAAGGGTGGGTGGGGGCATCTGGCCACGCATAAGTAGTGGGGCCCACCCACGCTGTACGCGTGGGCGCTGCACAACTTTTTCTTGCGCAATGCCCCCTAACTATATTTAGTGCTTGGTAAGAGGACCATGTAAGATTTGCAGGTTTCTCTTTTACTCGGGCAGAACCAGGAATTAATTGTTTTTTTTTGTTTTTTTTGGGGGGGGGGGTGGTGGTGCATGAAAAAATCTTTATCATATACAGAAAAGCTCTTATATATAAGTATTAAGTTTGAATGCTAATCATTATATATAAGCCTTTTGCATACGCCATTTTAATGGAATCCCTGACATTAGCGAAAAGATTTAGCAAGCTAATTACAATCTCAATCGAATAGGAAAAGCTAGCACAATCATGATTAGCAGCTTCTCTCAAGTCCTAACTATATTTCTTTTAGTAATAACAAGAAGTTTATTTATTTGTTCTTGGATATCGATATTACTTGATTAATATATCTATATATCATTTATACTAATGAACATAGCAAATTGTTTGTAGCCAATTTTGAATTGATTTGTCAGCAATAATGATTTGAATATCTAAGTTAAGTAGAAAACTAATCTAGAAAAGCAAAACTTATAAAGAAATGAGAAATTTTCACACCATGCATTTAACTACACGATTATTTTCTCTCTTTAACTTTCGTGCAAAAGACTACTTGTATAAGGTAAAAATATGAGAATAAATTAAAAAGAGAAATGTAAGTTCATATTGTCATCTGTATATTCGTGGTGCTAACTATTTGAACTTGAAATTCGGGGTTGTGGCTCTGTATATTCTTCAGAGAAGAACTAGGAATTACTTTTCTTGTTCTAAACATATGCTATTCTTATCTATTTACTGAAGCAGTGATACTATTTTGGCAGATAGTTCGGAAAAAATTTCCACAGTTTGCTCAGCAGCAAAATGGTGTCTACATGCAGCAGGTTCCTTTAAATTCTTAAATCCAATGCTTTGTGATACGATAGCCATTTCTTATTAAGTGTTTACATCGATGTTGATAAATGGCAGGATGCTGAAGAATGTTGGACCCAACTTATGTATTCGCTTTCTCAATCACTTAGACCATCAGGATCGCCAAGGTATTTTACACATTAGGAAGCTTAGCACTGATGGTATAGTGGAATTGTTAATATGATTGGTTTTCTTGCTTGCTACACCCTATGCTCATGTTATTATCTTTTATGCAGTTTATTTTACTACACGAGTCTTTCAGTTTTGTGGTGAGGGTGGTTTTCTTGCTTGCTATACCCTATGCTCATGTTATTTGTTTTTTTTTGTACTGTTTATTACGACATGAATCTTTCAGTTTTATGGTTAAGGCCTGGCTTCTAACGTACTCCGATGGAAGTAAAACTTTTGTTTAGCAATTAGAATGTTGCTTTGTTTCTTGTTTCATAGCATTTTTACTTTATATACTACACACACACACACAATTACATACATACATACATAATTGTGTGTTAGATAACATTTCTATAAATCAGTTATTCATTCAATTGGTCCGCAAACACTTTTAATTGGGCCTAGCTATCAAAATTCCTGAAGTATTACATCTTTTTTGACCAGTTAAATTATCATTATTACTTCAATTCTTAGCCTAGGACTCGAAGAACTGGCATACAAAATTACACTGCCTCTGCCTCTCATCACCATCGTACAATCATGAATTATTTCATGTGTCAATATTGATGGAAACATGATCATAACCCACAGTTTGGAATATAATCCAATCATTTTCTAGAAGATTTGGCACGCATAGAACCATCAATTCACATATTATGTAGAAAAGACCAGGTGCTACTTTCCTAAGTGAATGCATTAGTGAAAGCCGAATGACAGCACAAACCATTCTAAGTTAAAAGCAACATGGGGGCAAGGTAATCAGATGTGAGCTCAATAGTATCCTCTTTTATTTACATTATAGACAGAGGAAATGGATTGTAACTCCAGTGCGCACACACTGCAAGCGCGCGCACAGGAAAATAATGCAGGAAAGGTGCTATAAGAGGAAAGTTCCTAACTGCAGCGGTCATGGCCAATCATATACTTCTTTTTTGGATGATGTTTTGATCTCCATGGTCTAAAATATAGATACACTGATGATTTATTTATTCATAGATTGGGTGCGATATTATTTCCTTCCAATAATAAAATTTTTTTGCCGCTAGATCAATAGGTTAAAAAGTATTGAAATCATATGAAATAAGGTGCATTTTGGTTTTAGAGAAGAACATTAAGACGAACGCCGATTGTTCAGAAAAGTGGTGTAGAATTGCCCTTTGTGTAGAATTTCCCTTTGGCCACCATAGGAGGGATTTCCCTTTATTGGACACAGTTTCTCCATTATATATATTATATAAAAGCTGTATGGGGAGCTAGATCGAGCTATTCTGTCACTTTGCTCGGAAATTTAGCCTCCGCCCCCTATTCTTTAAGGATATTTGCATTTGTCCCCTTATTTTTTGCATCTATAAGACTGGAAAATCAACACTTGCCCCATATTTTTTGCTGTAATTTCATTTGGTCCCTTCACAATGTATCTTTCGGCCCTTTGTAAGTTCATCTATACATAGCTAAAAGACCCAAAATTTCATTTCGGTTTAGCACGTTTTTGTCTTTTTGCTTGAAATTAAATCAAGTTTAGAGGTATTAGTTTAAGTGATGTATGTTTTGGAGTTGTATAAAGTTACGATCAATGGTGGTCAACTCACCGCGGTCCGCCGCATCCTAAATTGAAAAACAGATGAACAATGTCTTTGTGGTTTATTGGGGTGGTACCCATCACCAGGGCCAGGTCATTCCATCATGGTCATGGGGCTACAGTCGGTCTTAGAACATTTTTGTCTATATTTTGAGTAGCTTCTAAGTTAGAACATACATTACAGAATCGGCGTATTTTACGATTCTGTTTTGCTAAAAAACCTCTCAAACATGTTAATTACTACCAAGAAATATATAGATGGCTTAATTATTACTTCAGATACATGAAATGGCTTTTCATGTTAATTATTTTTTCCACATAATATCAATGTAGATTGTAGCATAACATCTTCGCTTAAAGCATCTTTTCCACGCAAACCACCCGCACTTGCTAGTTATATGCATATGTACATATAGTGGTTTTTTGCACATATGATGCACATGAAGAAAATTAATAGTTATATATATTTTGTAAGGGAGGGAGGTGGGTAGGGAATGGGACCGTTGAAACTAAAACAATTAAATAAATTTAATTAAAAATAAGGATGTGGATGTTTGGAGAGTAAGTGAAGGGGATAGGGGAGATTTAAATCTTTGAAAAGTTGATGCGAGTTTCTTGAAATGAGAGTTCTTAGAGATATTTTATCATTTTTATATCCCATTTAGAAAAAGATATGATCTACCCAATTGGTGTTTGCATTATAAAAGTAGCAGTGATAGGCACCATAAAATTTCCTAGAGCATTTGGTAAAAGAGTCATCCATTCATTATTTGGATGTTTGGCACCATCCATCTTGACCTTCATGTTTTAGAACATGGATACGCTAATTTTATATGATGTGAAATATCATTTGGTACAACATTCGATAGTTTCAAAATTAATGATTTTCGACAGTAGATTATTTTAGAACTATAGATCCATAGAAAAAAAGTATCCAACACTTATGAAATAATTACCCATATATTGGGACATGGAGATTAAGATGGACGATGTCAATTGTAAAAATGTTGATGCATGCTCGATTTTTGAAATGAAAAGAAACTTTTCACCATTAAATGTTGAGATAGACATGATTTATATAATAAAAACGAGAAACAAACAATTTTCGTCTGAAGGTCCTCTCATATATCTAATATGAATACGCCTCATCTATAGCATGGGCGCGAGTGCGGACATGGACACAGACATGGATACGGGACATGATAAATTTGTAAAAAAGGGGACACGGGGATATGGCTATATTCTTTTATATATTTAATTATATATATAACAAAATATAAATAAACTATGAAAAAAACACAAGAAAATTAATTCAAGAATATATTTTCATTATAACTATACGTTTTCTTAAGCATAAACAAATACATACATAGAACTTAAGATAAACCACACAATAATAAAATTGTTATAGTAAAAACAAACAAAATATTATCCTTTTTAATTGGAGCCGACTTTCTGTAGATCCAATTTCATCATTTGCATTAATTTGAACCTTTACTCCTAGATCTAAGTCTGACATGAAGGATATTAAAAAAATTTATATTCTTGTATCCAAGATATCAAAGTAGTTCGCACACGTTAATTTTCAACTCCTTACATTGTATAGTTGTCTCGGACACATCTAGTTTGGGTAGACACGGCGTCCAACGGAGTGTCTAAGTGTCCAATACATGTCAGACACTGACAAGAGCAAATAGAAGTGTCCATGCTTCTTAGCGCCTCATGATTCCTACTAAAACCAAGTTTATCATAAAGCCAAAGCTTAAATAATCATCACGATAAATTTAGATCTGGGATTTTGTCAAGTAAACTGTAAATAATAGTTCAAATTTATAATGGTTTCAACTTTTAGACTAAATCATCTACAGTTTTAAAATTTTAAGTTCCAAATTTGAAGTCAAGAACTTAGTAAAAGGATTTTATACTCTTTTCAAATTTTGATCAAATTGTCATTGAGATAAGAAAAATACGAACTGTTCTTATCAAAAACCATGTGGTTAACAATCATCCAATAGCCATCATGTATGTACTATATTTTTCATTAGCAAAATATCTCTATAGTTGCAATAATTAGCAAAAACTGTCTCCCATATTGTTGGTGCTTTTTAGAGGAATTTAGGATGGTTCCCTCATTTCATTCATCATATGGCACGTGGACAATTTTTATTTTGAAGTTGTCATCTTTGATTTGATGGATCATGGATTTGGTCTCTTTAATATTAGGTTTGATGGATCATAGATTTTGTTGCAGTATTTTATTAGGTTGCAGCTTTAGTTTTTGATGAAAATGAGGGATATGGAGTAAGAAAAGATGAGTTTAGGGATTAGATGTGGATTGTTGCGTGTAGAAAGCCGATCTTGAGCCTATGCCTCGATTTTTAATTTTTATAGTTGGGCAACTCTTAATACATCCAACATGTAGTGTTTTCCATCAATCAGACTTGTAATCGTGATCTACATGTCTTAGAAACACTGTATATGAAAAACTATTAGATTTGAAAACCGCTAACACAACTATCAAGTGATCGCATTTTTCATGTATTGAAAGGCCATTAATTTTTAGTCCTCTTGAAAATTGTGTTAGGCCTCCCATGAATTTTGATATATTACCTATCTGTCAGATAGGTGGAAAACACTATGAGTTGGGTGCTTCAGGTGTTGGCTTTATTTTTACAAATGAGGTATGGACTTGATGGATCGGCTCCCTATGTATGACTAGAAAAGTTAACCATCCGTCGGTCTTTTGAACGATTGGCACCAGCTATATTAATCATTGTCTCTTAAACTATGAGTTACCAATTTTCATATCGGTTGGATACTCTTTGTCCATTAATTTAGCATTATGAAATTTTCTATTGTCGGAAAACTGTTAAATTTTGCGATTATCTGATGCAAGTGTGAATGGTATCCAATTCACATGAAAATTGACAAATGCATATTTAAGGACATGACAATTAAGATGGCTAGTATGGATTGTCGAAAAAAGTGATGGACGGATGATTTTTAGAGCCGCCAATGTAGGAAATTTTCTACCATGCCACTTTAACGTTTTCTCCATGCACACATATAAGATTTGGATTGGATGTGGATCATTGTTGGATTTGATTAGTTGTGGGCCTCATTTGTTGGGTTTGATTGGTTGGAAGTATGGTTTTGAAGAGAATGATGTCTAGGGAGAAGATGATGTTGGAGACGACGATGTTATGAATTGGTTGGTGGTTTTAATATTGGGAATCTTGGGACAGTTGGATAATGGATATTGTTTGTTGGTGAGATTAATAGTATTATGGTTTTGATCCGTAGAGGTCAGAGGAAAGAGAAGGTTGGATAAACTGAAGATTGCAAACTGAATTTCGAGGAGTTGGACTTTTTTGTGATGTGGGTTTTATTTGTTATTTGCTTTGACTGGGCAGTAAGTTTGGTTGGAGTAGAGTGTTAGGGAAAAAAAGTTGTTGAAGATGAATCAAGGATTGATTGCGGGATTGATGGAATGGGTTTGGTAGTTAGGTTTGGTTAGGTTATAACTTTAATTAGATATGTTGGAGGGCTAGGAAGATGTTGAAGAATCTTAAAATTAAGGGAAAATTATTTCCAATCCCAGTTTTAAAGAGTGACTAATTTTAAAACCCATAAAGTTCTTAAATTATGGATAACTCCAAAAGTATGCTTTGAATTTATTTTAAAATCAAATCCTAATTTGTATACGTATTTGTGTATGCATTGCCAATAATGCCCTTTTAAAAATTCTCTAAGATATTACATACTTTTTTTCGCGACTCAACATTTCTCTAATTTATTGTCAAATTTATTTTCATATCCTATCGATTTTGTATAAACCTAAATTTTTTATTTACCCATCTTTTTTTAAATCATTTTGAGAAAAATGTTGCACCCTTCACGTCGGTCTTTGTTGAATCGTTTAGGGAAAAAAGGCAGCGAAGATCATAAAAAATTGAGAGATGTCGGATTCGAAGAGGAGCATGAGAGATGGAGAGTTTTAGCAACAAGCATGAGGCGAGGAGGGTGAAGTGAGAATAAACATACATATATTTGCCTTAAGGGTAAACTTGGCATTTAGAAAAAGTAACCAAAGTATTTAATGTATTATCTATTTGGGCCTCAAAAATCTGTATTTTATAAGTATTGAGTTTTTCCACTATTTTGAAAATACTTGGGCTTTATAATAAGTCACTAATTAAAATTGGGCTTAGAAACAATTTTTCCTAAAATTAATCTCTAGTAAAATTAGAGAAGAATAAAATAGTTTGATTAAACTATATGCTCAAATTATGAAGATGAAATGCAATTTGTAGATTAATGGATGTAGTAAGTAATAACCAACGAACAACATGGTATTTAGTATATTCTCGTCAAGTAATGACACCTATAGGGCTTTTGCTAAAAGAAAAGCATACTTAATGGTTTTTGGATATACCGTTAAACTAGAGGTAGTTTGTTAATTACATTGTTTATGCATCTCCTTTTTTCCCTTGAAATATGCATCTCTTTGTTGCAAATCTAAGAATGGATCGATTTACATTTCCACTCTTTATTTAGAATACAATGTTATTTGATTACGAAATTAGCCAAAAAATCTATCTACTAAATATAGATTTTATACATGGAAAACGGAGGCTAAATTTCAAATTGCTACAATGAACTTTGGTTGTTTTTCTTCAGAACCATCACCAACTACTAAAATGATGCAAACCTACCATAAACATTCATTGTAGCATGAAACACCATAACAAAGTTAATGGAAAAGATGAAGTGACCATTATACCCGACTTATATTAATTAAAAAAAACTAACATTTTCCTCTTTCCAAAAAACTACCCTGAACCTAACCTCCAAATTCCATATGCCTTCATCTTCAACCACAGGTTAATCTTCTCCTAATACTCCTTAAAACCCTAGATCTAATCGTAAAGAACTCGCATCCTCTCATGATCGGTTCAAAATGGCATTCAACCTAGAGTTCAAAATGGCATTCAACCTAGAGCACAATGAGACGGCATATATGAGACAACATATATGCATTGTAAATTTAGTAAACAGAGAAGTCAAAACCATATTGGTATAACATTGGAAGGGCAAGAGATACCACCGAGCGATCAGTTTAGATATCTAGGTTCCATCATCCAAAAGGATGGGAAGATCGATAGTGATGGTAATCAAAGGATCCAAGCTGGTTGGTCGAAATGGAGTGTAACATGGATTTTGTGTGATCATAACTTTCCGTTAAAATTGTAAGGGAAGTTTTATCGGAGCGTTATTCGGCCTGCCTTATGGTACAAAATGATGGGCTCGCATCATATACAGAAGATGCACGTAGCGGGGATGCGCATGCTTCGTTGGATGTGTGGTAACACTAAAAAAGATAAGGTGCGAAATGAGGATATTCGTGCAAAAGTTGGTGTAGCACCTGTGGAGGAGAAGATGCGGGAAAACCGGCTAAGATGGTTTGGTCATGTGCGACGCAGACCTATGGAAGCACCGGTTCGACGAATAGATACTCTCAATATAGGCAATGGCAAAAGGGCAAAAGGGAGACCAAAGAAAACATGAATGAAGGTGATACGAAACGATATGGTTGCCAAATGCCTCAATGAAAGTATATTGTTCGATAAGAGCGAGTGGAGGTGGAGGATTCATGTGTTGGACCCGGCGTGATACGCATGTTGGTTCATGTAGCCTACCCTATATGCTTGGGATAAAAGGCTCAGTTGTTGTTTCCCAACAAAAGGTCATGGGTTCAACGCCCATTACCAACATTAATTTTTGGAGGTATGAATGTCGAAACCTTTGTTCTTTTAAAGAAAATGGTTTCATCTGTATTTGTAATAAATTGATTTAAAATATTGTTTTAAATTTTTAATCATTTTTGTATAACATTTAGTATGAATTTTTAACGAAACCTTGCAATTTTTTGTGCCCTCTATAGTGAAAGTTTCTTTATCCGCCTTTATAATGAAGGATAAGTTAATATTAAAATTACTGAAAAATGCCTGGAATTTATGTCAACTTTTCTTTTCTTTGGATCCGTATATGGTTATTTGTGTTTAACATCAAATCTCCTTAAATATGATTTGATCCTACAACCATCCGCTTTATATGAATGCTCTACCATTAAGCTATTGAGGAAAAACCCATTTAAATATGTTCATTATTCGTATTAAGTTTCATTTATGACATTTATGATACAAAAATAGTTTTTAGAAAATATCTTCCGATATATCACGATATTTGATATCCGATATGAAAATCTTCGGGCCGATACGATACCGATATCCGAGGTTTAAAACATTGTCAAGTTGAAATTTAGCCAAAACCATGACTATGCAGATATATGACTTAGCTGAATGGATTATTGGACCTACGAGGACACTTTGTGAGATTATATGGACCGCGAACTAGTATTTGGACCCATGAGATATTACTGAACCAGAATTGTCCAGGTGGAAACCGTGGAATGGACCTTTGGAGACACTGAAAAGGGTTATAGACATTTACGGGGTTTAAAGGATTCCAGGGATCATCTGGAGTTATCCTTGCTTACTGGACTATTTGGGTAAAACCAATAGGAATTTGGACCTTTGTAGTAGGTATATAGCCATAGATTTCCAGAACAATCTTAATGTCCATGGTATTAGTTATTGTGTTAGTGTTATCGTAATTTGATCAACTATGCTACTCTCAATATGTGGAGGGTGCCCTCACTTACCAAAATTTCTGGGCCCGCCTCTGGACGGAGGATCATATTTAAGAAGCGTGTGATAACAAGCTTACAATATTTACTACATTTCATGGTTTGAACATGATAGTTACCATTTTGTTATTAATTCACACGCGCGCGCATGCATGCATTCACACACTCACACACACACATGTATTGTGTGTGGGGGGGGGGGGAGGGATCCACCAGACGCGCACACTCACATCTTTGTTATAGTATCGAAATATTTCTTATACCGTCTCTATGTAAATAATCATTCTCTTTAACATAGTACTGTGAGAGAATTGCACTTGCCATTTTGAAAGCATGGATACTTCCATTGTTCGCTTGTTATTGTGGGAAATTTACTGCTTCCACCTTTTTAAATCATATGTTAGAGAATGCTCAACACTGCTACTCTTGTTTGAACAATTACCATTTATGACAGCCATGGCTTGTCATAAATGTGGTGTGTTTCTTTAAATGGAACAAGTTCTTGATTCTTATAATATATAATATCTTAGGTTAACACTTTTTTCCATGGAAATTAATTGTCTCTTTGAACAAATTCTTTGACTTGTTCCTAGTTCATTATTACAATGTGACTTTTCAATTAATGATATTTGTGGTTTTTATCAATGTGTAGTGATACATCTGATCCAATCAAGAAACTATTTGGAATCGATCTCGTCAGCAGGTATGAAGTCATTTAAGTCATTGATTAATGGATGATTCCTGGAGTTCGATGCAAACTTATAAGCTTGCAGAGGATCCATAGTCAACATAATCCCTTTATGTTAGTTTTATTACTAGCCTCGGTGTGGTACTGATTTTCATTGTTTGCGAACCAAGAATTGGGCTTGTCTTCAGATTTGGCAAAGGAAACATTCTTTTGTATCTGTCCTGGTTTTGTTGTTGTAAATGAACAGTGGAACAATAAATTAAATTTTAGGAAAAATTGAATATTGCACAATTTGATAAAATGCTAAACTATTTCCAAGTATGTTGTTACCTATGCAAACATATTAGGCTGGTCAATGCAGTATCAGTCTTAATTAAAATGAAGTTGATAGAAATAGGTTGAAGCTGAATTATTAACAAGTTATCAACTTATTAGACAAATGATCTCATTCCTAATATTTAATCATCCATATTATGAGCTGCAATTGTAATTTGACCTCCTATGAAATGTGTTCTGTGATATTTTTATTATATCTGTTGGTTGATTCTACTAGGATACAAACTTTCTGGTTCTGTGTTCTTCTACATAATTCAGCTTCCACCGACTAATATGCCATTCATACATCTGCAGATAGTGATTCCTTGTGGATGCCTTAATTAAAAAAATCAAGATTTTACTGCAGTCCAAAAAACATAGAGACCAAACCCAAATTGCTTTAGCACATTCAATACACCCCCCCCCCCCGCCCCCCTAAAAAAAGAACAAAAAACAGAACAAAAAACCAAAAAACAACCCACACATGTCCCTTTTTACCTTGTACAACTAACACGTCAATGAAAAGTTACATAGGAGACTGTAAGTGAGACTGACAAATAATTGAATAAATACTACAACAGCAGATGATTTTTGACCCATTTGATTGATGTTCACACATATATGTTTCCTTTCGTGAATAAAAAATGGCAGTCATTGATCGCTTCATCTTTCTTTCCCCTGAAACTATTTTGAAGAATTGCACACCCTATACTAGCATCTGACACTATACCAGTGCTCAATTGAGTGACGTTTAAGGAATACCGATTATTTTTCTTGCATCATCTTGCATCTTGCCTTCAGTTTCTGTGGCAGTCACGTTTGAATAAGCTTTATATGAGAAAGTTCTAAAGACTCTTATAAGCTTGCATTATGTTCCTTGATGCGTCACTAGGAAGTTAGCTGCAGTATGGCTACTTTATTAAACTATGGTGCAATTACTGTTATGTGTACTTCATACTGGCACTATCATTTGGAGCTGCTTCACATTAGTGTGTTTACCAGGGTCCACTGTGAAGAGAGTGGAGAAGAAAGTTCCGAGACAGAATCCGTTTATGCACTAAAGTGTCACATCTCTCAGGATGTTAATCATTTGCATGAAGGGCTTAAACATGTAAGTCCATTTGAAAGAATGACATCCAGTTATCAAAGTATTGCGTCTATAATGGTATTTTTTGATAAGCATGTCTTTGTCCATTTTGTTATATCAGATTTGTGTCTGAATTTAATAACAGTGACAAAGATGTATAATAATATGCCGGTTCTGTGTTCTTCTTCCATGATCACTAGTTCATTTAGTGCGCATCAGCTGTATATACATGCTTCTCATATCTAATGTGGACCGATCATGAATTCTTCAGACTCATGTCCACATAAGATGTAAAACAATTGGAAGTGAATGATGGGTGGTTATGGGGAACCAAGTCATGTAAGGATCGGGGTTTGGTTTCTCCACAAATTATTTCTGAGACTCATCTGATTTATGCTGATATATATGATGAGCAATAGAGCTTACATTCATGCACAAGATATCTAAATAAATGATTATATTATGCTAGCTTTAGAGATTTTTTCTTATAAAATCAATACTGGTCACTCTATTCATGTTGTTTTCTGATTAAATTAAAATAGGGTCTGAAATCAGAATTAGAGAAGGTTTCTCCTTCATTGGGACTCAGTGCAGTTTATTCAAAGGAATCACGGATCAGCAACTTACCTAGGTAAGTAATCTAAAGTTCACCATTAATTTTTGTTAAAAGACAACTTTTCTGCTGAGAATTCACGTCAACGTCTTTTAGGTATTTGACTGTTCAGTTTGTCCGCTTTTTCTGGAAAAGGGAGACAAAACAAAAGGCGAAAATCTTAAGGGTAATATTTGATATTGTCTCTGCATCACCTCTGCACCTTGCTTCTTATTTTGAATTGCTTCCTTCTATTCAATCACGATAGGAAAAGCCTATACCACCGTTGTGAAGTAGTGCGCTCTCTCTCTCTCTCAATTTTGCAACAGAAAGCTAATTTCAGGATAAAAAAGGCATCAGGCATGTTGGTAATGAATTGTTATTTTCATCAGTTTTATTTTTTTCTTGTCAGAAAGTGGACTACCCACTGGAATTGGATGTCTCTGACTTCTGTTCAGATGAGCTTCGCCAGAAACTGCAATCCCCTCGTCAGGTTTGTTATTTTTATCATGAAACCTTTCCTTTTAGTGGAGGACTAGGAAATCACATCCAACGATCAGTCTACATTTTTATGTACTTTTGTTGTTTCTGTGATCTATTGTCTTCGCATAAAGATTCTACGAGATTCAGAAAATGCTAAGCTTGGGTTGAAAGTTGACAAGAACAGTAGCTCCAAGGAAAATGATACTAATGCTCCAAAATCAGAGGTATGGATACTCATCATCCTTGATATGTCTTCTCATAGTTTCCTTCTCTGATTTCCACTGAAAGTTCACATTGTGGTATACATGGGAATAGGCCACTGGTTGTAGAAGTTGGATATTTGCGATGTAAGGTCGTTGATATTCAGGAACAATTACAACTCAGCTATTGATTTGTCAAATCGATTACTTTGTTGTGATGTAGAGAGACTCCCTGAAAGCGTTAATATGATAGTATTCACAAGATCACATTCTTCATACAATGTATAGTTCATGATTTTCAAATTTTCTGCATAATTGGCCAAGGATAATGAATGCCGAACTCCCTTGTCCAGTAGACTGTGGTATGGATTACCACCAATACCGTAAGTTAAACATATGTTTGTTGGTCTTAAAGTTTAGTCAGAATTTCACATTTAGCCTTCTTATTTCGGAGTTTGCTATATAGAAACCAATTTGGAGACGAAGCTTCTTCGATGATAATAATGATGAATGAGTTTAAGTTTCCTCTGTAGGATAAAGAATGTCCTCAAACTGTTGGAAAGTTAAGGCCCTGGAGACAATAATGGGATGAAGGTTCTTTTTAGGCATTATAAGCCATTTTGTAAAGATGTTTCTTAGGTATTTGGTTGCTGCATGATATTTGAACATCTCGCATCTTCTTCTTCTTCTCAGTTCTCGCTGGCAGTTGGTTATGCCTTTGACAACCATTTCTGACAACAGCTTAGTGATGATTCAGGATATTATTTATTCTTCTCAAATATCTCAACTCTTATTGAAAACATGGGCAATACTTATTTAGGCTTCTAGGGCGCAATATAATGACCTTTTCCTAGTTCATTGTCCACAGGGATCTTCGAGTACAGAACCATCCAGCAGTGCGCCTGAAGCAGGTAAACCCCCCTCCCCCCAACCCCAACAATAAAATAAAATGTTTCATTGTATACAATTGGATAGTCAAATGTGCATACAATAACACTAAAACCACAAATGGTTGTGCTTAGATGTTGAGAATGCCATAGGCTTGTCAAAATTCGTTGAAAGCTCTTAATGTTGCTCCATGTGTGTGGCCTTGGAGATACAAATTACTTGAATACTAAGTATGCGGGTCAACATATTTGCTTAGTGACCTTTATATATTTAGTTGCAAACTTATATATTCAAAGAAAAAAGGGACGTGTTTTTTTTGCACATTGATATTTTTAAACATTTGAACATTCTTAAAGATAAATTCACTTAATAAATAACCATCGATGCTTGATCAGAGCTGTATTTTATTTTTTCCTGGGCTGGTGATGGTTCTATTTAATGCTCTTGTGGGTCTTGTTTGTCCTTGGATTAATGGGGAAGGGTTAATTTCCTTTTAAAAATTGATTAACTGTGTGAGGGTTACATGGATTTGAGTATAAGGAAACTTGAGGAAGGGTTTAAGTTCACCATATTATAAATGTTTGGATGTTTCGTCAGCACGTTGGTTTGCACATTGATAGGTTACTTCTTAGTCTGTTAAAGGCAAGGAATATTAGTTTACCTAGTCTCTTTTTGTGAGTGTGTTGAAAATTTCAGGGGTGTGAGTGAGTTGGGTTTGTGGGATGGAGAATCCTATTTAAATCTGGACGGCTTACCTTTAATGACATGCCATTTTGTGTTCTGTTGTTGAGGACAAGTTGAACAACCTTAACCATTTCTTACAAGATACCTGATGTGTAAATTTATTTTTCTTTCGGATTTCTTAAATTTCTTTCCTTTTCTCTTAATCTGTGTGCGAGCAATTTTAGCTCAATCATGCGTTTAACTTTCATATTTCTTTGTTTTCTTATTCTATTGTGTTTTCCCTGTTGGTTGGAAGTTCAAGATGGCAATGGAAGGGTTAATCAATAAGGATTCCTAGCGTGTAAACTTATTTCTCTTCTGGATTTCTTAAATTTATTTCGTAGTTTTCTTAATTTTTGTGGAAGCAATCTTAACTTGAACATGTGATTTATTTTCAAACTTTTGTATTTCTGTCTCCTTATTCTATTGTTTTTCCCCAATTCGTAGACATTCAGGTTAGGCATAGAAGGTTTTAATCAATAAGGATGTCTGGCTTTAAAATTATCTCTCTTTTGGATTTCTTTTATTCTTTTCTTAATTTATGTGGAGCAATTTTAGCTCAACATGTATTTCTTTGGTTTCTTCTGGATTTTTTTGGACATTTTTCTTTTGGTTACCTGACGTGTAAACTCATTTCTCTTTTGGATTTTTTTTAATTTTCTTTCATTCTTTCACTTAATTCGTGTGAAGCAATCAAACATGTGTTTTATTGTTAAACTCCTTTATTTCTTTGTTTTCTTTCTTCTATTGTTTTTTTCCAAATTGTTAGAATGAATATTGTCAACTATCATAGGGGATGCGAATCAATAAGAAATGCATGTTATCCAAATGATTAAAATAAGAAACTCCCCTGCAGATAGTAAATGTTTGTATATATATTAAATTTGAGTTGCAAGCCTGCATAACATCTAATTAAAATAGCTGATTTTGTTTAATATATTCTTGTAGCTGAAGTGCTTGTCCTAATCAGTGATTTAGCTAGTTGCGTTGAGTGCAGAGATGATGAAACAGTGATTAGCGACTCCAGCCTTGATCCTATATAAAACTTTGGTAGTCGTGTCAAGATATTGAGACTTGTGTATCCATTTTACTTAAGGATGGATATCTTATCACTTATGTGTGATGAGGAACTAATGTCTGAAGTATAGTTCCATTTCAAGTTTATTATTTATTTGATCTTCCTAATTTCATTTCATTGTCATGTTAGAGGAAAATGTGCAATTAACTGGAATCTATGACCTGGTGGCTGTGCTGACTCACAAGGGAAGGAGTGCGGACTCTGGTCACTACGTTGCCTGGGTCAAACAAGAAAGTGGTCGGTAACGGAAACTCATTAATACTCATCCATGTGGTGATATTCAGATGGATTTCATCACTCGTATAATAATTTTGTTCTTTTGTTTTCTTCAAGGTTTTTCAACCAGTGATTATGTTGCAGGTAAATGGATTCAATATGATGACGAGAATCCCATTCCCCAAAGGGAAGATGATATCACACGGCTTTCCGGTGGAGGTAGCTTGCTTCTTTCTTAAATATACTGAAATTGAGATTAATTACCTCCTAGTAATTTTGCACGTGTGATGCACATGTACATATTATGAGAAAAGACTCTTTATGGCGGTATAATTTACTGGAAAAAAACTCGCCCCCTCTCTGGATATAATTCTAGACCCTCTCTCTTTGCGACTTGAACAGTAGAGATATTTGTTTTATGCCGGTATAATTTACTAATGACTTGTGGTTTTGAAACAGGTGATTGGCATATGGCGTACATCTGCATGTATAAAGCCAGGGTCATTAAAATTTAGGTGTTTTTTGTTTGAACAGGATCCAATTGAACAAATGTACGCTCATCATTTGTTAGTTTCTACAGGAACTTTTCATTTACAATCTCCTTTGTTTGTGTTCATTACCTGATAAAACCTATGTGTTTACAATTTGATTATGAGTGGTTATCATGCTATGATATGGAGAACGATACCAGCTAGAGAACAAAAATCATCTCACTTTGTTTTTGGCCGTTTATGTACGAGATCTAATTTAATGCTGCAGTGCTAGAAATTGGAGGTGGTAATTGGAAAAAAATGAGACATATAAGTTGTCAATTTAACCAGGAGTTGTGGTTTCATAATTTCTAAATGATCTATCTATATAATATATATAAAGCTAAATAAGTATGTTTCTTGAATGTTATTATATCTAGTTTGGACAACTTGTTATCTCGTCTTTATTTATTTCTCTTATTTATTCTCATACTACAAGTGGGTCATAAATAATTTTTATTTCCCCGTATTTATCACACTTGGATCCCATAAAGCAAAATTTTATACGGTAGAAAAATTTTGATAGTTGCTTTTAGAATCTATTTTTATTTTTCCACTATGATTTTATGATTTTACTGTTAGAATATTGTGATTTTTGTATGCTAGCAAGCAGAATATTGAAAAATCGGTAAAAAACACAAAAATTTAAAATTTTTACCCTTTCCATTTGATATTTACAAAAAAACATTAAAAATCCAAAAAAGACAAAAAGAAAATGTCTACATTTTTGCCAAATTCGCAATTTTCATATGTTACAGTAAGTACAATATTGAAAACATAAAAATTTACATTTTTTAATATATATGATATGCATATAGTTGAAAAAACTGAAGAAAACAATAGGAATTTTTACAACTTTGGTGTGCTATTATTAGCATGTAAAGCATAGAAAAAGAAAGAAAATCAAAAATATTTTGAAAATTTGAAAATTTAGCAATTTTCGTGTGCATACACAATATTGAAAAACCGAAGAAAATGGAAAATTCTTGAGATTTTTGAAGGTTTTGCTATTTTCGTATGTTATAACAAACAAAATATTAAAAAACCAAAGAAAACGGAATATTTTAAGATTTTTATAAATTCATGATTTTCTTATGTTGTAAAATATTGAAAATTTGAAGAAAAAATTTGGGATTTTTTACATGATTTTCGTGTGTTGTCAGGGGTTTCCAGTCATCAGAGTCTCAGTCACTTAGACCGGCATTCTTTGTTTTGTTAGGTTCTTTCTAAGTATCGGCTTTCTTTGTCCTATTTATTTTTTAAATTTATGGTTTTTGTGTGCTATATACAGTATGCAAGATAATATGAAAAAAGGAAGAGAACAGGTTTTTTTATTGCGATTTTTGAAAATTTTAAAATTTTCGTTTGTTATTGCAACTAAAATACTTAAAAACCAAAGAAAACAGAAACTTTTGAGATTTTTGAAAATATTGCAATTTTCATGCTTTATACAGCAAGAAAAATAATAAAAACCAAAGAAAATAGAAAAATTATCGTTTTTCATATGCTGCAGCATGCAAATAAGAAATTTTTTGAAATTTTCAAAATTTTGGATTATTTTTACGCTTTAGCATGCAAAATATTGAAAATTTGATAAAAATAAACAAATATTGGATTTCTAAAGATATCGGACGGACCTAGTGAGACACGGGAAGGGGAACATGCCCCCTATGAAATTTGGGAAAAAATGAGACTAATATTGATTATAAAGTTGAGTGGAGGATTTTGGATATGTCTTTTATATACAGGGAGAGATAGAGAGTTCGATTAGAATCCTATCAGAAGGATTTGGAAACAAATCATTCCCATTTTTCACCATTATATTAACTTTGGAATTTGTGCATTCAATTATGTTATGTTTGATAAAAGCTTTTATTTATAATTGTCAGCACACATCCTTCCGATAGGATCCTAGTCGAACTATATATATAATTGAATGCACAAATTCCAAAATTTTGAAAATTTCAAAATATATATATATATATATATATATATATATATATATATATATATATATATATATATAAACAAAAGAATAGAAGGCTTTAGGTTAGTTGGTAATGTATTTTGCCTCCTAAGAAAAGATCTTGGATTCAATTACCACCGGTCATAATTAATTTTTGAATTATTTTGGAATTTATTAAAAACGCCATGGATTACGTCAAGTTTTATCTTCATATTGAAAAAGTTTTTTTTCCGTATTTTATAATTTAATTTATTTAAACTTTTGTTACTGCCTTGCAATTTATCTTTTCATAAAAAAAATACCTTGCAATTTATCCGACAATTTTACTTTATTTTTAATTTCAATCTTAATGTAAGCTTAATTTGTTTGGTGCATTCTCCGATGAAAATTCCTGCGTCCGCCCATGACTACACTTGTAGATCCTAGACAATGAGAAGTGATGATGCTCAATATTGGGGACCCCTAAGATCAGGACATGTGGCGGATGGCAGGTCCCATAACTCAGAAGAAAGGGCCCACAGAGGCCGACCAGGCCTTCCCTGTACCCGACCTGCGGTCATAAGCTAGCCCTCCTCGGGACTCCCTGTAGATTGGCCTCCTCAGCCCCTCAGCTTGCCCTGAGCTGCCACAAGACCAAGTCTCATCGGCCTTCCCGCTCGCCCCCGAGCCTCCCGGCTGAGGCCGTCTTCCACGGTCCTCCGACCAACTCCACCGCTCACAGGCGTAACCGTCGTTCCGCGAATCTCGCTATGCGCGGATTCTCCGCCAGCAACATCCCACGTTCCACGCCTCCACGATCCCCGTTAATGGGCGATCCGCTCTCTACGCGGGCGTGATGTCGGGAGCGTAATTGCCGACGAGATTCCCGCGGCTGCTGCGTGCCTCCATCACTATATAAACCCCATCACAGAAGGGTCATGTAAGCCATTCTTTACTCCACTTAGCCGTTACGCTGCTCGGATTTAGTATTAACTTGATCGTCGGAGGGTCCTCAGTGGTACCAAACCATCCCGGGACTTCTTTGCAAGTACTCGGTGTCCAACTCCTCAAATCACCAATCTACTCAAAAACCATTGAGACCCACACACAACAGGGGATCCCCTCCAGAATCCATCAGGAGATCGACGGAAGACTACATCTGAAGGAGACCTGAAAATGACCTCCATCAAGAAGTATTGTCATATTATTATAAACTGTTTTTTCCCCCTGAAACCTTGATCTCAGCAGACTAACTAGGGACTATTATTGTCGTCTGTAATTTTAGTTTCTCTCTTTGTTTCAATATCTGCTCATTGGTGCTTTATTTTCTTTGTAAATTCTTTATAATCCTCTGAGCTGTAACTTTTAGAGAAATGGATGCTGCTGGTTTTGGTCTTGTGTTTTCAGGATCGGTATCGAGTGGATAGGGAGAGCGGAGAGCTGATACCTTTGAACACTGATGATGCAGATGATAAAGGATGAACTGATCGAATATCCGTGACACTAGGTCTCTATTTATTTCAAGCTCTTTGTCCCAGTTATTACAAGCTTTTTCATCCTGAATTACTTTTGGAGGTTTTTGCAGTTTTCACTGTTTTTTCTATGAGTTCTTGTATAAACATACTCCCTTCCCTTCCCTTTTCTTTTTCTTTTTTTGAATTACTTTTGGAGGTTTTTGCAGTTTTCACTGTTTTTTTATGAGCTCCTGTATAAACATACGCCCTTCCCTTCCCCTTCCTTTCCTTTTTTTTTTTTGACTCCAATTATAAATATCTGTATAGGATGAATATGCCGGTCTTTTTGTGTAGTAGCTACAGTAACACCCCCCGATGCATTTTTCATGGGATGTTTCATGGGATGGACTCTTGGAGCCCTGCTCTTATCTTCAAAAAAAAAATATCATACGAAAAAGAAACTGAAAAATACAAAATAAAAAGAGATTTTATTAAATTTCTTGATTTTCATGTGCTATGCAGTATGCATAATGTTTTAAAAGGGAAGAAAATAGAAAATATTGATATTTATGAAAATTTTGCGATTTTTCGTCTTATCATGTAAGGTAGGGAAAACCGAAAAAACACAAAAAATATTAAGACCTTTAAAAATTTCATGAATTTTTGTGCTATAGCAAATAAAAATATAGAAAAAACGAAGAAAACAAAAGATATTTTATATTAGAAAGTTTCATGATTTTCTTATACATATCAAGCAAAATATTGGTAAACTGATTAAAATAAACATTGAGATTTTTTTTAAAAATCGCGATCTCCGTATGCTGTGGTTGGAAAATATTGAAAAGCTAAAGAAAAATGCCGAAATATTTGCGAGTTAATTATTCATATATTTTATATACGAAGTTCATAAATATGATATATTATAACTTACAAATCATATAATAATAAACTTTTGAAGTAAGATAAATTTTCTAGACTTTGGGCTGCAGACCCGTGTATTGTGTCAGCCCTTTCTAGTATAATATATATGACGCTATATGAGAGAATATTTCTTGGAATATTATTTAGCTTGGACTTTAATGGAAAACTTGTTATCTAGCCTCTATTTGGATGATGGAAAAAAATTAAATCCCTATCCAATATTTTTACTATATTCTCTTACTATATTTGGATGATGGAAAAAAATCAACTCCCTATTCAATATTTATCACTTTTCTATCTCATACGGCTAGGTTATATGGTAAAAAAATTCACGATATTTATGTGCTATATAACGAGCAAAATAATGAAAAATCGAAAGAACAAAAATTAGAGTAAAAAATTTTAAGATTTTCTTTCAGTATAGCAAAAGAACATATAGAAATAGGAAAGCAAACATAAAATTTTGGCATTTTAAAAAAAAATTGCTACTTTCATGCCATGTTGCATATAAAATATTAAAATTTTAAGACTTTCATGCCATGTTGCATATAAAATATTAAAATTTTAAGATTTTTGAGAATTTCACGCTTTGGTGTTTGGCATGGATAATATTAAAAAAATAGAAGATAAAGGAGGTTTTTAAAAAAATTATGATTTTTTTGTACCATAGCACGTAAAATATAGAGAAAATAAGAAAATATTGAGACTCGAAAATTTAGTGATTTTTTTGTGCTTGCAAACAAAAAATACAGACAACCAAATAAAACAGAAAATTCTTCAAATTCAAATTTTTTAAAGTTTTGCGATTCTTACAAAAAAAATTGAGATTTTTGAAAATGTCTCTATTTTCATGTGTTGCATTCAAACTATTGGAAATCTGAAGAAAACAAAAAATTTAAAGAAATTTTAAAATTATATGATTTTCATGTGTTGTTCCAAGAATTCCCAGCCATCCAAAGTCTTGGTCATTCAGACCGGGTTTTTTTGCTCTGTTAGGTTCTAAATAGCAATCGACGACCTTTTCTCCTACTTCACACAGCTTTGTCTCCTTGATACCCAAAAGTTATTCAAAAGTGTGAGTATGTAAAATATTGAAAATCCATAAAACACAAAAAATTCTGTAATTTTTGAAATTTCATGATTTTCGTGTGCAAAAAATAATTTAAAAAGGAAGAATAAAATTTTTTTTGGATGTTTTTGAAAATTTTGTGATTTTCATATGCTATATCATACGTAAAAAATTGAAAGGTGAAGAAAACAGAAAAATTTTAAGATCTTTGAAGATTGTGGGATTTTTGTTTGTTAAAGCAAGTAAAATGTTGAAAAACCGAAGAAAATAGAAAATTTTGGGATTTTTGAAAATATTAGAGTTTTCTTGTTCTATATAGCGGGCAAAATACTAAAAAACCAAAGAAATCTGTGATTTTTAAGATTTTCATTTTCTCTATAAATATACAAAAAACTGTAAAATCTAAGGATTTTTTGAGATATTTTAAAATTTAAAACTTTTTGTGAAAATTTAAAGAAAATATTTTTTTTTTGAATTTTTACAAAATTTGAATTCTCGTGTAGTAATGCACGGTATTGAGAATTTGAAAGAAATAGATAATTTTGGGATTTCACAATTTCATCAATTGAAAAACCTTAAAGCATTGGGATTTTTAGAAAGTAATTATGATTTTCGTGTGTCATAAGAAATTTTGAAAAATCGAAGAAACTTAGATTCTTTGACATTTTCGTGATTTTCGTGTGTTTAGTAAGCAAAATATTGAAAAACCGGAAAAAAAAGAAAATTTTGAGATTTTTTTAAATTGTGCAATTTTCGTATGCTATTTCACAAAATATTGAAAAACCGAAGATTTTTTTTTTGAAATTTTGCATTTTTCGTGCTTCTACACAGCACAACCAAAATATTGAACAAATCGAAGAAAACAAAAAAAACGATATTTTGAAATAACGCGGTTTTCATGTTGTAGCATGAAAAAATTGTAAATTTGAAGAAAATAAATAATTTAGGGATTTTTATAAATGTCGCGATTGTCATGTGCTACATAGCATGCAAAGTATTAAAACAAACAATATAAAAATGTGGTTTTTGAAAATTTCGCGATTTTCTTATGCTATATAGCATGCATAATATTGAAGATAGAAAAGAAACCTAAAATATCGAGATATTTGAAAATTTCATGACTTTTTTCTTTCTCATATTGCCCGAATAATGGCCTCTGAACTTTGGTATTAATAGATCGAATGTAGAAACAGAGTTCCTGCTTTAGTCATGCAACCGGTCCAATGTCACTCCTTTCAAGGTCGTAGTAAAGGCCCTACACTAGAGTACCTCGAGAAATCTTAGAGGGGCATCATGGGTTTGAAAACACGTAAAATGAAAAATTCTTCGGTATACTAGATGCATATATCCGGTCATAAGCGAGAAACAACTGAAGATATAGGCCCCACAATGTTGCCCGAAAGTACTCGAAAAATCATTATTTTTTTCTCTCTCCTGCTGGATGCATTGCGCCCTCAGAATAATAATTTGTGGTACATGATCTAGAATTTAAGGACCCACGATAACGTTTCTTCTCGGAGTGAATTGTTGTTCCTTTGCAAGTTCACCTCGAGCAAAGCCTTGAGGTTAATATGACGTCTAATGATATATAGTTGCGACCCTTCTGGCCAACTCTTTTTTGAATTTTTTACCAAAATAATACTATATAATAAAATATTTCCCAAACTAATACCAGACCAAAACTATTTTCCAAAACTATTTGAAAATATTACCGACAACAGCGTTTTCCTTTATATGAAAACGCTACTGGTAGCAGCGTTTTCCTCCTGATGAAACACTACTGTCAGTAATATTTTCAAACAGTTATATCCAACCACCACAAGAAGTCTAGGATTGGGACCGGAGGATTTATGCCAAATGAAAACGCTACTGCCAGTAGCGTTTTCATTTAACTGAAAACACTACTGCTGGTAGCGTTTTCAATATAAGTAAAACTCTACTGTCAGTAACGTTTTCCTTAGAACTACCCACCACCTGAGACCAAATATCCGTTAGCAATGGACATCCATGAAATGTATAATCAGATTTATAGTTAATACAATTTTTTTGATACCAAATGGGCGCAACAGCTTCTTGCGGATACTTATATAATCATGTTTTAAAAATAAAACGGACATCTCCTTTGCATATATTAACATCTATCCATAAATACATGATAATCTGTGCCATATAGTACTACACGCCACACTCGGTGGTAAATAAACATCACCTCAAAGGGTGGAATCACAAAACTGATACCAAAATAGAGATCACATCTCGAAGGGTGAATACCATCACAACATCAATGTTAATATCACTACATGAACGATATAAGGTCTCGATACAGTATAATACTACAAAATATATAATCAAATGAAAACGGGATAAAATCTCTTCTTCTTCTTCTTCTTCTTCGGACGTGGTCGCGGTATCTATGAAGGTCCTGCGATATCAATCTGAGTCAATTACGACATAGGTGGCTGCGAAGGTTGAGACTCACCGGGCTCATCCGGTGAATGCGAAGGTAAAGACTCATGGGGTTCCTCCTGTGCATGCGAAGGTCCAGCCTGACCAGTCTCCTCCTGTATACATGAAGGTCTTGCCTGGTCGGACTGCCGTGGTAAGCTGCTGCATCAACGCACAGGAGGAAGGGGAGCTGCAACCATCGCCTCTAATCTGGTGGCCTCTCTCGCCTCAGTCCCAATGCAACGACACTCCCTGAGGGTAATCTGTGCGAACACCCTCACTCCAGCCACGACATTGCTCGCTAGAGTCTGGATGGAGAGACGTATAAGTGTCCATGCATGTGATACCTGAAAAAAAACAGAAAACATTTAGTACAATGATAATATAAATCGTAGCGTATGAAAATTACAATATAGGACTACAAAGTAAAATAACATACCATCCTGACTGTAGAAAGAGCTTAAGACTGGTACATAAGTCGAGTGGTCAAGAAAGCAGCATCGTCGACTCTAGAAAGTCGTCTATGGTAGGGCAAGATAACGAACAAACGAGTGATCGAGCCATACCAAGTCATGTACTCCTCGCGGCAGGCTGCATCATACGATGGAGTGTCTCGAATAACACGAGCAGCCCACTCCACGTCCTACCAGTGTACATGATCACGATGCACCACTCTCCAGTCCTCAGTGGCTCTGCCTCGCCGATTGATCCTGTGTAGAGCACAATCATGTACTCGCTCAAGAAGGATGGCTTGGTGCAGGCCGAACTGCTGCACATCCTGTCCGGATAATAATTCTCGACGATAGCGAAGTGGATGAGTGGAGCCGTAATCAACCATATCTTATAATGAACTGAGCACAGTGGTGGTTAGGATGCAACTACATCCTCTCTGTAAGGACGCCATGATACGACCTCGTCCCGGAGTGTGTTCGGCTCATCCTTGTAGTAATCAAGGCACTGGAATGGGCTTTCCGTCCATGTGTGTGCACCTACCCAATATACCCCGAGTGGGGATCTCCGCTCCGCAGGACCAGTATGAACTCATCTATCCGTGACCTGTGTAATACCAGGTCGTTCGAGATGCAATCTCTCCTAAGCCCAAAGCTGTAAGAACATAGAACATCCAGCCATATGTATTCTACCCAGCAACGATCGACACAACCCGCGATATAAGCAAAAAGGACCGCGCTGCCCCAACTGTATGCTCCTTCGCCCGCAGCAGTCAGATGTGTAAGAAAAGGTAAATACCAGATCGATATTATGTTACCATCAGAGGGCGGGAATATGAGACCCCCAAAGAGCGATAGAATATAAGCTCTCGCATAACACTCGATCTGATGCTTTGACGAATCTTAGGTGATAGTGTCGAGAAACTGCGCACGCAACCAGGTAATCGTACGCGTGAACCCTGAATCACACCATCTGCTAGCACGACACCCAAATACCCCGTAACCAAGGCCGACCAATCATGTCCTGCCGTACTAGTCACTACTCTGCCCTCAACTGGAAGTCCTAGTATCATGCAGACGTCCTGCAGTGTAGGCGTCATCTCACCAACCAGTAGATGGAAAGTATGCGTCTCCGGCCTCTAGTGCTCTATCAATGCCGTCAGAAGGGCATGGTCTAGATGAATACTCCCAATGAGACTAACACCATATAAGCCGACCTCTACCAACAACGGGCGTATCTGATCTACCATAGGCAGGTACTCATGCGAGAGGAAAGTAATGTCTGAAACTACCGTACCTGTCCAAACAGCCTCTGATCTATGCTGCCGCTATAGCGTTAGGAGTGTCTAATTAGCAGGGCCCGTGTGACCTACTGTACAATTGCTCTCCACGACCACGAAAAGGAGCTTCACGACCACCTACAGGGGCTCCACCAACATCAGGAGGTTCACGACCGCCGCGACCGCCTCAACCACCAGCAGCTCCTCCAACAGGAGCTCCGACACCATGCATCCATGGAGGCATCAGTGCGACAGACCTGAAAAACAACGTCAACGAATCAATATTTGCATGGAAAATTTATAATGAACATATAAAACAAACATCAATGAATAGCATTCTATATGGGTTAACAGTATAAAGCAATATCTATGAGTAGAATTCTATAAGTGGTTATAGTATAAAGAAGCACAATTGACTAAGATATTCAATATAAATGCCTTCTTCGCCGCGTTTTGGGCAACGACGCATGTTGTACCCCTCCTGATGACAAATATCGTGCACATGATGTTCTATCTTGCCTCGCATCCATGTCATTGCGAATTCGTGACGTCTTCAGTCGACCTTTCTTATTCCTTCATGAAGACTCGTCAGGGATAATAAGTGGACCCTGATAAGGAATCCAGTAATCTTTGTCGGGAATCAGAAAGAAATTGGGTGCCTAGGTGGATGCCAAATAATTTGATGAATAGTGTACATCGACGTAGGCATGATAATCCAATCCCCGTGATGCGCAAGCAGCCATAACATGCGAGCAAGGAAGGTGGTGAAGTTGCATTTTCCCACATGAACACTTGGGCTGGTTAGTAACGTTAACAATCTGCGTCCTGCCACCTCTGATTCGGCCACCTACTTACCGCGTTCCGGTCTTAACTGAAAATAATCCCGGTTGATCATGAAACATTATCGCCTCATGACAGTTTGCTTTGGCTCGCCGGTTGTCTAGGCTTAAACCCTTGGAGGCAACATTTGTCCATCATCAACGTACTGTTGAGCCATGTGCTTTCTCTCGGTGAAATATGTATTTAACCGATAGAATGTAAACTGCACAATTGTCGTAATCGACAAACTACGAACCCCCTTCAATACGGAGTTGAATATCTCCGATAAATTTGTAGTCATCATGCCATATCGTCTGCCTTCATCTAATGCAAGGGCCCACTTTTCATGAGGTTCTTTGACAAGCCAACCAACCATTTCTTGGTTTACATATCTAATCTTTTTAACTCCCTTTTCAAAATTTCTTATTTTATTCTCCATAGCAACGGCCTTCAGTTTACGCATCATCTGCATATTGACAAACTTTGTGTAAAAGTTTGCTGCATAGTGTCGGATACAGATTCGGTGGTAAGCAAGTGGCTTAGTCCATCAGAGATGTGGATCCTTCATCGTGTTTAAAATCCCAACATGACGATCGGATATGACACAAAGCCCTATATGGTTTGTTACGAATACCCGTATGCAGCTCATAAACCAACTCAACTGTCCGTGTTCTCTGATTCAACTATTGCAAATGCGGGCGGAAATAACTGATCATTTTCATCTGGAACGACTGCAATCAACATGTCTTTATATTTCCCATATAAAAACGTCCCATAGATACTAATGACCGGACGACAAAATTTGAAACCCTCGATGCCAGGACCGAATGCCCAAAACACCCTTCTAAACTGTTCCTTTCGCTGCTCAATAGTTACAGTCACCCACTAAACAACAGTATTAGGGTTAGCGGCCTGCAATCCTATCATGGCTTAGGTGGTTCAGAATAAGATGTAGTGAAATCCCCGGACAACATTTTCATGGCTTTACACCTAGCCCACCAAGCTTTTTTATAGCTTATAACATAACCGAACATGTCTTTAATAATTTCAACGATGGCTTGGGGCGTTAAGTTCAAATTCATCTTCACAATATTAATAATTTCAACTGCTTTTGAGTCAATCCGCAAGTGATCTTTATTTAGAATAGAATTGACACATGTGTGGGGCTCTTTGAGTGTCTTGGTCGTGAATGGCTCGTCAATGTTCCGTATAGAAGCATGGGGCACCCATGGACAACCTCCACCGATCTTGAACACGACCTTCCAGGCTGATGGGTTCGACTTTATGTAACACCCTAGTACATTTATACCATATAATTTGGCATTTTAAATCTTGCGGTAAATTTTTTTATTATTGCTGCTATTGAGTTGCGAATGATGCAATTAGTAATTGTGGTTATTAGTCGACCCGACCCGCATGTTTGAAATCTAATATGGTGCGAGATTATATCAAATATTTTCTAGTACAATGTATCCATGGGAATCGAGTACTATATATATATAATATTTTAAGCTCTACATATCTCTTTATAATACAAGATAAGAATGTTTACCGCCGAAAATAGAGACAAACCGGGATGGATCGTCTTATCTGAATTTGGGGGCAAATACTATTTGGATTTATCCTTCTACCTCTCCGAAGATACCAAGCTGATTTATGGTACCGTGTATCGGAGGTTTGGACGGATGCGGCCGCTGTAGCAGACTTCGTCAGATTCCTCCTTATTTGCGAGGGGTTTTTGATTGTGGGGACGCTCTTCCCTGCAGGCGCAAGCCCCTGCAGTTAATTACGTTACCGCATCGCGATAACCACTTTCTCCTGCTTCAGAAGTTTACTTCGTGTCGTGTGTGTTTGTTTTATCTTTGGTTGCCCATGGATTGTATATGGAGACTAATTTATGTTGTCGTCCGTAGGGCGTGGATTAGTCCAAATCCGTATATCTTTGATTTGGGTTTGGATTGATTTAAGGATCGTTGATCTGTTTTGAGATCAAGATCGACTTAAATGTTTGCGAGCAGTTTGGGGCTCGATTAGTTTTTTGTTAAGGATACGTTAGTCCAATTTGAGATTAAGATCTACTTCACAGGATATTAGGATCATTTTTGTTTCAGATCCAACAAGAGAGCATTTGGGCTCTGTTGTTAGTTTAAGGACGTTTCGGTCCCTTATCACCGTTTTGGAGGCGAAATTATAGTTTGAGGACGTTTCACTCTGTAGGTCACCATTTTTGAGGTGAGATTTTAATTTAAGTACGTTACGGTCCGTTGTCGCCATTTTGGAGACAACGTTTATTTTGAGAACATTTCGGTCTGTACGTCACTATTTTTTAAGGTGAGAGTTTAGTTTAAGGACGTTATGGTCCATTGTTTCCATTCTAGAGACAACGTTTAGTTTGAGGACATTTCGGTTTGTAGGTCACCATTTTTGAAGGTGAGTGCATAGTTTAAGGACATTATGGTCTATAGATCATCTTGCGCGCATGTGTATTTTTTACGTGTCGGGATGGGCAACGATGATATGGGAGACACCCAGCTTGGGGTGTGGTTTGATCTGAGGTGTGCACGTCAGTGTGGGAAGTGCACTGAAGTGCAGTTGGTTGTCAGGACCCTCCACCTCTCTGAAGACGTTGAGAAATTACAACGACGTGTATCAGAAGTGCGGAGAGATGTACCTTTGAACCAATTCCTGTGTTTGAGGGAAAATGAATTAATGGTAAACCCAGAATCACTAGTCGTATTTTGAGACTAAGATTTCCTTGGGGGAATGCGGGATGAATATCGTTTTGGATATCATCAGTTGAGGGGTCATCAGTCATATTTGAGACTGAGATTAGTTTGGGAAAACATGAGCACAATGGCTTGGTCGATTTGGAGATCAAAGAGGTTTTGACCTCAGGAAGACTTAGCCAATTTAGGGCTGAAGTCTGAGTCTTATAATGCTAAGCATTGGTGTATATTCAGCACTCACGTGTTCCCATGTGAGGCTCTGAATCAGTGTTAAATACTGAACTTTAGAGGCGCTCACGTGTGAGCATGTGAGGCACCCCAAAGTGGGAGCTGCTCTCTGGGTTTTATTCCTCGTTCTCTTATAAGTGCTGAGCACTTGGATATTATGGCGCTCATATGTGAGCATGTGAGGCGCCCCAAAGTTGGATACTACCTTTTGGGTTTTATCCCCCATTTTTTTTATAAAGAAGTGTTAAACACTTGATTCCTGTGGCGCTCACGTGCGAGCACGCGAGGCGGTTTGTGTCTTTCCCTTTTTATTCATTAGAGACGCTCACGTGGAGCACGTGAGATTTTATTATAGTGTTACTAATGAATCACCAATTTTTCTTTCTAAGTGTTTGGAGATTTTGATCTCATGCTAGGATTTTGGAGGATCCCATGCCTCTTGTTTTTGTAAGAATTAATTTCTTATTGTAAGGTTAAACTTTGATTTTCAGAGGAATTAAATTCCCATATATTTCTGTAAGAATTAAATTCTTATTGTAGGGTTAAATCTTGATTTTCAGAGGAATTAAATTCCCATATATTTCTGTAAGAATTAAATTCTTTGAACTCAGTTCTTTCCCTTAGCTTTTGAATCTGCATAACAGAATCTCCCTGATGAGAATTAAATTCTCAACTTATGGGGAGATCTACTTCTACAGATCTCAACCAAAGGACTAAGTTTTTATGTGAACGGTTAAACCCTTAGAAAGGTCAAGAAAAGAGAGAATAATCTCTGTGTATTTCATTTTTTTTACCTAGAATGTTATGATGAAACAAGTCTTTTCTGAGACTTAAATTCTCTTCTTCCCTTTTTTTGTCTTCTCTCTCCTCTCTCTTCTTTTTTTGTGTTTTTTTTTCTTTTCTATTTGCTCCTATTTATAGGAGAGGAGAAGAATCAATTTGTTAAGAAAATCCCTCATTATGAGATCATGATTGATTTCATAATCAATCCAATTGTTCTAATGAATTTTATTCACCGTTGGATTTTTAATTCAAAGGCTCTCTGTTTAATAGAGAAGATTTCTTATTTGTTTTTAAGCAGATTATGAAATATTTTCCTAAGATAGAATTTTATTCTATCATATGAATATCTTGTTAGTTTAACAAGATTAGAATTTTATTCTATCATAGAATTTTATTTATATGAATATCTGTTATAGAATTTTATTCTATCAGACGATCACCGTTGGATCTTTGATCCAAAAGTCCTTCGTTTAACAAAGAATATTTTTCTAGTTTAAGGAAGATCAGGAAAATATTTTCTACATATATAGAATTTAATTCTATCAGATAGTTCATCCTAGATTCTTTGTTAGAGAAGGATTTTTTCATATTAGAAAGATTTAAGGAAAGATTTTCTAAATATAGTTTTAATCCTGTTATTTAGAATTTAATTCTATCAGTTTCGAAGGTTTTAAGAGTACTCACGTATAGCAAGTGATCCTAATGGGATTAAGCTTGTTTGCTTATGCAACAACATATGAATGTATTACGTGTTAACACGCGAGCCTTTTTGGCTTGCCATCTATTTGAATGCAGCGTTTATATGCTTTGCATATAGGCGCTCACGTGCTTACATATGAGGCTCAATTTTAGCCCATCGATTGCTTAAATACAGTGCCTATATGCTTTGCATATAACCGCTCACGCGTGGGAACGTGAGACCTGCACAGTGGGGAGTTTCCCCCCTTTTCTTTCTCTCTCTATATTTTTTATAAGGGAATAAATGCCCCCCAATGTTGTTTTCACGTGGCTTGCACTTGAGTGCAGCGCTGTCACCTTTTCCAACGTTGGATTGCCAAGAGAAACGGGAAGATGAACCGCCCCACATCATGTCTTATAAATGCAGGGATTTTGCCTCTGGGAAGACCACTATTCTTTCATCTTCTTCTTTGCTTATTTTTCTTGAGAATTTAATTCTCTTTTTCAGAGCTTAGTTCTCTGCCTGCTGAAATTTCATAGTTAAACACTGTCAAAATTCTTTCTTTGGTAAGGATCATGAATGGAACCCTTTCTTGCTTTTTGCCCTGGATTTTAAATCCATCAACAGAGCGTATCTCTTTTCTTAACTTGATTTCTTAAAGATCCAAGACACACATTTTTTGTATACTTTGAATTCTTGAATTAATGGGGACTGTTAATCCTTCTCTTAGGGTTTTACACTGTCATCGATCTTTTAAGGATCCTTGGAATTTAATTCCATTTTCTTTGTTTCCTGGCCATGGGGGTTTTCTAGGATTTAATCCCTTTATTAAAGGAATTTAATTCCTTATTCACAGATCTTGGCTCTGAAAGAGAGCTGAGAGATTTTTGGGAATTTTATTCACTAATGTTCTCGAGTATTTTAGGGTTTTAATACTCCTAAAGCATATTTGAATCTGTTGTGCTTTTTAGCAAAACTCGCTTTAAGAGTCGTTTAAACTTTACTGTTTACTTGATAAGAATCCTTTTTGATTCTCTCAATGATTATTTTGCCTCATCATTGGTGAACCGCTATTTAGATTTCGTGGGGTCCATTGGTTTTGCAGGCAGTGGTCCTGTCAATCACGGTTTTCTGTTATTTTATTTTATGTTACGTTATTATTTATTATTATTATTTTTAATGGATTTTTTAAATTTATTTTAGGAACGATGGCCCCGCTTCCCGACTTCCCTTACACTCGCTCAGAAGCCGCTTTTCCATAGTTGCCATCGGACGAGGAGGTTATAGCGATGATCATGACACATGACAGAGACTATACTAGTCTTCTCTTGTAGGGGACGTGGTACGGTCATATCATTATGGGTCACCGTAGTTTTACGTGCGAAGAGCCGACAGAACCCATCCGCTCTATATCATTGATGGAATGCCCATGGACTGCTTATGCGGTGGAGATGACTAACTGGACTCTCGCGGGCCAACTTGAGCCGTCAACGACCGGGATACCCAACCAACCCATGGTGGCCATTGATATTCTGAGGCGCCGAATATGTCAGGGTGAAGCTCGATCTTAGGGGCTGGTTTATAAGATAGGCGTTATCCCCCGGCACCCAATAGGTTACTTTCCCTGGGCTCGATATATCCTTTCCGCCCAACGCGTACGTCTGCAGAAGGTTGGGTTGTACTAAGCCGTTTACGCTTCGTTATTCTATTATCACGCCCCTCACGTCTGGTGGGTTAAGGCTTTCTTGAATCAATGGAATCTTCCCACCAACACGTTCATGCTAGGGGATCGAGAGGTCTCAATTTCACTGGAAGAGTTTCGCGAGATCTC
Source organism: Agapanthus africanus (assembly GCA_030015575.1). Lineage (NCBI taxonomy): Eukaryota > Viridiplantae > Streptophyta > Magnoliopsida > Asparagales > Amaryllidaceae > Agapanthus > Agapanthus africanus. The sequence continues at coordinate 83,233,973 of JASDDO010000026.1, read as the reverse complement.
TGGGTTGCCGATCAGGGGAGAGCACTATGAAGAGTTACTTCCTCTTGATGAGTATGTGTTTGATACGGTGCCCTCTATGCTTGACGGCCTGTCGACTGAGAATGTTGTTCGTCATAAGTACCCTAGTCTAATCAAGACCCTGGATATCTTTGAAAAGCTATTCGTGACATCAGAAGGGCAAGTTGTCACCTTTGACGCTTTTATTGCTTCCTTCCTTCGCGAGGACGTCTTATCCAAACAGGCTCCAAAATTCATGAAAATTGAAGATCCTTTTGGATTCGGGCTGAGGAAACTGCCGGCCAAAAAGGAAGACCTTCCGCAGTTCTACATCCCAAACTCGTCGACCGTAGCTTTCGATGCTATTGCGGCCCCTGGCATGGATGAAGAAACTTTCTTCGTTGGCTTTATCAGTCTTTAGCTCAGCTGGTTCGCCATGCCGATGCATCGCCGCTTTATGAGAGCCTCTATTTTTTATCCTGCTTATCGCATAACTGGAGGAGCACGATTAGCTGTTGGCGTCGCGGGGTTGTTGCATCTATATCACGGGTTAAGCGTTGCGGCTAATACTTTGAACCCGGGTGCGGAGATCGTGAATTTCTCCCTCCACTACTTCACGTCATGGATTGAGATGCACGTGCTAGGAGCATTCGCTGAGTACCAGCGGCCGGATTTTTACGATTCGTATACCTTCCCATAGATCATGAGGTTGGTTGATGCCTCTGCTCCCGATCCGACTAAGTTAGGGGCTCTCCGTGTACTGCTGAACCTGTACTCAAATGAAGGCGGAATGGTGTTCAACGATCGAGTCCTTTCCGCTCCAGCGGGGCCCATTCAGCAATTGTTTGATTTGTCTAAGGGTGGGGTCCCGACTTTGAAACTAAAAGAGGTCATGCACCTATACTCAGTCAGGACAGGGTATCTGGTGTTCCGCCAGAATAGTGTTGTCCTCTTTATGCGGTATAATCCGCACCGCTTCGCCCAGCAGTTAGGCTACGACCAAGACGTCCCTCTCGAGGCATTTATAGTCAAGCTTGCTCTCTCCTTGGAGGTTACTCGCGACATCATTCACCATTTCATGCGGCTAAACACTGGCTCCCACTTTATGATCCCGGAGCCCGACTATCTTCCGAGGCCTGTGGTGTCGCCATCGGGTCGGCCCCGTCATTGCAGAGGAGAGACGGGTGCTTTTCGAGTGTAGAGCTCCCATTTTAGCTCAGGTCACCAGCTCCCCATTGCGGCCGCGGCTGGTGGTTCGCCCTACTCTGAGGGATAGCGGTTCGGTGCTTATTCCTAAAGTCGCAGAAATAGAATCAACCCCTCGCACTGCTATAGTGCTTGTCCCCATGTGACCCTTGAACAGACTTCTCAGAATAAAAAGGGCAGAATTGATTTTGGGTGCCTCACGTGTCCCCACGTGACCCCTGACAAACACCTCTTTTAAAAAGAGAAAATGGGGTAAAACTGAGGGATTAATACCCAATGCATGGGCACCATCACGTGTCCACACGTGATGGTCATAAAGATTAAGTGTTTAACACTTGCTTGCATATTCTGAGAATAAAATAAAGGAAGTTTGGCCCAATACTCAAGCGCCTCACGTGACCCCACGCGAGCGCTTTTTTTTTATTTAGTATTTAACACTATTTTGTGCACTTCATCCTTAGTGTTTAACACTATTTTAAGCGCATCACGTTGGAGCACGTGATAGACGAGTGTACTCTAGTGTTTAATACTATATTCGAGCCAATCTTAGCATAAATTAGCTAAGTCTTCCAGAGGCAGGACCCCCCCTTTTTTGACTGAACCTCAAATACACTCTTGTCTTCCAAAATTAATCATCTCATATGACATTCAAAGCAAAACTCAGAGCCTTTCAACAAACATTGGTTCAATGGTACATCTCTTCACTCCTCTGATATTTGTCATTGTAATCCTTCAGCGTCTTCAGAGAGGTGACGGGTACCGACAACCAGACATTCCACGGACTGTGGGGTCCTTAAACTCATGGACCACGATGTCCTTAAACTTTACAGACTATGACGTCTCTAAACTGCCATGGACTGTGGGGTCCTTAAACTCATAGACTATGATATCTTTAAACTTTATAGACTATGACGTCTTTAAACTGGACCGCAAAGTCCCTAAACTAAAACAATAGAGCCCAAATTCTCTTTTGTTGGATCTAAATGATCCTGTTAAGTAGATCTTAGTCTAAAATTAGGCTAACGTATTTTTAACAAACTGTTAAGTAGATCTTAGTCTAAAATTAGACTAACGTATCCTTAACAAACGTTTAAGTTGATCTTAGTCTCAAATGAGATTAACGATCCTTAAACCCAAACCAAAACCCAAATTTAAGAAAATACGGATTTGGACTAATCCATGCCCTACGAGCGACAATATAAATTAGTCTCCATATACAATCCACGGGCAACCGAAAAATAAAACAAACATACACGACACGAAGTGACCATCTGAAGAAGGAGAAAGTGGTTACCGCGATGCGATAGCGTAATTAACTGCAGGGGTTTGCGCCTGCAGGGAACAGCGTCCCCACAATCAAAAACCCCTCAAATGAGGGGGAATCTGACGAAGTCTGTTACAATGGCCGCATTCATCTAAACCTCCGATACACGGTGCCATAAATCAACTTAGCATCTTTGGAGAGGTGGACGGATAAAACCAAATAGCATCTGCCCCCAAATTCAGGCAAGACGTTTGTCTTTCCTGGTTTTCGGCGGAGAACAGATTTTGGCACGCCCGGTGGGACCTTTTCCTCTTTCCACTCCACACTTCGTGTGTCGTGTTCGTGAACGAATCGCGGTATAATATGGTTGCCCTTGGGTTCGAGGTACTAAGATTTGGTTTTGCTCCCTTAGAAAAAAGAACATCAATGGCCTCTAACTGCTCCAGCTGCAACAACAACTCCCGTCCCGCCTCATCTGGAAGAGTAACCTACGGGCCCCAAGCGGCTTTCCTTTTCATAATGCCGGTGGAATAAGTGACCCAAGCCACCACTGGGCTATTCTTCGGGACCATGATCCCACCAACGAGCTTCAACGTTCAGATGCCGTCACAGGAAGCTGCGAAGAAGTCGGTCTTTGATCGGCTTGCAACCACCACGGCCCCTCTCAGAGGGTCGTCCAACTCCAATACCTCAGTCTTCGACAGGCTGGATCAAAGCTTAAGTGGGCCCGCAAAGAGGCTCGCAATACCAGAGAAGGACATTCCAACTCCTGCTACACTTGAGGTCGTCCAGGCTTCTCTCCCCACTCGAAGGTCGGCTTTCGACAGGTTGACCATTCCCTCTCAGTCGTCGTCTATTTTTGATAGGCTGACGCCAACAACAGGCTCTCATCAGAACATGGGGCATTGAAAAGCTGATCCAACAATGGAGGTAGTCCCGGCCGCTCGCCATTCTCGACGTCGCCACTGGCGCCGAGTAAGGAAGGTGGGGGGCAGCTCTCCTTCTGGACTGACTCCACCAGCTCCAATGGTGGAAATTGATGTTGCCGTTCCAACTGGGAACAACTTTGAACTACTTAACAGGGTGCGCAAGAATTCGCTAACTGCCGTGCTAAAAAGGTCTCCTCCGCCTGTTGAAAAGATCATAAAGATGAAGTCGGAGCAGCCCCCTCAGCGGCTGTCCTCTAAAATTCACAAAGTCTGGCGACAGTTCCAAGACTCCGTGATTGATCAAGATTACCCCCGCCGACAGAAAAAGATGAAAGTTCGGAGAGAAGGGGATCACCCTGTCAAGCCACAGAAGGTGTCATCTGTTTGGGTGCCCGCTGCAACGGCTCCCTCAACTTCGACCGCCCAGAAAAGAAGGAGGCCAGAGAAGATCCATGCATCTTTGGCAAATCGCAAGGACACTGAATATAAACGCCCCAAGTCTGGGAGCATGGTGGTGCATACTGTTTATATGGCTTCCGGAAAAGAGGATAGCCGTATCTCTACGGGTCACCGACCACTTACACGGTCTGTGACTAAGGCTCAGGAGCAACAATAACAAAAGCTCCAAGAAATGCTGACAGCCATGGCTGCACTCACTGGATCAAAAGAAGGCCCGGAGACATCTACGGAGCAGCGTCATGAGCAGGAAATGGATGCTGAATTCCTTCGGAGAATGCTTGAGAAGAAGGACAAAGAGGCCGCAAAACAAGCGGCCAATATAAAGCAAATGACCCTTTTATTCCAAGATATGGTGGGCCTGATGATCCAGCCGGACCCTCCAGCCGAAGATCCTCTAGTAATAATTGAAGATGATAGAGGAGAGATATCAAATCCTCTGCCGGCTCTGTCAACAGCCAAGGAGGAGACCATCTCCAAAGTCATGCTCGATGATTATATAGCTCAGCAAATACGAGCTCATCAAGCGAATGAAGCAACCGGCCAAGTCGTCAGAACTGGGCGACTATATCCAGGATGGTACGATCAAATAAAGTACCCGTCAGGATACACAATTCCTAAATTCCATGTGTATAAGGGGACATGCAATTCCCATCAACATGTCACTCAGTTCAGGGCTCTTTGCGGCAACACTGGAGGGGATGATAAGCTACTGCTTAGCCAATTCGTCGGTAGCATGGCGGAGACGGCATTCGAATGGTACTCAGAGCTTCCCAACGACTCCGTCAAAAATTTTACGGAGATGGAATTGCTGTTCACCCAACGTTTCGCCAGCGCTAATGAGCGCACCCCGATCACTGCATTAATTAACGCCAGGGTGAAGCCAGGCGAAACATGGGTGCAGTACGCAATATGGTGGCGGAATCTATGGTCAAAGTGCGAACAACGCATCGAAGAAGCTCCTGCAGTAGGCATGTTCATGGGTACCCTCGATCCACAGGCGACCATATCCCAGTTCATGATGTTCTTCAAGCCGACCGCCTTTCAGACCTTGATTGATAAGCTGACCCAAATGGACCAGATGGGTCATAAGCCTTCCTTTTCAAAGACAGAACCGCGGAATGAAAAGGGCAAAGGGAAATCCACCTTTGTCGCCAATGCTCAACAACAGCCAAGCGACTTAAAACCTGTTGTTCGCCAAAGCAATGTGCGTCCACGCCAATCCCTCGAGGAGAGATTGGGACGTCCTTACTCGTTTCTCCGGGATAAAACAAGGTGACTGTTCGAGCTGGCAGTGCGCAATAGACTCATCAATCTACTAGAGCCAAGACGTCCGCTGCAGCCAGGCGATGCCAACAATCCTAATTACTGCCCCTACCACCGAGCAGTAAGCCATCCAATCGAAGATTGCTTCATTTTCAAAGGCTGGATTGAGGACCGATACCAACAAGGCAAATTCACACTGTCCGAGGATTGGAAAGTAAGCCCGCCCCAGCCACACACTCCTAAAAAGGTGGACACACCGGGGGCATCGTGCTCTTTTATAGAAGAAGCTCCATAGGAGGTCGCTCTTTCAGCCAAGACGAAAAGAATGCTGAAGGATCTTCACACATGCTCGGCAATCAGATGGAAAAGTCTGCTAGAACCCGAGGTTATTGAAGTAATGCTGAAGCCGTGCCCAATGCCCAGAGTTGGTAGCGATAATTAAACCGCTCAGGTCCAGCCGTCAAAGTCTTCGAAGAAGAAGAAGAAGACCAAAAAGCCCGTCCAGCCCGAAGACAGCCGTACAGGTCTGCAGAAATACATCGATGCACTGGAAGAATATAACCAGAAGCCACGGACCCTAATCACGTTGGACGAATTCGTTAAGCATGTTCTTAAGAATGAAGACGATGACGCTGATGAAGGAGACGATTCTTCAGAAGGGCCTGAAGACTATGTGGCGAGCTGCCACATGATTTCTCACTTGATAAATGGCAAAGAAGCTCCTGATGCAGAAAAACTGGGGGCAGATCCCAAAACGGAACTCCTAGAACCGTCAGACGAGATGATTGGCATGCTGCTGAACGAAGCCTGTCAAAAGAGCAAAGTTGATCGAGAGCGCGAACTGGCTATATTCGAAAAAGCTAAACGCCGGCGACTGAATGAAAAGGTTGAGGCACTCCAACCAGATCGAAGCACGTCCGCTACAGACAAAAGCAAACTTAAGATGAGAAAATGATTCTCTAGAGCCCTGTCAATGGGAATGAAGTTGCCCTCTTTCAGAAGAAATTCTCCTGGCGGTAACATCTTGATGAAGCAGACGTACATCCTAACTTCTGCTTATACCATCAGAGGATTGCAAACCCTACCGAAGAGTGCATGGCCTTTAAAAACTGGTGGCAGAGATACGTTGCTCACCGGCAGCATTTCAAGCAGATGAAGTGCAAGGCTCGTCGGGAACAGAGAAGCACAACAGAAGAACGCAAAAGAACTACCGGCAACTGTCACATGGTTGATTCTAGGGGATCGCAAGTTCTCACCTTCGGGAACGATTCTGATGAAGGAATAGCCCTCGGCTCTCTCTTCAAGGAATCCATCTCCGAAACTGAAGAGATGAAGACCTGCGAGAACATTCAGCTGCGCAATCGCACGCTACCTGAAAAGAATCTTGGACCCGCAAACAAGGGATCGAACAAAAAGGATAAGGGGAAAGAAAAGGTCCCTGAGAATATCTCTCTCGAGGACCGAGTCGTCGAAGAGCTGGCAGCCAAGAACCCGCCCAGGAAAAACAAGGTGGATTACAACGTTCTTGCACACTTGAGGAAGATACCCTCGCAGCTAAGCATTCTCGATGCCCTTTTGCTATCCAAAGAGGGAAGAGATTCTCTGATCAAGGCATTACAAGAGCCTGACCAGTTTCAAGCTTTCCTCGCTGAAGAAAAGATGAAGGACGAGCTGGAAGAAATTCACACAGCTGACATCACTTTCGGCGACGAAGATCTCCTCCTCGGAATATGCGAGCACAACCGTCCCCTATATGTCTCCGGGTATTGCCATGACATTAAGATAGGGAAGATCCTAGTTGACAATGGGTCCTCTGCTAACCTTCTCAACGTGAGAATGCTAAAAGAAATCTGCATGAGCGTTCAACACCTCGCTCGGGATAAAATCACTACCTCCGGATTCGACTCCTAGTCATCACGGACGCTTGGGTCTGTGATACCGACGTTACGCTTTGGGCTGCTCGTCACTGACATCAAGTTTCACGTCATTGATGCCAAGACTTGCTACAACGCTTTGCTCGGCCGGCCTTGGTTACATGAGTACAACATCATCCTTTCTACACAATATCAGTATATGAAATATTTCAAGGATGGTCTTGAGTATACCGTGACAGGGGAGTTGAACCCATTCTCCGTGAATGAAGTCCGAAATACGAAGATACAAAATACTTCTTACTAGACTTTGAAGACACGGAAAGGTGCCATAAGCCAGATAATAAGCAAAAATCTATCACCACCATTCCGGTCTTCAAGAGCGATACCGAGGAAGAGGAAGAGATAGTTTATTCAGGGCCACCCCAATACAACAAGCCGGGACTGCCTACCCCTATGTTGGTCTTCGGCAGCGACTCTGAAGATGAGGTCAATGCAGTATTTTCTGTTCGTCCAATAATACAAGCCATCACTGGCGATGAACGGAGTTTGCAAATCGCCATGGTTCCACAAAAACATTACAAAGAACTCGATGCACTCGATACCTACAATGTGAAAGAACTGCAGACGTTCTATGTCCCTCCCAGGCAAAAAGATGAAAATGTGATTCTCTTTTATCGATCCACAGAAACCAAAGTGGAGAAAGAGATATGGCATGGTGCCGATTCTACACTTGACAGGCTTCAGCCCATCCGTTTGCCCAGATACTATACAGAACGATTAAAAAGGCTGTTGAGGCACCAAGGCGTACCCTTGAAGCAGACCGCGCGACAAGCCCAGTTCTACAACAGGATCTGGAACGTCCCTGAAACTCAGCAAAAATTGCCCAACGGAAGAATGGAAACGATCGGGCTTGGATATGTTCAATCCAAGAAACGGGAGCGATTCCATGGCTGCTACGTTATACATGATTTCGATGAAGAAGGAGATGCTCTGTTAAAAGACACTACAGTTGAACCAAAACGAGGTCCCGCCATGAAATTGCCAAGTCTGTCATTCGAAGAACAGATGGACAAGCTAATAAGGGAAGCGGGTCAAAAGGTCTGGGATGACCATAGCCGTGAAATGGACATTTACGAGAAAGCCAGGATGCAGCGCCTCCTTCAACGGGCTACGGAGAATGACGATGCTATTCGTCGCCAGCGCGTCATACAAAAAACCCGACGCAGAGGTAGAAACAAAATGAAGAACGGAAAAAACGTTCGACAACAGCAAAGCGGGTCCAAGAAACCTCGCGATCGAAAATTGAGCAGCCGGGATCCGTCTCTTATAAAGAAGATGGGTCGAGCATATTCTTTTCCCTAAGACAAGACAAGAAAGATATTCAGTCTTGTCATTAAACATCAGATGATTACCCTCCCGGAGTCCAAACACCCCGAGCAAGAAAACGAGGTTCATCACCCGGATTATTGCTCCTATCACCGAGCGATAGGACATCCTCTCGAAAACTGCTTCACATTCAAAGGCTGGGTAGAAGACCAGTATTAGCAAGGTAGGTTCGCTTTATCCAGCAGTTGGAGGGTAACCCCGCCACAGAAGTATGAACCAAAAACCACGTATGCAGCGAGAGTAGAGCCGGATCAACATCGGTCTTGGAAACGATCTCGTATCTGTCACGTGATAATGATGTCGGAAGAAGGAGTGCCCGAGGATATGACTGACCTCCCCTGGTGCTTCGAAAACGATGATGACGAAGTGATCTCAGAATTTTCACCTGCGCCAAAAGAGTTGGAAGACGGGATACACACCACTGCGGACAACCTGAGGAAAATCGACTTGGGGACGACAAATGACCCGCGGCCAACATTCATCAGCGAGCTGCTGTCTAAAGAACAGGTGGCTACACTCAAAGACGTGCTTATGCAGTATAAAGACTGCTTCGCATGGAACTACTCCGAGATGCCGGGACTAGATCCAGAAGTAGCTGTGCACAAATTGGCGATATCTCCGGACATCAAGCCAGTCAAACAAGCGCCTAGAAGAATGCGGCTCGAACTTGAAATGAGCATCAACGCCGAGATCAAGAAGCTAATTGACTCCGGCTTCATCCAAGACGTTCAGTACCCTAAATGGATTGCCAACATCGTCCTAGTGATGAAGAAAAATAGGACCGTGCGCATCTGCATGGACTTTCGAGACCTCAATAAAGTATGTCCGAAAGATGACTTCCCCATACCGATCACTGACCTGATGATAGACAACACGTCCACTCATGAAGTCTTCTCCTTTATGGACTGCTCATCGGGGTACAATCAAATAAAGATGCATCCCGAAGACCGAAAGCATACCGCTTTCCGGACTCCGCTGGGGATATTTTGCTACAAAGTAATGCCTTTCGGCCTGAAGAACGGTAGCGCCACCTATCAGAGGGCAATGGCGAAGATTTTCGAAGACCTCATACATGAAGTCGTCGAATGCTATATCGACGACCTTGTGGTGAAAATCAAATCGCACGAGGAGCATTGAGAGCATTTAAAAATAGTGTTCCAACGTCTTCGGAAATACAACTTAAAGATGAACCCTCTCAAATGCGTATTCGAAATTTCCCCAGGAAGGTTCCTGGGATTTATCGTACGACATCGAGGTATCGGAATAGACCCGTTGAAGATTAAGGCGATCATGGAAATGCCCCCGCCAAGAACTCTTAGGCAACTGCGGTCTCTCCAAGGGAAGCTCGCGTATATTCGCCGGTTCATAGCCAATCTTTCCGGCAAATGTCGTCCCTACAACCACTTGATGAAGAAGGGAACTCCGTTCGTATGGGATCGCAAATGCCAGAGTGCACTAGATGAAATCAAGCAATACTTTCAGAATCTGCCGGTATTGACAGCTCCGGTCAAAGGAAAACCTTTCATCCTGTATACAACTGCCCTTGAAGGTTCCTTAGGCGTGCTATAAGCACAAGATAATGATCAAGGGAAGGAAAGAGCCCTCTACTACTTGAGTCGAGTTCTCCTAGGGGCAGAAAACAAGTACTCCCCCATTGAAAAACACTGCCTGGCGTTGATCTTCGCGATAACAAAGCTCAGGCACTATGCGTTGGCGCATGAGGTCCATCTCATATCAAAAGTGGATCCTCTCAAATATTGGATGTCAAGAGCCATACTAACAGAGCGGCTCGCTAAATGGGCCCTCCTCTTAATGGAGTTCTCGATAACTTATCGTCCCCTCAAGACAGTGAAAGGCCAGGCCATCGCCGACTTCCTCGCTGAGCATCCGGTACCTGCCGATTCACCCTTAATTTGCGAATTGCCAGACAAGCATGCATTTGACACGAGAGAAAGGATAGAGTGACACCAGATAGGAACTCTACTTCGATGGGGCATCTTCCATGAAGAAGCTAAAGCACAGCTCCCCCATAATCAAGTCTGGGATAGGCCTCATCTTCGTGACTCCACAAGGAGGGATAATGCGCTTTGCCTTTTCCCTAACAGAGCCGAGGACAAACAATGAAGCCGAATATGAAGCTTTGATAGCAGGACTTGAGATCGCCGTCGACATGGGAATCGAAAACCTCCTCATATACGGAGACTCCCAGCTGGTTGTTAGTCAAGTAAACGGCGATTATCAAACGTGCAAACCAGAGTTGGTGAAGTACGGCGAGAGAGTGCAACAATTGCTGATTCAAATCCCTGCCTACTCCCTGGAAAGCATACCATGCGCAGAAAATAGCAAAGCGGATGCATTAGCCACGCTCGCTAAAGAATTGGCCGACGAGAACCTTGATGACGTAAGGATCGTTGTGCAAAGCTGTCGGGTTCTTGCACCGGCAGAAATATCTCCGGAGTCGTTTGAAGAAAAGGAAGCGATCAAGCAAGCGGCCTTACAGATAGAGGACCAGGAAAAGGTCAAGGATTGGAGAGAAGTCTTTATGGACTACTTCAAATCCCGTCGAACACCTGAAGATACGTCCTCAAGACATCAGCTCATGAAACGAGCTCTATCCTTCACCTTCGTCAATGACACTCAATATAAGAGATCATTTGATTCTCTATGATTAAGATGCCTGGGACCTGAAGAAGCAAGGAGAGTCGTCCAAGAAACTCACGATGGACACTGCGGTTCTCACCAAGCCAGGCCGAAGATGAAACTGGAGATCAAAAGGATGGGCTACTATTGGCCCACAATGATCCAAGACTGCCTCGAATACGCGAAGCAGTGCCACTCGTGCCAGATTCACGGGGACTTTATCCACCAGCATCCAAATTTGCTACATCCAACGGTGGCTAGCTGGTCGTTCGAAATGCGGGGAACTGACATAATCGAGCCCATTGAACCGGCATCGTCCAGAGGCCATCGGTTCATACTGGCGACAACTGATTACTTCTCCAAGTGGGCAGAAGCAGTACCACTAAGAGAAGTGAAGATGGAGAATATCCTCCATTTCTTCAAGACGCACGTCATCTATCGGTTCGGCACTCCGCGACGGATTATTTCTGATAACGGGCCGGCCTACAGCAGTTACAAAATCAGCCGCTTCACACAACAACATAATATAGACTGGAGATACTCTTCAGGCTATAATCCTCGAGCTAATGGTCTAGCCGAGGCTTTCAATAAGACCTTGACGAAGATCATAAAGAAGACGGTGTCTCGAAATAGGAAGGACTGGCATAAGAGACCGCATGAAGCTCTCTGGGCGTATCGAACTACATTCAAAACGGCCACAAACACAACGCCATATGCATTGGTATTCGGTACTGAAGCAGTACTTCCCTTGGAGATAGAGTTACCCTCTCTGCGAGTGGCAGTTCACTATGAGCTAACAGACGAAGAGAATGCTCATCTTCGGCTTGAGGAGCTCGACGCCCTTGACGAAACCCGGCTCATGGCGCAACAAAACTTGGAGGCTTATAAAGCAAAGATGACGCGCTCATACGAGAGATTGACTAGGCCGAGAACATTCTGCCAAGGCGAACTCGTGCTAGTTGTAAAAAGACCTATGATCCCCAATCGTGCCAAACGAGGGAAATTCGAGCCAAACTATGAGGGCCCGTATATCATAGACAAGGTCTACCAAGGTGGGGTTTACTTGATCATGGATATGCATGGCGAAAGACCCTTCAGGCCAATAAACGACCGATTCTTGAAAAAATACTACGCCTGACGAGTCATGACCTAGGTCAATGATAGATGACGACGCCTGTGTCCGCTCGCTATCTTCCCAAGCTTGAACTCTATAAGTAGTATCCGACGAAACTTTTCTTCAAAAGCTACTACAGACCGAAATGTCCCTAAACTAATGATTGACCGCAATGTCCCAAAACATGCAACTGACCGAGACGTCTATAAACTACTATGGACCGCAGCATCCCAAGGCTGATGGAAAAAAAAGAAACGATACGTCCATAAGCGAGATGGGCACGGATGAAAACCCGAAAGGGCTCCGTGAGTAAAAACAGCAGGACTACCAGTGAGTTTGTGAAAACCCGAAAGGGCACAACCTCGTTAAAGGACACTTGCAAGGTCCTCTCGATCCTGTAAGGAGAAAATACCTGCGTGAGATCCTTATGACTCACAAGGGAGCAACAAACTTAGGAATCCCCACGATTCCTAAGAAGAAAACACACTTACGAGATCCTCACGACTCGTAAGGAGAATTACCCTTTGAGACCTTCACGGCTCATAGGATTCAAAAGCCTTAAGCTACAGGTATCTGAACCTGTTCATAAGCCATCACATTTCCCAGAATGCCCTAAAAGTGGTTCAATGCTGACCCTTGTATACAATCCACGGGCACGAATAAACATTTCCCCAACAGAGTCCCACCAGCAACAAGGGATATGCTCACACGGTGAACGACCCTTGTAAGTCCCCTCGACTTATAAGGAGAAAATACTCTTGTAAGATCCTTACGACTTATAAGAAAACACACACTTAAGAATCCTTACGATTCCTAAGGAGAAAATGCACCTACGAGATCTTCACAACTCGTAGGGAGAAGTACCTTTATGAGACCCTTACGGCTCATTAAGTCAAAAGCCTTAGTCGACAGAATCCTAACCCTGTTTGCTAAGCCACCTTTGTTCGAATCGACAAAGGAAAATGATGATTTGCTCCTGGCAATGTCCCAGTTGCAGCGATGCTGATGCCTAAATCGGTATCAAATCCCAAGTCCTTTCACGGCAAATGATGATTCGCTCATGGCAATATTCCAGTCGCAGCGATGCTGATACTGAGATTGGCATCAGATTCCAAACTCAATACTCGCGGCAAAAGTTAGCGAACCATAAATGCATATGAAATAGCCGAAATGATAGGGTAACTTGCAACAAAATCAGCAAGTAAAATACATGCATACAAAATAGCCGAAATGATTGGGCAAGTCGCAATAAAAAGCAGCGAGTAAAGAAAAAGAAAAATAGCCGAAATGATTGGACAATCGTGACTTTCGCGATACGAAAAGCTGAAATGATAGAGCATCGCGGAAAGAAAACAAAAAAATACAGATAAAAAAATGAAACTTTTTCCCTACAGATAAGATCACATCGATCCCTGTATACAATCCAGGGGCACAAATAAAGAAGGAACTATATCATCCCACCAGGCTCTATCAGAAAGAGAGCCAAGTCTTGATGGCAACATCTTCATCTCAAGAGATCAACAACGACGTTCCTTCTCGTTCCAACCAGAAGCAGACGCAACGTCAGCAAAGCAGAGCTACGGCAAAATCCCTAGTTCCAAATCTCGACGGTTCACAGACAACCTAGTGACCACCTCGACATTCGTCTCATTACAGCAGATGCAACGTCAGCAAAGTGGAGCCACGACAAAGTCCCTAGTTCCAAATCTCAACGGTTCACAGACAACCTAGAGACCACCTCGACATTCGTCTCGTTACAGCAGATGCAACGTCAGCAAAGCGGAGCCACGGCAAAGTCCTTAGTTCCAAATCTCGACGGTTCACAGACAAACTAGAGACCATCTCGACATTCATCTCGTTACAGCAGACGCAACGTCAGCAAAGCGGAGCCACGGCAAAGTCCCTAGTCCCAAATCTCGACGGTTCACAGATAACCTAGAGACCACCTCGACATTCGTCTCGTTACAGCAGATGCAACGTCAGCAAAGCGGAGCCATGGCAAAGTCCCTAGTCCCAAATCTCGACGGTTCACCGACAACCTAGAGACCACCTCGACATTCGTTTCATTACAGCAGACGCAACGCCAGCAAAGCGGAGCCACGACAAAGTCCTTAGTTCCAAATCTCGACGGTTCACAGACAACCTAGAGACTACCTCAACATTCATTTCGTTATAGCAGACGCAACGTCAGAAAAGCGGAGCCACGACAAAGTCCCTAGTTCTAAATCTCGACGGTTCATAGACAACCTAGAGACCACCTCGACATTCGTCTCGTTACAGCAGAGTCAACGTCAGCAAAGCGGAGCCACGGCAAAGTCCCTAGTTCCAAATCTCAACGATTCACAGACAACCTAGAGACCGCCTCGACATTCGTCTCGTTGCAGCAGACGCAACGTCAGCAAAGCGGAGCCACAGCAAAGTCCCTAGTTCCAAATCTCGACGGTTTATAGACAACCTAGAGGCCACCTCGACATTTGTTTCGTTACAGCAGACGCAACGTCAGCAGAGCGGAGTTACGACAAAGCCCCTAGCTCCAAATCTTGACGGTTCATAGACAACCTAGAGGCCACCTCGACATTCATCTCGTTACAGCAGACGCAACGTCAGCAAATGACGCCATCGCGGAAACACGTCATCAAATGACCCTGTCGCGGAAACACGTCATCAAATGACCCCGTCGCGGAAACACGTCAGCAAATGACCCCGTCGCGGAAATACGTCAGCCAATGACCCCGTAGCGGAAATACGTCATCCAATGACCCCGTCGCGGAAATACGTCATCCAATGACCCCGTCGCGAAAATAAGTCAATCCTGACCCCATGAAACAAGGCCAAAGTCAACCCTCGACCTCCCTGTTGAAGCAATGCTTTGACCCGGGAGCAATTCAACTCATCAAACACTTATGAGTCCTCTCGACTTGTAAGGAAGAAAATTCTCTTGTGAGATCCTTACGACTCTCAAGAGAAAACACACTTAGGAATTCCTAAGGAGAAAATATACTTACGAGATCCTCTCGACTCGTAGGGAGAAAAATCTTTATGAGACCCTCACGGCTCATAAAGTTGGAAAGCCTTAGGAGGCAGACCTGAACATGACTCTTAAGTCATCGCTGTCCTACAAAGAGATCAAAATAGATTATCCACAAAACGCATTTGCTAAAAGGGACACACCAATATGAAACAAAGTATATCTTTTATTCATGAATCAAAATGAATACAAAGTACAATCTATAAAAGAATAAAAAAATACTCTCATTCAGGAGTATGTACAAAAGGAGAATAAAAAAAACATATACATTGTCTTCAATCCGGCGGACGATTTAATAGATTCGTCAGTTCATCCTTCTTCCGCTGGGTCTCGGCCTCATAATTTGTTATTGCGATAAGACGGTCCTCCGCCTGAGACTGTTGGGCCTGGTACGAGGCAAGCCGACTTTCAAGCTCCTGTTTGGTAACTTTGTGGGCTTCAACCATCTCGCGAGGAAAAATGACGGCTTTATCAATAGCTACCACCTCCCTGATAGCTTCTTGAAGCACCCGCCAGAGTTCATATGCACGAGTGGTCTTGGCCGTAAGTTCAGCTTTGAAGTTCCCCCAGCGCATTTGAAGCCAGCTCCCTCTTTGAAAACTTTCGGTTGAGCCTCTTCTCACATGACTGCAGATTTGCGGCGCACCGTTCAACCAGCTCCCGCAAGCTCACCTTTGCAGCCACGACCTCTTAAGGAAGGCGCATGCACTCAAGACCATGTAAGAAAGCCTCCACCCTACGACAAAACTCAACCTAGACATGCACCAATGTTCCACCATGGTAAGCAGCAAGAAAGGGGAGAGAAATGTTGGCTTCAGCAGCAAATTCTTCGGCTGTGAGCGAGCTACCAGCACGAAGGTCTTCGATGAGAGATGACAAAGAATGAAGGCTTAGCTTCACCATTCGTTCAGATGCATGTAGAGCATAGGGGCCGGGTGGCATAATAATGCGAGATTCCAGTGGGGTAGGAACAGGAAAAGCTGTTAAGATTCATAAAAAAAATCAGCGAGATTTGCAAACAAAGAGCAGATGGAACAACGTTGAAACCTTACTTACCCACAGTCATGCAAGAAGGGTCTAAAAGAGCTCCAGGCCCATCAAGAATTTCAACTTCGTCGTCAGCTTCCAGAACTACAGAAGACATCAGTATCGTTATACAAAATAATAATAATGCCATCAAGAGGACAAATAACACCAACCTTTCCCAGAAGAGAGGACGATGCGTTGAGGGGATATTGCCTGTGGAGCGGCCATCTCGAGCAAACGTTGGAAAGACTTTCTAGGGGATAGATCCGCGATAGACGCCACCAATCCGCGTAATTCTAAAAAGACAAAAGGATCCAGACAATGAAAAGATCATTAAAACAAAAGATAGAAGAATACTTTCGATGCTCCTCCCGTTTGGAACTGGAGGGATAACAGCTTCGGCAACTTCCTCTATTCCCTCAGACACATCATCGGGGACATGGGTCGGTATAACAGCTTCCAGTTGAGGAGCAGCGACCACCGCTTCAGACTCCAATGAAAGGACGGTAGCCTCGACTACCTGTCCCATAGTCTCCGGGCCGTCACCAGAAAGATCCATTGAATCTGCGGCCAACGAAGATGCCTCTTCCAGGAGAGCAAGCACCGGGAGAACGGAAGCCACCAATGGAAGCTCCGCCGCAGGAATAACAACTGTAGCGACCCCCTCCACACCTACTGGTGTCTCATCGGGGATATTTATAGAGTCCACGGTCAAGGCGCTACTCGAGCTCAGATCCTCTGCCATGGACGAAGTCCTTGCAAAGTTTTACGAAGGTAAAGACACAGAAAGCAAAACAAATTACTTGCCAAAGGAAAAATACAGAAAACGTGCATACCGATTCGCCAAGATTCCTCGAGTATAACTTTTTCAAGCCGACGTTCCTTCCTAAGAAGGTATGCTCGCCGAGGTGCTAAGGTGGATTCGTGGCCGCCGGTCCACAAAGATAATTCATCTTCAGAACCGGCAGAGATAGGCTTTTTGAGGGCTATCTCGCCTCCCTGCTCCAAAGGACCTATAAATACTCGCCGTACTGATGGAGGATCTTCATAGAATATCACGACAGGATAGGAAATCTTTGAAACGCGCACGTTCTCGGTCTCGTCCTGGGAGCGCCTTATAGTCTCAGCCAATTGTGCGGTTTCCTCGGCAGATAAATCTGAAAAAAGAAGACCATCTTCCGGCTCTTGCATAGATATTGGTTCGTCTTGAATGATGTGCTCGGATTCCATTAAAAAGTTGAGCAGACCGGTGACTGTTTTCTTCCTCCGCTTCGACTCGGAACTAGCGCTGGAAGATGATCGCTTCTTTCCCTTTGGCGCTTTGGAACGACGTTGACCCACTTCGCCTTCAGTATCCTCTCTCGGCGGTGCTACTGATGATGACACTGCCATTGCTGACGCCGCAGCTGATGAAACTGCTACTAGCGCCTTATCAGAAGCCCTTGTCTGAGCTCTAGTGCGCATCGGCATGCCAACTGTGGGAGGAGTCAGGCCCGCGTCTATCGCCTCAGGAATAAGTAAGGAGCCAATACTGTAACAACCCTAATTTTCCTATACACTTTTCTACACAAAATTTTAAATTTTTTTTTCAAAATCCATAAACGGGTATTTTAGCCCGAGCACAAGATATAAGTAATTATTTTGTTTTTAATTACAAGTTACAAGAATGTAATAACTCCATTTTTAGTGTACAAGAAATTACTTTAAATTTAATGTATACCTGGAGTATTTACTCTTGCTGCTATCATTTTAAGTAATTAAATAACTCCATAATTACAAGAAGGAGCTTGTGGCTCATTGGTAATATTTTGTACTGCTGAACCAAGCCACCAGAGTTCAAATCCCATACCCCACATTATTTTTAATATTGATTTTTTTTTAAAACCTTTAGAATACTAAGAGTTTACACGTGCATATCTCACAAAAACCCCACTACACCCAAAGATGTAACACTTGCAGGAGTTAGATGAACCGTCGGGGGGAGGGGATCCTGGCCTCCAGACTCGGCCGGGAATCGGCCAACTCGGCCTCGACTCGACCGACTCAGTGCTCCGACCGAGTCACGGCCGAGTCACCCCCGAGTCGGCCGATTCCGGCGACGGCCACAACATGAAAGTTGTGTCTTTTCATATTCCCTATATACCTGCAAAATTTCAGCCTCAGACCACTTCCAGAGCTCTTTAAAGACCCCATTTACTCCACTTTTAATACATTTTTATTACATTTTATCACATTTTTATTTTTAACTTTTCATCTACCCTAACCCTAGCCTAACCCTATAAATACCAACCCTACACACTACCTTCTCACCCCCAAAATCTTAAGCCACTCTCTCAAAAATTTTCCAAGAAGGGTGTACTTTGAAATCAAGTTCGCGGCGAAGCTTCGACGAAATTCCGGCGGGAATTCCGGCGATGTTTTTAGAAACAACCGGCGACGAAGCAACGCCTCGGCAACTCCTTTAGTTCCCCTACACTCCTTAGTATAGATCGAAACCCGTAAGTCCCATTCTATCCCTCTTTCTCATCCTCTAAAATACGAAATTACAAAACCCGACGTATTCGGAACAAATCCGATTTCCGATTCGGTTTCTATAAAATTTCACTTCTCACCAATACATTCATGCTTAAACATTTTTATGTTGACTATTAAATATTTAACAAACAATTTGGACAAGTTTCATCACATGAAATGATAGCCTTTCCAATTTATCGTATTTTTCACTTTAATACCATCATGTTTCAATTTCACATTTAACCCCTTAATTTGCTATACCTTAAAATAGATCACGAGGTAATGACCTACCTCCTCACACACACATATGCAACCATAATACACTATCTTGAAAACTCTTAATACGATAAAACACGATTTTACATTAAAATACCATTTCCTTAGTAAAACCTTTTATAAAAGTTTAGGTTTGATACATTTGTTTAAAAAATATCTTTAATAGGAAAAATACGATAAGTTGTGGACATCGATTGTTTATCTAAACCTGACTTTGTGGTGTCTAAACAAGTGTGTCTAAGGCAAGTGGTTACTTAATTAGGGCCACTACTTGTAGTGGAGAGCCTCCCACTTACCTGGCACTTACCTGGCCGCAATTGGCGGTGAAGAGGCGATTTGAGGGTTCTAACGACTTGTCGTTTAGACCATTTAGAAATAGGCCAGTCGGTTAGGAAACCCTAGAATCTAAAATACGGAAAACTACACTTTGCAAATAAATACCTTTTACTTATAAAACCGTTTTCTAAAGGATTAGTATTTTACAATTTTTACAAAGCGCCGCTACAACCCACCTTTGGGGAACCCGTTAGGGATAGTACGGTTTTATCGTGCACCCTCGGGCTTAGTAGTGCGAGATTCAGACCTCCACAAGGAGCATTCGGTCTCGAAAGGTTTAAAATACGACATCTTAAGAAAATGAGATTTTTGAAATATAAAATATTATTTAAAAATTATTTTTGTATAAACATATGTATATTTATCATTTAAATATCTATTTTATTATAATATAAATTTTCCACCTTTTTTCTAAAAATCACAATAATGAATTTTACACTAAAATACCATGAACTTTAAATAATCAATATTACAGATAAATACCCTTATTTATAAAACTAGAATATTTTCACTAGAAATGTCACAACATAAAATCCACCCTCATTACAACTCTAAAGACGAACAATAAATACTTGAGGTGTATTTTGAAAAGTATATAAAAGTATTTTTACATAAAACCCCCTCAAGCTTTATAAATTACCCTAAGGACCCTAGCAATTATAAGACTTTGATTCACATTCCTGATTGTCTGACTCCGGTTTGAGTCTGATTAGTCTGACTTAAATATGATTTAAGTAAATCCATAATCTACAAGATTCCAATTCAATATGAACACATGAAACCATGAATCCAATATCAATCTATACATCTTGACTGAACCGAACCATGGATATACCTATTCCTTTTACATGATTCTCAGTTATTCCATTTACATGACTCTACAGTTATATCCGTTTGCCGATATAATGGTTTCGGTCAGTCAATCAATCTTACAATCAATACAATTTACAAGATAACAATACAAACAAAACATCACGGGGTTTAAGGGGTAGACTGGTACGGAATATGTTAAAGGTGGAAGAGGTGGTCACTTAAGACGTAATTACATCCATACCGTTGTTCCATGGTATTATCGACGGAGCCTTGTACTACAGGTTACCAAAATCTCCGGTGTAAGTGGGACTCCCCTCGTATACACCGGCATCTTCTGTACCAGGCTACAAACAACAGCGTTAATACAACATTACAATATTATAATACAATATTAAAAGCTACTCTCTCTCTCTTACTCTCTGTCTATTTCTCCCTTATCTTTGGGACTTACCGAGCGACCTGTTTGCTGACGACATTCTTTTCTTTCTTCTTTGAATGTCGTCAGGTGGTTTGGACCCGGTGGAGATCGAGCCATCTGCAGAAGACTTGGAGCAGTTTGCCGAAGACCCTGCACTTTAGTTTCATTATACACTTTTCCTTTCTATATTTTTCATTTCCTGTTATGCCACTGTTTAGGCATCATTTTATTTCAGTTGTATTTCCTTTTCATGTATTGTATAAAAGAATGTTAATAAATAAAAGTTGCTGTTCCTTTTGTATCTTGTCTCTTGTGTATTTATTTTATATTGCTTAGATATGCTTAGCGTATATACTTCTGAGTATATACGTAGCGGGCCTCGTCACGTCCCCTTCGCCGTATATTGGGAAGCGGGGCGTGACCCTCAAGGGAGGGCGAACCGTTGTCCGCGGTCACGGCGGGACTCCCATAGCTTGGAGCTGGGCGGGAGCTCTAAATCTAAAAAGTATCCTCCTCTCCTCAGCAATAATGGGGCTAACTCGGTCACGGTACCAATCCGTAAAAGCCCCCACACACCTTGGAATGTAGTCGGCCTCGGGGATCATGAAGTGAGAACCGGTGTTCAGCCGCATGAAATGGTGGGTGGCGTCACGAACAGCTTCCAAAGAAGAGCTAGGCTCCACCATGAATGCCTCAAAGGGAACACCCTGGTCATAATCCAATTGCCAGGAAAAGCGGTGTGGATTATACCGCATAAAAATAACCGCTTCATTTCGACGGAACACCAAATAACCCAGCCTGATCGAGTACAAGTGCATGGCTTCCTTGGGCTTCAAGGATGGTGCTCCCTCTTTCGATAAATCAAATAGCTGCTGAACAGGTCCCGAAGGAGCAGAGAGGATTCGGTCATTAAATACCATCCCGCCTTCGTTGGCATAAGGATTAAGCATCACACGAAGAGCCCCTAACTGGGTCGGGTCAGGAGCAGAAGCGTCCACCAACCTCATAAGCCGCGGGAAGGTATAAGCATCGTAAAAGCCCGATCTCTGGTGCGCAGCGAACGCCCCTAATATGTGCATCTCAATCCACAACGTAAAATAATGAAGAGAGAAACTCACATTCACACCCGGGGTTGAGGTATTGGCTGCAATGCTTAGCCCGTGGTACAAGTGCGATAACCCTGCAATGCCCACGGCTAGTCGCGTCCCTTCGGGAATGCGATGAGCAGGGTAAATGAACGAAGCTCTCATAAAGCGACGATGCGTTGGAATGATAAACCAACTGAGCCAAACGCTGATAAAACTGACGAAGAAAGTTTCTTCATTCACGCCGGGAGCTGCAATTGACTCAAAAGGTACAACCGACAAGATTGGGATGTAAAACTGTGGCAAATCTTCTTCTCTGGCCGGTAGCTTATTTAACCCAAACCTGAAGGGGTTGTTGATATTTGCGAACTTCGGAGCCTCCTTTGATAGGACGTCTCCACGAAGGAAACAGGTGATAAAGCTCTTAAAAGTGACGCCCTGTTCCTCTGACTCGGTGAACAGCTTCTCAAAAATACCCAGAGTCTTGATTAGACTTGGATACTTATGACGGACGGCATTTTCAGTTGACATGTCGTCAAGCGTAGCAGGCACAGTTGCGAATAGTCAGGAGGCAGCAATTCTTCATAGGGCGCTCCCCTGATCGGCAATCCAAAGATTTCGCGAAACTCTTCCAAAGAAATCGAAACTTCATGATCCCCTAATAAGAAAGTGTTGGTGGAAAGATTCTATTGATTTAGGAAAGCTTTAACCCACCATACATGGGGAGACTGATAATGGAAGAGGGACGTATACACTGCCTGGTAAAGCCCGATTCTCTGCAGTCGCGCACGATGAGCGGACAAGATGTAACGAGCCTAGAGAAGATAGCCCGTAGGATGGAGAGGGGTAAGCCCTATCTTGTGGACTTGTCCTCAGGGCTGGGCTTCACCTTGGAAAATACGACGCCCCAAGATATCTATGGCTGGCACAGGCTGGTGCGGTATCCCAACTGTAGACGGCTCAAGACGGCCCGTAGGAGTCCAATCCGCCACCTCTACGGCAAAGGCAGTCTGTGGACGATCCATCGGCAAGAATGGACGGAGAGGTTCTGTTGGCGCCTCGTAAAGAAAACTTCGGCGACCGCGGATGATATGACCGTACCAGGTTCCCCACAAAATCAGATTGGCGCAATCCAGGTCATGAGCTCTAATCATCGCCATCACCTTTTCGTCAGACGGTGACTGAGAAAAGGCAGCCTCTAAGCGGGTAAAAAGGAAGTATGGAAGAGCAACCATTGTTCCTGAAACAAAGGAAGGGGAAACTGTTAATGAAACCCACACGTGTGTGTGTGTGTGTATATATATATATATATAAAGACAGTGGAAGAAAACGACAAGCCACTTATTTCATGGGACCATTGGTTGCAAAACACATGAGCCCCACAAAATCAATATGGCGGCTCACTAATGATGAGGCAGGGTAATCATTATGAGAATAAAAGGAAGATTCTCAATAAATGAATAGTGGATTTCAAACATCTCTATACATTCCCCCAAGAAAAACCCCATCATGAACTCTGTGCAAATCAAGCAGAATCTCTCCTAAATCTTTTTTTGTTTTATCAAGAACAACTGAAGATAAAAATCTCAAGAAGTCTTCTTGTTAGAACTACGTTCTCTGAGAGACTTAATTCCTTTTAACAGAGAAATTAAATTCCAAGAAAATTTTCAGAGCTAAGCTCTTTGGAATGGAATTAAATTCCAAAAGAAAATGAGTACCATCATCAATCCCCTAAGATCAGAGAAAGATGCCCAACATTGGGGGCTTACTACCTAAACATCGTGCATTCTTAGAGTTCAGAAAGATGAGTTTTTTTTAAAGGGAAAAACACTTGGTGTGGATTTAAAATCCAAAGAGAATTTTACAAAAAAGTTCCTCGGCCGTTCAAGACCCTTATTTGAAAAGGGATTCTTTTTGTGTGGACAGAGTTAAACTCTAAAATTTTTTGTTGAATGGAGAACTGAGCTCTGAGGAAGAGAATTAAATTCTCAAAGAAATTGAACAAGGAAGAAGATGAAGGAATGGAGGCGCTGTTGAAGAGACCTCTGCATTTATAGGACGTGATAGGAAACGGTTCATCTTCCCCGTTCCCTAGGCAAATCTAACGACCACAAAAGTTACAGCGTTGCACTCACGTGCAAACACGTGAGAACAACACTGTGGGGGCATTTGTTCCCTCATGGGAACTGAATAAAAATGAATAAAGCAATGAGGAAACACCCAAGAGGAGCATCATGTGTCCACACGTGATCGGGCATCACGTGTCCACACGTGATCGGGCATCACGTGAGGACACGTGACCTTCTATGAACAAGGTTTATAGGCACCGAAATAAACAATTGGAGATGTTTAACCAATGGGGTCACGTGCCAGCACGTGAAGGGTTCCTGAGCCCTTTGAACTAACAGAATTAAATCTTAACCAATGGGGTCACGTGTCAACACGTGATGGGTTTCTAAACTCTCCGAACTAATAGAATTAAATTCTAATCAAGTGCTTAATAAGTAAGGTCACGTGCCAACACGTGATGAGCTCTTAAACCCTCTGAACAATAGAATTAAATTCTAACTAAAGGGAATCAAAAACCTTAATTGGAAAAATATTTCCATAGATCTTTTCAAACAAAAAAGATTGCACTCTGTAAAAGGGAGCACCGTTGGATTAAAAATCCAATGGTGATTAAAAAATTACCAATTTATAGAAAGATTCTATATAAGGAAATATTTTCCTAAAAATTTACCAGGAATAACAAATAAAATATCTTTTGGATTAAAAATCCAATAGTGAATAAAATTCACCGAGTGATCTAAAATATCATGTTGGCTATAAAATCAATCAAAATCTCTCAATGAGAGATTGGCTGAACAAACTGATTCTTTTCTTTCTCATATAAATAAGAGCTAAGGAGAGAAGAGAAAAAAAGGAGACACAACAACAGAGAGAGAATACAGAAAAAAGAGAATTTAATTCTCCAGAGAGAAAAAAAGATCTCTTCAGAAAAAAAAGAAACCCTAGGTAAGAGAGGGAAAGAGATCATTCTATAAGCTCCCACAAAACAAAAGAGAATTTAATTCTCAAATTAAGAGTTTAACTCTTCTAAATAAGAACTCAGTTCTTCCTCTGGTTGAAGATCTGCAGAAGCAGATCTCCCCATAAGTTGAGAATTTAATTCTCATCAGGGAGATTCTGTCATGCAGATTTAAAACTTGAGGGAGGACCTATGTTCAGAAAATTCTATTCTCCCACAAAGCATATTGGAATTTAATTCCTCCAACAAAGATAAGGTTTAACCCTTAATACAAGAACTTAGTTTTTCTTCATGGTAATAGATCTGCAGAAGCAGATCTCCCCATAAATTGAGAATTTAATTCTCATCAGGGAGATTCTGCCATGCAGATTTAAAGTTTAGAAGGAGAATTGGGTTTAAAGAATTTAATTCTTTTAAACACATAGGAATTTAATTCCTATAAATAAAATTAGGGTTTAACCCTATAAGAGAATTTAATTCTTATACAAGGGATTTATCTCTCCATGCATATAAAAGGATCGAGTACCCAACATGATCACGTGGTAACACGTGACCCTCCCCTCCAATGACCAAAAGAGAACGAATAAAATTAGGTCATGTGCCCCCACGTGACCCTTGAACAGACTTCTCAAAATAAAAAGGGCAAAATCGATTTTGGGTGCCTCACGTGTCCCCACGTGACCCTTGAACAGACTTCTCAGAATAAAAAGGGCAGTATCGATTTTGGGTGCCTCACGTGTCCCCACGTGACCCCTGACAAACACCTCTTTTAAAAAGAGAAAATAGGGTAAAACCGAGGGATTAATACCCAATGCATGGGCATCATCACATGTCCACATGTGATGCTCATAAAGATTAAGTGTTTAACACTTACTTGCATATTCTGAGAATAAAATAAAGGAAGTTTGGCCCAATACTCAAGCGCCTCACGTGACCCCACGTGAGCGCTTCTTTTCTTTTTAGTGTTTAACCCTATTTTGTGCGCTTCATCCTTAGTGTTTAACACTATTTTAAGCGCATCACGTTGGAGCACGTGATAGACGAGTGTACTCTAGTGTTTAACACTATATTCTGCCAATCTTAGCCCAAATTAGATAAGTCTTCCAGAGGCAGGACCCCCCTTTTTTTGACTGAACCTCAAATACACTCTTGTTTTCCAAAATTAATCATCTCATATGACATTCAAGCAAAACCCAGAGCCTTTCAACCAACATTGGTTCAAGGGTACATCTTTTCACTCCTATGATATTTGTCGTTGTAACCCTTCAGCGTCTTCAGAGATGTGACGGGTCCCGACAACCAGACATTCCACGGACTGTGGGGTCCTTAAACTCATGGACTACAACGACCTTAAACTTTACAGACTATGATGTCTCTAAACTGCCATAGACTGCGGGGTCTTTAAACTAATAGACTATGATGTTTTTAAACTTTACAGACTATGACGTCTTTAAACTGGACCGCAAAGTCGCTAAACTAAAAAAGTAGAGCCCAAATGCTCTTTTGTTGGATCTAAATGATCCTGTTAAGTAGATCTTAGTCTAAAATTAGGCTAACGTATCCTTAACAAACTGTTAAGTAGATCTTAGTCTAAAATTAGACTAACGTATCCTTAACAAACGTTTAAGTTGATCTTAGTCTCAAATGAGATTAACGATCCTTAAACCCAAACCAAAACTCAAATCTAAGAAAATACAGATTTGGACTAATCCACGCCCTACGGGCAACAACATAAATTAGTCTCCGTATACAATCCAGGGGCAACCGAAAAATAAAACAAACATACACGACACGAAGTGACCATCTGGAGAAGGAGAAAGTGGTTACCGCGATGCGGTAGCGTAATTAACTGCAGGGGCTTGCGCCTGTAGGGAAGAGCTTCCCCACAATCAAAAACCCCTCAAATGAGGGGGAATCTGACGAAGTCTACTACAATGGTCGCATCCGTTTAAACCTTTGATACACGGTGCCATAAATCAACTTGGCATCTTCGGAGAGGTGGACGGATAAAACCAAATAGTATCTGCCCCCAAATTCAGGCAAGACATTTGTCTTTCCCGGTTTTCGGCGGAGAACACTCACGAGATGAGACTGAAAACGTGCGCCCCCCAAAGAAAGCCTACCCCCGTTGTATTTTATGACGTTGACCCATCATTACGGAGGGTACACATGGGTCCCCTGTTAATGGAAGAAGAACGGACCCTGAAATAGCCCATCTTGGTTGCCTCCGAAGACGAGCTTGCACTGAAAACGGGCAGTCATGTATTTGCGCTTGAAGCCCGACGAGCGTATTTAATTAGAAAAGAACAACGGCTCAAAAAAGCCATACTTCAGGCTTCCTGGCGTATTGGTATGCGTATTTTTCGTGTCCTCCTTTTGGAGAGTAATTTGTATCATTTTTATGCCTTCTTATTTTTGCGAAAACTTTGCAGGGACTTCTGCAGCGGAAGTGGATTTGAGTCTGGATCGAGCCATGGTTGCGGATTCTACGAACATCTCCCGTGACGCACCGAAGGGTATAGAGGAGATGACTGAAGCTGCCATCCTTGCTGTGGAGCTTCCGGTGGTTGATGGTGTCCCTTCCGCTTTTACTCCTTTAGCAGAGCTGACCTCATCGGCCATAGATCCCATGGACATCCCTAGTGACGTACCGAAGAGTGTAGGGGAGATTGTTGAAGCCGTTATCCCTGTCTTGGAGCCTTCAGCGGTGGCTTCTGTCCCTTTATTGGAGACTAACACGCCGGCTATAGATTTTACAAATATCTCTACCTGAGGGTGTGGAGGAGACCGCTGAGGCTGTCATCCCTCCAGTTCAGGGCAGGCGAAGCATTGAAGGTAATCTCATATACATATACATTTTGTTTAATGACCCTTCTGTCATCTAACCCTTTCTTTCCTTCAGAATTGCGGGAATTGGCGGCTTCCATCGTGGATCTCTCTCCAAGAAAAAC
The DNA here is from genome assembly GCA_030015575.1 of Agapanthus africanus. NCBI lineage: Eukaryota > Viridiplantae > Streptophyta > Magnoliopsida > Asparagales > Amaryllidaceae > Agapanthus > Agapanthus africanus. The sequence continues at coordinate 83,206,366 of JASDDO010000026.1, read as the reverse complement.
ATTCCAGCGCTTGCTCGACATGGCTGCCCCACAAGCAATACCCCCACAAAGCATAGTTCTTTCCTCATGCCAAGGTTGGTATGCTTTGCCCTTCTAGTTTTATATTTTCATAATGATGCTGATATGCCCTTTATTTTAAATCACAGTTCTGGAGGCTGACGACGAAGTCGAGATTCTTGACGGAACCCGGGGATCTCTCAAACCCGCCTTGCATGACTGTTAACAACTGTGGGTAAGTGACGCTTTATTTCGAGAATCATTTTGTTTACTCTATGTTTGGAAACACAACTGACCGCACCTAAATCTTCACAGCTTTGCCAGCCCTGATCCTATTAGAGTCTCAGATCCCCATGCCACCAGGCCCTTATGCCCGACGTGCGTCTGAAAGGATGGCAAAACAAAGCATTTACTCCCTAGCGGCTCTCATTGAAGATCTTCGCGCTGGTACCTCTGTCATGGCCGAAGAATTTGCTGTTGAAGCCAACGCTTCCTTGTCTGTTCTCGTCACCTATCATGATGAAGCATTGGTGCGTGCCTGGATTGAGTATTGTCATCGAGTGGAGGCCTGCCTACATGGGCTCGAGTGCATACGCCTCCCTCTGACATCTTAACTGTAAAAACGAGCCTCCGTGGATGGATCGAACGGTGTGCAGCCAATCTCCAGTCATGCGAGAAGAGGCTCAACCGGAAGTTTTCAAAGAGGGAGTTGGCTTTAAATGGTTTGAGGGAACTTCAGGCTCAACTTACTGCCAAGACCACCCGTGCGTACGAAATTTGGCGGGTACTTCAAGAAGCCATTACAGAGGTGGTGGCTCTTGACAAAGCTGTTATTTTTACCTGTGAGATGGTTGAAGCCCATAAGGTTGCTGAGAAGGAACTTGAGAGTCTGTTCGCTTCATACCAAAATCAACAGACCCAGGCAGGGACTCATCTTGCGACACTGGTGGAGCTTGAAGCCGAAGTCCAACGGAAGAACGATGAACTAGCTGGCCTATTGAATTGTTCCCCGACTTGAAACATTTTTGTCGCTGTATATTCTTTTTTTTTTGTATTCATTCATAAATAAGAGTATCTTGTATTCATTTTAATTCATGAATAAAAGACATATTTTATTTCATACTAGCACTTTTCCTTCTTTTGCTGTCTTGACTTGGCATAAAGTAGTTTATATACTCATTGCAGAGTTTGTTGTTTATTCACTCATTTCGGAGCTTGTTTAGTTTACCTTACCTGGGCTTGTTGGCAAACATGTCCTGACGTTACAGTTAACCCCTGCTCTTTATGACAGAGGTCCGTTAGGGTTTGTGGTACTAGGGTTTTTTGTCTGTCGTACCATCGTGTTGGCTGATGCATTCCCCGATATGCAGACTTTACGCTGCTGTTCGAGTAGCTCCGCGACTATCATGTCTTTGAACCCTTCGGGGGCTGGACAAGACGTCTTCAAGTAATCTCCTTAGGTCGTATTACCGTCGAGAGAGCAAGCGTTAGGAATTTTGCCATGCCGCTTTTCACTTGAGATTAGGCTCAGTTTAGGAGCCCTAATGAGTCATAACCACTCCGCGCTGGTGTGGGATGATCTCCGAAAGTCTTTCAGGTTTTATTTGAGTTGTCGTCAAGACCCTGAAGCTAGGAATTTGGCCTTCACTTCCTTTATCGACACTGCGTCTGCTGTAATGAGATGAATGTCAAGGTGATCTCTAAGTTGTTTGTGAAATGTCGAGACTTGGAACTAGAGACTTTTTCATGGCTCCATTTTGCTTTGACCCTGGGGTCGCCTGTCGACGTCACGTCTGTATCCTGCTGTAGTGAGAAGAAACACCGTTGTTGACACTGCGTCTGCTGTAATGAGATGAGCGTCGAGATAGTCTCTAGGTTGTCTGTGAACCATCGAGATTTGGAGCTAGGGACTTTGCCATGGCTCCATTTTGTTTTGAACCTAGGGTCGCTTGCTGACGTCGCGTCTGCATCCTGCTGGAGTGAGAAGAAACGCCGTTGTTGACACTGCGTCTGCTGTAATGAGATGAGCGTCGAGATAGTCTCTAGGTTGTCTGTGAACCGTCGAGATTTGGAACTAGGGACTTTGCCATGACTCTATTTTTTTACCCTGGGGTCACTTGCTGACGTCGCGATCCTGCTGGAGTGAGAAGAAACGCCGTTGTTGACACTGCGTCTGCTGTAACGAGACGAACGTCAAGGTGGTCTCTAGGTTGTCTTGTGAACCGTCGAGATTTGGAACTAGGGTATTTTCCATGGCTCCGTTTTGTTTTGACCCTAGGGTCGCTTGCTGACGCCGTGTCTGCATCCTGCTGGAGTGAGAAGAAACGCCGTTGCTGACACTACGTCTGCTGTAACGAGATGAATGTCGAGGCGGTCTCTAGGTTATCCGTGAACCGTCGGGACTTAAAACTAGGGACTTTTCCATAGCTTCGTTTTTTGACGTCGCGTCTGCATCCTGCTGGAGTGAGAAGAAACGTCGTTGTTGACACTACGTATGCTGTAATGAGATGAATGTCGAGGTGATCTCTAGGTTGTCTGTGAACCCTCAAGACTTAGAACTAGATACTTTGCCATGGCTCCGTTTTGTTGACGCCGCTTCTGCATCTTGCTGGAGTGAGAAGAAATGGTGTTGTTGACACTGCGTCTGCTGTAACGAGATGAGCATCGAGGCAGTCTCTAGGTTGTCTTGTGAACCGTTGAGACTTGGAATTCCCTTTGACGGAGCCTGGTGGAAAAATGTGGTTCTCTTTTCGTTTGTGCCCATGGATTGTATACAGGGTTGATGTGGACTCACCTGTAGGGCAAAAGTGTCATTTTTTAATCATTTTTTTATTTCTTCCCGAGATGCTCTATCATTTCAAATTTTTATATCACGAAAGTTACAATTGCCCAACCATTTCGGCTTTTTATCACGGTTGTTCCCGCCAAAAATTTCTGCGCAAAAGAGCCCAAAGTATCAAATGACAGCGATACGCTTAAGAAAATGCAAATCAGTATTTTCCGGGCGGTATTTTGACAAACTCCCAAATTAGAATCAGTTAAATTCTAATGGTATCGAAAGCATCTCGAAAAATCCTTCGATTTGATATATTATGGGCTTCATAATTTATCTAGGATCAAAAGTTATGAGCAAATGTGCTATGCACGTGTAATCTAAGTAATGCTCTGCTACATGGGAGATACATTTTTAGTCCCATATCGGGAAAAAGAGAAATCCTTTCTCTACCACTCCCACATAAATAAGAGCGGATACTTCTTAGAAAAAATAGGATTCAATTATCAAAGGAGCTTACTTCTCCATAGGAGCTTAGTTCTCCAAGTTAGGGCCTGAGTTGCCCTCCCATAATGCGCATATGCGCAAGCGCCATATGCGTCACGTGCAACGCGCGTGCTCCCGACGTGCGAGGATTCAATCCTCAAAAGAGTTTAGTTCTCCAAGTTAGGGTCTTAGCTGCCCCCCCATGATGCGCATATGCGCAAGCGCCATGTGCACTGCGTGCAATGCGCATGCATCCTCCACATGCGCACCATGTGCAATGCACCTGCGCCCACTACGTACGCACCACGTGCGAGGATTCAATCCTCAAAGGAGTTTAGTTCTCTATAGGAGCTTGGTTCTCCAAGTTAGGGCCTTAGCTGCCCCCCTGTGATGTGCGCCCGCCACGTGCGACGCACGTGTGCCGGCCACGTGCACACTGTTCACCCCAATCAGAGCAAAGCTCTGTTCAAATTCCAAGACGGGAAACGAAGCAACGCTTCTGTTTCCCCAAATTAGAGAAAGGCTATGTTCTGAAAATTAAAATGAAAATTAAAAAATTAAAGAAGCAACGCTTCAGCTGACTTGCGCTTTGCGCTGCGCGCCACGTGGCAGCGCAGTTGCGCTAGCGCAGTCACGCTACGCTGCGCGCCACGTGGCAGCGCAGTTGCGCTAGCCCAGTCGCGCAGCGCTGCGCGCTGCGCGACACGTGTCAAGCGCTGGGGGCGCTTGCGCCAAACAGAATTAAATTCCAGTAAGATCTTTCTGTTCTTATTAAAACAAGAAAATTGTCTTCTGTAAAACAGAAACCCTTAGATCAAAGATCCAACGGTGGGGAAAAATCCCCAAATCATTCAGAGAAAGATCTCTCTAACAAATTTAACAAACTAATTGGCACTATAAAAAGGCCCCTAGACCCCAAGTCTAAAACAGGAGAACACAGAGAAAACAGAGAGAATTCACAAGAGCTCTCACAAGAACTTTGAGGAGAATCCAGAAAGGTAAAAACCTTTATAAAAGAGAAGAGTCTCTTCTGGATAGATCATTGATCTAAGAACAAGATCAATGATCTTCAATATAAATAAATAATAACAGTGCCTTACACTTTTTTATGAACCACTGGTTCTTTGAAAACAAGAAAAACTTGTTTTCTTTGATCTAAAATTGATCAAAATAATAACAGTGCCTTACACTTGCAAAAATTGCACTGTTGCGCTCCTGGGTTGGCGCAAGCCACCAGAGAGCGCCACGTGTCAGCTCCAAGACCACTTGCGCTATGCGCTTTTAAGATAGAGCATTGCTCTCTGAAATTGGCGCAACTCATCAGAGCGAGCCACGTGTCAGCGGCGCAACAGTGCAGCGCACTGACGCAGCGCACTGCGCTGTTGCGCTTGCGCTCACCAGAGCGTGACACGTGTCACCTCCACATGCGCTTGCACTCAATAACTGGCGCAAAGCGCCTAACAAGTCACTGTCAGATAATTAATGCACTGCATTATTTACAGAAGGGCCAAGCCCAACTAAAAAGGGGCCTAACAGGCCAAATCAGATGCTCTGCATCATTTATAAAGGGACAGAGCCCAACTTAAGAGGCCTAACAGGCCAGAATAAAATACAGTGCAGGGGCAGAGCCCTAATTAAAGTCTGATAGGCCTAATGCAAATAAAAACGTTGTATATTCTCAATTGGACTTAACCCAATCATGGCCGTAAGTCCTCAAATTAAATTGACTGAGCACGGCTGCTCTCTTAAATCAATTTACATCCGGTTCAAGGGTACATCTCTGAACTCCTCTGACACCTATCGTTGTAATCCTTCAACGATGTCAGAGAGGTGATGGGTCCTGACAACCACACATCGATACGGACTGCGGGGTCCTTAAACTCGTGGACCGAAACGTCCTTAAACTAATATCCGTCCCTAAAATGGGAATGTTGGATCGAAATGTCCTTAAACTAATGATGGACCCCCATATCCCTAAACTGGAACATGGACCATTACGTCCCTAAACTGGAACAATAGAGCCTCCAAACGCTCTTTTGTCGGATCTAAACGATCCTGTTTAAGTTGATCTTAGCCTAAAAAATGGCTAACGTATCCTTAAACCTTCAAACAGACTTTAGTCCCAAATTGGACTATAGATCCCCCAATCAACCCTGGTTCAAGGGTACATCTCCGAACTCCTCTGACACCTATCGTTATAATCCTTCAACGATGTCAGAGAGGTGACGGGTCCCGGCGGCCACAAATAAAATGGACCACTATGTCCCTAAACTGGCAGTGGACCACTACGTCCCTAAACTGGAACAATAGAGCCCTCAAACGCTCCTTTGTCGGATCTAAACGATCCCGTTTAAGTTGATCTCAGCCTCAAATATGGCTAATGTATCCTTAAACATTCAAGCGAACTACATATTCCCTAACCAAACTTTGGTTTAAGGGTATATCCCCGAACTCCTTTGACAGCTGTCGTTGTAATCCTTCAACATCGTCAGAGAGGTGACGGGTCCTAATGGCCATATACATTAAATGGACCACTATATCCCTAAACTGGAACAATCAAGCCCCCAAATGCTCTTTTGTCGGATCTGAACGATCCCGTTAAGTTGATCTTAGTCCCAAATTAGACTAACGTATCCTTAACAAACGTTTAAGTTGATATTAGCCTCAAATATGGCTAACACATCCTTAAACCAAAACCCCAAACCCAAATCTAAGAAAATACGGATTTGGACTAATCCACGTCCTACGGGCGACGACATAAATTAGTCTCCGTATACAATCCACGGGCAACCACAAACAAAACAAACACCCACGACACGAAGTGAAATTCTGGAGAAGGAGAAAGTTGTTACCGCGATGCGGTAGCGTAATTAACTGCAGGGGCTTGTGCCTGCAGGGAAGAGCGTCCCCACAATCAAAAACCCCTCAAGCGAGGGAGAATCTGACGAAGTCTGCTACATCGGCCGCATCCGTCTAAACCTCCGATACACGGTGCCATAAATCAACTTGCCATCTTCGGAGAGGTGGACGAATAAAACCAAATAGCATCTGCCCCGAATCTCAGGCCAGACGTCCATGTCTTGGCCGCCGTTCGGAGGGGAACAGATTCTGGCACGCCCGGTGGGACCTTTTCCTCTTTCCACTCCACACTTCGTGTGTCGTGTTTTTTTCGCGATCAAATAATCGCCGTGTGTATGTTTTTGGTTGCCCTTAGGGGAGTGGATATTGAAGCCGGCATTTCATCTCTATGAAGAATGGCATTTGCTCCCACCCCAGCAACTCAGGCTCTATCATATCCGGTGGAGTCAAGTATGGGTCACTTGCAGACTCAAATCTCTGCAATCCGGCTCTTCAAGAAATCAACAGGATTCTTTTTGGGTTGATGCTACCACCTCCCATCCTCGGTTCCTCAACGCCGATGGAGGAAGCCCAGAGGATGTCTGTCAAGCAGCAGCCTTACCGACGGAATCGGTCCTCAAACAACTGGCATATGCCAAAAACCAAGGTCAACGCAGGGGGCAGAATATTCAAGCTCTTCAAGAAATCAACAGGCTTCGAACTGCAATAACTGCAACAGCAACTCTCGCTCTGTCCCATCTGGAGGAGTCACCTACAGGCCCCGAGCGGCTTCCATCTTCACTATGCCGGTGGAACAAGTGACTCAAGCCACCACTGGACCATTCTTTGGGACCATGCTCCCGCCAACAAGCTTCAGCGCTCCTGTACCATCGCAAGAAGCTCCCAAGAAGTCGTTTTTCTGTGCTCCTGTGCTTATTTACGCCTTACTCTGCACATACAAAAATTGTAATAATAAAAGAGTAGAAAGTGGAAAAATTATATTTAAAAGATAGGAATAGTTTAAGAAAAACAAGAAAATTAGATGTTTTCTTAAATGAAACTAGTAATAAGTAGCTATGAGCTGTTGTCCCAAGGGTTACTAAGATGAAGGAAATTACTAATCTGAGGATAAAAATAAGCCTGAAAAAATAGTTCCTGTTCTGGAAGCCAAACATTTGACCGTTGATACCCTACTATACGCACTTACACACATCTTGAAACTCGGGATAGTAGAGGATACCTTGAAATACTCTTGTCTAAAAGCCAAAGTATGAAGGAAATAATAAATGGAAAATAAAAGATAAAATGGTGAAAAGAAAAATGAACACTGGTTTTGTTATCATCGAGGCAAAAAAATATAGCAAGGGTGCCTTATCACCTAGTGCCTTAGACCAACTGGTTTGGGAGCCACTGCTAAGCCTTAGGTGTTGCAAGACGAGGAAAAACACCTAATTAGCAAGCACATGAGTAATCGGTCGGTTAGTACCTCAAGAAGTATTAACGGTCGCATGAAGAATGTGTGAGAAAATTCCGTCTAAATATCTATTAAGAAATACTAAGGTAGATGGACAAGAGTATGATTGCTTGAATTGAATTCTCTGAGTGTAGGGATGTCCAGTTTACACACGTAGGGGTATATGATCAATGTTTGGAAGAAAGGTAGGAATGAAAACTAAAGGCGATGTTTTATTGAGGGATAATGTGATTTCTAACATTTTCTCATGACCATTAAGATAGAGCTCACAGCAACTGAAAAGTTGGTACAGTTGAAAACTCTTATTTTCAAGTTCTTTCTTTTATAGTTCTTATCTTCATATAACTTTCAATATCTCTCTTTTATTATGGGATTTTATGGGTGTGATCCGCTGAAAACCCTAAGGAGACAACACTCCTCCTACTGGGGATATGCCACTGGCGCCGAGTAAGGAAGGTTGGGGGCAACTCTCCTTTTGGACTGACTCCGCCGACTACAACCGCCCTCGAAGGTTCTTTAGGCGCATTATGGGTACAAGAGAACGACCAAGGGAAAGAAAGAGCTCTCTATTACTTAAGTCGAGTTCTTCTGGGGGCAGAAAGCAATTATTCTCCCATCGAAAAGCACTGTCTGGCGTTGATCTTCGCGATAACAAGGCTCAGGCACTATGCGTTGGCGCATGAAGTCCGTCTCATATCGAAGGTGGATCCCCTTAAATACTTGATGTCAAAGGCTATATTGACAGGCCGGCTCGCTAAATGGGCCTTGCTCTTGATGGAGTTCTCAATAACTTATCAACCTTTTAAGGCAGTGAAAGGCCAGGCCATCGCCGATTTCCTCGCTGAACATCCAATACCGGCCAATTCTCCCTTGAATTGCGAACTTCCAGACGAACATGCGTTCGACACGATCGACGGAAGTGGTACCCGATGGGAGCTTTTTTCGATGGAGCATCCTCCATGAAGAAGCGCAAACAAAGCACGCCGATAATCAAATCGGGAGTGGGCCTTATCTTCGTGACCCCGCAAGGAAGGATAATGCAATCGCCTTCTCCTTAACAAAACCGAGGACGAACAATGAGGCCGAATACGAAGCTTTGATAGCAGGGCTCAAGATCGCCATCGACATGGGAATTAAAAATCTCCTCATATACGGAGACTCCCAACTGGTCGTTACTCAAGTGAATGGCGACTACCAACAAGGCAAACTCGCGCTGTCCGAAAACTGGAAGGTGAGCCCGCCACAACCACATGCTCCGAAAAAGATGGATATGCCGGGGGCATCATGCTCATTCATAGAGAAAGCCTAATGGACCACTATGTCCTAAAACTAGCTATAGACTGAAAAGTCAGTAAACTAGAAATTCGCCTCATATACGGCGACGCTAGAACGAAAAGCCAGTAAACTAGAAATTCGCCTCAAATACGGCGACGCTAGACCGAAAAGTCAATAAACTAGATGTTCGCCTCAAATACGGCGACGACGGACCGAAACGTTCTTAAACTAATGATGGACCACTATGTCCTAAAACTAGCTAATGACTGAAATCTCTTTAAACTACTACCGCAGCATCCTCAGGCTGACGTGATAAAAAAAAGAATAATAATAATAAAAAAAGACGGTATGTCCATAAGCAAAATGGGCACGGATGAAAATCCGAAAGGGCTCCGTGAGTAAAAACAGCAGGGCTACCGGCGAGAGTTTGTGAAAACCTGAAAGGGCGCAACCTCGTTTAAATAAAAAAATAAATAAAAGAGAAAATAAAAAAAAGAAGACGGTATGTCCATAAGCAAAATGGGCACGGATGAAAACCTGAAAGGGCTCCGTGAGTAAAAACAGCAGGGCTACCGGCGAGTGTTTGTGAAAACCCGAAAGGGCGCAATCTCGTTAAAAGACACTTACAGGGTGCTCTCGACCTTGTGAGGAGAAACCACCTGCGTGAGATCCTTACGACTCACAAAGGAGCAACGCACTTAGGAATCTTCACGATTCCTAGGGAGAAAATACACTTGTGAGATCCTCACGACTCGTAAGGAGAACTCTCTTGTGAGACCCTCATGGCTCATAAGATTTGAAAGTCTTAACTTACAGAGACATGAACCTGTTCTTAAGCAACCCCCACAACCTTCGATACTACCCTACAAGTGGCTCAATATTGATCCTTGTATACAATCCACGGGCGCGAATAAATATTTCCCTAACAAAGTCCCACCCGTGACTGGGGATATGTCCATATGGTGAACAACCCTTGTAAGTCCTCTCGACTTATAAGGAGAAAACCCTTTTGAAAGATCCTTACGACTTACACGGGAACATACACTCAGGAATCCTCACGATCCCTAAGGAAAAAACACACCTACGAGATCCTCACGACTTATAGGGAGAAATACCTTTGTGAGACCCTTACGGCTCATGAAGTCAAAAGCCTTAGTCGACGGGATCCTAACCCTGTCCGCTAAGCCACCTTTGTTCGACATCGATAGAGGCAAATGATGATTCGCTCCTGGCAACATTCCAGCTGTAGCGATGCTGATGCCTAAACCGGCATCAAATTCCAAGTTCTTTCATGGCAAATGATGATTCGCTCCTGGCAACATTCCAGCTGTAGCGATGCTGATGCCTAAACCGATATCCCGCTGATGCCTAAACCGGCATCAAATTCCAAGTCCTTTCATGGCAAATGATGATTCGCTCCTGGCAACATTCCAGCTGTAGCGATGCTGATGCCTAAACCGATATCAAATTCCAAGTCCTTTCATGGCAAATGATGATTCGCTCCTGGCAATATTCCAGTTATAGCGATGCTGATGCTGAGATTGGCACCAGATTTCAAGTTCCACGCTCGTGATAAAAAAAATCAGCGAGCTAAAAATGCATATGAAATAGCCGAAATGATGGGGCAACTTGCAACAAAATCAGCAAGTAAGAATGTATGCATGCAAAATAGCCGAAATGATGGGGCAACTCGCAATAAAAAAAGCAGCGAGTAAATATAAAATAAACAGTCGAAATGATTGGGCATCGCGAAAAATAGCCGAAATGATTGGGCAATCGCGATCTTCGCGATATAAAAAGCTGAAATGATAGAGCGTCGCGGAAAGAATAAAAAAAAAAGAATAATGAAAGAATGAAACTTTTTGTCCTACAGGTGAGATCACATTAATCCCTGTATACAATCCAGGGGCACAAACAAAGAGGGAATCATATCTTCCCAACAGGCTCCACCAGAAAGCGAAGCCAAATCTCGACGGTTCATAGACAACTTAGGAACAATCTTGTTAGTTATGTATATGCCCTAGAGGCCATTGTTGTACATATGATGTATATTATAATGGATGCTTGGATATATATAGAGATGAATTTCTTGCTCGTCATGATAGTATGCTATTTGGTTTCACTTTATCTTAACATGTTGACTTGTATTGGTTTACTGTTTTACTCTCACATGTTGATAAAGCCCTTAGGATCTGTACTCGACTACTGGGACTATGATGAGATCATACTAGTGGGGCCACGGTAGTCGATGAGTACATCCTATAACTGTTCCTAGTCGAGGGTATATCGAGACAGGGCATCGATACACCAGAGTAGACTAGCGTATACGCATCTTGACCTATATGATGGGCGATGGATGATCCCATATCCATCGGTGTTGGACATCAAGGATGGTATACGGGTGCTCAGTGGAGACTGGGTACATTGGACGGACTCGCCGAGAACTCCCAGATGGTGATATACCACACGTCAGATGGCAGTTCTCCGGTGACACTGGTACAGGGTAGTCTGTAGACCCGAGATCGTCATAGAGTCTTGTGTGATTCCCACTGTGCTTTGATTTCCACCTTACCACGTCCAAGAGGGCGTGCAAAACGGTGGCTTTTGGGTACAGTCCCGAATCACATGGAGGCAATGAGCGATAGGAGGGGATTCGTCTCTCCCGGTATAGGGAGTTGATGTTGTGCTGTGTTCGATTGGCTATAACTGGAAGTCCCTGGCCAGGGCTAATATAGAGATTTACTGGTAAGTGTTACCAGTAGTTTCTCGACCCGTTATAAGCCACACATCGACACGACTTATCGGTTACTGGGGTCTGACGTATACCACCCCTAGACTTGATATGCGACATATCAGACGAACAGACCGGACTGTACGGGAGTGTTACTGATCGGATTCACAGGAGAACGCACAGGCTAGCTTGTTGATCTTCTGATCGCTCAATACCTGGGTGGCTGTTACGTTTAGCTGACCGCTTGCAGCTTGTGGGTGTTTGATATGATCATCACCTGCTACCGGCGTATTGACGATTCTTTAGAGTCCTACACAGAGGTTTCTTGGCTCAGGCGAAACGGAGTATAGGCACATATGTGATATGTGCAGGACCGAGAATAATGCGATATGGGATAGCGTATTATATTCTCGCGATATTTAGATATGAACTGGGACATCGGATCAAGTGTTGATTCGATGAATCGGTACATGATATATTAGTCGGCAATATTCGATGTAGCCGGATCGTCGGATCAAGTGTTGATTCGATGATTTAATGTATAATAATATATTTGATATATTATTACATTATCTAATATTGGCTCGCTTTATTATTTCATTTTCTTATTGGATGATACATTGATATATATGCGATATATGTTAATTGTATTATTTTTTTTTGTTGCAAATATATAATATATATGTGATATATATTATTGTGACATGATATGATTAATTGTTAAACATGTTTAAGGATGATTAATTGAGGTTAGGGTTTGATTATGGTTAGTTGCTTCATGCACCGTCTAGAAGCTATTTCTTTTGTCATGGTTTAGATATTTATGGATGACACATTCTTTAACTCAACCAAACCCTAACTCTAGTTATTTCTCTACTAAATCCTAGCCACTCATCCTTGACCATGGTTTACAATTCAATCATATAGCTTTTATTCTATTCATCACAAAAGGATTAATATGATTATTGATTTTCTATTATCATCTTCTTCTCTCTTGAAAAGCTTGCTAGAAAATCCTTAAGTGATGAATAAATATGAGAAAATGATATAAAAAGAAAGCAAAATTACTACTCTCTCATCCTCATCTCATCTAGCCCATGGGATTAGTGTGTTCATCTCTTTTGAGTGAGAAAGCTTGAGTCTTTGCAACTTCGAGGTAGATCATCGGAGATTTGGAATACTTCGAGCTAGCATGGATCGTTCGAGTCGTGGAGCCTCTCATGAGTCCGGGAGATCGTGGATCGCGGCAAAGGGACTTCTACTCGGAGCTTGTGAAGTGAAGGAGCGGACTACAAAGGTTGTAATCCCTCACACTTAGATAAAAGTTATCTTCTTGCATGTTAAACCTTAATAATCTAGCAAAAATCCCGGCTTTGGGTTGTTCGGCACGTCTAAATTTTTATCTGGGCATGTTTGATGCCTTATGAACCTTCACAAGAGTGCCTAGGAACCCTACAGTGGTATCAGAGCCTAGCTAGAGCATTAGGCGATGTGTTTACGAAGTTAAAACTCCGATCGAACCCAAAACGACGAAATTAGACCCCTCTCTGGAAATTTTTTAAATTTTGGGATTTTTCTGAATTAAAAATATGTAAAAAAATCAGCAGGGATTTCTAAGAATTACCATAAAACCCGAGCCCCCAATTCGATCAAACGGCGGTGGAACCGCGGCGTAAGCATGCTTACGTGGCGGTTCCGCGGCGGATTGATAGGATTGTGACACGTGTCTTTTCTGGTAATGTCCGTAGGTACTTGTTGATGCTTCTGGATATTTTTAACAGTGATTCCAGTATTGTTTAAATCTGGGGTTTATTTTGTAATAGTAGATTCGATCAGAATATTTAAGTTCGTATTTCTTTCCGGATATTTAGAAGCTGTTAAATTATATGAACGGATATCATTAACTTACTATTTCCCGGTACGGCGAACTTTCAAGTGTTGAATTTTTATTGGGTTTAAATCTTTCGGAAAAATTATACAAGTTAAGCGGTGGACCCTCTAGAAGACAACAAACCTTAACTCGATTATGTGACCGTCTTGAACTGCCTTTTGAACCTTCGGGTTTGGGGCAGTACGGCGTGCCACATGTGAGGCGTTGGCTTGACCTTTCTACGGCTGGATCACCGGTACTGTGACATATTCTGGGATTATTTGAACTCCGCTCAAGAGTTGAGCACTTTGGGAAATTTTAGGTATTTGATTATCTGTTCGGAAAGTTTAATACTGTCTATTTATCTGGAATGTGATACAATATGTGGAATTCATAGAGTTAGGCATGAAATGCGGAGTATGTGATATTTCGGATTTACGATGTCTAAAGTGATTGTGGATTCCAAATATTGTAGTTTTACACTTTCTTTTCTGTGACCGTAAGTGTAATATGTGATATCGCCGGTTTCGTTGCTATATGTCAACGACAATTGGGATGCGCATATTTACTTACGTTGATGATATGAGATATTATGTGTTGCTGTGATATGTTATATTGGATCGTCGCGTTCTGAATAGCCGGGGGTTTTATGTGAGATGAGGGTTTTTATTTTCATTCATGTAAAATTCATTTGTAATGTAATATTCTTTTATTTGGGGCACTTCCAGGTTGCGGTTGATGTCACCAGTGTATATTATTTACTTTTCCGCATTAGGTAGACCCAAGGTGGGGAGCACAAGTAACCGGGTTCTGGGGTCCAGTGGGAGGTCATCTCGAGGAGTCGAGACCGGGTCTCCTAACCCTAGAATTGGCAGTGTTACTTGCCACTCTCGTAGGGGTCTTGGGATGTGGGTTTGGCTATTCGTCGCGACCGTGGAATCCGTGTTTTATACAGGCTCGTATTGAAAACACGGACATCCTAGTATATCCAATATTTCATATATGTTCTTCTGCTGCAATGTTCTGTGATGAGATCATATTACTGCCTGAGACAAATGCTTATACTATATATATATGCTGATATATAAATATTACTGCTTTCGTTTCTTCTGTGATGCTTAGGAAGCATAAGCTGATGGGTTTTTTATTAATGAGATTAATAAAAGAAAAGAAACCTAAAGATGTTGTAGAATCAAAACTTTATAAAAAGGTAGCTACAGTTTTGCTTTGCACAATAACATATATGATATGTCCTGCACCTTATTCGATGAGGAAAGGACCGAGATCCCTTCACCGGGAGTGACTCCTTTAGCGAAACTGGCAGATGCTACAAAACGCGGTTTGTCTTTTGATTACTTTTAGTGTTTTGCTTTGCACAACGGTATATATGATATATCCTGCACCTTATTCGATGAGGAAAGGGCCGACGATCCCTTCACCGGGAGTGACCCCTTTAGCGAAACTAAGAAAAGCCTCAAAAACACTCCTTTTTCAAAAACTACTCGATTCTACGACGATATCAAGTTCATTACGCTCAGGGTTTTCTGAAAAACCTGCGTAACCCTCCGTCATTTCAGATAAGTACTAGTTACTATTCGTGCTGCGGTAGTTTGGCCTCCGTCAAGGCGTAGTGTACGGTAGCTGACTAGTGCTTATCTGTTAGCATATGATGCGATTAGATTAGGGTATTCGTACGGCGTTGTTTGGCCTCCTTCAAGGGTCGTGCGGGTGGGCTTAATTCAATCAGGAAATGACGGGTTGAACTTGACTAGCGGACTATGGGTAGTTTGGCCTCCGTCAAGGTCATAGGACGCTAGGGGCAAAATATTATCGGGAATTTCAAGCGTTGAAATTTGCAATGAGATTGCATACCTCCTATGAGATAGTTGGATCCCGATACCCACTGCGAGTAAGTGTTACTCCTGAGAGAGTTTTACACAGGACAATTAGTCATTCAAGTAGGTGTCTAGAAAAGTGTTAACGGGGTTACACCTCTGGGAAAACGAGGTTTACTTTAATTAGGTCCGTGCGAAAGCACGGGGAACCTCCCTCAAAGTACCGACACTGATCTGGCTGAAAGATTGACGAAATTGTAGGGTGTAATTAATCCCGGCTAATCTTACCTTTTAGGGTTTTAAAGTAGATTTGATAAAACCAGTGGGATACATCCTGATTAGATAAGATAATAACCAATCTAATCTTGCAAGAGCATACGCTAAAGTGTTTTCTTCTCTCTCTCTCTCTCCAGGTAGTGACCATGTCAGGCCATAATCAAGATAATAATATTGATGTATTGACTGAACCCGATCATTGTACTGAGCAAGGGAACGTTGGACCCGTTCTTTCTTATAAGAGTTATAAGACTGAACAGGAAACAGGAGAATATCTGGATTCTCAAGCCGCCCAAAAGAACATGCATGTTGATGCATCTTCTTCGGGTGTGTTAGTTATTGAGAACTGTTTCTCAGTTCACCCTACGTCCTGGGTATTAGATACCGGATCAGTATCCCACATATGTAAACAGTTACATGGGCTACGTAAAGGTAGAGAACTGGGAAAAGGTGATCATTCCGTTCAAGTAGGGAACGGTGCAAGTATTGTAGCCAAAGCTGTTGGCGAATATCACTTAGTATTACCAAGTAGTGATACACTGATTCTAAATGAGTGCTATTATATACCGAACATGATGTGCAACATTATTTTAGTTTCTTTATTAAGTAAAGAAGGATATAATTTTATAGTAAAGGATAATGTTATGAACATATTCCTAGATCAAAAGTTGATTGCATCAGGCTCGTTACATAATGGCATATTCATTCTAAATCAAAATACAGTCCTGAATATACAAAACACAAACAAGAGGAAAAGTTCAGATATGAACGAATCCTACTTGTGGCATTGTAGACTTGGTCATATCAATGCGACACGACTGGCTAAGTTACATAAAGATGGTTATTTGAATCCGTTCGAATTATCATCTTATGATACTCGCCATTCACGTCTCAAAGGAAAAATGACCAAAGCTCCGTTTAGTGGACACGGAGAAAGAGTTACCGAACTCTTAGGACTGGTACATAGTGATGTATGCGGTCCCATGTCTACGCATGCCAGGAATGGTTCTTCCTACTTCATTACATTCACTGACGATCTCTCTAGATACGGACATGTGTTTCTGATGAAACACAAGTCTGAAGCTTTTGAGAAATTCAGAGAATATAAGCACGAAGTAGAGAACCAAACGGGCAAAAGTATTAAGATTCTTCGATCTGATCGAGGAGGTGAATACTTAAGTGGTGAGTTCCTAGATTATCTAAAAGAGAATGGGATTCTCTCTCAGCTTACTCCTCCTTATACACCACAGCACAACGATGTATCTGGGCGGAGGAATCGCACCCTATTAGATATGGTGCGCTCTATGATGAGCGAGGCTGAGTTACCTATTTCCTTCTGGGGGTATGCGCTTGAGACAGCGGCATACATACTGAATAAAGTTCCTACCAAATCTGTGCCTACCACCCCATATAAGATATGGGAAGGGAAGAGACCATATCTTAATTTTATTAAGATATGGGGTTGCCCGGCCTATGTTAAAACACAAAATCCGGGCAAGCTCGAGGCAAGGTCTGTCCTATGTAAGTTTATTGGATATCCCAAGCATTCACGAGGGTATATCTTCTACCACTCCGAGGAACAAAAAGTGTTTGTTTCTCGACATGCCACCTTTTTAGAAAAGGGTTTTCTTATGAAAGAAATTAATGGCAATGAGGTAGAACTGGAAGAGGTTCCAGCAACACAAACTACGACAGATGATTTAGTAGAACCAGAGGATTCAGTAGTACCCGACGAACCCCAGCCTCTCCGCAGATCTAGTAGGGTTTCTCGTCCACCTGAGAGATACTACGGTTTTCTCATTGATGGTGGAAGCGAGGACTGCATCATGGATGATGATGAACCGACTAGTTTCGAGCAGGCCATCACGAGTGGTGACTCTGTGAAATGGCTGGATGCAATACGATCTGAGATGGAATCCATGTACACCAACAAAGTATGGACTTTGGAAAATGCTCCTGAAGGGGTAAAACCCATTGGGAGCAAGTGGATCTTTAAAAAGAAATTTGGTGTAGATGGAAAAGTTGAGACTTTCAAAGCTAGACTTGTAGCAAAGGGTTTTCGTCAACGACCAGGTGTGGATTATGACGAAACCTTTTCTCCAGTGGCTATGCTTAAGTCCATCCGGATCTTACTTGCCATTGCTGCATACCATGACTACGAAATCTGGCAAATGGATGTTAAGACCGCCTTTCTAAACGGTGATTTAGAAGAGAGCGTGTACATGACTCAGCCAGAGGGCTTCGTAGATAGTGGGAGCAGCGGAAAGGTGTGCAAGCTGCTTAAATCCATTTATGGGTTAAAGCAAGCATCGCGGAGTTGGAACATCTGTTTTGATGTTGTAGTCAAAGAGTTTGACTTCATCAAAAATATAGATGAACCTTGTATTTATAAGAAGATAGCAGAGGGTAAGGTTGTCTTCCTCGTATTGTACGTGGATGACATACTCTTGATAGGAAATGATATTCCTATGCTGCAATCAGTCAAGCTCTTCTTATCACAGAGATTCTCAATGAAAGATCTAGGTGATGCCTCCTGCATATTGGGAATCATGATCTATAGAGATAGATCTAAATGGATATTGGGATTGTTCCAATCCAGGTACATTGACACCATACTAAAGAGGTTTAGTATGGAAGAATCCAAGCGTGGGAACCAACCCACGATCTCTGGACTCACTCTCTCCAAAGAGATGTCTCCCAAGACTGATTTGGAGAGAGCTCGCATGCAAGGGATACCCTATGCTTCGGCAGTAGGCTCTATCATGTATGCGATGCTATGTACCAGCCCCGATGTAGCATACTCACTAAGTGTAGTGAGTCGGTATCAAGCAGATCCTGGAGAGAGTCACTGGACAGCTGTGAAGAACATTCTCAAGTACTTGCGAAGGACTAAGGAGATGTTCTTGGTGTATGGTAATGGAGAACTCCAGGTGGAGTCCTTTACCGATTCCAGCTTCCAAAGTGATAAGGACGACTCTAAGTCGCATTCGGGTTTTGTCTTTACCCTCAATGGAGGGGCGGTATGTTGGAAGAGTTCCAAACAGGATACCGTTGCAGACTCAACGATGGAGGCTGAATACATCGCTGCCAACGATGCTGCCAAAGAGGCTGTCTGGATCAAGAAGTTCATTAGTGAACTTGGTGTGGTTCCATCCATTGAGCATCCAATACCTCTGTATTGTGATAACAATGGAGCTGTGGCTTTGGCCAAGGAACCCAGGTCCCATCAAAAGTCCAGACATATTCTGAGGCGGTATCACCTGATCAGGGAGATAGTTGATCGCCGGGAGATCGAGGTCAGGAGAGTAGATACGAAGGACAACACTGCGGATCCATTCACGAAGGCTATTCCCCAGATACAGTTTGAGAGATTATTCGGGATGCTAGGTATGCGATACTACAGCAGCTTAGTGCAAGTGGGAGATTGTTAGTTATGTATATGCCCTAGAGGCCATTGTTGTACATATGATGTATATTATAATGGATGCTTGGATATATATAGAGATGACTTTCTTGCTCGTCATGATAGTATGCTATTTGGTTTCACTTTATCTTAACATGTTGACTTGTATTGGTTTACTGTTTTACTCTGACATGTTGATAAAGCCCTTAGGATCTGTACTCGACTACTGGGACTATGATGAGATCATACTAGTGGGGCCACGGTAGTCGATGAGTACATCCTATAACTGTTTCTAGTCGAGGGTATATCGAGACAGGGCATCGATACACCAGAGTAGACTAGCGTATACGCATCTTGACCCATATGATGGGCGATGGATGATCCCATATCCATCGGTGTTGGACATCAAGGATGGTATACGGGTGCTCAGTGGAGACTGGGTACACTGGACGGACTCGCCGAGAACTCCCAGATGGTGATATACCACACGTCAGATGGCAGTTCTCCGGTGACACTGGTACAGGGTAGTCTGTAGACCCGAGATCGTCATAGAGTCTTGTGTGATTCCCACTGTGCTTTGATTTCCACCTTACCACGTCCAAGAGGGCATGCAAAATGGTGGCTTTTGGGTACAGTCCCGAATCACATGGAGGCAATGAGCGATAGGAGGGGATTCGTCTCTCCCGGTATAGGGAGTTGATGTTGTGCTGTGTTCGATTGGCTATAACTGGAAGTCCCTGGCCAGGGCTGATATAGAGATTTACTGGTAAGTGTTACCAGTAGTTTCTTGACCCGTTATGAGCCACACATCGACACGACTTATCGGTTACTGGGGTCTGACGTATACCACCCCTAAACTTGATATGCGACATATCAGACGAACAGACCGGACTGTACGGGAGTGTTACTGATCGGATTCACAGGAGAACGCACATGCTAGCTTGTTGATCTTCTGATTGCTCAATACCTGGGTGGCTGTTACGTTTAGCTGACCGCTTGCAGCTTGTGGGTGTTTGACATGATCACACCTGCTACCGGCGTATTGATGATTCTTTAGAGTCCTACACAGAGGTTTCTTGGCTCAGGCGAAACGGAGTAGAGGCACATATGTGATATGTGCAGGACCGAGAATAATGCGATATGGGATAGCGTATTATATTCTCGCGATATTTAGATATGAACCGGGACATCGGATCAAGTGTTGATTCGATGAATCGGTACATGATATATTAGTCGGCAATATTCGATGTAGCCGGATCGTCGGATCAAGTGTTGATTCGATGATTTAATGTATAATAATATATTTGATATATTATTACATTATCTAATATTGGCTCGCTTTATTATTTCATTTTCTCATTGGATAATACATTGATATATATGCGATATATGTTAATTGTATTATTTTCTTTTGTTGCAAATATATAATATATATGTGATATATATTATTGTGACATGATATGATTAATTGTTAAACATGTTTAAGGATGATTAATTGAGGTTAGGGTTTGATTAGGGTTAGTTGCTTCATGCACCTTCTAGAAGCTATTTCTTTTGTCATGGTTTAGATATTTATGGATGACACATTCTTTAACTCAACCAAACCCTAACTCTAGTTATTTCTCTACTAAATCCTAGCCACTCATCCTTGACCATGGTTTACAATTCAATCATATAGCTTTTATTCTATTCATCACAAAAGGATTAATATGATTATTGATTTTCTATTATCATCTTCTTCTCTCTTGAAAAGATTGCTAGAAAATCCTTAAGTGATGAATAAATATGAGAAAATGATATAAAAAGAAAGCAAAATTACTACTCTCTCATCCTCATCTCATCTAGCCCATGGGATTAGTGTGTTCATCTCTTTTGAGTGAGAAAGCTTGAGTCTTTGCAACTTCGAGGTAGATCACCGGAGATTTGGAATACTTCGAGCTAGCATGGATCGTTCGAGTCGTGGAGCCTCTCATGAGTCCGGGAGATCGTGGATCGCGGCAAAGGGACTTCTACTCGGAGCTTGTGAAGTGAAGGAGCGGACTACAAAGGTTGTAATCCCTCACACTTAGATAAAAGTTATCTTCTTGCATGTTAAACCCTAATAATCTAGCAAAGATCCCGGCTTTGGGTTGTTCGGCACGTCTAAATTTTTATCCGGGCATGTTTGATGCCTTATGAACCTTCACAAGAGTGCCTAGGAACCCTACAAATCTTGACATTTGTCACAATATTGCAGGCACAATGTCAACAAGCGGAGCAAAAGGAGGATCCCTAGCTTCAGCGTCTTGATGCCAACAAAAGACCTCGCGGTCAAAACAAAACGAAGCGACGGCAAAATCCCAGCTTCATCTCAACAATCGTCTCGATACAGCACACGAGATGTTAACAAAGGCGTTCTTTCGTAATCCATCAAGATGCAGATACAACGCCAACAAAAGACCTTGCGGTCAAAACAAAACGAAGAGACAGCAAAATCCCAGCTTCATCTCAACAATCGTCTCGATACAGCAGACGGAATGTTAACAAAGGCGTTCCTTCACAGTCCATCAAGATGCAGATACAACGCCAACAAAAGACCTCGCTCAAAACGAAACGAAGCGACGGCAAAATCCCAGCTTCATCTCAGCAATCGTCTTGATACAGCAGACGAGATGCTAACAACGGCGTTCTTTCGCAGTCCATCAAGATGCAGATACAATGCCAACGAAAAGCCCCATGGTCAGTAAGGCGGAGTGACGGCAAAATCTCAGCTCCACCTCAGCATTCGTCTCGTTATAGCAGACGCAATGTCGACAACAGTGTCCTTCCTCCAACAGGATTCGGACATGACAAAACAAATGAAGCGAAGGCCAAATTCCTGGCTTCGAGGTCTTAACGGCAAGTCATATAAAGCCTGAAAGACAACTGGAGATCATCTCACACCAGGGCGAAATGGTCACCACTTCGACGTTCATCCCAACACAGCAGACGCAACACAATCAAACAAACGAAGCCATGGAAAAATCCCTAGTTCTAAATCTTGATGGTTCATCAGCAACCTAGAGACAGCCTCGACGTTCGTCTCGATACACCAGACGAGTTGTCACCCCAACGGAGCCACGGCAAAATCCCTAGTTCCAAATCTCGACGGTTCATCAGCAACCTAGAGACAACCGCGACGTTCGTCTCGATACAGCAGACGAGTTGTCACCCCAGCGTTCTTCCTCCAGCAGGGTTTAGACGCGACAATCAAACAAACGGAGCCACGGCAAAATCCCTATTTCTAAATCTCGACGGTTCACCAGCAACCTAGAGACAACTGCGACGTTCGTCTCGATACAGCAGACAAATATCACCCCAACGGAGCCACGGCAAAATCCCTAGTTCCAAACCTCGACGGTTCACCAGCAACCTAGAGACAATCGCGACATTCGTCTCGATACAGTAGACGCGATGCCAGCAAACGAAGCAAAGGCCAAATTCCTAGCTTCAGGGTCTTGACGACAACTCACATAAAACCTGAAAGACTATCGGAGATCAACCCACACCAGCGCGGAGTGGTTATGACTCATCGGGGCTCTCCAAAATGAGCCTAACCTCAAGTAAAAAGCGCATGGAAAATTCCTAACGCTTGCTCTTCCGACGGTCAAACTGCCTTGGAAGATTGCTTGAAGACGTCTTGTCCAGCCCCCCGAAGGGATCAGAGACACGGCAGTCGCAGGGCTACTCGAACAGCACGATTTCCTATCGAGGAATATATCAACTTATATGACGGTACAACGGCCAAAACCCTAAGTACCACAGACCCTAACGAACTTCTATCGTAAAGAGCAGAGGTTAACTGTGACATTCGGATGTTCTTACGAGAAATGCTCGATTCGTCTCGACTTGTGAAGAAATTGATGTCTTTGCGAGAACTTCTCGATGCGGCTCGACTCGTGAGAGTGGGCATAAAAGAAACCTGTTTCCTAAGCACTGGGACCCTGCAAGTCAGCCAAAAACGGTCTCTTGCCTACTATCCACGGGTCTCACTCTCCAAAGTCGAATCTCGACAAGTAGGGAAACAACCGCTTACGGGTCCTCTCGACTCGTAAGAAGGGATAATTCTCTTATAAGATCCTTACGACTTGTAAGAGGAAAACACACTTAGGGATCCTCACGATCCCTAGGGAGAAAATCCACCTACGAGATCCTCTCGATCCGTAGGGAGAAAAATCTCTATGAGGCCCTCACGGCTCATAGAATTGAAAAGTCTTAGGCAACAGATCTGAACTTGCGGCCTAAGCCATCGCTATCTCTTAAAGAAACCAATGTGCTTACTTTGTTATCTGTCAACCATGTTCACTAAGGTAACCTACGGATAATAAAAGAAAGAAGAAAGCGACAGAAAGAATATCTGATTGGCGTTTGATCAAGTACTCGAGACACACTTATTCATGTATGTGCAAAAGACTCAGAACGAGAAATAAGACAAGCTGAAAGGAGAACTTTTCCATTACAAAGGATTCTTACAATCATAGAGAAATAAGCAAAACATTACTCAAATTATTACAATGGTATAACCTCAGATCCAGGGCACAGATTGAGGAATTCAAAAGTAAGGCCATCTAGAGTTCTTCTAGCCTTTCTGATTATTCTCGTGCGCAGCCTCTCACGCTCACGCGTGTCAAGATCTTCGGCAAGGCCCCATATCCTTTGATAAGCAGCGATTATCATCGTCTGCTGAAAAACTTGATGAAGAATGTCGACGAGGCTATCCCGCCGTTTCTTCGAGATCAGCCCCGACAGGTGCACTGAATGCACCTTGTCTTCGACGTCATCCAGCGCATTGAGTGGCACGGCCTCGTGGAACCCCGGGAGTGATCTCCAAATTGCTCCCAGCACGACTTTCAAGAGAGCAGAACGGCGGGGGAGCAGCCAACCAACGCGTGCGTTTAGACGACCCATAACCTCCGTACACTGGGCATCTGTAAACTCCTGGTCCTGTTGACGACCCTGTATACGGATATCCTCATAGGTGATGAATTCGTGCAGACTGTATAGATGAACAACCATAATGCCTGAAAGGAAATATCATTGGAGGATTAGCAATGAGAAAAAGATAGGGAGTTAAACTCCTTGAAAGCAATGCTCTACAGACAGGAGTGACACCTGCCAAAATCAGTTATGAGGAGAATTTGAAGAAAATCCCTTAAGAACATTGAGAGCTTTGCTATAAAAAGATGACATAATTCATGAAAAATAAAATTCCATCTTTAACTTCCAAGGGCAATGAAAAACTCTTAAGAGTTCTTCTATATGATTTGGAAGGAGCAAAGCTCCATTAATGAATTAAGAAAATCCAAGGAAAATCTTTTAGAAAAGCAGAGCTCTATTAATGGAACCCTAATCGGGTCCCCGTTAGTTCTCTTTAGATCCCTTTAGACCTATAGAGAAAAGCTCTACTAAGTGAAACCCTAAATGGGTTTCCTTTAGATCAGAGATCTATTGAGAGCAAGGCTCTGTCAATGAAAATTAATTTAATTTAATTTAATTCAAATTAAAATTTTCACCTAAAAGTTTTAAGAGTTTAACTCTTGAAGTTCTTGAAAATAAAGAGCAGGGCTCAGAGTTCTGAAAGTAAAATCTTAAAGATGATAATCATCTGTCGAGGACCAAAGGTCCAATTTATAGGCATCAAATGCTCTTTCAACTTCCAAAAGTTGCCGCAACGGTTGGAATTCTGCCACCGTTGCGCTCACGTTTGGGGCCACATAAGCGCAACGGGGGGGGGGGGGGCATTTGTTCACCCCAATCAGAGCAAAGCTCTGTTCAAATTCCAAGACGGGAAACGAAGCAACGCTTCTGTTTCCCCCAATCAGAGCAAGGCTCTGTTCTGAAAATTAAAATGAAAATTAAAAAATTAAAGAAGCAACGCTTCAGCTGACTTGCGCTCTGCGCTGCGCGCCACGTGGCAGCGCAGCTGCGCTAGAGCAGTCGTGCTGCACTGCGCGCTGCGCGACACGTGTCAAGCACTGGGGGCGCTTGCGCCAAACAGAATTAAATTCCAGTAAGATCTTTCTGTTCTTGTTAAAACAAGAAAATTGTCTTCTGTAAAACAGAAGCCCTTAGATCAAAGATCCAACGGTAGGGAAAAATCCCCAAATCATTCAGAGAAAGATCTCTCTAACCAATTTAACAAACTAATTGGCACTATAAAAAGGCCCCTAGACCCCAAGTCTAAAACAGGAGAACACAGAGAAATAGAGAGAATTCACAAGAGCTCTCACAAGAAATTTGAGGAGAATCCAGAAAGGTAAAAACCTTTATAAAAGAGAAGAGTCTCTTCTGGATAGATCATTGATCTAAGAACAAGATCAATGATCTTCAATATAAATAAATAATAACAGTGCCTTGCACTTTTTTATGAACCACTGGTTCTTTGAAAACAAGAAAAACTTGTTTTCTTTGATCTAAAATTGATCAAAATAATAACAGTGCCTTGCACTTGCAAAAATTGCACTGTTGCGCTCCTGGGTTGGCGCAAGCCACCAGAGAGCGCCACGTGTCAGCTCCAAGACCACTTGAGCTATGCGCTTTTAAGATAGAGCATTGCTCTCTGAAATTGGCGCAACTCATCAGAGCGCGCCACGTGTCAGCGGCGCAACAGCGCAGCGCACTGACGCAGCGCACTGCGCTGTTGCGCTTGAGCTCACCAGAGCGTGACACGTGTCACCTCCACATGCGCTTGCGCTCAATAACTGGCATAAAGCGCCTAACAAGTCACTGTCAGATAATTAATGCACTGCATTATTTACAGAAGGGCAAAGCCCAACAAAAAAGGGGCCTAATATGCCAAATCAGATGCTCTGCATCATTTATAAAGGGACATAGCCTAACTTAAGAGGCCTAACAGGCCAGAATAAAATATAGTGCAGGGGCAGAGCCCTAATTAAAGTCTGATAGGCCTAATGCAAATAAAAACGTTGAATATTCTCAATTGGACTTAACCCAATCATGGCCGTAAGTTCTCAAATTAAATTGACTGAGCACGGCTGCTCTCTTAAATCAATTTACATCTGGTTCAAGGGTACATCTCTGAACTTCTCTGACACCTATCGTTGTAATCCTTCAACGACGTCATAGAGGTGATGGGTCCCGACAACCACACATCGATACAGACTGCGGGGTCCTTAAACTCGTGGACCGAAACGTCCTTAAATTAATATCCGTCCCCAAAATGGGAATGTTGGATCGAAATGTCCTTAAACTAATGATGGACCCCCATGTCCCTAAACTGGAACATGGACCATTACGTCCCTAAACTGGAACAATAGAGCCTCCAAACGCTCTTTTGTCG
Organism: Agapanthus africanus; assembly: GCA_030015575.1. NCBI lineage: Eukaryota > Viridiplantae > Streptophyta > Magnoliopsida > Asparagales > Amaryllidaceae > Agapanthus > Agapanthus africanus. The sequence goes on along the minus strand of JASDDO010000026.1, from coordinate 83,180,090 downwards.
GATCTAAACGATCCTGTTTAAGTTGATCTTAGCCTCAAAAATGGCTAACGTATCCTTAAACCTTCAAACAGACTTTAGTCCCAAATTGGACTATAGATCCCCCAATCAACCCTGGTTTAAAGGTACATCTCCGAACTCCTCTGACACCTATCGTTGTAATCCTTCAACGATGTCAGAGAGGTGACGGGTCCCAACGGCTACAAATAAAATGGACCGCCATGTCCCTAAACTGGCAGTGGACCACTACGTCCCTAAACTGGAACAATAGAGCCCTCAAACGCTCCTTTGTCGGATCTAAACGATCCCGTTTAAGTTGATCTTAGCCTCAAATCTGGCTAATGTATCCTTAAACATTCAAGCGAACTATATATTCCCTAACCAAACTTTGGTTCAAGGGTATATCCCCGAACTCCTTTGACAGCTGTCGTTGTAATCCTTCAACGTCGTCAGAGAGGTGACGGGTCCCAATGGCCATATACATTAAATGGACCACTATGTCCCTAAACTGGAACAATCGAGCCCCCAGATGCTCTTTTGTCGGATCTGAACGATCCTGTTAAGTTGATCTTAGTCCCAAATTAGACTAACGTATCCTTAACAAAAGTTTAAGTTGATCTTAGCCTCAAATATGACTAACGCATCCTTAAACCAATACCCCAAACCCAAATTTAAGAAAATACGGATTTAGACTAATCTACGTCCTACGGGGGACGACATAAATTAGTCTCCGTATACAATCCACGGGCAACCACAAACAAAACAAACACCCACGACACGAAGTGAAATTCTGGAGAAGGAGAAAGTTGTTACCGCGATGCGGTAGCGTAATTAACTGCAGGGCTTGCGCCTGTAGGGAAGAGCGTCCCCACAATCAAAAACCCCTCAAGTGAGGGGGAATCTGACGAAGTCTGCTACATTGGCCGCATACATCTAAACTTCCGATACACGGTGCCATAAATCTACTTAGCATCTTCGGAGTGGTGGACGGATAAAACGCATCTGCCCCGAATCTCAGGCAAGACGTCTATGTCTTGGCCGTCGTTCGGAGGGGAACACACACCATGTGCAATGCACATGTGCCCACCAAGTGTGCAACACGTGCGACGCTTATGCGTCCACGCCGTGCGCAACACGTGCGATGCACGTGCACCCAACACGTGCGACGCACGTACGTGAACGCAAATAAGCCTTTTTCTGCAGTTAGAGTTTAATCTCCAACCTGTTCTTCCCTCCTGATGAGTAGGACATGGTTCAAAAGGTACATCCCTCCACACCTTCGATATATGGCGCTGCAATCTCTCAGTGTTGTCGGAGAGGTGGTGGGTCCCAATGACCAATGATCCTTTTTTCCAAAAAAGGAGGAAAAGACAGAGGAACCCCCGTAAGCTTTGAGGAAAAAACAATGAAGAAAGCTTCAAAAAAGAAGAAAGAAGAAGATCTCCCTTCTCAGAAAAAAACTCTACGTAAATAAAAAAGAGAGAGATCAAAGTATCTCGTTTACCTATTAAAGGGTTTAACCCTTTTAAAAAAAAAGAACTTAGTTCTTTCTCTTGATCTAAGATCCATAAGACAAGTCTCCCACAAGTTGAGAATTTAATTCTCTTCGGGAGGAACTTGTTCTTAGAGATCAAAGATTCAAAAAAAAGAACAAGGAAATTGAACTTCTCAGAACAAAATAAACAAGGAAAAATCAACGCCCAGCGCCTCACGTGCCCCTCACATGAGCGCTATAAAATAAGGGGTTCTTAGCACTCAGCGGCTGGCGCTCAGCGCCCAGCGCCTCATGTGCCCCTCACGTGGGCGCCACAAGATAAAGAGTGCTTAGCACTCGGTGGCTGGCACCTAGCATCCCACGTGACCCTCACGTGGGCACCACAGAACATAAAAGTGCTTGACACTCATCATTCAGCGCCTAGCGCCTCACGTGCTTCGCACGTGGGCGCCATAAAAAGTGCTCAACACTCCATACAGAGACAAAAGAAAAGAGAGAGTAATGTGTGAGCGTCAGAACTCACATAAGTGCTCAGCACTTTTTGCAAGAAAAGGGGACTGAGCCCAAACCAGTGCTTATGACTTCTTTCAAATAAAAGAAAATTATGTGGGTCAAGCCCAAGTTGGCTAGGTCCCTAATTCAGATCAACTGAGCCCATATGTTCATTGTTTTCCAGACATGACTCATGATATCCAAAATGATGTTCATCTTACATTTCCTAAGTTAATCTTAGTCCCCCAAAAATGGCTAATGATTCTTAGACGGTCCACCATGATCTCTTCCCTCAGACACGGGAATTGGTTCAAGGGTACATCTCTTCATACCTCTGACGCATGTCATTGTAATTCTTCAATATCTTCAGAGAGGTGGCGGGTCCCAACAACCAACTGCTTTTGGGTGCACTTCTCAAGCTGACGTGCACACCTTAAACCAAACCACACCCAAATGGGTGTATCCGACATCATCGTCGTGCATCCAGTCACGTAACAAATACATGGGCATAAAATGGTGATCTACGGACCGTAACGTTCTTAAACTAAACCCTATGGACTGTAACGTCCTTAGACTAAACTCTACGGACCGAAACGTCCTTAAACTAACAACAGACCACAACGTCCTTAAATTAAACTCTACGGAGCGAAACGTCCTTAAACTAACAACGGACCGTAACGTCCTTAAACTAAGCTCTACGGACCGTAACGTCCTTAAACTAAGCTCTACGGACCGTAACGTCCTCAAACTACTATGGACTGTAACGTCCTTAAACTAAACTCTACGGACCGAAATGTCCTTAAACTAACAACAGACCGTAATGTCCTTAAACTAAACTCTACGGACCGAAACGTCCTTAAACCAACAACGGACCATAACGTCCTTAAACTAAACCCTATAGACCGTAACGTCCTAAAACTAACTATGGACCGAAACGTCCTTAAACTAAACCCTCAGCTTAAAAAGGGTGATCTACGGACCGTAACGTCTTCAAACTACTACGGACCGTAACGTCTTCAAACTATTACAGACCTTAAACTAAACCCTACGGACCTAAACGTCCTAAAACTAACTACGGACCGAAACGTCCTTAAACTAAACCCTCACCTCAAAAAGGGTGATCTACGGACCGTAACGTCCTCAAACTATTACGAACCGTAATGTTCTCAAACTAAAACCTTACCTCAAAAGGGTGATCTACAGATTGTAACGTTCTCAAACTACTACGGACCGAAACGTCCTTAAACTAAATTCTCACCTAAAAAGTGGTGATCTATGGACCGTAACGTCCTCAAACTACTACGGACCGAAACGTCCTTAAACTAAACCCTCACCTAAAAATGGTGATCTACGGACAGTAACGTCCTCAAACTACTACGGACCGAAACATCCTTAAACTAAACCCTCACCTAAAAAATGGTGATCTACGGACCGTAACGTTCTCAAACTACTACGGACCGTAACGTCCTTAAACTAAACCCCCACCTCAAAAATGGTGATCTACGGACCGTAACGTCCTCAAACTACTATGGACCGTAACATTCTTAAACTAAACTCTCACCTAAAAAATGGTGATCTACGGACCGAAACGTCCTTAAACTAACAATGGACCGTAACGTCTTGAAACTAAAATAATAGAGCCCAAATGCTCTTTTGTTGGATCTGAATGTTCCTAAAACCCTGTTAAGCAGATCTTAGTCTCAAATTGGACTAACGTATTCTTAACAAAAATTTAAGTTTATCTTAATCTCAAATGTGATTAATGATCCTTAAATCAACCAAAACCCAAATCTAAGATATACGGATTTGGACTAATCCACACCCTATGAACGACAACATAAATTAGTCTCCGTATACAATCCACGGGCAACCATAAAAAAACACACATGACACGAAGTGAACTTCTGGAGTAGGAGAAAGTAGTTACCGCGATGCGGTAACATAATTAACTGCAGGGGCTTGCGTCTGCAGGGAAGAGCGTCCCCATAATAAAAACCCCCTCGCAAACAAGAGGGAATCTAACGAAATCTGTTACAATGGTCGCATCTATCCAAACCTCCGATATACGGTGCCATAAATCAACTTGGTATCTTCGGAGAGGTGGACGGATAAACCTAAATATCATCTGCCCCCAAATTCAGGCAAGACGATCCATCCCGGTTTCGTCTCTGTTTTTGGCGGTAAACAGATTCTGGTATGCTCGGTGGGACCTTTTTCTCTTTCCACTCCACACTTCGTATGTCGTGTTCGCGAACAAATTGCGGTTTACTATGGTTGCCCCTGGATTCGAGGTACTAAGATTTGGTGTCTTGCTCCTATGCAAAGAAAAGAAGATCAATGGCTTCCAGGTATACCTGCAACAACAACTCCCGCTCCGTCCCCGCTGGAAGAGTGATATACAGGCCAAATGCGGCCTGCATCTTTTCAATGCCAGTGGAATAGGAGACTCAGGCCACCACTGGATTGTTCTTCGGGACTATGGTCCCGCTGGCAAGCTTCAGTGCCCCAGTGCCATCACAGGAATCTTCTAAGAAGTCGGTCTTCGATCGACTTGCAACCACCACAGCCCCTCTCAACGAGTCGTCCAAGTCTGCCACCTCAGTCTTCAACAGGCTGAGCCAAAGCTCAAGTGGTCCTGCAAAGAGGCCCGTGATACCCGAAGGGGTTATCCCGAAGCGGATAGCCATTCTAGTTCCGGCAGGTGAAGTCATCAAAGAGGCTTCTCCTACTAAAGGATCAGTCTTCGCAAGATTGGCCGTTCCAACTCCTGCTATGGGTGAAGTCATCAAAAGAGCTTCCCCTACCATAAAGTCAGCCTTTAAAAGATTGGTCGTTCCAACTCAACGGATGTCAGTCTTCAACAGGCTGGCCCCAGCAGTAGCCCTTCACCAAAGCAGGGGGCATGATGAAGCCACTCTCATAACGGAGGCAATCCCGTCTGCAAGGCATGCTCGACGTCGCCACTGGCACCGAGTGAGGAAAGCTAGGGGTGACTCTCCCTCTGGACTTACTCCACCAGCTCCAATGGTGGAAGTTGACGCTGCTGTTCCAATTGGGAAGAGCTTTGATCTACTTAGGAGGGTGCGAAAGAACTCTCCGACCGCAGTGTTAAAGAAATCTCCACTTCCTGTTGAAAACATGATACAGGCGAAGCCGGAGCAGCCCCCTCAGCGGCTGTCCTCCCAAGTATACAGGGTCTGGCAGAAGGTCCAAGATTCTGTGATCAATAAAGACTACTCTCGCAGACTGAGGAAAACAAAAGCTCAACAAGAGAAGGACCATCACTCCACCATGCAGCGAGGGACTTCTTTCATGAAGGCGCCTGTTACAATGGCTCTTTCAACTTTGACTTCTCACAAAAAGAGAAGCCCAGAGAATCTACCACCACCGGCGGCAAATCCTAAAGACGATGGATCCAAACGCCCTAAGTCTGGGGGCATGATTGTGCACAAGGTTTATATGGCTTCCAGAAAAGTGGAAAGCCGTGCTTCCGTGGGTCATCGGACGCAAACTCAATCATTGACAAAAGCTCAGGAGCAACAACAAAAGCTCCAGGAGATGCTGACAAAAATGGCAGCATTCACCGGGCAGAAAGAAAGTCCGGAGTCAGCATCAGAACAATGCCAGGAGCAGGAGACCGATACGGAGTTCCTGCGAAGAGTGCTAGAAAGAAAAGACAAGGAGGCCGCGGAACAGACCGCTAATATAAAGCAAATATCGCTCTTGTTCCAAGACATGGTTGGAATGATGATCCAGCTAGAACCTCCCGCTGAAGACCCGCTGATAATTATCAAGGACGACAGGAGGAAACATCGAACCCTATTCCGGCTCTGTCAACAGCCAGGGAAGAAACGATCTCCAAAGCTGCTCTTGATGACTATATAGCTTAAAAAATACGAGCTTATCAAGCGAATGAAGCGGCTGGACAAATCGTCAGAACTGAGAGACCGTATCCAAGCTGGTATGATCAGATCAAATACCCGCCGGGATATACCATCCCCAAGTTCCATGTATACAACGGGACAGGCAACCCGCACCAGCATGTCGCTCGGTTCATAGCTTTATGCGGCAATACTGGAGGCAACGACAAATTGTTGCTTCTTCAGTTCGTCGACAGCTTGTCGGAGACGGCATTTGAATGGTATTCGGAGCTCCCAAATGACTCCGTCAAAACATTCATAGAAATGGAGCTGCTGTTCACACAGCGGTTCGCAAGCGCAAGAGAACACACCCCGATCGCGACATTAATCAATGTCAGGGTGAAGCCAGGAGAGACCTGGGTTCAATACGCAGTTCGGTAGAGGAACCTATGGTCGAAATGCAAACAATGCATCGAACAGGCTCCTGCCATGGGCATGTTCATAGGGACTCTCGATCCTCAGGCGACCGTGTCCCAGTTCATGGCGTTCTTTAAGCTGACCACCTTCTAGGCTTTGATCAACAAGCTAGCCCAAATGGACCAGATGGGCCACGGGCCCCCCTCTTCAAAAATGGACCCTCGGAATGCAAAGTGTAAAGGAAAAGCGGCCTTCGTTGCCAACACTCAACAACAACCGAGTGATCCGAAACCAGTTACTCGCCAAAACAACGCGCGCCCGCGCCAATCCCTAGAAGAGAAGTTAAGACGAGCTTACTTGTTCCCCCGTGATAAAACGAGGAGATTGTTCGAATTGGCAATGCGCAACAAACTCATCACTCTGCCGGACCCAAAACGTTCATCGCAGCCCGGTGATGTCAACAATCCCAACTACTACTCCTATCACAGAATGGTGAACCACCCCATTGAGGATTGCTACATCTTCAAGAACTGGGTTGAGAACCAGTACCGTCAAGGGAAATTCACGCTGTCTAAGAATTGAAGGGTGAACCCGCTACAGATGCACGCTCCTTAAAAAGTGGACACGTCGAGGGCATCATGGTCGTTTATGGAAGAAGCTCCGTAGGAAGTCGTCCTTTCAGCTAAAACCAAAAGAATACTGAAGGATCTTTAAGCATGTCCGGCAATCAGATGGAAAAGACCGCTGGATCCTGAGATCATTGAGAGGATGCTTAAACCGTGCCCAATACCAAAAACTGGTAACGATGGGCAAGACCTCCAAGCCAAGCCTTCGATGTCTTCGAAGGCAAAGAAGAAGACCAAGAAGCCCATGCAGCCTGACGACAAGCACACGGACCTGCAAAGGTACATCGATGCACTGGAAGAGTACAACCAGAAAGATGGACCCCAGTCACCTTCGAAGAGTTTCTCAACCATATACTTGAGAACGGAGATAGTGACGATGATGAGGGAAATGGCTCGTCGGGAGAAACTGAAGATTATGTAGCAAGTTGCCACATGGTTTCTCATTCGTCGTTAAATAACGAAAAAAATCCCTCGGCGTCGGAAAGCAACGCAGATGAACAGGGGACAAGACTGGCGCCAAAATCCCCGGAGCTGCCAGAAGTCCTAATTGACAGGCTGCTAAACGAAGCCTTTCAAAAGAGCAAAGCCAGGCCGAGAACATTCCGCCAAGGAGAACTCGTGCTAGTCGTAAAAAGAAATATGATCCCCAACCATGCAAAGCAGGGGAATTCGAGTCGAACTATGAAGGCCCGTATATCATAGACAAGGTCTACCAAGGTGGGGCCTACTTGCTCATGGATATGCATAACGAAAGACCCTTCCGGCCAATAAACGTCCGGTTCCTTAAAAAATACTACGCTTGACGGAACTGGACGTTTAGAAAGATTGGGAAAATATTTTCCCATATAGGATTCTGATCCCTCTTGTTTAGAATTTAATTCTATCGGCTCAGGAGGTATTAAGAACCCTCACGTGTAGCACGTGTCCCATAACACTATGCCGGTTTGCTTATATGCAGCAGTCCCAGAGAAAAGCATCACGTGTTGGCATGTGATGCACCTTCTGGCCTATTATTTGTTTTAGGAAGGCGCCTATATATTTTGTATATGGATGCTCACGTTCCTGCACGTGAGGCTCAATTTCAGCCTTATTTGTTAAGCGTACCGCCTATGAATTTTTCTCCAAGACGCATCACGTGTGGGCACATGATACTCAATTTGGGGAATTTTTCCATCGCTTTTTGGTTCATAATTTATTTATATTTTTTTATAAGGGAATATAGTCGTGAGGATCTCGTAGGCGTATTTTCTCCTTAGAAATCGTGGGGATTTTTAAGTGTGCGTTTTCTTATAAGTCGTAAGGATCATACAAGAGTTCTTTCTCCTTATAAGTCGAGGGGATTTATAAGTGTCGTTCACCATATGAGGATATTCCTCGTGATTGGTAGAACTCAGTGGGGGAAACATTTATTTGTGCCCGTGGATTGTATACAAGGGCCAATATCGGACCGCCTGTACGGCTTAAGGATAGGTTTGGAACCCTTAACTTAAGACTTTGAATCCCATGAGCCGTAAGGATCTCATAGGGGGAGTTCTCCTTACGAGTCGTGAGGATTTCGTAAGTGAAAATTTTACGAGATTGTGCCCTTTCGGGTTTTCACAAGCTCGCCAATAGCCTTGTTGTTTTTACTCACGGCGTCCTTTCGGGTTTTCATCCGTGCCTATTTCTCTTGTGGACGTATCGTTTTTTTTAACAATGAGATTGCGCCCTTTCAGGTTTTCACAAGATCGCCGGTAGTCCTGCTGTTTTTACTCACGGCGCCCTTTCGGGTTTTCATCCGTACCCATTTCGCTTGTGGACGTACCATTTTTTACCCTTCTGTTCGCCAATGGAACTTATGAGGGACTTTGCCACTGGGGCAGCTGTGCAGCCAGCGGGACTTGAGTTGCAGTCCTCACCGCTGGAACTTGTGGACTTGAATTCCACTATCGCCGTGTTTGAGGCAACGTATTTAGCTTAAGGAAATTACGGTCCATTGTTATTTTAGGGACATCTCGATCCGTTGTTAGTTTAGGGACATCTCGGTCCATTGCCGTCGTGTTTGGAGGTGATGGATAGTTTAAGGACATTTCGGTCCGTTGCCGCCATGTTTGGAGGAGATGGTTAGTTTAAAGACATTTCGGTCCGTGGTGTCGCCATGTCTGGGGCGGAAATTCTGTTGGATACTACTTTTAGAGTTTTAACTCAGGAAGATAGCGAGTGGACACGAGTGTCGTCATCTATCGTTAACCTGAGTCATTATGAACCAAAAAGCGATGGAAAAATTCCCCAAATGGAGTTTCACATGCCCACACGTGATGCGCCTTGGAGAAAAATTCATAGGCACTACGCTTAACAAATAAGGCTGAAATTGAGCCTCACGTGCAAGAACGTGAGCATCCATATACAAAATATATAGGCGCCTTCCTAAAACAAATAATAGGCCAGAAGGTGCATCACATGCCAACACGTGATGCTTTTCTCTGGGACTGCTGCATATAAGCAAACCGGCCTAGTGTTATGGGACACGTGCTACACGTGAGGGTTCTTAATACCTCCTGAGCCGATAGAATTAAATTCTAAACAAGTGGGATCAGAATCCTATATGGGAAAATATTTTCCCAATCTTTCTACATAAGAAAGATTGTGCTCTGTAAAAAAGAGCACCGTTGGATTAAAAGATCCAATGGTGATTAAAAATTACCAAGATACAGAATAAGCTCTGTATGGGAAAATATTTTCCCGATCTTGTTAAAATCAAGAAAAATGTCTTCTGTAAAACAAAAGTCCCTGGATCAAAGATCCAACGGTGGATAAAGTCCCCGCATCAATAAAAAAAATATCTCAATGAGGGATTTCCTTAACAAAATCAACAAACTTGCCTCTACTATATAAATGACTCGAGACTGAAGAGAGAAACAGAGGAGACCCCCCATAAGATTTGAGAAAACAAAAAAAAGAAGAGGAGTTCTCATTAGAGAAAAAGAAACCCTAAGTGAGGAAAAGACTTAGAGATCATTTTATCTCCTTTTACAAGAGTTTAACTCTTCGGAAAAAAAACTTGGTTCTTCCTCTGGTTGAGGTCTGCAGAAGCAGATCTCCCCACAAGTTGAGAATTTAATTCTTATCGAGGAGATTCTGTTAGGCAGTCCCAAAACATAGATGAAAGAACTAGGTTTGAAGAATTTAATTCTTCCAAAGACATAGGAATTTAATTCCTTTGATAAAGCTAGGGTTCAACCCTGCATAAGAATTTAATTCTTATAAAACAAAGTACTTGAAATTCTCAAGACTAAGATCAAGAGCCCCATGCATATTAGCGTTCAACGCTATAGTGACAGATCACGTGTTCCCATGTGAGCACCTCTGAGGAACAAAAAGGAACAACTGAGATCGAGTCACGTGATCCCACGTGACCTCCAATAATGTTTAACCACTTAGAAAAGAATAGGAAGATAAATTCAAAGGAGGCAGTGCCCAACTTGGTGGCGCCTCATGTGTCTACACGTGATGGTTACAAGATTTAAGTGTTTAGCACTTACACGTATAGAACAAGGGAATAATCCCAAAGAAACAGTGCCCAATATTCAGGTGCCTCACGTGCCACACGCGAACGCTCCAAATTTCAGTGTTTAACACTGTTTAAGAGCCTCACATGGGAGCACGTGAGCGCCAAACATTTATCAGTGTTTAACACTGCGAGATGCCAACCTTAGCCTAAATTAGCCAAGTCTCCCGAGGTCAAAAACCTTTTGACCATCAATCAATCGAGCCTTCCTATACTCAGGTTCCCCCAAATCGATCTTAGTTCCAGAGACGGTGAATGATCTCCTGACACGTGGCATCTAAAATAATGTTCGTCCCACCATGATCTCTCCCTTCAATCTGGAGTTCGGTTCAAGAGTACATCTCTCCACACCTCTGATATATGTCCTTGTAATTCTTTAACGATATCAGGAAAGTGGAGGGTCCCGACAACCAACAGCTTTTGGATGTACTCTCAAACCTATGAGCATACCCCAATAGACCGTAATGTCCTTAAATTAGCCATGGACAATAACATCCCTAAACTAAAACGATAGAGCCCAAGTGCTCTTTCGTTGGATCAAAAATGATCCTGAAACCCCGTTAAGTAGATCTTAGTCCAGTATCGGATTAACGTATCCTTAATAAATATTTAAGTTGATCTTAATCCCAAATGAGATTAATGATCCTTAAATCAAACCAAACCCAAATCTAAGAAAATACGGATTTGGACTAATCCATGCCCTACGAGCGACAACATAAATTAGTCTCCATATACAGTCCATGGGCAACCAAAAATAAAACAAACACACACAACACGAAGTGACCTTCTGGAGCAGGAGAAAGTGGTTATCTCTACGCGGTAACGAAATTAACTGCAGGGGCTTGCGCGTGCAGGGAAGAGCGTCCTTATAATCAAAACCCCCTCACAACGGCCACATCCGTCTAAACTTCTGATACACGGTGCCATAAATCAACTTGGCATCTTCGGAGAGGTGGATGGATAAATCCAAATAGTATCTGCCCCCAAATTCAGGCAAGATGACCTACGCGGTTTCGTCTCTGTTTTCGGCGGTAAACAGATTCTGGCATGCCCGGTGAGACCTCTTCCTCTTTCCACTCCACACTTTGTGTGTCGTGTTCGCGAACGAATCATGGTTTAATATGGTTGCCCCTGGATTTGAGGTACTAAGATTTGGTGTCTTGCTCCATGCAGAAAAGGAGATAATATCGATGGTCTCCAGCTGCACTACCAGCAACAACAACTCTCACTCCGTCCTCTCCGGAGGAGTGACTTACAGGCCCCAAGTGGCCTCCATCTTTGAAATGCCAGTGGAACAAGTGACTCGGGCCATCACTGGACTGTTCTTCGGAACCATGCTTACCTCCAATGAGCTTCAATGCTTCAATGCCATCACAGGAGGCTCCGAAGAAATCGGTCTTTGATCGGCTTGCAACTACCACGGCCCCTCTCAATGGGTCGTCCAATTCCAACGCCTCAGTCTTTAACAGACTGGGCCAAGGCTCCAGTGGGCCCGTAAAGAGGCCTAGAATACCTGAAGGAGTTATCCCGAAGCGGATAGCCGTTCCGGCTCCGGTAAATAGAGTCATCAAAGGGGCTTCTCCTGCTAAGGGATCGGTCTTCGCAAGACTGGCCGTTCCAACTCTTGCCATGGGTGAGTTCGTTACAAGTGCTTACCCTATTCGAAGTCAGTCTTTAACAGGTTAAACGTTCTCTCTCAACAGACGTCGGTCTTCGACAGGTTGGCACCAACAACAGCCTCTCATCAAAGTAGGGGCATGACGAAGCCACTCCCGTAACTGAACCATTCCCATCTGCACGACATGCTCGACGTCGCCACTGACGCCGAGTAAGGAAGGCTGGGGGCAATTCCCCTTCTGGACTTACCCCACCAGCTCCAACGGTGGAAACTGACGCTGTTGTTCTAACTGGGAACAGCTTCGAGCTACTCAGGAGGGTGCACAAGAATTCTTCAACCGCCATACCGAAGAAGTCTCGTCTACCTATCGAAAACACAACACAGGTGAAGCCGGAACAGCCTCCTTAGCGGTTGTCCTCCAAGATCCACAGAGTTTGGTGGAAATTCCAAGACTCTGTAATTGACAAAGATTACTCTCGCCGGATGAAGAAGACGAAGGCTCGGCAAGAGGAGGACCATCCAACCGCCATACCACGAAAGGTATCATCTGCATGGGTGCCTACCGCAACGGCCTTCTCAACCTCGACCTCCCACAAAAAAAGAAGGCCAAAGAATCAACCACCACCGCAGACAAATTCTGAGCGTAAGGGATCCAAACGCCCCAAGTCTAGGGGCATGGTTGTACATACCGTCTACATGGCATCCGGAAAAGAGGATAGTCGTACTTCCATGAGTCATCGACCACTCACACGGTCTGTGACGAAAGCTCAGGAGCAACAACACAAGCTCCAGGAGATGTTGATAAGGATGGCCGCACTCACTGGGCAGAAAGAAAGCCCGCGTCGGAATAACTCCAGGAGCAGGAGACCGACACCGAGTTCCTACGGAGGGTGCTTGAAAAGAAAGACAAAGAGGCCGTGGAACAAGAGGCTAATATAAAATAAATTGCGCTTTTGTTCCAAGACATGGTGAGGATGATGATCCAACCGGGTCCTCCAGCCGAAGACCCTCCAATAATCATTGAAGATGACAGAGGGGAGACATTAAACCCTCCTCTGGCTTTATCAGCAGCCAGGGAGGAGACGATCTCCAAAGCTACCCTTGATGACTACATAGCTCAATAGATACGAGCTCATCAAGCGAACGAAGTGGCAGGATAAGTCGTCAGAACTGGATGACCTTATCCGAGCTGGTACGACCAAATTAAATACCCGTCAGGATATACGATCCCCAAATTCCATGTGTATAAGGGGACGGGCAATCCGCATCAACACGTTTCTCAATTCAGAGCTCTATGCGGCAATACTGAAGGCGATAACAAACTATTGTTTCACCAATTTGTCGGCAGCTTGGCAGAGACGGCATTTGAATGGTACTCCGAACTCCCAAATGACTCTATCAAGACATTTACGGAGATGGAACTCCTGTTTACACAGCAGTTCGCAAGCACAAGCGAGTGCACCCCAATCATGGCATTAATCAATGCCAGGGTGAAGTCGGGAGAAACCTGGGTTCGGTACGCAATTTGGTGGCGGAACTTATGGTCGAAGTGTGAACAACGTATAGAAGAAGCTCCTGCTGTGGGCATGTTCGTGGGGACCCTTGATCCTCAGGCAACTATATCCCAGTTTATGATGTTCTTCAAGCCGACCACCTTCCAGGCCTTGATCGACAAATTGGCCCAAATGGACCAGATGGGTCATATGCCGTCCTCTTCAAAGACAGATCTTCGGAATGAAAAGGGCAAAAGGAAACCGACCTTCATCGCAAACGCTCAACAACAATCGAGTGACCCGAAACCGGTCATTCGCCAAAACAGCAGACCGCGAGCCCTCGAAGAGAAGTTGAGACATCCTTACTCATTTTCCCAGGATAAAACGAGGAGACTATTCGAACTAGCGGTGCGCAACCGGCTCATCACTCTACCGGATCCGAGACGCCCACTGCAATCGGGCGACTTCAATAATCCCAATTACTGGCCCTACCACCGAATAGTGGGCCACCCAATCGAAAATTGCTTCATCTTTAAAAACTGGATCGAAGACCAGTACCAGCAGGGCAAGTTCGCGTTGTCCGAAAACTGGAAGGTAAAACCGCCGCCGCAGCACACTCCTAAAAAGATGGATACGCCGGGGGCATCATGCTCATTTATAGAAGAAGCTCCGTGGGAAGTGGTTCTTTCAGCTAAAACTAAAAGAATGCTGAAGGATATTCGAGCATGTCCGGCGGTTAGGTGGAAGAGCCGGCTGGAGCCTGAGATCATTGACGGAATGCTAAAACCACGCCCGACGCCAAAAGTTGGTAACGATGGACAAAACCTCCAGGCTAAGCCTCCGAAGTCTTCAAAGAAAAAGAAGAAGGCCAAGAAGCCCGTGCAGCTCGACGACAATCGTACGGGTCTTCAAAAATACATCGATGCATTGGAGGAATACAACCAAGAGACACGGACCCCAGTCACACTGGAAGAATTCTTCAAGCATGTTCTTGATAACAGAGACAACGACATTGATGAAGGGGACGATTCTTCGGAAGAACCCGAGAATCATGTAGCGAGTTGCCACATGATCTTTCACTCATCGGTAAATAGCAAATAAGCTCTTGAGAAACCGGGGGCAGATCCAGAGCTTGAATCCACGGAACCGTCAGATGACCTCATCGATAAGCTGCTGAATGAAGCTCTTCAAAAGAGCAAAGCTGATCGAGAGCGTGAAGCGGCCATTTACGAAAAGGCCAAGCATCGGTGTCAGGCCGAAAAAGCTCCGGTGATGAGAATCCATAAATTACCTCAACCGGATCAAAATGCCCTTTCTACCAGAGAATCAAGATAAGGAAACAGTTCGCAAAATTTTTGTCGATGGAAATGAAGCTGCCACCTTCCAAAGAAAATACTTTCGGGAATACATGCCCCGACGAACCGGATGTCCATCCGAAATAATGCTTGTATCATCGGAGGGCCACGCACCCTACCGAAGAGTGCAATGCCTTCAAGAATTGGTGGTAGGGATACGTTGCCTATCGACAAAAATTCAAGCGAATGAAGCGCAAAGCCCGTCGAGAGCAGAAAAGCACGGCAGACGAGCATGAAGGAACAACCGGTAACTGTTATATAGTTTATGCCATCCTAAAAAAAGGGAAGTCTTAAGTTCTTACCTTTAGTAGTGATTCGGACGAGGAAATGGCCCTCGGCCCTCTCTTCAAAGAATCCGCCTCTGGAAAAGAAGAAGAGATGAAGAACCGTGAGAACATTCAGCTGTGTAACCATACGTTTCCTGAAAATAATCTCGGAGCTTCAAACCAAGGTTCGAGCAAAAGGGACAAAGGAAAGGAAAAAGTCCCTGAGGAGATTGCCCTCGATGATAGAATCGTCGAGGAGCTCACAGCCAAGGAACCGCTCAAAAAGAACAAGGTGGATTACAATGTCCTGGCACATCTGAGGAAGATACCTTCACAATTGAGTATTTTGGATGCCCTTCTCCTGTTTAAAGAAGTACGCGATTCCTTGATCAAGGCATTACAAGAGCCTGACCAGTTTCAAGCCTTCCTGATGGAAGGAAAGATGAAGGACGAGCTGGAAGAAGTCCACACGGCTGATATCACCTTCAACGATGAAAACCTCCTTCTCGGAATGTGTGAGCACAACCATCTGCTGTATGTAACCGGGTATTGCCATGATATCAAGATAGGGAAGATCCTGGTCGACAACAGATCATCCGTCAACCTTCTCAATATAAGAATGTTGAAGGAGATTTGCATGAATGTTCAACATCTGGTTCAGGACAAAATTACTATCTCCGGGTTCGACTAGCAGTCATCACAAACGTTGGGGTCCGTAATATTGACACTACGCTTTGGGCTGCCTGTCACTGTTCTCCGCCAAAAGTCCCGACCGGGACGTTGGGACGTCTGGCCTGAATTTTGGGGGCAGATGCTATTTGGTTTTATCCGTCCACCTCTCCGAAAATGCCAAGTTGATTTATGGCAACGTGTATCGGAGGTTTAGACGGATGCGGCCGATATAGCAGACTTTGTCAGATTCCCCCTCATTTGAGAGGTTTTAGATTGTGAGGACGCTCTTCCCTGCAGGCGCAAGCCCCTGCAGTTAATTATGCTACCGCATCGCGGTAACAACTTTCTCCTTCTCCAGATGGTCACTTCAAGTCGTGTCTGTTTGTTTTATTTTTGGTTGCCCGTGGATTGTATACGGAGACTAATTTATGTTGTCGCACGTAGGGCGTGGATTAATCCAAATCCGTATTTTCTTAGATTTGGGTTTTGGGTTGGGTTTAAGGATCGTTAATCTCATTTGAGATTAAGATCAACTTAAACGTTTGTTAAGGATACGTTAGTCTAATTTTAGACTAAGATCAACTTAACAATTTGTTAAGAATACGTTAGTCTAATTTTACACTAAGATCTACTTAACAGGATCATTTAGATCCAACAAAAGAGCACATGGACTCTATTGTTTTGGTTTAAGGACTTTGCGGTCCAGAAGTTTAAGGACATCATAGTCCATAGTTTAAAGACGTCATAGTCTGTAAAGTTTAAGGACATCATAGTCCATGAGTTTAAGGACCCCACAGTCCATGGTAGTTTAGAGACATCATAGTCTGTAAAGGTTAAAGAACATCATAGTCCATGAGTTTAAGGACCCCACAGTCCGTGGAATGTTTGGTTGTCGGGACCCGTCACCTCTCTGAAGGCGTTGAAGGATTACAACGACAAATATCAGAGGAGTGAAGAGATGTACCCTTGAACCAATATTGGTTGGGAGATATGTAGTCCAATTTGGGACTAAAATCAAAGATTTATGAGCATATGGGCTCAATTAATCTGAATTAGAGATCTGTGGCCAACTTGGGCTCGGCCCATTTCAAAATGTTAGACATTCAATTAGGCTCAGTCCCTTTTCATTTAACAATGCTGAGCATTGGTCCTGACAACTTTTTATCTTTTATTGAATGCTGAGCACTCATTATGGCTCTGGGTTTTATCATTTAAAGAACAATTTATGTTCTCTTAGCGCACACGTGAGGAGCACGTGGCGCGCTTGGCGCTGAGCGCCAGTCAATGAGCTCAGAGCGCTTCTGTTTAAGTAGTGTACACGTAAGGAGCACGTGGTATGCTTGGCGCTGAGCGCCAGTCAATGAGCGCAGAGAACTTCTACTTAAGTAGCGCACATGTGAGGAGCATGTGGCGCGCTTGGCACTATGCACCAGTCAATGAGCGCATAGCGCTTCTTGTGAAATAGCGCACACGTGAGGAGAACGTGGAGCGCTTTGCGCTGTGCACCACACTTTGGAGTGCTGAGATGCTTCTTTAAATTTGGAGCGCTAACGCTCTGCAGCGCTGTGCGCTAGATTTGGAGCGCCGAGGCGCTTCTTTAAACTTGGAGCGCTAAGGCTCTGCAGCGCTATGCGCTAGATTTTGAGCGCTAAGGCTCTTTTAGGCAGCTTTGCACTCTGAGAATTAAATTATCTCTTATAAGAGACTTTGTCTCGTGGATCTAAGAGCAAAGTTCTTATTTTATAGGAGATGTTTCAATCTCTTATGTTCTTGGTGAAAGGCTTTGCCTTTATGGATCCGTGATTCTAAAAGAATTGAATTATTCTCCTCTCTTTTTATAATGAGATGTTATAATCTCTTTTATGAAAAGACAATTTGTCTTAAAGATCTATGATCTGGCAAAAGAATTAAGTTCTTTTTCTAATGAGATGCTTTGATCTCTTTATTTTACCTTAAATAAATTCTTTTTCTGCCAAGAGCTTGCTCTTCTTTCTGGACTTTCTCAAAGTTTGTGGGGGGGGGGGGAGAGGGGTTTCTTTATGTGAGACTTGAAGTCTTGGGTAGTTTATATAGTAAAGGTTGATTTGTTGAATCAGTTGAAGAGATCTCTTCTCTAATTGATTTGGGGATTTCCCCACCGTTGGATCTTTGATCTTAGGGCATCTGTTTTACAGAAGGCAATCTTCTTATTTTTTAACAAGATTGGGAAATCTTTTCCTATACATAATTTATTCTGTATTTTGGTGAGTTTTAATCACCATTGGATCATTGATCTAACGGCGCTTTGATTATCAGAGCATAATCTTTCCCGTTTGGAAAGATTCTGAGGAATGTTTCCTTAATAGAATTTTATTCTGGTCAATTGATGATTTTTAATCATGTTCGTTGGATCTTTGATCCAAGGGCCGAGAAAATTTTGTTCCATCGCTAGCGTTCACGTGCTTTGCACGTGGTGCGCTGCTTAAAGTGCAGCGCTCTTAGCGCTAGCGCTCACATGATTTTCACATGGTGCGCTGCTTAGATTGCAGTGCTCTTAGCGCTCATGTGCTTTGCACGTGGTGCGCTTCTTAGAGTGCAGCGCTCTTAGCGCTAGCGCTCATGTGCTTTGCACATGAGCATTGCTTCAGAGTTTTTGACTCTCAGCGCTGGCGCTGCTATGAAGCGTTGCTTCATTTCAAATTTCAAAATTTGAACAGAACTTTACTCTGATTGGGGGAAACAAATTCCCCCCACCGTTGCGCTCACGCGGCCTACACGTGAGTGCAGCGGTGGCAGCATCTCTGCCATTGGATCAACTCAGAAGTTGAAACGGCTCTCTATTCCTATAAATAGGGCCTTTGGCCCTTGAGATGATCTCTGTTCATCTTTTTTCTTGTTTTCTGAGAATTAATTCTCCTTCAGAGCATAGCTCTTTGTCTTAAGAACTTTCTTAAGGAGAGAACTCTGTCAAAAATTTAGGTAAAGATTAAATCTTTGAAAGGATTAGTTAATAATCTAGGGTTTCACCCATTAACAGAGCCCTGCTCTTTTCAGATCATAGATCTAAGAAAACTTTTTTAGGGTTTTGTTAACGGAGTTTTGCTCTCATAGATCTAAAGAGATCTTTCTTAGGGTCTCTTAACCCATTTTTAAAGAAGAACTATTAGATTTCATCTTTCAGATCTTAAAGATCTCAGAGTTTTTAACTCAATAAAATTTTGCTTCTAAAAGTATTTGATGGATTATTCCATCTTCAGAGCGTAGCTCTTCAAAAAAAAATTTGGGGGGGGATTTTTATTCTTTCATCATTAATTATGACAGATGTCATATCTGTTGAAGAGCACTGTTCTCAAGGGAGATTTACTCCTTAGCCCGAGGGGCCTTCATTAAATGAGAATCTTTTTAGGATTTCCTCATTTAATGACCGTCTTATCAAATGATGAGGCTGTTTTATTAATGATGAGCCATCATTTAGATTGTGTGGGTTCCTTTTGGTCCCCTTTCATTGCATTGCAGTGTGGTACAAAATTAAAGTACCAGGTGCCAGAACATGAGCTGTGGCATTGACAGCTAATTTTTTGCTCTTTTTTGCGCAGGTACTATGCATTTCGACATTTCTTTCCTGTTCGTCCGTTCGGAAAGCGGATTCCCCGAGGCACCTGTTGACAGGGAAGTGCTCGCACCGATCAAAGATCGTGACCCGGAACGAAAGAATTTTCATTTGTGGGGAACATGGTACAATCAAATTATCAGAGGTCAACAGAGCTTCTTTTGCGCAGCACCTTTGGAGCCTATTTCGGCGATCTACTACGCCGACCCACCCCTGGTGAACTATACCGTGGAGGAGGTTAACTGGACTTCAGAGGGTCTCCTTCATCCCTCTATGGCTGCAATACCCGTACAGCCTCCAATGGCTTTAAATACCTTGGGGCGACGTATCTGTCAAGGCGAGTCGCGCCCTTGGGAACAACCATATATGATAGGCCTAACTCCTCGTCATCCAGCTGGGTATTTGCAATGGGCCCGCTATATTTTGTCAGCCAAGAAGTCGCAGCTGCTGAAGCTCGGGTTTTATCCCGCTATTTACGCTTCTCCTTTTCAATATTCTACGCCTCCTGCCTGGTGGGTCAAGGCTTTTCTGGAGCAATGGAATATTCCGACCCACACCTTCCTTCTGTTGGATCGAGAAGTCTTAATCTCTTTAGAGGAGTTTGCAGAGGTTTCTGGGTTACCAGTTAGGGGAGAACACTACGAGGAGCTGCTTCCTCCGGACGAGTACGTCTTTGCTGCCAAATAAGTGATGACAGGCCTTACCCCTAAGAACGCCATTCAAAATCAATTCCCCGGTTTGATTAAGGTGTTGAATATCTACAAGAGCCTTTTTCTCGAATCCGGAGGCCGTGGGGTTAATTTCACAGATTTCATTGCCCGTTTTCTCCGTTCAGAAGTCCTGTCGAATGAAACCACGAAATTTGCCAAACTCGATGATCCTTTTGGTTTTGGTTTGGACAACCAGCCGGCAACGAAGGCGGATCAGAGGAGTTTCTTTCTCCCCAACACCCCGGTCGTCTCTTTCCTAGAGCTTGCAACTCCTGGGATCGACGAAGAAGTGTTCTTTTTAGAGTTCCTCAGGCTATGGCTAAGCTAGTTTGTGCTTCCGATGCACCCTCGCCATATGAGGCCGTCCAAAGGACATTCTATGATGAATCACCTTCCCCCCATTCCCGGCCGTAGCACGGGTTTTTATCCAGTTCACCGAATGGTTATTGGGATGCAAGTGGCTGTCGGGATCGCTGGGTTAGCGCATTTGTATCATGGCCTCAGCTTGGTGGCAGACACTACTGAACCAGGGATGCAGCACATAAACTTCTCGATGCATTGTTTTATGTCATGGATCGAGCTACATGTGCTTGGTGTTTTCGGTGCCCACAAAAGGTCTTGCTTCTATGACAAGTATAACTTCCCTCGGATCATGCGGTTAGTTGATGCATTCATTGTAAATCCGACACAGCAGGAAGCCAGGGGTTTGCTCCTTCGTCCGTGCATGGTTGGAGATGGCATAACCTTTACCGATAAGGTTCTAACCATCGGTAAAGAATCCGCAAAAACGGTGCAGCCATTACGGGGCATTTTTAAAGACAGGGCCTCTATCTTGAAAGCTCGGGAGATTCTTCATTTATACTCCATCAGGCAGGGCTTTCTCGTGTTTAGGCAGAATGATTCGGCGTTGTTCATGAGGTACAACCCGCATCGTTTCGCCCAGCAATTAAGCTATAATCAGGGCGTCCCGCTTGAGGCCTTCTTAGCTGAGCCAGCCGTTACTGAAGAGGGTATCCGGAGCGCATTGCACCATTTTATGCGACTGAACACCGGCTCCAATTTCTTTATTAGTAAGCCGAGTTGCGTTCTAAAAGCCCTGAACGTATATGTAGCGTAGTACCAGCATTCGATGGGCACCGTTATTAGAGAAGAAAAACGATTATTGCTTGATCGCAAGGGCAACGCCCCGGCTGGTAATCCAGCTGTTCCCTTGAAGCGACCGACCATTGTCCGTCCTCCGTTGAGGGAAGCTGCTGCGGTTGTGGTACCACGTGTTATGACTGAGCTGCCCCTACCCCGTGTGCCTATAGAAGCAGTGGCTATGGCGTCTCCCGAGTCTGGCATGGGTACTGAGATCGGGACTCATCGCCCCAAATTGCCCGCCAAGCGCAAGCTCGTGTTATCTGCTGCCGGAGTTAAGTCGCAGAAGAAAAAGAAATCCATACTTTCTGCAGACGTTGTATTTAGCCAGGAGCCTCATGCTCCTTAAAGCGAGGGACTAAGTGAGTACGGGACTAACGAGGGCTTATTTATGGCGCCAGATGACACCGATCTGGAGGCTTCCCTCGCAGCTTCCAATCAATTAGCTCGCAACAAAGCAGGAATGATCACCATCGCACAGTCAGGTAGACCTCAGTCGTATTTTTTTCGCAGTTGTTTTAATTATTATCCTTTGACTGACGTTTTCTTCTTCAATAGGTATCTCCACTGAAGAGGCTCTCGCAGCTTCCCTCAAGACTTTTGAAGAGGAAGATAGGCTTCGCGCTTCTTTGGGCCTCGGTATATTTCGGCTCATTGTTCCTTCGTTCCCTTTTTCTTCATGGATAGTCTAACCCCATTTTTTTTATCTTATCGCAGGGACTACCTCGACTCAGGTTATCCCAGGTGCAGTGCCGATCGCGAGTGGTGACGCAGCGGCATCGTTAGAACCGGCCACTGTAGCCACGTCTATCCCTAAGTCGCCACTAGAGGTCTCGCAGAAGCAGCCGATGATGGACGTCGTAACGGCGCCGGAGGCAGAACATGGTTCAGATGATGGTCTACCATTATCAGAAGTTCTGAGGAGGTCAGCTCTCGCGGCTCAGGTTGAAAGGAAGCGCCAGTGGCGTGCAGCGAAAGAACGTGATGCCGTCTTGGCTATAGGTGCAGGCTCGAGCACTACTTCCCCTGTCCCTATTTTTCCAGAGGGTGCTCCGGCTGCCCTGTCTACCGCTCATAGAAAGGCGGTACGCACGGCTCGGGAGGCAATTGAAAGCCCGTCCTAAGGTAACGTAACACTGGGTCCTTTTATTAGAGCTTGATCTTCAGATTCTCATATATCATACCCTGCGGGGCCAAGTCCTGGTGAGGAGGTGATAGGTGAGATGACGGCAATCACCGAGCCCGAAGTGGCCACTCTTTCTCAAGAGTCCGGGACTGTCCCAACTACCACTCTTTCCCTTTGCGGTGCCCTGCCATTGCTTGGCATTGCGAGTGTCATGACGGCTCTCGTAGAATCGGGGGATGAAGCCACGGACGGCGAAACCATTCTAATGGAGGAGAGCGAAGCAGTCGCTGCGCCTGGTGATGCTCTTGTCACGGTTTCGATTGGCGATTCATCAGGTAGATCTTGGGTCATTGTTTTACTTTTTATTCTGTAATCCCTTTCAATCCCTTCTGACGGCATTTCTTTTGTTTCTTATGCAGGTGTGGTGAGCGTTGAGGTCGTGCCCCCTGAAGAAGCGTCATCGATTGCTGCACTGATGGTCGCTGACCCTTCGCCTTCTCTCATGTCTTCTCAAATGCTGGAAGGTATGGGTTTGCGATTTGTCTAATTTAAATTATGGATGTCATCTTCCTTGTACTGACCATGCATCGTCGCAACCTTGTAGGAGTTCTCTTCGATCATTTGTATCAAGTGTTGAACCCGCACTTCTCCTTCCAGTCGGAAGTTAGTCTGCCTGCTGGTGCCGGTGAGTATATTTTCTAACCGACGTTTTTTCTTTTCTTTAATGGGTGACCCTGCCGTTGTTAACTTTAAATTGATTACAGCACTATAAATTGAAAGAAGGTACAAGAGAATTGCCGCGCCACCAGTACTCCCAGCTCTGCCACCTGCCGTAGCCGGTATAGTAGCCTCCATCGCTCTTGTATCTTCTTTGTCTCTTAAGCCAATATCTGACTATGATTTGTTTTGCAGCAATCGCGCCGACTCCAGTTCCCTTCGAGTCTCGCATCTTAATGCCGGTATGGCCCTTTTCCAGACGTCCATCTTCCAAGGGGCGCATGTTAAGTGAGTACATAAAGGAGCTTGACACGGAGGTCCCTGCATTTGCTATAGATTTTGTTGCCGACGTTAATCCCATGCTGGCGACGCTTGTGAACTTCCATAGAGAAGGCGTCGTTGAGTCTTGGATTAATCACTGCAGGAAGATTGAGGCCTGCCTGCATGAGCTTGAGCTCAAGCGTCCGGCTCCCGAGCTTCTGGCTCTGAACTCCCAGCGGGTTGCATGGGTTGAGCAGAGCGCTCCCTTCCTCCGCCATTTTGAACAAGAAGTGGCCTTAATGCAGAAGGAACGTGAGGAAGCTTTAGGTGAGTCCTCCCGGCTGCGCGCCCAGGTTGAAGCAAACGCTGCGCAACTGAGAGCCGTCTTCGACAATTTACAACGATGCATTTCGGACGGGCTAGCACTAAAACAGAAACTCGACTTCTTAGAGCGGGTTACGCAGAATCGCGAAGTTTCTCATCGGGAAATCGATGAGGAACTTTCATCTTGCTTGCAGCAATGGGCTCGAGTCAAAGCGGAGCTGGCCGCGGCGGCTGATCACGAAAAGGAGCTGAGAGGAGTGCGCGAGCAGCTGGCTGATTTATTGGAAATGCCACCTTCTCAGTAGCTGCACATTTTTTTTCTCCCACTGTTGCTTTCTTCTCTTTGCTGTGTTGTCGCCATGTGATTTTAGCAAGTGTGGCATGTAGGTATTTGTCCATCTTGGACTCTTTGCAGGATAGTGATGGCTTAGGAAACAGGTTCAGATCTGCCGCCTAAGACTTTTCAACTTTATAAGCCATGAGGATCTCATAAAGGTTTTTCTCCCTACAAGTCGAGAGGATCTCGTATGTGTATTTTCTCCTTAGGAATCGTGAGGATTCCTAAGTATGTTTTCTCTTGAGAGTCGTAAAGATCTCACAAGAAATTTTTCTTCCTTACAAGTCGAGAGGACTCGTAACTGATTGATGAGCTGACCTGCTCCTAAGTCAAAGCATTGCTTCGATAGGGGAGGTCGAGGGTTGGCTTTGGCTGTTTTCCACGGGGTCAAGATTGACTTTAGCCATGTTCTACGGGGTCATGGGTTGACTTTGGCCATACGGGGTCAGGATTGACTCTCGGTTGTCTGTGCACCGCCGAGTCCTGGAACTGGTGTTAGTGTATATGCCCTAGAGGCCATTACTGTATCATACTAGTTTGTATATTACTTAATGGAAGCTTGGGATATTCACAGTTGTATAAACAATCTTGCTCAAAATGGTAGTATGCTACTTGGTTTGTATCTACTTCAATATGTGCATGTGTTTCTTTTAGCATATCGCTTATACATATTAGTAGAGCCCTTAGGATCTTTGCTTGATTACGAGCGTTGTGATGGCAGTCACACTCGTGGGGGCTGGGTAATCCACAAGCACATCCTTATACAGGTCCCTAGTCATAGGACTATCGAAACAGGGCATCGATACTCCGGAGTAGACCAGCGTATGCGCTTCTCATCCCAGCAGGGGAGATGGCCTGTCCCACAGCCATCAGTACGTCGTACTGGAGATAGTATGCGGGTGCTCGTTAGGTTACGAGTACACTGGACAGGACTCGTCGGGAACTGTTGGTTGGTATTATACCTATCGTCAGTTATCAGTTCCAAGGTGACATGAGTACAGCTTAGTCCGCTGACTTGACACTGTCACTTCTCCTCGAGTGTGTTCCCACTGTACTTAGATTACTACCCTACCACGGCTCAAAGGAGTCATGCAAACAGGTAGTAGTTGGGTGCAGTCCCGAAGCACTTGGAGACAGTGACGGTTAGACAGGATTCGTCTCTCCCGGTATTGGGGGTTGACATCGCGCTGTGTCTAGGAGAGCCATTATACGAGTAGTCCCTGGCCAGGGCAAGCGAGATATACTGGTAGGTTTCCAGTGTTATCTCAGGGTGTTCTGGGCTACACTCCGACACGACTTGTACCGCTATTAGGGGACTAACGTTTACCACCCCCTAAGCCCGCCATGCGATGTTCTCAGACGAACGGACCGGACTGTATGGAGATTGTCACATACAGGCTCAGTAGGAGTTCGGATGGGTTTACCTCATCGGCCTTCTTATCGACATCTACCTGGGGACCGTTACGTACAGCTAGTGCCGCTTGCGGTCTGTGGTTAAACCCACTGCCAGCGTAGTGTCGAGTCTTTAGAGTCCCATACATAGAGTTTCCCTGCACTGAGCGAAACGTGTAGAGTCTGTATGGTTTTACGGCAGGGCTGCGATCACTTACGTGCACTTGTGTGCGTATGCTGTTCGGGCAGGCAATACTAGTGGGTTTTGGTTTAAGCCGGATTCTAGTATTGCACGGATGGATTTGTTTTGTCTTCTGTGCATTCGCATTCTACGGAATGCGGATGCGGGTGTGTATGCACAGTTTTGAGGAGCGATGAGGGAGGAGGTGCCTCATTAGGGTTTTGGCAATTCGTTCGGTCAAAACCATTATGAGCCGCGGACATTACTTACAAATCTTTTCAGTGATAATTTTGTGATGGCTAATTGCTTTGACCATTTGACCATCTTGACCACTCTTGACTTTGTTGACCCGTTGACCAAAGTTGACCTTGACCTTCATGAGAGGTCTAGAGTTTTCTTTGGATTTCTTTTTCTTTTTGGATTATGAAAATGGTCAATTCAATGTAGCCATCAACTTTATCATGATAGGATTAGTAATGATGATTTTTAGTATTATTGCAACCATGGTGCCTTTTTTCTTTAGTTAACAATTTCATTTCTCTTTTCTCATTCTCTCTCTTAAAAAAGAAATGAGAAAGAGCTCCATGGTTGCTCCTCCTTCTTCCTCCTCTTGATTTTTCCTTTGATCTCATGTGTTGAGAGAAAAAAGGATCCCACTTGACAAAACCATCCCTCTACTACTTCTACACAACCTAGGACATCAAGACTAGCGATCTTGTTGCCCTAGTTGCCTCGGCTCGAGGTGGAGCTCGGTGTACAACTCTCGGGTGGATCGTCTTCGACTCAAGGAGGCCGCGGAGGTGACCAAGATCCGAATCGATCCCCGAAGCTTAGATGGACGAGCGGGACAACGGAGAGAGGACCCGAAGGACCGGTATCGTGAGGTATAATCTCTATGGCATAGTAGATAACACCTCTAGTAGTTTGCTAGTTTGTAGTTTAGCAAAGATCCATGCATTTAGTCCATGTTGCCTTTGTGCCAAAAATCGTTTTTCGCCATTTCCGCCTCCCCGTAAGAACCGGGGTGAGCAACGTAGACTTACAGTGGTATCAGAGCCAAGCTAAACATAAACTAGCAAGTTGGCAAAGTATTTAGAATATCGATCGGAAAAAAATCACAGAACACGTCCGTAAAAACCAACTTTCTGCCGACTTTTTATACTGCTCTAAAAATAATTTAACATATATGAAAAATCGGCTCAGGGTTTTCTAAAGACACAGACCAAAAATGATCTACTGAACCGGTTAAAGCGCCGCGGTTCCGCGGCAAGAACATACTTCTTGCCGCGGATCCGCGGCCGAGTTGACTCGGCCGTGGACCGAGTTTGGTGCAGTGTATTTAGTTGGAGTTTTTGGGATTTTTAATATAGTTTGTTTCTACCCAGATTTTCCAGAGAACAAATTGACTTTTGGGGTGGTTACAAATCCGTATTTTGATCGATATTCCGTAGACTTTGGCTAATGGATATTATCTGTGATGTTATATATGTATTGAACGTCTGCTAATCGCTATACGTCGATTAGTGGGGGTTATACATATCTGTGATCTGTGATGTTGATGGTTTGTGTATATGAACTCGTTGGATTGTCGCGGATGAATAGCCGAGGTGGATGTGAGATGAGAGTTTCTTTTTCTTTCATTCATTGTAAAATTTGTAAATTGATGTAATATTATTTGTATGGCCGCACATCCGGGATGAGGTTGTAGCCGCTATTGTATAATTTCTTTTTACTGTTTTTGCTCCTAGGATAGACCCAAGGTGGGGTACACAAACTACCGGGTATCTCGAAGTGCCGAGTGGCCTACTCACGTGTTGAGGGAGGTTGCTTCACTTCGGGTACTTGGCGGGTAGTTTGCCGCACCCGTAGGGGTCTAAGGTGTGGTTTGGCTATTCATCGCGACCGTGTAATCCGCTTTTCGTTACAGGCTCGTACGGAATGCGGATTCCTAGTATATCCAAAGTGTTCATCTGTGATCTGGAATGGCTATCATTGCTATATATCTATATACGATATCTATTTAGGCGTTGCTTATGTTTTGCATCCGCGCTAGTCCAGCCCCCGCTCTGTCGTTAGTTAAGTAACCTAACGGGTGATGACGGGGCCCCGTGGCGAATGCGGATGGTATAAGCGTACGTCATATTTTTGTTGTTTTCTGCAATGGTAGGATTAAATGATGGGACGCATTAAAATTAATGCAAGAAAATAAACCAAGTAAAAGTCGTTGGAACACTTTCAAAACCACTCGGTTCTTTTCAAAAACCAACTTTTAAATGCGGAGCTTGAACCACTCTTTTTAAAAGCTATCTCGTTCCATCGATTATATCAAGTTCACTACGTTCACGGTTCCGCCAAAACCATTCGTAGCCCTCCGTCATTTCAGTTAAATATTCAGTAGTATTCAAGCTATGTATTTTGACCTTCGCCAAGGCATAGTGATTGGTAGCTGCTGAATATTTATCTGTAGCATAGATAGATGCGTTGGTTTGGGACAGTCGTATTACTATTTTGGCCTTCGTCAAGGGTATGTACGGGTGGGTTCAAATTAACCTGGACAATGACGAGTAGAACTTGACATGTGACTTATGATATGGTGGCCTTCGTCAAGGTCATAAGAGCATGGGGCAAAAATCCACATCGGGAGTTTCAAAAGAACTGAAACTTGCTAGCGCTGCATACCATTTGGAGTGTGATGATTCTGGTAGGATTCCTTCAGTTTTGTCACGCGATGATATTTGGATCCCGATCCTACTGTGAGTATATGCTACTCCTCGGGAACTTTCTCACTTAACGATCAATGATATAAACCAAGTAGGTGTCTAGAAAGGTGTTAGCGGGGCTACGCCCCAAGGGGAAAGAGGTTACTTAATTAAGGAACTTCGCGAAAGCGTTGGAAAACCTCCCTCGAAGTACCGACACTGGCCTGGCTGAACGGTTAAGCAAGTATTGTATGGTGAGATTGATCCCGACTAATTCTTCCTTTATGGTTTGAAGAGGGATTCGAGAGACAGTGGGAGCCATCCTGTTTAGATAAATTAAAAACCAATCTAAACTTGCAAGAGCATCATGCTGAGTGTTTTCTTCTCTCTCTCTTAATTGCAGCGACCCAGTGACCGCACCTAGGTTACATCTAGATAATAAAATGACTGAATCTGACTGTTATGACTGGCAAAGGTCTGTCCAGATGTCCATTGCCCACGGCAACCTGGGACACCTCTTAACTAATCCAACCCCTGCCGTCTCAGGTCCAGTTTCCCCTGTCGCGGATATTGATATCCGTAGGACATCGGAAAAAGACTGTGCGAAAGACAAGTGCCTCGTGTTAGCCTCAGTTGATGGTGCATACCAGAGGCAGCACGAGAAGATGGACTTAGTTTCTATCTTCCTCCATAACAAAGACTTATATGGAGAGCAATATCGTATCGCAAGATATGAGACCTCGAACGAATTGCTTCAAGTGAGGTTGGCTATCGGGTCATCTGTAGGGGGCAACGTCCTTACAGAGACCAGCTATTTTAAGCTCACGGACCTGAAGACCACGTTGAAGAACGGGTCAGATACTGACTTGATTCTGCAGTCTCTACCTTCTACCCTGAAGGAAACCAGGGAAGTAGAAGGAAAGGGAAGGGCAGAAGTTTCGGGACTGGATGTAGTAAAAGAGGGACAATCCTATTGTTACGGGAATGAACATTGGCAGAAGGATTGCAGGGCTAGTAAAGTTAGTAGCCAGATTCGAAGCATGTTGTGGCTTCGGCTTCGGGTGTGTTTGTAATAGAGAACTGTATGTCAGTTAACCCTACTTCCTGGGTATTGGATACCGGATCAGGATCTCATATCTGTAATTCGTTAAGGCTCTGAGAAACCGTAGGGTTATCAAGAAAGGTGATATGACTCTCAGGGTTGCTAACGGAATGAGCATGTACGCTGAATCCGTAGGGGAATATCATCTTGGACTGACAACTGGGCAGATATTGATTCTGCGTGACTGTTTTTATGTACCAGGTGCGACTTATAATATCATATCTGTATCCTTACTTTCTAAGGAAGTATATGATTTTACTTTTGTAAGCGATGTAGTAAATATGCACCTAAATCAAGTTCTGATTGGGTCAGGTACACTGAAAAACGGAATATACGTACTGAATCAAGCTCAGGTTTTCAGTGTCCAGAACACACTTAAAAGAAATTCTCCAGAATTAAATCAGGCTTTCTTATGGTATTGTAGACTGGGTCACATTAATGAGACACAGTTGACAAAGTTACATAAAGAAGGATACTTGGATCCGTTCGAGTACCAGTCTTATGCCACTTGTGAATCTTGTCTCATGGGAAAGATGACAAAGACTCCGTTCACTGGACACGGAGAAAGAGCAAGCGAGCTCTTAGGACTCATACACAGTGACGTGTGTGGTCCAATGTCTACACATGCGCGAAGTGGTTATTCATACTTCATTACTTTCACAGATGATTTCTCTAGGTATGGACATGTTTTCTCGATGAAGCATAAATCCGAGGTCTTTGAGAAATTTCGGGAATACAAGAATGAAGTTGAAAAACAAACATGCAAAAGTATCAAGACACTGAGATCTGATCGAGGTGGTGAATACTTGAGTGCCGAGTTTCTGGACTACTTAAAAGAGAATGGAATTCTCTCTCAGCTTACTCCTCCATACACACCACAACACAACGGTGTATCGGAAAGGCGGAATCGGACCCTATTGGATATGGTTCGATCCATGATGAGTAAGGCTGAGTTACCGCGATCCTTCTGGGGTTATGCACTAGAATCAGCTGCATATCTTTTGAACAAGGTTCCCTCCAAGACTGTGCCTACCACACCATATCAGATGTGGTGTGGGAAGAAACCCTGTCTTAAGTATCTTAAGACATAGGGATGTCCAGCTTTTGTTAAAAAGCAGCATGCAGAAAAGCTCGAGGCATGCTCAGTACTGTGTAAGTTTGTGGGATACCCAAAGAACTCCAGGGGGTATTTTTTCTATTACGCAGAGGAACAAAAGGTTTTTGTTTCTCGTCATGCCCACTTTCTGGAACATCAGTTTTTAGAAAAAGAAACAAGTGGGAGCGTAGTAGAACTGGAAGAAATTCCAGAACCATAAACTATTACTGAAAGCTTGGAAGAACCAGAAGTTTCAAGAGAACCGGACATCCCAACGCCACTCCGCAAGAGTAGTAGGCAGTCTCATCCGCCCGAGAGATACTACGGTTTTCTCATAGACGGGGATAGAGAGGATTGCACTATGGATTATGGTGAGCCTACTAGCTTCCAGCAAGCCATTCAGAGCGGTGACTCGGTAAAATGGCTGGATGCAATGCGGACCGAGATGGAGTCCATGTACACCAACAAAGTTTGGACTTTGGACTTTGCTTCAGAAGGGGTAAAACCCGTAGGCTGCAAATGGATCTTCAGAAAGAAGATTGGTGTAGATAGGCAGGTTGAAACCTATAAAGCTAGACTTGTTGCAAAGGTTTTTCGTCAAAGACCTGGTTTGGACTATGACGAGACCTTTTCTTCAGTGGCTATGCTCAAATCCATTCGGATCCTTCTTGCCATTGCTGCCTTCCACGATTATGAAATCTGGCAGATGGACGTAAAGACAGCTTTCCTAAATGGAAATTTAGAAGAGTGCGTCTATATGGATCAGCCGGAGGGATTCATTCAGAGTGGGAGCAGTGGTAAAGTGTGCAAGTTGCTCAAGTCCATCTATGGACTAAAGCAGGCATCGCGGAGTTGGAACATCTGCTTCGATGATACTGTCAAAGAATTCGACTTTATCAAAAACCCAGATGAACCATGCATTTACAGTAAGATTGTAGGGAGAACTGTGGTATTCCTCGTCTTGTACGTGGATGACATTCTCCTAATAGGAAATGATATTTCTATGCTACAGTCAGTCAAAGGATTCTTGTCACAGAAGTTCTCCATGAAGGACCTGGGCGATGCCAACTACATTCTGGGGATCTAGATCTATCGTGATAGATCTAAGAGGATGTTGGGACTTTCACAGTCCAGGTACATCGACACCATACTGAAAAGATTCAGTATGGAAGATTCCAAGCGCGGTAATTTACCGGCTTGTCACGGGATCACCCTCTCCAAAGAGACGTCTCCTAAGACTTATTTGGAAAGAGATCGCATATCTATTATACCCTACGCTTTTGCGGTAGGCTCTATAATGTATGCGATATTATGTACCAGACCAGATGTAGCATACTTATTGAGCGTTGTAAGTCGGTATCAGTCGGATCCAGGGGAAAAACACTGGATAGCGGTAAAGAACATTCTCAAGTACCTGAGAAGGACTAAGGAGATGTTCTTGGTGTATGGCGGAAAAGACCTCTAGATCGAGGCCTTTGCCGACTCCAGCTTCCAGAGTGATAAGGATGACTCCAAGTCCATGTCGGGTTATGTCTTTACCCTCAATGGGGGGGCGGTTTGCTGGAAGAGTTCCAAGCAGAAAACCGTTGCTGACTCAACTATGGAAGCGGAGTACATAGCTGCTTGCGATGCCGCAAAGGAAGCTGTCTGGATGAAGAAGTTCCTCACGAAGCTTCAGGTGGTTCCTACCATTGTTGATCCAATACCGCTGTATTGCGACAACAACGGCGCTATAGCTTTAGCGAAGGAACCCAGGTCCCATCAGAAGTCCAGGCACATTTTGAGGCGGTACCACCTGATCAGGGAGATCGTAGATCACCGGGAGATCGAGGTGAAGAGGGTAGATTCGGAGAATAATACTACAGATCTACTCATGAAGGCCCTACCCCAGACTCAGTTCGAGCGGCTGATCGAGATGATAGGTCTTCGATACGCCAGTACATGGCCTTAGTGCAAGTGGGAGATTGTTAGTGTATATGCCATAGAGGCCATTACTGTATCATACTAGTTTGTATATTACTTAATGGAAGCTTGGGATATTCACAGTTGTATAGACAATCTTGCTCAAAATGGTAGTATGCTACTTGGTTTGTATCTACTTCAATATGTGCATGTGTTTCTTTTAGCATATCGCTTATACATATTAGTAGAGCCCTTAAGATCTTTGCTTGATTACCAGCGTTGTGATGGCAGTCACACTCGTGGGGGCTGGGTAATCTACAAGCACATCCTTATACAGGTCCCTAGTCGTAGGACTATCGAAACAGGGCATCGATACTCCGGAGTAGACTAGCGTATGCGCTTCTCATCCCAGCAGGAAAGATGGTCTGTCCCACAGCCATCAGTACGTCGTACTGGAAATAGTATTCGGGTGCTCGTTAGGTTACGAGTATACTGGACAGGACTCATCGGGAACTTTTGGTTGGTATTATACCTATCGTCAGTTATCAGTTCCCAGGTGACATGAGTACAGCTTAGTCCGCTGACTTGACACTGTCACTTCGCCTCGAGTGTGTTCCCACTGTACTTAGATTACTACCTTACCACGGCTCAAAGGAGTGGTGCAAACAGGTAGTAGTTGGGTGCAGTCCCGAAGCACTTAGAGGCAGTGATGGTTAGACATGATTCGTCTCTCCCGGTATTGGGGGTTGACATCGTGCTGTGTCTAGGAGAGCCATTACACGAGTAGTCCCTGGCCAGGGCAAGCGAGATATACTGGTAGGTTTCCAGTGTTATCTCAGGGTGTTCTGGGCTACACTCTGACATGACTTGTACCGCTATTAGGGGACTGAAGTTTACTACCCCCTAGGCCCGCCATGCGATGTTCTTAGACGAACGGACCGGACTGTACGGAGATTGTCACATACAGGCTCAGTAGGAGTTCAGATGGGTTTACCTCATTGGCCTTCTTATCGACATCTACCTGGGGACCGTTACGTACAGCTAGTGCCGCTTGCGGTCTGTGGTTAAACCCACTGCCAGCATAGTGTCGAGTCTTTAGAGTCCCACACAGAGAGTTTCTCTGCACTGAGCGAAACGTGTTGATGCCGTATGGTTTTACGGCAGGGCTGCGATCACTTACGTGCACTTGTGTGCGTATGCTGTTCGGGCAGGCAATACTAGTGGGCTTTGGTTTAAGCCAGATCCTAGTATTGCACGGATGGATTTGTTTTGTCTTCTGTGCATTCGCATTCTACGGAATGCGGATGCGGGTGTGTATGCACAGTTTTGAGGAGCGATGAGGGAGGAGGTGCCTCATTAGGGTTTTGGCAATTCGTTCGCTCAAAACCACTATGAGCCGCGGACATTACCTACTAATCTTTTCAGTGATAATTTTGTGATGGCTAATTGCTTTGACCATCTTGACCATCTTGACCACTCTTGACTTTGTTGACCCGTTGACCAAAGTTGACATTGACCTTCATGAGAGGTCTAGAGTTTTCTTTGGATTTCTTTTTCTTTTTGGATTATGAAAATGGTCAATTCAATGTAGCCATCAACTTTATCATGATAAGATTAGTAATGATGATTTTTAGTATTATTGGAACCATGGTGCCCTTTTTCTTCAGTTAACAATTTCATTTCTCATTTCTCATTCTCTCTCTTGAAAAAGAAATAAGAAAGAGCTCCATGGTTGCTCCTCCTTCTTCCTCCTCTTGATTCTTCCTTTGATCTCATGTGTTGAGAGAAAAGGATCCCACTTGACAAAACCATCCCTCTACTACTTCTACACAACCTAGGACATCAAGACTAGCGATTTTGTTGCCCTAGTTTCCTCGGCTCGAGGTGGAGCTCGGTGTACAACTCTCAGGTGGATCATCTTCGACTCAAGGAGGCCGCGGAGGTGACCAAGATCCAGATCGATCCTCGGAGCTTAGATGGACGAGCGGGACAGCGGAGAGAAGCCCCGAAGGACCGATATCACGAGGTATAATCTCTATGGCATAGTAGATAACACATCTAGTAGTTTGCTAGTTTGTAGTTTAGCAAAGATCCGTGCTTTTAGTCCATGTTGCCATTGTGCCAAAAATCGTTTTTCGCCGTTTCCGCTCCCCGTAAGAACCGGGGTGAGCAACGTGGACTTATAACTGGGAACTTTGCCGCGGCTCCGAGATAGTCTCTAGGCTTTCTGTGTACCATCGATATTTGGAACTAGGGGCTTTTCCATGGCTCCGCTTTGCTGACGTTGTTTCTGCTGTAACTAGACGAATGTCGAGGTGGTCTCTAGGTTGTGTGTGAACCGTCGAGATTTGGAACCAGGGACTCTGCCATAGCTCCGCTTGATTGTCGCGTCCGAATCCTACTGGAATGAGGAGAAACGCTGTTGTGGGCCTCCAGGCTGTAGATGTGGCCGCCGAGACTTAGAAATAGGGACTCTCCTGTGGCTCCGTTTGGATGACGTCGTATATTCCTGCAGAGACACTGATTTCTCTGCGGGTCGGCGCGAATCGAAATGTTCTCGTCAAGGACGCTGATTTCCCTGAATCGAGGTATTTGCCAAGGACATTGATTTCCCTGGGGGTTAAGACGAATCGAGCTATTCCTGCAAAGACACCGATTTCCTTGCGGGTCGACGCGAATCGAGATGCTCTCGTCAAGGACGTTGGTTTTCCTGAATCGAGGTATTTTGCCAAGGACACTGATTTCCTCAGAGTTGAGACGAATCGAGGTATTCCTATAAAGACACTGATTTCCTTGCGAGTCGATGCGAATCGAGATAATCTCGTCAAGGACGCTGATTTTCTTGAATCGAGGTATTTTCCAAGGACGCTGATTTCCCTGGGGTTGAGACGAATCGAGGTATTCCTGCAAAGACACTGATTTCCTTGCGGGTCGACGCGAATCGAGATACTCTCGTCAAAGACACTGATTTCCCTGAATCGACGTATTTGCCAAGGACACTAATTTCCTCGGAGTTGAGACGAATTGAGGTACTCCTGCAAAGACACTGATTTCCTTGCGGGTCAACGCGAATCGAGATGCTCTCGCCAAGGAAGCTGATTTCCCTGAATCAAGATATTTGCCAAGGACACTGATTTCCTTGGAGTTGAGACGAATTGAGGTGTTCCTGCAAAGACACTGATTTCCTTGCGGGTCAACGTGAATCAAGATGCTGTCGTCAAGGACGCTGATTTCCCTGAATCGAGGTATTTGCCAAGGACACTGATTTCCTCGGAGTTGAGACGAATCGAGGTATTCCTGCAAAGACACTGATTCCCTTATGGGTCGACGCGAATTGAGATGCTCTCGTCAAGGACGCTGATTTCCCTGAATCGAGGTATTTGCCAAGGACACTGATTTCCTCGGAGTTGAGACGAATCGAGGTATTCCTGCAAAGACACTGATTTCCTTATGGGTTGATGTGAATCGAGATGCTCTCGTCAAGGACGCTGATTTCCCTGAATCGAGGTATTTGCCAAGGACACTGATTTCCTCGAAGTTGAGACGAATCGAGGTATTCTTGCAAAGACACCGATTTTCTTACGGGTCGACGCGAATCGAGATGCTCTCGTCAAGGACGCTGATTTCCCTAAATCGAGGTATTTGCCAAGGACGCTGATTTCCCTGGGGGTTGAGACTAATCGAGAGATTCCTGCAAAGACACTGATTTCCTTGTGGGTCGACGCGAATCGAGATGCTCTCGTCAAGGACACTGATTTCCCTGAATCGAGGTTTTTTTCTAAGGACACCGATTTCCTCGGAGTTAAGACGAATCGAGAGATTCCTGTAAAGACACTGATTTCATTGCGGGTCGATGTGAATCGAGATGCTCTCATCAAGAACGCTGATTTCCCTGAGTCGAGGTTTTTTCCAAGGACACTGATTTCCTTGGAGTTGAGACGAATCGAGAGATTCCTGCAAAAACACTGATTTTCTTGCTGGTGGACACGAATCGTGATGCTCTCATTAAGGATGTTGATTTCCCTGAATCGAGGTATTTGCCAAGGACACTGATTTCCTTGAGGGTCGGTTGACTTGTTTCCGAGACGGAGAGTTGATCCGGCAGGGAGGTCATTGGTTGACTCTAGATTGTCTGTGGACCGTAGAGTCTTGGAACTAGGGACTTTACCGTGGCTCCGTTTGGTGATGTTGCATCCGAATCCTGTTGGAATGAGGAGGATCACCGTTGCTGATTTTAGGCTGTAGATGTTGCTGTTAAGATTTGGAACTAGGGATTTTTCCATGGCTCCGTTTCGTTGTGTCACTTCCGTGCCCCGCTGGCATAAGAAGGAACGCCGTTGTTGATCTTCTAGGATGAAGATGTTACTGTTGAGATCTGACTTTCCCTTTTGATAGGATCTGGTGGGGGACATGTGGTTCCCTTTTCGTTTATGCCCATGGATTGTATACAGGGGTCAGTATGAACTGCCTGTAGGGCAAAAGTTTCATTTTATACGTATTTTGTTTTCTTTCCGCGATGCTCTATCATTTCAGCTTTTTGTATCGCGAAAGTCACGATTGCCCAATCATTTCGGCTATTTTTCGCAGTGCCCAATCATTTCAGCTTTTTTCTTTTTACTCGCTGTTTTTTATTGCGAGTTGCCCAATCATTTCGGCTTTTTGTATGCATATATTTTACTTAATGATTTTGTTGCAAGTTGCCCCATCATTTCAGCTATTTCATATGCGTTTATAGCTCGCTGACTTTTTGCTGCGAGTATGGAGGTTGGAATCTGATGCCAATCTCAGTATCAACATCGCTATGACTGGAATATTGCCAGGCGTGAATCATCATTTGCCGTGAAAGGACTTAGGATTTGATACTGATTTAAGCATCAGCATCGCTACAACTGGGATACTGCCAGGAGCGAATCATCATTTGCCTTCGTCGGTTCGAGCAAAGGTGGCTTAGCAAACAGGGTTAAGATCCTGTCGACTAAGGCTTTTGACTTTATGAGCCATAAGGGTCTCATAAAGGTGTTTCTCCTTACAAGTCGTGAGGATCTCGTAGGTGCGTTTTCACTTTAAAAATCGTGAAGATTCTTAAGTGTATGTTCTCTTATAAGTCGTAAGAATCTTACAAGAGTGTTTTCTCCTTATAAGTCGGGAGGACTTACAAGGGTCGTTCACCGTGTGAGCATATCCCTAGTCACTGGTGAGACTCTGTTAGGGAAATGTTTATTCGTGCCCATGGATTGTTTAAAAGGGTCAACATTGAACCGCTTGTAGGGCAAAATCGGGGTGTATGACGGCTTAAGAACATGTTCAGATCCCTGTAGCCTAAGGCTTTGAATCCTATGAGCCGTGAGGGTCTCAAAGGGGAATTCTCCTTACGAGTCGTGAGGATCTCGTAAATGTGTTTTCTCCTTAGGAATCGTGGGTATTCCTAAGTGTGTTGCTCCCTTGTGAGTCGTAAGGATCTCATGCAGGTATTTTCTCCTTACAGGGTCGAGAGGACCTTGCAAGTGTCTATGAATTTTTAACGAGTCTGTGCCCTTTCGGGTTTTCACAGACTCGCCGGTAGCCCTGCTGTTTTTACTCACGGAGCCCTTTCGGGTTTTCATCCGTGCCCATTTTTCTTGCGGATGTACTTTTTTTTTATGAGTTTGCACCCTTTCGGGTTTTCATAAACATCGCCGGTAGTCCTACTGTTTTTACTCACGGCGCCCTTTCTGGTTTTTATCCGTGCCCATTTTGCTTGTGGAAAGACCTTTTTGAGGGGTTCAAGTGGGATATTCCATTTGACTGCAGGACTCGTTTGTAAGCCCCTTTATATCCTTTCTATTCTTTGAGAAGAAAGGACCATATTACGTAAACATTCTTCCTCCAGTGAGAAATTTGCCTCCTGTGTATAGCTCGGTGTAAGTCGATGTAGTACACCCCAGTACTTGTGGGGAGGCGGAATTTTCAAAAACGATCATGTTTAAAGAACGAACATCGACTAACCGCTTGAATCGAAGCTAAACTATAAATAACCGTACACAAAGAGTTTCTTATCAATTATGTTTAGGGATTATACCTAATGAAACCGGTCCTTCGTCTTTGTGTCCTCCTTGTTCTCCTCGACCTTCTCTAGGTAGTAGACGATCCACCCGAGAGCAAAACACCAAGCTACACCTCTAACTTGAGGTAACTAATCTACTTTGATTGCTAATCAAAGAAGAAAGGATGATATAGAGTGAAGGTAATGGATGTTTAAGTCTAACTAATCCTTTGATCTCAACACATGAGGATTAAGGATTAGTCTCTTGAAGATGAGAGCTTGAGGAGAGAGAATATGATAATAATCATGAGATGAGAAAGTGAGAGTATCATAATATATTATGAAGCATTCTTATTTTAGAATAATGAATAATAGAAATGAATAAGCATGCTTCATAAATGAAAAGAGGTGATTCATTAAGCATGTGTCATTATCATTTATGGTGCAATAATGATAATGATGAATCACTCTCATGACTCACAATCTTATCCAAAGTAACCTCCTTAGTCACATCTTCTAGAAGCTTCTCGTACAATTACGAGAACGCCCCTCCAATCCGCAAAAATACGGAAAAACTTTAGACTGTA
The DNA here is from genome assembly GCA_030015575.1 of Agapanthus africanus. Taxonomy (NCBI): domain Eukaryota; kingdom Viridiplantae; phylum Streptophyta; class Magnoliopsida; order Asparagales; family Amaryllidaceae; genus Agapanthus; species Agapanthus africanus. The sequence goes on along the minus strand of JASDDO010000026.1, from coordinate 83,141,067 downwards.
AAAATCCAATAACCGGATACCAGTAACTGGCTTAAACCAAAGCCGGCTGGTAAAAACTGTCCGAAAGTCGTACGTGCGTAAACGCACGTATGCGTCCGAACCCTTGTCGTAAAACCATACGACCTTTATATCGTTTCGCCTGGAATAGGAAACTCTCTGTGTGGGACTCTAGAGACTCGACTACTACGCTGGCAGTGGGTTTAACCACAGACCGCAAGCGGCACTAGCTGTACATAACGGTCCCCAGGTAGTTGTCGATAAGAAGGCCGATGAGAAAACCCATCCGAACTCCTACTGAGTCTGATGTGACAATCTCCATACAGTCCGGTCCGTTCGTCCAATACTATCGCATATCGGGCCTAGGGGGCGGCAAGCGTCAGTCCCCTAATAGCGGTATAAGTCGTGTCGGAGGGAAGCCCATTACACCCTGAGAAACTACTGGAACCTACCAGCAAATCTCGCTTGCCCTGGCCAGGGACTTTGCGTAATGGCTCTCTGACACAGCACGATATCTACTCCCAATACCGGGAGGGACGAATCCTGTCTAACCGCCACTGCCTCCAAGTGCTCGGGACTGCACCCAACTGCTACCTGTTTGCACGACTCCTTTGAGCCGTGGTAGGGTAGCAATCTAAGAACAGTGGGACACACTCGAGGCGAAGTAGCAGTGTCAAGTCTGTGGACTATGCTGTACTCAGGTCACCTGGGAACTGCTCACTGACGACTGGTATCAAACCAACCAACAGTTCCCTGTGAGTCCTGTCCGGTGTACCCGTAACCTAACGAGCACCTGCATACTATCTCTAGTACGACGTACTGACGGCTGTGGAACAGACCATCTCCCCAACTGGGATGAGAAGCGTACACACCAGTCTACTCCGGAGTATCGATGCTCTGTTTCGATAATCCAACGACCAGGGACCTGAATAAGGATGTGCTTGTAGACTACCCAGCCCCCACTAGTGTGACTGCCATCACAACGCTGGTAGACAAGCAAGATCCTAAGAGCTCTATCAATACGTACACTCACATATTAAGATAGAAAAACCAAGTAGCATACTACCATGTTTAGCAAGACTGTTATATACATGTGAATATCCCAAGCTTCCATTAAGTAATATACAAGCTAGTATGATACAGTAATGGCCTTCTAGGGCATAAACACTAACAATCTCCCACTTGCACTAGGGCCATGTACTGGCATATCGTAGACCAATGATCTCGAGTAGCCTCTCGAACTGAATCTGAGGAAGGGCCTTTGTGAATGGATCAGCAATGTTCTCTTCTGAAGCAACTCTCCGAACCTCGATCTCCTGACGATCAATGATCTCCCTGATCAGGTGATACCGCCTCAAGATGTGTCTGGACTTCTGATGGGACCTTGGTTCCTTTGCTAAAGCTATAGCTCCGTTGTTGTCGCAATACAGAGGTATTGGATCAACTATGGTAGGAACAACCTGAAGTTCTGTTAGGAACTTCTTCATCCAGACTGCTTCTTTTGCGGCATCGCAAGCAGCTATATACTCCGCTTCCATCGTCGAGTCAGCAACGGTGTCCTGCTTGGTGCTCTTCCAGCACACCGCCCCTCCATTGAGGGTAAAGACATAACCCGACATGGACTTGGAATCGTCCTTATCACTCTGGAAGCCGGAATCAGCAAAGGCCTCCAACCTGAGGTCTTTTCCGCCGTAAACCAAGAACATCTCCTTAGTCCTCCTCAGGTACTTGAGAATGTTCTTTACTGCTATCCAGTGCTTCTCCCCTGGGTCTGACTGATACCGGCTTACCACGCTCAGTGCGTAAGCTACATCTGGTCTGGTACACAACATCGCATACATTATAGAGCCTACCGCAGAAGCGTAGGGTATAATAGACATGCTTTCCCTTTCCAAATCAGTCTTGGGAGACATCTCTTTGGAGAGGGTGATTCCGTGACAAGCCGGTAGATTACCGCGCTTAGAATCTTCCATACTGAATCTTTTCAGTACAGTGTCGATATACCTGGACTGCGAAAGTCCCAACATCCTCTTGGATCTATCACGATAGATCCGGATCCCCAGAATGTAAGAGGCATCACCCAGGTCTTTCATGGAGAACCTGTGTGACAAGAATCCTTTGACAGATTGTAGCATAGGAATGTCATTTCCTATCAATAGAATGTCATCCACGTACAAGACGAGGAATACGACACTTCTGGCCACAACTTTACTATATATGCACGGTTCATCTGGATTTTTGATAAAGTCATATTCTTTGACTGTCTCATCAAAACAGATGTTCCAACTCCGCGATGCCTGCTTTAGTCCATAAATGGACTTAAGCAGCTTGCATACTTTCCCGCTGCTCCCACTCTGATTGAAACCCTCTGGCTGATCCATATAGACACTCTCTTCTAAATTTCCATTCAGAAAAGCCGTCTTTACGTCCATCTGCCAGATTTCATAATCATGGAAGGCAGCAATTGCAAGAAGGATACGAATGGATTTGAGCATAGCCACTGGAGAAAAAGTTTCGTCATAGTCCAAACCAGGTCTTTGACGAAAACCCTTTGCAACAAGTCTAGCTTTATAGGTTTCCACCTGCCCATCTACACCAATCTTTTTCTTGAAGATCCATTTGCATCCTATGGGTTTTACCCCACCTGGAGCAAAGTCCAAAGTCCATACTTTGTTGGTGTACATGGACTCCATTTCGCTTCGCATTGCATCTAGCCATCGTACCGAGTCGCCGCTCTGGATGGCCTGCTGGAAGCTAGTAGGTTCATCATCTTCTATGATGCAATCCTCTCTATCCCCATCTATGTGAAAACCGTAGTATCTCTCAGGCGGATGAGACGGCCTACTACTCCTGCGGAGGGGTGCGGGAATGTCCTGTTCTTCTTGAACTTCCGGTTCTACCAAACTTTCAGTAGCAGTTTGTGGTTCTGGAATTTCTTCCAGTTCTATTTCGCTCCCACTTGATTCCTTTTCTAAAAACTGATGTTCTAGAAAATGGGCATTACGAGAAACAAATACCTTTTGTTCCTCTGCGTAATAGAATAGATATCCCCTGGAGTGCTTTGGATATCCCACAAACTTACACTTTACTGATCGTGCCTCGAGCTTGTCCACATGCTGCTTTTTAACAAAAGCTGGACATCCCCAAATCTTTATATACTGTAGATGGGTTTCTTCCCGCTCCACATCTGATATGGAGTGGTAGGCACAGTCTTGGTAGGTACCATGTTCAAAAGATATGCCGCTGATTCTAGCGCATGACCCCAGAAAGATCGCGGTAACTCAGCATTACTCATCATGGATCGTACCATATCTAATAGGGTTCGATTCCGTCTCTCCAATACACCGTTGTGCTGTGGAGTGTATGGAGGAGTAAGCTGAGAGAGAATCCCTTTCTCTTTTAGGTAACCTAGGAACTCGGCACTTAAGTATTCTCCACCTCGATCAGATCTTAGTGTCTTAATACTTTTGCCGGTTTGGTTTTCTACTTCATTCTTATACTCTTGGAATTTCTCAAAAGCCTCGGATTTATGTTTCATTAGATAAATGAATCCGTATCTTGAGTAATCATCCGTGAAAGTAATGAAATAGGAAAAACCACCTCTCGCATGTGTAGACATTGGACTACATACATCGCTGTGTATGAGTCCTAAGAGCTCGCTCGCTCTTACTCCTTGTCCAGTAAAAGGAGTCTTTGTCATCTTTCCTTTGAGACAGGATTGACAAGTGTCATAAGTTTGATATTCGAACGTGTCCAAATATCCTTCTCTATGCAACTTAGTCAACCTTCTCTCATTGATGTGACCCAGTCTACAATGCCATAAGAAAGCTTTATTTAAATCTGGAGACTTTCTTTTTAGTGTGTTCTGGACATTGAAAATTTGGAGTTGGTTTAAAACATATATTCCGTTATTTAATGTACCGGACCCAATCAAACCATGATTAAGGTGGATGTTGACAACATCTCTTACAAACGTGAAATCATAACCTTTATTTGATAACAAGGAAACTGATATGATATTACACGTTAAGCTGGGTACAAAATAACAGTTATGTAAAACCAAAATGTGTCCACTCGTCAATCCTAGGTGATAGTCCCCAACGGACGCAGCTCCCACGCTAGCTCCGTTAGCAACCTTTAGGGTCATATCACCTTCCTTCAGCACTCTACGGTTTCTCAGTGCCTGCAATGAATTGCAAATATGAGATCCTGATCCGGTATCCAATACCCAGAAAGTAGAGTTGATCGACAGACAATTCTCAATTACAAACACACCTGAAGTCGAAGCCACAGCTTGCTTCGGTTCCTGGTTCTTGGCGTTCCACGCCTTGCAATCCTTCTTCCAGTGCCCTTTCCTGTGACAATGGAAGCACTCATCCTGGCCAACTATCGGTACTGCAGTCTTTTTCTTTCCCTTCCCTCCCACCTTACTAATACCTCCTCTAGGTCTGGGTGCGGCCTTCTTCTTCCTTCCTTTGGCCCTAGCCTTGGACCCGGAAGAAGATGTACCGCCAACAAACATAGCGGGTGTTTCCCTTGAATTCTTCAAGGTGCCCTCTGCACTCCTTAACATGTTCAGGAGTTCCGGAAGTTCAACTTCTTTTCTTTGAAGATTGAAGTTCAGGATAAACTGGGCGTAGGTGTGAGGAAGGGACTGGAGAATAAGGTCTGTATAGAGCTCATTATCCAAAGTCGTCCCAAGGTCTGCGAGCTCTTCTATATAGCCGATCATCTTTAGGACATGTTCACCTACCGATGACCCGACAGCCAACCTCGCTCGAAACAAGTTCTTAGAGGTCTCGTATCTTGCTATACGAGATTGCTCTCCATAAAATTCCTTTGTATGGAGAAATATGCCATCTAGGGACATATCCTCGTGCCTCCTTTGATGTTCATTGTTCATCGAGGCAAGCACGATGCACTTGGCTCTCGCGCAATCTGAATCCCAGGTTTTGCGGATTTCCTTATCCGCATTGCTGGATTTGGGACCAGGGACAGCAGGTGCCGTAGCGGTGAGGACGTACCCCAGTTTGTCATAGGTCAAAGCCATTTTGACATTCCGCAGCCAATCTTTATAGTTTGGCCCCGTCAGTATATTTTTCTCTAAAAGTAACTTAAGTTCAGTCATTTTCAGGGTCGCTGCAATTAGGAGAGAGAGAAGAAAACTCTTTAGCATGATGCTCTTGCAAGTTTAGAGTGGTTTTTAGTTTATCTAAACTGGATGGCTCCCACTGTTTCTCGAATCCTTCCTCAAACCATAAAAGAAGAATTAGCCAAGACTATTCTCACCGTACAATACTTGCTTAACCGTTCAGCCAGGCCGGTGTCGATACTTCGAGGGAGGTTTTCCAACGCTTTCGCGAAGTTCCTTAATTAAATAACCTCTTTTCTCTGGGGGCATAACCCCGCTGACACTTTTCTGGACACCTACTAGGTTTACAGCATTGATCGTTAAGTGACGAATATCCTGATAAGTAGCATATACTCACAGTAGGATCGGGATCCAAATATCATCGTCTGATAATGTTGTAGGAATGCTACCAACATTCATCAAACTCAAAATGGTATGCATCTCTTTGCAAATTTCAGTTTCTTTAGAAATTCCCGATATAAGTTTTTGCCCCATGCTCTTATGACCTTGGCGTTAGGTCAAAATGTCATAAGTCACATGTCAAGTTCTACCCATCATTATCTTGTCAATTTGAACCCATCCGTATATATCCTTGACGTTCGGCCAAAATGATAATACGACTGTCCCAAACTAACTCATCTATCTATGCAACAAATGAATATCTAGCAGCTACCAAACACTATGCCTTGGCGTTAGGTCAAAATACATAGCTTGAATACTACTGAATACCCAGATGAAATGACGGAGGGCTACGAATGGTTTTGGCGAAACCGTGAACGTAGTGAACTTGATATAACCGAAGGAACCTGATAGCTTTTAAAAGGAGTGGTTAAAGCTCCGCATTTAAAAATATCTGTTTTAAAAATAACCGAGTGGTTTCTTTTAAATTGTTCCAACGATTTAAACTTGGTTTATTTTCTTTGCATTATAGATAATGCGTCCCATCATTAACCTATCATTGCAGAAAACAACGAAAATACAACGTACTCTTATGCCATCCGCATTCGCCACGGGGTCCCGTCATCACCCGTTAGGTTACTTAACTAACGACAGAGCGGGGGCTGGGCTAGCGCGGGTGTAAAACATAAGTGACGTCTAAATAGCTATCATAAATATAGATATTTTACATTCGTCTGACGCAATGATATTCATTCCAGAACACAGATAAACAATATTGGATTTGCAAGCAATCTGTATTTCTTTTGAGCCTGCAAGAAAAGATAGATTACACAGTTGTGATGAATAGCCGTTACCCCACCCTCGACCCCTACGGGTACGGCAAACTACCCACCCGGCAGTTTGTGTACCCCACCTTGGGTCAGTCCTAGGAGCAAAAACAGTAAAATGAAATAATACAACGGTGGCTACAACCGCAACCTGGATGTGCCCCGCAAAATAATATTACAACAAATTACATTTACAACAAATGAATTAAATAATAACCCATTGCAAAAACCCCGGCTATACACCACAACAGTCCAATACAGTTTATATGCACAAACAGATATAACCATTTCAGAAATGTGCAACCCCCTGCCAACCGACATACTAGCAGTTGGGGGAGGTTTACGAACACATTTATCAATCACAGATATAATCCAACATGCAAATACTGTACAATTTCGATCGACTAAACATCTTTAATATTGCTCCAAAAACTGCTCTGTAAACTGGAGACCTGAGCAAAATTAAAAAATTCCAGAAAATCCCAAATATTACACAGAAGCAACAGAAGAAAAATCGGTTCCTGACTCGCCAACTCGGCGGCGGAACCGCGGCGACTCAGTAGGGTGAGGCCGCGGTTCCGCGGCGAGTTAGACGATTCAGGTGACTGTTTTTCTTGGGTGTTCTTCTGAGGTCATTTCAAGCTTTCTGCACTCACCTGAAAAATTTTTGGACATCATTTTAAGTTCGACAGAAACTGAACAGATTTAGGGTTTTCCGGCTTCGTTTTTCCGTTCGAAATTCGTACAAATTTGCAATTAAGTTATTTAGTGTTTAGCGAGGCTCTGATACCACTGTAAGTCGATGTAGTACACCCCAGTACTTGTGGGGAGGCGGAATTTTCAAAAACGATCATGTTTAAAGAACGAACATCGACTAACCGCTTGAATCGAAGCTAAACTATAAATAACCGTACACAAAGAGTTTCTTATCAATTGTGTTTAGGGATTATACCTAATGAAACCAGTCCTTCGTCTTTGTGTCCTCCTTGTTCTCCTCGACCTTCTCTAGGTAGTAGACGATCCACCCGAGAGCAAAACACCAAGCTACACCTCTAGCTTGAGGTAACTAATCTACTTTGATTGCTAATCAAAGAAGAAAGGATGATATAGAGTGAAGGTAATGGATGTTTAAGTCTAACTAATCCTTTGATCTCAACACATGAGGATTAAGGATTAGTCTCTTGAAGATGAGAGCTTGAGGAGAGAGAATATGATAATAATCATGAGATGAGAAAGTGAGAGTATCATAATATATTATGAAGCATTCTTATTTTAGAATAATGAATGATAGAAATGAATAAGCATGCTTCATAAATGAAAAGAGGTGATTCATTAAGCATGTGTCATTATCATTTATGGTGCAATAATGATAATGATGAATCACTCTCATGACTCACAATCTTATCCAAAGTAACCTCCTTAGTCACATCTTCTAGAAGCTTCTCGTACAATTACGAGAACGCCCCTCCAATCCGCAAAAATACGGAAAAACTTTAGACTGTAAAAATCCAATAACCGGATACCAGTAAATGGCTTAAACCAAAGCCGACTGGTAAAAACTGTCCGAAAGTCGTACGTGCGTAAACGCACGTATGCGTCCGAACCCTTGTCGTAAAACCATACGACCTCTATATCGTTTCACCTGGAATAGGAAACTCTCTGTGTGGGACTCTAGAGACTCGACTACTACGCTGGCAGTGGGTTTAACCACAGACCGCAAGCGGCACTAGCTGTACGTAACGGTCCCCAGGTAGTTGTCGATAAGAAGGCCGATGAGAAAACCCATCCGAACTCCTACTGAGTCTGATGTGACAATCTCCATACAGTCCGGTCCGTTCGTCCAATACTATCGCATATCGGGCCTAGGGGGGCGGTAAGCGTCAGTCCCCTAATAGCGGTATAAGTCGTGTCGGAGGGAAGCCCATTACACCCTGAGAAACTACTGGAACCTACCAGCAAATCTCGCTTGCCCTGGCCAGGGACTTTGCGTAATGGCTCTCTGACACAGCACGATATCTACTCCCAATACCGGGAGGGACGAATCCTGTCTAACCGCCACTGTCTCCAAGTGCTCGGGACTGCACCCAACTGCTACCTGTTTGCACGACTCCTTTGAGCCGTGGTAGGGTAGCAATCTAAGAACAGTGGGACACACTCGAGGCGAAGTAGCAGTGTCAAGTCTGCGGACTATGCTGTACTCATGTCACCTGGGAACTGCTCACTGACGACTGGTATCAAACCAACCAACAGTTCCCTGTGAGTCCTGTCCGGTGTACCCGTAACCTAATGAGCACCTGCATACTATCTCTAGTACGACGTACTGACGGCTGTGGGACAGACCATCTCCCCAACTGGGATGAGAAGCGTACACACCAGTCTACTCCGGAGTATCGATGCTCTGTCTCGATAATCCAACGACCAGGGACCTGAATAAGGATGTGCTTGTAGACTACCCAGCCCCCACTAGTGTGACTGCCATCACAACGCTGGTAGACAAGCAAGATCCTAAGAGCTCTATCAATACGTACACTCACATATTAAGATAGAAAAACCAAGTAGCATACTACCATGTTTAGCAAGACTGTTATATACATGTGAATATCCCAAGCTTCCATTAAATAATATACAAGCTAGTATGATACAGTAATGGCCTTCTAGGGCATAAACACTAACACTCGGGGGGAGCGAGTACCCACGCCGTCGCTATTTTGTTGACAGGTTGCTTCAAATTCGCTCATTTTTTTTAGCGTCGGCGACAAATACCACCTTACCTCCGCTTTTCATTCATCTTCATCAGATGATGAAGGGTCTTGACTCGGCTGATCTAATCGAGTCATTTTATCCATGAGCTCTTGGAAGGCGGTCGGCTTGAAGAAGGCCATATACGAGGACGCCTTTGAATTTGGGTCAAGGGTGGCTATGTGCATTCCCATGGCTGCAACTTAATCGATGCGTTGCTTGTATTTGACCAGAGATTTCGCCATCGGGTAACACATTGAACCCAAGTCTCATTCGGTCTAACACTTTCGTTGACCAGTGCCGTCACGGTAGTGCGTTTATTCACACTAGCGAATCTCTGACAGGAGGGTATCTCCATTTCGTCAAAGGTATTCATGGAGTCATTCGGGAGTTCCGCATACCATTTGAAGGCAATACCCGCCAAACAGCCGATGAACTGTCAGAGGAGAAGTATATCAGTATTGCCGCACATGGGTTCAAATCATGCAATGTGCTGGCGAGGATTCCCAGTTCCTTTATACATGTGGCACGTTGGAAGTGTGTACTCTGGCGGGTACTGTATTTGATCGTACCATGTCGAATACGGTCGACCAGTCTTGATTGATCTATTTGCGGCTTCACTGGAGTAGTGAGTCTTGATTTGCTGAGCGGCATATTCGTCCAGCTTTGCTTTTGAGAACATTTCCTCTTCGGCTGTTGATGAGACTCGTAGAGGATTTGAAATGTCACCCTTGTCTCTAAGAGTGACTACCGACAGTTCATCCGCTTTTGGTTCCGATTGAACCATCATTCAAGCCATATTCTGAATCAGAAGGGCCATCTGATTCATTTTAGTGGACATTTCTGCCGCTTCTTCATCTCCCTTTTTCAGAACGCACTTTAGAAAATCAATATCTGACTCCTTCTCTATTCTTTCTTCGGGTGCATCCTCGGGACTTTCCTTAGGCGATGGATTAGCATTTCCTGCCGCCTGAGCGGGCATATCCTGCAGCTTTTCATGTTTGCAGTTGAACTTTTGTCAGAGACCGAGTTTGAGGTCGGTGACTAGTATATGCTCGAACTTCGTCTTTGGAATTCACCACATAGACTGTGTGAACTACCATGCCCCTAGGCTTGGGGTGTTTGGAGTTTTGGCCTTTGGAGTTTGCTTCGGGCACTTGAGCTTTATTGGGCCTCTTGTTGTAAAAAAGCCGCTTTGGTTTTGGGAGGAACCGCTGTATCAGGATCCGTCTTGGGGTGAGTCCCCTTCACCTGCCTCCACACCTTATATATAGATGAGGAAAGTTGTCTCACGGAGCGAACTAGTTTCTGCTCTCGTGGGATCTCCATGGGCTGCAGAGACTTCTTCAATATTGCGGCAGGAGAACTTTGTCTGACCCTTCACAACAATTTGAAGCCGTTCCCAGTTGGAACAACAACATTCATCACTGGGGTTGAAACATGACCATACGGAGAACTGCCCCCAGCTCATTTTGTATGATGCCGATATCAACGTCGACCGTTTCTTACGGTCAGGATTTGACTAGCTTCAGGATTTTATCGAGCCTGCCCCCTGTTTCCTTTGAGAGCCTAAATATTCTGCCCCCTGCGTCGACCTTGGTCCTTGGCAGGTGCCAGTTGTTGGAGGACTGATTCTGTCGGCAAAGTTGCAGCTTGGGGAACTAGCTTGTGGAAGACAGATTTTCTCTGGGCTTCCTCTATCGGCGTTAAGGCGTCGAGGGTGGGAGGTGGGAGTATCGACCCAAAGAGAAGCCCGTTGATTTCTTGAAGAGCTGAATTGCAGAGATTTGAGGCTGCAAGTGGTCCATACTTGACCCCACCAGATATGACAGAGCCTAAGTTGCTAGGGTAGAAGCAAACGCCATTCTTCATAGAGACGAAACACCGGCTTCAGTATCCCATCACCCAAGGGCAATCACAAACATACATACCATGATTATTTGATCGCGGAAAAACATGACACACGAAGTGTGGAGTGGAAAGAGGAAAAGGTCCCACCGGGCGTGCCAGAATCTGTTCTCCGCGAAAAGACCCGACCGGGACGTTGGGACGTCTGGCCTGAATTTTGGGGGCAGATGCTATTTGGTTTTATCCTTCCACCTCTCAGAAAATGCCAAGTTGATTTATGGCACCGTGTATCGGAGGTTTAGACAGATGCGGCCGATATAGTAGACTTCATCAGATTCCCCCTCATTTGAGGAGTTTTTGATTGTGGGGACGCTCTTCCCTACATCCGCAAGCCCCTGCAGTTAATTACGCTACCGCATCGCGGTAACAACTTTCTCCTTCTCCGGATGGTCACTTCATGTCGTGTCTGTTTGTTTTATTTTTGGTTGCCCGTGGATTGTATACGGAGACTAATTTATGTTGTTGCCCTTAGGGCGTGTATTAGTCCAAATCTGTATTTTCTTAGATTTGGGTTTTGGGTTGGGTTTAAGGATCGTTAATCTCATTTGAGACTAAGATCATCTTAAACGTTTTTTAAGGATACGTTAGTCTAATTTTAGAATAAGATCAACTTAACAATTTGTTACTAATTTTAGACTAAGATCTACTTAACAGGATCATTTAGATCTAACAAAAGAGCATTTGGACTCTATTGTTTTAGTTTAGGGACTTTGCGGTCCAGAAGTTTAAGGACATCATAGTCCATGGAGTTTAAGTACATCATAGTCCATAGTTTAAAGACGCCATAGTCTGTAAAGTTTAAGGACATCATAGTCCATGAGTTTAAGAACCCCACAGTCCATGGTAGTTTAGAGATATCATAGTCTGTAAAGTTTAAGGACATCATAGTCCATAAGTTTAAGGACCCCATAGTCCGTGGAATGTCTGGTTGTCGGGACCCGTCACCTCTCTGAAGACGTTGAAGGATTACAATGATAAATATCAGAGGAGTGAAGAGATGTACCCTTGAACCAATATTGGTTGGGAGATCTGTAGTCCAATTTGGGACAAAGATCAATGATTTATGAGCATACGGGCTCAATTAATCTGAATTAGATATCTGTGGCCAACTTGGGCTCGGCCCATTTATTCAAAATGTTTGACATTTAATTAGGCTCAGTCTTTTTTCATTTAACGATACTGAGCATTGGTTATGACAACTTTTTGTCTTTTATTGAATGCTGAGCACTCATTATGGCTCTTGACTTTATCATTTAAAGAACAATTTATGTTCTCTTAGCGCACACGTGAGGAGCACGTGGTGCGCTTGGCGCTGAGCGTCAGTCAATGAGCGCAGAGCGCTTCTGTTTAAGTAGCGCACACGTGAAGAGCACGTGACGTGCTTGGCGCTGAGCACCAGTCAATGAGCTCAGAGCGCTTCTGTTTAAGTAGCGCATATGTGAGGAGCATGTGGCGCGCTTGGCGATGTGCGCCAGTCAATCGGAGCAGAGCGCTTCTTATGAAATAGCGCACACGTGAGGAGTACGTGGCATGCTTTACACTGTGTACTAGAATTTGGAGCGCTGAGGTGCTTCTTTAAACTTGGAACGCTAAGACTCTGCAGCGCTGTGCTCTAGATTTGCAGCACGGAGGCGCTTCTTTAAACTTGGAGCGCTAAGGCTCTGTAGCGCTGTGCGCTAGATTTGGAGCGCTGAGGCGCTCCTTTTAATTGGAGCGCTAAGGCTCTTTTTAGGCAGCTTTGTGCTTTGAGAATTAAATTTTCTCTTATAAGAGACTTTGTCTCGTGGATCTAAGAGCAAAATTCTTATTTTATAGGAGATGTTTCAATCTCTTATTTTCTTGGTGAAAGACTTTGCCTTTATGGATCTGTGATCCTAAGATAATTGAATTATTCTCCCCCCTTTTTATAATGAGATATTATAATTTCTTTTGTGAAAAGACAATTTGTCTTAAAGATCTATGATCTGGAAAAAGAATTAAGTTCTTTTTCTAATGAGATGCTTTGATCTCTTTATTTTACCTTAAAGAAATTCTTCTTCTGCTAAGAGCATGCTCTTCTCTCTGGACTTTCTCAAAGTTTGGGGGGGTCCTCTATGTGAGATTTGAAGTCTTGGGTCCTTTATATAGTAGAGGCTGATTTGTTGAATCGGTTGAAGAGATCTCTTCTCTAATTGATTTGGGGATTTCCCCACCGTTGGATCTTTCATCCTAGGGCTTCTGTTTTACAGAAGGCAATCTTCTTGTTTTTTAACAAGATTGGAAAATCTTTTCCCATACAGAATTTATTCTGTATTTTGGTGATTTTTAATCACCATTGGATCATTGATCCAACGGTGCTCTGATTTTCAGAGCATAATCTTTCCTGTTTGGAAAGATTCTGAGGAATGTTTCCTTAACAGAATTTTATTCTGGTCAATTGATGATTTTTAATCATGTTCGTTGGATCTTTGATCCAAGGGCCAAGAACATTTTGTTCTATCTCTAGCACTCACGTGCTTTGCACATGGTGCGCTACTTAAAGTGCAGCGCTCTTAGCGCTAGCGCTCAGGTGCTTTGTACCTGGTGCGCTGCTTAGAGTGCAGCGCACTTAGCGCTAGCACTCATGTGCTTTATACGTGAGCACTGCTTCAGAATCTTTGACTCTCAGAGCTGGCACTGCTATGAAGCGCTGCTTCATTTCAAATTTCAAAATTTGAACAGAGCTTTGCTCTGATTGGGGGAAACATCACCGACATCAAGTTCCATGTTATTGACGCCAAGACTTGCTACAACGCTTGGCTCGGTAAGCCTTGGTTACATGAGTACAACATCATCCCTTCTACACAACACCAGTGTATGAAGTACTTCAAGGACGGCCTCGAGTATACAGTTACAGGGGAGCTGATCCATTCTCCGTAAATGAAGTTCGTAAGTACGAAGATGCCAAATACTTCTTACCGGACTTCGAAGACATGGAAAGATGTCGCAAACCGGAGAATAAATAAAAATCCATCGCCACTATCCCAATATTTGGGAGCGATACCGAGGAGGACGAAGAGATGGTCTACTCGGGACAACCCCAAGGCAATAGGCCAGGACCATCTACTCCTATGCTGGTCTTTGGCAGTGACTCTGAGGACGAGGCCAACGCAGTATTCTCCGCCCGCCCGTCAATACAGACCTTTGCTGGAGCTGACCAGAGTTTACAGATTACCCTAGTCCCGCAGAGGCATTACAAAAACTTGATGCACTTGGTACCTACAGCATGCAAGAGCTGCAGACCTTCTACATTCCTCCTAAGCAAAGATGTGAGAAGGCGATCCTTTTCTACCAATCCATGGAGACTAAAGTGGAGAAAGAAGTATGGTACGGTGCCGAACCTGCGATCGAAAGGCTTCAACCAATCCTTCTGCCCAGGTATTATGCAGAGGGACTGAAAAGGCTATCGAGATGCCAAGGTGTACCTTTCAAACAGACTGCTCGACAAGCCCAGTTCTATAACAAGATTTAGAACGTTCCCGGGACTCAGCGAAAGATGCCCAACGGGAGAATGGGGACGACTGGCCTTAGATACGTTCAGTCCAAGAAACGGGAGCGATTCCATGGCTACCATATCGTAAATAACTCCGGTGGAGAAGCGAATACATTTCCAAATAGCGTTGATGTCGAACCAGAGCAAGATCCCGCCGTACGAATATCAAGTCCGTCATTCGAAGAGCAGATTGACAAACTAATAAGAGAAGCAAGTCAAAGGATTCGGGATGAGCACAGCCGCGAAATGGCCATTTACGAAAAAAACAGAACGCAGTGTATCATTCAGCAGGCTACGACCCCTTCACCATCAACCCTGTTCCCCTCCGAAAGGCGGCCTAGACTTGGAGGACGTCTGGCCTAAGATTCGGGGCAGATGCTAATAGGTTTTATCCGTCTATCTCTCCGAAGATGCCAATTTGATTTACGACACCGTGTATCGGAGGATTAGACGGATGCGACCGATGTAGCAGACTTCGTCAGATTCCCCCTCAGGGTGAGGGGTTTTTGATTGTGGGGACGCTCTTCCCTGCAGGCGCAAGCCCCTGCAGTTAATTACGCTACCGCATCGCGGTAACAACTTTCTCCTTCTCCAGAATTTCACTTCGTGTCGTGTGTGTTTGTTTTGTTTGTGGTTGCCCGTGGATTGTATACGGAGACTGAGTAATGCGGTCGCCCGTAGGACGTGGATTAGTCCAAATCCGTATTTGCTTAGATTTGGGTTTGGTGTTTTAGTTTAAGGATACATTAGTCGCGTTGCGGCTAAGATCAACTTAAACGTTTGTCAAGGATACGTTAATCCTGTTTTGGACTAAGATTGACTTGACGTAGTGATCTATTTAATATCTGGCCGTCGGGACTCGTCACCTCTCTGACGTCGTTGAGGGATTACAACGACAGGCGTCAGAGGAGTTCAGAGATGTACCCTTGAACCAAGGTTGATTTGGAGTTTTATCATTCATTTAAATATCTAAGAATACGTTAGCCGTATTTGGGGCTAAGATCGACTTAGATAGGACCGTTTAGATCCGGCAAAAGAGCGTTTGGGCCATATTGTGCCAGTTTAGGGACGTGGGGGTCCGATATTAGTTTAGGGACGTCTCGGTCCGATATTAGTTTAGGGACGTCTCGGTTCGATATTAGTTTAAGGACATTTCGGTCCATTATTAGTTTAAGGACATTTCGGTCCGATATTAGTTTAGGGACGTTTCGGTCCAGTATTAGTTTAAGGACGTTTCGGTCCACGAGTTTAAGGACCCCGCAGTCCATATGGGTGTGTGGTCGTTGGGACCCGTCATCTCTTTGACGTCGTTGAGGAATTACAACGATGGATGTCAAAGGAGTTCGGAGATGTACCCTCGAACCGGATGTAGATTGATTTAGGAGAGCCATTTTGCTCAGTCAATTTAATTTAAGGACTTATGGCCACGATTGGGCTAAGTCCAGTTGAAAATGTCCAACATTGCTTTTGCATTTCTTTTTACTTTTATTTAGGCTTTGCCCAGAAAGGATGCAGAGCATCAATTTGTTTTGGGCTCTGTTCTTTATAAATGATGCAGAGCATCAATTTTATTTGGGCCCAGCCCTTTTATTGCTTTGCAATTTATTTTGGCCTGCTAGGTCTTTTTGATTTGGGCCTAGCCCTTCAAGTAATGCATTGCATTTGTGCAAAGCACCAAGAATCTTTTAGATTCAAGAAAAGAAGTGCAGAGCACTTTTTAATTTCTTGATCTAAATTTAGATCAAAGAAAAGAAAGAAATCTTTTCTTTCTGTCTGTCTCAGAGAACCAGAGGTTCATAGCAAGTGCAAGGCACTATTTTTATTATTTTTATTTATTTATTTATTTATTTATTGAAGATCACTGATCTTGTTTTTTAGATCAATGATCTATTCTTTAAGAGAATTTTCTCTTATCTCAAAGGTTTTTACCTTCTTTTTTGTGTTCTCCGAGAGTTTTCAAGAGTTCTCTTCTCTCTTTTTTTTTAATCCAATTGTCTATGTCTTTGAAATGGGGTCTGGGGTCCTTTTTATAGTGCTCAAAAATCAGTTAAATTTGTTAAAAAGATCTTTTCTGAGTGATTTGGGGAATTTTCCCCACCGTTGGATCTTTGATCCAAAGGCCCCTGTTTTACAGAAGAAATCGTCTTGTTTTTAACAAGAACAGAAAAATTTCCTTAAATCTTCATTCTGTTGTTGCGCAACTCACCAGCGCGTGACACGTGTCGCGCAGTGAAGCGCTTGCGCAGCTGTGCTTGCGCAACTGCGCAGACACGTGTCGCGCAGTGAAGCGCTTGCGCAACTGAGCTTGCGCAACTGCGCAGACACGTGTCTCTCAACGGTGCACTTGCGCAACAATGTTTGCGCAACGGAGCAGACACGTGTCGCGCAGAGGTGCGTTTGCGCAGTTGTACTTGCGCAACTGCGCAGACACGTGTCGTGCTGCAGTGCACTTGCGCAACAGCGTTTGCACAACTGCGCAGACACGTGTCGCGCAGCGGTGCGCTTGCGCAGTTGTGCTTGCGCAACTGCGCAGACACGTGGCATGCTGTGGTGCACTTGCGCAACAGCGTTTGCGCAACTGCGCAGACACGTGTCGCCCAGCGGTGCGCTTGCGCAGTTGTGTTTGCGCAACTGTGCAGACACGTGTCACGCAGCGCAGCGCTTGCGCAACTGAGCGTTGCTTTTGCTTTTTAAAGAGCCTTGCTCTGATTGGACGCACTGCCTTAGGCGTTGTGCTGCCGAGTCAACTTCTGACACGTGGCAAATTGCGCGCAGCGCACGGGATCTGAAGCGTTGCTTCAAAATTTTGAATTTTTGAAATTCAAACAGAGCCTTGCTCTGATTGGGGGAACAAATGCCCCCCCACCGTTGCGCTCACGTGGCGCGCACGTGAGTGCAGCGGTGGCAAGATCCTGACTTTTGGATCATGGGGGTCAGTTGAAGGGGCGCAGGCGCCTATAAATAGGACCTTTGGTCCTTAGAAAATTCTTTACTACTTCAAGAATTTTGACTCAGAGCCTTGCTCTTGCTTAAGAATTTTCAGAGCCTTGCTCTTGATTGATTTTTCAAGAACTCCAGAGTTCATAACCATCTTAGGTATTTAATAAAATTAAATTAACTTAAATTAAAACTGATTAATAGAGCCTTGCTCTTATAGATCTTTGATCTAAAACCCTTTTAGGGTTTCCTCAACAGAGCTTTGCTCTTATAGATCTTTGATCTAAAGAGAACCCCTTTGGGGTTTCTTCAACAGAGCCTTGCTCTCAAAAAATTACAGAGATCTTGTTCCTGGGTTTTAACCTATGAACAGAGCCTTGCTCCTAGATTAAATGTAGATCTCCCCCCTTTTTATATATATATATATATATATATATATATATATATATATATAATGGAGAACTCTTAAAGGTTTTCCTGGATCTTCAGGATCCCAAGATTTTTCTTTTAATCCTTAGGGGTTATAGTTTCCATTACTATTACAGAGCTAGGCTCTTTTTTAAGAAGTTTTATTCCTTTGAGACCAGAGTTTGACAAATGTCACTCTGTGACAGAGCTTTGCTCTAAAAGAGGAGATTTTCTCCTTGTCTCTAGGGATTCCCCCCCAATGAGGATATTCTCTTGGGGGTCTTTTTCATTTACTGACAGTCTCATCCAATGATGGGACTGTCTTATCAAATGATGCGCCGTCATCTTGATTTTGTGGGTCCCCCTTTGGTCCCCTACCCACTGCATTGTAGTGTGATGTAGGACTTTGAAATGTGAAGCATTGGAACACTAACGGTTATATTTTTTTTCTTTTTCTACAGGAAACATGTCTGAAGATTTGTCTTTCCCTTTCGTTCGCTCAGAAGGAGGGTTCCCACATTCGCCAGTGGACCGGGTGGTGTTTGCTCTGATTAAAGATCACGATCCCGAGTGCAAGAAACTTCACCTATGGGGAAGGTGGTACAGCCAGATCATCCAAGGCCGTCGCAGCTTTAGCTCCGCCTCACCCTCTGAGCCCATAGTTACGATCCCTTATGCGGACAAGCCCCCGGTGGAGTATGCCGTGGAGGTTAAAAATTAGAATTCTGACGACCTCCTTCAGCCTGCAATCGGTGCCATTCCGGTGCAGCCGCCGCCGGCTATAGATATCTTGGGGAGGCGAATCTGTCAGGGTGAAGCACGCCCTTGGGGACAGGCTTATAACATTGGATTGATCCCGCGGCCGCTTGCCGGATATTTGCAATGGGCCCGTTACATTTTGGCGACGAAGAGGGCTCACCTGACGACGATTGGTTTATACTCGGCCGTCTACGTTTCGCTTTTCGAGTATCCCTCTCCTCCGACGTGGTGGATAAAGGCCTTCATCGAACAATGGAATATCCCCACCCATACCTTCCTGACAGCGGATAGGGAAGTCTCCATCTCTCTGGAGGAATTTGCTGAGATTTCAGGTCTGCCAATGAGGGGGGAACACTATGAGGAGCTGCTTCCTCCTGACGAGTATGTCTTCGCCACCAAGCAGCTACTACTTGACTTGACTCCAGAGAATGCCATTCAGCATCAGCACCCGGGCTTGGTGAAGGTGTTGGAGATTTATGAGGAACTCCATTTGGAATCGGGCGACCGGGGCGTCAGTTTCGCGGATTTCATTGCTTGTTTTATCCGCCCGGAGTTCCTATCAGAGCAGGGCGAGAAGTTCGCTCAGCTTGCGGACCCCTTTGGTTTCGGCTTGGACCGCCGACCTTCATCGGAAAATGGCCAGCGGGATTTTTATCTCCCCGGTATCGCCAACGTCCCTTTCTCAGAGATCGCCGTTCCCGGCATGGACGAGGAGACTTTTTTCATAGGGTTCCTGGGTTTATGGCTATGTAGCTTCGCGCTTCCCATGCACCCACGCCTCATGCGGTCCTCTGTCTTTTACCCGGCGCATTGAATGGCGACTGGTTTACAGTTATCAGTAGGGATCGCCGGGCTGGCTTACCTCTACAATGGACTTAGCGTAGCGGCGGACGCTAATGAGCCTGGGGTATAGCCTGCCAACTTCCCGATGTATTATTTCACTTCTTGGATGGAGATGCATGTACAAGGGGTGTTTGGTGCCCACAAGACTCCTTCATTCTTTGAGAGATGCAGACTTCCGAGGGTCATGCGGTTAATCGGGGCTTCAATCGTGGTTGCATCCCCGCGGGATTCTAGGGGACTGCTCCTGCGTTCACATCTAGTCGGAGCGAAGGTTTCTTTTGTGGATAAGGTCATCACCATAAGCTCAGAGACCACTAAGTCAGTGGTGCCGCTGCGTGATGACTTTAAGGGCGGGGCTTTTGTACTGAAGGCTCGGGAAATCCTCCACCTTTACTCCATTCGGCCGGGCTACCTAGTATTTAGGCAGAATGAGACGGCTCTCTTTATGAGGTATAACCCACATCGATTTGCCCGACAATCGAGTTACAATCAAGGGATCCCGATGGAAGTCTTTCTGGAAACACCCGCGGTCGGCCCAGAGGGGATAAGGAATGCGATGCATCATTTCGTCCGGCTTAATACAGGTTCCTATTTTTTTATTAGTGAGCCTAGCTGTGCCCCTAAAATAATCCATCCATATGTAGCCTGGTATGCGCATGCTATGGGTCCAATCATCTTAATGGAGAAACGCCTGCTGGTTGATCGTAGGGGTGCGCCTCCCGGCGGTGATCGTAAGGCTCCCTTGCAGCCAAGGATCCAGGTCACCCTCCCGATAAAAGATGCCGGAGCTGACCGACCACGCGTGTTGGCCCCCCCGCGTGGATTGCCACTGCCTACTACGGTGGATGCACCACCGGCGCCCCGTGCTCCCACAAAGACGGTTAAAGTGGTATCACCAGGGTCTGACGCAGGAGCGGATATCGGGACTCGCCGCCCTAAAGTGACTGCCAAGCGCAAAGCTGCTCCGGGTGGATCTAAAGCTGGCGGACAGAAGAAGAAGAAGTCCACCCTATCCCTCGATGCGATCCTTAGCTTAAAGCCTGCGCTCCTCCCGCCGAGGCCATATGTGAATATGGCAGCAATGAGGGCTTCGTGGTAGACCCTGGGGACACCAATCTGGCTGCCGCCATTGCAGCTTCAGAGCGATCGGCGAGGCTTGAAGCGATGTTAAGCAAACTCGCTGAGTCCGGTAATCATCAGACGCTTTATTTGTTATTTCATTGCACTTTGTATTATTATCTTTAACTAACATTTGCTTCATTTTCAACAGGTGTCTCTACTGAAGAGGCTATTGCTGCCTTCCTGAAAACTTTCCAGGAGGAGGAGGAGAAGCGTACCCTAGCAGGCGTTGGTATGTTTCACCCCTTTCTCTTTTATAAGGAAAGTTTGTTGTCTTTTTCCGACAGTCAACCTAACCTTCTTTTGTTTCTTTGCAGGGGTTGTATCAATTGACGCAGGGATCCTTCCCGAGTCCGTCATCGAAGTCCCGGCTTCGTCGAAGTTGCCACAAGAGCCTTGGCTTGACAAGACGATGAGGGATGCCTTGAAGAATCTAGAGGCATCCCTATATACGGACGAGGAAGCCTCACTCAAGGAAGCCCTAGTGGCATCCGTATCAACGGCTCGAGAGGAGCGGAAGCGGTTGAGACGCGAAGCAAAGGCGCGCAGAGCTGCTCTGGCCACGGGAGCGGGCCCTAGCACTATTCCTCATGCCGACACTCCTTCCGAAGAAAAGGCGGGCAGAGCTGCTTTGGTCACGGGAGCGGGCCCTAGCACTATTCCTCATGATGACACTCCTTCTGAAGAGGCCCCTGCCGCCATGTCTACTGCTCATAGGCAAGTGGCGCGCGCGGCTCGGAGTGCAAACGATAAGTCCTCTTCAGGTAACATTCCTTTCAGAACCTTGTTGTAAGAATTATCAAGCCATCGGCTCATACGCATTCCATCTTGTAGGGCCAAGTCCGACTGAGGGGGAGGCGGAGACCGTCGAACCCAGGGGAATGGAGGAAACAGTACTTGCCGAACCCGAGCCGACAGTGAGCGCCGTCGTCGGGGCCACGGCGCCTGAAACAGAA
Source organism: Agapanthus africanus (assembly GCA_030015575.1). Classification (NCBI taxonomy): domain Eukaryota; kingdom Viridiplantae; phylum Streptophyta; class Magnoliopsida; order Asparagales; family Amaryllidaceae; genus Agapanthus; species Agapanthus africanus. Next base: position 83,119,533 of record JASDDO010000026.1, on the reverse strand, counting down.
GTTGAAGGATCCGCCACCGAGAAGGTCATTGATGCCGCATCTGAAGTGGCGGCAGATGAAATGATTGTCGAGCCGAAGGCAGTAGAAGTCGAGGCACTTGAGGCTGGAGACGTCACGGTGCCGATGGGCGAGACAACCGCGACCGCAGAAACCGAGGGAGTATCGGGTGAGGCGGCCACGATTCCTGAGGAGGAGCGAACCGCTCTTTCCCAGGAATCTGGTAATACTCCGATCATAGCCCTCTCCGCGTATGGTTCCTTGCCGTCTCCCGGGCTCGCGAGCACAACAACGGTTCCCATCGAGTCGGGTGATGAGGCTACGGGCGGTGGTCTCATATCAATGGATGAGGGGATTGCTTCAGTTTCTGCTGGCAGCTCGTCGGGTAAGTTTTGAGTCACCAGCGTTCCCCTTTTTTTTGTATATCTTGCGATCTCTTCTAACAAGCTTGTCTTTGCAGGTGCGGCCAGTGCCGACGCTCCATTGCTCGAGGGGGCATCGTCGACTACTGCTTTGGCGGTGGTCACCTCCCCGCCTTCCCTTGTACCATCACGGATGTTGGAAGGTATGGATTCACGACTCATGCATTAATCTTTCAAAAATGTGGCTTTTGTACTAACGTTATACCATTGTGCCTTTGCAGGAGTGCTTTTTGATCATTTATATCAAGTGTTGCTCCCACACTTCTCTTTCCCATCCGAACTCGCTTCTCCCTCTAGTGGCGCCGGTGAGTATACTTTCACCATAATATCTTTATTTACCCCCTTTTTTCTAGCAATGGGATAATTTCTGACTTTTCCTTTTCTTTATTGCAGTGCCACAAATCGAAGGAGGGGATGCAAGACCTGCCGCGCTACCGGCCCTTCCTGCTTTGCCGTCCGTTGCAGCTGGTATAGTAAATTTCCTTTTTGGTAACCCTTCAACATCTTTTGAACCATCGTTTAACCCTGTTTTGTTTTGCAGCTATTGTTCCGGCTCCGGTCCCCTTCGAGGCTCGCGTCCTTTCACCGGCAGGCCCTTTTTTGAGACGTCCGTCTTCAAAGGGTGCTGTGATGAGTTTGGGCATGCTGAGCGGGTACATCGAAGAGCTCAATATGGACGCCCTCCCTTCTGCCATAGATTTCGCTGTGGAGGTTAACCCGATGTTGGCGGCGCTCGTAAATTTTCATAACGAAGGCGTCGTCGAATCTTGGGTTAATCACTGCAGGGGAATCGAGGCCTGTCTATATCGGCTGGAGTCGACGCGCCCTTCTCCCGAAGTTTTAGCCCTAAGCACCCAACGCACCACTTGGCTCGAGCAAAGCACTTCGCACTTCCGCCACTTGGAGCAAGAAGCAGCTTCAAGACTAAGGGAATGCCAAAAGACCTCGAACGAAACGGCCCATCTATACGCTGAGGTTGAGGCAAATGCTGCCCAAGTGAAGATTATTTTTGAGGGTCTCTTGGAGCGCATCTCTCATGGGCTAAACTTGAAGTGGAAGCTTGACGTAGCTGAGCGCAATATCCCAAGTCGGGAAGCTGCCTATCAGGTCATCAGGGAGCAGCTTGCGTCGGTCTTGCAGCAGCGAGCCCAAGTGGAGTCAGAGCTGGAGGTGGTAGCCAATCAAGAGAAGACGTGGAAGGAAGTATGCGAGCAATTGCTAAATCTATGCAAGACGCTTCCTTCCCAGTAATTTCTCCTTGTATCATTTGTACTTGTAAAATATATGTATATTTTTTTATTCTTTAGTACAATGTATCCTGTACCCGATCAATATTTATGAATAAAAGATACACATTTTTGTAATTTCCTGTGTCACTTCTTCGCTTTTTCTTTCTTTTCAGCATGACATCTTTAATGCACCTTATTGGCAGATAAATTCATTTCTCCCAGAGATAACGATGGCCTAGACTGCAGGTTCAGATCCGCCGCCTAGGACTTTTCAACTCTATGAGCCGTGAGGGTCTCATAGAGGCTTTTCTCCCTACGGATCGAGAGGATCTCGTAGGCGGGCTTTTCTCCTTAGGAATCATGAGGATTCCTAAGTGTGGTTTTCTCTTACAAGTCGTAAGGATCCTGCAAGAGAATTTTTCCCTCTCACGAGTCGAGAAGACCCGCAAGTGGTTGTTTCCCTCCCTGTCGAAACTCGACTTCGGAGAGTGAGCTCCGTGTATAGTATGCAAGAGACCATTTTAGATCGACTTATAGGGTCCCATTGTTCAGGAAGAAAGTTTTCCCACCTTTGATGCCTGAGGCTTCATCTTGCAAATTAAGAAGCAAGTTCAATTTGTTGAAGGAATCCCTTTTCTGAAAGATTTGGCGGGATTTCTCCCACCATCGGATCTTTGATCCAAGGGCTTCTGTTTTACAGAAGATAATAACAGAAAAGATTTCTTCAGAACCTTAATTTTTGTTTAGCGCGAATGCTCCAGAGTATGACACGTGTCGCACAGCGCACAGTGCAGCGCAACTGCGCTAGCACATCTACGCCGACACGTGTCACGCAGCGCACGGCGCATACGCCGCTGAAGCGTTGCTTCCTTTGGTTTTGCTTGAAATAGAACTTTGCTTTGATCGGGTGCGCTGCTTTGGGGCGCTGCGCTGATGCGTTTGCGCCAGACACATGGTGCGTTGCGCAGCGCAGATAAGTTGAAGCGTCGCTTCATTAAATTGATTTTCAAGACAGAGCTTTGCTCTGATTGGGGAAAGACGAAGCGTTGCTTCATCTCCTGCCTCGGAATCTGAACAGAGGCCCGCTCCGATTAGGGTGAACCGCCGTGAAGACTTTTGGAAGTCGAAGAGGCATTTGATGCCTATAAATAGGACCTTTGGTCCCCTCCAGATACTTATCATCTTCCAGATTTCCATTTTCGAAGACTTCGGAGCTTTGTTCTCGCCTTTAAGAACTCCGTTGCTTTGTTTCCTTTTTTTTTAAAGTTTTTAGAAAAAAACTTCTTTAGGTAGAATCGATTAACCAGCAGAGCTTTCGTTTGGGGGATTTCATCCTTGAACATAGTCTTGCTCCTCAGGAATTTAGTCCTCTATGTATGTTATTGCTTTTCTATTGCTGATCTTCCTGTAATATTTCCTCCAGGTATAATGGCGGCGGTGCATCTATACAGTTTGCACGAGTTCATTATTTACGACGATATCCGTGCTCAGGGTCGTCAACAAAACCAGGAGTTTACGGACGATGAATGTGCAGAAGTCATGGGTCATCTGAACGCAAGCGGTGGTTGGCTGTTGCCTCGTCGTTCGACCCTTTTGAAAGTCGTGTTGGGAGCCATATGGAGAGCACTTCTGGATCTTCATGAGGCCTTACCGCTTAACGCACTGGATGATGCCGAAGACAAGGTGCATTCAGTGTACCTGACAGGGCTGATCTCAAAGAAACGGCGGAACAGCCTCGTTGACATCCTACACCAAGTCTTCCAGCAGACGACGATAATTGCCGCTTATCGAAGGCATGGGGGGCTTGCCGATGATATTGACACAGAGGAGCGCGAAAGACTGCGCATAAGAATAATTAGAAAGGCCAGAAGAACTCTGGATGGCCTTACTTTCGATCTCCTCAATCCGTGCCCTGGGTCCGAGGTTATACCGTTGTAATAATTTGAATAATGTTTCTTATTTATTGTTCTTATGATTGTAAGAAGGAATTTTCTAGCTGTATGAATGGAACTCTCCCCTCTTTTTATTTCAGCTTATCTTATTCCTTGTCTTGAGTTTTCTGCTTGTGCATAAATGAATGCGATACGAACTCCCGATCAAATGTATATCAGATATTCTTTCTGTCATCTTCTTTTTATTGTCAGCAGGCTGTCTTAATAACCATGATTGATGGATATCTAAAACAAGTATTCTGACTTCCTTAAGAAATAGCGATGGCTTAGGCTGCAGGTTCAGGTCTACTGCCTAAGACTTTTCGACTCTATGTGCCGTGAGGGTCCCATAGAGGCTTTTCTCCCTACGGGTCGAGAGGATCCCATAGGTGGATTTTCTCCTTAGGAATCGTGAGGATTCCTAAGTGTGGTTTTCTCTTATAAGTCGTAAGGATCTTATAAGAGAATTCTTCCCTCTTACGAGTCGAGAGGACCCGTAAGTGGTTGTTTCCCTCTTCGTCGAAACTCGACTTTGGAGAGTGAGGCCCGTGAATAGTATGCAAGAGACCATTTTGGATTGACTTGCAGGGCCTCATTGCTCAGGAAGCAAGTTTTTAATCCTTGCTGCCCGAGACTTTATCTTGCAAGGTGGGACGAACCGGGAACTCTCTCACGGAGACAGTGGTGGCTCTGTAAGTTGACGCGGGTTGGGAGGCTCTCGTCATGGAGTATTTGTATCCGCGAGTCGAGGAGTTTTCTAGGGATTATTTGTTTCCCAAGCGCCAAGGATTATTTGTTTCCTTAGGGTTTGAAACGAGTCGAGGATTCCTACGGAGGCACTGGTGGCTCTGCGGGTCGACGCGGATCAGAAGGCTCTCGTCAAGGAGTGTTTGTATCCGTGAGTCGAGGAATTTTACTAGGGATTATTTGTTTCCCAAGCGCCAAGGATTATTTGTTTCCTTGGGGTTTGAAACGAGTCGAGGATTCCTACGGAGGCACTGGTGGCTCTGCGGGCCGACGCGGATCAGAAGGCTCTCGTCAAGGAGTGTTTGTATCCGTGAGTCGAGGAGTTTGCTGGGATTATTTGTTTCCCAAGCGCCAAGGATTATTTGTTTCCTTGGGGTTTGAAACGAGTCGAGGGTTCCCACGGGGGCTCTGGTAGCTCTGCGGGTCGACGTGGATCAGGAAGCTCTCGTCAAGGAGTGTTTGTATCCGTGAGTCGAGGAGTTTGCTGGGATTATTTGTTTCCCAAGCGCCAAGGATTATTTGTTTCCTTAGGGTTTGAAACGAGTCGAGGGTTCCCACGGGGGCTCTGGTGGCTCTGCGGGTCGACGCGGATCAGGAAGCTCTCGTCAAGGAGTGTTTGTATCCGTGAGTCGAGGAGTTTGCTGGGATTATTTGTTTCCCAAGCGCCAAGGATTATTTGTTTCCTTGGGGTTTGAAACGAGTCGAGGGTTCCCATAGAGGCTCTGGTGGCTCTGCGGGTCGACGCGGATCAGGAAGCTCTCGTCAAGGAGTGTTTGTATCCGTGAGTCGAGGAGTTTGCTGGGATTATTTGTTTCCCAAGCGCCAAGGATTATTTGTTTCCTTGGGGTTTGAAACGAGTCGAGGGTTCCCATAGAGGCTCTGGTGGCTCTGCGGGTCGACGCGGATCAGGAAGCTCTCGTCAAGGAGTGTTTGTATTCGTGAGTCGAGGAGTTTGTTGGAAGAGTATGGTTCCCACTTTGTTTACGCCCTTGGATTGTATACAGGAATCGATGTGATCTTAAATGTAGGGCCAAAGTTTTATCATCATTTTTTTGTTGTATTTCCGCGATGCTCTATCCTTTCAGCTTTCGTATCGCGAAGGTCGCGATTGCCCAATCATTTCGGCTATTTTTCGCGGTGCCCAATCATTTCGGCTGTTTATTTTATTTTTACTCGCTTCTTTTTATTGCGAGTTGCCCAATCATTTCGGCTATTTCTTCATGCATATATTTTTACTTGCTGCTTTTTTTTATTGCAAGTTGCCCCATCATTTCAGCTATTTCGTATGCATGTACGGTCTACTGGCTTTTCGCCGTGAACCTGAAACTGGACACCGATTTCGGCATCAGCACCGCTACAACTGGGATATTGGCAGGAGCGAATCATCATCTGCCTCTGTCGCTGTCGAACAAAGGTGGCTTAGCGACCAGGGTTAGGGTCCTGTCGACTAAGGCTTTGACTTCATGAGCCGTAAGGGTCTCATAAAGGTATTTCTCCCTACAAGTCGTGAGGATCTCGTAGGTGTATTTTCTCTTTAGGAATCGTGAGGGTTCCTAGGTGTTTTGTTCCTCTGTAAGTCGTAAGGATCCTACAGGAGGGTTTTCTCCTTGTAAGTCGAGAGGATTTACAAGGGTTGTTTACCATGCAAACATATCCCTAGTTTCAGATGGGACTTAGTTAGGGAAATGTTTATTCGCGCCCGTGGATTGTATATAAGGGTCAATGCTGAGTCACTTGTAGGGCAATATCGGAAGTTGTGGGGGTTGCTTAAGCACAGGTTTAGGTCTCTGTAATTTAAGACTTTCAAATCTTATGAGCCGTGAGGGTCCCATAAGAGAGTTCTCCTTACGAGTCGTGAGGATCTCGTGAGTGTATTTTCTCCCTAGGAATCGTGAGGATCCCTAAGTGTGTTGCTCCCTTGTGAGTCGTAAGTATCTCATGCGGGTGGTTTCTCCTTACAAGGTCGAGAGGGCCTTATAAGTGTCCTTTAACGAGGTTGCGCCCTTTCAGGTTTTCACAAATACTCGCCGGTAGTCTTGCTGTTTTTACTCACGGAGCCCTTTTGGGTTTTCATCCGTGCCCATTTTGCTTATGGACATACCGTTTTTTTTATTATTCTTTTTATTTTCTTTTTCTCTCTTTTTTTTTACGAGGCCGCGCCCTTTCGGGTTTTCACGAACACTCGGCGGTAGCCCTGCTGTTTTTACTCACGGAGCCCTTTCGGGTTTTCATCCGTGCCCATTTTGCTTATGGACATACCGTTTTTATTTTTATTTTTATTTTTAATTTTCTTTTCCTCCTTCTTTTTTATTCATCTCGTCAGCCTAAGGATGCTGCGGTAGTAGTTTAAAGACGTTTCGGTCTGATATTAGTTTAAGGACATTTCGGTCCAACATTGAGAAGCCCGACTACATGCTTTTAAAGTTCGAGCTTAGGAAGATAGCGAGAGGACATAGTCGTCGTCATTTATCATTTACCTAGGCCGTGACTCATTAAGCGTAGTATTTCTTTAGGAAGCGACCATTTATTGGCCTGAAAGGCCTTTCGCCATGCATATCCATAAGTAGGTAGGCCCCACCCTGGTAGACCTTATCTATGATGTACGGGCCCTCGTAGTTCGGCTCGAACTTTCTCCGCTTGGCGCGATTAGGGATCATAGGCCTTTTGACCACTAGCACGAGTTCGCCTTGGCGGAATGTCCTCGGTCGAGTCAGTCTTTCATATGAGAGCGTCATCTTTGCCTTGTAAGCTTACAGATTTTGCTGCGCTATGAGCCGGGTTTCATCGAGAGCGTCAAGCTCTTCAAACCGAAGGTGAGCGTTTTCTTCATCCGTCAGCTCGTAGTGAACTGCTACTCGCAGAGAGGGTAATTCTATTTCGAGGGGTAGCATTGCTTCCGTGCCGAATACTAACGCGTAGGGCGTTGTGTTCGTGGCTGTTTTGAACGTAGTTCGGTATGCCCAGAGAGCCTCTTGCAGTCTCTCATGCCAATCCTTTTTGTTTCGGGACACCGTTTTCTTTATAATCTTTGTTAAGGTCTTGTTGAAGGCCTCGGCGAGACCGTTAGCTCGCGGATTATAGACTGAGGAATATCTCCAGTCTATATTGTGCTGCTGTGCGAAGCGGCTAATTTTATGACTTCGGTAGGCTGGCCCATTATCAGGGATGATCCTTCTCGGGGTTCCAAACCGGTATATGACATGCGTTTTGAAGAAATGGAGGATATTCTCCGTCTTCACTTCCCTCAACGGCACCGCTTCTGCCCATTTGGAGAAGTAATCAGTTGTCGCCAAGATGAAACGATGTCCCTTGGACGATGCTGGTTCGATGGGGCCAACTATGTCAGTTCCCTACATTTCGAATGGCCAGCTAGCCAGTGTTGGATGCAGTGGATTGGGATGCTGATGGATGAAGTCCCCATGAATTTGGCACGAGTGACATCGCCTCGCATATTCAAGGCAGTCGTGTATCATCGTGGGCCAGTAGTAGCCCATCCGTTTGATTTTCAACTTCATGTTTGGGCCCGCTTGATGAGAACCACATATCCCTTCATGAACTTCTTGAACGACTTTCTTTGCTTCGTCAGGTCCTAAGCATCGCAGCCACAGAGAATCAAATGACCTCTTGTATAGAGTATCATTGACGAAGGCGAAAGACAGAGCTCTTTTCACGAGCTGATGTCTTGCGGACGCTTCTTCGGGCATTTGGTGGAACTTGAAGTAGTCTATAAAAACTTCCCTCCAATCCTCAACCTTCTCAGGGTCTTTTATCTGTAAGGTCGTTTGTTCAGTCATTCCCCTCTCTTCGGGTGATTCCGGAGATATTTTTGCCGGGGCGAGCACTCGACGGCTTTGTACCACGATTCTGACATCATCGAGGTTCTCATCAGCCAATTCTTTAGCAAGTTTGGCCAACATGTCCGCTTTGCTATTTTCTGCGCGAGGTATACTTTTCAAAGTATAGGAGGGGATTTGGGTTAGCAATTGTTGCACCCTTTCACCGTACTTTACCAACTCTGGCTTGCACGTTTGGTAGTCGCCGTTTACTTGACTGACGACCAGTTGAGAATCTCCGTATACAAGGAGGTTTTCAATTCCCATGTCGATGGCGATCTCGAGGCCTGCTATCAGAGCTTCATACTCGGCTTCATTGTTTGTCCTCGGCTCTGTTAAGGAGAACGCGTAGCGCATTATCCCTCCGTGTGGGGTTATAAAGATGAGTCCTATCCCCGATTTGATTGTAGGGGTAGTTTGTTTGTGCTTTTTCATGGAAGATGCTCCATCGAAATAAAGCTCCCAACGGGTATCACCACTGTCGACCGCGTCAAACGCATATTTGTCTGGCAACTCGCAATTGAGAGGAGAATCAGCTGGTATTGGATGCTCTGCAAGGAAATCGGCGATAGCCTGGCCTTTCACCGCCTTGAGAGGTTGATATGTTATCGAGAATTCCATCAAGAGCAAGGCCCATTTAGCGAGTCGTCCCGTCAGTATGGCTTTTGACATTAGATATTTGAGCGGGTCCACCTTCGAAATAAGACGGACTTCATGTGCTAATGCGTAATGTCTAAGCTTTGTTATTGCGAAGATCAATGCTAGGCAGTGCTTTTCAATGGGGGAGTAGTTGCTTTCCGCCCCCAGTAGAACTCGACTTAAGTAGTAGAGAGCTCTCTCTTTCCCTTGGTCATTTTCTTGAGCCCATAATGCGCCTAAGGAACCTTCGAGGGCGGCTGTATAAAGGATGAGAGGCTTCCCCTTAACCGGAGCAGCCAACACTGGAGGGTTCTGTAGGTATTGCTTGATCTCATCCAGTGCGCCTTGGCATTTGTGATCCCAAATGAATGGAGTTCCCTTCTTCATCAGGTGACTGTAAGGGCGACATTTGCCGGAGAGGTTGGCTATAAATCGTCGAATATATGCGAGCTTTCCTTGGAGAGACCGCAGCTGTTTGAGAGTTCTCGGTGGAGGCATTTCCATGATTGCTTTGATTTTTGACGGATCTATTTCAATACCTCGGTGTCGAACAACGAATCCCAGGAATTTGCCTGAGGAAACTCCGAATGCACACTTAAGAGGGTTCATCTTCAAGTTGTATTGTCGAAGGCGTTGAAATACAGTCTTCAGATGCTCGAGATGTTCCTCGTATGATTTGCTTTTAACCACGAGATCGTCAATATAGCATTCGACGATTTCGTGTATAAGGTCGTCGAAGATCTTCGTCATGGCCCTTTGGTAAGTGGCACCGGCGTTCTTTAATCCGAAGGGCATCACTTTATAACAGAATATACAAGGCGGTGTGCTTCTGGTCTTCGGGATGCATCTTTATCTGATTATACCCTGATAAGCCATCCATGAAGGAGAAAACCTCATGAGTGGATGTGTTGTCTATCATCAGTTCGGTGACTGGCACTGGGAAATCATCTTTCGGGCAGGCTTTATTAAGGTCCTGAAAATCCACGCATATGCGCACCGTCCCATTTTTCTTCATCACCGGGACGATGTTAGCGATCCATTCAGGGTATTGAACTTCATGGATAAAGCCGGAGTCTATCAACTTTTTGACTTCGGCGTTGATGCTCATTTCAAGCTCGAGCCGCATTCTTCTCGGCGCCTGTTTGACTGGCTTGACGTCCGGGGATATCGCCAATTTGTGCACAACAATTTCTGAATCTAGTCCCGGCATTTTGGAATAGTTCCATGCGAAGCAATCTTTATGCTGTACGAGGACGTCCTTTAACGCAGCCACCCTCTCTTCAGACAGCAGCTCGCTGACGAATGTCGGTCGCGGATCGTTTACCGTCCCCAACTCAATTTTCTTGAGGTTATCTGCAGTTGTATGTATTCCATCCTCCAGTTCTTTCGGAGCTGGGGGAAATTCTGAGATCACCCCATCATTGATGTTTTCGAAGCACCAGGGAAGGCTGTTCATGTCCTCGGATTCTTCTTTTAATATCGTTATCACGTGACAAGTGCGAATTTTCTGCCAATCCCAATGCGGAGTTGGTTCTGTTCTTGTGTTTTCGGGTTCGTGCTTTTTTGGCGGCGCTACCCTCTAATTGTCAGACAACGCGAATTTGCCAAGCTGATACTGATCTTCAACCCAATTCTTGAAGGTGAAGCAATCTTCAAGAGGGTGTCCCATTGCTCGATGGTAAAAGCAATAATTTGGGTTGAAGACCTCGCCTGCGTGCTCGGGGTGTTTGGACTATGGCAGCGTAAGCATTTGGTGTTTTAGAGCAAGATCAAATATCTTCCTTGTTTTGTTCCGAGGAAATGATTAAGCTCGACCCATTTTCTTCATGAGGGCTAAGTCAATAACGCTCGACTCTCGGATACGTGGTTTCTTAGCTCTGCTTTGTGGTTATTGAGCGCCTTTTCTGCCTTTCGACTTGTTTTTGCTTTCGCATCGAACCTTTTTTGTAGCAGGTTGACAAGGAGTGGCATTTTCATCCTTCACGGCTTGTTGGAGAAGGCGTTGCGTCTTGTCTTTCTCATAAATGGCCGTCTCGCGGATGTGGTCATCTCGGACTTTTTGACCAGCTTCCCTTATAAGCCTGTCTATTTGTTCTTCAAATGACAGACCGGGCAATTTTTCATCAGGAACTTTTACTGGCTTAGGGTTAGCGTCCTCCCATTGAGCGTCCGCCTCTTCATCGAAGTCATACATGACGTAACAGCTGTTTACTAGCTCTCGTTTCTTTGACCGGATGTACCCAAGCCCTTTTGTTTCCATTTTCCTGTTAGGCAGTTTGCGTTGAGTCCCGGGAACGTTCCAGACCTTGTCATAGAATTTGGCCTTTCTAACGGTTTGTGTGAAGGATATCCCCTGGCGTTTCAGCAGTTTCTTCAAACCTTCGGTATAATATCTGGGAAGACGGATAGGCTGAAGCCTGTCGAGCGTGGGATCCGCGCCATGCCAAACTTCTTTTTCTACCTTGTTTTCTTCAGAACGGTAGAATAGGATTGCCTTCTCGCCCTTTCGTCCGGGAGGGATATAAAATGTCTGCAATTCTTCTACGCTGTTGGTGTCGAGTGCATCCAGTTCTTTGTAATGTTCAAGCGGCACCATGGTTATCTGCAGACTTCGCTCTTCATCAGCGGAAACCCGTATTGAAGGCCGAGCGGGGAATACAGCATGAACTTCATCCTCCGAATCACTGCCGAAGATCAATGAAGGAACGGATGGTCCTGGCCTGATGGGTTGGGATGGACCTGAATAAATTATATCCTCCTCCTCCTCGGTGTCACTGCCGAAGACAGGGATGGTTGTGTTAATTTTGTTTTCCGGCTTGTGACACCTTTCCATGTCTTCGAAACTCGGCAAGAAGTATTTGGCATCTTCATACTTGCGAACTTCGTTCACAGAAAACGGATTCAACTCTCCCGCCACGGTGTACTCGAGGCCATCCCTAGAATACTTCATGCACTGATGCTGTGTAGAAGGGATGATATTGTATTCGTGTAGCCATGGTCGGCCGAGCAGAGCATTGTAGCACGTCTTGGCGTCTATAACATGGAATTTGATGTCTGTGACGAGCAACCCGAAGCGTAGCGTCAATATCACAGATCCAAGAGTTTTTGATGATTGGGAGTCGAATCCGGAGATGGTGATTTTGTCTCGGGCGAGGTGTTGGACACTCATGCAAATTTCCCTTAACACTCGCACATTGAGTAAATTGACAGACGATCCGTTATCGACCAAGATTTTACCTATCTTTATGTCATGGCAGTATCCCGAGACATAAAGGGGACGATTGTGTTCACACGTCCCGAGGAGAAGGTCTTCATCACCAAAAGCAACGTCGGCTGTGTGCACTTCTTCTAATTCGTCCTTCATCTTTTCTTCGGCTAGGAAGGCTTGGAACTGGTCCGGCTCTTGTAGGGCCTTAATTAAAGAATCCCTCGCCTCTTTTGATAGTAATAGGGCATCGAGAATGCTGAGTTGTGAGGGTAGCTTCCTCAGATGCGCCAAGACATTGTAATCTACTTTATTCCTCTTTGGGGGATTCTTGGCGGTTAACTCTTCCGCGACTCGGTCATCCAAGGCGATATCTTCAGAGACCTTCTCTTTCCCTTTGTCTTTCTTATTTAAGGGGTCCGAGATTCTTTTCGGGTAATGTTCGATTGCGTAGCTGTATATTTTCGCAAGCCTTCGGTTCTTCTTCTTTTCCCGAAGTGGATTCTTTGAAGAGGGGGCCAAGTTCTAGCTCCTCATCAGAGTCGCTCCCGAATGTAGGCAGTTGTGACCCGGCAGTGTTAACCATGTGACAATTGCCGGCAGTTCTTTCAAGCTCTTCGGTCGTGTTTCTTTGCTTCCGACGAATTTTACGCTTTTCCCATTTAAAGCGTTGTTGATTAGCGACGTATCCTTGCCAACATCTATCAAAAGCCTTGCACTCTTGAGTGGGATGCGAGACCTTCTGATGATATAAGCAATAAGAGGGGTGCATTTCTACCACACCAGTAATTTTTCCTTCAGAGGATGGTAGCTTCATGCCTATTGATATGGCCTTAGCAAACCTCTTTTTTATCTTGAATTGGCTTTTGTCAGCGGTGGAGGCATTTTGCTCCAGCGGGATCATCTCAGCTCTTTCCTCAAGTCGCTGGCGCTTGGCCCTTTCGAATATAGCCGTCTCGCGTTCTCGATCAGCTTTACTTTTCAATCGAGCTTCACTAAGAAACGTGTCAATCATTTCGATTGATAACTCCGGAACCCTTGACTCAGTATTTGCCCCCAGGGTTTTAGTGCCAGAAGTCCCTTCATCGTTCGTGGTCGAATGGGAGATCATATGACAGCTCGCCACATATTCCTCGGATTCATCCGATGAACTTTCTCCCTCATCTTCTTTTTGAAAGACGTGATCAAGGAAATCTTGGAGCGTAATGGGAGTCCGCGCCTTTTGGTTGTATTCATCCAGCGCGTCGATTTGCTTTTGTAAGTCCGTGCGCTTGTTGCCAGGCTTCACGGGCTTCTTAGATTTCTTCTTCTTCTTTTTCGAAGATTTTGACGGCTAGCTATGAACGCTTGAACTACCACCATCGGTCTTCGGAGTCGGACGTGGCTTCAACATCCCCTCAATAACCTGCGGTTCCAAGGGGTTCTTCCACTTGACCGCTGGACAGGTCTGAAGATCGTTTAGCATCCTCTTTGTCTTGGCTGATAATACAACCTCCCAAGGAGCTTCCTCAATGACGGAGCATGTTGCCCCCGGCGTATTTATCGCCTTAGAAGTGTGGGGCTGCGGGGGATTCACCTTCCATTTGTCAGATAGCGCAAATTTGCCCTGACGGTACTGGTTCTCAAGCTAATTTTTGAAAACGTAACAATCCTCGATGGGATGGCCTAGCACTCGATGGTAAGGGCAGTAATTGGGCTTGTTGACGTCGTTCGGTTGCAACGGACGTTTTGGATCTGGCAGATTTATGAGTCTGTTGCGCAACGCCAGCTCGAATAGCCTCCTCGTTTTATCGCGGGGGAAGGAGTAAGGACGTCCCATCCTGTCCTTAAGGGGTACGTATGGGCGTGTATTGTTTGGACGAGCAACAGGCTTCGAGTCGCTCGGTTGTTGTTGAGCATTAGCGACAATGATCGCTTTTCCCTTTCCTTTGTCGTTTCGGGTGTCCGGCTTCGGGAGAGGGGGTTTATGGCCCATCTGGTCCATCTGCGCTAGTTTGTCGATCAAAGCCTGGAAGGTAGTCGGCTTGAAGAACATCATGAACTGCGAGATGGTTGCCTGTGGATCAAGGGTTCCAACAAACATTCCCACCGCTGGAGCTTCTTCTATGCGCTGTTCGCACTTCGACCATAGATTACGCCACCGTATAGCGTACTGAACCCATGTCTCGCCGGGTTTTACCCTGGCATTAATCAGTGCCGTCATCGGGGTACGCTCACTGGCACTTGCAAAACGTTGGGTAAAGAGTAGCTCCATCTCCGTAAAGGTTTTAATAGAGTCGTTGGGGAGCTCAGAATACCATTCGAACGCCGTATCTGATAGACTTCCAACGAACTGGCGGAGCAAGAGCTTGTCATCACCGCCGGTGTTACCGCAAAGTGCCCTGAACTGGGCAACATGCTGATGGGGATTGCCGGTCCCCTTGTAGACATGGAACTTGGGAATTGTGTAACCCGGCGGGTACTTGATTTGGTCATACCAGCCCGGATATGGCCGCCCCGTTTTTACGACATGGCCGGCTGCCTCGGCCGCATGATGAACCCTTATTTGCTGGGCTATGTATTCGTCCAGATCAGTTTTAGAGATTGTATCTTCTTTAGCCGTTGATAGAACGGGCTGAGGGTTTGATGTCTCTCCCCTATCATCTCCAAGGACGATCGGGGGTTCTTCAGTCGGGGTATCTTGTTGTATCATCATCCCTATCATGTCCTGGAAGAGGAGGCCCATACACTGTATGTTGGCCGCTTGTTCAGCAGCCTCTTTGTCCTTCTTTTCCAATATTCGGCGAAGGAACTCGGCGTCAGTCTTTTCCTCTTGGCGCTCATCTAAGGACGCTTCAGGGTTTTCTTTTGGCTCTGTAAGTGCGGCCATGGCATTCATCATCTCCTGGAGTTTTTGTTGCTGCTCCTGAGCCTTGGTCACTGATCGGGTGAGCGGTCGGTGACCCGTAGAAGTACGGCTTTCCTCCTTTCCAGAAGCCATATAAACCGTATGAACTGTTATGTCCCCTGACTTGGGGCGTTTAGGTTCACCGCTTTTAAACTTTGCCAGTGTCACGGGAGCTTTCTCTGGCCTTTTTCTTTTGTGGACCATTGAGGTTGAAGGAGCCGTTGCAGTGGGCATCCTAGCAATTGTTTCCCCCTGCTGTTTAATGGGGCGGTTTTTGTCCTTTTCCACCTTTGCCTTTTTCTGGCGACGAGAGGAGTGACCTGGGTCAATCACGGAGTCTTGAACCCTCCGCCAAACTTTATAAACTTTTGAAGATAGCCGTTGAGGGGGCTGTTCTTGCTTCATTTCTGGAGCTTTCTCCATAGGCGGAGATCTTTTCAATATAGCTATCGGAGAGTTCTTTCTCACCTTCCTCAGTAATTCAAAGTTGTTCCCAGTTGGAACAGCAGCGTTGACCTCCACCATCGGAGCAGGTGGAGTCAGCCCTGAGGGGGAACTGCCCCCTGCTTTCCTCACTCGTCGCCAATGGCGACGCCGCGCATGACGAGCCGTTGGGACTGGATCGAAAATCGAGATGATTTCTTGTTGCCCCCTGTTTGAGCGTAGGGTAACTGCCGATGTCAGCCTATCGAAGACTGATGCCTTTTGACCAGCTGGGGGAGGAGTGGGAACCGTCAATCTTGTGAAGACCGACTCTCTGATGGGAGAAGCCGCTTTAACGACTTCCGGAGCAGCAACCGTTGCCCTCTTTGGGGCGGCCACTTCATGGTTCTGACCTAGCCTGCTGAAAACGGAGGCTGTCGGTTTAGTGACGGGCGACCCGTTGACAGGGGCTGTCGAAACAGTGAGCCGGTTGAAGACCGACTTTTTACCCACTTCCGGTGCAGGTATTGGTGCAGAAAAGCTTGCAGGTGGGATCATAGTTCCGAAGAACAAGCCGGTGGTGGCTTGGGTCACCTGGTCTACCGGCAGAGTAAGGAAGGAAGCCGCTTGGGGCCCATACATCACACCTCTTGGTGAAGTGGAGCGTCTGTTGCAGTGGCATTTCGAGCAGTTGGTGCAGTTAGAGGCCATTGAATCTTGAATTCTGCGCCAGGTAAAGGACCAAATCTTAGTAACTTGAAATCCGAAGACAACCATTTAACAATCCGCGATTGGTTCGCGAAGACGACACATGAAGTGTGGAGTGGAAAGAGGAAGAGGTCCCACCGGGCGTGCCAGAATCTGTTCCCCTCCGAAAGATGGCCTAGACTTGGAGGACGTCTGGCCTGAGATTCGGGGCAGAAGCTAATAGGTTTTATCCGTCTATCTCTCCGAAGATGCCAATTTGATTTACGGCACCGTGTATCGGAGGCTTAGACGGATGCGGCCGATGTAGCAGACTTCGTCAGATTCCCCCTCAGGGTGAGGGGTTTTTGATTGTGGGGACGCTCTTCCCTGCAGGCGCAAGCCCCTGCAGTTAATTACGCTACCGCATCGCGGTAACAACTTTCTCCTTCTCTAGAATTTCACTTCGTGTCGTGTGTGTTTGTTTTGTTTGTGGTTGCCCGTGGATTGTATACGGAGACTGAGTAATGCGGTCGCCCGTAGGACGTGGATTAGTCCAAATCCGTATTTGCTTAGATTTGGGTTTGGTGTTTTAGTTTAAGGATACATTAGTCGCGTTGCGGCTAAGATCAACTTAAACATTTGTCAAGGATACGTTAATCCTGTTTTGGACTAAGATTGACTTGACGTAGTGATATATTTAATATCTGGCCGTCGGGACTCGTCACCTCTCTGACGTCGTTGAGGGATTACAACGACAGGCGTCAGAGAAGTTCAGAGATGTACCCTTGAACCAAGGTTGATTTGGAGTTTTATCATTCATTTAAATATCTAAGGATACGTTAGCCGTATTTGGGGCTAAGATCGACTTAGACAGGACCGTTTAGATCCGGCAAAAGAGCGTTTAGGCCCTATTGTGCCAGTTTAGGGACGTGGGGGTCCGATATTAGTTTAGGGACGTCTCGGTCCGATATTAGTTTAGGGACATTTCGGTCCATTATTAGTTTAAGAACATTTCGGTCCATTATTAGTTTAAGGACATTTCGGTCCGATATTAGTTTAGGGACGTTTCGGTCCGATATTAGTTTAGGGACGTTTCGGTCCAATATTAGTTTAAGGACGTTTCGGTCCACGAGTTTAAGGACCCCGCAGTCCATATGGGTGTGTGGTCGTTGGGACCCGTCACCTCTTTGACATCGTTGAGGAATTACAACGATGGATGTCAAAGGAGTTCGGAGATGTACCCTCGAACCGGATGTAGATTGATTTAGGAGAGCCATTTTGCTCAGTCAATTTAATTTAAGGACTTATGGCCACGATTGGGCTAAGTCCAGTTGAAAATGTCCAACATTGCTTTTGCATTTCTTTTTACTTTTATTTGGGCTTTGCCCAGAAAGGATGCAGAGCATCAATTTGTTTTGGGCTCTGTTCTTTATAAATGATGCAGAGCATCAATTTTATTTGGGCCCAGCCCTTTTATTGCTTTGCAATTTATTTTGGCCTGCTAGGTTTTTTTGATTTGGGCCTAGCCCTTCAAGTAATGCATTGCATTTGTGCAAAACACCAAGAATCTTTTAGATTCAAGAAAAGAAGTGCAGAGCACTTTTTAATTTCTTGATCTAAATTTAGATCAAAGAAAAGAAAGAAATCTTTTCTTTCTTTCTGTCTCAGAGAACCAGAGGTTCATAGCAAGTGCAAGGCATTATTTTTATTATTTTTATTTATTTATTTATTTATTTATTTATTGAAGATCACTGATCTTGTTTTTTAGATCAATGATCTATTCTTTAAGAGAATTTTCTCTTATCTCAAAGGTTTTTACCTTCTTTTTTGTGTTCTCCAGGAGTTCTCAAGAGTTCTCTTCTCTTTTTTTTTTAATCCAATTGTCTATGTCTTTGAAATGGGGTCTGGGGTCATTTTTATAGTGCTCAAAAATCAGTTAAATTTGTTAAAAAGATCTTTTCTGAGTGATTTGGGGAATTTTCCCCACCGTTGGATCTTTGATCCAAAGGCCCCTGTTTTACAGAAGAAATCTTCTTGTTTTAACAAGAACAGAAAAATTTCCTTAAATCTTCATTCTGTTGTTGCGCAACTCACCAGCGCGTGACACGTGTCGCGCAGTAAGGCGCTTGCGCAGCTGTGCTTGCGCAACTGCGCAGACACGTGTCTCGCAGTGAAACGCTTGCGCAGCTGAGCTTGCGCAACTGCGCAGACACGTGTCGCTCAACGGTGCACTTGCGCAACAATGTTTGCGCAACGGCGCAGACACGTGTCGCGCAGAGGTGCGTTTGCGCAGTTGTGCTTGCGCAACTGCGCAGACACGTGTCGCGCTGCAGTGCACTTGCGCAACAGTGTTTGCGCAACTGCGCAGACACGTGTCGCGCAGCGGTGCGCTTGCCCAGTTGTGCTTGCGCAACTGCGCAGACACGTGGCGCGCTGTGGTGCACTTGCGCAACATCGTTTGCGCAACTGCGCAGACACGTGTCGCGCAGCGGTGCGCTTGCGCAGTTGTGTTTGCATAACTGCGCAGACACGTGTCACGCAGCGCAGCACTTGCGCAACTAAGTGTTGCTTTTGCTTTTTAAAGAGCCTTGCTCTGATTGGACGCACTGTCTTGGGCGTTGTGCTGCCGAGTCAACTTCTGACACGTGGCAAATTGCGCGCAGCGCACGGGATCTGAAGCGTTGCTTCAAAATTTTGAATTTTTGAAATTCAAACAGAGCCTTGCTCTGATTGGGGGAACAAACCCGCTGTGCACTTTTATGGCAAAAAGAAAGCCCGACGTAGAAGCAACAATAAGGTAAAGACGAGGACGGCGTTCAAATACAGCGAAGCGGATCCAAGAAGCCACGCGAGTGAGAAAAAGTCAGCTGGAACCTGTATTTTATGAAGAAAATGGGTTGGGAGTACTCTTTCCCTCAGGAAAAGACAAGGAAAATCTTCGACCTTGTCATGAAACATCAAATGATGGTGCTCCCGGAGTCTCGATACCCCGAACAAATAGACGAGGGTCATCACCCGGATTATTGCTCCTACCACCGAGTAGTGGGACATCCTCTTGAAGACTGGTTCACCTTCAAAGACTCGGTCGAATACCAATATCAGCAAGGCAGGTTTGCTCTATCCGACAGTTGGAAGGTAGCCCCACCACGAAAGCATGAGCCAAGAGCAACCTACACGGCAAGGGAAAGTCCAGATCAACATCAAATTTGGAAACGAGCTCGTACCTGCCATATGATGACATTCTCAAAGGAGGGAGAGCACGAAAATATGGATGACCTCTCCTAATGCTTCGCAAATGAAGATGAGAACGAGTTGATTTCAGAATTTCCACCGGCACCAAAGGAGCTGGAAGATGGAATACACACCACAGCAGACAACCTGAGAAAAATCAACTTGGGGACAGCAAACGAGCCAATGCTAACGTTCGTCAGTGAGCTGCTGTCTGAGAAATAGGTAGCCACGTTAAAGGATGTGCTTATGCAATATAAAGACTGTTTTGCATGGAACTATTCCGAGATGCCGGGATTAAATCCAGAGATAGCTGTGCATAAACTGGCAATATCGCCGGACGTCAAGCCAGTCAAACAGGCGCCAAGAAGAAAGTGGCTCGAGCTGGAGATGAGTATCAATGCCGAAGTCAAGAAGCTAATCGACTCCGGCTTCATCCAAGAAGTTCAATATCCTGACTGAATCGCCAATATCGTTCCGGTAATGAAGAAAAATGGGACAGTACGCATCTGCTTAGATTTTCGGGATCTCAATAAAGCTTATCTGAAAGATGACTTTCCAGTGCCTGTTACCGAGCTGATGATCGATAACACATCCACCCATGAAGTCTTCTCCTTCATGGACGGATCCTCAGGGTATAACCAAATCAAAATGCATCCTGAAGGCTAAAAGCACACTGTTTTCCGGACTCTGCTGGGCATATTTTGCTATAAAGTGATGTCAATCGGTCTGAAGAACGCTGGCGCCACCTACCAGAGGGCCATGACAAAGATTTTCGATGACCTCATACATGAGATTGTCGAATGTTATATTGACGACCTCATAGTGAAAAGCAAATCGTACGAGGAGCACTGGGAGCATCTGAAAATAGTGTTCCAGCGCCTTCGGAAGTACAACCTGAAGATGAACCCTCTGAAATGCGCATTTGGAGTTTCCTCAGGCAAATTCCTGGGATTCATCGTACGACACCGGGGCATCGAAATAGACCCGTCAAAGATCAAGGCGATTATGGAAATGCCTTCGCCAAGAACTCTCAAGCAGCTGTGGTCTCTCCAAAGAAAGCTCGCATATATCTGGCAGTTCATAGTTAACCTTTTCGGTAAATGCCGCCCTGCAGTCATCTAATGAAGAAAGGGACCCTGTTCGTTTGGGATCGTAAATGCCAGAGCGCACTGGATGAAATCAAGCAATATCTGAAGAACCCGCCGGTACTGACCGCGCCGGTCAAGGGAAAGCCCATCATCCTATACACAACATCCCTTGAAGGTTCTTTAGGCGCGTTACGAGCACAGGAGAACGACCAGGGGAAGGAGAGAGCTCTCTATTATTTGAGTCGAGTCCTTCTAGGGGCAGAAAACAACTACTCCCCTATTGAAAAGCATTGCATGTGTAACATTTCAGAAATATAAATATTATTTTGGAAATTAAATATTAAAATAATATATTTCGCGAAAACTATTCGATTTGCGAATAGGGGTTTTTCGTAAAATGGTATAATTATAAATCGATATTTAGAATATAATCGGAGATTAAAATGATTTATTCATTTAAAAGATATTTATCGGATTTTGGCATTTTATAATTAAATATATACAAGTTTAAGTTAAACTTGATTAGTGCACTACTAATCTTGATTAAGCCAATTCCGTATTGTTATATTTTTCTATGGCTAGTACACCATGTCATGTGCATGTTATTCATTTGTTTTGTGACTTGTGAATTTGTGAGAATGATAAAATAGATGCCATGGTTAAGAAAGAGATAGAGGAGACAAAATAGATATTTGGAAGGGTGAGAATAAGAGATATTTTGAGAGAGAGAGTGAGGCTAAGAGAGAGATCTTTGACCAATTCCTTCTCATTTATTCCTCTTCCTTCTTCATTCTTCATCATTTTCTTCTCTTCTTCATTATTCTTCATGCTTCCCTCACCCTTCACTATCTCCATGTATCATCTTAAATTCCTAACCTAAACCCCATGCCACCTTCATTAAAAAGATGCACAAGCCTATCCTAAACCCTTTGAACCATTCAAGTTTGGATTTTGAAGACTTTGGGCAACTCAAGAATTTCCTAAGTTGCCAAAAGAGGTAATCCCTACACTTTTAGTTAAGCTTGTTGAATTCCTAATATCCTAGTTTAGTTTAGAAATTGATTTAGTTAGGTTTTGTGATCTTAGAAATTTCCAAGTTGAGATTTAGTGGGAGACTTGACTTGTAAGTGGTTAATTGAGGTGTAGTGAGTGTTTGTAGGACTTGAGTGATGTTTTTGTTGGCCAAGACCAGATACTAGAAACCAAAACATGAACTTTGAATTGGCCGATATCGTATTTTCTGGAATTTGTGATGAGATGCTGAGATCTGCTATAACCCGGGTATCCTAAAAAAAATTTAGCGATTACAGAGAGACGTGCAGGCAACCAAGAACCTACCCAAGAAACCCGAGACCCCAAGTCTAAATCATGGCTGCAAATAAACTCCATATGGCCGCAAATTGCGGCCTGGGTATATTGGAAATGGTTCGTACTTGATCCATAGCTCGCAAATTGATTTTCTCCTTACAGGGTCGAGAAGACCTTGCAAGTGTCTTTTAACGAGATTGTGCCTTTTCGGGTTTTCATAAACTCGTTGGTAGTCCTGCTATTTTTACTCACGGAGCCCTTTCGGTTTTTCATCCGTGCTCATCTCGCTTATGGACGTACCATTTTTTTTGCGAGTATGCAACTCAAAATCTGATACCAATCTTAGCATCAGTATCGCTGCGACTGGAATGTTTCCAGAAGCGAATCATCATTTGCCGTGAAAGGACTTGGAATTTGATACCAATTTAGGCATCAGCATCGCTACTACTGGGACATTGCCAGGAGCGAATCATCATTTGCCTTCGTCGGTTCGAGCAAAGGTGGCTTAGCAAACAGGGTTAAGATCTTATCAACTAAGGCTTTTGACTTCATGAGCTGTAAGGGTCTCATAAATATGTTTCTCCTTAGGAACCGTGAGGATCCCTAAGCGTGTTGCTCCCTTGTGAGTCGTAAGGATCTCACGCGGGTATTTTCGCCTTACAAGGTCGAGAGGACCTTGCCAATGTGCATGAATTTTTTACGAGTCTGCGCCCTTTCGGGTTTTCACAGACTCGCCGGTAGCCTTGCTGCTTTTACTCACGGAGCCCTTTCGGGTTATCATCCGTGCCCATTTTGCTTGCGGATGGACCTTTTTTTTTACGAGTTTGCGCTCTTTCGGGTTTTCACAAACATCGCTGGTAGTCCTGCTGCTTTTACTCACGGCACCCTTTCGGGGTTTCATACGTGCCCATTTTGCTTGTGGACATACCTTTTTTGAGGGGGTTCAAGTGGGATATTCCACTTGACTGCAAGACTCGTTTGTAAGCCCCTTGATATCCTTTCTATTGTTTGAGAAGAAAGGACCATCTTACGTAGAGATTCTTCCTCCAATGAGAAATATGCCCCTTTTGTATACCTCGGGGGGAGCGAGTACCCAAGTCGTCGCTATTTTGGTGACAGGTTACTTCAAAGTCGCTCATTTTTTTTAGCGTCGGTGACAAATACCACCTTACCTCCGCTTTTCATTCATCTTCATCAGATGATGAAGGGTCTTGACTCAGCTGATCCAATCGAGTCATTTTATCCATGAGCTCTTGGAAGGCGGTCGGCTTGAAGAGGGCTATATACG
Source organism: Agapanthus africanus (assembly GCA_030015575.1). Lineage (NCBI taxonomy): Eukaryota > Viridiplantae > Streptophyta > Magnoliopsida > Asparagales > Amaryllidaceae > Agapanthus > Agapanthus africanus. Next base: position 83,096,618 of record JASDDO010000026.1, on the reverse strand, counting down.
AGAACTCCTTTGAATTTGGGTCAAGGGTGGCTATGAGCATTCCCATGGCTGCAACTTCATCAATGTGTTGCTTGTATTTGACCAGAGATTTCTCCATCGGGTAACGCATTGAACTCAAGTCTCATTCGGTCTAACCTTTTCATTGACCAGTGCCATCACGGTAGTGCGTTTATTCAAACTAGCGAATCTATGACAGGAGGGCATCTCCATTTCGTCAAAGGTATTCATGGAGCCATTCGAGAGTTCCGCATACCATTCGAAGGCAATGCCCGCCAGACAGCCGATGAACTGTCAGAGGAGAAGTATATCAGTATTGCCGCACATGGGTTCAAATCACGCAATGTGCTGGCGGGAATTCCCAGTTCCTTTGTACACGTGGCACGTTGGAAGTGTGTACTCTGGCAGGTACTGTATTTGATCGTACCATGTCGGATACGGTCGAACATTCTTGATTGATCTATTTGCGGCTTCACTGGAGTAGTGAGTCTTGATTTGCTGAGCGGCATATTCGTTCAGCTTTGCTTTTGAGAACATTTCCTCTTCGGCTGTTGATGAGACTCGTAGAGGATTTGAAATGTTACCCTTGTCTTTAAGAGTGACTACCGATAGTTCATTCACTTGTGGTTCCGATTGAACCATCATTCCAGCCATATTCTGAATCAGAAGGGCCATCTGATTCATTTTAGTGGACATTTCTGCCGCTTCTTCATTTCTCTTTTTCAGAACGCACTTTAGAAAATTAATATCCGACTCTTTCTCTATTCTTTCTTCGGGTGCATCCTCGGGACTTTCCTTAGGCGATAGATTAGCATTTCCTGCCGCCTGAGCGAGCATATGCTGCAGCTTTTCACGTTTGCAGTTGAACTTTTGTCAGAGACCGAGTTTAAGGTCGGTGACTAGTATATGCTCGAACTTCGTCTTTGGAATTCACCACATAAACTATATGAACTACCATGCCCCCAGGCCTGGGGTGTTTGGAGTTTTGGCCTTTGGAGTTTGCTTCAGGCACTTGAGCTATATTGGGCCTCTTGTTGTAAAAAAGCCGCTTTGGTTTTGGGAGGAACCGCTGTATCAGGATCCGTCTTGGGTGAGTCCCCTTCACCTGCTTCCACACCTTATATATAGATGAGGAAAGTTGTCGCACGGAGCGAACTGGTTTCTGCTCTCATGGGATCTCCATGAACTGCGGAGACTTCTTCAATATTACGGTAGGAGAACTTTGTCTGACCCTTCACAACAATTTGAAGCTGTTCCTGGTTAGAACAACAACATTCACCACTGGGGTTGAAACAGGACCATATGGAGAACTGCCCCCAGCTCATTTTGTATCATGCCGATATCGACGTCGACCGTTTTTTACGGCCGGGATTTGACTAGCTTCAGGATTTTATCGAGCCTGCCCCATGTTTCCTTTGAGAGCTTAAATATTCTACCCCCTGCGTCGACCTTGGTCCTTAGCAGGTGCCAGTTGTTGGAAGACTGATTCTGTCGGCAAAGTTGCAGCTTGAGGAACCAGCCTGTGGAAGACAAATTTCCTCTGGGCTTCCTTCATCAGCGTTGAGGCATCAAAAGTGGGAGGTGGGAGCATCAACCCAAAGAGAAGCCCGTTGATTTCTTGAAGAGCCGGATTGCAGAGATTTGAGCCTGCAAGTGGCCCGTACTTGACTCAACCAGATATGACAGAGCCTGGGTTGCTTAGGTGGGAACAAACGCCATTCTTCATAGAGACGAAGCGCCGACTTCAGTATCCCCTCCCCTAAGGGCAACCACAAACATACACACCGCGATTATCTGATCACGAGAAAAACACGACACACGAAGTGTGGAGTGGAAAGAGGAAAAGTTCCCACCGAGCATGCCAGAATCTGTTTACCGCCGAAAGACGCAACCGGGACGTTGGGACGTCTGGCCTGAATTTTGGGGGAAGATGCTATTTGGTTTTATCCGTCCACCTCTCCGAAGATGCCAAGTTGATTTATGGCACCATGTATCGGAGGTTTAGACGGATGCGGCCGATGTAGCAGATTTCGTCAGATTCCCCCTCATTTGAGGGGTTTTTGATTGTGGGGACGCTCTTCCCTGCAGACGCAAGCCCCTGCAGTTAATTACGCTACCGCATCGCGGTAACAACTTTCTCCTTCTCCAGATGGTCACTTCGTGTCGTGTATGTTTGTTTTATTTTTGGTTGCCCGTGGATTGTATACGGAGACTAATTTATGTTGTCGCCCGTAGGGCGTGGATTAGTCTAAATCCGTATTTTCTTAGATTTGGGTTTTGGGTTGGGTTTAAGGATTGTTAACCTCATTTGAGACTAAGATCAACTTAAACGTTTGTTAAGAATACGTTAGTCTAATTTTAGACTAAGATCAACTTAACCATTTGTTAAGGATACGTTAGTCTAATTTTAGACTAAGATCTACTTAACCATTTGTTAAGAATACGCTAGTCTAATTTTTAGACTAAGATCTACTTAAAAGGATCATTTAGATCTAACAAAAGAGCATTTGGGCTCTATTGTTTTAGTTTAGGAACTTTTCGGTCCATAAGTTTAAGGACATCATAGTCCATGGAGTTTAAAGACATCATAGTCTAGTTTAGAGACATCATAGTCCATGGTATTTTGGCTCTACAGTTTAGGGATGCGCTAAAAGTTTTTGGTTATTAGGACCCTCCATCTCTCTGAAAGCGTTGAAGGATTACAAAGACATGTATCAGAGGTATGAAGAGATGTACCCTTGAACCAATATCCCGATTTGGGGAATGGGATGAACATCGGTTTAGATGTCATCTGTTAGGAGAACACTAGTCATCTTTGGGACTAGGATTAGTTTGGGGAGACCTGAACATGGGGCCCAGTTGATTGGTGACAAAAAGGGTTTTGGCTTCGGAAGACTTAGCTAATTTGAGCCAAGGTTGATTTCACTTAATCATCCCATAGTGCTAAGCACTGAATCAGTGTTAAATACTGGACTTTGGAGGAGCTCACGTGTGAACACGTGAGGGCCCCGAAGTGGGCATTGTTCCTTGAGTTTATTCCCTCATATATATATAAAAGTGCTGAGCACTTGGCTCACGTGTGAGCACGTAAGGCGCCCGAGGTGAAAACTGTTCTCTGGATTTTATTCCTCTTTCATTTATAAGTGCTGAGCACTTGGTTCATCAAACAGTCACGTGCAGACACGTGAGGTGCCTTCAAAATGCGAGCGTTGTCTTTAGAATTTTCTCCATCTTTTATACACCACTGTTTGGAGATCACGAGGGAACACGTGGGGTGCCCCCAAAATGGGAGCTATTTTGGGTTTATTCCCTTTTTTCCTTTTCTGAGTGCTAAGCACTATTGGATCACGTGAGATAACATGAGGCACTCTGAAGAATGAAAATTGCCTTTATTTTATTCTCCTTTTCTTTTTCTGAGTGCTAAGCACTATCAAGGGATCATGTGAGGTCACGTGAGGTGCCCCCAAATTGAGGTGTGTTTTAGATTTATTCCCCTTTTTGAAAAGCTTGTTCGGTGGTGCGCCAAGAGTTATTGGTTATTGGGACCCTCCACCTCTCTGAAGACGTTGAAGAATTACAACGACATATATCGGAAGTGTGGAGAGATGTACCCTTGAACCAAATTCCAGATCGAGGAGAGAGATCATGGTGGAATAAATATCATCTTAGATGCCAGGAGTTCATTAGCTATTTCTGGGACTAAGATCGGTTTGGGGGACCCTGAGCATGGGGGCTCGATTGATTGCCCTCGGGAGATTTGATCTATGTTTGGTTAATATTGGCCTCTTATAATGTTAAACACTAATATATGATTGGCGCTCACGTGCTCCCACGTGAGGCCTTAAAGTAGTGTTAAACACTAGTGTATGATCAGCGCTCACGTGCTCCCACGTGAGGCACTTTAAACACTAAGAATTTGAGGCGCTCACGTGGGATCACGTGGGGCGCTTGAAGTAGTGTTAAACACTAAGAATTTAACGCGCTCACGTGGGGTCACGTGAGGCGCTTGAAGTTAGCGCTGCTCCTCGGGTTTATTCCCTTGTTTCTTTTCTAAGCGCTATTAGGTCACGTAGGATCATGTGAGGCGCCCCAAGAATGGAAACTACCCTTTGATTTATTCCCTTTCTGCTTTATAAAAGTTAAGCACTGCTCGGGGGGTCACGTGGGATCACGTGAGGCACCCCAAAAAATAGGGTTTATTCCCTTTTTCTCTTTTATAAGTGCTGAGCACTTCTCAGGGGTCACGTGAGGTCACGTAAGACGCCCAAAATCTGTTCTGCCTTGGTTTTACTCCCTTTTATTTTGAGAAGTTTGTTCAAGGGTCACGTGGGAGCACGTGACCTAATTTCATTCGTTCTCTTTTGATCATTGAGGAGGGGAGTCACGTGGACACAAGTGATCATGTTGGGTACTGATCTCTTTTACGTGCATGGAGAGTTAAATCCCTTGTTTTAAGAATTAAATTCTTTATAGGGTTAACCCTAATTTTATTTTGAGGAATTAAATTCCTATGTGTTTTGTAAGAGTTAAACTTTTTTGGATTCAGTTATTTCCCCTAATTTTTGAATCTGCATGACAGAATCTCCCCGATGAGAATTAAATTCTCAACTTGTGGGGAGATCTGCTCCTGCGGATCTTGACCAGAGGAAGAACTAAGTTCTTTTAGAAGAGTTAAACTCTTGGTTTGAGAATTAAATTCTCTTTTGTTGGGATCTTTTGGGAGGGGTTCCCCTTCTTTAGAGAATTAAATTCTCTCTCTATTTTTCTTCCCCTCCCCTCTCTGTCTCTCCTTCTTGGCTCCTATTTATAGGAGAAAGAAAAGAATCAGTTTGTTCAGCAAATATTTCATTGAGAGATTTTTGATTGATTTTATAACCAACATGATCTTTTACATCACTCGGTGAATTTTATTCACCGTTGGATTTTTAATCCAAAGGCCCTCTGTTTAACATAGAAGGTTTCTTGTTTGTTTAACAAGATTATGAATATCTTGTTAGTTTTAACAAGATTAGAATTTTATTGTTTCATATCTTTTTAATTTACCAAGATCAGAAATATATCTTCTTAATATGGATATCTTGTTAATATAGAATTTTATTCTTGTTATAAGGTTAGGAAAATATTTTCCTATGATAGATTTTTATTCTATCAAATGATCACCGCTCGATCTTTGATCCACGGGTCCTCTGTTTAACAGAGAAGATCTTTCTAGTTTAAGAAAGATTAAGAAAATATTTCCCAAATAGAATTTAATTCTAGAATTTGATAGGAACATTTTAAATTAGGATGCTCACATGCTTTGCATGTGATTGGCAAAAGCACTCACGTGTTTAACATGTGACCCATAGTGTGGGTTTTAGCCTGTGTATGTTTAGAGCGCTCACGTGTGTAACACGTGAGGCATGTTTGGCCCTTGGTTATTTATGTTCAGCGCTCATGTGCTTTGCATATGTGCGCCCACGTGTTTTACACGTGATGCCTGTTTTTTTTAAGATTCTCCCCTTTTTTGTAAGAGAACAAGTAGGTCTTGGTCGAAAATTTTGGCGGGAACAGACGAGTCCCAACAACCAACTGCTTTTGGGTGTACTTTCCAAGCTGACGTGCACACCTTAAATCAAACCACACCCCAAATGGGTGTATCCCACATCATCGCTGTGCATCCCGTCACGTAACAAATACATGGGCATAAAATGGTGATCTACGGACCGTAACGTCCTTAAACTAAACTTTACGGACCGTAACGTCCTTAAACTAAACTCTACGGAACGAAACGTTCTTAAACTAACAATGGACCGTAATGTCCTTAAACTAAGCTCTACGGACCATAACGTCCTCAAACTACTATGGACCGTAACGTCTTTAAACTAAACTCTACGGACCGAAACGTTCTTAAACTAACAACGGACTGTAATGTCCTTAAACTAAACTCTACGGACCGAAACGTCCTTAAACTAAACCCTACGGACCGAAACGTCATAAAACTAACTACGGACCGAAACGTCCTCAAACTAAACCCTCACCTCAAAAAGGGTGATCTACGGACCGTAATGTCCTCAAACTAAAACATCACCTCAAAAGGGTGATCTACGGACCGTAATGTCCTCAAACTACTACGGATCAAAACGTCCTTAAACTAAATCATCACCTCAATAAGGGTGATATACGGACCGTAATGTCCTCAAACTATTATAGATCGTAACGTCCTTAAACTAAACTCTCACCTCAAAAATGGTGATCTACGGACCGTAACGTCCTCAAACTACTACGAACCGAAATGTCCTTAAACTAAACCCTCACCTCAAAAATGGTGATCTACGGACCGTAACGTCCTCAAACTACTACGGACCGAAATGTCCTTAAACTAAACCCTCACCTTAAAACTGGTGATCTACGGACCGTAACATCCTTAAACTAAACCCTCACCTCAAAAATGGTGATCTACGGACCGTAACGTCCTCAAATTACTACGAACCGAAACATCCTCAAACTACTACGGACCGTAACGTCCTTAAACTAAACCCTCACACCAAAATCGTGATCTACGGACCGTAACATCCTCAAACTACTACGGACCATAACGTCCTCAAACTAAACCCTCACCTCAAAAATGGTGATCTACGGACCGAAACGTTCTTAAACTAATAACGGACCGTAACGTATTTAAACTAAACAATAGAGCCCAAATGGTCTTTTGTTGGATGTGAATGATCCTAAAACCCTGTTAAGTAGATCTTAGTCTCAAATTAGACTAATGCATTCTTTACAAAAATTTAAGTTGATCTTAATCTCAAACGTGATTAATGATCCTTAAATCAACCCGAACCCAAATCTAAGATATACGGATTTGGACTAATCCACGCTCTACGGGTGACAACATAAATTAGTCTCCGTATACGATCCACGGGCAACCAAAAATAAAACAAACACACACGACACGAAGTGAACTTCTGGAGCAGGAGAAAGTGGTTACCGTGATGCGGTAACGTAATTAACTGCAGGGGCTTGCTCCTGCAGGGAAGAGCGTCCCCATAATAAAAAAACCCTCGCAAACGAGGGGGGATCTGACGAAATCTGCTACAACGGCCGCATCTGTCCAAACCTCCGATATGCGGTGCCATAAATCAACTTGGCATCTTCGGAGAAGTGGACGGATAAACCCAAATAGCATCTGCCCCCAAATTCAGGCAAGAAGATCCATCCCGGTTTCGTCTCTGTTTTCGGCGGTAAACAGCGGTGCCCAATCCTTTCGGCTATTCTTTTCTTTTTACTCGCTGCTTTTTATTGCGAGTTGTCCAAACATTTCGGCTGTTTTTATATGCATATGTTTTGCTCGCTGATTTTTATTGCAAGTTGCCCCATCATTTCGGCTATTTCATATGCATTTTTTGCTCGCTGATTTTTTATTGCGAGTATGGGACTTGAGATCTAATACCAATTTTGGCATCAGCATCGCTGTGACTAGAAAATTGCCAGGAGCGAATCATCATTTGCCTTGAAAGGACTTGGAATTTGATACCGATTTAGGCATCAGCATCGCTGCGACTGGAATATTACCAGGAGCGAATCATCATTTGCCATGAGAGGACTTAGAATTTGATACTGATTTAGGCATCAGCATCGCTGCGACTGGAATATTGCCAGGAGCGGATCATCATTTGCCTCTGCTGATTTGAACAATGGTGGCTTAGCAAACAGGGTTAAGGTCCTGTCGACTAAGGTTTTTTGACTCTATGAGCCGTAAGGGTCTCATAAAAGTATTTCTCCCTACGAGTCGTGAGGATCTCGTAGGTGTATGTTCTCCCTAGAAGTCGTGAGGACTCCTAAGTGATATTTTCTCTTGCAAGTCGTAAGGATCTTGTTCCCCTCCGAACGGCGGCCCAGACTTTGCGTCTAAGCCTGAGGCTCGGGGCAGATGCTATTTGGTTTTATCCGTCTATCTCTCCGAAGATGCCAAGTTGATTTATGGCACCGTGTATCGGAGGTTTAGACGGATGCGGCCGATGTAGCAGACTTCGTCAGATTCCCCCTCAGGATGAGGGGTTTTTGATTGTGGGGACGCTCTTCCCTGCAGGCGCAAGCCCCTGCAGTTAATTACGCTACCGCATCGCGGTAACAACTTTCTCCTTCTCCAGAATTTCACTTCGTGTCGTGTGTGTTTGTTTTGTTTGTGGTTGCCCGTGGATTGTATACGGAGACTGAATAATGCCGTCGCCCGTAGGACGTGGAT